>OZ010733.1:10332754-11674582 GCA_963932275.1 Andrena praecox
CGTATGTAATTGTTTATTTATTAATCCCTGTTACATCAATAAAATATTCATCAATGATATTAATTAATTCTGAAGTCAAAACATCATTTTTCATCTAGTGGGTACCCGGGTACCCGGGTGTGTCCGCTAAGCACATGTACGTTGACGTCATTTAGTTTAGGTTCAAAAAATTTGAAACAAATTTACCAGTGTGTTTTTGACTTTTAAAAGAGTTAAATAATGGGGATCTGTAGGGCCAAGTCGAAATTTCCATTTTTATTCGAGTTATAAGCAAAAATATGACGAGGTGGGCACCCGGGCACTCGGGTGTCTACATAAGGGTTAACCGGTTTTTTGGGAATAGTGGAATTCGAAAACCGGTTTTTTCAAAAGTCGATTTTTGTATAAACCCTAATTGAAACGATCCAGGCCTCCCGCTGACAAGGACAGCTCGAGAATGCCTCTGTGCATCCTTCTTGCAAGGATCGATGCCTCCCACATCGATCCCCAGTTTTTCAAGATAATTCTGCTCCTCGCCGAAATACAAAGGGAGAGTTCCTATCTTCCTGCGCGTTTCCTAAGTGTCCACATTTCTCTCTACGTGCCACTTGTAGAGAATGCGACGCTGCTGAGGAACGTCCGTCGTCGCCGCGGCTATTGTTTAACAGCCAGGCCACCCTCTTTCATCCGAAGGCAGATACCCTATGGGTCCCTATGTTCCTGGTGTATGAAATTTTTCATATTTTGAATCTCATCTTATTTTAACATCAAATTGATGAATCCTCCCTTTAATACCTGCTCGTTCGATGGAAGCTTTATTTCTGATAAATAGCAGCTGCAAAATAAATGTTACCTCCTAATCTCTTCGTAATCTTCCAAAAGTTTCCAAGAATTTAGCTTCACACAGGCAACATTGGAATGCGAGTGCCAGCATAGATAATTAATCCAATGGATTTTGGAAGGAAGAAGATTCATTAAATTCCTTGCAATTATAATTTCAACTTGGAATTATTTCTTAAATTATTTGAAAATAAAAATTGTTATTTTAAGCTTCTCGAAAAGATTTCTGTCGCCAGTGACCCACAAGCCACGAAATGTGTATAATCATTTTCAGACGTATGACAATTTCTTGCTAACGGTTCTTCAATTATAGAGAAGGAGTACCAAATGAATTGGCGTTTCCGGTTTTCCTTTCTATCGGCTGACGTCTTCGTGGGTTCTTATCCAGATTCCTGCCGCGTCAGGCATCTGTACACGCTTAAAAGCTGCTGCATCTGAGGTAAAACGAAGCTCCCTAGTGCCCTCTTATTCTCTCGATCATTGAAGCATGCTTCATACAGAAGATCAGGCAGGGAGGAGTCTAGCTTTTGACATAATGTCAACATTCTATTACCATTAATTAGCCCTTACTGAATAAGGCTATCCGTATGAAATGGTATTTTAAATCGGAGCAACTTATCTGGTATACGCAACGTGCACTGCATACATTCCTGCATTTTCAGGGGTTACACCCTGTCCCTTGACAGATCGGAAAGTAGGGTCATCTTTATGATTTTTTATTCGTACAAAGAAACGTCATATTTAAAAATCAAGATATACACCTTGTTATGAATAAATTAAGCTGTATTCTCATCAAAAAGAAATTTGATATCTTAAGAAATGGTGCCATGGCAGCCCCTTCTCGCAAGCCTGTTCATAGTAACAGCATTTGCGGTACCGAAAATATCTCAGAGATTAGTGGACCGATTTGAATAAAATTTTGCAAAAATATTCTTAAGACTATGATTTAGTACTTCTCGAGACGATTTTTCGATTAGTGTCTAGTTTAGTTTTTGATTAACAAAAGAAGCTTTAAGTAGCTGCCATTTTGCAAAAAATAAATTTTTTCAAAATCGGCGTCAACAAGTACTAGATTATAGTCTTAAGAATATTCGTGAAAATTATTATTCAAATTATCGTGGGTCATATGATAAACAGTACAGCGATAAACAGTACTTTTATTTAAATAGCATTTTATGCTTTTCATTACTGATTGACAGAAACCTCATTTCGCATTTACTAACTTAATATCAACACTTTTAACTAACATTTCCGAACGTTTACTTCGAACGTCTCGTAATACTTTTTAGATGCCAAACGTCTCTATTTCATAAAATAATAAAAAGTATGAGATTATGAGACACGCCGTACTTGTCAGATACTACGAAACCTTCGTAATCCAGTAAATTACTCGGACTGAGCAGAGGAGATCTCGCGATACGTAGAGGTGGAATGGAACTCGAGATGGAAAGGGATAATGAAAATCTTGAGAGAAATGGAAAAAGAACAGTGTATAAATTGCAGAAATGTAAGGGGATTACGAAATATAATAGCTAATAGAAATTGAGCTCGAATTTCAAGCTGACACCAATTCTTACAAAATAACATTAAAAAATATAACATTTCCTAAGCGTGGTTTGCAAACTGTTAAGGCAGGATACCACCTTTGACTGCGATTTTGAAGGCGTTTTTCATGAATTTTTTTTGCATACAAAGAATGCGCAGAAACAAAATCGGTTTCAGTCATTCATTAATGTAACTTTAATCTGTAATTACACATTTTTTGAAACTGAAAAAGTGAAAAATAATCTCTTGTAGGTGGCGCCAAAATACACTCCTTTGGAGGAACATCGTTAGACGGCGTGTCAAATTCCGCTTTGTACGTGGCTCTTAGAAAAAAAAACCAAAGAATGTTCCTATTGGCAACAATATTTTTTAATGCTGTACGTAGGGATTTTACGAAATTTCGATTTTTAAGAAAATGGCGGCCATTTGAACAAAAAGGTCAATTTTTTTAGGGTAAAAAAGTTTAAAGAAGTTTATAAAATTGCGCACCAAAAGAAAAATAACAACGCTACAGCAAAAGTCCTACGTACATCGTTACATTACACCACGGGGAAGAATTGTGCAAAGTTTCAAGTCAATCGGATGAAAATTATAGGAGTAATCTGACACGCCGATTTGGAAAACATCGTTTCGAGAAAAACGCGTTTAAAGTTTTATATAGATTTATATATCTGTTCCAATCCGGTTTTTACACAAGAAAAAGGTTCCGGTCACCTTTCTAATGAATGAATTTCGATTCTATACACTTGAAAGAGTACTTTGAGAACAAAAAAAATTTTCAATTTTTTTTAAGTGCGAAGGTGGTATCCTGCCTTAAGCGATCAAAAATGAAGAAAAAAAAATGACAAAAGCAATTTGATTTCGTAGTATTCAGGGCGCGAACAATGGAAATCAGATTGTAACGTAGTAAACAGATTTTACCATGATCCTGTTGTACTGTTACAGTGTTGTATGAAATTAATAGTCTACACGCCTGAGTGGTTCGGGGTACACTCTTATTAATAGGATTATCTAACTAACTCTTAACTTGTTCTCCAAAGAGTAATTTAACCGGTGTCTGGGACCGCGCATTATTTAGTAACATCGTAGCAAAAGTTTACTCGTTAAATGTCTAATAGCAGTTGGAGGGCAAATTTCACTTCGCGTTACTGTGATTTCATGCGGCAGGATTAACGTTCTCGTACTATTCCAAGAGTTTCGAAGAATTTGTTTTCACACAGGCATCATTAAAATGGGAGAGTAAACGTGATTAGGCGAATGGATCGTTCAAGGAGCACAGACAATTGGATCTTTAAAAATTAGAATTTCATCTTGACACTGTTTATACAGTAGAGCGTGAATTATCCGAACTGCTTGGGACCGAGGTGGTTCGGATATTCGAATTGTTCGGATAACAGAAGAGTTCGGAGAACGAAGCATGCATGTACTTTACACAGTTTATAACCATAGGAATTACACCTAAAATTACTTATTAACCCTCTGACGCCCAGACCCTTGAATCGTTATTTTTCGACATTGTGACTGATAAATACGTTGTATCTTGGTATTTTGAAATGAGAAATAGCAATCTTTGTTATTTTTTTATTTTTTGTTTCTTATTTTTTATAATAATCCACAATCATTTTTTGAAGAGAATATTTGATTTTCTAAACCGAGCACATTGAAATCTACTTTACGATCATGAAAACTACGGATGGTTGCTAACAGAAGTTAAATATAAAAATATAAAAACTTTTAAAATGAGTGTTGCACCGGTGCAGCTCTGGGAGTTAGAGGGTTAAATACAGGAGTACTACTGCGTTAATTTATATTATAGTCCAGTGAATTAGACGGAAACCTGCCCAATCTACGGAATAATTCCCAGCTAAATTTGGGGATGGGCCTTTATTCGGTCGTTTGAAATATGACAGAAGTCCCCATCGATCCGACCGCCGCTAAAAATTTTACAGAGGGTTGAACAAAGAAAACAACAGTTTCTCGCGAATATCTCGTTATCCAGCAGTTTTGCGAGAAAAATAGTTACTATACAATTTATAGCTTAGGAAATTCTCTACAAAAAAGGTCCTATGAGTTATTTTCGTTGGAGTAACCATTCTCATGTACGTCGGGTTACCAAGTTTCAACCCCCATACTTTTGACAAGGGAGGATCCCGAACCCGGAAATTCAAAAAATTATGAAACTTTGTAAATATGTAGTCCTCCTTCGGATAATCGACCGTTCGGTTAATCGAGGTTCGGTTAATTGACGCTCTACTGTATTTGAAAATTAGACAGTTTAAGGTATTTAATAGTCAAAATTGTTATTTTTGTCTTTAAGTAGCGATCAGGACTATCAAGAGGCGCTTTTCATCCCGGGACATAAAAATGCTTATTTTGAAACACGTTACGGTAGTACTAATTGGTCTGCTGTTACTATTTTCAATACATGATTTTGCGAATGCGTGTATTTTAATACCATAAAAAACTTCAAAAAAGTAAAAAAATTACGCCAAGTGCATGAAACAAATAAATCACAAAAAATAGAAGATAATAATATAAATCACAAAAAATAGAAGAAAATATACAATCACAAACAGTAGAAGATAATAATAAATCACAAAAAATAGAAGAAAATAATATAAATCACAAAAAATAGAAGATAATAATATAAATCAGAAAAAAAAATAGAAGAAAATATACAATATAAAAAAAGATGTGATACATGATTTTGCGACTGCGTGTATTTTAATATATATATAGGTATTCTTCTAACTTGTATAGATTATTCCAAATGTAATGTATGTGAAAGTACGAAATAGGTAAAAAATAAAAAGATTTGTACGTATTCGATCATTTAAAGTATCGCTGCTTCAAATCGTAATACTAAAAGTTGTTTGAAAAATTCTGGTAATAACGAAAGGCGAAATCCTTGAGCTGAACATACTTTTCTGCAGGGAGCAACGAATAATCGTACGAGCCTGTTTCGTGATTCGTTAAAAAAAGAAGCCCCGGATAACGGTTCAATAGTCTGTGCCAGAAAAGATATTAGCCGTGGAGCTTTAACCGCGAGCAGGTTATTGGAAACCTTTGATACGATATATGAAAGCACTGATAGATCGGTCAGAAGATTGCAAAAGACTGGTGTTTCTGTTTTGATAGCTCACAAAGCCCTCCGGAGGGAGCTTAAACAAAGTAAACTAGATTAGCTATCGTTTAATTAAATTCGTGATCTGCACAGTGAAAGAATTTCCTGAAGGATCACACAGTGGACGAGCATACACTCGTGCCTCGATGTAACTCCTCTCCGTGTGCACGCTTCGACTTCTACGTTTAACTCACGATTTTTAATCTGAATAATTACAGGGATCATTTTCTGGTGTGTCCAGTGAAATTAAACGGAAATATGGCCAATGGGCCATTATTTCCTCGTTTTAAACAATATGTCGAAAGTCCCCAACGATCCGACATCCCCTAAAAATTTCACAGAGGGTTGCAGGTAAAATAAATAAAAATAAATAAAAATTCATGTTAAACGATTTTATTAAAAATGCATTAAAAACTAAAAAATAATTCTTCTCGGAATTAGCCGGACCAATCGGAAAACAGCCGAATTTTCAGGGGTCAATTTCATCCCCTTAGAGTTTTTAACCCTCTAACGCCCAGACCCTTGAATCGTTATTTTTCAAAATTGTGACTGATACATATGTTGTATCTTCGTATTTGGAAATGAAAATAGCGATTTTTTATTTTTTGTTTTTTATTTTTTATAATAATCTACAATCATTTTTTGAAGGGTATGTTTGATTTTCTAAACCGGGAACATTGAAATCTACTTTACCACCATGAAAACTACGGATGGTTGCTAACAGAAGTTAAATATAAAAATATAAAAACTTTTAAAATGAGTGTTGCACCGGTGCAACTCTGGGAGTTAGAGGGTTAAGACAGGCCTGCGATGAAAAATCGTTTTTCAGTATTTTAGCTGTTTTTAATATTTTTTTTTGGCGCTGAATTAAAAAAACACAATAAAAATTTCATAGCACTTCCACTACCAACGGCTTTAGGGTTGCCATAACGATTGGTTCAGGTTACTAGAAATTTCTAGACTTAAATACTGGGTCGTCGAGCCGCATTAGTTAGTTGTGAGTTCAGTTGCAAAAAGAAAAGCAACAGACGAAGCTTTGTGGCAAAAGGAACAGGAGCTACTAAACCTTTTCAGTAGGCTTAAATTGTAAATAACCAAGTTTCGTGCTTTTTGTAAATAAATATATTCAGAACTGGTCCCAAAATAGACTTCGTGTGGTACCTAATTTTTCACTACCAATTTCATTCAATCGTATATTAAAACATAAAAACGTCGAAGCCAGTTGCGAAAGAACCATACGCGATGGAAAAATTGCGAGGTTACTTTTGCATTAGCAGTCCAAATTCCTATTCAACCAACATACATTTTTAAAAAAGCTTTTTTGACCCCCAATTCTACGGCCCTGTGTTTGGACTAACGACCTGCAATGTTTTAGCCACATTGATGCTACGAACGCTCTATATTCCCCTTGTTCAAATATTAGTAAAACATGTAGCGAATGCAAGCTTCAGCTACTTTTTACTTTTTGCCCGTTTGACATTCGCATACGAGGAAGGCATCAAAGGGAGAATTTTATCGCATAGCACGTTCGTAGCAATGTGGCTGCACTGGAACTATCACAAAACTGCGGGCGACTAAATTTTTTCAAAAATAATTCTGATATGAAAAAAAAGTTGCTAGGTACTAGGAGTTATAAAAAATATATTATTAGGCAAATTGAAATGTTCTAAAGACTTTATTATAAGCAATATATAATATTTAAATATCTCCGAATCCTTCGCAAATATTTTTAAATAACTGTCCATCATTGGTAAAGAAAGGAACTGCAAATAACAAACATAAGAATTTTTTCTCTCTATGGTTTGTTGAATTATTTGATTCTTGTGAGACTTTCCACATTTTGATTTTTATTGTTAATAAATATTGATATTTTACTGACGTGTTATTATAGTGGTAGATTTTGAAGATGAGCTTCCAGCCTAGCAAGTTATATTACGAAGCTATTAACTCTTGGATATTAGAAATAGGGCTAAACTAGATTGAATACTGAAAGCCATTTATTATGAGCGGTGCATGTCATGTTGTCAGCGACAAAATCGACATTCTACCACGGGAGAGTAGTGTTGGTATAGCAATTGTGTGGACTCTGTTTACCATAATCCCGTGCAAATTAGAAAGCTGGGAAATTAGATAGCTATTATAACGACTAGACGAAAGTAGCACTAAATTTATATAAATTTACCAACAACCAGATATGTTCCAACGTTTATTCGCATAATATTTGTTTCATGCTGGAAATATATAAAATACCTTAAATGTGGATATGAAACGTAAAAAGCTTTACTTATTTGAAAATCTGTACTCAAATTTTTGTGTAGAAAATTTTTATGTTATCTTATTGTTGGCGAAATAATTTTTTGTATATTTGCAGGAAATTTCAAGAGTGAAGAGAATGAGAATTGCTTTGCTATTATTATTGCATTTCCGTCCATCGAATGAAAATTCTCGATATGTCAAGTCAAGTTTATGCTCAAATGTGAACTGGATTTTATAATAATTATTTTTCTACATCTTCGAAAATAAAAGAAATTTTTCACGTAGACAGAATTCACAAGTCGCAAAATTGGTACGTTCTTAATATAATGCACAAATAAAACACTCGCATGTTATAAACAATGAGTAAATTCGAGAGAGTCTAATTTACACCAAACGATAATTTTATTTCGGTATCAAGTCTAGGAATCTCCAAAAATTTATTTAATATTAGTGTCACAGATAAGAACAAATGCAAACGTTGAACCGAGATTCACAATGGACATAAGTAAATTCCTGATCACTTTAGTGAGATGTGGAGGTATAATCTGACGAGAGATATCCGTGCAAGTGTCAAATCCATAGATGCAGTCACAGATTTAGTGCCTGTGGTAGTTTATCATAAAAATATTCCCACTTAAAGAGATGGTGACAGTGTTAACAAGAATATAATAAATTAATCTAGGCACAAATACCAACATTAATAATAATATCAACAATACCAATATGAGTAATAAATAACAATATACAAGATACATAAGTATTAGCAAACCACTTGAAGCATCCCTTACTTTCGAAGGCACGTATTTACTTTAAGTGTCGACTTTAAATCGAGGGATTTCGAAAACTTTAAACTACACTTTCTTTTAAATCGAAATTTACTTTAACGACGAACTCCAGTATAACTCGAATACCGTAAAGAGCTTCCCTGTCGTTTCAGAAAGCTGATTCCCTGAACGACTTTTTAAGGGAGAATAAGTTAAGAACGTAGAACAAATACTTTAATCGATGATGTGTCTTTTGAACGAAGTAAATATATTCCAAACATTGTCGCGAGTGTTTAAAATTTTTAAAAAGGCGCCAAGCAATGAATTTTGTTAGCGTTGGATTAATAACAACACCAAAAGAATGGAACTTTCCGAACAGCAAAAATCGGATTAAAAGCTTAAAGCTTAAAGTTGGAAGTATTATTCATTTCCTAAATTTTATCGTGGTTTTGAAAATTAGTATTTTTCTCTCCGCCGTATACATATTAAGAAAATCGAGATTCGAGTGTGTGGGCAGTAAAACGTAAACTTTGACGGTTTTTTTAATTTGCCAGTCGAGCTTATCCTGCAGAATGTAACAGCTGAATAAACAACCCTTGATGAAGTGCAAGCATGGAATAAATGGAGAAGGTTGATCTCAGGTTTGCTTGTTTCCATCAGGATCTTCCATTGTTATTCATTCTACTTTAGGCTTGTGAAATTCTGCAAGAAAACTTTTACTTTTCGAAAAATCACATCCAATCACGAAACCACTTGAACTCCACATATATATTCTGTTCGTACAATCAAATCTCTTGAAGAGGGTCTAAAATCTTCGTAGCAGCAAAAATTTCAATCGAAAGATTTAATTGGAACTCGAACAAAAAAATAGGGGGTATATCTGACTGCAGGTGTCTTCTCAAAAATAAAAATTTAAGAAAAACTAGACTAATATGCTACTAGAACAGTAATCGAGAAATATAGCGTTGAAAAAATTGAATTTCACATCGGTAGGTCAAATAAAATTATATTTTACACTGGAAACGACCTGGTAATTTTAGGAATCGAGTAAAAAAAAAAAAAATTTTTAGGAAATCAAGGTTTAACCTTATTACCATCACATGTGTAATGCAAGTCTCTGTGTCTTATTAACCTTTTATACTCCAAGTATCATACCTCTGTCGGATACAACGAGATTTACGTACTGATACAATTAAATGGAATTAAATGAACCACTGATGTGAAATCACTGTGCTATATTTTTTCCTCTTCCCAAAATTTGAGTTTAATAAATGCGGAATTGGGAAAAAGATTTCTGATCCATTGGCGAGCAAATAAGGTGAAGTGTAAAGGTTTAATTTGAGGCAGAGAAGTCAGAGTGATGGCAATTAATTGTTACAGTTTAAAGTAGCTGACAAGGGAAGGTCCCGAATCCGGAAATTCAAAAAATTCTGAAACTTTGTGAATATGTAGGGAATTCCCTCCCGATTATAACGCAATTTTTGTTTGCTGCCAAAATTCACTCCAAGGGGTGTAATTGACCCCTGAAGATCCGGTTATTTTCTGATTTTGTGTTATAACTTATGAACCGTAAAATAATTTTTTATCCAAATGATAGATCTAATTAAAAGAAGTAACTTTTGTCTTGAAACTATTTTTCTATCTCTTACAATTCGCGAGTTATAACACAAAATCGGGAAATAGCCGAATTTTTAGGGGTTGATTTCACCCCCTTCGAGTGAATTTGGGCAGCAAATAAAATTTGCATTGTAATCAGGAGGAAACCCCCTACACATTCACAAAGGTTTAGAAGTTTTTGAATTTTCGGGTTCGGGATCATCCCTTGTGAGATCTTTTATCCTTTACCCTTCTCGGCTACCCTTGTAAATTACACGTTCTCTTTTCCATTAGAGTAATAAAGACGATTAATAATAATAATAAAAATAATCTTTATACGATGCGGCAATAAACCTTTTTTTTTAAATAAAGGATGTCCCTTGGAACTAAATATCTGAAGAACAGGTTTAAACACGCCTATATTGTGAACCGAGTCTCATTTATTAGTCACGACCCACTAACTAGTGTTGCCAGCTATAACAAGATGATTGGTCCTGAGGGGCATCCCGGAATCACGAGGGAGGGCGCCACCTCCACTATACATTTCTGTCTGTTCGAAACGAATTATCGCCAGCTTCTATGATAGATATTATCACTCGTCCAGAACGATTCCAAACGCAGGACCACTGTATCAAGCAGATGAATAACATAAACAACGCAGATACGTCAATATTTCCGGACTAAAATAAAAAAGGGACAAACTTCGTGCGATGGATAGTTTCGGAGATAAAAATTCATTTACAGAACCTGTTTTCGCGGGAATGAACAAAAATTGCAAATGTCGACGACCTGCATTTTGCGAACAATTTCGAAGTCAGCAAACTGATGATTTAAATCCTCTTCTAATTTCACGTGGACTACATTAGTGGACCTATTCATTTAGTTACAAAATAACAGAACATTCAACTTCTCATCAGGTGGGTTAATTTTCCTCCTTTGCTTCATCCACTTTATTCAGTTGTTTATTAATTTATCTCATTTAATTTATTACTGTTGTCCCTGTATTTTAAGCAGTCTTCCTAGCAACCTGTGTCTTATGGATTTGTTGTTCCTAGCAATGCAAGTTGTCTTATTCAAATCTGTTCTTCCTGCTCCTTCTTCCACTCTCTTCATCTTCTTAATTTTCTTTATGCAATTTGTGGTAGCAACGTCGGCGATATTTTCATATTCACAATTCTTATTTGTGACAATTAAGAAATAAACACCTGCCTGTCCTTACCTGTACTGTATTCTTTGAACAATATTGCAAATTCCCTGCCTGCTAGTGAAGTAACAATTCCAAGGTTATCTTTCATTTTCTTTTGTATCACAGCGTATTTTCGCTTCCAGCGTTTTCACTCTGGATTACACAGCTCGCATATGGAACAGTTTTTATTGAAAAGCCATTACCGTCGCTTCGTACGGACACCATTTTTACAATAAATTGCTAAGCTGAACGTAACGCGATTAACGAGCATTGGTCGAACTGAAAATTGAAATGTTTCGGCGTGTGACTTTAATCCTGCTCAACAGGCCGATTAAGCAACTGCATATTGTAAACATCGAAAATATGGGACGTTGCATATGGAAAGTTCCGCGTGGCTTCACAGGCCGTTCGCATATTTATGGTGCAAGTCGTGCAGGCGTGCAGCAGACGTCAAAGTAAACAGAAACATATTGCCAAACATGGGTCTGTTGGTAATCTGACAGCTCCTCGCCTATATTAATTAACTGTAGCTCTTGATTCTGATGTAAATCACCTTCGACTCCTGTAAGAATGGTGAATCTTTCGTTGTTTCCTCATTTATGTGCATGTCTTAGCAGAGGTTTTGGAGGAGTCTCACATTTTTGTTAATAATTTTATATTAAATTTAATAGAAAATTAAAGATTAGGTAATTGTTTTGATATAAATTATGTTAAGATTTAACTGGAGGTTTAAGAATTAAATAATTTTATATTAAATGTAATTGAAAATTAAAGATTAAGTAATTGTTTTGATAAAAATTATGTTAAGATTTAATTGGAGGTTTAAGAATTCAATAATTTTATATTAAATATAATTGAAAACTAAAGATTAAACTCAGAAAGGGAATCTCCTAACGTTTTTAGTTAGACGTTCAAGATACTTTGGAGTTTCCTTGAAACATATTTAATTATGTAAAAGAGAGCAGTTGATTTTTAAGGAGATTTCGAATGCTTTTATTATTTTGAACAAGTAGGAATAATAAATACAAAAGTCGAGTTGTTTAAGTAGTCGGTAGGTGTGCAATAAAGCCATTTTTATTTGGAAAATGATATCTTTTACTTCAATGCCGTAGATTTCCAGACACGTGGTTGTTTTGAAACATTTTTTAAAGTACTCATAAATTCTCCATAAATATAAATCTTCCAAGAAGTGAAGAAGCGTTCGGAATTCAATAGTTTTAGATTTCAGATTCACATTGTTTATTTAGATTTAGGTTACAAAACATCATTTTCTTTACGTGATTAAAAAAACTGGCAGCTATGAAGGCTCATCCATGAAATTTTTTTCTTAAATAGAGGATAACGAAGAAATCGCGTTATATTAGCTCGCAATTAAGTTGCATAGCGGACACGTTTCCAGGGAATTTAAAAGGTAATCCGCTTAATGAGAAGGAACATTGTGCTTTTATTATTTTAACGAATATGGCTCCGAGCTCTGCTTCTTATCGTTAGCTGACAATGGGGCGTAACTGACCGTAACTCTTAACTTATTTAATTACGTACAAATTTAAATTACAAAGGAGCCCATGCAATACGATATTCGCGTTATCTACTTTAAAAATTAATAAAGACTACGGTATAACGGTTCTGCAATAATTGCGTTCTAAATTAAAAGGAATTACGTGAATAATGCAATTCTAGGATTATTTCTCAACTGCACTGTGTATTGATTCATGACGTATAAGAAATGAAATTATTTAATTCACTTATATTTCGTTGCATAAAAAAATCAAGACGTCACAAGTGTTACTATCAATTTATTTGTCTTAACAATAGAACCACCAAACCAGTCGAAATGACTGGTTTTAAATTTTCAGATAAAATTACTCAAATTTGTGACTTTGCATTTCAGAATTTTTTTCATTATTTCTATTGCAATATCTGAAGAATTAAATTTATCAATTTGGTTTTCCCTCTCCCGTGCCCTTTTCAAAGTTACATATACATGGATATACTGCCACCAGTCATTTTGACATTTTTTTTCGTTAAATAGAATATCGGTAAATACGACACAAAACTCGAATAAACGTAAATGGTGTCAAATTGGATATTGCAGAAATAATAAAACCAATAATATTTGCGATGGATGCAAGATATATAATATGTTTACGAGAAATGTACATGCAAAAAAGCCTCTACCTCAATTTGGAAGAATTGTCTTCACTAATAATAAATTTACGATTTTTAAGTATGAAAAAGTTGTATTTCTAAGTAGTATAAATATGTATAATTTTGTGTATAGGTATATTTCTCAACAATATAAAAATTAAAAAATATGAATAAGCGTTTACTTTCCTTACAGAACGCATTTTATAAACACCCAGTCACTTTGACTGATCTGATACTAATAGGTATACATTAATTGTTGGTAGTTCTAGTGTTAATTCCTTCTGAAAAATACTGACCGATTGTGAGCACTATTCATTATTCAAAGTTATGTTTCTCGAACAATAAATGTTTCCTTCTCATCCAAGAATAGTTTGGATTAAGTTGTTTTACTGATATTCATGTGATGCTTTGAGAATAAATTTTTTAAAAGCTACACAAAAGGTGAGTTTGTATGCTACGGCACCTTTCACCTTACGGCTGCCGTCTCAACGGGCCTTGAATGTGTGCGTACGCTCACACAAGTTAGGAAAAGCGTGTACGTATACGCGTGTAGTAAACAAACTGTAAATTACAACTTTCGTCCTGGAATCGGCCAGGAGGAAGTTTTTGCGGGTACAGTTGCCTTCAGTAGACATCTGTGCAGGGTGGTCTGGTGCGTTTGAACGGTAATAAGCACCGTACGTTGAAATAATAATGAATTTATGACTCGAAAACTGACAGATTGAAACTTCATGGCTTCTCCGTTGGTGGCGCTAGTGGTGTACTCCAGCCTAGCTGCAGTCATAAATTCATTATTATTTCAACGTACGGTGCTTATTAGCGTTCAAACGCACCAGACCACCCTGCACAGATGTCTACTGAAGGCAACTGTACACGCAAAAACTTCCTTCTGGCCGATTCCAGGACGAAAGTTGCAATTTACGGTTTGTTTACTACACGCGTATACGTACACGCTTTTCCTAGCTTGTGTGAGCGTACGCACACATTCAAGGCCCCGTGAGACGGCAGCCTTAAATATTTAGCTCTATAGTGTCTTCACGCTAATATACTGAAAATGTAGTTACCTAATTAAGAAATTCGATAGAACTTCATATAACGTTGAAAGATTGAAGAAACATTACCCTCTTATGCGTTATTATAATAGCATGTAATAATTATTTTTTACTTTCAAGATACTTGTGATACAATTCGAGAAATAGTTTCTAGGTTATAATAGTTAATATTCGGATAGGGGCTGCCCGCTGTTACGTTTAAAGATGCTACTGCATCGTAAGGAACAGTTGTTTGATTGCGACAATAATTGCAGGAAGAGGTGGTAATGTGGAACACGCCGGTAATACGAAACAGGCTGTTATATCCGAAACAACGTTTGGCGTCTATCCGCAACAGTGGTAAGTAGTTTCTCTGTTGATCACTTGTCATACTGGCGCCAGCGTCGTCAACTGTTTGCGGTCGCGAAAGTAGCTTTTCCATTTTATAGATCACAAAACTTTCCACGAGGTAAGTTCAAAAAATGATTTCACTATCTTTATTGCTAAAACATTATATACACTGTGTTGGATAATAATAAGATTGAGGTTCAAAATGGCAGGGTTAGTTTCTTGAAAACCTTTTCCCTCTTCCACGGTTTTTGGATCATTTCGAAAATGGCGTTGGTGGTAATATGGAAGAGTTGACATTCCAAACGGTAAAATCTGGAGAATTTTGGATTCGCTGCGAAATACGTGTCAGAATTGGGCTGATATTTTATGCCGTGGTTGTGAAACTTTAATTTCTCAGTTTCCTCAGGCTACACCATTCATTGCAAGAAACTTCGCCCAACAAAATCCGCCAACGACAGTAACAGCCATAACAATGCAAGGTGTCCTTCAATATTTGACAATGAGTCAGCAGGGTGTAAAAAATTCACAGCTCGTCTATACAGTCCGACAGTCGATGTATCGACAACTCGATTTTATGACACGCCTAAGCTACCTCAGTCCACAATCCGTTTTCCACCACCCGCGTCTAGGAGTCCTACCGAATCTATACAGAACAATGACACATACAGGACAAATTGCTCCAGAATGAAAACTGCCACGTGAGTACGTAACCCACTTCACGTCGCGTTCGAAGTGGAAAGTTACCATTGCAAACGAACACCCGTGGTTATCGTCGTCCCAGAAAAAGGGACCGTCTCTTAATGGACGAACGATCCCTGGGAACGATAACGGCGGCGAATTTTCAGGCATCCCCCGAGTCAGCGTCATGCAACGAATCCGAATTACCTTTTCTCGCCACCGTAAAATCTACCAACCGGCCATTACCGCCCGTGCACGAGCTTCGATCTCTAAATTTATGTGTACATAATGCGCGAGTTTATTCGATCGAGATGACAAACTAGACTAATTTCTTCTGGAAACGGCGCGTTCGAGCCAACGAAATAAACGTAGATCATCGCTCAGCGTTTGCTTCGTAGGTGGTCATGTGACCATGGGGAAGATGGTGCAAGCTCAGCGCAGAGGGCGCCACTAGCGCACGTATCAAATTAAAATGAGGATATAATATTAGAAGAAATTAGTTGGTGGCTGTTGATTTTAAAATTAAAATGACAGAAAAGGTGAAAATTATGGACATTTAACTGATGTTCGATTTAAAGATTCATTACGGAAATGTGCATATGATGTATCAGTTTCAAATTCTTTTCTTGGTAACTTTACATGGTTTGATTCAGTTACAGATTAGTCTTTTACGATAATAATTGCAATTTTTCAACCAAAGCACCTTCTTCCTTACTTTCTATTCTAACCTAACTACTTGATCACTCCACACGTAGATGCATATAAAGACGTACATTCTAACCCAAATATCCCGACATTACCAATGATAAATATCCGTAACTATTTGGACAGGCAAATCTTTTTATCATATTCTTAAATTCTATTTATTTATGTAAAACACCGGTGACAAGTAGCACGTGTGCTGGTGGCGCCACGAGTGGCTAAAAGTTGCAGTCAGCTTCGCCATTGAGAATAATTTTGTACAGCTTTAACCATCTACTTTATATATAATACAACATTCGTGTTGGGTTCCTTAATCCCAACCAACTATGGATTAGAGTTTTTTGCGAAAATCTCGAAAACTAAAGCCGAGCCGGGGTTATATGTATAGGAAATAATTGCTCAGAATCATGACCCTGATAACATATTCAAAAATAATTGAAATCGGTGAAGTGGACCCTCATCTGTATAATTTATTATTAATTACCAAAGTAAATTAGTGAACGCTTTTAATCCGTTTTCTGCTTTCTCTTGCTTTCGCCGCATTCGTCACTTTCTCGTCCCAACATGGTCCTTATCCATTGTCTTTTATAAACCCTTTGACTGCCATCTCATCAATTTCCCTGTCTCCATCCTCACAATCTTCTACATAGTAAATGCTTTAATATGTCAAATTTTTTATTGCACATCCTGCATTTATTTTCGTCCTCCGATTTCCAGTATCCGTTCCGTTCCCCTTCATCTCCATAACTGAATCTTGTTACTATCATCTGTCCTGTTGCCCCGCAATCAGCTAATAGCTAAGTTGGCCTCAACATGTGTCTCATCCTATCGTACAGTTCCTCATTATACATACTTTAATTTTTAATGCAGTACCCCTCAAAAATGAATTTCCGCGTATAATCGAATGTTATCGTGCAATCCCGGCGCATATCCTTGTAGAAAGTTAGCCCGCACCTGACTCCGTAATCACAGTTCACAGGCTCCGCGTAGTACATTCATATTCGCGTGGCTATGAATCAAGCCCCGAAGTAAAATAGAACTGACTCCCAACGTCCAACTTTCACGCCTTCAAAATGGATGTATCAATCCCGTTATCGTTCACGGAGATCGTTTTCCCGATAAAAGACATTTCATTCCGGCTAAAGTAATCGGGCTGACCTCCCTTTTTGCTGGTACGGCGACCGCGCTCCCATCCTTTGGCCCGGCGTAGCCTTACGAACGCAGTGGGATTTCGCGACCTCAGCAACTTTTATTGGGAAACTATTAACCCCGCGCGCTCAAAGAAAGTTTACGTTACGAGTATCGATTTCGCGGGAATATCGGGAACGTGAGTTGTTTAGTCTACACAGTGGATCTTATTAAACAAACGACGCGCACTTCCATCATGTTCCGCGCCGTTTGTTCAATAAGATACACAGCGGCTGCTTGTTTCAACCCGGAGTTTATCTGCGTCATTGTTTCGGAGGGTTCGCGTTGCTGGTTCTATTTACGTTACACCATACAATCAAGGAAACTTAAAACTAAATTAATTTCAATTGACTGATGAGCATATGAATTTAACCTGTGTTGCATTTGAAAGTGGAGTTCCGTGTGTTTCATTTATGATATTGCAATAATTTGCAGATGCAGGCAATTGGGAAAATACGAGGAACAATAGGGGATGAAACGCAATATACCCATCAAAGGCGCTGATAGAACGAGCTTTTGATGTTTTAACCACTTATCATTACATGTAGAACTACGGGGTGTCCGCGGGAGCGGTGAACTATTTTCTAACGTATTGGAGATAAAAAAGATTGTTTATATGGAATTGCATGGTTCGAGGGGACAAATTTATTAGCGCAGACGAATTTTCTCTTCGATTATTATTTTAAGAGATACGATGGTCAAGTTCGGTTTTTTAAATGCAACTATATTTTTTCAGAGATCACTTGATAGTGCGTTTCGAGAGAAATTCAATTACCTATAATGTATACACCTTATTTCAACTGATTTGCCAGATATTACGTTTAGGTGGTAGTAAGCTTTTGTTTATACAGAATGTCTTTGAAGGAAGTGGTCTCCTCAAAGGAGGTGGCAGGGGTTAGGAAAAACGCATTGAAACACATTCTGTGGTCGGTATTCATAGTCGCTACTTATTCTTAAGCAAATGCTTAAGCATTCGGCATCCTTTACTAGCTACTAGGTTAGTAGAGGATGCCGCATGCTTAAGCATTTGCTTAAGAATAAGTAGCGACTATGAATACCGGCCTATGAACATAGTATCATAGTATACATAGTATCACAGTATCACAGTATCATAGTATCATAGTATCATAGTATCATAGTATCATAGTATCATAGTATCATAGTATCATAGTATCATGCTATCATAGTATCATAGTATCATAGTATGAACATAGTATCGTGCTATCACGCTATCATACTACCATAGTGTCATAATATGAACATATTATCGTAGTATGAACGTAGTATCATAGTATGAACGCAGTATCATAGTATGAACGTAGTATCATGGTATGAACGTAGTATCATAGCATGAACATAGTGTTATAGAAACTATCGAAGTCATAAACATCTATGTAGCATTATACAGTAAACTCTCGCTATAGGCTCACCTCGGCTATGCGTTAAGCGCTCGTCGCTAACCTATTTCCTGGAATCATTCGGTCGAGAGTAAGAGAACCCAAGAGCGAGCGAGAGAAGACGAATGAGTCGACGCGACGTGACGTTACTGTCTGCTACGAAAGAGTGAAAATATGATACTTTGTCTCGCTTCGTCTTTCGCAGCTCGGAATTGTCAACGCTATTCGATAAGCGTTCGCCGCCAGCCCCCAGCATGAGCCTATAGCGAGAGTTTACTGTATATAGTAGCTTGATCTAAACTATAGACAATTTTCAATATGGATGTCAACATGGCTGTCATCTGCTCTTATACAAAGTTCAACTCTTTACAAAAGTGATCGTTGCATCTACTGTATTTTAACTCCCTTGCTATATAACCACTCACTTTATGTACAGTGAGTAAAAATTATATATAAAATGAAATTTCAGTTTTTTGGTCATTTTTTTAGAGTTTCTCAGAATAGACTACTAACACCAAAATGGTGGATAAAGTCAAGTATGTAAGTTACTTACATTTATGTACAAAAACATCATTTCCAAACTACGCTCTGATGATCGATACACATCCCATTAATTTAAAAAGTTGTTCCTCTTGGAGACAGAATCCCAAATCTAAGTAATTTATTCCACCGTGCCAATGTATCTTTTTGTGAACATTCAACGTTGCTAAGGCATGATTGCAAATATCTACTACATCCGTAACCGAATATCCTCACGAGCTATGTCTTCTCTCGTGTTTGATCGTGTGAAGCACACTCAGCGATAACTGGGTCGTCAAATAGCAAATTACATTAAAAAATCAAGCGAGAAAGTCAACACGCTTAAGTGTCTGGTAAAGGTTTGCATGAAAATGTATCTTGTGCAAAGTAGGTCGAAACGGGTCAACGGATCATGCTCCATGAACCTATAACAGTCCCCACGGGTACGTGTTCATCGTCAAAGCGCCAGTTCGACTTGCCGAAGCTGTACTCGACAGCTCGCGTCCTCAAGACTCAGTGCTTAAACTTATTGGGGAACTATTAATCCTTTGCACTCAAAGTATGCTTTCCATGCATACCTAATGTAGTTCAAATCAGCCATACATGTTGATTTCATTAAACTTTATAAAAATGGTGGAAATCTCCAACCATTTCTTTATATTTAAACTATTTTCATATTATTATATTAAATACGATTTAATAGACTAGAAGAGTGTTATTCATTGAAAAAGGCCAATGTTTCCTCATTTGTTTCAAACTAACGTGTTACATGAGAGTATATTTATGCCAATCTAAAATAATGCAGGTAATATAAAATTTTATCAATCACTTTATAAAACTTGACAAGTCAAATTCTCAATATTATCACAAATTATTCACTACTGCACCTGTACATGATAATAAGCGATAACGAATGTTCTCATAATTCCAATTTCCAGCAAACCTTAATGCCTAACCGTGAATGCTTAATTAGTGGCCACGAAGGTATAAGTTACCCCTCTATTAACCTGCAACTGTCACTCGAAACTCGAAACAGAAGATACAAGTAGAATAGAAGTTTCGACTGCCAGTTTTTGGAAGATAAGGATAGCGTGCTGGAATATCCGTTGACCAATTACTCCAAAGGTACATTCACGCAAGTAGACACGAAACTCGTGAACACACTGTCTGAAAATATCGTTCGCGACACTGATTGCCACACGAAATTCACCCAAGCGTACTCAAAGTCGCACCGAGTTTTCCACGCTTCCTGCTTTGTTTGGCACAAAAATTCAATTTTCAAGCGATCTCAGGTTTCCTCTGGTCGTGATATTTTATCTGCAGCACCTACCTTCGAATTACGTGATCTCCTCAGCAACGTAGAAAATGTTTCTTTTCACGAAACGAAAGGAAAGGAAAAACAGTAAAGGGAATTATGTCTTAGTGATTGTGAGTATTCGCAAACGGTAATTCAAATCCCTTTTTTCAGTTCAATGATTATGTAAAGTGATGAGGTAACAGTGATGATAAGCTGGGAAGCGTTCAATGTTGATTCTGGCAACACTTTGTCGATTTATGCAGTGTCTACAATTGAGGTAAATATAGGTCAACCTAGGAGTAGTGATTCTTCTAAGTGCGCATGCGCAAACAGAAGAGAGCTTCAGAGTGCGGCCGGGTGGGGATAGCGATGATTAGATTCGAGGCTTGGCAAGCCATCTAGTTTCGAGGCATTACTGCTGCGTGACTGACAGCCAAAGACATTCCCAAGGTTCTGTTGTTCCCAAACTCTGGCCGTAGCTTCTAAAGAGCATCGCAACTACTAGGCTCACCTATGCATTTGATTCACCAGACTACTTCACATACGCGCCATGGTCACGTCAAATTGCACGTAAATTGACACCATACTCATCGATTCTTTTTAAATTTATGCTATTTGTTGCCAGTTTGAAAGAACTAGTTTGTACAATTTTCTGTTTCTTAGCTTGTAGGTATACTTTCCAAAACATTAAACAGTTACATGTTTGAAAAATCCAGCAAAATGAGATGACATATCCCCATTTTAGCATCCATATTTACGTTTTGTTTCGAGATAATGCTTTTTGTTTATAATAATTTTGCAGCAGAAAAAAGTTTTTTTTCGCTAAAACGATCAGTTAAGGTACCGCAATCCCTTAATTGCCTATTAGAAAATGAGTACGAACAAATGATTAGAGACTTCAACTTCGACGTCGTCTTCATCGATATTTGTAATAGCGAATAAGGTAGCTTCTTAAATTATACTCTATAAAATATGTATATTTAAAAACATGAAGAGAGTTTGAAAATAGAATGTACAACTCAAATAGAAACATAAAATCATTTTTCTTATGTAATTAGCTGTTAAAATATATACGTCTTCCGACATTCTGCAAGCCATGTAACCAGTAGTTTTCAACATTTTACCCTAAACTTGCAGTAAGTAGTCTTTGCTGATTCTGGATCAAATGTTGGCGAGGTGGTGCCCGCGCTGGCGGGGGAGACGGCTATCGGGAGGTCGCCGGAGAGAGGGTGTAGTGGGAGGGGGGTTTCCTAGATGGCGCTGCGCGCCATTCGTGCGGTGGTAGTTGTAATTTCAGATGGCGCTGCGAGCGTAGCAGTTCGTAGTGAGAGTATCGCGTGTCGATTGTTGCTACCCAAATTCCCTAGGATCGATGTAGTAGTGTCATTTATCGACGTAAATTCCCTACAATCCGAGTAAAAATCCCTGGTGTCAACATAAAATCCATCTGCGCGTGGAAATAAAAGTTCCTAGAACCACGAAAATTCCCTAGGATCGGTGTATTAGCGCCATCTGTCGGATGGGTGAAGTACTTGGGCGCATGTCGCCGCCGTGGAACCTCCGTACGCGCGCGGGGATCGGGACGCAGGCGCGACCGCGAACGATTCGCGTCCTTTGCGTAGAGAGAGAGGAGAGTACATAGCGGTGGGAAAAATAGAGGAATTTGAATTACGTCTTCGGTGGATGGAAACGTTTGCTCCGTGTCCGCAATCTCTCTCTCTCTCTCTCTCTCTCTCTCTCTCTCTCTCTCTCTCTCTCCCTGTCTCTCATGATCTCGGTACATGCCCTTGATCATGCTCCTACATTACAAAAGATTGCGTAATACAACTTCGAAGCCAGCCTGATCACCGTGATGACGACAATCGCAGGTGAATCACTTTTTGGAGAAAGAGAATGAATCACCGCTCGACATGCTGCACGCGATGGGGTGCGCACATGCGCGCTCTTCGTATCGTGGATGCCTTGTACTTCGATAACCTCGGATATAGCGAGAACTGCGAGAAGCGATAACTATTCATGGTCACGTTCCAAGTATTTGAGGCGAATCTAATTAGCGTGGCCTCCATAACTATCGTGAAAGAATTCGGCAGTGTGTTCGTTCGAACCACCAACGAATTAATCGAGCTGTAGGTCCGAGTATTTTAAAGATTGATAACAGCGTGGTAGTCTGAGCACCCTTATCGCGGGCGCTGTAATTCAATACACGCGGGTAACCCATCGCGTCGTACGTCGTCGGCATGTATTTGCCGCGCCCGTACCTGCGCGAGTACTGACTCATGCCACCGCGTATGCCACGCTCCACGAGCAACAACATGTCTACCTGCGTCAGAAGCTCTAACTCAGCGGTGTCTAGCGTAGGGGCCACTCACGCGCCTGCTTCTCACTTCCAACCGTTCCTTCCCCGCATAATATTCGCGAGAAATAAACGTGTGTCATTAATACACGCGTCATGCGTAGCGTCCAAGCTTTGTTGACGACGGAGACGCTAGCCTGTATTGGACCCCGGGTTGCCAGGGATTGTTTGTGGCGCAACACCTACAGGAGCGGTGGTTATGTGTGCTTGACTGACGCAGGCGCAGTTCATGCACACATAACCACCACTCCTGTAGGTGTTGCGCCACAAACAATCCCTGGCAACCCTGATTGGTCCCCTCTTTACGCGGCCGGGAGTGGGAGGACCCCACAGGATCCGCGGGTCCTGCTTTAGATAGCGCTGCTCTAACTCGACGCCGACATATTTGATCTTCGCGTCCCACGCGAAACTCAGTAATGTGTAGTAATGCGCTGGGTCCAGTTTGTAGCTCGCAATACAGTGGTTGCGGAAATTCTTGAACACGTCGGCAAGCAACAACATGCTAGGACTCACTCAATGTCTATCCGCGAAATATATCCCACACTTTCGCTGTGTGTGCGTAATCGGACTACGACGCAACGCTATCGTTCAACCGATTGTAGGACGCTTCGCTAGGCGGCAACCGCGTGTCGTTCAACTTGTCGTACGACGTCACGTAATCGTATGGGAAGCGAGTTTCTCCAGACACGCGGCCAAGAACTTGAACGAATCCACGATTCGAAATTTCAGCATCCTCTTCCAATCGTTGCGGTCGCCGTCGATTCCCGTGACGTGTTTCGTGAACGAAATGCGCGTCGCATCCAGACAAATTGTGGAATACGACCGGTATTGTGCACGTCTGTTGATATCTCAGGGTACAAGTCCCGTGGGCCGCGCTCCCGTACCCGCCCGTCGAGTGACAGTGATCGCACACTTTCGTATCGGTCTCGTAGAAGGATTGTCCGCACACGTAACACGCGCCCGCCCCGCGAAAGCTTTGCCACTGTTGACTCGTCAATGGTTTCACAGGTTTCGCTTCGCGCAACCACGAATGCGCTGTGTCCGCAAATTCACGCAGTTCTGGCACGAACCACGGCACGCATTCGGAGTCCTGACGATACGGTCGGTAGCCGCACAGAGACTCGTCCTACAACCAATGCACGTAATACGCTCTGCTCCGTTTGTACGTGTAGGTGTGAATGCGTTCCGTCGGCTCGATGTCCTCAAGCAAACACTCGAAGTCCGCGTATACCATGAACGGTGCTCGTTCCTTGCTCTCCACAGAAGGATTTTACATTAATACCAGGGATTTTTACACCGATTGTAGGGATTTCACGCCAAACCTAGGAAATTTATCTAGGGAATTTGTGTAGCAACAGCTGACATGCAATACACCCCACCACCAACTCTTGCGCTCGCAGCGCCATCTGAAATTACCCACCACCAAGCGAATGGCGTGCAGCGCCATCTAGGACACGCCCCTTCCACTACATCCCCTCTCCAAGGAACTCACGATACCCCCGCCTTCGCCAGCACGGGCACCCCCTCGCCTACATTTGATCCAGAATCGGCGTAGACGACCTACTAACTGCTATTCCAAAAAGGAACTTAAAATTTTTTTGTCAACAATAAATCTCTAAATTATACGGTTTACGAACAGTACAGGGATAGAATCATCTCATTCAGTTAGGAATTAGTTACTGCTTCACTTACGACCAGTGTTATCTACTTATCCAATCAAGAATGGCCACCTCATTGCTGTGTCTAAACAAATGCAGCCCATCAGTTCTTTTAATGGGAGTCGAAAGCATATCGCCTCGAGCTAGACGTAGACTCGCAATACTCTAAGGCAGACAGCGATATTAAGGGATAATTTTTATTGGTTTAAGAAGGAAGATACGAAAAAGGAGGAAGGAGATGTAAACTGGGTCTTAAGGAGCACTTTGCTCCCATTACTAACGTGTCGCGAACGTGAAACACAGTACTGGAGACCGTCTTCCGATTCTCGCCGGCGTCGATTCGATTCTACAACAATCGTTATCCCGTTAACGGTAATTCAGTCTAGAACGAGCCACGGCTCACAGCACAAACACAATTACCTCGACGTACACCGATTTCGCTGAACGTACAAAAGGTCTTGGGGTATCTTCGGGGCTGCACGCTAGGCACATCGAAATTCACGTTCCTAATGCTTAGAAGGGTTTCATTGCCACCTAATGACTCGTGTCAATAAAATGGAGCTCCAGTTGCAGTTAATTCTTACCACTCGACGCGTCATGAAATGTCGATATAATGTACAGGGTGGGTCATAAGTCCCCCGCAAATTCATTCACATAAATGCGTGAATGTGATAATCCTTTATAAACAACTTTGTGAGCCACTGTATCACTGAGGCGGATTACATCTCTGTTTTGATCAAAGATAGCAGATCATTGAGAATTATCGAACCTTCTGGTGGTTAATTGAATTAATGTTTCATGAGATAATGCTCCTACGCTTTTGCGGCATTGGCTTTAGCGTAGTTCGTTAAATTAGCGGATAGGAAGCTTATACGTATATGAATGCCAATTGTAGTTTGGTAATTTCAAACTGTCAGAGCCATATCGTACCGCACACTTTCGTGGCTTGCGATTGATATTTCAAATATATTCACTTGCTAAAGGCAGAGCTTTAAGAGATTTGAAAGGAGACAAAAGGAGATGGAAAATGTAAAAAATATTCAGTTTGTCCGTGACAACACCTTTTGGAAAAATGACGGTGTATTGAAAAGCAATGTATCAACAGAGACTGAAGAATAATTTTTGCCTGACGTGAGTGTGAGATATTTTGAATATATTTACACATTTCTAATCTTCTTTTATTTATTTTTAAACCACTGCTACCTCTGTCCATTGGTACCTCTGTCAAGCGAATACATCCAGGGTACCAATCCCGAGCCACAGAAGTCTTTCCTGTGAAAAAGCGCCAAATTTACAAAATAAATTCGAGGCTAGGTTTAATAGTATATTTTTAGGAAGCTGAATCTCGTATTTTATCCACTATTATTTAATGCAAAACTTCCCTTTTCATATACATTTTTTCAGTATTTTAAACGTGTTTGAAAATATCCCTAGAGCGAATGAATTTAACGACATAGGAAGGATTTTTCCACCAACAGATTTTTTCAAGACAAATATTTTTCACATGCTCTCTTAATGGTATTGCAGGCTATGTTGCTACTCTCTTAGGTGTTTCCTTCTTTTTCGCCGAAACCTACCTATTACATATTTTCTTAAATACTAGTAGGTTTAATTTGTACAGTTTCCTTTTTTGTATGTCATTATTAGTGTACAATAAAGACGCATTATAATTACTGTACAGAGCGAAATAACGAATTCAAAGGTTTGTGTAATGAAATGTTCCAATCATTTTTTTAAGAATTAGGCACACTATCCTACTTATAACATATTTTAAATTAATGTTTGTGTAATAGGTATATAATACCATATCTGCATTAATAACCGGTATTCCCAGTGTTAACAGAACATTTATATATCTTACTACAATTAACATACTCAACTCAGTAATATTATTCAGCATAGAGGGTGGCGTATACATGCATAGTGTGTAAAGGCGCAATTAAATTTTAACGGATCGACGGGACTCATTAAAAAAATCCCGTTCAATGCAACGTAATTAAAGATGAGACGATTGTGTATTAAAACTCGACTGTTGGGAAACGATTCGTCTGCACGAGGTGGTACAGTATTGCCTGAAAAGCTGAAAGAGAAAAGTTCTCTCACTTTCAATTAAGCTAAACGATTGAAACCATGCATGAAGGCACTTCTTCAGCCACATATTCTTTTAAAAGGAGGATGGTAGAAAGTGTCCTTTTTTTGGCTCTTCCTCAAATTTTAGTAAAAGATAATCTTACAGATCCGAAGGAAAGATAAAAGCATAATTAGGTAGGGTGGATGTACCAGTAAATGGACACGTACCAGTGTATGGACATTTTTCATTAAAATTAGTAAAATAAGTTATTAAAATAAGCAACTAATTAATTAGAGACTTCTTTTAATTTCTTGCTTCATATCCAAACAATTTTTGCAGCACGTGGAATCAATCGCGCTGCAAACAAAACTTTATAATAGTGTTCATTCATTAGCCTTAAGTGTTCATTTATTGGCGCTTTCACCCAACGTACGGGAAATAAGATTGAAAAATGTTGTAAAGTAAGTAGATAAAAACGAAGGTGCATAGGGCGACAAATTGGAAGGTGTAGATTTTAAATAATTATGACTTAGAAACAAAGGCACGAAATGCAACAATTCGTGTGCTATTTTGTAGATAGAAGTCGATATTTTGATTGTACGAAAAAAATAATGTAAAAAATGAATTAGCAAATATAAAAAGCGACAAATTAACGATGCAGATACCTATTCACCAAAATGTGTTCCAAATTATGCTCCAACTTACATGTAAAACAAAACGTAATTTGTGGAACGCGAAGAAGAATAATTGTTATGACCCGTTCTACACTTCTTCGCATGATAGTTCGACAGTAAAATAATCGTTGATGAAGTTTGCGGGTGCGAGTATTATTTAAAAGGTTGATGTATAGCAAAACCGAAGAATCATGATAACCATCGTGATTTTGTTCGACGAAACTTATCTTTTTTTGCATAAAAGTTCCAACTTTTCGTTCCAACGTGCGACATACTGTACACAGAAACATTGAAATCTTCATACAAACATCGTTTCGAAATTATGATTATTTAATGTCAACCACTTACAATTTGTGACACCATGCACTTTCCACTTTATCTGATTTCCTTTGCAATTTTCCCACCGTATTTGTCATAAATACTTATGCTTTTATAATTCCTTATGTCTTATTAAAATGTTAGGTGTCAAAAGAACCATAAAAGCCCTTTTCTACCACCCACCTTTCATCATTTTTTCATTGACATCAAAATAGTAATTGAGGAATTTTTAACTCCACCTAACGAAACAGCAATTCGATTCATCGGCAAGTGCTTCGATAATGTGCAACCTCATTATAATTTCTACTTGTTGCGCGAAAAATTACTTCCAACGGTTTAGTTGCAATGAATCTGGAGAGCAATCTATGACTGGGCAATCTAATTGGGTTACTGAATTATTAGATAATTAATGTCCGAAACCATTCAACGATGCGGATAATCCTATTAATCGAACAGTGAGATAGTACATACTATAATTAACTCGATTAATTATGAGCATTAGAATTTCACTTGTAAATGAAACCTGTGACGAGCTCGCGCGATCCGCCAGACGCGGCCGTAGTTCGCCCCGCGGCCACTAGGCGGCCGCGCGCGACTCGCAATTCTCGTGGGACAGAACCACAAGCTTAGTGCCAGCCGCGACCGCTAGGCTAACCCGGGACTCCCGCGATTCCCGCTGGAGAACAGAAGCAGCCACGGTATATAGAGTGTGGCACGGGTCAAAACACAAAGCTCGCTGCCACGATTAAGCCTGTGAGCTATTTGTCACTTCGACGCCCTCTTTTGGTAACCAACAGTTCCCTCTAAGGCAGCGCTGTCCAGCGCAGGGGCCCCTCACGCGTCTACTTCCCCTTCCAACCTTCCTTTCGAGCAGCGTGACTTGTCATCAAGGAAACCACGCGACGCTGAAAAGGAGACCGCGACATTTCCGTAGACAAGGAAGCTCAGACGACACGCGCGACGCCGACGTTCACTGTTACTTTGAATCGGTGGCGTCTGTGCGCCATGGCAACGGCGGACAATGGTGGGAGACGGCTTTTGCCTCTCAAGACGCAAGTTGGACGGCGCTAAGGGAACAGTTGTCACCTTGTCATCAGTGAGCATCATCGTAGGCCGTATCAGCAGAGGAGGGCAACCTCAGGCTGAATAATTCGACCGCAGAGACGTATTAAGGGTCCTTGATAAGTTGATGCACATGTAACAAGGTCACACACACATGGGGCATGCCCCAGATGCGTTTTAGTCGGGAGGGGACTGCATTTGTCGCTCCCGCTTCCTTCTCATAGAACCGACGCGATCGAGAACCCGTGCTTGCCCTCACCATGACCCACCGTCGCCCCAACTTTGCTACCACCGCACTGCAAACAAGCATATCCCCACTCGCGTTGTGCGTTGAATAATGAAAAAAAAGTAAAACCGCCGCACTGGGATTCGAACTCCCGACTTCCTGATTGCGACTAATATGCTTCGGCAATGTGGATTGTTGGCGAAAAGAACCAAACAGGCAAAGCACACGGACGGGAGTAGGGATATGCTTCCGTGCAGTGCGATGGGAGCAAAGTGTCCGACGATCCTGGCATCACTGCTGCTCACACTCATCCTGGGTGCCCCAGAGCAGATACTCGGCCGCATCAACGGAGGGCAACCTCCGAATGGGGGTCATCCGACCGCAGAGACGTCTAACGATCCTTGATAGTTGACGCCTTGTACCAAGGTCTCTCATTTGGCCTGCCACGAGCGCGCTTTTAACCGCCCGGTAGAAGACTAGTTCCGACGCTCCTCGATCCTGCCGAAACCGCCGGCACCGAGCCTGGAAGACCTGGCCGTGCCGACACCGCAGTCAACCGAGACTCCGCTGACACAGAAGACCCGGCCCACTCCGCACCGCCATGCCGGCCTCCGTTAGCCATTAAGATAGATCTAAGGTAAGGTAAGTACATGTGTAAATAGTAGTTGATAATGAACCAGTGTTCAAATCCAAGCAACTAAGCTCGTCCATTCGCCGAACCCCAGCATACCAGCTGAGTCGGCAATCAATTCCCGTTTCCCGCCCCACCGGCACCGGTGTCCGTCACCCGAAGGCGGTCACAAGCCTCTGCATCGAAAATCACGTAATACTGTGTAAAATATTCGCAGGCACGATTCCTTTCTGCCACATTATGTAGGGTGCCCAACGCAATTGGTCCAAGACATAGCTTTAAAACGGTAAAAGGGTAGAAAAAATTTCATTAGGCAAAATTAAATGGTTTCAAATGGTGCATCACTTGATCCATGTGTCTGTTCCAGAAGTGGAGGCGTTTCAAAGATTTCAAGGTTACCTCATTTTCGCGGTTTGAACCAGCGCAGTAGGCTTTATTGTGTGGGTGAACCTGTATCTGCACACGCCTCCTGCTTGTGCTTGCGAGCGTACACTACCGAACGCTCAGCTGACTCGGCTTTAAACTGCGCGCCCCGGAACTTGGACCGGTAATTAGCTGTTAATATCTCAAGAACAAACCCTCGGATCCCAAAACGATACAGGAGTTTTCTATGTCTTTTTGCATCAGGATATTGTATGTTCCAGAAAATCCTGCAATTTTAGGACGTCCTGTAATAATATCAGGAATTCAAAGCTCCGTGGAATAATTGACAATTGAATTTTTTAAGACGAACGAAGAATAATGCTTCCTCTATGTGCTATTTAATATTATTTTCGCTATAAGAATGGTATACATGTTCCTTCACTTCATTTCTCCAACTATAGTAGCGACTACAAAACCTAAAAGTTTTACCTTCGTCTGTACTATACAATTGTCAAAGCTTCTAATTGAGTTCGCGTTAAGAATAACAATCTGGTTTGTGTTCACATCACAAGCATACCTGCATTGCAGTTGTGGAGTTACTTTTACATATGTACTCTCGCGTTCGCATTATTAATTCTAACACAACATTCACTCACTCACAAATATTCATTTGTAACAAAGTAAGTGACAACATATCTCTTTCTTTCTCTTTTGTATGCCTATATTTGTACGTTAGACTATACCAGCATTCAACTATCCGTCATTCATGCCTATGACATTATCTGGACTCTAGTTTCGCCATGCAGCTTACGGCGATTCTCAGAATCTTAATAACGCCCCGTAATATGCAACGTCCGCCGAAGCAAATCACCCGCAAGGTTACAAAAAACACGTATTTCTGCTGACTGTGTGACATACTTTTTAAGTAAAGCCGCCCAAGTATGAATAACAGATGGCATTTCGTGGAAGTCCGGCGCCATTCCAGTCGCCCAGCCGATTGAAGAAAGAATCAAAGGTGTGAGAGAAGGTTTTTAGGGCACGTAACAAAAGATTGTTAATGTACGTGTAAGCGAAAGGGGAAGCGGACGAAGTTCGAGGCAGTTTCGCGCGTACTGGAATACTTGGGGTGAAAGAACCGGGAGATAAAGGAGCGAGCCTGACAAAAGCAATTACGGGAACATTGTCCCTAATGATCGCGTTATTTTCAGTCGTTTGACGACCCTCCCTAAAATGTGTTAAGTCTGCTGATCGTCGATAGATGAATAATTAATTACGGGCTACTTGGCGGTGATGATGTAACGAAATTATGAGTCTTTTTTGCTGCGGTAAGAGGAGGATCAAGAACTGTACGACCCTGACCTCAACAAGATTCTATGGGGTAGTAGGTATCTATTTATGAAGACCTTAGACTGAGTTCTGACTTTTGACCACTCTTTTTTTAAAAAAAAAAAAAAAAAAAAAAAATTACAAGGTAAGATATTTTGAGAAAATGTTTTTTATTTTTTTTGTCGCGTGTTAATTTAACACAACTAACAGCATGCACACTATACATTTTATTATGTACAAGGGGTGACTTTCAGTTTAAAATATATCTTAACATGAGTAGCTGGTTAATATTTTTAGAATAAACATGGATTTTCCCATCACCGTTCTAAGCGTTTCCTAAATAAACAGCTTAGGTAATAAATACCAAGATAACTAGCACTTAGACAACTTAAAAGTGAATTATTCTCATCTGTAATAATAAATACAATTATTTAATTAAGCTTCTCCTGTATACTTTCGAAAACAAATGTTTTTCGCACATGAAAAGATCCATTGGAGCCGAATGCGTTACATTGTTCTGGATATTTCGTTGGTCTGTTAGCAGCGAAACTGTATTGGTATGTAAATCATGATTGGTGTGATAGATCTTGATTTACCAGCTTTACGTCATTCAATAGCGCCGCTACGCTTGCGTTATTGGTTTCGTTTATTCTGATATACAAACACAGATCCAACAACTGGAGCAGCATAACGTATCGAGTGTCGTGAGCGAGAGAAGGAAACCAGATAAAATTTCTGCCCCTAAACCAGTGGATATTTTGATATTTTGATTCATTGGGATTTTTTAATATTTCTGAGAGTGACTATAAGAATATCTATGTATGTTTGCATTACAAGTAAAATAGATCATTCTTTGCCCTGGTTGTCGGGAATTTTAACGAAATTCAAATGTGCTGCGTGTTACGTGAAATTAGAGGGGGTTTAAGTGAGCATTTTGATGGTTTCGAATTTGTTAAAAAAATACAGGTCATCAATCTTTTTGTAATTCTTCAACAGGACTCGTGAAGTTTATATTTTAGTTTGCAACTTAAGATTTATTGGCCAATATAGGTACTACTTATTGTAGAACTAACTTATGCTACCACAACACGAGGCATAACTTTTTTGTGTAGGTTTTTGGGTTTTTGATACTTATATTTCATTTATTATGCAGGGAGATTCATAAATGCATGTCAATAGTTCTGGGGGTAAATCTGCACGCTAATATAAGTAAAAACGTCACATGAAGTTATTCGAGTTATGAATAATTGATCCCCTGAAGTATTGATATGCATTTATGAATCACCCTGCATACTGTATAATAATTACATACTGATATTAATTAATATTTAACTCAATGGAGTTATTCCATGTACAGATGTGAATAATATTGTTGTATATTATGCATGCATATTAGCTACTGAATTAACGTTAAAAAAGCTTTAGACACTAATTCAATTATTTCGTGAAGCATTGTCGGTGAAATCTCTTAAGAAGACACTCGGATTTTAAAGTGGTTACCAGCATTAACTTACACAAAATTGCGCTGTGAAATCTTAACAATTCGATGTAAATGAAACGCGCTCGTTTCAGGCTCGCATATTCATTTCAGGCGAGCTTGGAGCTTGCGTTGTTTAATACTCGGTGAAAACATGGTCCGTATGCATGTGCGGCATAAAATTCATTCTTACTTTATAGTTAATGGTCCACCCTTCTCCGACAGCGCAGTAATCGTAGTATTAGACGACAGCAACTTAATGAATAACAAATTGCTATTCAGAATTTCATTAATGCCATTTCCATACGTTATAATTCGCGACGAATTAAACCCTAATAGAATTAAGATAAACAGCTCATACGAGTATTGTAGTTGTAAGAAACATTTCCACATTTTCATTGTAGTTTTTGACAGAAATTGTAGTACTTTAGATGAACTGCTTATTTTATTTACAAATTTTGCAATGGAATGGGAGTTTCAAAATTTATAATGGAATGTGAGTTGAGGGGTTTACCCGATGGTTGCAAATTAAGATTCTTTATTTGAGGAGCAGTGTAAATACCCAAGTCAGAGAAATAGAAAGTGAAGAAATGCTAAAATAAGGCACAATTTTTAAATAAGTATTTTTTCGAGAAAAACGACTTCGAAGTTTGATCGATGACGTGGGCATTTAGATATATACACAACTTGATTCGACATGTCTGACCACAAAGAAATCTGCTTCTACTTGTGCCAGTATTTATATCCACTAGGGTGGTGCTTGTTTGACCCCAAACAATTTATTATTGTATTTTTTCACGGGCCACCATGTCAATATGTTCACCTTTATAAGTAAGAAGTGTGGTATTTTTTTTTATTTCGTTTCAGTTACTTATTGGGGGTTGCTGCCAGGCATTGAATTTCGCAATATTCTTTTCGACGTATTATATTTTTTAAACACATTTACTTAACATTGGAATATTATTACAAATTAAATTTGTGATCCAACAACTTTTGAAAATAGCCAATTCATATTTATAAAATTCTAGTAGCAGTGCTTACTAGCCAGAGCTGGTAAGGTGGGTTGCCATGTACTATTCTGGACTCTCAGGTGTACAGAGGACCTGGTGCACGAATTCGTATTAAGCAAAAAATACAATTTTATTTAAAATATTAATAAGCAGGTAGCAATCTTCAAAATATTATGAAAATGTAATAAAATTTTAACCAGGCCCATTTTTTCAGTATGGAGAACAACATTTTAGTGTGCCCCTGCAACATTTTAAAAGTTGGATTTTAAGCACCAAAAGTTGGATTTTATATTCAAAATGTTATATTTGAATTTTTTTATTTTTCCATAATAAATTGGGACGTAGGCCTCAGACTCAAATGAATAAAAAATGTCTGCAATGCAACTACCTACCTACAAAATATTAATTATAACAGTTCCTGTTGCAAAGCACTCGCTTACTTTGTGGTATTGGCACCTTCACTTAAAAAGCAACTGTCTACTATACAGTTCTATAACATACCCCAATGTTAGAAAATCTTGAGTCACCACTTCATAAAAAAATTTAAAAAAAATTAAAATCAACTTGAAAAAAAAATTTGCACTAAAAAGTAAAAAATAATTTTTTCCCTTATTTAATCTACAACTCTCATATTTTTTAAGCCGGCGCCAGATTTACACAGTGCAAACGATGGGGCACCGACTTGAAAAATATGAGAGTCGTAGATTAAATGAGGGAAAAAATTATTTTTTACTTTTTAGTGCATTTTAATTTTTTTTGAAGTCGGTTTTTTTTAAATTTTTTGTTTTCAACTTTTTAGTTTTATATATATTGACACAACATGCTGAGGAGATATCCGCGTACGTACATAAAATAATAATAATTAGGTGACAATAGTCTTTATTATGAACCATAACTGGCAAAATATTGAGCCAATATTGATATAGTTTAGGATGGGACCACCGGGGCATCGCCCTCTTTCGAATAAAAAAAAGATCATCCAAATCGGTCCATATGCTGAGAAGTTAGGAGGGAACAAACATAAAAAAAAAACATGTGGGTCGAATCTATAACCTCCTCCTTTTTGAAGTCGGTTAATAAAAAGGGGCTCCTTGGTTAAGCCTAACTAAATGGGGCCAGCGCGACGCGTACGAGCAGGGATGGAAGGAAACAGTCCGGCCGAACACCTACAGGGAGCGGTGGTAATGCGTGCGTGAATTGACGCTAGCGCCAAGTCAGCCACGTGGCGACATCGCGAAACGAATGTGACGTCACGAGTGTATAGACGCCATTCACCATTGCCAAAGACGCCACGTGCGATTGTGAATTGAACATTTTTAGTAGTTTTTCCAAGTTTTTCATTCAATTGAAATTACACTTCATTACGACATGAATAAGGAATCAGGTAAGACAAATACTTAATACTTTTGCATCAACAGAGTTATAGAAATGGTATTTTTTATATATACCAGCCAAAGAGTAGGTATAATAAGAGGCGTCACTCCGGGCGGAACCTTTGAAGTCCTTGCTTGACCTTGGCATTTAAATTGGTTGTCTATTTCGAGCGGGATATTCAAATCGACTAAATGTACTTTACCGCAATTGGCTGATTATTGTCGAAGTTGACCGATCATTGCCGAAGCTTAGCGATCATTGCCGAATGGGCATTTAAATTGGTTGTCTAGTGATTTCCCTAGGTTATTTCTGTCCTTGTCGAGTGACGCCTCTTATTATACCTCCTCTTTGTACCAGCGCCAAGCGAGTGACGCCGCGGCCAATCAGCGTCGACAACATATGTCCCGGTGAAGCTGATGGGCCGTGGCGTCGGTTCGTCTCCGATCGTGCGTCTCACGCACACACTACCACCGCTCCCTGTAGGTGTTTCAAATTGAGATCAGCCGGACTGAGTCCGCCAAGCCTACTTTCAGCCGGACAAGGTGTCCACCAGTGACGTCACACTCGTTTCGCGTTGTCGCCACGTGGCTGACTTGGCGCTGGCGTCAATTCACGCACACATTACCACCGCTCCCTGTAGATGTGTTCGGCCGGACTGTTTCCTTCCATCCCTGCGTACGAGTACGATGGGCCCGACCAGCGCCATAGCCGTCGTAAAAGCATCAGGCTCCTTAGGAGTCTTCACAAAGTTCAACAGGGTGGACTTTCCATGGTGAAGGAAAGGCAGTCTTCTGCCGAGCTTGTATCGAGAAAGACCTCCCAGCTTCATCTTGTGCTCAGCATAGAATAAATATATTAATAATATAATCTGGACGACGAGTTTCCTCTGCGTTGTTTAGGCTTCTTACGCCCAAGTGGTACAGATACCAAAACGTCCAGCAAAATCCATCGAGAAGAAGTGGGTACTCATGAAGAGATGTAAATGTGCCAATTAAAGCAGCCGGTAATCCAGCACAATGAACGATGCGACAGAGAGCTCGCGCTCGCGACTTGTTAATCGAATGAAAAGTCAATCGAGAAATCAGTTTGATGTCTGACCAAGGAGGGACGATATCGGTTAATTGCTAATAAGTACAAAACAAATATTGCTTCAATCATGGTTCTCCGATAACGTCATTAAATCCAGCGACTGCTGATTGCGAAAGAGGGGACCGCGCGCGCCTCGTATGACGAACGAATTGAATTGCCAAAAATAACAAGATAAAAGGATTATTCATTGCAGCCGGGCCTTTGGCGATGCTCCACTCTTCTGTCGACGACAATGGCTTTCTAACTGTGGAAATATCGCGAACCAATGGCCGATAATCATTCGATTCGAATTGAATTCGTTTACCTGCTCTGCTACATGCACATGCGCCTTCACAGTGCCCGTAGTTCCTCGTTTTTATGGATACCCATCGTGGTGGAATTGTGTTTTATTATCGTTCGCGAGGGTTAGATTTCAATTAGCTGTTTCGAATAAACAGACACTTCCTTTCAGTTCTTTAATGCTTGAAATATTAATTCAATCTGTTAAATGCGAGTTAATTCGTCGGTTAGAAATGCTTCTGCAGTGCAAAAGGTATGTTAATTCTTGGTCAAATTTAGTAATTACAATCACACAAACTAATAGATAATATCAAGTCGTAGGTAGCATTTGTTGTGGGCAAAATGACTTCATTGGCTTTTGATCATTTTCAAATGCATATTTTTAAATAAGCATAGGGCGTTTTTGCTCAGAAATTATTATTTTTTTTTTTTTATATGAAACGTCTTTATTGCAAACAAAACACAGCAGATAACAACAGAGCAAGTAAACAAGACAAAAGCAAAGGCGAAGTTCAGTCGGGGACAGCTTTTCAACCCAATCTAAATGACCTAAGTAGACAACAGGTTAGGGGAAATCTAGAGACATCTAGCAGAAGTAATGTTTATTTCAGAAGAGTATTCGAACGTGTAAATCATTTATGTATTATCTCCACCTATACATGTCTTTAGTTTTTGTATGCATAAAATGTTAGCCTAAGGAAGGAGCAGTTCTTATACGTTTTCTATTTCTTTTGCATTCATGTACTCCTTGTTTCGTATTAAAATACTGCTGTGACAATGTCCGGGTTGTTTAGCAACAGATAGAAAATGAAATAAGTGATTCTAGGTAGGAAAATAAGACGAAAGTTAAGAATAATTAAAGAGTTAGTTATTAATGTTTAAATGTACGGGTCAGGATCGTCTGAAGCACGACAAATCAGAGGTCAGCGAGCAGTTGGCGTCAAAAGACAATGACGCACTTAACACTACTACTTGTGATTTTCGTCTTATTTTATTATGTAGAATCAAGTAATTTATTTACTTCCACTGTATTTATCCATCGTCTAGGAGTGTCACGGTATGTTAAAAATTTAAACAAATTGGACGCAGACCAAGTGCTTATATAGACGCTGTCAGTAACCTGTACAATAAAAAAAATATACATCAAGTATAAACTTGTTACTGAAATATCTGATTTCTTCGTCTATACTAGAACTCGAGCAAGTATCACAAATGCCGCGACTTTTCTATGTCGATCTTATACCTACCTGACTATCCCTTCAGTAATGAAATTGCTCGATGACTTGAAGCTTCATTCCAACAGGTAAATGCATGGAAATGTGGGGCACCACTCTGGGATCACGTATTCCGAACCACGTCATGAATATGTGTAGTGACGATGTCATAAGGCAAGTGATAAATGAGTATGCGGCAGTCACATACAGGGTGTCTCAAAATTCAGGGACTTCTCGAAACGTACAATATCCTGATGCAAAAAGGCATCGAAAAGTCCGTTACTGTTTTAGGATCCGACGCTTCGTTCTCGAGATATTAACAGTTGAATATTAGCTGTCGAACTTCCGGGCCGCGCGGTTTAAAGCCGGCTGAGCGCGCGGCAGTATACGTTCGCACGCACACGCAGGAGGCACGCGTAGATACAGACCCACATACACAGTAGAGCCAACCACGCTAACCCATTTTTATAGTTTGAACCAGGGCGATCCGTTCTACTGTGTGTGGGTCTGTATCTACGCGTGCCTCCTGTGTGTGTGTGCGAGTCAGCTGACTCGGCTTTAAACTGCGCGGCCCGGACGTTCGACAGCTAATATTCAACTGTTAATATCTCGAGAACGAAGCCTCGGATCCCAAAACGGTAAAGGACTTTCCGATGTCCTTTTGCATCAGGATATTGTATATATCGAGCACAGATGGGCAAAATTTTCCTTTAAATAAAAATTTTGAATAACGAATAAAAGTTGAAAAGATTATTCGTCATGTGTCGAATAAAGTTGACACGGGTTAGGTTACGGGTTAAGTTAAAGTTATAGATACGGTTAGGTTACTGGTTAAATTAAATTATAGTTAAAGTTGAATAATTTATTCGACGTTGAAGTTGAAACGCTCGTCGAATAAAAAAAATAACTTTATTCGTCAAATAATCTAAAGTTAAAGTAACTTTTATTTAACTGTTATTTATATTGTTTCTTATTTAGTTAATGCCCAACTCTGGTTCCGGGAGTTCCCGCAATTTTGGCACACCCTGTATAGCCTTACAATCTTACAACATTTCGTTCGTTAATACAATTACGTTATATAATAATAACAACATCAACAATAATAATATTTATAATACTAATTACGTTATCAATACATGTATACTTTATAGTAAATACATGTTTATAATATATTTATAAGATATATACACTGAAATAGGAAATAGATTCTTACTAGGCATTCGGAATATCAACATTTTATACAGTTGTCATTTATTCATACAGCGGTTTAGTTTTTACCTACTACGGAAGGTTTAATTCAGCCAACATAGAAAAAGATCTTCCAATTCTGCCGACGATGCGCGCGGAGCATTCGCTTGCACGTGATGGACCTTCTTTTCAGTTTCGTCGAGCATTTGCGCGGCTGGCATCCAACCGTTTCGGAGGGTGTGAAGTGGAAATTCGGGCGCGCATTGCACATGTGTGGACGTGATTTTGGCTGCGCATGGCTTTGCGCGTGCTTCTGCACGTTGTTAAACATGTTTAACCCTGAATATCAGTTTTCAAGGAACACCTATAAAAGCTATGATCGATTTTCGGTGCACCAGGAATTCGATTCCTCAAGGATCTCATTTCATGATAATTTGCAGAGGATAAGCTGTGAGGTTAATACTAAATACTAATTCTTTTACATTGGACCATAGTTTTCCTGTTTTTTTTTTAATTACGTAGCGAAAACTTAACTGACAGGGTCCATTTTGACCCATGATAGAGATTGATACAATTCCCAGAATAAGCTTGTAAAATGGCTTTGGGACTTCTTACACTATAAAATCTTTATTTTCTTAACACAGTCATGCCGATAAATAATCAGTAGCATAAGTTGTGACGCGCAGGTCCAAGTGGTCCCTGCACCCGCCAGCTGAGGGTTAACAAATCGATTTTGATACGGTATTATGGAAAATACCCAAGAGTTGATTAAGACACAATTATTATTAGTGAACAGTCAATAATGTAGGTTCAGAGAAAATACCCTGAAAAATTATAGTGGAAGATTTAAATCACTAAGTTCCAATCTATTAAGTAGTCCCGCGATGTGTTTACCTGGGGATGTATACAAGGTGGAAGCTTTCTGTTAATGATTACTCAACAATATATATTTAATTTTCCCTCATTCTCTGCAATCCTTTCACAATGACATATTTCTAATAACTTTTCTATTCCTCCTTTATAAAACTCCCCGGATTCTATTTGAATACATTCTTCAATTACATTGTCGACTTCCTCTTTTTATCTCATTTCTTAAACCAATTTGGACAAATTTCATGCCTCTCTGTTTGTAATTAGTAAAAGCATTGCTGGTGTTTATACTACCGGATGAGTGACGATGGGATCAAATTGTGTTTGTTATACAGTTAGTTCTTACTGTTAGAAAACCTGTATCACTCATGAGTCGACCAATGCCAACGCTTCCATTCCTCATATTACACGTAATCTAATACCAACAACGCATAGCAGACTCTAACCTCTAAAGTGGAAACATCACAAGAATTGCGCAAATGTACGCGGAGCGATTTCCCAGTCACGATTATTGTTGCTGTTACGCGCTACATATGCCGCGAACTATCCTACCGCTAACTGCTTGATAGGGAATAACAGAATTTTAGGAAACAACTATGGCCGAGGACCAATAGCGTAAATCCGGGCTTTTCGATTAAAATCCAAATTGCTCGTAGCGTGCCTCCGAAAAAAAACGCCCATCTGAATAATCGTCGTACAACTCTGACATCCCCTTTCACCGCTGCCTCTCGCCCGACCGCTCTCCTGCCCGTTCCCAGCTATCTCGATACTCTTTTTCCCCAATTGTCCCCCTGGAAGCGCGGGATATGGATGCGGTGAGCGTTTCAGACCCTGTACAAACGGGTGCTGCACAATACCGGCGAGAAGAAATAGATTTTCCACCTAACGAGACGGAAATCAACAAATAGCGATGTGAGGTCGTGCGTGCAGGTGGCCCACTGCCAGCAACACATGATAAAACACAAGCAGTGCTAGGTTTTTCTGCCGGCGGCGGCTGCGCTGAACGGGAGCGCTCTTGGCTTGCTCCTCGTCGTTTCAACTGCACGTTCGCCCGCGAGAAAGTAATTGCGGATTTGACAGTGAAGAAGAGGTATCCGTTTTCCGTCGGCGAACGAGGACACCTCTGTACGCACGTTCCTTCCCTTTCGTCGTCTCAGAAATGTTTGAATTTATTTAGATACCTGCCGCTGCCTTCCCATTGTTTCGCTGATGGGATTGAATGGGTGCTGTTGAAAACTGGTCTATTGAAGCCAGGTTTAGAGAGAGAGAGAGTAAATGGACCTTGTGAAGAGTGACCCAAGAAATCGCCTCTTTTTGGTCCCACGAGTTTGGAACTGAATTTTATGCCAGACGATACCTTATGATGAGACATCAATCGCACGAGATTTTCATGTTGAGGTGACAATTAGTTTCTGAGATGTGGGAGGTCGAAGAAGTGAAAGTTCGGTAACGCGTCAGCCCATACGCTTCGATGTACGGACTTTTATGTCGGTCTAATAATTTAAACAATTATTTCCAGGGGTTTTGCTGACTGCCAACAACGAATTTGAACTTAGATTTTCAAAATTTACAAGAAAAATTCAAAATAAAAAAATATAAATATTAGTAGTGGGTGCTTTTTTTAATACATCGTCCGCCATACTGAATCGGCCATTATGAGTTTTGCTGACTGCTAACCATGAATTTCACCTTAGATTTTCAAAATTCACAAAAAAATTCAAAACAAGAAATATAAATATCTATAGTGGGTGCTTTTTTGAATACATCGTTCGCCATATGGAATCAGCCATTGTGAATTTTGAAAATCTAAGTTCAATTCGTTGCTAGCAGTCAGCAAAATCCCTGGAAATAATTGTTTCGCGTTACCGAATTTTCGCTTCTTTGACCTCCCATATCTCAGAAACTAAATGTCACCTCAAATTGTCTCATAACGTATCGTTTGGCATAAAGGACAGTTCCAAAATCGTGGGACCAAAAAGAGGCGAAAAAGGGCCTCATTTTTTTATCATTCTTTCCGAGCTGATAAATTCGAATTGATAAATAAATAAATTCTAGTGAGAGTATTTTTTAAATTAACGGACCTTGATGGCGAAAATAATGGTGCCACTTTGGCGCTATTTAACGGAGGAATGTAATTGTGTACAACAAGAATTTCAGTGGCATTGTGTATTTTTGTGGTGGTCCAAAGGGAAGAATTTTAAATTGTCGGAATGTTTGAGAAAGCATTTACTATTCGTATTTTATTTTTGGACCGAATAATTATTGTACTAAAAGCAATTAAACATAATTTTTATCATGCTGGAAGACGCAACGCATGTAGGCACGTGCAGATAAATGGTGCACGTACGTACGCACGATGCATGGAATTTAGTAACCGTCGGTTGAAACAATGTGTGAGAGTGCGCATGCGTGTCGGCGGGGCCCGACGGCGACGGGCGAGCCGAGCCGAAGGTAGAGCGTCGAGTTGCTACCAGGGTGTTGACACTCTTATGGGGAAACTGTTAGCACGAGATTTGTTTTAACCCAGCCTGTATCGCGGCGCTGTACTCAATTTAGTGAGAGAATTGTACGCTAGATGGTGTTGTTCGCGCAAATATGTGGGGAGCCGCCACGAGAGGCCATTGTTGTGTCTCGTCCTCTCAAAGTGTCTCAAAGTGAATACATGTGTGCTTTGCGATTAAAGACTTCCTTGTTACCGTTAATCGTAGTTGCTTGGGAATAATCCAACCCCGAATACGATTCCTCGATACGAGGTATCCGAGGTAACCGAAAAGACGGACGACCAGTCATCAGCGTCCATAACCAACAACCGTGCACGTGCATAAGCGTTCTTTTCTGCGTCCTTTAGTCAAAAGTGTTTCATAAGTTGTGAGAAGCACATTAATGTAAGCCATTAATATCAAATAAAAATAAAAAATAGTGTAACTAAAGAAAATGTATATTGTTTAATTCCTTTCTGTTGAAAAACAAACGACTGAGATACAACTTCTGCACGACTACATACTTTTAAATTGTATATAGGATGTATAAAATATGATTATCTGTAGTCATACAGAAATTGTATCTCAGTCGTTTCTGAAGTTCAATGAATTTAATAGCGCGTTCGGCAGGCGCGCACTGGCACTGCACTGGTGCCAGAAATTATCATACATGACTTTAATTGCTTGTTTCTGATAGATACGAAAATAGCTCTCTAAGAGTCAACCGATCAAAGTCATGCACGATAATTTCTGGCACCAGTGTAGTGCCAGTGCGTGCCTGCCGAATTCGCTCTAAGTGAACAGTACTGATGAACACGCGGTTCAAATTTCCCTCCTATTAATTTAGTTTTAACCCAGCCCGCTTAGATGGCGCTGACGCGTTAACAAAATAATGCATTGAGTGTCAACACCCTGGGTGCTACTACGTCGCCACGTGCGAGACGTTCGAGACAATAAAGTATTGTTAAACGTTTACGATCCAGTAAAGTTATTAACACCTCCCCCTTACAAATTAAACTAACAAAAATTGTTCTATAATGTATTTTTAAGAGCAAATCCGAAAAGGTCATGATTTTACGTACACTTATTATAATTATTCTGTTGTCACCTAGAATGGGCCAAAAATAGATCCTTTCACTGAAAGAAATTATGATTTTTCTAGAAAATCTATTAATATCGCATTTTCGTTTTGGAAATCTATGTTCCTTTTATAGTTAATTCATTCGGTTATTCGAGTAAAGTAATGACGATTTATCAATCGTCACTGTGTTTTTGAAAATGCAATTCTTTGGAAATATACTTCTTACGAAACACAAATTTACAAAATTTCGAAAGCTTCCCCAATCTTTCACTATAATTTATACCACGACTGTACTTTCCACTTGTTATAGGGATTTGTATAATACTTTTAATCAACAATGCACACCGACTGTATATATATATATATATACACATAAAAGAACACCTAATGGAGACGATGAATTCACTCATTCTTTGAGAAAGAAGAATTTCTAAAGGCATTACTGCTGAAAGGAAAGAGAATAACACTTAAGTAAGAAGAAATTTGTCGCCGGGGCAGCGTCTATGAAAAGCGCAAAAAGGCGCAGGAATGATATTAAGGATTTATAACAACTTCTCTTAGCGACAGGTGTTTCAATAATAGAAAGGGAATCCAAGTAATTCCCCTCGGCATTGTACTCCCTCGCCAAAGAGAAATGCATTTGGCATTCTCGCGAAAAGTACAGCGGCTCTTAAATCTTAAGGCGGACTTCCAAACTTTTTTTCTGTATAACAGCTTCTTCCTTCATTCCTCTGCCAACACCTTAACGCGCCTGAGTTTCAGTCTCGTAATTGCAACAAGTTCTCGCGAGAATGTTTGGCCAAGACTTAATTAGGTGGAACAATAAACGAGTTGCGGGAAAATTGAGGTGCACTTTTAAGCGCTCATTGGAAAACCAATACCATCCAAATACAGTAATACAATTTTTTACGTTAAATAGAATCACCAGCAACGTGGCTATTTCTTGCCACTGCGTTGCGGAGGAGTAAGAAGAGTTTCGTTCCTTCTGGTAAAGTTATTTAAAAAATCGAGTGTATTCCTTAGTAATAAATGACTTGGCAGATTTATGACGATAGCTAAGAAATACAATATGAATGTGAAGCGGCGTGGAGTAAAGTAGGGACTTCGGAAAACTTTGCGGCACGAAGTCGTTTAAAGAGGGATGAAGAATAGAGAGGAGAGTGAAGCAAGGCAAATGTGGTTAAGGAGAATGCATACATAACGATAGTAAAGTTTACTTATACACGCTTGAAGGAAATATTAAGAACCAAAAGTTTCATAGAAAAAGCAGAGAGAATCGTTCAAGTGGTTTCCAAGGACAATGTTAATACAGGGTGTGGCCGAATATCATGTACAAACACGTGTTTACAAACACAATAAACATTATTACTTAGCTTAGCATTAATTGGATACGCACACAGTGGATTTTCAAACTCGGTTTTCTCGAAAACTAAGCCTCGGGTGCGAAAATTTTATTCTATATTTTTTCCTTACTTTTGCAGGAGGAATCACCTTCTGGCCGCTTGTTTGTGTTATTCGGTTGCACCCTGTATTAATCTAGACTTGAAATTGTATAATGTGAGACTAAATGTAGCGATGTTGCATTTTTGCTACAACTTTTTAAGCTCGCAATTGCATTTCTTATTAGATTCCAGGTTTGTGACCCTTCATTTGGGGATGCCTTATACAGAGTGTTCACGTTATCTCCGTTCAGAATTTTTCTCGAAGATGAAAATGAAATAGGTTTTATTATATTTCATAAGCGACTGATTACGTCAATTTTTAAAATTTACGAATGCTTTCCAATGACGAATGTGACCTTTAATTCTTTAAATGCAAAGTCATATGTTTTTTAATGTTTATGAAAATAACTGTTAAGATGAGTTTAACGATTTGAGATACAGCAACGGCCAAAGTCAGATGAGGTCTGGAATGTAGCCATATCAAGAAGAAATTGTAGTAAATACAGTTACGTGACGTTCAAATTATTCTTTTCATTCCAGGTTTCATATGACTTTAAACATTACTAGCAAAAGTTAAAGCGCTGTTACTTGAATAATAATTGATATTTTTCTATGTAATTTGTTCCATAGTAAAGAGAAAGTTTTCACGTTTCGTGTAGCATAAGCTGAAATCATTGAATCCTACAGATTTTTAATTATGACTAAAAAATCATAAGACATGCAGAAATCGGGTTCTGAGAAAAGTGTACTTTATCACCTACTCAAGAAATATTGGTTAATTCGTGTATATGTGAGTTATTTTCAATATGTGTTTTTATTACTTCTTGCTATAGAAATGTGTTTTTTATTAATTTTTTTATTAGAATTAAGTTTAAGAAAATATTTTATTATAAAAGTGTAGAAATAGGATTTTTAAAATATTCCAGTTTTTACGTTTGGATTTACAAATTGGACAAACAAAGTTAATTTCGGTTGCTCTGCAAATTTCATGACTCCACCTGTAACAATCGTTACTACATCGAACCCATAGGCGGCATTGAGAACACGCATACTAATAAAAAATATTTCAATCGATTACATTCTTTAAGTACATCATTAACTTAGGTATTTCTAGTAAAATTGTCGCAGTCCAAGAAATTTTTAGACTATTAAGATTCACTAAAATACTTCCCTTTCTGTAATTACCGATAAATTTTAGTGCTTGCTTTGCGAGATACAACGAGTGGCGACATTAGGAACTTGGGCGGTATTAGGTACCTTCACCCTATCACAGTTTTCAAATTTTTTTATCATAATTAAGTTAACAGAAATGAAAAAAGAAAAATTAAATAAACGTGAAAAATATAAAATTATACAACATTAGAAAGGGATAATTTTATCCTATTTTTTGGCGCAAAATTCATTTCGATATATTTTACAGTTCAAAAGATAAATGCAAATGTTCAGGCGCACCGCAGGTCAACCGCTGGCGGGCCAAAAGTTGTATATTCAAACGCTATTATCTCAAAAATGGTCGGAAGCACGAAAAAATTATATCTACAGTAATTGTAGAAAATTGTATGCTCTTTTAATGTTTTTTGAACAAAATTTCGATAGGGCGTACCATTTTTGAGAAATTCTTTAAATCCAAACTATTGATGAATTCTAAGCTTTAAGGGGTTAGCTCCCCTCAGGAGGTAGAAAATGTATCGATTCTTTGGGAATTTATTTCAGAAAGTACATGCATATTTTTATGCAATGTTTTTTTATATTCAAATGAGAGACACTTTAACAGATTATTATATTATGTTTTGGTATAAAAATATTTATTTATTACAACTGGTTTCCCGGAAGCTGTTTTTAGAAACACGTTTTGCGGTGACCAACATTATTCGGAACTGGGCTATCTGAAATCAAAAAACGAAGAAGATTTAGTTAGTACAACAGTTTATCTAGTCTTTAATCGTTCCGTTTTATAAAATATTAATCTGGGACAAAATGGCAGATGTTTTTGATGAAAAATCAGTGTTTTTTTCTACGAAAATCGATCATTTAACTTAAAACATCTGCCATTTTGTCCCAGATTAATATTTTATAAAACGGAACGATTAAAGACTAGATAAACTATTGTACTAACTAAATCTTCTTCGTTTTTTGATTTCAGATAGCCCAGTTCCGAATAATGTTGGTCACCGCAAAACGTGTTTCTAAAAACAGCTTCCGGGACACCAGTTGTAATTGTGCAATAAATAAATATTTTTATACCAAAACGTAATATAATAATCTGTTAAAGTGTCTCTCATTTGAATATAAAAACCATTGCATAAAAATATGCATGTACTTTCTGAAATAAATTCCCAAAGAATCGATACATTTTCTACCTCCTGAGGCGAGCTAACCCCTTAAGGCCTGGTTGGCATCCTTTCCTGTTGTCCGATTGCAATAAACTTTTTCAAGGACCATTTTTTGAAAGAAATACAAAAAAAATCGACACGTACAAGTAAAGGCCACCCTAGTGATCACCTTCCTCGAAGACATTGGAATCCGACAACTGACTTAGCGTCAGTGCTTACCATTATCTGAGATGTCTGAGCCCTAGGAACATTTTTAGTCACTAATTCACCGGACGATTAATTAACCCTATGTATCCAACCTAGTCCCTAATGACCATAGAAGTCGACGCGACTAAAAACGCGCAATTAAAATAATATATCCTACAATAATATACATTATAGTACGGCATAGTAACCTAACCCTAGCGACAATGTGTCCTGTATACCCGGACACGGAAAGTGAATTACCTACTGAAGATCCCTTTCGCTTCCACTCCCATAAGCACCTACAAAAATCACATTCTTCCCGGCGCAAATTCGCCGGAGCAACTTCTATAAATATCCCCGCAGAGCGTACCAGGCGTCGAAATGGATTCAGCCGCGAACTCCGAAATAATATCAAAACTTATTTCAGTGGCACACAATCGAATGAAATTCTGGAGGCCAGCCATCTGTCGGGTTCTGCATTGTCTGCACGTGAATCGGCCGTTCTGCTATTTCTGCAACTTCTCGCGGCTGGGAGCGATAAAGCATAAAAGTTGTATGCATCCCGGCGCTTGTACCGCCGTCGCGCAAGTGTCAACAAGTTGTTCGAAAAATGCAGCCATGGCTGATCCAGCGGAGACGCTGTTCGGCCAGCGCAGGAACTTCCGCGCATAAACTTCACGGCGGAGACATCCCCCCTAAGTTGCTCGCGCTCCTCGAATTGCTTCCTTGAATAGTTCGAGAGATATGACGAACTGGACGCGTATTTCGGCGAATATACGACCAGTCGGTAGCTCCCGGAAGATGATTTTCATCTGTAAACTTTTAACCCTATAAGGAAGCTCGCAGAGTTTTACCAAAACTTCCTTGTACACCCTCTCCGCTCTGAGTTTTAGCGGGCAATTAAACTGTACTTACGCGAGGTGAGTTACGAGAAACAGAAAAATGTTTATTGAAATTTAAGTGGTTCGAGAAGGCGAAATTCTTTTCGCATTAAAGTTATTTCTTTCAGAATTATGAAAGTCATTCATTTTGTTGCGAATATTGCGCTTTTATTGTTCGCGTAGCGTTGCTGAGGCCAAAGCAGAGAACAAATTTGAGAAATTGGGAATAGAAATCAGGATTTTAAAATCAGGTAGCGGAAACTTTAGCTTCAGCTCGTTCTTATTTCAAAATCGTATTACAGCTGTCTCTTTTATCAGATTTGTAACCAGTATTTTTGTCTGCGAGGAAACTAAAAGCGACGTTTATCATAAAAAATAGTTGAAGAATTATAATATATTTATTCCTTACTTAAAAACTTCTCAGGTTTAGATTTTTCGAAAATGGTATTGTTACACACGATTGAATTTGTCTTGTTAAAAATTCTACTATGCAACAAATATAAATCTGCAATTATACCAAAAATATCGTTAGGGACCTCGAGAATTAAAGAAAAGAAGAGTTATGTTTATTACGATCACCCTTCGAAATCATCTAAAATCTAAATTATTTTCAAATTGATTTTTTAACCTCAAAATACCTATTTCCCTCGACTCAGCTGGGAAATCTCAGACACCCCGTATTTCAATTTGCCATTCTGTATCCCCTGTACTTTTCCTACTTGCAGGTCCGTTATATTATTCTCGTTTGAACATTGATTTGCAATATCTGCAATACAAGAATTCCTCACTGAACCTGAAATCGCAATTCCGTTTGTGGATGCTTTGCAGAAGCGATGAGGGTCGCGCGTGTTCCTTTTTCTAGTGAGTGTACGTCGTTATTTACACTCGATCCGGTATAATCCTTTCCTTTCAGGGTACGCGAGTCGCGGCGAGATACGCCCACGCGGCATGAAAATCGATTTACCAGGCGTTGATCTGCGCGAATAATCGAGCAAGAAATCGACGTCGCACAATGGAAATATTTATACGCCGGAGGTAGTTCGGAGCCATTGCCGCAACTGCGCTAGCAATTTTCCAGGCGTATCGAATTACGAGAATATAAGAGGGATGGCGGGATAGAGAAATCCGTGAGCGAAAGATATTTATATACGGCCACATAACCACCGCAACTGCGCCCCTCTGTATTTATGCTCACGAGTGCCTATTGTTCGCGAAACCACGTTAAGTTGCAAACTTGTATGAAACGGGAGAGCGAATTTGGAGAATAGGCCAGTATAGGGTTAGGGCTTTTTTACGCGTGACACGTTTGTGGCTTATTTTATCAGTAAAGAGCATGCACGATAATAAGTTAGTAATGTTTATTAGTTTATGGTTATTATCACTATAAAATTTGTTCCCTCCCTCGTTCTATTTCGATAAATAAAGAGTTTGATTTTGTTGACCTTTTATTGTGTCTGTACATGCATTAGTTTTAATTGTAGGTTAGGTTTGCGACATATTCCTGTATTATAACTGAAACCGTAACCGGTATAGAACTGAAATAGAACCGATAAGGTAAATGTCCCAGTCCTTAAACATGGCCCAATAATTAAAAATTGAGAAGAAATTATATTAATAATAATAGTTTTACTAGTTTGCAACGTTTAAACTGTTCGAAATATAATTGCAAAATGTATTAGCTTTATATAGATACAATTATAAGCTTACATAACTGAATAGTTATATCATACAAAAATATTATTGTACAGTAAAGCTTCAACAGTTTCAATCTCGCTTCTTGCCTAATGGGCTCAAGCAAGCGAGAGAATATTTTTGTTAAGGTTGTAATTAATTATTATTTTATAATTTTTGAAATTATACAGTTGTTTTGGATTTATTATACATTGAAGAATTTAAAATTAATTGGATCTTTTAATAATTTTTTGTTTTTAATATTGAAATTGTTGCGTTTATCCACTAGTACACGGTAACATGACACGTACCAATCATTAAACGTGTGTTCAATGGTTGTTTAACCGCGGTGTTACAGACGTCAGTGTTCAGTAGTTATAAAATTATAAATATTTATTGTACCAAAGTAAGTATTTTTTGTATCGTGTATATTTACGTTAATAATAACTAGACAAAAATATAATACTGTTTAAGAATTATTAGGATAATTAATCTTATACTCGTTATAATATTAACATAACCTAAACTTTTATAATATACTTTTAATCATTTTTTAACTTTTTCAGACATAAAGTCATGCCGAAGGTAAAAAAGATAAAGAAGAAGAACTACAGTCAGTTGATTTCTTTTCATTAACTGATAGAAATAGTTAAATTAAATACATATTCAATAATTGGGACACTGTTAATTAATGACTGGGACACGCTATGAATTTTATTTAATTACTGGGCCATATGAACAGTTTCATGTTTTAATTAATTTAAAACTTTTGCTTTAACAAATGTAGATTCTTGTTACGTTATGTGAAAGTAGAAATTTTACGCTTTCGAATAATTATATTTAGTTATAATTTTATACTATTTAAATATAAAAAAAATTGCAATCATCTCAACTGCTTCCTTAACTGTTTCGCCATTGGGACATTTACCTTCTAGGACCGATATCAGAACCGATATTAGCACCGTAACCGGTATAGAACCGTAACCAAAGCCGATATTAGTCAGAACCGTTATTGCAATAACAGTGATAACATTATTTCGGTTCTCGTAACTGTTTCAGTAAGAACCGATGTATAACCCATACAGCACACTCCATTGCAGGAACGTTGCAGGAAGGTTCCCTGAGCGTTGCCGTGCAATGTTCCACAGGGGCGGTCATAGGAAGGTTCCTGCAACGGTCCAGCAATGTTGCGGTGGAACATTGCACATGGAACCTTCCTGCAATCTTTATGGAACGTCCCGGACATTTTCTAGCAACCTTCATGGAACGTTCCGGACATTTTCTAGCAACCTTCATGGAACGTTCCGGACATTTTCTAGCAACCTTCATGGAACGTTCCGGAGATTTTCTAGCAATAGCCACGGTTAAGGAAATTAATTAAATTACAATAAATATTGACAATTAAATATTCATATATTTTTTCTATACAAGCCGACAACAACAACAAGAACAATAATAAAAACAATAAAAATAATAATAGTATTGGCTCTGGTGGATCTTCCCAAGCCGGCGCGGCGGCGTGAAGATCCAGGCGTTGTGTGACGTACCTCACGTGCGACACGACAGGTTGCAAAGCCAAAGCACGTAAGAAAGAACGCGCGTAAAAAGTTAGAGCGTGATTAGTTATTAATTGCTTTAAGTAATAAAAATGGTTAGAACGTGTGTGTTTTGTGGCGCAAGAGACCTAAGTGAATTGGGTGAAGGTTTGACATATCACGGGTAAGTAGAACCCATGTATATGCTACTTGTAGGTTATGTCGTACTTCTTAAAAATAAATATTTTTGTTTGTTTCATGTAGATTTCCGTTGAAGAATGTAAACTATCTGCATCGTTGGTTACAGAACATGGGTCTGGGCCTGAATTTCGTACATTCAAAGAACGCCTTATTGTTGTTCTAATCATTTTGAAAAACACTGTTTCCAAGAAGGCACTTCTAAAGGCTGTCTTCTCCCTGCAAGCATTCCTACTGTATTTGGACAATATAAATGTTCTTGTGTTTTCTGCCACGCTATATAAGAACAGGATAAAAACAGATCGTTTCGCAAGTAACATATATGAATTATTCAAATTAAGGAGCTTATTTTTAAGTTAAAGTAACTAATATAAAATATTTGATGCCTCCCTGATAACCAGATTTGACGGCAGGATCTGCCGGCAGCTGCGGTGCAGCCTACGTCCACATTCGACTACGGTTCCGCGGCAGATCCTGCTGCCCGCCTGACTAGTGATCCTCTAGGCAGTGATCGGACAAACCGCAGCCATTTTGGGGCAAAACCGGAAATAACATAACCTAAACATTCATTAAATCGTCTGTTTTCCAAGCTGCTTGTTTATCTATCTCTTTCTATTCGTATTTCTGTCTCTTTCTTTCTTACAGTTTCTTTCTCTGTCTACTTCCGCTTTAGACACAAATCGCAGCAACCAATCAGCGACGATATGCGTTTGTCCGATCACTGCCTAGAGGATCACTAGTCAGGCGGGCAGCAGGATCTGCCGCGGAAATATTATTCGAGCGTACGTCTTCAAGCACAACGGGTGCCACTTTGAACGGTACTGAACGGTACAATGAGCTACGCTCGGATTGGCTGCGCCATAGTGCCGAAATTCGTGATTGGTCAAGACTCTACGTCCAGTTTGCGTTCGTTTTCGAGGTCTGAGGTGGCAGTCAGTGCCGGAAAAAGCGAAGAATATTCCAAGTAATTTCATCCATCAATATCCTAACAATTCATCTCGACGTATCCAGAAGGCAAACGTAATTGTGGAATTGAATAATTTCTAATTATCTACGTCGCGGAAATCGGGATTCACATTATTTGCAAGACAGACAAGTAGGGTTATGCGCGAAGTGCGAATGTTTAGCGTCTTGTTTAGTAGATAATAATTTAATACATATTTTCTTATAAATGTTAATGTTCGCAGGAGCATGCATGATCGCCTAGGGTGTGTGCTGTGCGGAGATGGAGCTGAAGTAAGTATCGCATGTATCCTGTTTATTCATACGTTACGTTTAATTTTGTACTAATATTGTATTTGTTTTCAGCGCCGACACAACAGGAAATAAGTATGATGATTCTACACAAAAAAGAAGTCGAAAATACTGATTAAAATTTCTGACATCGCCCCTACTAGGTACCACTGGTTACGGAACGTACTGTATATGGATTTGTTAATGTAAATGTAAATATTGAAAGTTCCTTTTGTGACAATTGTAATCGCCAATCCTGTATTATTAAACATAGAATAAATACTTTTTGAAATAAGTAAATGAATTATTTAATAAATGTAGAATCTGCTTTGTTATTTGGGGGTAGGGATACACCTACAGCAGTAATGTACATTTGTGTTGGTGCGTAGGTCCATGTGACGTCACGCGCAGGGAATTGTTTGGCAATTGTGGCCTTCAGATGGCGCTGTTGGATGGTCAGGCGGGTAGCAGGATCTGCCGGCAGAACCGTAGTCGAATGCGGACGTAGGCTGCACCGCAGCTGCCGGCAGATCCTGTGCTCTCCTGGCAGACCCTGCTGTCAATCTGCTGGCAGACTGCAGGCAGATGGTTATCAGGGCTATTAATCAACTGCAATTTTCTAATTATTTAAAATACATATATTTATTTGCTTTCTGTGCTAGAAGCTTTTACTTTTCACACAGTTTCCTTGTAAACATGCATGTACTGCACAACTTTCATTTCACTTTCCGTTCAATTATTTAAAGTAACGGTGATTGTTATTTTTCCATTGCGTCGCTTCAATGCAGCCTGTGATTGGCGTTACATGAATGTTGTTTTTAATGAAGCCATTTTTCATGACTGAAATAATTTATTGATGACCTATTATAGATTCATTTACTGAAGAGAAGCTGTGGAAGCTGCTGATATTAAATAAATTAATAGAGGATTCTGTGGCAGAGAAATATACAAAAACAATCATTCATATATTCAAACATATAGTAAAATTAGTAATGAGTAAGTAAATTTATTATTTATCTCATTTCAGCACTTAAAGTTGTAAAATTGTAAAATAAATGCAGGTATTATTCCAGGTTCATTACACGCTGCATGCAGTACATTTTAAGTAAAGAGAGCGAAAGAGCCTGGAACTCCACATACGCGGGTTTGAGAACATCCACCAGAGCCAATACTATTATTATTTTGATTGTTTTTATTATTGTTCTTGTTGTTGTCGGCTTGTATAGAAAAAATATATGAATATTTAATTGTCAGTATTTATTGTAATTTAATTAATTTCCTTACCCGTGACCATTGCTAGAAAATCTCCGGAACGTTCCATGAAGGTTGCTAGAAAATGTCCGGAACGTTCCATGAAGGTTGCAGGAAGGTTCCATGTGCGTTGCCGTGCAATGTTCCACAGGGGCGGACATAGGAAGGTTCCTGCACCGGAACCTTCCTGCAACATTCCTGGAACCTTCCTGCAATGGAGTGGGCTGTATGGGATAGGGCTGGGACTATTTGTCGAATTTTTCGGTATTCGAATATTTGAATACTTCAGATGTTCAATTATTTGGCGAATATAATTCGAATATCCAAGTATCCAAATACTATTCGAATACTATTCGAATATTTAATATTTAATTTTATATATGAATACTGATGTATTCAAATAGTATGGTGTGAATTATAAATCAAGTTCTTTAGGTTCATTTTTTTACAAGCTTTTATTTAGTTTCAGTTGTGAGTTCGTTAGTTTGTCAGGGTGAAATCTTGTAAGTTAATTTTGACCCAGTTCAACATATCCGATCCACTTGAAACTTTGTACACATACATAGTTAAATTTTGGGTCAAAATTAGCTTACAAGATTTCACCCTGACAAACTAACGAACTCACAACTGAAACTAAATAATAGCTTGTAAAAAATGAACCTAAAGAACTTGATTTATAATTCACACTGATGTGTTCGGATAGTATTTGAATACTGAAATATTCGAATACTTAAATATTCGAATAATAACATTCGAATACTGAAATATTCGAATAGTATTCGAATACTGAAATATTCGAATACTTAAATATTCGAATACTTAAATATTCAAATAATCAAATATTCGAAGTTTATTCGTAGCATCCGAAAACTTGTAAAATATTCGAATTTTAAATTATTCGAATAGTCCCAGCCCTAATATATAACAGTTTGAAACAATTATTTTCGGAACCTTTTCAATCCCTGCAACGTACTCTTATATAGAAGCAAACTTGTCTTAAATATATGTATATTTAAAAAGACAAACATATTTATCACGCCTGCAATAATTTTCAAAATACTATCAACAGAAGAAATGTAAGAGTTTCATCGTTCCAACGAGGTCCTCAATACGAATGAAAAAGAATTCTCGACAGCATCAAGGAGCACCGTCATTATGTACCACTCAGAACTCCTCCAATTAAGCAACAATTGTCTTAATGAATTTTTCTTTCTACATGCATTCAGTGATGCTGTATCTCTCTAGCCCTTATGTCCGTAAATTTGCTAATTACGAAAGTAATAACTTGAAGAAATATGTAGCCTGGGAGAGAAACAACTTGTGCACCAAGCAATAGAGCTTACGGCAGGTACGTGACGGACACTGCGTCTGTTCTGACCCATAATATAATTTCATTCATAAATATCCTAGATTGTGTCTTTATATTAAATGGACGTATATACGGAAATCTTTGATGATATAGAATCTCCAACTTGATATGACGCAAAGTAAATGTTCAAAAATTGAAGCGAAATTATTCGTTAACTATTAGCTTTGGGGTCAAAAAAGGTCAATACTTTTTACTCAGAATTCAACATCGCCCCATATGTTGGCATGAAAAATATAGCATTTCCTATAAAACAACGAAGTTGACCTTGAAATCTCCGAAACGCCTCCACCCATACAAAAATTCATGCACTACATAATGTGCCCCTTCGAGCCATGCAACTCCTGTGTAAAAAAATTTCACGCAGCACATACTTTAGAAGTTACTCGAGGTATGCGAGTTGCGCAAACCACCCTGTATGTAGAATGGGTTCAAATGGACCCTCTATCCGCCAGGCGAGGGTTGCAGATCCATATTCAGACTTCCTTATTCTACCCTCCATCCTCGCAGAAACTATCAATATGGTCGTTCGCAACGGAACGATGCGATGGTTCCGTTCCTAGTGTAGGATTGTAATTCTATTACAGCCGCTAGGGGAAGAAGGTAAGAACACTCATTACATACATCCTGGAATCGACAGCGGGGGATCGCGTAGGAGGAAGGATAACGTCACGGCAAAAGTCTCGCGAGCCCCTTCCTTCCCTCTCCCAAAGGGGAGGAAAGCAATTTACCGTTCCATCGAATTACTGGAAAACGCGAAGACGCGTGGATGCAGAAAGTTCCACGGCGGATGGTGGCTGAATGGTGTGCACACCAGAAATACACACTTCGCGCACGCTAAGTAAAAGGTGCTCCACGAGGAGAACAGAAACACCGGTTCACTCTGCGGGACAGGGCGAGGGGTTGGGTGGCGGCGGAGGTGATGGCGAAGGGTGGTGGAGGTGGGGAAGGTGGAGGAGCAGAAGGCCCTCTTGAAAGAGGTCAGAGAATCTACGGATGTTTCGGGATTGCAGCTATTCTTCAGCCACAATAAGAGACACGAGGGGTTCGCGACGCGGATGCATTCGCCGCGATGCACTATTGATCCCGAAAGTGGTGAAAATGTAGTTTCATCTACGAATGGTAGCTGTGATACGCTGTTCGCGGTACACCGGCGCTCGTGGAAAAAGGAGGAGAGAAATTTATGTGCTACCCAGATGTATTGTTCTGTATAGATTTATGTGCGACTGAGTTTTTCACCCTCTGCGGAAGACTTGCTTCTTTTCCGATTCATTCGGTTACGATGCCACGGCGGCGGAGGATTATTTGAACAGGAATGTTTGCTTGCCGACCGCGGCTGACAAACATTTTATTCAGATGAGAAGAGAATCCCGGGGGAATATAATAAACGACTCTTCGTTCTCTATTAATGAAACAATACTTGTCTCGATAGGTATTCCTGTTTGCATCGGCCAGTAATCTTGGCTGGAAATTTCAACATTATTGTACCGTTGGTTAATCTTTCTTAGTTTCGCTTTATGGTAACGTTGTGATTTATTTTGACATATACAGAGCGATTCGGAAGCTAAAGCCAAGCGGCGGTTATACAGGGTGTCCCAAAATTGCGGGCAATGGAACGTGAAATATCCACATGCAAAATGACGTCGAAAAGTCCTTTACCGTTTTGGGATCCGAGGCTTCGTCCTCGAGATATTAACAGTTGAATATTAGCGGCGGAACTTCCGGACCGCGCAGTTTAAAGCCGAAACAGCTGAGCGCGGAGAAGTGACCGCTCGCACGCACACATAGGAGGCCCGCGTAGATACAGACCCACGCACACAGTAGAGTCGAGCGGGCTGCTTCAAGCCGTGAAAATGAACCAGCGCGGTTCAACTGTTAATATCTCAAGAACGAAGCCTCGGATCCTAAAACGGCAAAGTACTTTTTGATGTCTTTTTGCATCAGGATATTGTTGGCACCCTGTACGTATAGAGAAAATTTGTTCAAAATGTTGACCAAACAATATATTTGAATGTCATTGAAATGTGTGGGATCGTTCGCTTTGTAACTAATTATCCTTCTTTCTAACATTAATTCATGACAATGTAACAGAACAGAGTAACTACCCATACTGTGCATTTTATCAGAAAAATTCTACACCAGCTTTCCAAACACTAAGAATTTCGAAAGTTGGAATCTCCATTAAACCCAGTTATTCCATGAGCAGTGTTACAAACTTCAGTTTAGAATATTCAAGCGAGTTTAAAGTATTGGCTAAGAAGTTTAAGGGCCTTTTCACACGATACAGTTCTGGGGCTAGCTACTGGTATGTACAGAGTGTATAAAAAGTAATGGTCACTGCTTTCAGGGGTGAGTCTACAACTCCGAATTGATGGACATTTGTAAAAAAAACTTGACGCAAAATTGCCTATAACATTAAAAATGAATGTTAAATTTTTTTACATCACGCTGCTCTGCTCCATCGGAAGAAAAAAAGTTCAAAAGAAACCATGTGCCGCAAACGCACCGTTTTGACGCAAAAAATTGTTAAAGTTTTCACAATGCTGAAAGCAGTGGCCATTACGTTGCGGGTTCGTCCATATAAAAATAAAAACGTGAAAATGATGCACTCGAAACACCCAAATGTAAATAAATCATCGAAAGGGGACTTATAGCGTGGCAATACTCTAAACCGTGTTCATGAAATATTGTAGTAATGTTGGTGAAAAAAAGGCCGGCGATGTGAAGTGGACCACTAAATGGAAAGCACGCAGCCACAATCGAATGAGTTGATTGTACTTCAGATATATTCAAACAATGGGGAACCTTGACACAAAGCTCGGTGCAGAGGGCGCTGTTACGTGCCGATTAATTTTTAAAATTTTTGAAACTCAATCTAAGACATTGACAATTGATCCAACCACCTAGGTGTGTTACGGGATATCCCTCGAGCAATTGTCAATGATTAACCAGAGCTTTTTATAGTAATAATTTAATCCGATTCAAAGCCTGTCACGCCACGGCATATTCTCATGGAGGATTATTGTCAGCAATCTTCCAACGCTGTCGACGTTCTTAGAATGCGTGGTGATAAGCCTTTCGAAGCATTGTAGTAGACCATTTTATATTTTTCTTCCCTGTTAAATTTTGTCACACCATCATTGACATCTGATCCTACCATTGAGTGTCGTGGGAGTTTCCCTCGATCAATTGTCAATGATCTATAAACCGTATTATAATAATAATTTTATACGAGCCGTTACGCCACTGCGTTCTTCCATGCGAAAATCTTCCAACACCGTCAACGTTCTTAGAACGCCGGGCGTGATAACAACTTAGATGCTGGGAACGTTCCGAGCGACGACGGTTGGGCCCGTGTGCATGAGGTGCAGAGTCAGCAATTTTGGCGCTCTTTGTGAAAAGGCCCGAGTGCTCGGGCCTACCCTGCAAACGCTCGGGGCAGTCGCCTGTTAAGTCGCGTTGTGCGCTGACGTTCTGCCCGAGGACATATTGCCGCATTGTTAATCGGTCTATAAGCCGGAGTTCCACTGTGCCTTAGTGAACGTGGAAGGACTTAGCCCTCGTAGAGACTGTATATAATTACATACCATCTTATTCAATTTTTACTATTTTGGCAGTCGCCTGTTAAGTCGCACAGTGCGCGGTTGATCTGTCCGAGGGACATAACTATCCGTTGAAATAGTCTTTGAGCCGGAGTTCCAGTGTGTCTTGTAGAACGTGGAAGGACTCAGTCCCCGTAGAGACTCTTATATACTTTTGCGTTTTTACTGTTTAAATTCTACCGTTTAAATTTTTATTTATATTCTTGCGTTTTAATACTTAAATACCCTGTGAACACTATAATATCAGTGAACTGCTCGGTGTGATTTGTGCTTCACGCCTGTGCTGCGCTTCAACATCTTGCAGCGGCGCCCCAGGTCGGACAGAGAGAGACAGACAGAGACAGAAGGACAGAGTGAGAGAGAGAGAGAGAGAGACCGTGAATACCGTTTTTAAACATTTAATAATCTCTCCGCCGAATCGGTAAGTCCTTTTATCTATGATATTGTATGGGAGTAACAGTTGATTCAACCACTTACAAGGGGACCCCACAGCTGAATCCCCGCGGATTTTAATAAAATTTTAGGGGATGAATCTGGAGGTCACCTCGATTACCCTCTGCTAAATATGTTATGCCAATGAGCGTTATTTATAAACAATCGATATGTGAGCCGTAAAAGCAATTCACTTCAAACAAGTTTCAAGAAAGTGAGTTGGGTGAGTGCGTACAGCGCTTACTTCCCACCAAAACAAAACACGGGTTCAAATCCCGGTCATCCTAATTTTTTTTTTCCTTTCCTTCAACCCTTATTTTGAATAATTAAATTTTATACTGCTTTGTGTCATAAATATTGTAATTTTTTAACATAAATTTTATATATAAACATGGTAAAAATACATAACTTTTTATACACGTACAAACATAACTGGTACATAACGACTTGTTTCAACTTGTACTATAAAGACACTGTAAATTATATATTTAATATGAAATTTTTCTTTACAATACATACATGCACGTCTATGTAACTTTACAACTATTTATCTATCTAACAAGTCGTTATGTACCAGTTATGTTTGTACGTGTATAAAAAGTTATGTATTTTTACTATGTTTATATATAAAATTTATGTTAAAAAATTACAATATTTATGACACAAAGCAGTATAAAATTTAATTATTCAAAATAAGGGTTGAAGGAAAGGGAAAAAAAATTAGGATGACCGGGATTTGAACCCGTGTTGTTTTGGTGGGAAGTAAGCGCTGTACGCACTCACCCAACTAACTTTCTTGAAATTTGCTTGAAGTGAATTGCTTTTAAGTCTCACATATCGATTGTTTATAAATAACGCTCATTGGCATAACATATTTAGCAGAGGGTAATCGAGGTGACCTCCAGATTCATCCCCTAAAATTTTATTAAAATCCGCGGGGACTCAGCTGTGGGGTCCCCTTGTTAGTGGGTTACGGGATTTCCCTCGGTTAACTGTAACCTTCCCTTCGGCGTGTACTGCGTTCTAAATTTTAACCTGTAATATAAATCGCCGAGCAAATTACTTTCCATCGTTTCTTTTCTTAAACAATTCAAGTGAATGTACAAAATTGAACACAAGCGATAATTGATTCAACCACTTAGTGGGTTATGGGATCTCCCTCGATCAATTATCGTCCTTCGCCTGTCGCCGAGCGTGTAATTGTAACCTCCGCCACCAAACCGAATTTGTACTAGTATTCTTATATTACTCTATTTCAAAACCATGTAAATTCCCGTTTTTGTACCACCTTTTAAACATTTCCTATTTTGCATTTATTTTGTAATACATGGTAATATTTACTTAAATATCGGCTCATTTTATTCGAACCTGTCTACGAAAATACCACATCACCAACGGGTCAACCTGTATTGGTTGCAGCAAATACGTATCCCAAAACAATCCTGAATTTTTGAGTAACCATCTGATTATATCAAGATTATTGAAATCTATCTAAATTTCGTTAAGCGTTACGTGGAAATAATTAGACGAATCCGCTCGGTCATAGTTAAAATCAACGCCCGCACGTAACAGCGCCACTAGCGCATGTACTGCGGTCTTGCATGAGTGCGCATGTGCGAATGGTTTGCGCGCGAATTTTTCATTTGTGGAATGTATGAAGTGGGTGGTTGCATAATGTTTTGCTCCTGTGCTGGTGGCGCCACGGGTGGGAAAAAGTTGCAGTCATCTTCCCCATTTCTACTTTTTCCCATCTTTCTTCATCAACGCTGTCTCTATCGAGTCAAGTAGTGTCTCGTGTGAAAAAATTCTAACAGTCAGAAAATTTAATTAATTCTAAAGTTGAGAGAATAATCTTCAGTGTTCAAAATGGACGTAACTTTTTTTTTTATATTATACTAAACCTTATTTATAATATCTATTCCCAAATTGTATTTGACGAAATGATTTAAAGATGGAGGCATCAGAACCTCAGTAGCGAGTACTTTGTACCATTTTCCGCATACCTGGTGTAGAAGCTTGCTATGTATTTGGTACTTGAATGTGTGCAACGGAAGGATAGGAGACATTTAATTTACGAAACTGGCTTGTAGTATTCCCATAGTTTCTATCCCAAAGTTTAGCAATTTCTTGAGTTTAATTCACACGAATTGCTATTTAACAGCATCTAACAAATAAGCTCCAAGCTCTCGAGCACACAATTAGAATTTTGAGTTTTCCCGTCCATAAATTATTAGTTAAGGAATCATCAGACTAAAAGTTCATGCAAATCCTCGACTTCCAAAGAAGCTGCGCCTGCATGCAGATTAAGTAAGAATTGCAAAACTTCGACGGTCTGTATTTTTTACACAAATTCGAAATGATCAAAATGATAACTTAAACGCCCAATAATTTTACGTAAACCAACATATTTCAAGTTTGCCGACAGCCCTCGCGTTAAATACAAAAAGAACTGTATTTATTAAAAAAATAAAGAAAACTTGCAATATTAGATAATATGTATTTTTTAAACAAATTCGAAATCACCGAAATGATGACTTAAACTTCCCTTAATGATACTTCTCCATGAACAGCTTCTACTTTTTCATCTAAAATATTCTAATATTTTGGGTCTTGTTATGCAGAAAGCTACGAACCCACAATGATCTGAAACTGACAAGGCAACATCCCGAACCCGGAAATTCCAAAAATTCTGAAACTTTGTGAATATGTAGGGGATTTCCTACTGATTACAGCGCAATTTTTGTTTGCTGCCCAAATTCACTCGAAGGGGGTGAAATTAACCTCTGAAAATTCAGCAATTTTCCGATTTTGTGTTATAACTCGCGAACAAGACCGAAGTTACTTCTTTTAATTAGATCTATCATATGGTAAAAAAAATTATTTCACAGTTCACGAGTTATAACACAAAATCGGAAAATAGCCGGCTTTTCTGGGGTCAATTCCACCCTCTCAGAGTAAACTTGGGCAGCAAAAAAAATTGCCTTGTAATCAAGAGGAAATTCCTTACTTTCTCACAAAGTTTCAGAATTTTTTGAATTTCCGTTTTGACGGAAACTGTTCCATTGTGAGTAAATTTAGTTTGAAGATTTCAATTGTTAAAGAAAGTAGCTTTATTTCTATTGGGTATACTTTATTTCTATTTATTGTTTTACAATGTTTATTAATGCGTTATTTAATAGTGAGCAGTATAATTAATATTATCTTCTGTAGTTTTTGTTTTTAAGCCTAAACTGGAACTATGACTTGGTACTTCTAATAATTGTATAATGTAAGAGTGGTTCTATGGGTTGGTAATTTTTTGCAAAATAAAGATCACAACATTATGGGATATATACTGCTTTTAACTAATTTTTTGTCATGTTGGGGGTTGGTAGCTTTCCGCTTAACAAGGCCCAATTATGTTTCGCTTGACTCACGCAATAAGTGTTCCTCTAAGGCTTCCGAACTGTGAATGTATTCGCCACGATACAGTATTTATTTTAAAAATGATGGAACTGGAGTTTCATCTGCGAATACTACCCTTGATATTCATTCTGAGTTATACTCACGTTATGTAGACAAAAGGAAGGGAATTTATGTATCATCGAGATATATTATATTTTATAGATTTATAGAATATGATTCTTCATGGTGTCCAGGTGCAAGCTTTGCAAAAATTTATACTTCTAAAACGATCATTAAACTGCAAAGTAAAATATGTATTTCTGTCGCTATTCATTTTTGTTCTCCCTCTGTGGAAGAACCGATCTTTATAAAAGATATAAAGATATATACACACACACACATTGGTTTTTGTCGTTGGAATAGTATTGGAGGCAGAATTCAGCTCTGCACATTAATTTCGAAGCGTAGTCGTTCGTGGTACATTCATTCATAGAATCAGCTTTTGATTCGTTGAATAGCATGGCCGTAAATCGGCATTTCGTGGGGCACTCTCGGCGACATCTTGGGATTGACCAGCTTGTTCGCTAGGAAGTTTTAGCGGTCTACTTGCCTTAGGGAAGATATGTACTGTTCCATTTTTCCAGAAGAATTTAACAAGTCAGGAATGTTCACAACTCCCGTAAATTCGCAAATGAATCTCTAATATGAATATGGAGAATGACACCAATTGAAGGGCTTTATTAAAGGGTTTTCTCGTTGAAAATAATAAATAATAATAATAATTATAGGTCTTAAATAGGTTTAATTTATTTACGGATACCACTACTTTTGTACCACATCATTTTCTCTGTTCACAAAAATTTGTGAAGTAATATTTACTATTTAACTGTTAATATGTTTTACATTTCCAAAAGATTTAAACAAAATTTATGCTTCGTTGATGAATATTATTCTGCGGATTTTTCTACTAATGTGTGTTCATTATGATTCTCCTTAAACAAAGATTAGTGATATAACTATGGCAGTATAAAACGTAGAAAATGGAAATTCAAAATGGAATTCATTATTTTGCTTAGGACTGGTTATTCTGGTGTGGAAGTATCATTATACAAATAACAGTTAATACACTCGGAACAGTAAAATTTTGAAAATAGAACATCTAAAGGGAAAACTGCATTTCAATACTGTATAGAATTGATTACAAATATTGGTAATTTTATAGTAATACGTAATTCTTGGAGACATTTCGCTTTTAGAATTCTTGAAAGGGAAAAATAATACTTTCACTCTACACAGAAACATTGTGATACAAAATCTCGTTAACATATGTATAAAATATTATGAAAAATATTATAGCGCAAGATTTCATACAGTATAAAATCCAATTTCATGATAATTCTTATGTTTTTAAAAAAACACAATTTCCAAAATTAATTGAATTTTTTATACGTCGTGTAATTTAATAGAGCACTGACCTCGTAGCAGAATGTTATCGTACAAATATTTATTATTCCGTGGTAAAAAAACTTTATATTCTTGCTAAACAAGCATTTTGAACGCATAAACAAATGAAATTCTAGATCACGTCAGTGAAACACTATTCTCATATTTCACACTTTACATTTATTTCAAACTAGCTGACCCGTTACCCGGTTTCACTCCGGAATTATTATTATTATTTATCATTTTAGATACCATATTTATAAATAGCCTATACTCTAATCTATGACATATTTAATGTATATTCAAAATTTCATTAAAATATGGTGGCGCGCGACATTTACATATATCGTTATATCTTCTACAATTATTTATTAATCGGTGCGAAAATTGGTGAAAATCTTCCTTGTATATTGAGGAAAAACTTTGTCGCTGCAAGTTATATGTACCTCAAAGTTGCCTCGATACTTTTTAACAGCGAACGTTGAAAAACATGGGTTATGTCCAGTATTACTTTTTAATTAAATATTATTACATTTTTTAACATCAGAGTTTTGTGCATACATTTTACGGCTTCGCTAGAGTTTTCTGAAGTTATGTTTTAAGTCTCATAACGATCCGTCAATATTTATTCATGTTATCGCAATTTATGTTTAAAGAAATAATGATTTTGGACGATGAAAAATTTGTTGTTTATCATTTATAGCTCGAATACTAATGATTGGATAAACAAACTGTGAATAGAAAAAATGTGTGTTGTGACGAGCTTTACAACACTGTATTTTTTAAAATACATTTCACCACATACAGTTTTATCCAAATCATTATAATTTCTCCTGTCAGAATAAAATTACTGTTTAGTAGGGTGGAGTGAAAAAAACATTTTTTCAATGATCAAATTCTAATAGTGCGTAAAAGTGGTCTACTTGGCCCAATAAAACGTGTAAAAAATTTCAGCTCGATCGGATAATTTCTTCTGTGTGCACCAAAGGCCTTAACTTTGACAATTTTAGTACAAACTTTAAGAAACTGCAACTTTCTTCAGCTGGTGGATTCTACCTTTTTTTATACCCAAGACTATATTTGTTGCGTAAATGAAGCAAAGAAACACCCGTGGCTGGTTTCGGAACGATAGGAATGGCACTGTGAACTATAAAAAAATGCAGCTCTTCGCTCACTTTCCTAACGGAACAAGTGGCCCAGAACCAACCACGCGGAGGTAGCTGTACATCGGGCTCCTTGTTTTTTGTATTTTATATTTTTTTCATTTTTTTTAATAATTAATTGTTTTTTTATGTATTTTGTATTTTATATATATTTTTTTTTTAATTTTAAGTTTTGTACTAAAATTTTGAAAGTTAAGGCCTTTGGTGCACACAGAAGAAATTATCCGATCGGGCTGAAATTTTTTACACGTTTTATTGGGCCAAGTAGATAACTTTTCCGCACTATTAGAAATTGATCATCGAAAAAAAGTTTTTTTCACTCCACCCTACTGTTTAGTGTACACTAGGGGACAGAATAGGCTTCCCTTCGGAAATTTGGCAACGTTGCTTGTCACTAGAACCACTGAGTTATGCCTAGTGACATGCAACGTTGCCAAATTTCCGAGGGGAAGCCGATTCTGTCCCTTAGTGTACCTACTAACTTTCTATTAATTTTCCGCCATAAAAGCTTTTTATGAAAATCCTATACCCTCTTCCTTAGCATCTACTATCAGTCTTACCACAAGCAGCGCAATTAACTGCAAACTCCCCCCTAATCAAGGAACTGGCCTCATAACGCAAAAAGTATATTGGTTAAACACCACTTCGCAGCTTCATTTGGTCTTTCTTAAAAGAAAGGAAAAAGGATTGCCTTCTTGCAATTATCTTCCTCGACTGCACCAAATATTCCTCCAGCACTCTTAAAGCCCTGGGAAACCCATTTCCAGTGAGCGGTTGCATCGGCACGGGAAACTGGGTCAGAAAACTCGCGAGAATGTTTTATGAATTGTAGCTATTTTTCATTTGCGATATGAAATATCGTTGTGCATCGCTATTCACCGTGACGCACTTCCCCGCCGAGTGTCCACTGACCGATGTGATCATTTCAATAAAGAATACCGCAGCCATGACGGCATCGAAATATCTCCCGAGGAAACTCGGATACGCGGACGCCGTATAAAGTGTTACAAGTTATTTGTCCGCGGGATGCCACGAGCGGAATTGTAATTCTTAGGATAATATTTTATTTCGTGCATCGCAGATCGTTGCGAGGCCACAGGACACTCGGAATCTGGCTATAGAAAATGTTATGATTGTGGAAAAAATAATTTGAAAATGCAGAATAAAATTTTCGTGAATCAGTCAAATTTTTTTTTTGCAGGAGAATTCAATGAATTTTGTAAGATGCATATTTTGTTTATTTCCATCTCAAAGTGGTTTTGATGTACATATTTGTGTGCGAAGCTTGCAAGAGTTGTAAGGCACCTAGTTTTTATTAAAAGTTAAGGTGCCGCGCTCTTTCCGTATAGTATAATTTTAACATTAATTCTGTGGTTATCATTTGTAGACACAAGCATGCGAAATATGGCCTGCAACAAAATTTACTACAGTAATATTCAGCTGGTTATGTGGGTATCAGATAAATTTGTACGGAAACTTTTGTTCTAAATGGAGATTCATTTGCGGTAACTTCAGCATGCATTTTCTACTAGTGTTCTCGTGACAGAGCAGCTTTTTGTCGGTTTTATCAGCGATAACGAATTAGCCTTTGTAACGAGTACTTGTATACGAAACAGGCACGAGATGATTGTGAAAAATTGTCCGAATGTAACTTACTTCTACGTGGAAATTGGGAAAATGTTGCACTCTTTGGCCAGTTCTATTTTACCGTGACAATATTTTTTTGAAAAGATGCAACTGCAATGTTTCTGATATTGAATCGAATGTTTTGTCTGCTCTAATTAATTCTTCTCCATTATTCTCCGTATAAAAGTGAGAAAAATAAATTCTAAAAAATGAAGAATTCATGGCTTATTTCGTATTTTGTTCTCGAAAATTAAAAGTAAGATTTATAAAGGGTCAATATTATATTTCTGGTTTACGGTCTTGCCCTTAGACCTTTGATTTCGAAAACTTGAGAGAGCATCATGTTAAAATTTCTAAAAGATAACTGCACATTCACGAGAAGAAAGGTTTCAAAATTACAATTAAAAATCGAAAGTTTGAAGTATTTAATATTTTTTACATTGCATTTTTTCAGTTATTAAATTTCTTTTAAAGGCTTTGAAACTTCGTCTTTTAGGCTACTCATATTGAAAATCGGGTTAAAAAAATATTATGTGAGGCGGTACCTGACTGCCCCCCCCCCCGTAAAAAATGGGAAGAAATTCGTTCCCCCCTTCCCAGGCTTATGTAATTTAGGGACAACCCTTTATAAGGAAACTATCAAAGCAACTGTGCATTGTGCAAAAACAGTTTTCTTATTTTTAGGGTTGGTTACTAGACTGCGTATGATTATGCAAATATACATTTTTATAGAAAATGACTGAACAAGTGAAACTTTAATAGAAATATGTTTCGTCATTAGAGGGTTTTCTAAATATGTTTTTTATTTTATAACATGTTATGTTTATTTATTTCTAGCATATACAGAACGTGCTTACTTGGCTCGAGTATAGTAGCGGCCATGATATAGTGTATTCGATTTTCTTACAGTAGTCAGGTCGTAATTATCGTAATAAATATCATACTTGCATAAACATACGCGGTCTATAGATTGCACCCACTTTTTTTCTGGAAAATATGGTACTATAGGCCAAATGTGATAAGAAATATAGTACATGGTGAAAAAATATAGTACTTTTCTGGGGTTTATACAAAAATCCACTTTTGAGAAAATAACGGTTTTCGAATTCTACTATTCGCAAAAAACTGGTTGAACCGGTTTTCGGATTTTCACAAAAAAAAAAAATTTAAATAGTAAATAAATATTTGTACTTATTTTAAAAATTTTCAGTTTCCATACTATTATGGAATTACAAAAATATAACAAATAAAAAAAATTAAAATAACTAAAATCCGTACAATTTTTGAGTTCATTTAATATTTATGGATCTACAAAAATAGAACACAATAAAATAGATTGCATACAAAACCAAATTAAAAAAAAAACTAAAATAACTAAAATCCGCATAAAATATAAATCTTTTAAAAGGTGGTATCAAATTATAAATCTTTAGTCCATTTAGTTTCTTTTTCTGAAAATATGAACTCATGGATTTTAGTTTTACAGTAAACTGTTGCCTGCTACAATTCTATTGCCTGTTTAATTCTAGTATGTAAAACCGGTTTTCGAATTTTACAAATTTATAAATAAAAACCGGTTTTTAAAAACAGACAAACCCTATACTTTTCAGAGGAAAGTGGTACAAAATCAAACTACTTATTTTCTAAATGTATATTTTTTGTGCATTTTCCTTAGTAATTAATTTATTGTCTTTAACAAATATGTCAAAGGTTTACTTGCACTGAAACTCCAAATTAACACATACAAGGAGCTCTTTTTTTATGAGAGATAGACTGACTCTGTTTCTCCCTTCCAGTCACTTCATATTCAATATATAAAAAATCCTCTCCGTTAAAGTTTAATTTCGCAAACTAAATTTTTGATGTAGCCATAGAAAAAAAAAAAGTAAAATTGTAGAATTTTATCAACATATCAGAAATATAGTATTTTTACGTAAACAAGTGACTACCACTAGACACAAATACAGTACAATACTATATATTATAGTACGGTTGGCAACCATAATTACACCTGCTAATTTCATGACAACTCGTCAATAATCTTTTGAACGACACTTGCCCATATCCGCTATCGTTTCGAAGCTTAAAGGCGACGCAGTCTCGATCGCTTTCACTGAGTCGTAAGCCCAGTTGTATTCGAAGCTTAACAAGTGAGACTCTTGACCGGGTTTGGATCCAAAGTCGAAAGCCGACTGTATAGACGTAATTACTGCGCGCAGATTACGTCAACAAGTCTCGCGAAGGTGAAATTTAAGGCGTGTAGAGAGCCTCCCGTCTCCGCGTTCTGTGCAATTAAGGCAGCGTGACGAATCTGATTAGAAAATTCATCCCTCGCGGTGTTCTGTAATCGAGGGTTTGTGTGCTGAGTGGCTGGGGCACGCTGCGGCGATTCTTACACAAAACGGGGTTCGTTGAACTAATATTTATGGGGCAATCTTTGTTCTTTTGCTGTTAATTTTCTGCCACACGTTATTGGCTGCCGTAAGATTAGCTTTCTGTGCCAGGAAGGCGATGATATTCGTGACTGCACTTGCAAAAATCTAATACTTGCAGTTTCGTTAAAATTAAAAAATTATCGTTGTAAATATAAAACTTCCAAAAATTGCAGCGGGTATAAGAAGCGGGGAATAACAATAACTCACTGTAATTTGAAGAATTAATTATAAAAGGCGTTGTGTAAAATATTCGAGAACTGCAAGTCCAAAATTAATGGAGAGCAGAGAAATCAAAATTTGTGTGCGAAATTGGAGAGTACTGGAAATTACACGAAGAGAGAAAAAAGTATTGGTAAAAAGGTATCTACAATGTATCATTTTGGAAATATTCAGGTCTGGATTTTTTTATTCTTTTTTTTTCGTCAGTTACTTTAATTATTAATTATTAAGTTTATTCTCGAGTAATAATCTCGAAATACTCTGTTATAGTTGGTACACATTACGGAGTGTTTTCATTGATTTTCAAACACTCGAATTACTTTTTGAAAATTGGACTTCGTGGAATTAATATGTTATATTTCCCCACTTCTTTCGCGTGTAATTCAAATTTTCATTAACTTTTGAATCGTTCAAAATTACAGACGATCAACAGTAGATATATGATACAGTAACCTTCAAATAAAGGAAAACTGCTTGGGAAGTTATTTTTATCAATTTGTGCTGCTAGGATGTGTGTTTACGCAATTTTCTGAGAGTTCTAATAAACATCGGAAAACCAACTTTTGTTTACAAGCAATATATAATCGTAGTTGTTTACCCATCGTTCTGCATCAGTGTCTTTTTAATCATGGTTACACGAATTTTTATGGGATTAATAAAACATGTTTATCTAATATAAATATGTATGCTTGACTTCCTTTTATATCCTTCAGTTGGTACCACCAATTACGAGGGTTTCACCTGTTACTTAGGTAAAATTTAAAATATTTGGGATTAAGCGAAATTTGTGTGAGTTACAGTTACTCACACTTCATCCATGCATAGGCCGAACATAAAAGCAGACATGCCGTTTTTTATTTTCAAGTCATATTTTTAGTCAATTTCATGCTACACTTTCAACATAACCTAAAATTGTATTTGCTTCTTTCGCGTGCAAACCATTCACACAAACACTAGTGGCGCCCTCTGCGCCGTGCTTTGTGTCATCTTCCCCATTGACCAGGTATTGGGACATCAAAAATGGGACGCTGGGCCAAATTAGAATTCTATTGTCCATGTGCTGGTACACATAACTACTTGTTTTTTTACTCAATTTAATTAAAATAACGCACTGAAAACAAGTCTTTTAGTAGCTCATTTGATAGAAAGAAGTAACATATATCTGAATATTGACACTTTTGTTAAAAAGAACATTTATTTTTAGTCCATTTTTAAGCTATACTACTTTGATATCCTTAAGTGTCCAGTGATTGGTACTTTTAAAAAAAATCACCACTTTAACGCGGATTTAAAGTATCCCTTTGTCTACCATGTAAAATTCATTTTAAAATATCCTGTGTAATTGTTTAAAACAAGTCTCAATTAGGGCTGGGACTATTCGAATAATTTAATATTCGAATATTTTAAAAGTATTCGAATGCTACGAATAATCTTCGAATATTCAAGTATTCGAATATTCAAGTATTCGAATATTCAAGTATTCGAATATTCAAGTATTCGAATATTCAAGTATTCGAATATTCAAGTATTCGAATATTCAAGTATTCGAATATTCAAGTATTCGAATATTCAAGTATTCGAATATTCAAGTATTCGAATATTCAAGTATTCGAATATTCAAGTATTCGAATATTCAAGTATTCGAATATTCAAGTATTCGAATATTCAAGTATTCGAATATTCAAGTATTCGAATATTCAAGTATTCGAATATTCAAGTATTCGAATATTCAAGTATTCGAATACATCAGTAAGCTTCAAAGTCGATCGGATATGTTGAAATGGGTAAAAATTAACTTACAAGATTTCACCCGAACAAAGTAACGAACTCACAACTGAATCTAAATAAAAGCTTGTAAAAAATGAACCTAAAGAACTTGATTTATAATTCGCACCATACTATTCGAATAGTATTCGAATACTTAAATATTCGAATAGTATTTGGATACTTGGATATTCGAATTGTATTCGCCAAATAATTGAGCAACTGAAGTATGCGAATATTCGAATAACGAAAAATTCGACAAATAGTCCCAACCCTAGTCGCAATGGTTAACAATACATTTTTCAATTCGAGAGATGAAATTAACCCTCTTTTAGTCGAATAATGTTAGCCAGCAAAATAAGTGCGATTACTTTTATCTCGTACCCTCGATTAGACGATTACTTACGCCGTACTCATTCAGAGTGCTACCTGCGTGTAAAACCTTCAACAATTGGGTCTCGAAATTTACGTGGTAAAACACTATTATTTGGACTTGTACGTTCTCTTGCTTTAAATAGATAAATCGAGGGTGGTGCGAAAATAGGTTCGGGACTTTAGTGTAGGTAGTACTTACTAAGCTGACAATGAGTAAGAAGTGGTTAATGAATGACCATAATTCGAAAATCAACCCTGTCATAATTGGAAGCAATTTTCGATGTTGATATAATAGAAGTAACTTGATTGCTTATATATATTCCTCTACCTGTGGTCAATACTCTAGGGGGTGATTATACCGGCAAAAATATGACGGAAATCAAAAGTGACGAAATTGCGGTAATGGCTGCGTTTTCGAGAAAATTGGCTTTGAATTTCACCTAAATTCGCGTGCATCGTAGACGCTCGAGGGACACACTTGTCAATGTCAATTTTCTCGAAAACGCAGCCATTACCGCAATTTCGTCACTTTTGATTTTCGTCTTATTTTTGCCTGTATAATCACCCCCTCGAGTATTGACCATAGCTAGAGGAACACCCTGCATTTATCGCGCTTTTACTCCGATGTCTACGACAGGTGCCATAAACGGGAGTAACTTTGTGACCAATGGAGTTATTTTGTACATACTTTATTTCCCTGTGTTATTCACACGGTAAAAGATACTGCCACGAAGTCAACAAATTTTGTGACAACTGTAAATTTTATCTCTCACTTAGGGTAACTGTACTCGTAGTTGACAGTGTACCAATGGTTGACACTTTTATTTTCAGTCACGAATAATAAGCTTTCTATTAAAAAAATGTTTTCGACTAATGCGCTGTTTGAAGGGTAAAAAACAGGGAATGTCACAAAGCAACTTTATCGAGAAAATTAATTTTTAATACTTTAGTCCATCAGTAAAGAAACAAGGTTCAATTTAATTTCCTTATATAATTTTCTGCTTAAATAATTTCTTGTTTTACCATGTGCTTAGGCAAAGAGTGAGGACATTCCGTATATTGTTGCAGTGGACATTTCCTGTTTTTAATCAGTCTACCAAATGTTTAACGTTATCTTATCCCAGTTGTAACCAACAAGATATGTTATAAATCGCAGAATCAGGAAAAATGGACATTCCCTATTTTTCCCTGTAAGTTTTGAGATTGTTATTTTTGAATTTCTAGTGTGTATACATTTTTGAAGATTCCAATACGGCTGGAAAGTATCAACGAAGTTTTTCGAGAAGGTGTTGAAAGTCTTCAAATGGTCTTACGATTAGATAAAGAATAAAAGGGATTGCGGACGAGTTCCCTAAATTACGGAAGTACAAGCGTCTCAGCATTACACACCTCCATGTTGCTAGCAACAGTCTTTTGCGAGACGTACTTGCGAAGTTTAAGAAACCGCTTCAGAAGTCTTTAGTGGTGCTCCTACGTTTCCATCTCGACATACATTCCGTCAAGAATTCTTCCAAGAGAGGAACAAGAACCCCTCGCTTTAGCAATAGATGAGTTTTAGAAACAGAGTCCCTGGAAGCTTAGAACTGCTAAGATTTAATGGTGAATGAACTGTAAAATTTCTTGATCTTCGTGTCGTGTAAAAATCACACTCAAATCTTGCTTTTCTTCTTCCATTAATCAACTCTGGGTTTCCAGTGTACTTCGTACTAACTCTTTCCTATTTTGAACTTTAAAATTATAGCTATCCTGACGTTTGTACTAAAATCATTGTTAGTGTGTAATTACTAATAAATGTTTCGTTATATTTGCTAATATCACGATTTATCTATAGCGTCACCTTTCTATATTTTATAATGTCTGCTGTTGTTACCAAGTGTAAACACTAACAATAAGTAAGTGACCATATTGATTGAATCAGTCCATTCGAATACATATGTATATGTGTGTATAATTTTATGAAAACGTGTGTATTGTTTGCGCTTTATACAAGGTGTGTGCGAAGTGTTGCAAAATTTAATATAGTACTGTGTATTACAAAGACGGTTGCTTTGTTCAGAAGGCAAATGATGTAATTTCGGGAAAATTATTTCAAGTTTGCTGATAAGGAAGCATATATGTGATTCACATTATCATCTCCTTGCTTCAAATTGGTGAAGCAAACTTTATTTCAAGTTAATTAATAAAGTAGAAACACTTATATCTGAATTCCATACAAAATATTTTTTGTACCAGCACAATTGGAAGAGATATTTAGGTGGCCTCATTTAAATAGGCCACCCTGTATACGCGTATGCCATTAATACAGTTGAGTTTTAAAGAAAAAACATTCCTCAAGTACTGAAGCAAAGTGGCAATTCTGTTGGTTTCTATTTTAACGAATAAAGTTTAATATAAAAAAAGTGATTGTTCTATTATCCAAAAATTCTCTTCTCCCGGCCACTTTTTATCTCCCTATTAATACGGATAGGGGAGGCTTTTCTGTATTTAGCTTGTGATTCGTTTTACACTTACAACCGTTGCGAAATCTGTACTTGGCGGAAGGTGGTAAAGTATTAATCTGCAGAAAGTGCCCGTAAAGGTGTCTACAGATGGCTCCAGATTAGAGCTATTGTTTTGTATTTTACGACGCGATTGTCCCAAGAGTCCACATCCGCTGTGCAGAAACTTTCAGAAACGAATTTCCAGAGCCGCGAGCTCGCTGACCTGGTTCCCTTCAACGTGCCGTGTAAACGATAGAAATTTCTCGCCGATAATAATTTCCAAAACCTCCCAGCTTGAGGTTCTAAGACCAGCTTCTCAGCGATTCGCGTACACCCACACAGCACCATGACATTGCAGAGAAGTTGCAGGTTCACTCCTATGTCCGCCTTAGCAATATTGCAGGAGTGTATTTTTGCAATGTTTTGGGAACATTACAAATATGTCCTGCAACGAAACGGCAACATTGTGGCAATGATCCTGCAACTCCATTGCACCCGCATCATTGCAGAGACGTTGCAGGTTCACTCCTATGTCCGGCCTGGGCAATATTGCAGGAGTGTATTCCCGTTATGTTTCGGAGATTTTACAGCAATGGTCCCGCCGCAACGCGTTTCGGGCAGTGAGAGACGCGACGACGTGAATGTGTGCAGAATCGTAGTTGGGTAAGTGTGGGTATTACTGCGGACTTTTAAGGTAGGTTAACTTTAGAACCCTCGATACGGCGTTCAAATGAATGAAAGTTCCTCCTTCTTTTTTTAAAAGAAAGGTGGGACCTTAATAATTCCATAAAAATATATAAGGGCGGGGTAATAAGCACAGTTAATTAAAAACAAAAAGATTTGTCGATCAATGTCATTGCATGAGTTACTGCGGACATGCATGTATTACTGCGTGCCAGTTACTAACGAAACACCAGTTACTGCGCATGTATTACTGCGGTCTGATGCCAGGCCAAACATAACCTTAGTACAAATTTTTCTTTTATTTCTTGATTCCTTATTATCACTTGAATTTTTTCTCGGCATGCTTACAGAGTTACACGTGATTGCACACGCCGTTGCGTACTTTGCAGGTTATATATAGACGTCAGTGAATACAGTCGTAGGTCCGCAGTAATACATGCACATGGTGTCAAGTAGTGCACCTAATACTGCGGTGAGAAATAAGAATTAAAACTAAAATGTAGACGACTGATTTACTGTTTTTCTGAAGAAAAAAAATAACTCTTATTCTATCGAGCAATACCGCCACAGTACATGTATTACTGTTAATAACAAAAATATAAATGTTTTTCAAGTAGGTGTTCATGACCGCCATATCGGAAATCGACCGAAGTTTCGCCTTGACGAATTTCAAACTACGATATAAGAATTAATAATAACATTGCTGTACATACTTATTAATAATTATCTGTAATAGAGTTTAAAATAATTTTATCAAAAATTTTCAAGAGATTATGTACTTTCCAACGCTAAATATGATCTGTTTTAGAATATCCGCAGTAATCGGGACATCCGCAGTAATACCCACACCTACCCTAGTATAACGCCCGTGTGTCTTTTTTTCTCATAGAAAATGCTTTTACCCCAGGAGGATTCGAACCGAGGACCTGTAGCATCGTAAACGAACACTTTACCGCCGCAGCTACAACCGCTGATTGATAAGATTCCTTACGTATTCCTTACGTATACTCCTACCGTGCGATACTTTAAACTCAAATTATTAAAAAAACGAAGGCTCATTTGACAAACCCCATTAGGGTTTTGTAACACTATAGCTGCGTACTACAAATTTGACCCGGTGTAATTTTAGGTTAGGTTGGAAAACAGTCTTTAGACTGAACCTTTACATTTGTCTTCTCTTCTCTCTTCTCTCTTGCTAGATTGTATATACGTATTTGTGCAATAAAGACGTTTAATAATAATAATAATTTCAGACATTAAAATATATAGTACCTACTTTATCTAAAAAAATTAAATCGATCTTCGAATCTCCTCTATAATTTCATGTACCTACATACAACTCCCGCGATAACACTTTTTTCATATCTTTAACGGCCGACGAGATATTCCAGCGTATCCAGTTAAATGAAACAGGGCGTAGAATCCACTCGACGTCATGTACGTATTTCGAAAATTTTTGACAAAGTCCTAATTGCTTCAGAATATTGTTGTAATGTTTCCACAAGTTGGAATTTGCACAGCGATGTCCGCGCAATATTGCAGGATCGTTGCCACTGGAACATTGCACGGCGATAAGCGCAATATTGCTGCAATATTGTAGGATCGTTGCCAATGGAACATTGCACAACAACGTTCTTGCAATATTGCTGCAATATTGTAGGATCGTTGCCAATTGAACATTGCGCGGCAACGTTCTTGCAATATTGTAGGATCATTGCCAATGGAACATTGCACAATAACGTTCTTGCAATATTGCTGCAATATTGTAGGATCATTGCCAATGGAACATTGCACAATAACGTTCTTGCAATATTGCTGCAATATTGTAGGATCGTTGCCAATGGAACATTGCGCGGCAACGTTCTTGCAATATTGCCGCAATATTGTAGGATCATTGTCAATGGAACATTGCACAATAACGTTCTTGCAATATTGCTGCAATATTGTAGGATCGTTGCCAATGGAACATTGCGCGGCAACGTTCTTGCAATATTGCCGCTATTGCCTATTATCCTACAATATTTTGTAGGATCATTGCCACTCCAATAACGCACGACAACATTGCAGGAACGTTCCTACAATATTGCAATGCAACCTGCAACAACGCAATATTCCAGCAACGTTCCTGCAATACAGCTGCAAGGAAGTGTGCTGTATGGGTATATTCGTTTCTGAATATAGAAAGGCACGTTCCGAACCCAGTAAGCAGTAACGCGAGAAGATAGGTACAGTACAAAATGTCTTGCCTTGGGGTATAAAAGAATACAAAACTGCTGTTGCACCATAAATATAACTGCATAATGCCCTATGACGCATAAAGTTGCTAGCAAAGTTATTGTCTTTAGAAGTTTACGTAACACCAGCTCGAAGAAGAAATTCAAAGCAGAAGATCCGCATAATTAAGCGTCCCTCGTTAATATTAGGAAAGACGATCATAAAGTAGAAGAAGGAAAATTGATGTGTCCCGCACGAAGTTGCCAAACGATGGGGAAAAAAGTTTATTGTTTCGCTCCCCGGACTACCTTACAAACTCGAGGGAAAGAGATGGGAATCGCAGAAAGGCGGCTAAATCGGAGGGGACGCGGCAATATTTATTGCTTCGTAAACAAGGCGGATTCCTGTAAATAATTGTGCAGATAAATTTCTGATAGCGCGTATCCAATTCCCAGATAATTCCGGCGGCACTTTATACCCCGGGAGGAGCGGGTCCCAACTGTTGACAGGGGAACAAGTTCGACGATGGCCATGCAACTTTATCGGACGCGTTGTTAACAGTCGTAGAGACACAAGTGCCGTTACGTAAGTTTCGGATTCCCGGCGATCTCCTCGGGTCAAGTGGGTAGAAGTCATTGATAGGTCGACTCGCATTCCAAACACATAATTCTAGGTTTAAACAGGGTGAGGGAAGCACCGCTCTTTTACGGCCACGGAACACAGAGACGCTTTCCCACTCTCTTACACGGTCGCGCTGTTTTTCTTCTTTCACCTTTTCCACGAAACACATCTCATTACGATTTTCTTTTTCTGGAGGAAAATCTCCTTCTCGGAAAAGGATGGTGACCGTGACGGGGGTGGTCGGAGAGGCAAAATAAAGTAAAAGAGGCGCTATGAAGACGTGAAAAATGCAGAGAATTAGATAAGTATTATAAATGGCACCAAAGTCTAGTTAATGATAGTAATCTTAAATGCTGGGTTTATCAAAGACATGAGAACATACATTTTTTAAGTGGGGAGATCACCAGACATTTTAGCTTTTGAGTTTTATTTTTGGGGTGCCAAAGAACAAGCTGTTTCAATTCAACTTACAACCTGGTACTTGAATCGTAGGTGCAAAGAAACTTTACCACCTGAAAAATTCTGATTTTAATCAAACTTCGTGCGAATGTAAAGTATATTTTTTTTCTGCCGAAATTCACTTTATGGACTCAGTGCGTTTTTTGTGCGAAAAATAAAATTATATCAAGAACCAAAAAATAGGTGACAATTTTAAGGGTTAATTCGGAGTGAATTTTCGCAGGAAAAATTGCTCCTTGCGTAGGCACTCCAATGTGCTCTGAAATATTTGTAAAAATGTAAGTCTGGATGAAAAATTGTACGGTTTGAATGTTGGAAACGAATTCAATTTGAATAGTAAACATAACCCACTTAAAAGACAAACATTTAAGTTAAACGAAATATGGCATTCCGTTGCTACTGTATGTTTTCTTTCCAGGGCGAATGAAACGTTTCGCGTGGATATTAAAATTCATGCAACTGGAATTATCAATTTCCATTAGGAATAGCGAAAAGATTGCATTTGTACTTTAACGCGTACAGCTCGTTGCATGCATAATGTACTTTCAGTCCACATAAGAACCGTAATATATGACTGATTTTATCACTAGCAGTGGTTTCGCTCGGCTATTTAATGCATACACCTGCTGAGTAAATAGTCATGATTAACCTATTAATAATAATGACTTTTCTGCCGGAAAGTAATTTTCTACTTGTTACGTGCGGAAGTAATAATTGTTATATTTCAAGTGTATTTGAGAAGTTCTACGCTGCAAAAGAAATTAATAAGTAACAATTATTTTGGAATAATTGTGAGGACGAGATGGATTTTTAAGAAAGTTTTGAAATTTTTAGGTTTTGACTGCTATTCAACCATTGAAGTATGTGATTTAAAAAACAATTTGAAGTGAGAAGTAAAACAGTGATCTATGCCTAATCTCAGACTTAGAATGTTTCTTTATGAGGCTACCAATAAATAAATCACAATGTTTGTCAATTATGATCAGGGATAATGTCATTGGAAATGGTAAAAAATACTAACTATACCATTGGATAATTAAATATTTTTATTTCTGACTACTTTTAAATCTTTTCGACGCGTGCTGATACCATCAATAGAATAAACTAAAACAATCCACAGAAGGAACGTTTTATTTTAATACACAATTTTTTACTTCAGTGTAATTATTTTAGTATCAGTTATTTCACTTCGTGAAATTACAATGGCGATTTAATTATCTTTATAACCAACGTACACGGGTCATTCCACGCCAACTCGATCACTTTTTTCCCTCGATGTCTCGGATTTTGTTCAAACTTGAATATGTTGTAGCCCTCGTGAAAGTATGGGGGGTTTAATTCACCATTTTGTCGTTTTCGAATTTGTTTAAAAAATATAGGGCGTTGAGTTTTGCGATTTTTGCCTATTTTCATGAAAATGGGTTGTACTTATGCATTTTTAACTCGGAAACTATTTGTCGGATTTAGTTGATCCTAACGTTATTGTAAACTAGAAGGATCGGCCTTCCTGAATATTTTTGTTCCCGGTTAAAAAATCATTTTTACAATAATGAAAATTATAAATAAAGTTTTATTTTTCAAATTGAGGCTCAAGGTCACGATTTTAAAAATCCGAAAAAAATACCACCATATTCGCTGAAGAATTTCCTATAAAATCAGCCTTTCTCTTGTTGGTAATTTGCAGAGTTGGGCAAAATGTAATCTAATTACAAATTACAAATTACGATTGAAATGTAATTGTGTAATTCAATTACAGATTACTTTCCGTAATCGTTAATTTTGTTGACCACAATTACAATTGTAATTGCCACATGTAATTGTCTTGATCAATTACAATTATATAGTTCGTAATTGTAATTGTGCAAGACAATTACATTGTAATTGTAATTGTGCAAGACAATTACATTGTAATTGTAATTGTGCAAGACAATTACATTGTAATTGTAATTGTAATTGTACAGGACAATTACATTGTAATTATAATTGTACAGGACAATTACATTGTAATTGTAATTGTACAGGACAATTACATTGTAATTGTAATTGTAATTGTACAGGACAATTACATTGTAATTGTAATTGTACAGGACAATTACATTGTAATTGTAATTGCATTTGTAATTGTGGAGGACAATTACATCGTAATTGTAATTGTGCGGGACAATTACATTGTAATTGTAATTACATTTGTAATTGATTATGTAATCAATTACTTTCATTGCAATTACAGAGTAATTCCGATTAAAAAGTAATTGCAATTACATGTAATGCATTTAGCAATTACATTATAATTTGCAATTACATGTAATTTTAATTACAATGTAATTGATCTGCACAATTACAATTACAATTGTAATTTTGTAGAGCAATTACAGTGTAATCCCAATTACAATTGTAATTGTGCAGAGAAATTACATTGTAATCACAATTACAATTGTAATTGTCAGGTGTAACTGTGGGGCAATTACAATTACAATTGTAATTGTGCAAAACAATTACAATTACAATTACAATTACGATTACAATTAGCGAATACTTGTTGCTGCGAAGACAATAGCATTTTTTAAAGGTTTGTTATTGTAGATGCCGACATCTTAGTCAGTCATGACTTCGTGAAACTGGTGCAAAAATAGTAATTTCAGTACAGGATCATAAATTGTAAACAAATTAAAAGCATTTATGATACCGCCTATAATAATAAAGTAATAACAAAAAATGAGAAACAGAACAATTTCTTTAGAAAGAAATATTAAATTTTGTATTTGTTAATATCTTGCTCTTAAAAATAATAATATACCTACTTTATATCATACATGTAATTGATTATGCCCAACTCTGGTAATTTGTATATTCAACGTCGCAGGAAGCTGTTACAAATGTCACTTTTAAAAGTTGGACCCATACTGATAGATCTTCTTTACTTACGATTACATCTTCGTAGGACGAATTTTTACAACACTTGCGTGAAAAGATTGCCACTTTGCAGCCACACGATTACACCGCTAAAACGCAGAGTTTATATTTAAATAAAATGAAAGAATCAATAAATAACGGTGAATTCGTAATAATTGGTGATTTTTCTGAAAATTACAGTTTTGTAGTACCAGATGAAATACAGAATTACTATTGGAGTAAGAAACAAGTTACTATTCATCCTTTTGTAATATATAGCAGAGATGATAAACGTCAAACTCATTACAACTTTGTTATCATTTCTGAAAGCTTAGAACATAATACATCTTCTGCAGGTATAAATGACACCGTCGTGATGAATACGTGAGCTGTCGTTATTGTTTCTACCGTTGTTAGACCTGATTGAAGTAATAGAATGTGCGAGGGGTACGGTCAGGCGACCGTAATAGCGGAGCGCGCGGCTCGCTTACCTGAAACGGCGCGCGCCGCTGTCTTTAACAGCTTCCTGCGACGTTGAATATACAAATTACCAACAAGAGAAAGGCTTTTTTTATAGGAAATTCTTCAGCGAATATGGTGGTATTTTTTTCAGATTTTTAAAATCGTGACCTTGAGCCTCAGTTTGCAAAATAAAACTTTATTTATAATTTTCATTATTGTAAAAAGGATTTTTTAACCGGGAACAAAAATATTCAGGAAGGCCGATCTTTCTAGTTTACAATAACGTTAGGATCAACTAAATCCGACAAATAGTTTCCGAGTTAAAAATGCACGAGTACAACCCATTTTCATGAAAATAGGCAAAAATCGCAAAACTCAACGCCTTATATTTTTTAAACAAATTCGAAAACGACAAAATGGTGAATTAAACCCCCCATACTTTCACGAGGGCTACAACATATTCAAGTTTGAACAAAATCCGAGACATCGAGGGAAAAAAGTGATCGAGTTGGCGTGGAATGACCCACACCAGAAAAAGAAAAAAGCAAAGTACCTAAATTATCCAAATTAAAAACCAACATCAAACTCTGGCAGGTTTACTTTTCCAGCCTACATCAACTCAGCATTTTAATCAACGTTCTACGATCCATAAGTCCTGAAACCAGCATTTTACACGACCTCATTTGGAATGTAATATTAAATTGCTAAATTACTCGGGGTTCCAAACAAACCAATTTCAATTATTATATCAAATTGAAGCTTAGGCATACACCTAAAACTCATCAGAGCCTGTTTGAATGTATTTGTTGAATCACTATTATTTATCAAAAAGTTACCGCGCCAATCGATGCTGTTATTGTTTGCTGAATAACTGGCTCTACGAACTTTATAAGAACCTTTATAAAGGATATCGGAGATTTTCTCGCGGCGGTATATGAGGAGTTGGAGGAAGTATCTAAACGATTCCAATCGCGCACCCTTCATAACGAGAAAGGTCAAGTTAATAACTTTGGACGTGCCCCGGAAACTATTAAACCGATTCGAGCAACATTGCTCTTTTGTATGATCGTGTGATTCCCTCTCTGCAGTGAGAAGTGAGCACACACGCGGCACCTTATCCGAGAAGCTGCGGGCAAATCTGGGTGCTATTTTTAATCAAAATATTTTTTTAATTTAGTTACTTTAAGTCGCATCAACCTCCGAGTTGGGTTATTAGCGACACAAGCCATAGAAATGATTTTCACAACTCCTGAAGAAGATTGGTATTTTTAAGGAATCTCAGCAGCTGTTTTATCTTCTTTTGGTCGCTGAGGCTTTTTCGTATACAGTGGTGAATCTCGCAGTGATCGATGGTTAATTTGGGGTTGCACGTGTCACAAATTGGGGTGCCTTGCTCGTTATGTGCGAGTGCGATATTTTGTTTTGGCCAATTCTGATGTGTGATATTGCTACTTGGTTTGGTCTTGCAAGGTTACGGATAGAGGTGTTTTCAAAGAAGCTGTTTTTTAGTAGTAGCTGTCGTGGAGATACGTTTAGTTTCCATTCCTGATCCCAGTTAATCACAATATTATTTAGCATAAGAACTACCGAGGCAGTCAAAATAATTGGTCCGTAATTTGTTAAAAAAAATTGACGTTTCGGATGTTTAGATGCGAGTGAGGAGAAAAGTGACGCCCAGTTGAGGCTTAGTGAGAGTCTTCCAGTCATCAATTTCCTGGTCTTGAATTTCTTTTAAAATACTTGTAGGATGGTTGAAAGTACCTACTTAGCGTTGAGAATGAATCCAGAATTTTCCAAGGCGACAAATTTACTCGATCTCTTATAGTCCAAATTTCAAATATATAATCATTGTGCGGAGGTAAGTGGTCGCTAATGGCTGTATTCTTAATGCGAACAGTTTAAAACGAACTAAAAAAAAATATTGCGTTGTTTTGCTGTTAATTATTAACATTCAACACCTTCAAGCGTAAAATAAAAATTTTCCGTTTGTTCAAGTAACCTACCCTGTCACGCTGGCATTCCTACAACAATTTCAAACGCTACTTCTTTATTTGCCAGAATTTTCACGGTAAAAGTTCAATGTAGTATAAATTCCCTCTTCGTTACAACCGCCTGAAATGTTTTTACTTCGTTTTAGAGTGAGACATTCTAAGGGGTGTGTTAGCTTCAGCAAACAGACAAATGGAACTCCATTGTCTTTCTTTTCTATGTAGCTCCTTTATTTTTATCCTCCACCCCGCCCCACGCTGGTCTCCCCGGGTTCTTTTCGCATGGAATCCAAGGTGAAAAGTCGAGAAATTTCGTTCGTATCTTATATCGGAAGAATATTAAGGAAGAATGAAAAAAAAAATGGACGAAATGTATACAGGATGTTTCACCTAACTGTATCGCTTGAAATATTTCTGCTGTATTTAAAATTTCATAAAAATGTTTCCTACCAAAGTTGCAAACTTTTGTGGGAGCTGTACGTAGTAACAATAGTTTTATTCTATTGGGAGGTGTTAGTTACAAAAACTTTGTCTCTAAAGTTTTTTAAAGGACTTTTAGTGACCTTGAAGACCCTTATTGTCGTAGACCGTTGAATTCATTTTTAAAGCGGCTATCGGGTACCGATAAATATGTAAAATATAGCATTCCATTTAAAAAAAAAAGTTGTGCTTTGTATCTCATTAATTCCTCCTAACAGAAGATTTTTAAAAAATTTTAAATATGTCAGATACGTTTAGGTGATAAAGTTAGGTTAAACGAGTTAAATTAAGTTTTCGAAACATGCAAGAATTATGATGTAATGTACATAGCACATAGCGAATATGTGTGTACGAATTTATTCATTAAATTCACTTAACACCGCCAAATAATAGCAATACTATCCCGATTTGGGTCGCAAATTTGCATTAAGAGGGGAGGCCTATCTAGATCGGTCGAAACAATATGTTTTTTGAGAATTTTTTCTAGAAAAACCGAGAAACTTTTATTATTAAACATTAGTATATTGGAAAGAGTACATCTTACGGATATTTCAGTATTTTTTGTGGTAAAAAGTATTGAAAAATTATTTTGAGACAAAATGGCGGCTGTGCAAAGTTGAAGCATCAATATGTAGCAAAAAATCGCTCAGTTTTTCGAGTGTAAAAAATCTAGGCAAAAAAAGGAAAGCTCCCGATAGCGCTTAGATTTTTAACCCTAAAATAAGCCTGCAAAGCCTCGAGTAAATCGGTTCATTAATGTTTTAATTATGTGTGTCATCGACTTTGGTAACCCGATTTTGAGGAAAACGCGTTTAAAGTTTTGGGTTTGAGCGCTACACCGAGAAGCACCTACCTACTTACACGCGTATAACTCTGTCAATTTTGGTCGGATTGACTTGACACTTTCAGGGAATATTTTCAATGTGTTGTACTTCAAGAAAATATAAAAACCGATTTTTCGAAAATTCCCAAATAGGCCTCCCCCATTAAGTACTTCTTAATTACTAGTCTACTGAACCCCTTGCCACCGAATTTTACACTTCGGCATTGCCTGAAATGGTTGCTACTGTATCGAGCCCAGAATACTTTGCGAGGCGTAAACCGCGGATTAGGAAAATCGATGTGGATTATGATAAATACCTGCCATCATAGATACGGTTTAGCATGATCAGAGAGATGCATTATCCGCGTCCTTTCGTGCCGATACCTTCGGTTAGCCGACGCGAAAGCGTCCCTGTCACGTTTAGTGGAAAGTTAAGTTACGCTCGTTTGCTGATGCTCGAAGGGTACGATAATTTTACGGGTCATTTGCATAATGCCATCGACCATTCACGTGAATCACTTTGATAAGCCCAATAGCAATAGTTTACGCTCTATCCGTTCGTGTGTTTCGCTGGCCGTGTATTTCTCTATGGCCGGCCTCTCCGCTTACTGGCCTATCCTGCTAAGCGGCCTCATCCAAGTGACTGTGCCTTTCGGTACTTTGGGGCACGCTAATTTAATAAAAGTCGAGTGGGAGCACTTCCCCGGGATCTGCTAACGGCGTATTAATTTCGTTATATCAATTAAATAGTTGAGAACGATTTTCTCGGTCGCCGAATTCCTGCAAGTTCGGGGGCAGCCTGTTATTTAGCCAGTATTACAGAATTTCGGGGAAATTAATGGAATAATGAATTGTTACTCCGATGCTTCCTTCGGTAGATATTTATTCTTCACAGCAATATCGTTTCTATTCTCAGCAACTATTACAAGCTTTGTTTGGTTTTGTTGGTAACCCAGGTGTGGAACGTCATAGACCGATTATACTTTCACAGTATATTTCGGGAACGTTCCTGTAAAAAACGGCTACAACGTAATGCCGGGCTGAATCGATTTCATAATTATTGTAAACTAGCTTAAAGTACCCGGCGTTGCCGGGGTAAAACATTGATGGACGCAGAGTGTCAAGGAATTACGCAATCAATCGGGACAAAAAGTGTTCCAGTTGCCAACAAATAATCGGCTGCCACTACACGCGAACCTCAAATTGTCTGCAGAATATTGCAGACACGTAGGGGTAAACAGTGTAGTTGTTGGCCAGCTAAGTCAGAGGTTCACATAAGCGTTGAATTATAAGTCTTATTTTGCTATCTTTAGGAACACAATTAGTGTTAATAGCTGTAAACGACTCTAATAGTCTAGAAATAGAATTTGTTTAAAGAAAGAGTAGAAGGATCCACAAAAATTTTACAGAAAATACGTTTCCTATCAAAACACATAGTTATTGGCCAGACGAAGATAATTATTGGCCGATCGTTTGGCAGTTATTGGCCACTATTTCATAACCTATATGTAACATATACCCTACCTAATTCTTAATGCTCTAAGACCTAATTATGAAATAATGTTAATGTAATATAATGAATTAATTCGGTTAGAAACAGGATTTAAATTATTAAATAAAAATGGATATATTCATAAAATGAAACTAAATGTAATGTAATATTATTAAAAATATATAACCTATAATACCTTTTCTATTTAAATGTTTCTATATTAGCTAGTATTGCACCTTCTTTTACATTGTATTAATAGTATTTTCTTTTAAAACATAACCTTTTAAAATCACAACACAGCTATTTCACTGCTGTTATGACAGTTAGGTACCCATTGGCCTCGTGGCCAATGACTGTCCTGAAACATTATTTACATTACAGTTCTTGGCCACCTATAATTTCTGCAATAATGTATAATTTTAATGAATAAATAATCATTGTTTATAAAGTTTAAACCTTTATTTGTCTATATAACGAATATGAGAGTTATATATATATCACAAATGCATTAAATTATCTAAGAATTACCTGATGTAACCGTATGGCTATTCAATTCAATCACTGTAATTTTCAAGCATCGATTTCAAGTCGTCTATTTTTTACACGTAGTATAACAATTATTAGCGAAATAGTGATTGCATTCGACGGATGAAAGTAGAAGGTATCTGAATATGTTCATTATAAAAGGCATAATGTACATTATTTCTTAATATTCATGTTTTAAAAAAAAAGGCCAATCACTGCCAGGTGGCCAACAACTACACTGTTTACCCCTATATCGCATAATTTTACTGTGTTTTATTTTTAGGACGGGAATCAGGGTTCGCGGCGGTGAAAATTTAAAGGAATATTAAATGTTTATTACAGTGACTCCCAACCTGTGCGTCGCGAAGTGTTTTCTAGGGGGTGCCACGGTCTTTTGGGTTTTTTTTTAATATTATTAAGTTAGTATTATATTCTAAAATACCTATTTTTACAGTGTTTTCTTTACCTTATTGGGGGGGGGGGGGGGGCGCAGGTTATTTAAATATTATAAAAGGGGATCGTGACTCAAAAAAGTTTGGGGAACACTGGTTTATTATATTCCCTTCTTTTCACTTATGAAAAACTAGCTTTATTACTCGGCTTCGCCCGAAATTTGGATTCGGATCTCATAAAAATTTTTTTTTTTTTTTTTTTTGAAAATAGTCACTATCATCTGGATTAGTTAGACATAATGAGCTGATGCACATTTCGTGATCCCAGGGTTTGTCGTATTAAAATAAATAAGTGCTAAGAATCGTCAACTAAAAATGTGGGGTCGCCACCTACAGGTTGGGAACCACTGCATTAGTAAGTCTAGATACCGCCTCACAGTAGATCCTGCACTCTTCTGATTCGCCTTCATTTCCATGAGAATACCTTCCAATCTTTAACCTAACTTCCAACCCCTTTTCCTATTCCAAAATCCCTTTAAAAACCCACGTTCCATTCTCAGTCATTCCCCGCAATAGTGCCAAACCAGAGTCGTAATAATACTGATACTCTACCCCTCAAACTCTACATAAGAACCCACACAAAAATAAAAGTTTCATGATATTATCTCTAGCCGTAATATTTTGCGCGATGCCTGGAGCAAAATCGGGTGCGAAGCGAAGCGAAAATTCATTCGTTATTTCGCGACAGGCAGTGGGTGTTTTATTTTCGAAGAACGCTTCGAAGGCATCTGCTTGCTTTAGTTCGAAAGCCAATCGAACAGTGTGGTTTTTAAGAATTTAGACACTTTCGCTCTGTCACCACACTACTTTTATTGATTAGTGTATCTTCCTCCGTCAGCGGGTGGTACACATGGACCCGCACGGACCGTTTTCCACCGCTGACTCGCGGAACAATGCGGTCACGAACCGCGACCCTGACGGGACGCTCTGATTCACTCAAAAGGGAAGTTCGGCAACTCGAAAATTCAGAAAAATCTGAAACATTGCAGAAATGCAGCTAACGATGCTAACAACGCGACTATTTTTTGGCTCGGCAATAAAACGGCCCTAAGGGTGAAAACACCCCCTCAAAGGAATTACAAGTTTTCATATCATCGCGAATATCTGGGAAACCCCTAAATTCGCGTATAATATAAATTAATTCGTCAGTAGTAATTTTTAAACGCATAAAACTCGTACACCGATGACATTTCTGGCCTAGAAATGGCCCATTAACAGGTCACCACGGAATAAGAGAAAAACGTTGTGCAGCACTATAAAATACAGATTATCGAGGAAACCATTATGCTGAAACTTCAACTGAAAACTGCCTGTGTTATAAAAACCGTGAATTTAGTACCTATCACAAACCCCAAGGCGTTTCCCTTTAAAGCTCTCGTGCACTTGCATACCGGCGTACGCATAAATCAAACGGAGCGGCGCGTTTGCATTAAGAAATATGGCGTCGTCGGTTCGTGACAGTATAGATATGTACAAGGCGCAGCGGGATTGCTTAATAAACACTTGTTGCAACAATCGAATGGAAATAACGCCACGGGAGTTTCAGCGGCCCGCGGGATTTAATAACGCACCAATAGTTACCCCGCTTAATTTCGGCAGCCGCCGATGAAGTTGAAACGAGGTATGTTCTAAATCCACAATATCCGTCCTCGTCGCTGCGCGGACACAGCATAATAACATCAGCTGCTACAACTTCAATAGAACCCCGCAACGTCCTTGCGGTGCGCACCCCACTCCCGACGGCGAACTTGAGTTTGGCAAATTGGTTTCTCGTCTAACATTCAACCGCATTCCGCAAACGTGTAACACGTTCGCTGGTACACACGATTTTGGGACAGATTCCATCGTGATATCGGGATATCACTCCATTGACTCTGGAGCGACCTCGACACTGCCGGTTTTTCATCCGTGTGCTCATTGAAGACATTAACGTGGGTTAAATTCATTTGTACAAGAAGGAGGTAGGTATTTTCCATTGGGGTAGGTTGTTTTTTTTTTCAATGATATTTAGGTACGTAATTGCGTCATGTATTTGCAAAGTTATTGGGAGATGCTTTGTGCAGTATTTTTGGAAAAAATTAGTTTCCATGGCTGCCATATTTGGCATCGTTTTATTTAACTGACACTGAGACAGGCAAGTACAAGAAAATCTTCACTTATATACGTAAGGGTTCGTCCTTAAGGGGGACACCTCCCTGAAGCCACTAAGAAAATACAAGGTTAGGGATTTGTTTGTTCGTATAAATGAAAATATGGGGCTTGGATTTTTTAAATAGTTTTAAAGCAATCTTTAGTTTGCTAGAAAAACATTTTTTTTATGAAAAATTGAAGTTGGTCGAAATAGACTTTACAAAATGTTACTTTTTTATAAGATTTTTGGTAGTTTCCGGACCGAAAATTTTTACATTCTTGTTTACCGCGATATCAAATTAATGCATCATGACGCACCGGTAGTCATCGATGACCACGGGTGAGATAAACACACTGTAGATAAGGAAATAGTCTAATTTAATCATTATATGCTTATACTAGCAAATATACCCGCGCTTCGCTTCGGGTCTAAGAGATATTAAGGACTCCACGAAAACACAGTTTACCCCATTTCACCCCCTTCGGGGTTGATCAGTGCGAAATCCTGAAATTGTTTTTTACGGATTTGTGTCTACTGCTGTGTCCCACCTACGAGAAGCGCTCGGCCCTGTCGCCACCTGGCGGTCGCGTCGCGTACTATCCATCGCGAGCCGGCCGAGTCGCCATGTAAGATAAGGTCTATCTGCCTCGCTTCACTATTTCGCTTATTACTCAGTCCCATTTAGTTATTACTCGATATTTCGATATTTCGACATGATATATAGCCTTTAACCTTCCTTGAGAATTGTACTACACGCTAAAAAAAGCCGCATCGAAATTTATCTATTAGTTCCTGAGCTGTGAGGGAAGAGGAAAACATACGTTTTCGTTTATCTATGTAGAGATTAGTGAAAATTCCGCTGTGGGGCGCGCGATATAAAACAAAAGTCGCGTTAAAAATTGAGGCAGCTTTATAAGCGTTAATTTGCACCATTTTTGCTGCACAATGCAGATCTGCTGTACTGTAACGTCGAAAGTTTTGGTAGAATTTTCAGTACGGCCTCTCAACCACTTCTCTAACAACTCTTTGTTGGTTAAGTCTTGATAAATACAGCGGAATACCTCCTGAACTTTTCATCCACGGCGCTGGGTGGTGGAAAACTTAAAGCTTCAAAATTTTCAAGAGCTTCAGCTTGACGCCATTTGTACCAACTATCTTATCCCGGAGGACAATTTACACGCCGCATATTTTCATCTGTTGAGCATTTATGGAAGAGCTCCAAGTGAAAGTCACTTCGAATTTCGTGCGACGATACTAGGAAAACCGAACCCTTTTCAAAACTGTTGGAAACGAAACACATTTTCGTTTCTTTTTCCCTGAAGTAAATACCACATTGTCTACCAATTGGTGGGAGATATTTTAAAAATCCGTGGAGGGAAAAAGGCCCGCGAAAAGTTTTGTAAAAATGCATTGGTCGATCATAAATTATTATTATTATTATTATTATTATTATTGTAAACGGGTAAAACCCTTTGGAAGCTGAAGATTCATGGCAAGGAGCAAATATACATGTAAACTTTACAAATAATTAAAATTAAAATTAAAATTAAAGTTGAGTAACCAAGTTAACAACTAATCGCTGTGAGTACTTACTATTAACGTATCACGTTAAGTGACCTATACTACACGCTCATACAAAAGTAATCGGAGGCCACTGAGAGAAACACGAAACAAATCAATGTCCGGGAAACATTGGTTGGCACAGCTCATGGCTCTACTTAAGGGATCAGACGTATAATTCCGGTAAGCTGGTTCACCACTCACAAAAAGTGGCCTGGGTCGCAGAGCTCGTTCAGTAGCACGAAATCGCAATGTCGCAACAAGCTCAGTACAATTCACAAGACCATGTATGACTTTATAAAGGAAAATTAGGTCCGCAGACTGTCTCCTATCGCTAAGGGTGGCAATACCGAGTAGTCGTAAGGCCGGGCCATAGTCATGGTCACTAAAATGCATTGGCGTACCCAAAGCCCTAGAGGCAATTCTCAAGAACCTATGCTGCACCCTCTCGATCAAGCTGATATAGTGCTTATGTTTGGGATTCCAGATGACAGAAGCGTATTCAAGCCGCGGCCTTACGAGAGCTGCATACAAAATATCGACTTCGTCATTGGTTATCACTAGGGCTGTTCGAGTACTCGAATATTCGAGTAGCTTGAAATTCGGACCGAGCCGAGTACTCGAAACAACCGAGTAGCTCGAATAGAACCGAGCAACTCGAATTTTTTCGAGCAACTCGAATTTTTCCGAGCAACTCGATTTTTTTCGAGCAACTCGAATAGAACCGAGAACTCGAATTTTTTCGAGCGGCTCGAAGTAAACCGAGCGGGCCGAAAGAACCGAGCGGGCCGAAAGTACCTAGTGGGCCGAAAGTACCGAATAATCCGGTGTGACGAGTAGTTTGAAGTTTGAATGTTTCGAATATTTTAGAATATTTATTTATTTATTTATTTATTGTTTGTAAACGGGAAAGAGATCCCTTTAGTGTACAGGAGTGAGAGGGTGCATGTTATAACATAATTTGAGTGAGAAACACCAGTAATCGAAATCAACCGCAAACAGCAAAGTGTAAGAGCTAAAAATAGAGAAAAGACGAAGGATGTCACAGTACATTATTTAGAATATTATTCAGATGACGTTTGAGTGTAGAATGAGATATAGTGAAAAGATCAAAAGAGCCAATATAATTATTAGCTACTTCACAAATACGATTAATTGGATCAGAGTAGCCAAAATTCGACTTATAAGAAGTCGTGTAAAACAGTCTGGCATCCCTGAACTGCCTAGGCGGAATATGAAAATTGATAGAACACAATATCTGTGGACAGTTAACTAGACCATTGACGATCTTGTGAATAAAAAGTAAATCAGATCCAATTCTGCGTATCTGTAAAGTAGGAATATTAAAAGATTGCATGAGTGGTACATAGTTATGTACCGAACTTTAGGTCTAGAGGACCGAGGATTAATTATTTTGACTTTATTAAGAAAATCAAAATAATAATAATAATAATTACGAATCATTATCCAGTATATAAACATATTCTAAAATATTCGAAACATTCAAACTTCAAACTACTCGACACACCGGATTGTTCGGTACTTTCGGCCCACTAGGTACTTTCGGCCCGCTCGGTTCTTTCGGCTTGCTCGGTTTACTTCGAGCAGCTCGAAAAAATTCGAGGTCTCGGTTCTATTCGAGTTGCTCGAAAAAATTCGAGTTGCTCGAAAAAATTCGAGTTGCTCGAAAAATTTCGAGTTGCTCGAAAAAATTCGAGTTGCTCGAAAAAATTCGAGTGGCTCGGAAAAATTCGAGTTGCTCGGAAAAATTCGAGTTGCTCGAAAAAATTCGAGTTGCTCGAAAAAATTCGAGTTGCTCGGAAAAATTCGAGTTGCTCGAAAAAATTCGAGTTGCTCGGTTCTATTCGAGCTACTCGGTTGTTTCGAGTACTCGGCTCGGTCCGGTTTTTCGAGCCGAGTCTGGCTCGGCTCGCTTTTTCCGAGTACTCGAACAGCCCTAGTTATCACGAGATTGCCAGATACTTAGCTATACGCGGTTACATTTCAACCCTCATAACTCCGCTAATTTTTGGAATTTCAATATATTTTTGCAGCATGTTCTCAAGACTTATAACTTCAAGAAAATGTACCAAGAATCGATTTCGTTCAAGTTCTAACAAACAAAAGTTCATATTCTATAATAAAATATTTTATGAAAATTTTTCAGTATTTTATGTTTGTGTGCATACTATATATGTCACATACACTGCACAAGGAATTTATATATAGAGAAAATTATTCAGAATTATGCATCAATTTATTAATAAGCGTTTATTCCAGAATGTTTCGGGATATTTTCACGTGAAAAACAAATAGGAGAAAATAAAATAAATAAATTTTCTTGGAAAATTAATTAGAATTGAAAGAAAGAGCTGGGTAGTTCATACGATAACCACACTCATATAGATTAATATAATTTTGGGTTTTTTATTTTAAATGTCTACGACAGACAGAATCGTGTTCGCCAGGAACAAATGTTTTCAAACCCCCTCTTACTACCACCGCTGTAACTTTGAACAAAATCATTATTATTGCATAAAAAATTTTCAGCCTATTCTTCGAATGTCAATTACTAACCGCACAAAGTTTGGAATTTTAATACTCAATACTTTTAAAAAATTCCCCATTTGCCTTATTTTCAGAGCGTCACACTCGAGAGACCCCTTAAGAAAACGCAGCTGGTTAGCAGTTTTACTTTTATCACTGTTACACTCTAAATGTTTTCCACCGCAGTAAAAAACCTACCCTTGCTTCAAGATTCCCTAGTATCGATTATAAAAGCTTCCAAACACTCACAGAATTACTATTATCCCTCTACCCCCCTCAACATCCAATATTATTCAATTAACATCGATGATGAATCCAAATGTACATCTAAACAATACGTGAATTACCATTTGCAACGAATTCGTGGAAACTAGGGTTTATACAAAAACCGACTTTTGAAAAAACCGGTTTTCGAATACCACTATTCCAAAAAAAACCGGTTAAACCGGTTTTCGAATTTTCACCAAAAAATATATTTAAAATAGAAAATAAATACTTACACTTATTTTAAAAATTTTCAGTTCTGTTAATATTTATTGAATTACAAACGTATCACAAAATAAAATAAAAAATATAATCTATCTATACAAAACCAAATAAATAAAAAAAAAACTAAAATCCGTACAAATCCGTACGATTTTTGAGTTCACTTAATATTTATGGATCCACAAAAATATAACACAATAGAATACACTGCATTCAAAACCAAATGAAAGAAACTAAAATAACTAAAATCCGTACAAAATATAATTTATAAATCTTAATTTCATTTAGTATTTTTCTTCCGAAAATATGAACTCATGAAGATTAGTTTTACAGTAAACTCTTACTTGCTACAATATGCTTGTGTGCGAAGCGATTTCATGTCAAAATGTTAACGTTTTTAATGAAATAATTAAATCATTTTTACATATTAATTCTAGTACATAAAACCGGTTTTTTTAAATTACAAATCGGTTTTCAAATTTTACAAATTTATAAAAAAAAAAACGGTTTTCAAAAACCGACAAACCCTAAGGGAAACCCAAGAATCTTCACCCCAAGGTTTTCGAGTTCACAATAACCTTCGCCACAAATTACCAATTTTCCCTTTGTGACAGCTCTCCACAGGCAAGAAGCTGTGCGGAGGTCGTGCCAAGTAAAATTCAATCCAGTACGGCTGAACTGCACCGGGAGGGGGGGCGGCGAGAGTACGCGTGGTCAATACAAAATGGTAAGATTGATTTTGTAAGCCAGAAGCGAGCTCGACGAAGTTAGTTACCGGTAAATGAGCTGTCGCTTAAAAATGCAATTTTCAGCGATGCCAGTAAGAAAGTTCGCCCCGATGGAATTTCCAGGCACCTCGTCCCTTGATCTAGGCTACGGATAGCTTGGGTGGAAGCTGCTCGAAGACTAAAGGATGCCGGGGCGACGAGGGAAATTTGTTCTGCTAATTCGGGCGACGTTTATTCTCCCTAAGCTAACAGCCCGGCGGGTAAAGCAAAATAACGTGTTAATTAGAGAGCTCGGATAATTGAGTTTGGAGTTTTTTCAGCGCGCCACGATATCCCGCTATCGCGATATTACCAGCGGAATCACGTTGTTGCCCGATTAAAGTGAGCGTGATCAATGAGAGATAATTCGAATTCCCAGCATCTCTGTTTTAATCTCATTAAGCGAGCCTGGCACGGGAATCGTTTTTATTAGCGGCAACTTAAAATGATCGGGAGGAGGTATCGAACGTTCCATCTGTTTTACGGATGACGAGTGTACAGTTGCGCGGCTGGCGAATAATGTAATGAGGTCATGGAAAGAAGGAATACGTTAGCGACTAATTGTTTCCAATAATTCATGTTTAGTGGTCAATAACACGGAAACTGTTCCTTCTAGCGAACCATTCGTTTATAACTGTCAAGGGGGTGCACAAGTTTCAGGTCACCGATTTGGCTGAAACCTTGCATAGGTATACATTAGGGTGGCTCTTATTTTCGACTTTTGAATTTCCTTCGCGGCAGCCCCTAGAATAGTTTCAAATAATAAAAAAAATCTGTGTAAAATTTGAGCCCGATCAGATAACGGAAAAAAGTGCCCCTGGGCCCTTGAACATTTAATATATGATATATGATATATGATGTATGATATATGATATACGATGTATGATGTATGATGTATGATGTATGATATATGATGTATGATATATGATATATGATATATGATATATGATATATGATGTGTGATATATGATATATGATATATGATATCCTCCAAGTTATTGATTATATAAAAAAATATGTCAAACAAAAGTTGTAGATCCAGACAAGGAGCATCTTTTATGTTTTATTACTTTTTCTTGTGCGACAAATGATTTTCAGAAAAAGTCCGAAAACCTGGGAACAACTTTTTTTCAAATTTTTCATCACGATTTCGAGAAAAATGCATTTGAATGCCTCACTTCTCATGTCTATATCTTCGATATTTTTGCGATTTTCGGTCACAAATTTTCAGGAAACATTAATGACATATCATCAACTGAAAACATGGAGAAAAGATTTTTATCTTTTTGGCATATCTCGGTTTTATGTAGATAACTTCAACCATCACCAATTTATTCATTTAAGCAAATGAGAGCTGAAAGTGGTCTAATACAAAGAAAATTTTTGCGTGTTTGATTTGACCCAAATTTTATAGATTTGTTCAGATCAAAATTATATACTGTTAACAATACACAGGTATTTAAACAGTCTTACACCAATGTACGTGCTACTCTACCTAACGAATAGACTATTACTTCAAAGATATAGTGACAAGGAGAAAGTTTTTACTTTTTTCACGTAGAAGCTGATGAAACAAAAGTAATATCTTCACTGTTCCTCCTTGAGGTGATTCCAAGCTTAAGTTTAAGATTTAAACGAGCTTCTGTACTTTCAGAGAAGACGAATTCAATGATCCCAGATAAAGTGCTTCTGAGACAACATTCTTTTTACTACCTTGGTAAAGGATGTTGTTGGAATAAACGCTTAGAACGAAAATGCATAAATTTTAAACGTTTCTGTTTTTCTCAAACCGCCGCGATTTTTTTAAGGGGTTACATACGTCCTCGGCGCCTAATAATGGATCACTTTTGGGATTTTTTTCTCGAGAAGTGTTAATTAAATCATGAAAATATTCATGACAAGGTTCATGGAAAACGGTTGTAAATTGGCGAAGTTATGGTGCTGATAAGGTGGTCCCCTGCTTGGTGCAGAGGTTGCTGCAACCTCAGAAAACGAACGGCAATATATGACAAAAGTGTGCCAAATAATTTTTTTATATGAATATAGGTCCCAAGAACAAGATACAAATATAAAATTTTCGATTTATTTCACACCTCTCGAGAAAAAAAATCCCAAATGTGATTAATTATTAGGCGCCGATAACTATGTAATCCAGGCCTGCACAGCAAGGCTGTGGCGGGCAAGAGCGCTCTCGATTGCTCGTGAGCAAAGCGAAGAGCGACGCCGCACAGTGGGCCGGATTCACATAGTTTGCGCCATTTGGGTCTTTTTTTTAACATATCTAAATTATTCCTTTCTAATGATGTATAATTTAATTTTTTATTTATTTATTTATTTATTTATTTTTCAAAATTTTTAACTAATTTTTGATAAAAAAAAATTTAATTGTGTTTATTTGGTACCTTATTTAATGCCCTTTTCAGTGCTTTAAATGGAATGTTCGGGAAACTTTTCATTTCCAAGTTATAAGCAAAAATCGAATAATAAATGAATGCAACCAAATATCGCTTTGTTGAAATTAAAGACCAATCTTTTGCGCTAAACATCATCTTCTAACAGTAATTAATGTAAATAATGTATTGAAAAATAATTCTGAATATAGTGAAGAAATTTGCGATGTTTTTTAAATTTGACAAAGAATATCTTTCAAGTCCCAACGAATCCCAACTTCTAACCAATTGGAATATTTTCAGTACACCTTCCTCTACATGATTATCTAAAAACCACATCCTACTTCGTCCTATTTTACAAATTATTACTGTTTAAAGCGCGAGGTTTTACCATCAAAGGTAATAACTGAAGGTTAATGAGCTCGAAGATTCAAAAATAAATTAATTTAACAATGAAAACTAAACAATTATAGTATGTACCTATCCTGTCGAAATGAATAAAGTCTTCCTTACACATTATTTCATCAAAAGTATGTACTACGTCAATGAAGATGGACGAACATCTTGTACGTAAACTCGAATTTCACAACTGCAACACCAAAATCTCTTAAGGCAGGATACCACCTTTGCACTTAAAAAAAATTGAAATTTTTTTTTGTTCTCAAAGTACTCTTTCAAGTGTATAGAATCGAAATTCATTCATTAGAAAGGTGGCCGGAACCTTTTTCTTGTGTAAAAACCGGATTGGAGCAGATATATAAATCTATATAAAACTTTAAACGCGTTTTTCTCGAAACGATGTTTTCCAAATCAGCGTGTCAGATTATTCCTACAATTTTCATCGGATTGACTTGAAACTTTGCACAATTCTTCCGATTGGTGTAATCTAACGATGTACGTAGGACTTTTGCTGTAGCGTTGTTATTTTTCTTTTGGTGCGCAATTTTATAAATTTTTTTAAACTTTTTTACCCTAAAAAATTGACCTTTTCGTTAAAATGGCCGCCATTTTCTTAAAAATCGAAATTTCGTAAAATCCCTACGTACAGCATTGAACAATATTGTTGTTAATAGGGACATTCTTTGGTTTCTTTTCTATGAGCCACGTACAGAGCGGAATTTGACACGCCGTCTAACGATGTTTCTCCAAAGGAGTGTATTTTGGCGCCACCTACAAGAGATTATTTTTTACTTTTTCAATTTCAAAAAATGTGTAATTACAGATTAAAGTTACATTAATGAATGACTGAAACCGATTTTGTTTCTGCGCATTCATTGTATGCAAAAAAAATTCATGAAAAACGCCTCCAAAATCGCAGTCAAAGGTTGTATCCTGCCTTAATATCTCTACCACACGGATAAACTGACAAGGAGTAAAATAAATCGAAGAATAAATATATGTGCATTTAATAAGAATTGTGGGCAGAAAATTACTAGAGGCCGTTTAAAAAGCTATTAAGAACGTTCTAGTAAATGATGTTTAATTCCTTGCGATTGGAATTGCTTTTCAATCTGTCGGTCTGTCCTCGAGCATTGGCGCAATTCTGCTTTTACACGTCGTAATGTAGCATCCCGCAAATATCCATGAAAAGACTGCTTCGAAGTGGTCGATAGATAGTAAACGATTGCATAAAGGGTGCATCTGCCATCTTATGACGGCTCGGTGGCTCGTTACCACGTGACAATTTTTCCCCGCTATTTCCTGCGCCGCGGTTGCTCGCAAACATTGGTAAGCATTTTCAATCTCTCAGTTATTGACGCGCCGCGTGAATTCACCAGGCCGAGATCGATGTTCAAACTGCCCTCCATTCTTGTCGTTTCACCAATCCCACGCTTGCGGAATTACTCAATTTTGGCGGACGTCGAAAACACTGGCTCGTTGTGTTAAATATGTATATTGGCAGCTCGCCTTTTGCGGATACCTTAGGAAGGATTGCTCTGTATTATTTTCATTTCCGATTGAGTTGCAAGTTCGATAGAGTTTCATACCTATTTTGAATTAAATTTATAGAGCAGGTATATTGAATTATTGTCATTGTCATTGTCATTGTCATTGTCACTGTCACTGTCACTGTCACTGTCACTGTCACTGTCACTGTCACTGTCACTGTCACTGTCACTGTCACTGTCACTGTCACTGTCACTGTCACTGTCACTGTCACTGTCACTGTCACTGTCACTGTCACTGTCACTGTCACTGTCACTGTCACTGTCATTGTCATTGTCATTGTCATTGTCATTGTCATTGTCATTGTCATTGTCATTGATTTATTTATTTAAACGGGACTAGCCCTTCGTATACAAATTGTATAAATAATTGTAATTATTATTGGAGGCACTAGCCGTTTAAAAAGTTTCGTCGATATAACAGCTCCAAGTTAATCGATGAGATCAATTTTATACACAGCAGTTTGAAAGGACGTTATGGCTTATTAAAGAAATCTAATTCAGAACTATATTTGTTCACACGTATATTTCATACCAACTTTTTTCAATCTCTATGATAATAATAAACATTGGGTAAAAGGATACATTTGGATTTGATTTCAGTTTTTTACAAATACATTAAAAAGAAAGTGTTTCTTTCACGGAAAACGACTGCCTAGTCCCCTTTAGGGAGTATTCACTCGACAGTGTGTGAAAAATGTGGAGTTTTTATGAATTTTTCCCTCCCTACAGAAATTATAACAATATCAGCAATATTTATATGTTTTATAACAGATCAAAGTAAGAAAATTTGGTTAAAAATTATATTTTCGCCTTCAGTGGGTTGCCATATTTTTTATCTTCAATATTAATGACTGGCTGGGGCAGGGACGATAAAGGCAAGTTTACTTAATAGAATAAAAGTAGATTTTAGTATTTCAGTTGACCGTGAAGGAGGAATTTTTGAAAGTGATCGCACATGAACACCTCTAACATAATAAATATTTGTCACTTCTTCATATAATAGCGTGAAAGTGTTGGTATAATATTACTAAACAGATATACAAAACCAAAACTATGCACAACGTTTACTTTGGAAGAGAAAAATTCATAAAAACTGCCCATCTTGACACACTTTTGACCTAAATCCCCCTTAAAAGTAAAAATCAAATATCCATTATAAAACAAGAAACTATACAAATTTATTGTTCCTAAATAAAATTGATATTCATTTCAAAGATCAATGTACTCGAACAAATTCGACATCTTATTTGCAAAATATTAAAATAAAATCAAAATTAAAGCAATTTTAAACTATGTCATTTGCAGAACTATTCGTGTCTTTCAGTATCTCCGATTAAAACTCCATCTTACGTGGAACAATTCGTTACATGCGATGTATACAAACACATAAATATCTGTGCACGGAAATGTCCATGTCAAGAGATTAAGAAAAATCTGTGGCCCGTTGCATCCACATGAATTAAAGTTCTTGTGCAGAAGCATTACAGAAGCGTATCCTGAAAGCTCATTAACTACTTAACACCAACAGATAATCGCCGAAGCAGCACAGCCGCTATTCTAGGCCACATCTTTCTTGGCGTACAAACTGCTTTCCATTTCCGTCATCTCGCGCGTTTCAGCTAAACCGCCCGTCACGATAAATCCTCCCATACGTCGATTTTGGTTTCGTTTCGTCGGAATTATTGGCAGCTTGCCTTCGGCCACGATCTTCAGCGATCGTAACTCCTTTATTCATGACTCCATTCATCATATGGTAATCAACTAGAACGCGATAGCACCTAGAGACATTCAAGAACGCCTGGCTGAAACGGCTCGGTATTTTCATAATTGCGGAAGCACTCGGAGCTTCTTACTCGCTTCTGCCCCGCAACCTTTTTATACCGCGGGGCTAGGAATCCCTGGGATTAGCCTCGCGTGTGAATTCCTCGCCTGACAAATCTTCGGGAGCACGGAAGCCTACCAATGAAGCATTCAAAAGTCTACGATAACTTACCCTCGTCCATCATGTTATGGGAGCCTTACAAAGATGGTACATTGTTAAGGAAGTAATTAATATAAAGTGTGAGAGCAGAGCATTAAATTTAATTAGAACCCGTCACCAAGATGGAGGTATTTCAACGTAGCTGCGACGAAGGCTGATGTCCTCGATCTTGTTCTCGATGTTGCCTCAATGCTCTGATTTTTGCAAATAATTCAAAATTAAGTAAGCACGAATTTCTGTTTGCAAGAGGACTTTAAAGGTTATATGCAGCACAGGAATTGTTAGTTTTACAAATGTTTTACAGTCATTCAGAAAAGTCCACTAAAAATGGTGTTGGAACTTTTGGTAAAATATAGAATAATATATTTAGTAACAATAAGTGATATTAGTAAAATAGAAGTCTGCTAGATATAACCGTTTGTGTGGTATTATGTCTCTGCACCATGGAGGCTCTGTGCAGACTAAACGGAAAAGCCGTTGCCTCCGAAATCCTTCCCTGACAGGGGAACACCACGAACCCGGAAATTCAAAAAATTCTGAAAATTTGTGAATATGTAGGGAATTTCCTCCTGATCATAACGCAATTTTTGTTTGCTGCCCAAATTCACTCTAAGGGGATGTAATTGACCCCTGGAAATCCGGTTATTTCCCGATTTTCTGTTATAATTCGTGAACTGTGAAATAATTTTTCTACCAAATCATAGATCTAATTAAAAGAAGTAACTTTTGTCTTGAAACTTTTTTTCTATCTCTTACAGTTCGCGAGTTACAACACAACATCGGAAAATAGCCGAATTTCCAGGGGTCAATTGCACCCCCTTCGAGTGAGTTTGGGCAGCAAACAAAAATTACGTTTTAAGGAAATTCCATACATATTCACAAAGTTTCAGGTATTTTTTTGAATTTTCGGGTTCGGGATCTTCCCTTGTGAGTCATCTGTGTCCCTAGAAACAAGAAAAAGGGTCGTGGGAAATCCCCAGACGTTGCATTCCAACAAATGGTATTTAATTGTATTTAATAACAAAGATAACACTATATAACGAATAAAGGATATTTTATAAGGATGATGTTTAATTGTATATACGAACGGTTTGAATATACCTACCCGTAGTTTTTAGTAAAACTGAAATTGCTCGCCGACCCTTAATTGACCCTCGGTAATTTAACCACCCCCGCATAAATCAATTGATCCCTCGAGGGCTGCTAGCGACCAGGTTTGCAATCCCTATTGTGCCGCGTTGAAAAGAGAGTTTTGTCTTTCTTCGTTACAGATCAACCTGCCACTCATGATTGTACGTGTATGTACTCACAGACAAAAAGATTCACGAACTACGTTCACATGTTTGAACACACATTGTGTGCTTTAATTCCTTGTTTCACTTGTCACCGTAATATATCCTGTGCTACAGATTTAGCTGTGTATTGGCAAAGGATACTACCACCGCGGGAATGGTGGCGCTAGTGTAGCGTAACAAACATGGACGACGCAGGTATACATTTTACCATATGTTTATATGGAGCCGGTAGTATAAAAGTTTATTTAAAAGTTATTTCTTACAGTAAAAATGTTGACAATACATTTAGACACAAGATTGGAATATGTAAAAGTATGCAGTGTGGACAATTTTACTTGCTCCACTTTTTGGCACTTTTATGAAAACTTAAACTGAGATCATTGTTTATTGTACCGTTACAATTTGCTACACAACACTTTTTTCTGTAGACAGTTCGTGGATACTGTGAAAATTGGTGGACCGCAATAAATTGTATACCTGCGTCGACCATTACTGTTAGTTCGCGTACCAACCGCTAGTGTCGCATACTAATGTTCTACTCCCAATATGTATCTTACATTGTGTTATATACACAGTGTCGCCTTTGCACGCTGCTGGAAGACCACCTTTATGTACTTGCAGCTCATTTTGATTTCACATATTTTTTTATATTTTATTATTATTATCTTCTATTTTTTTTTTATATTATTTTCTTCTAATTTTTTGTGATTCATAATCTTTTTCTTATATTTATATTATTTTCTTCTATTTTTTATTTATTTATTTGATAGTACTCTTTTCCGTCCTCGACTTTTTCATGTACTTCGCGTAATTTTTTTACTTTTTTTAATCCTCTGCTACAGACTTGAATTTATAATTTTCAGTTTTGTCAAATTTACGATTACAAATGCATTTAATCGATCTTTATTTTTGTAAAATTGGATGTAAAAATGGATTGTTCGTCCACCACCGCAAAGCACTGCAATTTGACAAAAAAAAAAGATTGCATGCAAGGTCGTTGGTATAACTCGACAAAATTTGTAACAAGTTTTCCTTAAGAGGTTATGGAAAAAGAAATTGTTGACCAGAAACAACACCCTGCGAGTGATTAACGCCATTGCATGCAATCGTTTTTTGGTCAAATTGCAGTTACCTGGCAGCGGTGGGTGAACGGCCTAAATTTTGGTTCCACCAAACCACTTTCACTTCATTAATCATTCACTCGAGTATTACCTACCCTACTTCCAAACAGCTACTTCCATTTTCACTGGTGAAGCCACCCACGTTCACTGAGCATTCGCAGTTTCGTGCGAAGTTCAAAATACAGTGCAGAGAATGAGTTGCATGTAACAACTCAAAGACTTCGATATACTTGTCTACAAACCTCATAGAGAGGTAAAAACATTTCGTTCAGTAACAGACATACAACAAAAGCTTCTTGCTTTGGGGGCTGTTATCACGTATCCGTGATTCTAGTCTTTCAATCAAAGTTTCTTTATATTCAGATCTGATATTGCATGTTCATATTTCCTTAAATTATTTATTAACAATTTTCTTCACAAATGTAATGTAAGAATCCAACTACTTCCAAGTAAGATATAAATATTAAATATTCTAAATGCTATTGGTGGCTTGTAATTTGTAAATTGTATGATAAATGAACTACATTTATACAGTATTTTCTATATATTATAAAACACATCCGATTAAAAGCAATAAATAAACAAATAAAATTAGACAAGTGTCTTAATTGATAGACATTTTCAAAAAAAGGTCCTAGTTTTTTATGCAGATTCACATAAGTCCAAAGTAACTTTCAATTTGTGCAAATTGATGATTTTAGAGTGTTTTACCAGAGCAGTTTAAAAAATAATTTGTCTGCTCTTTTTGTGGGGCCCCGATTTGCATGATCGAGAATTTTGAAAAATGTTACTGTTTTATAATACTAATGTTGATATATGAAATTAGATAACTCTTACTACTGACAGTATGTAGTGATTTTTTTATATTCATAAAATGTTAGAAGTTGTAAAATCAAAGAAGAGATTAAAAACTTTTGCTGTGAAACGTACAGCCATCAAAGGGGTAATTACCAGATCTAATTTAAACGTTTAATTACTCGACTACATTTCAACGCCGAGTACGAGCAATTTATTATGACGCAATATTCGAGTTATGACCAAAAATTATAAGAAGTTTTAATTATGTCCTTTGTGCCACGCTATATATAGTTTTCTCATTTTTCTTGGTTCCTCAACCAAATGTTCTTTTTAAAGTGATGATTGACATTTAATCACTTTTTTAATTTGTATAAGTACTGATTTAGAATGTTTTCTGAAGCTGTAGACACTTCGATGTGCATGGGAATATGTTTCCCATAAATATCCCCTTATTGCCCTTTTCATCGCTATTTGTTATTAGTGCTATTGAATTTATTACTCGCTAAGTCTAAAAGTAGAAAGGGAACTGTAAGCAAGCTTAAATAACTCAGAAGAATTTATTAAGCATTAAATATCCGCGTCGAGATACTACTTAGTTCCTTCCTGACTGCAAATTTATCTTCGCAAATATTTTAATCCATACAGGCCGTTTTATTCATTCACAATATTCCCCCAGCAAATCTCATTAAGGGGTAACACTATTGCAGCGGCACAAAAACGTTGTGTACCTTTGACAATTGTTTGTGGGTGAACAAAGAGATAAGTGGAAAATCTGTTTAAACGCCTTTATTATGCACATCTTAAGTAGTTTCAAGCTATTTTTCTTTTTTCCAAAATGGCACTTTATACGCGTTTTTCTCGGAACCACGTTTTTCACATTGCCTTGTAGCATAACTTAAACAAATTTTATTCGATTCACATTGCCTTGTAGCATAACTTAAACAAATTTTATTCGATTCACTTGAAATTTGTACAGTAGCTTCTTAACTATATTCTCCATAGAAATACGTACCGATATTGTAAAATATTATTTTTCTTAGAAATGGTAAGCATTTGAGCATAAAGGTCCAGCACCATTTTCAGCTAAAAAATCGTCCATAACATTAAAAGTTTTCAACAAATCATAAAATACTGTAAAAATTTCAAGTGAATCGAATAAAATTTGTTTAATTTATGCTGCAAGCCAATTTGAAAAACATAGTTCCGAGAAAAACGCGTTTAAAGTGCCATTTTGGAAAAAAGAGAAGAAAAGAAAAATATTTTGAAACTACTTAAGATGTGTATAATAAAAGCGTTCAAACAGATTTTCCACATGTTTCTTTGTTCACCCACAAACAATAGTCAAACTTACATTAGGTACGTTTTTGTGTCGCCACAGTGGAGTTACCCATTAACAGAAGGTTATAACTCTTAATATATCGTGAATACTAAAAACATCATCTCATTTCTAACGAAGTCCAATTTAAAAAAATCAACTAATAATATAATATATTACAATAATTAATTATTATAATTAAACAAGTAATACATTATTATAATTAATAATACCTAATACAATTCACCCAATAAAAGCCCTTTGTACATCATCAAAGTTGCGTATGCCAAAATTCAACCCTCATGAAATACACCAGGATCAAACTCACAGAATCTAACGAGATCACGGAGGAGCGACGAGCTAAAAGCAGGGATAAAATTTCTTCCCGAAACCCAGATTCGTAAACTTGCTTCGCGCAAGTGGCTAAGCCACCTAGCTAGACGCGAGGACCAATATCGCCATGAAAATAAATGCAAGCTCACCGGTTTGATGCGATAGGAATGTGATCAACGGCAGCGCGACGTACAGCCATCTTCCGCGATGGCCCTTCATGCTGTCGCTCTGGTTCCCCTTGCGTTCCCTCTCTTTATCCTTCACCCAAGAAGCGCGTTCTTGAATGCCACACACCCCGACCACCTTATCAGTTACTCACAGAGATCGCAGGACACCGTGAAGTCGGGATCCAAATACACCCATATCACTGTCATTCTGTTCCCTCAGCTTATCTCCGCGAGCCGCAGCCAACAACCATAACTGATCACATCTGCACTTCCCGCTCGGCTCGGACCCGCTGACCTCTTCCCCTGTTCGACTGTCCAAGTGTTGATTCACTTTGCACAATCCGCACTGCAACGCCACAACCGCCTGGCGTTTTTAGACGCCTCGCGACACTAGCACTGGTACAGGTCGACGTGCGCGTCACAACGCCGAACCGGGACCAGGGGCGTTTAGCCACACGCAACACCGTCAGTCGCTGAAAATTCTATCACGTTCTTCCCTTGGTAGCAGAGGAGGCGAACGGCCAAAGCCAATAGGGGAATTACGTTTTTCGCGGGACGCGAGGATCGCTTCAGAGCCAGGATTTACAGTCGTGAATTACTGAACCGTCGAATCCATTCGTGCGATTCTCTAGACTGTGGTCGTCATAGATTGAGCTACGCGGGTGTCGCGTGTTATCACTGTACACTCCTGCCGGAATTCACTTTGGTCATACCTCGTGGCTGTCTTCCCCGGATCACGGAAATTGGCTTGTCACTTTTTCGTCAAACTGCACGCGAGGAAGCGGTTCACTTGGTTGAAGTATACACAAGAAAACGGTGATCACTTTCCGACGATATCCTTGCGCGATGCTACGCGCAAACACTTGAAGGCGCAGAAGGAAGGGTGTTGGTGAACAAGGGTCTCTCGATTTTTCCAGCAGCTCTCGCGTTCACACGCCCGGCGAATTAAAACGCACAATGGACTCTTCCTGGCTGCCCATTTAATTCAAGCTCCAAGGGAAATCGGGCGGTTAGTCGCTGGCATCACGGAGTTCGGTTGCAGGTCATTTAACGGCCGTCATAGGGCATATTAATCGGCTGTTAATTCGCCTGCCCGGTCTTCATGATTCATTGGACAACACGGATATTTCTGCGAAGCTGGTCGCCAATGGGTTTCTTAATCCTCCCAGTTCTCTGTAATCTGCAACAGAAAAGGAAAGCACTCGTTAAACGTTTACCGGCTTTGCGCAATGAAATCAGCAAAAGTGTAAATTCCTTTTGTACGTATTTTTTACACTATAATGTAATTTATAGAATGCGATAAAATTATCATGGCAGCGATAACAAGATGATAATTGCCAATGAAAAACTTTATTACAATTTTCGTATTGCAAAAATAGCGTTTTAATTTGAAAGAAATTTATTTAAAAAGGCAAATCCTTGGAACTAAAATACAGAAAAGAATTAACTCTGTGTAGTCAATAGTGATGGAAAGAAAAACTAATTTATTGATTCTGTCTTTGCAAAAAATAAAAAAATACGTTTCAATTTTTCAGGTTTAACCTCTAATTTTCCATGAATGAACTTTTCATGAATACCAGAATTTAAATAAATAATATACTTCTCACGATTACATCTTTGCGGGTTTATAGAGCGACTCAAGCCAAGAACAACGGTGTGTTTCATGTGGGCCCAATCGCCTTTCGTGGGTGTGAAACCTAACCTCAAAGTCAAATAGACACTCCTACTTTTTCGCGTGTAACTCCTAAAATACAAAAGACAGGGTAAAATGTTTCAAACAAAATATCAATGGTACAATAAGCTCTACAAACTTGGGTTAACAAAATTTTCTGAATAAAGTTTAAAAAAAAAATACCTCACGAAAAAACTTTTTTCAAAATTTTGTTAACGCAAGTTTGCAGCGCTTAGAGGACCATTAAACTTTTGTTCCAAACATTCTTATCTGTCTCTTGTACTTCAGGAGTTATACGCGATAAAGTGGGAGTGCCTATTTGACTTTGAGGTTAGCTTTCACAACCTTAAAGAGCGATTAAGCAGGAATGAAACATACCGTTGTTCTTGTCTTGAGTCACTCTATAAACCCACAAAGTTGCGCTCCAGTCGGTGAGTAAGGGCTCGCGGTGTTCCCTTGTAAGTACAATTAAACAATTATAACAACAACTCTTATTACAAATTACACCATTCAACGAAACTCTCATCTTATAGCCACGGATAATTTAACAGCGCGTCGTATTTGCAGAATCCACTCTGTCCCATAATTTCACTCACACACACACACACCTTAGAACAAACTTTCATAATAAATTCTGATCTCTTCATGACCTAACATGTTTATCTTGGAGAAACACGTAACAGAGCACCCACATTGACATTTAAAACCGGTCCAATTGGATCTTGTATCCGCCGACTAAGCCTTAACAAACATCAAATTCACTGCGCTGATTCCCAAACGTGCCCAAACAGTTCTCGTATCATCATCGATACCGTCCTCCGCGTCAAACCGACCACAGCGGACAGGGCAACTGGCTCGTCGCTCCGAAATCGCTTCGTCGAAGAACAATTAAGCCTAACGTGTTTCATTGCCGGCAGTTTCCATTCAGGGGACGAAATCATAGTCGCAGAATGTACCCGCACTACACGGGGGGATGCCGGTGATTGAGACAGACCGGACAGAGCGCTTAAACGAATCTCGACAGTTAGGGAACACTGGTACAAATCCCAGGGTAGTTAAGGCGTCTTAAGCGTCTTGTATGTATTCGTCCAATTCTGCAGGAACGAGATGTAATTGGGTCTTTCTATCCCCGTCGGCCGCGCGATCCCCGAGTTCGAAGTTCCGCAGATATAGCCGGCGTCGTCGAGCAGGTGCGCCGGCAAGTCCTCGAGATTAAAGTAGCCCGGGAATCACGCGTATATAACTCTGTAGTTTAAGATTGACCTAAGAGGCGGTTACGGCCTATCCCGGGGGACGGATATGAGTGGGGATTTGGACAACCGGACCGTCGATCTTCGCAGTGCTGAACGGAGTACGAGGGGGACGAAATTGCAGCCTACCTCGGCTCGCCCTCTGAACGCGCACGCGGAGACGCTTTATCGCGGGAAAAAGTGTTTTGGGGGAACTGCGGCTGGCATTATACGCCATTGCTGAGAACTTTGGGATCTACCGTCGCAGCAACGCTTTCATTCATGACGCTGGGTCGGGACAACTGGATCTGTACGGGGTGGATAGAGGTTGGTGATACAAAAGGGTATAGAGTTTTTGCTTGTATAAAACGAAATCGATGGTGTGGAATTAAATTATTTATATAAGACTTTGGTTTCGAGGAAGTTAATTTTCAATAAGAAAATATATAAAAAAAAACTCAAACGATTTATAAAATGCATTAAAAGCTGAAAAATTATTTTTTTCTTGTAGTACAATTTCGACAGTGTTTTCTCACTTTAAATAAAATCGTGGCGCTGCACAGTGGTTCGAGTATACTACATGCTAGCTGGACAAAATTATTTTTTCGCGGATTTGGGTTTATATGGGGTTCAAATTGTTAGAAAACAAACCTGATTCGTATTACAGTTTATTATTTCACTAAAAATATCAATAAAATAAAAATATGACTAATTCAATAAAGGAAAAAGAACAAAACGACAGTATTGTACTTGAACTATAATTATCAGTTATAACATTATGTCTATTCCCGTGATTTCTGAGTTTTTAAGTTTAAAACCTGTTTTTTGAAATCAGTTTTCTCTGCATCGCTATTAAAATAGTGTTTTACTATATGTTCCACGTCGATCTACGCGACAAGGGTTGAATGTACGGAAAGTAGAGACTTTCTAGTTTATTTTAATCAAACGATCGATCTGCAAAAATGTGCAAAACTATATTTTTTTAATTGTTTTCGAGCGCGGCGCTTGGCAGGAGAGATAGCATAGTTGTTATATTTTTTCGCGGTATTGGGTTTATATGGGGTTCAAATTTTTAGAAAACAAACCTGATTCGTATATTACAGTTTATTTTGTCACTAATAATTATTAGTGACAAAATAAACTGTAATATGTTATTATAATAATATTATTATAATAATATTATTATTAGTGACAAAATAAACTGTAATATACGAATCAGGTTTGTTTTCTAAAAATTTGAACCCCATATAAACCCAATACCGCGAAAAAATATAACAACTGTGCTATCTCTCCTGCCGAGCGCCGCGCTCGAAAACAATTAAAAAAATATAGTTTTGCACATTTTTGCAGATCGATCGTTTGATTAAAATAAACTAGAAAGTCTCTACTTTCCGTACATTCAACCCTTGTCGCGTGGATCGACGTGGAACATATAGTAAAACACTATTTTAATAGCGATGCAGAGAAAACTGATTTCAAAAAACAGGTTTTAAACTTAAAAACTCAGAAATTACGGGAATAGACATAATGTTATAACTGATAATTATAGTTCAAGTACAATACTGTCGTTTTGTTCTTTTTCCTTTATTGAATTAGTCATATTTTTATTTTATTGATATTTTTAGTGAAATAATAAACTGTAATACGAATCAGGTTTGTTTTCTAACAATTTGAACCCCATATAAAACCAAATCCGCGAAAACATAATTTTGTCCAGCTAGCATGTAGTATACTCGAACCACTGTGCGCTGTATTAAATTGATTCATATTCTGTTATGAAATATCCCGCGTCACGATTTTATTTAAACACCATCGAAATTGTAGTGCAAGGAAATAATTATTTTTTATTTTTCTTACTCATTTTATAAATCGTTGAACTTAAAAAGATTTTTTATATATTTTTTTATTTTCTAGTTTTTTGTGTCCAAGTTTCATTTGTTGTTATAGGCTGATTTCAAGTGGTTTGGATTTGTTGTTATGGGTTATATTTATTGATGACTGGGTAATTTTTTTAAAGCCCTCGGTTTTTGGTTGACGCCAGCAGTACGAAATTATGCATTTTTTATTTTTTATATTTTTTATTTTTTTTAAATTATTTGTTCTTTTCACTTTTGACTTTTTTTATAAAAAATTGTATTGTCATCACACGCAAGCATACAGGCGATCGAAGCTAAATATAAATCGTTTATAAATCATGTAGCACATACTTAGATACATATGCATATTATGCATAATTCAACATTCTGTAACCTCCAGCGTCTTAAGTGTACTGAAATGAAATGCAAGTGTAGATATGTATGTAGGCGAGGGATGTGTGTCCAAGGAAATATGAGTTTTACATTTGCAAATATTTCTGTGGAAATAAATTCTGTATAATGTCCGCAAAAACATTCACAACAGATTTATTCCGTCAGATCAGTAAATATTTCATTAATCATGAAGATTGAAATCAAGGAATATTGGTGTAGAAATTTCGAATCAATTTCAACACACCAGTTTCCCACGAATTTCTTTTTGCTCTCGCATCAACAATTTCACGTACCAACGTCATAAAGTAGACACTGCAAATAATTAACGTGTTTGGGAAACACTGACATTCATAATGGAATTAACTGATTATATATGGAAAATTGATTACTTTATTATTTGATCAAGTTTATCTCTCTTTATTGCTTTGTGTAAATTGGAACGAGGGGGTGTCACAGCCATCATAATTTACAATAAATAATATATACTAAATTATTAATAATGAAGAGAATACCGGTGGTATTTGCAATGAATAAACAATTCCTCGGATAAACATTAATTTTGAGTGTCTGTTGATCAGATATTTTTCAAGACTTCTACTCCATTCCCCCAAAAAAATTTCCTAAGGAAGAATTCCATATTTATCGTGAGTTTCATTAATTTTACCATAAAACTGAATCGCAGTCAACTCTTAATCAAAGTATTATTCTTCAGAATCGACCATCTGTGATTTAATGAAAATCAAATACGTCATCAAAATTTCACTGTAAAATATGAACGCATTATTTCGACAACCCCCTTAATTGTTAAATTAATTATTAATAACGAAAATCTTATTTTCAGTTTTGGTATTCTATCTGTTACTCCGATTAAATTACCCGAAACTTTGTTCTGATCACGAACAATCGAAGTATTGTTGCATTCACGACACCTCAATTATTCAAAGGTGAAATACATTTAAGAAGGCAACGCGTGATTTTAGAATACGAACGCTAATAATTGAAATCGGTACTATATGTAGATTTTCTATCAGAAAAAATGAAGAATCTTTTCCTGTTGCTGATCCTGCTGAAAATTTATGTTAGATATTACAACTTAGAACGTTCGGATTCACTGTAAAAAAATATTGATTCACATTTAATCAATGATAATATGGCAAATAAAAAATATTTAGATTATAAATAATTTTGGAAATAACGAAACTATCAACGTCACATGTTACTGTAGTGGAACATATGATGCAATGTTCGCAGAGCAATTGAAGAAGTTGCAGTGGCAATTCGTCCTTAAATGTTAATATTATTTGCAGCTGGGTAATTCCTTTTGTTCATACCCCGCCGTGCTGTCAAAACAGAAATAATTCAGCAGCAACGCCAGATTCTCCTTACATAATATATGCAAATTTATCCGCGTGCTCCTCTAGGGAACACAGAATTGCATAATCAGAAGCGGAAAGAGTGAAGCGACCAACGCGACAACCGTGCGATGAATTCTTAGATTTATGTTAAACCCTACTTTCAAGCAGATGTATGTTCAAAATATACAGGGCCTTTCAGAATTATACCTCCAGACAAAACTGAGGAATATAACTTATACAAAAGTAACTACAAGTTTGTAAACTAATGTTATTGCTGGAATTCAGTTTTAAATAGAAAAGTTCTGTCTAAGCTTTCTGATACAATATTCTGTCAATTTTGGGCTACTGTTTTCATATTCCAACATAAAATGAATATTCTACGTGTTTGCATTTGAAGAAGCATAAGTAATCTGCTAAAGAAAAACCAAGAAAAATGGTTGCAAGTGAAAGAAGGGATTATTATGGATTCACTAAGGGTTGTTTAGAAAAACCTCAACCTCGATTGGCCAACGAATATAATACTATGCGTCATTAAATATGGATAAAACTAATTCAGAAAAGACATGTCAACTACGTTGAGTTGAATATTGCATAAATAATTCCCTGGCTATATTTATCAGATAGTCCTCGGTTATTCTCAGAATTTCTATAAAACACTTAAATTTGTATCTATAATTCTGGAACACCCTGTAGATTTCGTATTTGACTATGTTTTCTTACGATACTTCAGGAAGGAGTTATAAACCATGTAGTGTTCGTGATACGAATTTTTTCTCCCATCTTTAATATTTCTAAAGGAATAAAGCAATCGTTATTTAAATAATTGACGACCGAATGAAAATACCTGAAGCGACCACTACAACTCTATGAAGAGAGTGACATAAAAGGATGAATACAAAATGATACAGTTAATGGTATACCTAATTGGCGACGTAATTATCGAAGGAATCAATAGAATGTATTAAAACTTTAGAAGGCTAGTATTAAATAAGGGTGTCCTAGTAATTTACATAATCCTGTTTTCACTGTTTCGAAATTAATTCCATCAAGCCAACTGTGGCAGTTATAAACTGAAATGGAACACCGAAAGCAGAGAATATGTAGGGTAAATCCGGGACACGCGGTCGACCTAATATAAAATAGCTATTAAAACTAATATAGATATTACTTATTTCATCAGGACAAACCTAATATGTTCAGAATTTTATGCCGATTCAGAAAAACTGGTCGATATTTGCTTTAAGACAATATTTACTGTAAATCGGGTTGAAAACTGAAGTCATGACATCTGACCACCTCTCCCGAGGTGCCGGGAGAAATGGTTTTCGTTGTTGGCAGAGACCACTCACATAATTATTCATGGAAAATTAACAAAGGATAAAGCAAAATTATTTATGAGTGAATACAACTACGGATTCATTGATATTTAATTTGTTTACGCTAAACAAGTAAAGAACACATCAAAGAAAAAGTGAATTACCTACTGGCGATTAGCAAGGAAAATGAATACAAAAGTGAATAAATAAACTAAATAAACAAAAATAATAATAAAATAATAATAAAAAATAAAAAAATAAACAAAAATAATAAAAAAATCATAGCTCGACCATCTCACCTTTCTGCAGCGAGACATGGTCTTCTCGTTAGCTTTGAGAGGAAGAGTTAATATTGCCAAATACTTTGGCTGCATTGTCCCTCAATGTCTCTACTATCTTATTATTCCAAACATTAAAGGAAAATAAACTTAGAAGTATATTTTAAATACGATTCTGTACAACCGCTGTTTGACAAAAGAGGTTGAATGTAACATCAATTTACCTTTTATAGCCTATAAATCCAAAAAACCACAGAAGGAAGCGAAATAACGCTATTCATTCAACTATTTGGCTTCTAGAGAAGTAATTGGTCTGCACTTTAATGCATTTTTACGTATAGACTCTGAAATATAGCGACACGACCAACTCTCCGGCCCGACCGCGTCTCCCGGATTTACCCTAATTGGAAAACTAAAAAAAAATGGAAAATCTGCAAACAGCATGAAAATTTTTCTCTGCAAATATCTTTCCAATTTTCCTAATTTTCTGGATTGCTTAGGAACCAGTAAAAATATAAAGAGTGACCCAAAAATGGAGCCCTTTTTAGCCGCTTTTTGGTCCCACGATTTTGGAACTGAATTTTGTGCCAAATGATACCTTATGATGAGACAGCAATCACAAAAAAATTAGTTTCTGACATAGGGGAGGTCAAAGAAGTGAAAATTCGTTAACGCTTCAGCCCATACGCTCCGGTGTACGAACTTCTATGTCAGTCCGATAATTTAAACAATTATTTCCAGGGGGTTTGCTGTCTGCTGACAATGAATTTAAACTTAGATTTTCAAAATTCACAAAAAAAATCAAAATAAAAAAATATAAATGTCTGTGTTGTGGGTGCTTTTTTTAATATATCGCCCACCACGTTGAGTCGGCCATTGTGAATTTTGAAAACTCTAATTTCGCGAGGAATTTAACTAAATAAATCTTCCATCCCCAAATTCGAGCGTAGTTTTTACCTCTTGAGCATCGATATCAGTGGACTATTTTTGAACCCTCCAAATGCCGAATTTCATGAAAATCGGAGATTGTCAGTTGGGCGAGGGTGCTTGTCAGAGAAAAAGACGCCAAGCCTGTTAATTGTCGGCAAAGAGCTTCCCTGGTGGCGAGATGGCTGAAGCGATGGGAAGTCTGTTCGAGGGGAAATTGGTGATGTTCGATCACAGGGAAAATGGTCTTTCATCGACGTATTAATTCGACGGTTACGTCTTAGCTTCCTGCTAGCTAAGCGATCGTCACGGTGAGATCGGAGTTTCCTCGGCGCGCGTAACTACATGGGGCCTCTCGACGTCTAAGAACAACACGAAACGTTTACATAACACGTCACGAGGACGGCCACGGAAACTGCATCGTTAACTGCGATCGCGTCGGTTTGGTTGCGCAGGAGATACACTTTTATTACTCTAAACGACGCCTTAATTCGGTGGAAATACAAGGGGAAATAAAGGATCACCGTGCCACGAAGGATTGAGTAATATTATCCAGGAAAAATAAAAGTAAGCTGAAGAATTCACTTCGTTTTTTTGGAGAAACAACTTTGGTGCTTTCAGAATGCTCAACGATATGCAGGAAATACGTAACAATGCTGTTAAATTGATTTAAAATCGCTAATGGACCTGTGCAGTCGACGCGAATTTAAAAAAAAAAAAAAAAAAAAAAAATGTTTTATGTTCGATTGAGGGGGTAGGTTACCCTAAAAATTTTCTAAAATTGATTTTTAGGATGTTTGCATATTCCGCTAGCTACGTCCTTTCTACGTGTTTTAAGTGCAACCGGGCCCCGAAATTCAAAAATCTGAAGGAATTACAGTAAAAAATGTACGAGCCTGCACATGAGATCGGATTAACGATGTCTGAAATGACGTTTTCCAAAACCATGAACATAAAATCTCGAAAACCGCTCCAACGATTTGAATGAAAATTTACAGGGAGCTGCAGGAAACCATTCCCCACCATGCATTGGGAGCACATTTTCAATATAAATTCTTAAAAACAAGATGAAAAATATTTTTCCCGCAGAAAAAAAGGATAAAATCAGAAACATCAACATGAACATTTTAATTAATTTGTTTATCAAAATTTTGCTTCCTGCGCAAGACGGAGACTGCCTCACAGATTATAAAATTGCCTTTACTTTGTGTTTCAGGTAATTCGCCTGTCCGGAATGGTGTTCACCATCAAACAGAGATGGGCAAAAAATTATTGGAAATAAAAATTTGCGTACGCATCTCTGCCATCAAACGGTGCATCGCGAACACGCTCTCACATTTATATTTATAAGTTTTTTTCCGATAAATATATGAAAAAAATTCTCTTTTAGCGCATTAAAGTCAACGAAATGACGCTTGAAAATTAAAAAAAAAATTATCTCTATATTCGTTGATTATTTCAGAAATATGCGTTTGAACCGAGTTTCAACCTACCCCTTTAAAAGTTTCCGTATAAAAATTGCAGACAGTAAAACATGCCGAAGAATTGTAGAAATAAAGATTGTTGCCTGGAACTATGTGTTTGGAAAGAAGAAATTTGAAATTCAATGTAAATTCTGCACACAAAGAGCGCGCGTAGGTAATATTGAAATGCAAAGTCAAGGTTTTCACTCCCAGAGAAAACAAGAATTCACGGGTGCTCGTGTAACTTCGTGTAAAAATGTAAAACTCGAACAGGACCATGCAAAAGCTTGTACAGACGAGAGACACAAAATCTTAACGAAGACTCGATATATTGGAACTGTCCCTGAATGCAGCGCGCCGTTAATACATATGTAGGTAGGGGTTAATGAATGTAGAGCTCCGGCTATGAGTAACAAGGTGCATTAACAATGAAGGTGGTACAAAAAGTAGGAAGACAATGGGTGAATACGTGTGACATCCGCGACAGGCTTTTTTCAACTGACTTCTCACAGACATTTGTTTAGAGGAGCTAGGGTTGATTTTACACGATGTTCCGCTGGCACAAAGCGCACACACGTACGGTTGCACACACGCGTCAGGTCCGGCCAATGCTGACAACTTTTTACTTTCTATAAATGCTTAAAAAAATATTACCCGATCCGAAATTTTTGCTAGTTTCACGTTCGAAAATTGTAAACAGCTTATAGAAAACTAATAATGATTTTACAATTAATGAGTCATTGGATATTTTGCGGGCAAATTGCAACTCGTATCAGAATATAAAAGATTTTTATGAAAAGTTAATTTTCAGCGCGAACTAGGTACCTAATTTTTAACCGACTTCAAAAAAGGAGGAGGGTAGATTCGCCCCGTATGTATTTTTTTTTTTTTTTATAGTTTGTCCCCGCATAACTCCTCAGCATATGGACCGATTTTGATGATTTTTTTATTCGAAAGGGGCATCCCGGTGGTCCCATCCAGCACTGCATCAACATTGGGCCAATATTCTGCCAGTTCTGGTTAATAATAAAGACTATTGTCACCTAATTATTATTATTTTATGTATGTACGCGCATATCTCCTCGGCATGTTGTGTCCATATATATAAAACTAAAAAGTTAAGAATAAAAAAATTTAAAAAAACCGACTTCAAAAAAATAAAAATGCACTAAAAACTAAAAAATCATTTTTTCCCTTATTTAATCTACGACGCTCATATTTTTCAAGTCGACGCCTCATCATTTGCACTGTGCAAATCTGTCGCCGACGTAAAACAATTCAGAGTCGTAGATTAAATAAGGGAGAAAATTATTTTGTACTTTTTAGTGCATTTTTATTTTTTTGAAGTCGGTTTCGATTTTCTTTGAAATTTTTTTGTTATAAATTAATTCCTAGAATTCCATGCATGAGTGTATGATACCGTATCCTGCAGCATAGCCGTATGTGTTTTTAAGCAAATTGGAAAATAGGGAAGATATATGTGTTTATCGACGTGTCTTCTTATCTACATTGCAGAGTTGTCTATTGACAAAAATCTGTATTATAAGAAATATTGGCAAAAAAGTGATCGGACAGGCTAAAGTGGCGCCACCTATGGCAGGATAAGTTTCTGTTTGTGGCTTGTTATTTTACATAAAAGATCCTTTTCCGAAATATTTAACTAAATATATTTCCCATCTCCAAGCTTGATGACAGATTTCACCTCTTGAACATGAATTCAGCTAATAAAAAAGAAATATGTGTCGCATATTTTTTGGTACCATACGCATGTGTCCATTTATATTAAAATCGGTGATTGTTATTAGGTGATTCCTAAAATTTTAATGAGTATTCAGAACCGAGTGAGCTATATATTTAGGTTATTTGCAAATATTAAACACCTTATCTAGGAAACACGATTTGTTTGAAATTTCATGAACAATAAGCTTCGTTAATCGGATAAATGTCGCCATAAAAACTAAATCAGACTGACAATGTAAACGATTTAACTTGAAATTTGGAAAGCCATTTTCGTTTCAATATGGCGTCGTTCACTGATCAATCAGCCAGGAATGAGCTTGTCTCTATTATAACACTGGGAAACACTTTCAGCAAGGTTATAGGTTATGGTAGGTTAACGCTATACACTAGGGTTTGTCGGTTTTAAAAAACCGGGTTTATTTATAAATTTGTAAAATTCGAAAACCGGTTTTAAATTTAAAAAACCGGTTTTATATAAATACTAGAATTAATATGCAGAAATGAATTAATTATTTAACTGAAAACGTTAACATTTTGACTTGAAATCGCTTCGGACACAAGCACACTGTAGTAGGTAACAGTAAAACTAATCTTCATGAGTTCATATTCTCAGAAAAAAAAATACTAAAGGAATAAAGATATATAATTTGGTAACACCTTTTGAAATATTTATATTTTGTACGGATTTTAGTTATTATAATTTTTTTCATTTGGTTTTTTTATAGATAGAGTATATTTTATTTTGTTATAGTTTCGTAATTTCATATTATTAAGGAAACTGAGATTTTTTAAAATAAGTACAAATATTTATTTACTATTTTAATTATATTTTTTTCTGGAAATTCGAAAACCGGTTTTTGTATAAACCCTACTATACACATAACGCAATTTTACTAAAAATAATCACCCTTTTGAATATGCACGACACGCAAGTGTTTCGCAAGAGAAATTCGAAATTTATTTTCATGCAATTTAACAAAATACGACAACGGCATTAGCATAATGCAGCTTACGTACACGTCACGGCGAATGTAAAGTTTAGAAACGGAATTTCACGAACATGGAGTGGTTGGAATTGCACGAAAAGGTAAACATTTAAAGTATACCTCGCGTTAACAGAAAGGAAGCGGACAGAATTTCGCAATGGAAACATTTAAAATCTCGGGCGTAATATTTTCGGCAATTTTAACGGAAGAATAATTTGTACGGCACATCATTCGCTCCGCCGACCGAAAAATTCGATTATCCCAGCGTGTCGATCCTATGGAATGTGTAGAATTACGAAACGTATTTTGGACTAACTTCGCGCAGTTTTAATCTGTCGCGTTTTATTTCGCAACGAATGCGAGCAGAGCTGACGATGTTAAAAAATTTTCGAAAGCCTAAAAGACATTTGGTATAGCAAACTGCAATTAAAAACAGTCGAAAGGTTTCTAATCATTTTTTCAAACTCGATATATCCATGGAATAGTATGAATGGAAATTTCGTTGAAAATTTCCAGCCTCTTGGATTCAATCACCTGGCAAATTTGATAAAAAATATATGGATCATGCCAATGACCTCGCGTTCAAGATCCTAGAAATGTATTTTGGTCGGGAATGCATGTGATATTCCATTTATCAATTTTCAATTAGCGAAAACCGCGATGAAATACTCTGGCCCTACATAATTAACGAACGTATAAAAACTTTTCTAGGGCAAACCACTTTCTATCGGAGCCACTTCAAAATTGCCTGGTTACTCGCAATATTAACTTAAAAAAAAAAAACCCTATACAATTAAATCACGATTTTACATTTCGCCACCAATTTATGTTAAAGCAGTTTACATATTTTCAAAAATTTCAGCGACAAAGAATTGCTTCTAAACTGAAGGAGCTACTTTTAATGCAAAAAATCTTGGAGGATGGCAATTGGAAGAAACAGTTGTGCCTTTGTGATTATGAAAGTGGTGTAAGTAAAAAAAAAAAATAAAAAAAAGAGATTTCTCTTATTTTACGTTATAACAATTTATATTTCAATATTATGAAAGAAATCACTTTCGCATATTTTTCTGTCGGGGCAAGAAAAGAAAATAGAAAGAAAACGCGAAATATACTCAATTATGCGGAAAATATGAGAAAAAATAGAAAATGGTAGAGTTGTTAGTAGCAAAGTATTCGAAAATAAAAACTGTTTTGTCCGAAAAAGTGTTTGAATTTATTAACTTGCGAAAATCGAAAAACTGCGTTTCAGCAATTTCATTTAAAGCTTAGAAGAGCATACAAAAAAATTGTGTGGAATAATGGAAAAATATTTTTTAATTAACCCAAACGCAACAGTCTAAATATCTCGAAACGAAAAACACGCGACTTTTCATAATCACCGGCACATTATCCGGATTAATCGTCGGCGGAATTGCAAACGAATAATTAAATAGATCGTTCAGTGGTACTTAACGCCGCAGATGCGAGGCCACCGGCTCACGCGCGAGAAAGAACTCTCGAGACTCAGCGAGGCACTGTTAATCCTCGATCACTTTATCGTTACACTTAATTAAATCCAAATGCGGCGGTGCTCTTTCACTTTACACATAATCGAACAAACGACACGGCGCACAAATTCGTCAGAGCCACGTGGAGCGCTGGGTAACCGATGCGACGGATGGGGGAACGGGCCATTTACCGTGAAAAGTACGTCACCGCTGCACTGTGCATTACACGATCCCATCTAATCTGACAAGCTCAAAAAGGGAACGACGTTACAGGAGATTGGTCTGTCGCCCCCGTGTAACTGCTTCATTCTACAACCAGCTTCGCAAAGATTTCCGCGAGAAATTCTCTCTCCTCCAGCAAGCCGGTAGTCTTCTCAACGGCGCCGAAAAGTCGCACACAGGCGGAAATCACGCTTGATTATTTCAGTTTCCACGTCTTCGTTAACCGGTACTCAGAACGATGAGTTGCTGTTCTCCTGACGCTCCTTCCGCGTTAACAGCGCCGCGATTCCAATAGATGTTGACGGGTACTGCGCTGCTAAGTGGTGGTACTTTCATCCTCTTGAGAATTGCGTGTTGGAAATTTAGTGGAAGGATGCCTTCCGCGAAAAATTCTGTTTTTTTGGGTGAAGATGACACCGAATTGTTTCACAGTTCTCTACCACCCCTTTCGTGTTATTTATCGCTCACTTTTTTTTTAAATGGAACTGCGACTTCGATAGGGTTTGGTGGTCGCCACGGTGTTGCATGTAACGTGGTTTTACTTCCATCTTCCAGCAAACTGTGTTTGGGAAGTTTAGTGGAAGTTCGATTTCCGCCTTCTCCTTTGATTCGCCCCTTGTTCTTGGCTCTTTACTTTGGTTGAATTTATATGGCAGTTGCAATAGACGCGACGGGATTCGATCTTGATGATCGTCTCGGCGAGAGTTTGCTTCCTCGTGCTCCCCGTTACGTGCGAAGGGTAGATGTTATAAAAAATATATATAATGTGCAACCAGGCATAAAACGAGGACCTGGTGGCGCACAACTTTTTGTCTGGCATCGACTAACCAATTACGCAACTCTTGCCGTAACTGCTGAGATAATTGAATACTGATAAATGTCTACGCGAGCGGACGGTCTTTGTATTATTTCAAATTTTAACGACTCGCACGTCGCATCGCGATTGCCAACAATTAGCTTGACCTTTTTCAATTCATTCCCACCCAATTATTCCAACTGTCTGCAATTTATATTTTACCAAATTTCAGTCTTTAGAATTTCAGTCTCCCCCTGGTTAACACTTTTCCGGGACTTAAATGTAAAGATAACGGAAGAATTCAATGGAAATGAGAAAAATGTTGTTATATCTTTCGCCTTGCATTTTTCACAGATCGATCAATCCGTGTTTGCATTAATTTTATATTCGAAAGCCAAACCTGCTTTTGGTACGAGGTTGGAGAAGAATTATTTCATTACCGCTACCACAGTGACAAGACAGTGTATTCTCCTTTTGTTAGACTTCAGAAGTTATAAATGTTACAAAATTTTAAATATTTGAAGTTGGCAAGAAACCATTCAATTGAATTTGATATTTTACGAAATATAGAAATAATCTTTTTTTCTTTTTCTTCTCCTATTTTCAAGATACAGGACTTATCAATAAGTCATACACTCTAATAAGGAACTAAAAAATTTAAACAATAAAATGCAATGATTGTTGTCATTCTGTTTATCGCACTTAGATCGCAATGTTTATTTAAACTTTCATCGGAGTATTCTTTATTCGGTGTAATTTCCAATATTTGCTGTATTATTAATTTCATATTTGTCAAAATATTCTGCTGGCAACAATGACGGCATTTCGCGTGTTTGCAGGAAGAATGAAAACACGGTTCCCACTATGTATGTGTTATATAAGTTAAGCTATGGACCTTCTGAAGTTTTATTTTTGGTACGTTTCTATTTCTTCAATGTTTATTAAGAATCTCCAATGCCACGACACTTCATAGTATCTGCCACGGAAAAAGTCCAAAAGTTAAGAAATGAAATAAATTTTAATGTTCAATATTCACGTTCAAATTTATTTAAATATTATCTAAAATATTTTCCTCCATCCCCATTGACTTCAAATACCTGGACTATCATTCATAAAATTCCTTAAAGTATTCGTTTGTTTACAACAGCAGTAGCAACAAATATTACATATATCCTATGAAGGAGTGACTTGAAACAAAGCTCAGTTAACTGTTTCAGCTAAAATAGTTCACGATCCATTCCACCTCAAAATTCAAATAATCGTTCTCCCCGATGTTAGTGAAAAACAATCCGGTTGCAATAACAGCGATAACGACCACTATATCCCCAGAAACAATAAACAAACCAGGCCGCCGAAAAATAAAAAAAATAATCAAATTACGTAGATGCCAGCTTTTTCCCTCTCAAACACAGAGAATCCACGGAAGCCTGGTCGAATGTGCTCTCCGCCGTTTTCATTTCGACCAGTGGACATTCAAACTTCTTTATCCAGCATTTCGACGGTGGCCCGTGACAACGGTGACTCGATCGGAAACCCACGAAGAATCGACGAAAGCGAAGTGAAATTTAAGGAACGACACCACTGAGCAGCGAAACCTTCATCCGCTGGGAACAGATCCATTACACCGTAAATCCTCTGAGCCCGCCGCACGTCGATCCTACCGCAAACAAATGTTATCAAGCGTAGCTCCGAATTCGCCTCCCTTCTGGCAAGGTAGGCTGCACGTTAAACGAGATTCAAAGTGCGTGCTGGGTAGGCGAAGTCGTTGCGGAGCTTCGTATCCGTGTGGCAACGCAACGAGAACGTCGTCGAGGTCTAATTGCCGGCTGGCAGGCACGGCTATGCACCCCTGCGCGCATGTAAGCCGCTCGGAGCGCGATTAACGAGAAACGTTTCAATCTTTCTCACGATCCCACTGACTGGCCCCCCTTTGCCCACTTTCCACCCCACCACGTGGCGGCGAAAGAATGTCGACGAAATTACCGTAAGAATGCGCGTTCCTATTTCCGTCACTGAGGATGAAACTATTCGGGTGTACGTCACTGGGGTGCTTACAGGTGACTGAACGCCGGGGCTGGCCGCGCCGTGACAACGTATCCGAGCGAACTTGATCCACCGCGATTGCACGTTCGATGTTATCCCCGCGTGGCGGCTTGTCCGCGACTGAGAGAGCTCGCGGGGCAACCCCGTCCAAGTTTCCCGGCTTGGCCACCATAGCGCTGCCCACACTCGCTTGAATCTACCCCTATCCTCGCTCCGGCTTCTCCTTCCTCGGCTACCACCCTCTCCTCTGCCCCTCTGTCTTCCACACCACTCCCGATCCGTCACTCCGTTGCTCCGTGAAAAAAACAACCCCCCTCGCTCTCCCACGGTCGCCGCGTTGCCTGGCCTCTTAAGACTCTTGACCGACGGGCACCTGAACCCCGCGCTGTATCACGCACAAGACAGTGTCCACGCTTCGAGTCTCTGTAATTAGCGCTCCTGCCGATTTCAGATCGATTTAAACCCGGGCTCGTTTGAACCGGAGGAGAGGCTGCGATGCGCCATGCCTGGCTGCCCGTGGCAGTTGTGGCGCAACTAGAGCTGTAAATATTCGAGTGACTTCGAATGCGGACAGTTTCTTCGAATAATTCGAGTATTCGAATGATTTCGAATGCGGACAGTTTCTTCGAATAATTCGAGTATTCGAATGATTTCGAATGCGGACAGTTTCTTAAAATAATTCGGAGTGTTGAGTATATTTTAGTGTATAATTATTTGTTTTTCAGATTTGAAAGGGGAATGGTAGAAATTTGTCGATTTTGGAACTGGCTGGCGGGGAAGGTTTTTTTGCAGGATATGCTTCTACAGGTTTTAACCCTTCGGTGGGCGCGCTCTTCAGACTTGCATGAGTGGGCGCGTTGCGGCATTTACACCGCAATCGGAGTTCTCGTTGTTTTACTTCTAAATTTAGACAATTTTAGGTCTCACAGAAGAAAATCGAAATTACATTAGTTGCTTAATAAACACCTATATCTTATTTTTCTGTCCTCTAAAAAAAAAAAAAAAAAAAAAACTTCCAAGTACGTAGCATGATGCAAAAATGTCCACTGGAAGAATCCTGAATTGGACATGGATCCAGTTTAAACACTACATATGGTACAATACGAAATGTAAAATTTGCGGCTAACTGCCGCGGGCGCGCCCACCGAAGGGTTAAGTAACACAAAATTTATGATTGTTTACCCTGGAGACGATGGGAAAGTTATGAAAAATAAGCGTGAAGCTCGGAGTGTCGTCGTTAGTAAAAATATTCCCAGAAACAGAAAACGTTTGAATGAAATATTTGCCAGAAAAATAATAATAATAATATTAAGAAACACCGTTTGAGTTAATGTTTTATTGTGCAATGTCATAATGACCGAGTACACCAGCGTTGCATTTCTCTTTCCTCACTTACCTACAAGGGAAGATCGGTGAGTGACAGACGCCGGTTTTTTATGCAACTTTGCTCGGTTGTTTGTTGGACCAATTTAGCAACTTTCGGTATTCGGTTGATGATACTTTTGCACTTTATGGGAGAAACCACCCCTTTTACCCGAGTCGCCCCTTTTACTTATGCACTTGTAACTCGTAAATTACAAAAGATATAAAAAAAACCCTTTAAATAAATGTTATACCGATTCTGAAGGTCGATATATCTGTCGGAAAGAATTTTCGAAAATATCATTTTTTTAATATTCGCTTATTATTTATAACTTTCCCATCATCTCCAGGGTAAACAATTATGCATTTCGGATTGCTTAAAACCTGTAGAAACATATCCGGTAAAAAACTTTCGTTGCCAGCCAGGTCCAAAATTGACCAACTTCTACCATTCTCCATTGACCATTCTACCATTTTAGCTTCCTAATGTTTCAAACTTCATGTTGAAAAGGAAGTAGCGTAGATGGACTGCGAAACAGAATTGGGCATTATTCCAATTGTTTCGAGTAAATGTATACGTGTGTAACGTAATTATTCGAATTAATTCTTTTCAGTACAATATTTGATTTCAATTATGATTATTTAATAACGATTGAAAAATAATTAGAATAATAATACTAATAACTGATGGTTGTTTTCGTTTCAAGATTCATAAATTTACCAAAGATTAATAAAGTTTCAACTGTATCGTTTGAAAAATAAATAATGGTAAATGCCAATATGAAACGCATTTCACGATAAAGTGTGAAAAAATATTTCATGTTCAGATTAGGTACTATTCAGTATCTGCAATCCGAAATTCGAATACTCCTATTTATTCGAATAATGTTCGAATATTCGAATACTCCTAATTATTCGAATACTCGAATACTCGACTCTCATATTCGAATACTCCTAATTATTCGAATATTCGAATACTCCTAATTATTTATTTTTTTTTATTTATTGTTTGTAAACGGGAAAGAGATCCCTTTAGTGTACAGGAGTGAGAGGGTGCATGTTATAACATAATTTGAGTGAGAAACACCAGTAATCGAAATCAACCGCAAACAGCAAAGTGTAAGAGCTAAAAATAGAGAAAAGACGAAGGATGTCACAGTACATTATTTAGAATATTATTCAGATGACGTTTGAGTGTAGAATGAGATATAGTGAAAAGATCAAAAGAGCCAATATACTTATTAGCTACTTCACAAATACGATTAATTGGATCAGAGTAGCCAAAATTCGACTTATAAGAAGTCGTGTAAAACAGTCTGGCATCCCTGAACTGCCTAGGCGGAATATGAAAATTGATAGAACACAATATCTGTGGACAGTTAACTAGACCATTGACGATCTTGTGAATAAAAAGTAAATCAGATCCAATTCTGCGTATCTGTAAAGTAGGAATATTAAAAGATTGCATGAGTGGTACATAGTTATGATCGCGCCTCGCCACTCGAATACTCGAATACTCGAATCTCAAATTCGAATACTCCTAATTATTCGAATACTCGAATACTCTTAATTATTCGAATACTCGAATACTCGAATATTCGAATACTCGAATCTCAAATTCGAATACTCGAATCTCAAATTCGAATACTCGAATCTCAAATTCGAATACTCGAATATTTGAATCTCGAATTCCAATTCTGTGGTATTCGAATATGCTAAGTATTTGAATATACAGTCGGAAAGAAGGTCCAAAAATAAGTAAAAAATACAAAATAAAATATTTTTGTAGGGGATACTCTTTTTAAAAAAAATCGAATTTTAATCCTTGCACTGGAATGTGTAGGTATCCTAGAACAACTTTCTCTCGAATGAGGCTTAGATTTCCAGAAAATTGAGTTTGAAGATTCTTCGAGTACGCGTGAACTTCGCTAAAAATCGATTCATCCTTCAAATCAATTTTCTCGAAAGCAGCCCCATTCGACGAAAGTTCATCCACAATTTCGCCTTATTTGTACTCCATATTTATAATGTTTAACATACACCATATGCATTAAAAAATTCTGCTGACTTTCTCGAAAACTAAGCTCCACACGATAAACCTTTATTTAACAATTTCGACTTGCTTTCGCCCTAAGAATAACCCCATGCCTGGTTTGTAATTTCAGATGCATCCTGTATGTAATTAAGGGCAGTTCAATGTTTAACGATATAAAGTTTGAGGTAGCAGTATACATATAGTGCTCCAGTGCACGCGCTGATCTCATGAGAAGCGTTTAGAGGGTTGTCTGTCCCAAAACATCCGTTAAAACAGTTTCAATGTTTGCACATGGGGACTCATGACAACTATAAATTTTTCTGAGAATGGCATGTAAAAAGAATGCAAAATCGATGCAACGCATTATTCAATAATTACGAAATTATCAAAATAAAACGATTGAGAATTAATATCCTAATTAAACTAAATATTCCTTACTAGAAACATACAGTATGTTGTTTGTTTAAACAGTAATATATTTATGTACAATATTATGCAGGGTATTACTTTACACAAAACCCTGCTTGCTAGATTTAACAAATGTATTTTACTACAGTTCATCATAAAATCACTTTGTACATGGTTCATGCATGACAGCTCTCTGCCTTATTTTAATGAATAAATAGGAAATGTAGAATTAACTACTTAATCTTCATGGAAGCAATTTAATTCCCAAAATTAAATTCTCTCGATTACTATTTGGGATTTTAACTTCTCTCTGGTTCAACACCACTGAAACATGTTGGAATGCATCTACATATTAAAGCAGCTGATCAAATTCACATTAAAATTTTACCAAAATATTCAAGTTTTTCTGATAATATTCCACGTGTGTTTCAAGGTCAGTGATAACTTTGACGATGACAAATTTATGATAGTAATTTATTCAAGCTGTGCAAGAAGTGATTAGTTTCAACACTTCCTTTCAAGGGGGTAACTGGGAGTAAGATATTACATATTAATGCAAGATGCACCCTGCTCAGTCTGATTTTTCGTAGTTACAATGCCCCCGCGACATTGTTAAGGAGCCCTCTCATCTTCATACTTCAATTGTTCATTTCAAGGTTTAGGCGTAACGATCGCGTAATTGGAGTACATACTCCGCCTCGCGAATGAATTTTTGCTAATTAGAGGCCTCATTCGGATGTAGGATTCTTCGAGTTATGCCTGTTGCGAGTGCTTTATAAATTTACTGCTCACAGTAATTAGATAAATCGGGCACTCAAACTGTTTTTGAGCCCCATTACTCTTAGGATATAACATACAATCCCAACACGCTGTATAATTTATATAATTATATAAAATTGAAGTTCCATACTTGAAATGCGTTTTCTCAATAAATATTTACTGTACTCACATGTGTGTTACACCACTTTGTTCGGCTTGACAAGAGGAAGGTTTTAGCGTTTTTATTTTTTGTAAATAATCTATCTGACTGGCTCACTCACTCATTACGATTTCTCTGAAACCACTGATCTTATGTAATAACATTATGTCGGTTTTTATTTATAACTTTGTAAAATTCGAAAACCGGTTTTTTAAACTTAAAAAAATAATTTTTATTATATACTAGAATTAATATGCAGAAATTAATTAATTATTTAATTAAAAACGTTAACATTTTGACTTGAATTCGCCTCGGATACAAGCATATAATATGTAGTAAGTAACCGTTTACTGTAAAACTAATCTTCACGAGTTCATATTTTCAGAAAAAGAAATACTAAATGCAATAAAGATTTATAATTTGGTACCGCCTTTTACAAGATTTATATTTTGTACGGATTTTAGTTATATTAGTTTGTTTTTCATTTGGTTTTGTATGCAGTCTATTTTATTGTGTTAAATTTTTGTAGATCCATAAATATTAAATGAACTGAAAAATTGTACGTATTTGTACGGATTTTAGTTATTTTAATTTTTTTTTATTATATTTTTGGAATTCCACAATATTAAGGAAACTGAAAAATTTCAAAATAAGTACAAATATTTATTTACTATTTTAATTATATTTTTTGTGAAAATTCGAAAAAGGCAATCTACAAAAGGCATTTTTTAAATTTTCATTACGAGCACAGACAAAAAGTTGAAAAACAACATTTACTATTTTTTTCACTATTCCGACCAATTGCAATTTTTTTCAAAACGACGAATCACATCACTTAGCAAACTAATCATTCTAGCTTCTAAAAAAAACTCAATTCGTTTGGACGAATTTTAAACAAGTTATTCTGTTTGAAAGGGTGGTCGAATACTTTTCCACCCCACTGTATAATTCTCCCTCTAATCTGCGCGTCATTGCTCAATGTATACATTATTGATTCCTGTATTTATCAAAGAGCATCCCTCTAACTAAATAAATAAATGAATATATTTAAGGGTACCGAAAAAAAAACATACGACTCCATGTAGAAGACACCAACGACCTTGAAAGCTTGAAAAAAAAAAATTGCCTCGAAGCAACTCCTCTTTCTATCCCTCTCTAACAGTTTAACATCCCCCAGAGATGGGCATTATTTAAATAAAAAATTATTTAAATAACGTATCAAATAAAATAGGCTTTATCTTTATTTGTCATCAAATAAAAATAACCCAGAGTTATTTTTATTTCAAATAAAATTAAGTGAGAGTTACTTTCATTTGAAACGTCACAAATAATTTCTTTCGTTCGACGTGAATATATCCGTTGGCCACAAATAATTTTCTCGCTTGACGAGAAGTTATCCGACGGCCACAAATATTTTTCTGGTGTGACGGAATTCATTTTAACCTTCAAATAATTTTGTCGTCTTTCCATGCATTTGTATTTGAGAAAAATTATTTGAAGCGCAAATAGCTCTGGGAGTAGAGAGCGAGAGAGAGGGGGAGCGTGTGCGAGAAGGATAGAGATAGATGACACTTTTTCGCTCTCTGTAGCGGTAAGCAGGAGAGCATGATGCGAGGAGGTAGTTGTTAGAGCGATTTTTGGATTAATAATTATTTTGTGTTTAGTAAGTTGTTCGTGAAATTTAGTGCGGAATGTAACGAAGGGGCTGTGTTTTTTCAGCAAATACTGTGTAAATGCGTAAATTATTTACACGTAATGTGTAATTGGTTTGGCTGTTACCTGGTGTAATAATTTTCATACAATTTTAAATATGTAAACAATCGGTTTTATTTTAGCTATTATTTTAGGGTACTCAGGTGCCCATCTGTAAAAATATGAGTTGTACCTGCAGTTGTTGAATAAATTATAATTGATAAATTGTTAATATGCCTACAGGAATGATTTAATAAATAAAACCGATTGTTTACATGTTTAAAATTGTATGAAAATTATTACACCAGGTAACAACCAAACCAATTACACATTACGTGTAAATAATTTACGCATTTACACAGTATTTGCTGAAAAAACACAGCCCCTTCGTTACATTCCGCACTAAATTTCACGAATAACTTACTTAACACAAAATAATTATTAATCCAAAAATGGCTCTAACAACTACCTCCTCGCATCATGCTCTCCTGCTTACCGCTACAGAGAGCGAAAAAGTATCATCTATCTCTATCCTTCTCGCACACGCTCCCCCTCTCTCTCGCTCTCTACTCCCAGAGCTATTTGCGCTTCAAATAATTTTTCTCAAATACAAATGCATGGAGAGACGACAAAATTATTTGAAGGTTAAAATGAATTCCGTCAAACCAGAAAAATATTTGTGGCCGTCGGATAACTTCGCGTCAAGCGAGAAAATTATTTGTGGCCAACGGATATATTCGCGTCGAACGAAAGAAATTATTTGGAACGTTTCAAATGAAAGTAACTCTCGCTTATATTTATTTGAAATAAAAATAACTCTGGGTTATTTTTATTTGATGAGTCTCGAATAAAATTTTTGTCCTTTATTCGAAATCAATTTTTTATTTGAAATAATTTTTTTCCCATCTCTGACATCCCCCAAGCATTGCTTCCACATATCCATCAGTGGTATATCCAATTAAATGGTCCATGCTGTGCATCCCTTCTGCTCTGATACAAGTCGAACTACCAGTCGATGCGACATCGCATTCCGATCCCACTCCCACTATAACCGTCACGGACATCAACGCGTCAAAGGACGTAAAAGCTGCGCACTGTTCCGTGTCTCATTCTCCGGCGAGCAGGGCAGCCAACAGAGGATTAATGGAAAGTAAAAAACGCAAACATTTGCTTTCGGAAGCCACATTGTGCGCTGCGCAAACAACAGGCACGTGCTCTATTACCCGAGGAAACTGTGCGCGCGGAACAGTTGTCGATGGCCGCCAGTTGCGTGCAGCGTTTATTTCTATATTCACTCTCAGCGAAGAATAGAGGTGAGTCGGACGTTAATCGCATTGTTGCACCGCGCCGCGAGTTTTCGACGATGAAACGGAAGCTCGCGTGGCCGTTTCCTCTGTTTACTTTTGAGAAAGTATGAGGCACGGGGAACACGACGTTAATTAGATCGCAGAGGGTTATTCCCCGGCTGCGTTCTGAGGAACCCAGCGAAAGAAACAAAAGTAAATGATTCTGCTTCGTCTGCGTTGCTTTTTGTCACGAATGGCCGGCCGTATGGGACCCTTGTGGTGGGTTTAATTCACTTCAAGTAATTTGTTTCGTTGGTTACGAATAATGGAACAATGCATGAAGGGATTTGCAACTGAAGCGTTAGCTTTGAAATCCTGCAGCTTCGATGATTCCTTGCTGTAAATTCTTCCAAAGATGAGATCAGACAGTTCGGTAAATCTATTGTCAAGCATTTAGTAGAAAATCATTTTATCTCGGATTAAATCCTTTTAAGATTACATGTTTGCGATGCAGTTTACAGTCACGTTGGAAACCCGGCTTTGAGGCGTCACATTATGACTGAATGCTCTGTGCGAATGCTGTTCTAGGTCTTAATAGATTAGCCGTTTGTTGGAGGCAGTATAGCCGCGGCTCTTGGTAAACAGAGGAGTCAGTCTGGTGTTGTGCGAATTTGTACCTTGGAGTGGGACGTTTGATGATGAATCAGTTGCTTTGGATAGAGACGCTACAAAGCCCTTATCAGGGAACTATCTTACAAAGAACATCACCCGACTGTGACACGGCGATTTTGTTTGCTGATTTAAAAATATAACATACCTACATATTTTTTAGCTCAATTTTTTCAAATTTGGGGTTGTAAAAATATTTAGTAGAGTAACTCGAAAATTACTGCGTTAACTTCTTGGCTAACACTATGGTGAAAAGAAGTGCTCAACGACTGTGAGCTGCCAATAATTTCGATCCTAAATGGAACAGCTGTTTCCTGATCACTAATTGTAGGATCTTTTCCACGTGATTAAATTTTGTGCTTGGCAACTTGCATTTATGTGCATTTCGGCTTGGCCCGAAATTTAGATTCTGATTTCATAAAAAAAAAAATTTTAATTTATTTGGGAACAGAGTCACATTCGTCTGGATTAGGTAGGCATAATGAGGTGGGGCACATTTCGTGACCCCAGAGTTTAGCGTTCGAAAGTTTTTAGGAGACAGACAAGCACATATACTTTCTGCTTTATATATTCAGATTTTCGCTATCAAGTTAATATATTTTTAACACCAACCACTGAAGTCTTTTGTGTAAAAATGCTCTAAGAGAACCAAGAACTCATTTCTGACGTTAAAAACCTCTATTTTCCACAAACTACAATGAGGAAACGTTTGTGTTTAACATTTTCTTAGAAGAGCAGCTTGTAAAACCGCATAAAGTTCATAGGTATCTTAAAAGTAAAATGTGTTTGAATTTGAATCATAACAAAAATAATTCCAAATATGAGAATTGTAACCCTTGCATAAAAGAAGATTTCCAATATTATATTTCCAGTACATAGTTACTCTCAAAAGTATCCGGCCACCCCCTACGTACAACATATTTTACTTATGTAAGCAATGCTAAATTCAAAATTACTCATTATAATTTACATTGATAAATGAAACAAGATACCTAACCCCTAAATTCACATAAAATTAGTTGAATCTATGCATAATAGATTAGAGCTTATAATAAAATCCCAGGAATATTGAAAAAATATTAACTTATTGCAATTACGTTTGTATAAATTAAACATTGAATTTGGGGGAATATTTTTTTGTACGATCTTCGGCTTCTTCCACGGATAATAATACTTTTTTAAATAAACTGTGTAAAATTTTTCAATTCAATCCACGCAAAACAAAAGCATATTAATCTAGGTTTAAGGACATTAATGTTGACAATAATTGGGAATTCTTACTTTGAAGTAAATTTAAGTGGTGTAACAAAAGCTAAAAAATGGCGCCCGTTTGAAAAAGAAAGTTTGACAAAACACCCAAAAGGACGTTTTGCCGAGTGTTCCCCAAGAAAAATCTCGGTTGAAAGAATTTTTAATTGAGCTGATTAAGAATCATTTCAAATTTTTTTCAAATCACCTGCGCCACGATCATACCTCTTTTTTAGGTGCCACATTGACGCTTTAAAAAAACATTTTAAACAAAGTAAAAAAATCTTTTTAATTTTTATTTGTATAATATGACAGTAACTTAATAAATTCAAAAAAGATTTATTTCATTATATGATGTATTTATCCAGAATTTTTTTTAAAAATAGCTTAATTTTTCGGTCTATCAAAGTAGAATGACCCCTTAAGGGGAGGTTCCGGTCTAAAAACCGAATTTTTTTATTTAACTTTTCGATTGTTCAACCTTTTAAGAATACGCGTTTAAATTTTTTTTTGTATATTCGTAATATTCCCAAGTTTTAGGCATTTGAGTAGCGGCAAATACGTGGGTAACACCCAGCCACTCGGCACTCACGTAAATCTTTAAACGCGTTTTTCTCGAAACAGTGTTCGTAAAATCGGTGGAACCAATATCTTTTTTTACTTCGAAGAATATACTTCTGTGTAGTGGAGAAACCACTAATATTTAAAAAAAAATTAAATTCAATTAAATTTGAAAGGACGAAAAATATAGAGAAAAAGTGATTTCAAACTTCAAGTGTCGTTATTTTCTAAAAAATGTCATTTTTTACCATTTTGTCTGGTAAGTCCACTAGCGAGTTTCCTACCCTTTAATAATCTGGCATTGTTTTTAATTTCAGACCGATGGTTTAGGTGCTACAGGTTCCACCGTTCCGGATGAATTTTTTGACTGCAATGATTAATTATAAAAAAAATATATTTCCATAGTTTAAGACATCCTTAATACAATGCAAAAAGTCCCATTAAATTATATGTAGTAGTTTTCCTTTAATTAATTCCTAAAGATCACCTATTTTTATGAGCTGTAGACCGGAACATCCCCTTAATCTGTAAAATATGTTATATATATATATAGGGTGGGTGGATACGTTTGTGAGTAACTGTACATATTTAGACTAATATGTTATAACAGTTTAGTGGTTGTTTCGAAATTAATTCTCAGTACACGATGGCAAATAGAGCAGTGTATTTGGATGAAGACAAACTGCCTATTATTGCTTACCGCGCCGCTATTTGATAGTGGCATCGAACGTTAAAATAATATTCCACGATGCCGGCCGAATTTGAATATAGAATATCAATGTTGAATTTACTATGCGTGATATCGCCGCTGGCAGGTAAAGCGCATTCGACGAGAACAATCTTTCAAAGACGAAGTGCCCCTTCGCAGAATATTTTTTTCGATATTGAATCGGGAACAGAATGCATAATGCATTATATGAAAATATTTCATGGCCGAAGTTGTTACCGATACGTCTTACCGCTGCTTAAGTGGACCACCGCCGCGCCGTTGAAATAAGAAAAAAGGGGAGGGAAAAATAAAATACGAGTTTAAATTCACGAGGAGAGATCCGAAAGTTAAAGTCATTTTCTATATACTTCAGTTTGAATTAATATTGAAGGAAATTATGGGAGGCGAGTTTGGGGATAATTGGACCAGTTACGAGGATATTCAATGTTAAAAGCTTTATTAAATTCTCGACTGAATGTGGTTCGTTTAAAATACGTAACGTATTGGAAATTTCTGAGTAACAGAATAGACTAACAAAGGAACATTCTCAACACGAAAATTCTGATTTTAATGAAACTTTCCGCGAATGTGGAGGATATTGGCTGGTAGGAGATAACTTTTTATTTCGGCGAAATTTCACTCTGAAGTGGTCAACCCTTAAAGTTATCGCGTTTCTTCGTTTTTATTATACACCATTATTTTTCTTTCCGCAGTGTCATAGCGCATAGAGAACTGAACAATTCTTGTATTTAATGTTTTCTTCCATCTCGCAGCGTTACAAAGTTATATTGCCATTGGATGGCAATTAGATTCATTGGCATTAAATGTTCACTGTGACGTCCCAGCCCCACCATATGGGTCCGCGCCTGGTTAGTCTTCGCCAGCGCCGCTAGGTGTCTAATCTTCTCACAAGTGCTAACCTCTAATCTCGTTCATATATATACAAGTTCCAAGTTTAATTCTCTTAGTTCCCGTGTGGCTAAGGCAGGGTCCGTCAGCTGTGATTCAAGACGGCTCTAATATACCACTTATTTATCATTGGCGTCGAAATAAGGCGGACAAACGTGTCGCATTTGCACCTGAAGATTTCTATAACAGTAGAGACAGATTTAAATTCTCCTTGGCTATCCCCAACATTGACAGTTTGGACTTTAGACGTCTTAACTTTAGAAAATTCTGGTGGCTCTCACCAGATAGTGTACATATAGTAGAATTATCCAACCGCCGTACCACTCTCCTTGAGGGGACGTACTGAGATACATACGACTGATTAGCCTAGTATTTTTACATCTATTGGTTGTGATAAAATGTTATTACAGTTCCTTTTCATTGTATATATTGTATATATTAGTTTTTTAAGGTATTTTATAAGTTATCCATAGTTAATCTTAAGTTCCTTGCGTTAGATTGTGTAGGGGGTTTTTTACTGACTAATTTGTGTTTTTCCCCTTAATTCATTCTTTCTTTATCACAATAGTTTGTGATATAATATCGTGCAATTTCTACTAGAAATTACACCAAAATTGTATTACCAAAGAAGCTCACCGTGATAGTATTATTAAAAGTTTCCTACATGCGGAACAATTAATATTATTATATTTTTTATATAACGTGTAGCAATTTTTCCTAATGTTTTTGATGCTATTCCATCTTTTTATTTACTGTACTGTTACTCGTCAATAAACATCTTTTAAAAAAAAAAAAAAAAAAAGGGTCCGTCAGCTGTAGCCCTACTGATGAGTCTGGCTGACTGTCCCAATACGAGAAACGCCACATCTTTATTTTCCTCCTCGATCTTCAAAATGCCAATCCACCTGCCCCGCACAGTACTCCAAAAAGCGTGAGGGATTACGGTTACGCCGGAGGCGACGGGGCAAAAGATCCCTTTACGTTCCGGAAATCACACACCATCGGTTTCGGACGTAACATTCGCAAATTATTTCTACATGGCCACGTACAATTTCCGTCGAAGCCCTTTTCAATACACCAGTTTCGTCAATTTCATTGAAATAGGTAAACATTCGTGTTTCAATTTCAATGAAACAACCGCACTGTTCACCTTTCACATTCTATGTAAATGGATACGGACTGTTCCATTTCATCATCGCCTCATTGCTATACTCGGGGCCAGATATATTGGCCGGTGAGTTTCCTGAGGGGTATTCTCCCACCACACCGTTTGCCTGCCTCGGTGCTCCTTTTCTCAACGTTTTCTTACTCGCTCTCGTTCCATCTCGCTCTCGCCTTCGCAGAACAAGAGTGAGCCAGAAGTGGTGGGGATAGTGGCAAGCTTCTGGCGTGTAGGTCAAACCGAGCTGTCAGCGTAGAAATACACACATCAGAATAGGTGTGCGTTAGCTCCGAAGAAATTCATTGGATTTATTGGTCAGAACATTGATTCCTTCTCGATAGCTTCATCTCGTATTGGTCTACGAATAGCTTCGTCACGCACACAACTATTACGCTAAGAATAAATAACAGCCAAACGGCTAGATTCAGGCGGAGCCGAGCAGCGTTCCCGTTACCCCACCATACCCTGCGACGACCACGCAACTCCAACTGACAAATCCACGATCGTCAGATGGTGGTGGTTGATTTCTCCTCAATCGTTGCTCGCGAAAACGAATTCACCGGCCAATATATCTGGCCCCGAGTATAGTGTTTTGCACATTGCCTTTGAATCTTTGGCAATAGCGTCTCACAAATCATCATCAAGTGTCTGATCCAATGTTTTGAATTTTTGGAACCACTTTAGCCCTGTACTTACATAATCATTTCCAAGTGCAATACAAATCTTTCTGACTGGCTCAGAAGCTTTTGCTTCGAATTTGAACTGGTAGAGCAAACTTTCTACGTCAATGCTTTCCATTAATTGCTGCGTTTTGAGTATTTCTGGCCCTACAATGCGCACGTGCAGTGAAAAACCGTATAACATTGTATAAAGGGGGGACTATTTTATGGGCTAAAAACATAGCAAAATTTGGGAATTTTTTTTAAATTTGGAAATTTGGACCATCATAACTACTATATTTATGGTTAAAAATTAATAAAAAAAAACTACAGCTTCTTCAAAGATGCATCAAAACATGGACCAAATTTCAGATAAATCGAAACGCTGATTTCTTAAAAAAAAATCCCAAATTTTGCACTGTTTTTGGCCCAAAGAATAGGATTCCCCCTTAATGTCGTATAACATTTTTATAACACGTATGGAAGTAACCGCACGAATTTTGTTGGGTTCCTAACGTAGGAATAGGTTTTATAATTCCTATGTCTTCGAGAATCATGGGGAAAAAAGGACTTCGGGCGATGGGACTCGAACCCACGATCTTGCGGATCGTCTGCGTACTGGCCAGTCACCAAACATTTTTTTTTATCATGAAGTTTATTGAAAACCATATGTACAATTAAGGAATAAAGAAGAGCTCAATAAACTTAAGAAAAAAGCCCAGATACTCAGCATGAATGCTCCAGTCACCTGACCAACTCCGCCAACGCCGAACCTTCGCGGTCTCTCATTCCGGGTTCTCTCTTATGGGGGTTCCTGATCCCACACTACTAATTGAAAAATAAACCGAACTTATTTTGAAGTAGGAAATTGTGGTGGCATATTTTTTTTTAAATTTATTTATTTAATGTCCCACCAGTTAAAGCTATTAGCGACCACTGTTAGAATACATTACACTATTAGACGGTGTTGTGACTAGGGCTGGGACTATTCGAATAATTTAATATTCGAATATTTTACAAGTATTCGAATGCTACGAATAAACTTGAAATATTTGAGTATTCGAATGTTATTATTCGAATACTATTCGAAGACTGATGTGGGTGTGAAGTGGGTCAAAATTAGCTTACAAGATTTCACCCTGACAAATGAACCTAAAGAACTTGATTTATAATTCACACCATACTACTCGAATACATCAGTATTCGAATACTTAAATATTCGAATAGTATTCGAATAGTATTCGAATACTTATATATTCGAATAGTATTCGCCAAATAATTGAGCAACTGAAGTATTCGAGTACTAAGTACCGAAAAATTCGACAAATAGGCCCTAGTTGTGACGAGTATTGTGTAGTAGTGCATAACATTGTGCGTCTTAAGACCTATTAGCTAGGACGAACTAATACTAGTCCATATTTCCTTAATTATTTTGTTATAATTAATTATTTATTGGAGTTGCTCTAGAAAGGATTTTGTATTCGATTCGAAACACCCTTTTCTTATTGAGAAACGTAAATAAAGGTATGATCTTCGTATCTGCACAAACTAGTACAACTATTAAGCGTGTGCTTTAAGCAGCAGAGACTAAGTGCTTCCAATAACGCGACTGTCTTCGATAATCGTTACTCCCTAGAACGGAGCAGGCTTTTCTACTTCGATTATTTATATCTGCTCCCGAAATCTCCCGTGCGACTCTACCTATGGTATGAACGCCCTAAAAACGGTAATATCTGTAAAATTGATGTTATATCGACACGGCCGTTTAACAAAGCGTTTCTCTGTTGGGGAAACCTCGTTATTTCGCGGGGTACGTTGACGCGCCACCCACCCCTTCAATTTCCCCATCGACACGATATGCATACGTACACTAGGGTGGTCCTTATTTATTTCTTTACCTCTGAATATTGGAAAAAGGTTGGCACATTTTAAGCAACTAAAAATTACCAATGATGATGCAGCATGGAAGGGATATTTAAATTAAGAGAAAACTATTAAAATAGAATGCTTACTGATAACGAATATTAGAAGCAGTGTATTTTTAAAAAAAAAAGTGTAAAAGAGTATCTAATAACTTTAATTGGTTATTTTTATTTACGCTTAAATTTGATAATTTTCAGATGGCGCACAGTGGTCGGACGTTTAGGGGAGGAGTGGAGAAAACCTCGTAACTTCAGCATTTCTCGATATCATTGAATAGTTTTTTGTTATATTATTTCTTAAACGCTAAACTTACTATAATATTAAACAAAGAATTTAATATGCCTTTTTTTACACATAATATTACTGAAGATGCTTATAAACTAATATTTTAACGTACATAAATTACACGTCGCTTTGTGTACAACAGTTATGTTTATTTAAAAATATTTAGAACACCTATACATATGGAACTATTTTATTAATGACTACGCCGTTTCTCTAAGTGGAAGTGACTTACAAGGGATGTTCGGTTACCCGAACACTCTGATTTTTTTGAAACTGTGCAGGTTTGTAGAGGACCACAATAGAAGTATCAAAAACCATTCAACTTGTATTTAAAATAGTTTTTGATATTATCAAAAACGAAAGCAACGGTCATTAGTGATAACCACGAAGTCATTTCTCGTGGATATAATCGAAATTATGCATTGAAAAAATCTTTCCGTCATTCGGTAGATTTTTATATAAAAAATATGCCCACAAAATTTCAGAAAGATTGCTGCAGTAGTTTTTGAGATATCTTGCTCAGCGTTTTTAAAAAAGGCTTCTTGGATGTCGTTGTATTTTTATTATAAACGTAAATATTTTTCTACAACAAAATTACCAAATGTTCTTTAAATGTTGCTCTGTTAAGTGCAAAAAGTTCTGTAAAAAGTTCTGCTTCCGCTTTTTCAAAAAAATTCGTTTCTTTTCTAACTCCTGACTAGGTACAACCCCTTAAATTGTTTCATATCCTCTTTTGAAATATCCTACCCTTAAAGTGACACATCACGATCGTAATTGTAGTACAAGAAAATAATTATTTTTTAGTTTTAGCGCATTTTTCATGAAGTTAAATAAAATCGTTGAACACAATTTTTTTTTATTAATTACTTTTTAGTGTTTGAGTTTGGCAACTAAAATAAACTTGAAAATCGAACTATTTCTACGTGATGGATCATTTTTCGCTAAATTGTGCTTTTATGGAAATCGTGAAATCTACCATCCAACGCAGCGACTTTCTGTCGATTTCGAGAAGAACACAAGAGGCTGATTTCAAGTCGATTGGATTTGTGGTTATGGCTTAAAATTGCAGGGGATGCAATTTCTCCATCCCCGGGGGTATTTTTTTTAAATTTTGTATTGTCATCACAACTACGCACGGCTGCAAATTTTCAAGCCTGTTGGCTTGCTGGGAGTGTTTTACAATTGAGTTACAAGATTTGAACAAACAAAAAAAAAAAGGACAGAGGAGTGAAGCTAAATAAAATCTTTTTAAAACGAGTTTTTTACGAGATACAAAACCGTGTTTTAAGAGATTTCGACACTCTGCTTGGACTCTTTTTAGAAAAAAGCGTCAAGTACACTTCCCACCTTCATACCAATCACACAGCCATCATTCTTTCTTATTTCTGCTTACTTTTCTTCATTTCATCCCTTTTCCTCCGGGTTCCTTTTCCTGTAACTGTTTGAGTTCACCGTTTTTCCACTGACCTCCTTTCCTATCACTTCCTCCTTATTTTTCCTTTTCCTTTTGCCGCCCTTCTCTTCCGTTTCCCGCTTTCCGGGTCGCTCTCTCTCCGTTCCTTTTCTTCTGCATTCTCCTTTCTTCCTCTAATCTACATTTCTGCTTGAAACCCAAACTTCTTCCCCGTTCCTCTCATACTAATCAGACCATGTCATTCCCTTCCAGTTCTTATGTCTGGTCCCATTTTGTTCTTCGTTTTCGAACTTCCCTTTCCTTTTCCCAGTGTTGGTCTTGAACGCTCTTCTTATCGTTTCTCTTTCAAATCCCCATCTGCCTGTAACTTCCTTTTACCAAAGAAGTCTTCTTCGTCTCGGATTATTTTGCTCGACTTCACCCTTGTCCATTTCTATTTTTCTGAATGTATTTTATGTCGCATTCTCCATTCCTTTTTGCACGAGGCGAATGGAACGTTGCAGATGATATGATGAAAAAAATGTGATTATTTTGGAAGAATGAAGATGCTTTACAAAATAATGTTTGGAATTAACTATATTGAGCAATGCTGCATATTATTAATAAAATAAATGAGATACGAGGTGGGAGGCAAAAATCAAAAAATTGTTTAGCCAAAAACCATGCTTTCTCTGGTTGCAAAAATATTGTATATTTTAGTGGAGGGAGCCTAAAGGTGTTTAGTTACAATAAAAGTATTATTTAGCCTACTTTTCTGCGATTTAGCTCTTGGATAGATGAAACTGTGTTAAACATTTTAATTAATTTTATTACAGATCGATGGATCTCAAGTCTTTTTGTTAATAAAGTCTGCCAAAGGATAAATGATAAAACAGTTTTATTATATGTTTTATACAGTACTACCTATTTTTATTTTCTCAGTTAAAGTTAAATTTTTATGGGTATTTCGGGGTCAAAAGATTGAAAAAAAATTTTGGCGGTTTATGGTAGCCTCAAGTCTTAGAAGTATTTTAAAAAAAATTGCGAGGGTTACAGCGTAAAAAGTAACGGAGGGGCAATGCAAGTAAACGCACCGCGGCGGACTTTAAAGCCGTTTTTCTCAAGACTATGTTTCTGAAGACGGCGAACATCGTAACTCGGGAACGAATCGATATTTTTTGTTGAAATTTTAACTGAACCTACAAAACACTTTTCTCCACGAGATGGAACTCGCTCAATAAGATCGCAAGACTTTAACAATATTTAAGATAACATTTATTACAGAATTATTTCAGGAAAATCCTTCAAAGTTGATATTTGTAATATAACTCCGTGAATTTTTATTAAAATTTTTCGACCGGCTTCCACCTTGTAAATTTTGAGTTAAATGGTACTCATATACAGCGATCTTTCTTTCACACGGAGGCGCGCATTACGCAAGCACTCACTTTGATGTCTTGAATATTAATTAATTTTTCATTTTTCTAAACATTCTTATTTGAAAATACGTCTTGCATCCCTAAGAAAGAATTGTTAAAAGAACAAATGGTTGGAGTGATTACTGGCTCTATAATCCAGCCGAAAAGAAACCGTTGATTCAAAGCTGTCTAATACCCATGTACCCCGTTAAGGGGAGATGCCCGTATAAACGGCTTATGTTTGTATCAATTTTTAGGATTTTTTTGCAAAGATACCAATGCGCTAATCCTTTCGGAAATTTAAGGGTACTTGTTTTGACATTATAACAAGTACAAAAAATGTTTATAACACTAAAATTATAATAAATACAAAAGAAATAGAGCGGGATCTGAAATAGGTTTTTTTTCGAGATGCAAAACGGCGGCGCCGGTTGCAGCATCTCCGGTAGTTATATGAAACAAAACAATAAATTTTATTTTCAATTTATGTGCCAATTGTCAGAATATGAAGCGTAAATGGTGTGAGAAATGGCATATTTTAGAAATGGCAGAACTTCGAACAATTAAGTGTGATTTCCGCTAAAAATTCGCGCTTTATTTGTTTAAAAACAGTGGTTAAAATTCATAACTTGGCTAAATCTTGTGGTTCATATTCTGAGGAATATTATAAACTAAAAGTGTGCAAAATTTGAATTTGATTGGTCAAATAGTTTTTGAGTTATCCCCGCCGCCAATTTTGAGAACGTGGTTTCAAGAAAAACGCGCTTAAAATGCGTTGTAAGTACGCTCGGCGCTCGAAAGCGCGCTGACTCACCAGGCTATAGTATCGACACGGAGTTGATATTCGGCCTATAACTTTGAGAACATATGTTTTAGATGCGGATTACGATTTTTTTTTCAATATTTCGGTTGATTTATACGGTCTTCTCCCCTTAAGACCAAATTCCGCAAATATTTCTACCCACCGTTTCAAGGAATACTTAATCGAACTCTATGGAAATAAAACCAACCTTTTTTTTTATCATCGAAGTGAAGGTGCTCGAGAAAAATGTATGGAAAATGAAATGTATTCAACTATATCGTATGTACATACCAAGAACACCCGTGCGCGTCAGTTTACATAAGGAAATAAGTAAAGTAGACGCCACGGTACAAATAATTTGGCTTCTTCAACAACGTTATTATCTATTATAGGAATGTCACTGCTTGTAAAAGGTTTATATGGCGTTTGTTACTTATGCAGACAAGAAACTTAAATTATATTAAAATAACTATACTGAATTGAACCATACCTCTACTCTTTAGCATAGTCATATCTGATCTGATTTGTTATTGTTTTTTACAATTTTCATGTACCTACTAGGGTGGCCCTTATTTATACGTGCAGAATTTTTTTTTTTATTTCTTTGCTCTCACCCCCTAATATGGTTCCATTTTGTAAAAAAATAGTCCCTGAAAAATATTATTGCAATCGGACAACAGGAAAGGGTGCCGCCGAGCCCTTAAAGTTCAGAATTCATCAATAGTTTGGATTTGAAGAATTTCTCGAAAATGGTAAGCCCTATCGAAATTTTGTTCAAATAACATTAAAAGAGCATTCAATTTCCTACAATTAATATATATATAAGTTTTTCGTGCTTCCAACCATTTTTTAGATAATAGCGTTTGAATATAGAGAGGGCAGCACTGCGCGCGTATAGACAACAGCGCCGTACAGTTGGGAGCCGCGATGTGCCGGCCTCTCTATATTCAAACGCTATTATCTAAAAAATGGTTGGAAGTACGAAAAAATGATATATACAGTAATTGTAGAAAATTGAATGCTCTTTTAATGTTATTTGAACAAAATTTCGATGCGGCTTACCATTTTTGAGAAATTCTTCAAATTCAAACCATTGATGAATTCTAAACTTTAAGGCCTGGTTGGCATCCTTTCCCGTTGTCCGATTGCAATAATCGTTTTCAGGGACTATTTTTTTATGAAATGGAACCATATTAGGGGGCGAAAGCAAAAGAAATCGCAGATTGAAAATGAGGGCCACTCTAATACCTACGAGTCTAAAATACTAGGAACTACTTCTTTCTCCAAGAAATCTGTATAATTTATGTATTTATAACCCTCTGACACATTATATTGACATGAAACGACATGAATAGAGGACTAACAAATAAAATAACGGTAAAGATAACAGTACACAAGTAACAAACAGAACAACAGAAAGAGATGAAATAACAAGTACCTATCAATATTCCTTAATCATCGAGAATAAGCAGAACTGAATTTCTGAAAGTAGATAAGGATTCTATCTATTAGGGAGCATATATATTCTGTCAACGCAGTTGTATTTACCATAGAGTATGATGCCTATCAATATCAAAGAGAGGGTCTATATCTATACATATATCTATAATATAAAATTGGTCCTCCCTAATTTCATTTGAAATTACAGACTTTTTGCAGAGACTGTGAAGGAAGCTTCAAGCCTTCAACCTTACATAGTGAACAAACTTGTAAGACCAGCACCAACAAGTGCAACCAAGTGAATTTTTAAAGTGCGAACAAGTGTTATTCAAACACAGGCCATGAAAGTTCATGTGACTGTGTATTTACAAGAAGCTCTAAAGTACATACAGTGTACAAGTGCCGAACTCAAAGCCCAACTATTTTAGTTCAGATTAGAGCTATTCTTTTGGCCCGGGTATCCGGGTACCCGGGTACTCGGGTACCCGGTGAGACCCCGGGTAGACAAAAATTACCCGGCTACCCGGGTACCCGTAGAATACCCGACTACCCGGGTACCCGTGCGATACCCGGGTAAATGATCATCGATTTGACAGCCGATCGTCTTTCGACTTCCGATCATTTTCGGCTAACCTCAGTAATGAACGGAATAAACGTCAAGCAATTGAATGTGTGTGTGCACGTTAAGATTATGAATATTATGATAAAATGTTTAATTGCTTGAAGTTTATTCCGTTCATTACTGATGTTAGCCGAAAATGATCGAAAGTCGAAAGACGATCGGCTGTCAAATCGAAATTCTCAACTATCTCATCACATCTAATTTACTCGGGTATCTCATGGATACCCGGGTAATTTTTGTCTACCCGGGTAGCCGGGTAATTTTTGTTTACCCGGGTAGTCGGGTATCTCACGGGTACCCGGCGAGTCGGGTAGTAAGAGCTCTAGTTCAGATACGAGTGTGCCTAAACGCAAGAGTCAAATAACCTACAGTTCTATGGTTCAATGAATTCTACTTTAAAAAAGTAAAGTGATATTAGCGAGAAATTAATTTTTCCTCCAGGACAGAGTCTTGAAGAGTTGCAGCTAATGGCAAGGGCGTGGAAGGTCACTGAAGAATTCTTGGGTGACTTTCTGAACTTTGCATACAGCCCGCTCGGGCTTGATGCATACGATATGTATGTACTTACGTATATACGTATGCAATGCGGAACCGTTGCGCGCGCCCTTAATTTGGGGAATGTCGACCTACAATTCTCTTGGTGACGTCCTTCTGAAGTCTGGTGTTCCCATGGGTCCAGAAATACGCCAATCGCTAGTAAGCACCAAAACAAATTTTAAATCCGCCAAGTCTTAATTACGATTTTAATATTTTCCTGGCTATAAAAGTGTAAGCTGAAAATGATGTTCGAAATATATACACCATCCATCGTAAGTTGTGGTGTAACGAAATAAGGGGTGATTCCTTGTGCAAAAAAAAAAGAATAAAACTTTGTATACAGTAAATCTGCGTTTTCGAAAATCTCGGTTTTGGAAATTTGTTTGGTACGGATCTGCCAGGTTAAAAGTTGGCAAAATACGGAAATAAATATATGGTACAATAATATTGTGGGTGAAATGGTATCTTTTATGCATCGTTATTTATTGTAACATTATTATTTAATATCGGTATTCTAATATGGTTAGTTAGCTACTTCAAGTTAATGTACGTGTTTGTAGTAAAAAAGATAAAACTTTAGAGCTTAAGGGGACCTTCCGGTCTAGAGCCCAAAAAGGTAGGTGATATTTTGGAATTAATTAAAAGAAAACTATTGTATATAATATAATGGGCCTTTTTGCATTGTATTAAGGATGTCTTAAATTATAGAAATCTATTTTTTGTTTTATAATTAATCACTGCAGACGGCACTGGGGAGTCGTTAAAGTCAAGGCGTCTGAAAATTGATCCAAATCGGTGGGACCTGTACTTATCTCCAAAAGTTATTATCCGAATCGACTGAAACTTTTTTATTTTGAAGAATATACTTCTGGCTAGGAGGGAAACCAGAAAAAATTACAAAAATTACATTTTTTGAGAAAAATACCGACACTTGAAGTGTGAAATCACTTTTCCTCTATATTTTTCGTCCTTTCAACGCCTTTAAAAATGATAAATTTTCAATTTTTCGTAATTTTTCTGGTTTCCCCCCTAGCCAGAAGTATATTCTTCAAAATCAAAAAAGTTTCAGTCGAAAATTTAAATAAAAAAAAATCGACTTTTAGACCGGAAGGTCCCCTTAAACTATGTAACCAAGGAAATAAGGCAAAGTTAGTTTCGCAGTAACGTTCATAAGAATGGTTAATAAAAGTCAGCTAACACTAGCAGTATGTACAAGTTAAATACCCGAAATTTAAGTTCCGAATTTCAAAGTAGTTCTACCAGGTAGTGTGTGTACAGCAGTTACGGCTGAAGTACGATAAGTTCTCAATTTGAAATGTAAATTCCCTTTTCGAAAAACTGGATGTTTCGATGTAAAGTCGTTCTTGATACCATGAAGCTCCATTTAAAGGAAAGTTGACTCTTAAATCTTCGAGAAGGAGTAACAAATGTATATTGTAAAAAAAAATCTAGATGCATAATAAAACCAAAATTTCGGATTTAAAATAGCGGAAATATGAGGCATATGATTTTACTAACTCTTGGTAGTCTTGGTTTACTAAATTCTCTTATTGAAAATTTTGATTCTCTTTTCGAAATCAATCGATCAACCAACCTCTTCTCGAAATTGATTTCCATCAATTTACTAATACCCATAAGTTGGTTTTCTGTTACTTTTAAATTGCACTGCTACAGTTTCCCTGCAAAGTGCTTCTGTATTTGTCCTTTTTGGATTGCAAAATGCTATGAAGAATAGATTCCGAATTTAATCGTCAAATAAAAGCCATTAAGCTCCCTCGATGAAATCCTGAAAAATGAATTTCAGGGTGGATTTTTTACGCATTTTCCAACCCTCAGTAACGATTTATTCCGTAAGTGAATTTTCTTTTGTAATTACGTAATAATCAATATTTCTCATTTTACCTACACTAATGTAGAACGAGTATTGAGAACCGTTGATTCCATCCTCAATAGATTTCTAACTGTAAATGGAGGAAAGGAGGATTTTAACATGTCCATAATTTTTTGGGATTATTAACACTGTTAGGTAAAATACAAGAAACAGATTAAAATAAATTCAAAAAAAATTTAAGTGAAACGATTTTATTTAACTTGATCAATAATGCAAATTAAGCAATTGTTCAAATCAATTCTAAAGGATAATCGCAGAGTTTGTGTGATTTTATTTAAAGTCACATATCAACATTGAAATTGTAGTACAAGAAAATAATTATTTTTTACTTTTTAGTGCATTATTGATTATGTTAAATAAAATCGTTTCACTTAAATTTTTTTATTTTTTGTGTTTGTATTTATAGCAACCAATTTCTTTTCTTATGAATAGTTCCGAATTCCCCAATCAAATATTCCTTGGAAAACTTTTGAAAAAATAGGTATATCTGAACACTCACAAACCACAATTAATTTTTATTTATAACAAATCGCAATTAAATTATATTTTCAACAAATTACAATTAATTTTTATTTTTAACAAATTACAATTAAGTAATTTTTATTTTTAACAAATTACAATTAAGTAATTTTTATTTTTAACAAATTACAATTAAGTAATTTTTATTTTTAACAAATTACAGTTAAGTAATTTTTATTTTTAACAAATTACAGTTAAGTAACTTTTATTTTTAACAAATTGCAATTAAGTAATTTGTATTATTAACAAATTACAAGGAAATTTTATTCTCAACAAATTACAATTAATTTTTATTCTTAACAAACCACAATTAATTTTCAACTAATTACAATTATTTTTATCAAGTATCAAGTCGATTGGATATGTGGAAATGGGTTAAAATTGTGTTATAAGATTTAATCCAAACAAACGGACAAAATAATAAAATCGTTTAAAGAGGATTTCAGTTAGTTTCTTCCAGCATTTTTGTTGTTCTAACTCCATCCCCTTCTCATCCATGGAAGGTGTTTTACTTATTTAGATTGACGTTTTGCCGTATTTTGCAATCTTGGAAAATCAAGTTTGATTTAGTGTACGCCATTGTTAAAACAGATAGCACTGCCTTGTATTGATTAGTAGTTAGTACACCACAGTGCAGCGATGAAAATGTATCAACGGTTCATCCCCCTTTCGTGTAATAAAATCCCGGCGCAAAGAGAATTAAATTCACCGATATTTCACATTTTACTTAACATTACGTTTCATAATTTAGTCGTAATACCCTTGAAAGGAAATGTCGCGTGTGTAATATTATTTCACAGCAGTTCGTAGAATTCTCCAATTTTATGTGATCAAATTATCAAATCATTAGGACGAGTCACCCGCTTTCCCGAATAGTCATACATTGATATCGATCCCGAAAAAGGTAGAAATTAATATTGAAGTCTACATCGAAGGGATTCATGACAAAAATAAATTGCAAATAATACCGCTGTATTGCAAAAGAATAAATCCAAATTATTTCCCCCTTTCGCTCTCTCTGGCTGTGTCTACCTGACTTGCTATGTTTGTTTCTGTATTTTACAGTTTTAATATGCAAATTCTAAATTGTCACATGAGTTAATCAATATGTTCTGGGGTTCATTAATTTCTACTGCCCTAATCGTGGATATGTTTAGAAGAAAATTTGACATTTAGCATTCCGCCAAAAAATATCTTTCATAAATTTTCAAATTTGTTATCATTCTTCCAGTTGTTTTTATGTTTCTGTACAAGTCTTTATTTAATGTAGTTTGTCGATTTTGTATAGCATATTCTATTTCACCTTGTAATTTACAGCATGTCTTGTATATTTTGTGCCTGCTTTTATATAAATTAAATAAAAAGAACCAAAATAAATCCACATAACGATTTTTATGTATATTTGCACTTCTATTTTAACGATTTTCTATTTTATTTTCCACTCACGTGGCAACTTTTTAGATTATTTTGTTCTGTTCAAAGAACTACGCGAGCGTTATAGAAGTTATATTTAATAAGTAACACATATTTAGTCATGTGAAACGAAGGAATCTATCCATAATAGTTGAAATTAAAACTTTAGTCAAAAAGATTAGCCCTTTTAAATTTATTTACCATGTAATAATTATTATTCATTCGTACTAATATGTCCATCTTGATCTTATTTCATTAAACGTACAGTTAGAATACCTGCACAATTTTTAACGCGGTAAGCATTTACTTTGAACTTGAAAAATTCCTTCCACAACATTAAATTTCATGCACAGACACATATTTACGTTAATATTACTGTATGTGTTCTCTCAACTTTTATCTTCTGAGAACGTATTGCGCATGTTCCGTTTCGTATTTTGCAGTTACTGAAACTGTTAACAGAAAATATTGTCACGATTTCATGGTTAATCGATGTTTGTGTCATTGCAGTTACGACACATGCCATATTGCCGAGGACGCTGACCCGCTGTGCCTCTCGCCACGAAACTAGTTCCAGCAAGAATAACGACTACGCGTAATATGCAGCGCAACAGGAATATAACGGCTAACACGTAATATGTAACGCAACAGGAATATTTTACACGGGCGTAAATAAATATTAGTTGCGTTTCGTGTAGTAAACCTGATGTCGCTAAATTCGAATTAGTGTCATGGTTTCAATAAATTTGCCCACGTTGCTACACAATCAGAATTGGAGCATCACTAGCCCCAGATCAGTACACTACCCTGCGAGTGGCGTTGTTCCTGAACATTCGCACAAAACACGACTTTAAAATAAAACACCAATATTTTCGGAAAAATATATTTTTATTCAAGCAGCAACATGAATTTTACTTCTTTGGGCTTAAGGGGACCTCCCACCCTTGACCACCTCAAAATTACCAAAAATGAGCCTCTTTGTTGAAAAATTGCAGGAAAAAACTATGGAGACATATTGAAGAAAGTGGATATATTTCTGAAAGGGCTAGCCTTACACAACATAAAAAAGAAATAATTCAGTCTTAATAGGCGCCTAATTTCACCTCTGAATAAAACCACAGTAGTTCAAACCGCAAACTTTCACTTTTGAGATGATCACTGCTGGCCGACATGCTCCCAGGAGAATGAGGTGACTGAAATCAAAAAGAAAGAAAGAATTTACGTCAGGGCATCCCTCCGCATGATGTGACCTACTTTCAATCCAATAGACACAGTTTGAACGACTTTTCTGACGTTTGGAAACTATTTTATAATTTTAAAGAAAAACTAAAAGTTTATAAATGCTTTATAAAACTGGTTGTAGAATTTTCCCAGTGATGATTGTGGGTCACATCGTAGCTATGGGTGTGCCAAAGCTGTGCTGAAAATTTCAAGACTTTATGTCGAACGGTTTTTGAGATATGTCGGCCAGCAGTGATCATCTCAAAAGTGAAAGTTTGCGGTTTGAACTACCGTGGTTTTATTCAGAGGTGAAATTAGGCGCCTATTAAGACTGAATTATTATTTTTTATGTTGTGTAAGGCTAGCCCTTTCAGAAATATATCCACTTTCTTCAATACGTCTCATAGTTTTTTCCTGCAATTTTTCAACAAAGAGGCTCATTTTTGGTAATTTTGAGGTGGTCAAAGGTGGGAGGTCTCCTGAAGGGGTCAGAAAACAATAAAAAATGAAATGTTTGTTATCGATTTTATTGGTCCGAAAACAATAAAGAATTAAATGTTTTTTAATTGGGTTTATTGGTCAGAAAACAATAAAAAAAAAAAATTTTATTGGTTTCTTCCGTTTCATGAAAAAGTTGGTTGTCATTTTCCGTAATTTAGATCGACACAGAGCGCATGATTTTTTTTTATCATTTCTGTGAATCGTCGATTTGCTATCGTGATTTTTACGACAGTTCAGTAATCTAGGGCTAGAATACTATAAAAAAATATTAGAATATATATAGAATAGTATATAAAATTAATGCTCCTAAAATTATGGAAATTAGGGAAAAAGGAACTTGATAGATCATAGCAATTTGACTACCTGACAGGGCTGCACAAGGAGCTGTTTTCAGCGCCTAGCGGCGAGCAACCGGCCTAGCGGCGAGCAACCGGCCGTGCGTCGAGCTGTCCCGTTGCTAAGGGTAGAATCAGTGAGGGGAACTGCAGTAGTGTAGGTGCGTGCTCGTAGGCTCGTAGCGTAAGTATATATGGCTGGGTTCCTGGTGGGGCCCCAATGCAGAGCAGGTCCCGTAATATAATTCGGGGAGGTGAAATTAACTTCTTTTTTAATTGATTACGTTAAAAGCGGGGAGCCGGGAGCGGGGAGCGGGGAGCGGGGGCTTAGGGGAGCGGGAGCGGGGAGCCGGGAGTTTTAGGACCGGGGAGCGGGGGAGCTGGGAGTTTAGGGGAGCGGGGAGGTGGGAGCTTTAGGAGCGGGGTGCGGGGGAGCGGCGAGCGAGGAGCGGGGAGCTGGGAGTTTAGGGGAGCGGGGAGCTGGGAGTTTAGAGGAGCGGGGAGCTGGGAGTTTTAGGAGCGGGGAGCGGGGAGCGTGTAACAGAAAAAAATATATCATTTTTATTTCTATCATTATTATATCATGTTCTAGCTTTTATCAATTATATATGTCGTTACTTAAAATTTTATTTTCTTTGTGTCCGTGTTTATTTATTTGTATAGTATTCAAATTCTAAATATTTTATGTGTCGGTGAAAAGATAAGTATTATTAGCAATAAATGTTTTATTATGAGTTTTTACGAGGGGGTAGTTTCACCCCCTAAATATGAAAACGGGCCGCTATAAAAAAAACTCGTATATCTTATTTTTCGGTCCTCTAAAACATATCCAAAAACGAAAGCAATCGGAGGCGGCCACCACCTATTCTTATGGGATTTGAGGGGCGGTTTAACCCCCTAAACATTCAAGCAGGCCAAAATAAAAAGACACGCATTTCTTAATTTTTGGTCCTCTAAAACATACCCAGAAACCAAAGCAATCGGAGACGAACACCTGAAAATCTTATAATTTTGGGGGGTAGTTTCACCCCCTAAATATGAAAACGGGCCGCTATAAAAAAACTCGTATATCTTATTTTTCGGTCCTCTAAAACATATCGAAAACCCAAAACAATCGGAGGCGAACACATGGGAACCTCTCCTTATTAGAGAGAAAAAAACTCCTGCATCATATTTGAAGTCACACCCTCAGTACATAGGTGAATAAGCATCACCATGTACCCCAAATATAACGCGACGGTAATGAAAAAGGAGTGTAATAGTAAAAATGTGGGAGTGATTAAAATTACGCGGGCGTCTTTCACCCTTCCCTTCTTCAGATAATGATCCGCGTCAAAAATAATTGGAGAGAAAATCTACCGATAACTCAGTCGAAGTTTGGCACCAAATAGAATTGAAGTATCATTGCCACATTCCAATAATTCCACTCGTTTTTCAAACGATTCACCAACATTGCATTTTGCACAAAGGATTATGCGTTCCTGATTCCATAAGAATTTAAATAAGAATTTTTATTTTCCAAGTGGCACTCAAAATAGCTACTTCCTACCATCCTCTTTTATTTAGCAAAGTTTCTATTGCATAAAAGAGCTGAATCTGAGTTTCTGTGTATGTTGATGTACTTCGGAGAAACATCAAAACTTTGCATCGCCGGTTGCCACAGGCCACGGGATCTTTCTGTACAGGGTGCTTCGTATCCGGCGGTAGAAACGGAAGGATTGTGATTTAAAAAATAAGTAAAATATATTGCCATAAATTCTTTTCATAACTCGATTCTTTTTTGCGAGAATTAACTTTATTTATAATATAACTTAACACAGCTTCTGGCGCCCGAGGGGAACGCTTCTCGCCACAGTAAAGGCGAAATCACACATATCAGTTCCGTGACGGTTTAGTGGCGCCAGTATCAGTAGCCCCTTTGTGTGCGTGTCAGTAAGTGACACGGACAAGTGTGAACTGCTCCATTCCAAAACAGAGAAACGATATTACCGCCACAGTATTTATATGTGTGAAGCCGCCTTAATTGAGAACCTGTAAGGCAGAATCCTCCCCTTACCTCGGAGTGCCTCTGAGACGCCAAAAATTATATTTCGGAGCACGCATACCCGGCCGAAATTTAAAGTCAATTTTCTCGAAAACGATGCGAGTTATGAAAAAATTTTATTCCATATTTTTCACTAATTTTTTTATGCAAAATCGCAACCCTTCCGCTTGTGCCAGTGGACACGAAACACCCTGCGTATCGCTCTTGTCGTAGTTTCAGAGGTGTTGTTGGTGGTATGAAGTAATACGATCTCTAAATACAAAATTATTCAAGGACATTAAATTTAGAAAAAACGAGATAAATTTCAATAATTTACCATGATAAATTTATTAGTATTGAGAGCACTTTTAAAATCATATCACGCGCAATACAGAAAGTAAAAAGTAGAATTCGTACTTGTCTGAAATAATGATGCGTGCACATATTTTTCAACTGTAATAATTTACTTGCTCTGTCATAGCTATCTGATAGCTTCATCTAAGATAAATAAAATAAATAAGAAGCTAATATGAAAGATACATGAAGCGATAGTGGAACTTGAACGGGTGAAAACCATGGTTAGGTCACTGAGCGTCTGATATATGGTGGATTTATACTACTGGAGTTGTATATATAGTGTCCTATGTCACTGAATTGGGTTATATTTTTAAAACTGTTGGGAAAGAGAAAGCCGTCACAAGGGAAAATTAAGTGGTTTTAACTGTTCCATATTCTTACGTTTTTATTCTACATTTATGTACAAGCATGCAAACATAATTACACTTTCTCCAAAACGCAATTACACTTTCTCCGAGAGAAACCCATAATTTTCAGTAGCTAATTTGATTTTTCTTTAAACGTAAATATTAAGATACTCTTACAAAAAATATATAAAAAAATTTTATGTTAAACGATTTTTCTAAAAATCCACTAAAAATAAAAAAATAATTCTTTTCCTGTACTACAATTCCAATGCTGTTTTCTCACTTTAAATAAAATCGTGTTGCTGTATTAAATTGATTCATATTCTGTTATGAAATATCCCGCACCACGATTTTATTTAAAAGGAGAAAACATCATCGAAATTGTAGTACAATAAAATAATTATTTTTTAGTTTTTAGTGCATTTTTAGTAAAATCGTTTAACCTAACATTTTTTATGTATTTTTTTATTTTCTAGTTTTTAATGTTTGTGGATTTTTCTTTTTTTCCTTTGCATTTTGACTTTTTTTTTATAAAAAATTGTGTTATCGCATTTTACAGTCTCGACTTGGTAACTACGTAGATTACTTTCGTTTTGATAAGGGTCATTTCACCTCCGTGTAATTCCAACTTCGCGCTGGTCGTTAGATCTTCATTGATAAGATATATATCAAGCATCCACGCATTTCAAAAGTGTGCACAGGCGCGACCTTTTTTACAAGATCGCGAGCGCAAATATAAAGCTGAGACATGTGTAGGTATAATTTTTCATTACTTTGTAGAACAGTAGAACTTTCTTGTCTGTTACAGTGATCCATTTTCTCTGATTTTCATTAATTAAACGACCGTAGATTTTGTGAAATATTTCGCAATGAATTTCTGAATCACATTTCCAAATTTTCGAGTTTCCGTTTTGCAAGGCAATTTTTTTAGTAATGGTAGAAAACACTATAAATGCGAAAATTAAAAAAAAAATTTCGGTAAATTTTCTACTTGCCAATGGTAATACTATAGTACCAATATTAATTGATTTTGGGCAGTTACAGTGTTTATTAACCTCCTCCACAATAAAACACCTCGTGTAAGGCGGCCCTATATTGTGATTACTTAAAATAGTGGTTTGAAACTTGTGAAATTTATGAATTTATTCAGTTTCGAATAGCCGGCAACTTGCTACAAGTAAGTGGATTCCAAAATTACAATAATTTCTGCAAACAGAATCACCTGTTCCCCATTGCAATCATCCATGTTCCTTTTTGAACATCACGAAGAGCCTAAAATTAATGAAATTCTTAGAAATTTTTCTGTCACTTTGCCACAGACCAAATTCATGAATTACACTTTTGACGAAAAAAAATACCTGTTTTTTTCTAAGGTTGCATCAACCCATTTGGATCGTTAGCAAGCACGTTAAGTTACATAAAAATGAAGGTAAACATAGATATCAGATTCGGTTAAATTTGAATTAAATTAGATGGAAAATTTTGACATGTTCCAAGAATTTCAAAATACTTGAAATCAGGGATAAATTTTTTAATCAAGGACTCAAAATTTATTTCATCCATTATGATACAATTTTGTCAAGATGAAGCGCAGGAAACGAAGTTTCAGAAATTTCTGCCTAGTTTGAACGTATGCACTAGCCAAAAAAAATTTTTTCCCGGCAAATCCATCGAGGAGCTGTTATAGAGCAATCATCTCTCTTTAATTTCGTCCTTTTGGTTTTGTTGTATGATTTTTATTGACCGAGTTGGTCTTCACTTTGAACACCTATAACTTGCGAACTCATGATCGCAGACAAATTTTCACGAGTGCTTTGGAAAGCTAAGAAAGTTTCCTTTCAGAACCCCCAGTTGCCAATTGAAGATTTCTTTTTTAATCGTATCAAATCGATTTTAAAACGATCCCAAAAATTGTCGAAAATGTTTTGAGTGCAATAATTTGGCCACCCTCTGTGTTAAGTAAAACCAATTCTTTATTTTAAACTATTTCGAAGCGATCATGCGGCATTTTGTGCCACATTAAGCGCATCATAGAACGTCCCCGTGACAAAACGCGTGTTCAACAGCGTTATCGAACCGGAGCGCGACGATTTGCTGGCTGGCAAGACTCTTCGCACGAATTCCTTGTCACGCGATAGCCTAATTATCGTTAACGGTAGTCCTCGCCGGAACGTGCCGCACAGGCACGAAAACGATAATCTCGAGTGTTCAGAGGCAAGCGTAACGCGAGACCACCAGCGGGGGCCCGCCTTTGCCCGTAGCCCGGCGTCTTCTTCCTCTTCTTCTTCCTCCTCTCCTTCTACTTCCTCTTCTTTTCCCCCATCGCGGAACTGTGGCCTTAAATCATAACTACGTGTACCGGTTAGAGTAGTGCAAGAAATGAAGACAAATGCACGGAGGGGGTAGGCGAGTGTTGTGAAGAGGAAACGCGATAGCTGCTGTCTCCGGACGTGTAGCGCGCAGCCTGCTCCCCGTGGCCAGGCGCGGGAGGAACTTGCGGAAAGTTCTGCGATAGTTTCTTTCCTCCGACGGTGTTGATGAAAATTTGAGCGAAACGAAGTTTCGTGAAGGATTTCATGGAAAGTCTGCGAGCGTTTAAAGATAGGAAAGTTTTGGTCTGGCTGATGAGTCTAGGTTATGTTTATCGCTCGGAAAATACTGATTCTTCCAGTATACTTAAGGGGACCTTCCGGTCTAGAGCCCAAAAAAATAGGTGATATTTAGGAATTAATTAAAGGAAAACTACTATATATAATTTAATGGGACTTTTTGCATTGTATTAAGCATGTCTTAAGTTATAGAAATATATTTTTTGTTTTATAATTAATTATTGCAGACGGCCCTGGGGATTCGTTAAAGCCAAGGCGTCAAAAAATTGATCCAAATCGGTGGGACCTGTATCTCCAAAAGTTATTATCCGATTCGACTGAAACTTATTTTATTTTGAAGATTATACTTCTGGCTAGGGGGGGAACTAGAAAAAATTAAAAAAATTACATTTTTTTTTTAGAAAATAACGACACTTGAAGTTTGAAATCACTTTTCCCTGTACTTTTCGTCCTTTCAACGCCTTTGAAAATTATAAATTTTCAATTTTTTGTATTTTTTCTAGTCCCCCCCCCCTAGCCAGAAGTATATTCTTCAAAATAAAAGAAGGTTCAGTCGAATCGGATAATAATTTTTGGAGATACAGGTCCCACCGTTTTGAGAACACTGTTTCGAGAAAAACGCGTTTAAGGGGTTAGCTCCCCTCAGGAGGTAGAAAATGTATCGATTCTTTGGGAATTTATTTCAGAAAGTACATGCATATTTTTATGCAATGGTTTTTATATTCAAATGAGAGACACTTTAACAAATTATTATATTATGTTTTTGTATAAAAATATTTATTTATTGCACAATTACAACTGGTTTCCCGGAAGCTGTTTTTAGAAACACGTTTTGCGGTGACCAACATTATTCGGAACTGGACTATCTGAAATCAAAAAACGAAGAAAATTACTTAGTACAATAGTTTATCTAGTCTTTAATCGAAGCATTTGTTTTTCCAATGCATAGTTTTTATTTTATGGATGAAAAATCAGATATTTTTTCTACGAAAATCGATCATTTCACTTAAAACATCTGCCATTTTGTCCCAGATTAATATTTTATAAAACGGAACGATTAAAGATTAGATAAACTATTGTACTAACTAAATCTTCTTCTTTTTTTTATTTCAGATAGCCCAGTTCCGAATAATGTTGGTCACCGCAAAACGTGTTTCTAAAAACAGCTTCCGGGAAACCAGTTGTAATTGTGCAATAAATAAATATTTTTATACCAAAACATAATATAATAATCTGTTAAAGTGTGTCTCATTTGAATATAAAAACCATTGCATAAAAATATGCATGTACTTTCTGAAATAAATTCCCAAACAATCGATACATTTTCTCCCTCCTGAGGGGCGCTAACCCCTTAAGGCAGGATACCACCTTTGACTGCGATTTTGGAGGCGTTTTTCATGAATTTTTTTTGCATACAAAGAATGCGCAGAAACAAAATCGGTTTCAGTCATTCATTAATGTAACTTTAATCTGTAATTACACATTTTTTGAAACTGAAAAAGTGAAAAATAATCTCTTGTAGGTGGCGCCAAAATACACTCCTTTGGAGGAACATCGTTAGACGGCGTGTCAAATTCCGCTTTGTACGTGGCTCTTAGAAAAAAAACCAAAGAATGTTCCTATTGGCAACAATATTTTTTAATGCTGTACGTAGGGATTTTACGAAATTTCGATTTTTAAGAAAATGGCGGCCATTTGAACAAAAAGGTCAATTTTTTTTAGGGTAAAAAAGTTTAAAGAAGTTTATACAATTGCGCACCAAAAGAAAAATAACAACGCTACAGCAAAAGTCCTATGTACATCGTTAGATTACACCACGGGGAAGAATTGTGCAAAGTTTCAAGTCAATCGGATGAAAATTATAGGAGTAATCTGACACGCCGATTTGGAAAACATCGTTTCGAGAAAAACGCGTTTAAAGTTTTATATAGATTTATATATCTGTTCCAATCCGGTTTTTACACAAGAAAAAGGTTCCGGTCACCTTTCTAATGAATGAATTTCGATTCTATACACTTGAAAGAGTATTTTGAGAACAAAAAAAAATTTCAATTTTTTTTTAAGTGCGAAGGTGGTATCCTGCCTTAAAGGTTTACGTGACCGCCGAGTGCCCGGTCGTTGCCCATGCATTTGCCGCTACTCAAATGCCTATAACTTCGGGAATTTTACGAATATTAACAAATCCTTTTAAACACGTATTCCTAAAAGGTTAAACATTCGAAAAATGAAATAAAAAAAAATCGACTTTTAGACCGGAAGGTCCCCTTAAGTGCGTGCGTATTTCTGTCGCCCGCGGGCAATGGACACGGTTCGCCGGTCCGTTTGAACGCGCAGAGTTTATGTGCGGTGAAAACGTTAACGAATTGTCTTTTAACCCTTTCAGTACGGCGTACATTTCCGTGAAAGTGCTTTTGACTAATTTTTTTTTTTTTTTTTTTTTTTTTTTTTAAACTATCGGAGATGCCGACTAAAGTCGGCGCTAGGAACGACGGCTCGTTCCGTGACGCCGGATATATCCGGCACTGGTACACACAGGTCATCAGATGGATGCCGGGTATATCCGGCGCTGGTACCGAAAGGGTTAAAAGTAGGTACCTGCTAGTCGGAACCTAAGTCGGTTTCTGCCAAATTAGACTTTTGCGACTTTTTTTAGAAATCGACATTTCCTGTTTTAGACGCTGCCATTTTTTTTACTTCTCAGTATTTTAATCCAGATCTTCGTTTTAGAAACAACGAGAACGGGACATCTATTGAATATGTGTAAAAGGTTTGCAGTAAATTGGGTAATTGGTTTTTGAGATATTGAGACGCGTTTAAAGTTTTAGGTACTGTTATTTTGTAATTAATTTTTTTTTTTAAATGTTGCCTAAATATGTCCAAATATAGGCATAAAGATTTCAATTAATATGATTTGAGGATTTATCTTAAAAAAAATTCCAAATGTCGCGCTCCTTTTCAGGTCGTCGAAGTAGGGAAACCCCTTAAGTTTAACGATACGTAACATTTTCGTATACAGCTTGTAATGCGTCCTTTAGTAAATTTTATTGATTGCTATTTATTTTCTTTCTATCAGTATTTTAAACATTTCTTATTTCTACAATTATTTAATTTTTTAATTTTTAATGTCCAATTCAAATTTCTTTATGTTTGGCAAATTTCATTCAGGAAAATACCCAAGAAAATGGAGATAAAACTCCGGTGTGGCACTGTTGGTCGGGCAAAAGAGAGGAGGTATTGGCATTACGCACATTATGTAATATTCTAGGGTCAAGCGCTTGAATATTCTCAACCCTCGTGAAGTTAGCTTAAAACCCATGAAGGGTGAACCTCTAAACCACGTCGAGTCATTTTTTAACCGTCCAATATATACGCAATTACGTTAGTGTTCCTGTAGTCTTATAAAGAAATTAGTGTCAGGGTATACGGGGGTACAAATTCTCCTTTCAGTAAAAAAATTCTCACCGCCATTAATTTGCCGCAGAGGTGGTGCGGTAGTATGCGCAAGAGTATCAGGCATGCACCTACGTCCCGTTAACATTTTAACGACGTATGGTCGAAACAGATATAACCGGGAAGATATGTCAAATTACGTATGATTTTGAACAACTTCAAATGGGCAACACGAAGCGGAAAAAAGGTAAGAAGAACATGTTGGTTTTTAATGGTAGTTTTGCATTACCTATATTTTTATGAAAAGTTACTATCTTTGGCTCGTTATATGAGTACGAAGTAATAAAGTAAATAGTAAAAGAAGAAAAATAATAAAGTGTAAATACTTATCATTAATTATTGTTATTCACTGTAGTTTCTTATTAATGATGTCTATGCACGAGTCTATTGAAAAAGTTTCTAATTATAAAAATTCGATAAACAGTCTCTGTATAGTCTTTTGTACATGGAGATTATAAATAGTGATAATATATAAATTGAACAGAATGCATGAAAATTAATGTGCAAAATGCCTGAGGAATAAGGTAAATGTCCCAATGGCAAAACAGTTAAGGAAGCAGTTGAGATGATTGCAATTTTTTTTATATTTAAATAGTATAAAATTATAACTAAATATAATTATTCGAAAGCTTAAAATTTCTACTTTCACATAACGTAACAAGAATCTACATTTGTTAAAGCAAAAGTTTTAAATTAATTAAAACATGAAACTGTTCATATGGCCCAGTAATTAAATAAAATTCATAGCGTGTCCCAGTCATTAATTAACAGTGTCCCAATTATTGAATATGTATTTAATTTAACTATTTCTATCAGTTAATGAAAATAAATCAACTGACTGTAGTTCTTCTTCTTTATCTTTTTTACCTTCGGCATGACTTTATGTCTGAAAAAGTTAAAAAATGATTAAAAGTATATTATAGAAGTTTAGGTTATGTTAATATTATAACGAGTATAAGAATATAAGAAAAAAAAAAAAAAAAAAAAAAAAAAAAATATCATGAGCTCCTATAAACATTTGTAAGGTAAATAATCGATTTTGCTTAAACTTCTTGTACTACGTTGAAGCTTTGTTGAATGTAAAGTGTCTATTGTTGAAACATGAACATCGATATTGTTTTTGGACTATTGAATTTAAGTTTCTAAATACCGTCATTTTTGCAATATCGTCGTTTCAATGGTACAGTTGCGAAACTGCAATTTTTTCGAATTTGAGCTGAATACTGTGACGTCCCGACCAGGAGATCGCGACTTAGTGTCCGCGAGCGCCACCAGAGGTCTAATTTCCTAACTCTTTCTCACAAGTCCTAACTTCCAATCACATTCGTAGGGGAGACTGGGTACGGTTGAAACGGTGGACGGTTGAAACAAAGCAAATATCTCGACACCGTGCATGAGGAGGTAAGGGGTGCAAGGGGAGAACGAAGCGGGCGACAAGTCGAAACACGAAGTTTAGTGTTGCGTCGCTCTTCGCGCGCGGAGGCCCCATTGTGTTTTTTTACGGAAAAGTAAGTATTTTTTGTTCGTACATTTTTGCAATTATTGTGGTTTTATTAAAGTTAGAGTTTGAGAGTTTTGTATCGTTTTAATTGAAGTGTGTAGAATATGGCTGTATGATTAGTTTTTATTGAAATTTATTATCATTCTTACTGTGAACCGTTTTATACCTAGAAGGGGGGTTGGGGACAGTTGAAACAGTTTTTGTGGGTACGGTTGAAACAGTTTATTTATTTAATTTTCTTGTTTCTTAGTTGTGATTCCGAATGATCTCGTAACCACTTAAGTATTTTTGTAGAAAATATTGATTTTTATAGAAATAATAAGTCTTTAGTTTTTTCTTAACCTATTTTATAGCTGAAGTGCTAAAGTTTTTTTTTTAAAGCTGTTGTAGTACACAAACATTACAAAAACATAATCGTCACCAACATCTGATTATTATATAATTTAAGTTGTACTTAATATAAACCTTTGAAGGCTGATTAAAAATAATGTCAGATTATAAGTATCGTGAAAGACTTGAATATTAATAAAAAAATATTTGCGATGTTCAACTGTGCCATTACGAGTCGTAAAATGTTATTAGACGATGAATAAAACATGTTCATTTATTATATTTTGTATTATTTGCATGTGTTTCAATTGACCCCAGGCACTGTTTCAACCGACCCTGGCATTGGGACGGTTGAAACAAATTACATTTTTTTTTAAATCTGATTTTACACATAAAATACAATACAGTGATCTCAAATAACATTGCCCATTAGTAGACAGATATGTGGTCTTTTATTTAATATATTTCTGTCATCGCTCGCTTAACTAATCCCGATGCAATGGACGATAAACGCTAAAATGTGTCCACCGTACCCAGTCTCCCCTATATATACAAGTTCCAAATTATGTCCTCTTAACCCCCGTGTGTGTCTAGGGTAGGGGCCGTCAGCTGTAGCCCTACTAATGAGTCTAGCTGACGGTCCCAAGACGAAACGCGACGTCTTCTTTTCCTCCTCGATCCTTTAAAGCCAATCCACCCGCCCCGCACAGTTTACTCCATTGCGGCGTAACCGGCCGGCCTTAGGGTTTCGGTTGCGTTGGAGGCGACGGGGCAAGAACTCCCTTCTCGTCCAGAACGGTCCGGCAATTCTGGACGTGACAATACATTATTTTATTTGTTTGTCGTCAACGTATACCGTAGTTTTAATGTTCATGAAGTTCTCGCGGTTTCGCAACTTTTGCATTGGAACCATCATATAAGTGGGGGAGAGGGGGAGGGAGAGGGAGAGGGAGAGGGAGAGGGAGAGGGAGAGGGAGAGGGAGAGGGAGAGGGAGAGGGAGAGGGAGAGGGAGAGGGAGAGGTGGCTAAATATTACAAAATATTATAAAAAGCACAAAACTTGTACTTTATTCTTCTTCCCCTTAATACAATAACTGCAAAAGTTAGTAATATTTCATTATTATTATTTTCTATTCGACAACTATGAGTTTGTTATATTTTATCACAATACACCTTAAAGATCTATGATTGTTACAATTAATTTTCAAAATTAATAATAAAATAACCTTTTTTTTAAATACTTCCTGTGATGATTTCAAAAGAAAATCCAGTTTCCAGTGTTACCGAAATAAAATTAAAGAAAAATCTTCCTCGATAATGATATATTGATACAAACGATATAATGATACAAACATCTCAGAAGCCACTTCCATCTAACGGTAGAAAATAATTAGTGCCATAAATTAGTCCACAACTGCAGCCGTGGAAGCTTAAGCAAATGTTAAATAGTAATCAAGGAAAGTGCAATCGCAATCATTTTTATTCACATTTCAGTAACGCCCTCCCTCGATGTAGTATCTCAAATTGGAGCAACGCGAAGCACTGCTCAAAAAGCGTTTGCAAATCAGTGTATAGGTTACTTTTAATAATACCAGGTGACCTCTGCTTAATGAACGCAGTTTTATATTCCCGAAACTTCATTAGCATCGAATTTTGGTTGGGCGACATTAAACCGTTCGGATGTACATCGGTCAATCCACGGGGTTAATGAAGTTAAATGCTGAGCAGACCAATAATAGTGCCTATGAGGTAGGTACGCGAGGTACGGGGCGGATAGACGATACCGTTCCAGCGTAAAATTCAGCAAGAAACACAGCACGAACGGAATATTTAACCATTTGGATTTACGAACGTCTGAAACGAAGAAAATAATGGCGTTCCGTGAGTAATGTTTCAGTACTTTTTTTCCAAGGATATTCCATTATGTAGAAAGACGACTATACACGTGCCAAATTGTCCAGAACAAAAGTAGTAGGTGGTGTAGGTACTCCTGTGTGTCGCAAAATCTACATTCATTTGTGCATTAGTATTCAGGAATCGTGAATCAAATCTTATTACTGTAAGAAATTATTGAGCAAATCGTGGGTTACATCGGTAATGCATTTATAGAGATTTTTTGTGGCTATACCTATGAGTAATATTATTACTTTAATAGTAGACCTGAGTGGTAGTAAAATTTCCGAAAAATTAAGATTTTTTTTTTAGTGTGGGTTTATTTTAAGGTGGTCGCAACAACACTAGAATCATTAACGATCACCTACCTCCATTACACACTTGAAGATTTAGTTACAAAATAATTCGATCACAGCTAGTGCTCCATTACAAGAGGTCAAGCAAATTTATCTCTTTGAAAAATTCGATCACATTCAGGGTATTTTCAGACTTATTCAACTTTGAGTTCAAATTCTCTTTGATGTTGAGTTGACTTCTTTCCTGTGAGAACTTAGGGCATGCCAGCAAAACATGTTCTACGCTTAAAATTAAGATTTGTATGACTGTGCTGGTCACTTAGTAATTTTCCTTGTGGAAATTGACAATATCAAATGTTTGCAATGTAATTTGTGCCTCCCTGGAACAGCCCTAAAGTGTCACTTTTATTTGTTATGTGTGGCTGCGGTAGCATCTTGAATAGGGGTGGATTTTGGGCGAAAGAAATTGGAGAAGGTTTAAACACAGAGGCTTGAGACAACTTTAAAAAAAATTCACTTTTTTTCATATAGCAAATTAGCAATAACTCACATGTGAGTTGTCATATTGAACTAATTTTAATGTTGTCTCGACTCTTTTAAATTAAAATAATTGATGATATTTCGTAGGGGCGCCAAATCTCAAGATACGCTCCTGATCGTGAAATGCTTAATCGTTGCTGGAAGCTATCTTTAATCTACTTCGGATTGTATTTCAGCCGTATCATTTTTAATGATAATTCACGCGCCCCAAATTCTGTGATGGAGGGGCTTGAATATACGAGACCGTTTTTCAAATTTGGGTCATCTATGATACAGTTCCCGAGTGCATACATGCTGCACGTATAAAAAGTTGTTAGTGTGAGAAAAAGCTGAGAAACTGGCAAAAATATCTCCATTGGTCACCCGACTTCAAAAGGAGTAGTAAAATGTACCAGGAACATTATATTAATCCTGTGTATTATGAGTGTTAGTGTTGCGAATCAGTGCCGTCTTATCGTTTTCGGGAGCCCTGAGGCGAGCTCCGTATGGGGCCCTCTAAATTATTCTAAATTAAATAAAATCAAAAATACCCCGCTAACACGCCGAAGGGAATAAACATTAAAAAAATTAAATAAATAAACGAAAAAGGGCCCCATTTTAAAATCTAAATTTTGGTGTATTCATTATTTTCTTTCCATCACAGTTCGAGGGCCATTTCCATTTTTTTATTCTAGCTTTTACAACCCTTTTTTTAATTTTCCAACTTTTCGGGGGCCCTGAGGCGGCTGCCTCTTGCGCCTCCAGGTGAAGGCGGCACTGTTGCGTATACACGCTGATGCAGAAACGAGTGAGAAACTTATCAATCAGTTGTATGTTACGATCCAATATTAATACAATATGGGTCTCAATGAGCGTTGTTAGACATTCCCGTGGTAGCGGGAATCGACGAATATAATTGATCGTGAGTACATTACAGTGCAGTACTAACAAGGAACACTCTCGAAATGACAATCATCGATGTTTCAGAAAATTGGGTACTTAGGAATTGTTAAAAAAAATTTGACATGTTTTAGTTTGGACCAACTAGGTAAATTCACCTCCAACTTTGAGAGCTATTTGCATCTTCTGAGAAAAACACTCATAGGACCTTTTTTGTAGAGAATTTCCTAAACTACAAATTATATAGTAACTATTTTTGTCGCAAAACTGCTAGATAACGAGATATGCGCGAAAAACAGTTGTTTTCTTTGTTCAACCCTCTGTAAAAATTTTAACGGCGGTCGGATCGATGGGGGCTTCTGTATTGTTTAAAACAACCAAATAAAGGCCCATACCAAAATTTGGCTTGGTGGGAATTATTCCGTAGATTGGGCAGATTTCCGTCTAATTCACTGGACTATAATATAAATTAACGCAGTAGTACCTACTCCTGTATTTAATACGTAATTTTAAGTGTAATTCCTATGGTTATAAACTGTGTAAAGTACATGCATGCTTCGTTCTCCGAACTCTTCGATTATCCGAACAATTCGAATTTCCGAACCACCTCGGTCCCAAGCAGTTCGCATAATTGACGCTCTACTGTATACGATTAATTCGATTAGTAAGATTAATAGAGTTAATAATCTATCTCGTTTCTTTCCTTCGGCTTATAGAAGAAAAACTATGAAAAATTCTAACATGTAATTAAAAAAGTGTTCTGTTCTCTGAACATGTCCGCCGCGATCCCAATTATTATCAGGGACTTAATACCGGTATAATGCTCATACCGGTATTTCGCCAATACAACTATACCGAAACCGATATCATACCGAAACAGATAAATACCGAAACCGATATCATACCGAAAAAGATAAATAACGAAAACAAAAGGTTACCGGTAACCGAAATAAATACCGGTATTTTTTCGGTATTCTTCTCGGTGAACACCGAAACCTACCATGTTACTGAAAAGAATACCGAAAAAATACCGGTATTTATTTCGGTTACCGGTAACCTTTTGTTTTCGGTATGATATCGGTTTCGGTATAGCTGTATTGGCGAAATACCGGTATGAGCGTTATACCGGTATTAAGTCTCAGACGAAGATACAACCGAAAAATACCGGTATAATACCGGTATTTTACGTACCGGTAGGAGTCCCTGATTATTATACGCATTTCTGCTACAGAAATTATCTAAATGGAGGTTCGCTATCAGGGGCAAGGCTTGTTGCCGCGTTTTATCGGAACAATGCTAGCGCAACGGTATCTGATGTGCCCCCCGCTTGATGCATACATTATTTCTCCGGATGAAATTTATCAGATCAGCAGAGACTAGCATCATGAACCGTAACGCATTGCGCAAGTGAGGAGAGACATGCCATAGTAAGGCAGAGGGTCTGCATATACAAAGTGAAAGCAAATACGCATAAATCTCCCGTGTTTGAGGCTGATGAATAGGCCAACATTGTGACGCTCTACACTGTGTACAGACTCTTCCGCGGAATTACGGATTTCGCGTTTTGCTTCCTTGTTAACACGCCACGTCGTAATCCCGGCCGAATGCAACCGTTCACCGTAATGACGATCGAACCCAAGGGCTCTTTAGCTTTCGAACGTCAAAGGTGCTGCACACAGAACGTTCCTACTGCCAGACACTTATTTTACTTGCATTCTATTGAAGTGGTCTTGTTTGAAGAATATTGAATATGTTAAATTCGGAGGGAGAAGATAGGTAAGTAGTACGTAATTAATAAATTCTGTATGAACAAATAAGTAGGTACCTAATTGTTCAGTTCTATTTAACAGTCTCTTCTATCTTTGATAGCTTCCAAGGGATTTCTCAGAATAGAGTTTCCATCCCCGACATTCAGGGCTGTTTCAGTCTGCAAATACAAATAGGGGTAGCAAAAAAAGTACGTGGCGAATATTTTTGGAGTGGAATTTTTCGTCAAAATTAGGGAGCTTTCTACAAACGTGTAAATAGTGTGGCAACCCTTTGGCACATTATAATCGCATGAAGAGACATAGTATAGAGAACGGAGAAATAAGGTAAAATTGAAAATTAAAATTACAGTAACAGATACTAACGAAAATACGAAAAAGGGGTGAAATGAAATGAAGAGATTTTACAATACCAGTATCAATTACAAATTGATCACATGAAATTTTGACAGCATGTTCAAAATTTATTCCTCGCTGCGCTGAACCTCAACATTAAAGTGTACAAACTCTAGTTTTTTTTTAGATAAAATAACAGCCATCTCTGCACCCCCAAAACCGACATTTAATTGTAAAAATGGCTTTCTCCTAGTCGCTATTTTAATAATGTTGGTTGAATTCTGTCTTCCGAGGATCAGATTTAAATTACAGATTCTAGGGCAAACATATTCCAAGGAAACCGGTGTAGCTTTATTTTTAACCTCAATATCAGTGCAAAATCAAAAACACTGTTTCTAAATCACTGTATAATCAACCTCGTGTGGCGCAATTTGTGAAATAGTACGTAGGGTAACTGTACTCGTAGTGGACAGTGTACCAAAAGTTGACACTTTTATTTTCAGTCACGAATAATAAGCTTTCCATTAAGAAAGATGTTTTTGACTAATACTTTTTCAAACAGCGTATTATTCGTCACTAAAAATAAGAGTGTCAACTATTGGAACACTGTCAACTACGAGTACAGTTACCCTACATTTCTGAAAAAAATATTTTTTTACTTTACGCGATAGTAATAAACATTTAATAAAAGGAAAAGTCTGTGCTTGCTTACATCTCCTTGTAATTAATTCGCAATTACCTTGTGTAATATTCAAACCTATTAAAATATTTAAGACGTGTTTAAAACCGTGATCCATCTCTACCGGAATTATCCGAAGTCCCAAGTTAATCACTACATTTCTGTAAGACACAGTGGAAACGATTTCAGAATAAATACCGTTTCATTACTTCTATACTGTTCAAAATGAGCGGAAGATTGTTCGCTGCTTTAAAATTTCCAGTATCCTGCATAAGCAACGTACACCAATGAAACATATGCAATTTCACGTAATGGGACGCCATCCACCGAAACTCTACGTGAGATAGATTTCGGACCCGCATCGCGTGGGTCGTTATCTATGTACCACTCACTGGCGGAACAATATGGTCGTAAACCTCCACCACTGAGAAACACCCCCGAGATTTGATGCAGTCAATTCTTGTAACTGACCAGCATCATTTTCAATATTGAATTTTCTGTGTCTGATTCATATCAGAGGTGAGACTGCCACTTATCTTTTGCCTCTAGACGAAATTAAATATAATATGGTGGACAATTCTTGGCGTTTGACCAGCAATTCTAATATACTCATCCCTAGCAGCACAAAATATTGAATACACATACATCCAATATTAATAAGATATTCAATCTCTTTTTGATATTTAAATATACATACAATAATTATTCCAGATTAAGAAGCAAATATTTATTACCGAATATACAGGAAATATTCATTTTATATCAGGACAACAATATTTTGGTCCAAATATAAAATCAATGTTTAATTAATATTAGAAAGAAATATTTTTTTCCGAATAGGGTAGATGCACCATTTGTGGCCACTTTAAGGTATCGTACCAGTTTTGGCCACTTCTGAAAAAATATAATATTTCTCCGTGTAAGCAATAAATGTAACCTTATATTTCTGGCGGTATACTAAAGAAAATATTTATGATGTGAAATTCTCCACATAATAATGATCTGCAAGCGATTTAAAAATAAGATAATTATGCACATGGCCAAAAAAACAGTGCAGTGGCCACAAACGGTACATCTACCCTATACGGGAAATATTCATTTTACATTATGAAAAAATCTTTTTTTCTAAATATACTTTGCTAGCATGTTCGTTTGCCCCAGTTTCACGCTACACATTCGACAAAACTATCGTGTCACAAAGACAGACTACTTTGCTTGCCCAATTAACAATGTATTAGGTACGTGAGTCACTTTTGCTACCAACGAACCAGTTCGTTCTGCACAAAACATGAGGGCTGCCTTGTGTGAAAGTATATTCCACTGAGTCAGATGACTTTCCGACCAAACATTTGCCATCCGAATATCCAAACATAAAGGAGTCCTTAAACGATCGTAACAGTGGTTGTTTGCCTTTAGCGGCTACTATGCCGATAGCTCTGACTCGAGGGGGTTCCACCGATGAGAATTGAAGGTTTGCTGAGAAAAGGGAGAAGCACGTAGCTAGAAATCCCAGGCCACGAATATTTCCAAGAGGTAATAGAGAGGTACTAAGAATCCTCTCTTTTTTTTCTCGTGGCGTTAGAGCGATATCGGTTTGGCGTTAGGGAGGGAATGGTCTCTAGCTTCCATTTTATTTTCTACGGAAAGGGCTTCTGCACTCGTAAGCTGGGGAATAAAGGACACGCTCGGTTAAGATGTGTTTAAGAATGGGAGTCGTCTGTACACAAATCGCTTCTTCATTTTCTGTTTATCGGAGCTGAGAACTCGGTGGAAACAAAATGGTAATTAATGCGTTGGGCATAGGTTAGGTTGAATGTGAGGTTATGTCGTACGTTCCTTTGCACTTTATTGTGCGAAACTTTGATATCGATGGCTTAGTGCAGAGATATTGTATGTCCACTCTTAAGGGAACCGGACTCACCGATTGGAACGCAAATTTATGGGTGTTTAGAGTGACTCGAAACAAGAACAACGGTGTGTTTCATTTGGGTAAACTAACCTCAAAGTCAAATTGGCACTTCCACTTTTTCGCGTACAACTCTCAAAGTACAACCGACAGAAAAAAATGGTCCAAACAAAAGTTTAATGGAGCAATAAGCACTACAAACTTCCGTTAACAAAATAATTGAAAAAAAGTTTATTTCGTGAGGTATTTTTTTTAAACTTTTTTCAAAATTTTGTTAACGCAAGTTTGCAGGGCTTATTGCATCATTAAACTTTTGTTCGAAACATTTTTTTCTGTCTCTTGTAATTTGAGAGTTATGCGCGAAAAAGTGGAAGTGCCAATTTGACATTGAGGTTAGTTTTCACCCCCTTAAAGGGCGATAGGGCGCAAATGAAATACACCGTTGTTCTTTTTTTGTGTCACTCTAAAAACCCACAAAGGACAATGGACAAATTACCCTATGGGTCCCTTCCCTAATGCCCAGTACGAAATCGCCAATGGATTAGTGGCCCATGGGGCGGATGCAGGCCCAACACGGCCCTGAAATGAAGGTCATGAGGCACATTTGCCGCCCCAGCCTGCTAGAGTATCGCTTACACCCCTCGGTTTTTCCTCAGGTGCCTACCCGAGGTCCCTCGGGCCGGATGGGCTTTTACCCATACAGCACCATAACATTGCAGCAACGTCTCTGCAATGATGCGGTGCAAGATGGCAATGTTGCAACATAACATTGCAGAGACGTTGCAGGTTCAGTCCTATGTCCGCCTTCGCAATATTACAGGTGTGTATTTTTGCAAAGTTGCGGCAACATTACGAATATGTAGTTCTGCAACGTTCCGGCAATGATTCTGCAACGAAACGGCAAAATTGTGGCAAAGATCCTGCAACTCTTCGGCAATATTGCGGTGCGTATCCAGTTAAATGAAACACGCCGTAGAATCCACTCGACATCATGTACATATTTCGAAAACTTTTGACAAAGTCATAGTTGCTTCAGAATATTGTTGTAATGTTTCCACAAGTTTTCACTACAGTATTGCACGACGATGTGCGCGCAATATTGCAGAAATATTGTAGGACCGTTGCCACTGGAACATTGCACGTCGATGTGGGCGCAATATTGCAGCAATATTGCAGGATCGTTGCCAACGGAACATTGCACGGCAACGAAATTGCAATATTGTAGGATCATTGCCACTCCAATAATGCACGACAATATTGCAGGAACGTTCCTACAATATTGCAATGCAACCTGCAACAACGTAATATTGCAGCAACGTCCCTGCAATACTGCTGCAACGAGGTGTGCTGTATGGGTACTACCGGTTTCTTTTGTTCAAAACCGCAAAATCTCGAACTTTGAGGCCATTTTTCGACATTATCCCATCTGATATCGAAGTTAAAAATGGTATCAGTCGATTCGCCTTGGCGAGACCTTTCCAACGGTGTATAGCATATGCTGTACGCTCTTGGGTCAGTAAACCCCTCTAGGACTTAACATTGTCCTTTCGTTCCAATCGGTGAGTCCGGGTTCGCGGTGTTCCCTTGTTAGGGTGTTCGAGGCAGACAGGTTTAAACATGCAATGGTACATATACAATATGATTCAGGGACAATCAATGAACTAAAATATTATTTTCGACAAATTTATGAAATAGGCATAAATGTGATTTTTAGTGCAAACATACTTTTGCACTAGGCCGTTGATATAATATAAGCATGTGCAGAAATAGTCCTGTCAAGGGTTTATTATTTATATCTGTCTTCCCCAAGTTGTAGAAGATTTTAATTAAACCATCACTTGATAGTTTTCCAATAATTTCCTTTATAACAGCTAAAGTTAATCACTTCCATTTCATATTATTACTTTACAGGAAACAAGGCACCTAAATATTGAAGATAGAAGAAAATGTCAAAGAGGAAACTTGTATTATTCAAGAAGGCAAATATGGTGATAGAAACAGATCTAATTGACGTTATCCTCGTGGCTTTTAAAGGTCATCGACAGTTTTTTAAATAGCAGTATGTATTTTTAACTTCATAGCGTAGTAGAAGGTGACAAGGCGAGTTCAACGACGTAGGATACTATGACCTTGAAATAACCTTGGAGTCAGAAATTTACAATCAAGCAATGACAACTTTAAAGAGTGCAATTATTTTATTTGAATTAAATTAGATATTCAAAATGGTGATCTTCAGTAGCAATATGATTATTGAAACATTCTGTAAGATTTTGAAGTGCCATTTCAATCGTTTCCAATGAAATGAAAGCACAAGACTTAATTATCTGACGCATTGTCAAACATATTTAGGTACCCATATTGACAGACTGATACGCTGTCACAATAATTGAAGATTTTTGTAGCAAACAGTGTAAGTGCCAAAAATCAAATTCTATACTATAGTATTACCATTGGCACGTAGAACATTTTCTGATAATTTTTTTTTTTTTTTTTTAAGGTGTTTTCTAGAAGGACCCTTCAATTCGATGGCAATAACAGACTGTACTTACCTGTAGTTTGTTAATAATTGTGTTTGTGCATATTTAGAGATCGCCTTTTGCGAACGGCACACACGTTATTGCTAGGAATTACACTTAATGGTTTAAGGGGGGAAACCTGTTGTTTGGGCTAAAATCACAGCAAAATTTTGGATTTTTTTTTAAAGAAATCAGCGTTTCGATTCATCTGAAATTTGGACCATGCTTTGATGCATCTTTGACGAAGATGCAGGTTTTTTTTTATTAATTTTTAACCATAAATATAGTAGTTACGCATGATCGACCATCACGCCGCGCAAAATTCGTCGTCCGTTGGTGCGCATGATATTTATCTACCGTGTAATCTGAAACAGAAAAATGATACGGCGTTTTATTTTATACATATGTAGCTTGAAATTGATGAACCAGCAAAAAGCAAAAAAATTTATTCAGCAGTATGGAGAGTTTTCAAACTGAAAGGTCTGAACTTTTAATTTTTGCTATCCAATTTTGCGCCAATTTTCTTATGCAACAAAAGAAGTATAGAACTTGGCGGTATTCTGGTTCATCAAATTGAAGCTACATACGTACAAAGTAAAACGCCGTTTCATTTTTCTGTTTCAGATTACCTGGAAGATAAATATCATGCACACCAGCGGACGACGAATTATGTGCGGCGGCGCGATGGTCGATCATGCATAACTACTATATTTATGGTTAAAAATTAATAAAAAAAACCTGCATCTTCGTCAAAGATGCATCAAAGCATGGTCCAAATTTCAGATGAATCGAAACGCTGATTTCTTTAAAAAAAAATCCCAAATTTTGCTGTGATTTTAGCCCAAACAACAGGTTTCCCCCCTTAAGGGGACTAGGCAGTCGAAAAATCGATTTTTTTTATTGCATTTTCCGAAAGTACTATCTTTTCTGAATAAAATGCCGTTTGGGTTATATTAAAATTCGCAAAATTGTTGATTTGGCAGCTAAAAAGATCAAGCGGTAACTTATTGCGTCGCCTTTGCCCAGAAACTTTAAACGCGATTTTCTCGAATCTTTTTTTCTCTTGGTTTTTTCCTGATTGCGAACGAATGGAGGTTCAGATCGACTTGAAAAAAATTACAGGATGTGTAAAACATGTGCCATTTCGCCCCAAACCTCTGATATGATCCGTAAAAATTCGAGATTTTTATAAAAAAATTGAGGAGTCACCGGATTTTTGCAGCGCACAAATAAGAACGAATTTTTCTCGGAAAAATCGCCGTTTTTCAGCCACCAATCGCATGATTTTGATTTAATTGTTGTTTTTATAGGTTTGGGCGGAAACTATGAATCCAACAGACAAGAATCTCGCCTTTGAAATCGGATTACGTCACATTTTAACACCGATATTAAAGCAAAACGACGGGAAAACGTTAAAATGTTTACCCGTCGGCAGCGCCATTTTTAAAGCACATATATATTTCTTATTACTTTTTTTTCAATCTGTATGGTAGTAATAAACATTGGGTAAAAGCATATATCTGGATGTGCTTTCATTTGTTTACAAATAAATAAAGGACAGAGTCTATTTCTCGCGAAAAACGACTGCCTAGTCCCCTTAAGGGGACTAGGCAGTCAGAAACTCGATTTTTTTTTTGTTGCGTTTTTCGAAAGTACCACCCTTCCCGATTAAAATGCCGTTTGGTTTATGTTAAAATTCGCAAAATTGAGGATTTTACAGCCGAAAAGGTCGAGCGCGCCATAAACCGTTCCTGCGCGCACGCAGGTAGACTAGATTCCTCTTTCGAAACTTTAAGCGCGTTTTTCTCGGAATCATATTTCCTCTTCGTTTTGCAGTGATTGGGAAAAAACGGAGGTATCAGTCGATTTGAAAAAAATTCAGCATATATGAAACATGTCTAGTTACGACCTGGACCTACGCATAAGTCTGTAAAAACTTCTGGTTTGTCAAAAAAAAAAATAGAATGGCTCTTTTCCCTGGCGAAAAATGACGTTTCTTTAAAATTTGCCGTTTTGCAGCCACCATTTCTATAATTTTGATTTTTTTCCTTTTTCAATAGGTTCAGGGCAGAATAGGGGCCAGGGCAAAGTATAAATTTCAGAGGATATTTCACAATTAAATTTCTTACGGCCAGAATCACTGCAAAATTACAGCGGCTCCAAAAAAAACGCCTACATATCAGACGACTGTAGCGCTGTCATACATATGTATATAATATTCAAATCATTTATTTTTTACTGTTTATAGTATTAATAAACATTACCCGAACGTACTAGTCACAATTTGTGTTCATCTCCTTGTAAATAATTCGCAAAAAATACTTGATTTTCGAGCGATCTGACTGCCTAGTCCCCTTAAGGGGTAAAACCACTCAAGAGGCAGAAAAAAGGACCTAAATTTGACAATTTATTTTGGGAGTATGACAAACGGAATAGAATTTATTTTCAGAGGGTTTATTTAACACATATTGAAGTACGAAAAACAATTTTTTTTATTGTCATTTCCATACAAAATGGCGGCGACAGAGCCCGTCGTCGAAAACAGCTTTTTCGAAAACACCGCCACGGGAGGACGGATTTCTCGGCGTATCACCATATTTTCCTTGAACAATACAAGTTTTCCACATTTTCTCTTATCTTCAATCGTAACAGAGATATTTAGGTGTCTTGTTTCTAATGCCTCACCCTGTATTTTTATCCATTTCTAATAATATTTTGCATTGATATGAAAATATCGTTCTAAGTGACAAAGCTTTCATCACAGAGCTTGGTAAATCAACTTATTCTCTTCCCTACGTTTAATAGTTATCGACACCAATTTACCCGGTCCCATACAGCACACTTGGTTGCTGAAACGTTGCAGAAACCTTGCTGAAAAGTTGCAGTTACGTTGCGGTGCAATGTTGCACAGGGGCGGACATAGGAAGATTTCTGCAACAATTCAGCAATGTTGCGGTGCAATATTACCCTGCAACGTTTCTGAGATTTTACTGCAACGTTTCTGCAACGTTTCTGCAACGTTTCTGCAACTTTTCAGCAACTTTTCAGCAACTTTTCTGCAACGTTTCTGCAACTTTTCAGCAACTTTTCTGCAACGTTTCTGAGATTTTACAGCAAGTTTTCTGCAACGTTTCTGCAACTTTTCAGCAACTTTTCTGCAACGTTTCTGCAACTTTTCAGTAACTTTTCTGCAACGTTTCTGAGATTTTACAACAAAGGTCCCGCAATAAGCAGGGCTCAAAAACTGTTATAAAATCGATTTAGTATATAGATTTAGTATAATATCGTAGTATACCCACTATACAGTGTATATTAGGTTACGCTTTGTGTAACATAATATAATTTATGATAATTTAGTGCAATAAGTAGCAGACGATGTAGACTCAATTGTTGTATGCTTTATGTAACCTATGGGACTATTCCCGATAATAATAATAATAATAATAATAATAATAATAATAATAACAGCAACAATAACAATAACAATAACAATAACAACAATAATAATAATAATAATAACAATAATAACAATAATAATAAAAATATTAATAATAATAATAATAATAATAGTATTGGCTCTGGTGGATCTTCCCAAGCCGGCGGCGTGGTGAAGATCCAGGCGTTGTGTGACGTACCTCACGTGCGACACGACAGGTTGCAAAGCCAAAGCACGTAAGAAAGCACACGCGTAAATAGTTAGAGCGTGATTAGTTATTAATTGCTTTAAGTAGTAAAAATGGTTAGAACGTGTGTGTTTTGTGGTGCAGGAGACCTGAGGGTGCGTTCCGATTTTCGCAGTGAGTGCAGAAATCGCAGCGCAGTCACTGCGCGCATACGTATCGTTCCGTTTCGTTACTGCGGTTCGTGCGGTCTTGAAATTTAAAAATGCTACTATGGAAAAAGAAACGTTGTTTACAATAACCTCGATACTATTCAACAATAGTGATAATGAAATCAGCAGCTATTATTCGTCGAATGGAAGCGAAAATGAAGATGATATTAACTTGCCATTTAGAATCGGAATTAATATACATATCATTAATTGTAAACAAAACACTCGGACAGATTATGTTTGCCTAAAAATTGACAGATTATGGAGAATATTATGGAGGTTATTCCGGGATATTCGATAAGTATGTAATTATACATTTGTATTAAAAAAAAACATCACATGAAGTTTCTTCAAAATAATAACGTAAAAAAGTGGCATTGTAATCGTGAGAGAATTAATTGTTTTTATTACTTTTCATTAAATTGTATCAGCTATTTCCAATAGAGAAATTCGAATAATCAAAGATTGGAAAAACAAATACGCATGCGCGCGCGCAGTGACTGCTTCACCTTTGAAATTCTGCGTTTGCTGCACGCTCGCTGCACCGGAAGTAGCATCGTATTGGTGGAAAGTGAGAGAAATTCTAGGGAATCGTACGATGCCACCAATACGATGCCACCAATTTCATGCACTCACTGCGAAAATCGGAACGCACCCTGAGTGAATTGGGTGAAGGTTTGACATATCACGGGTAAGTAGAACCCATGTATATGCTACTTGTAGGTTATGTCGAACTTCTTAAAAATAAATATTTTTGTTTGTTTCATATAGATTTCTGTTGAAGAATGAAAACTATCTGCATCGTTGGTTACAGAACATGGGTCTGGGCCTGAATTTCGTACATTCAAAGAAATCTTCTCTCTGCAAGCATTCCTACTGTATTTGGACAATATAAATGTTCTTGTGTTTTCTGTCACGATATATAAGAACAGGATAAAAACAGATTGTTTCGCAAGTAATATATATGAATTATTCAAATTAAGGAGCTTATTTTTAAGTTAAAGTAACTAATATAAAATATTTGATGCCTATTAAACAACTGCAATTTTCTAATTATTTAAAATACATATATTTCTTTGCTTTCTGTGCTACAAGCTTTTACTTTTCACACAGTTTCCTTGTAAACATGCATGTACTGTACAACTTTCATTTCACTTTCCGTTCAATTATTTAAAGTAACGGTGATTGTTATTTTTCCATTGCGTCGCTTCAATGCAGCCTGCGATTGGCGTTACATGAATGTTGTTTTTAATGAAGCCATTTTTCACGACTGAAATAATTTATTGATGACCTTTTATAGATTCATTTACTGAAGAGAAGCTGTGGAAGCTGCTGATATTAAATAAATTAATAGAGGATTCTGTGGCAGAGAAATATACAAAAAGAATCATTCATATATTCAAACATATAGTAAAATGAGTAAGTAAATTTATTATTTATCTCATTTCAGCACTTAAAGTTGTAAAATTGTAAAATAAATGCATATATTATTCCAGGTTCATTACACGCTGCATGCAGTACATGTTAAGTAAAGAGAGCGGAAGAGCCTGGAACTCCACATACGCGGGTTTGAGAAGATCCACCAGAGCCAATACTATTATTATTTTTATTGTTTTTATTATTGTTCTTGTTGTTGTCGGCTTGTATAGAAAAAATATATGAATATTTAATTGTCAATATTTATTGTGATTTAATCAATTTCCCTTACATTTTTTATCCTTCCTGTAAAATCTCAGAAACGTTGCAGAAAAGTTGCTGAAAAGTTGCAGAAACGTTGCAGAAAAGTTGCTGAAAAGTTGCAGAAACGTTGCAGAAAAGTTGCTGAAAAGTTGCAGAAACGTTGCTGTAAAATCGCAGAAACGTTGCAGAAAAGTTGCTGAAAAGTTGCAGAAACGTTGCAGAAAAGTTGCTGAAAAGTTGCAGAAACGTTGCAGAAAAGTTGCTGTAAAATCGCAGAAACGTTGCAGAAAAGTTGCTGAAAAGTTGCAGAAACGTTGCAGAAAAGTTGCTGAAAAGTTGCAGAAACGTTGCAGAAAAGTTGCTGAAAAGTTGCAGAAACGTTGCAGAAAAGTTGCTGAAAAGTTGCAGAAACGTTGCAGAAAAGTTGCTGAAAAGTTGCAGAAACGTTGCAGAAAAGTTGCTGAAAAGTTGCAGAAACGTTGCAGAAAAGTTGCTGAAAAGTTGCAGAAACGTTGCAGAAAAGTTGCTGAAAAGTTGCAGAAACGTTGCTGAAAAGTTGCTGAAAAGTTGCAGAAACGTTGCAGAAAAGTTGCAGAAATATTTCATGCAACGTTGCACACGGGCGGACATAGGAACATTTCTGCAACATCTCAGAAATATTACCTGCAAGGTAACTGCAACGTTTCTGCAACTTTTCAGCAACGTAATTTGCTGTAGGGGGTGTAGTAACCTTCGCGTGACCATCTTTTTTTGCTGGACTGAGAAATGGATCCTATGAGATTGGAAATGTCGACGGCACGGGCGCGAGAGGAAAGTCGCGGCGTTTCGACTTAAACCACGAAACAATCGCCACGGACGGTTGAGTCACGGAAAATCGATGGGCGTGTTTGAATTCGAACCGCTTTCATTATTCAGAGAGCTTGCACGCGGTCACACGTTGCTTCCTAGCAAACTTACGTGTAAATCGCTGCAAACAATTGGCGCGTGTGCTCGTGTCGCTTTTCCACGCCCTCTCTCTCTCTCTGCACTTAAAGCGAAAACCAAATCGTTCTCGCGGGCCAATTTGACAGTTAATGCGTCCTCCAACTTCAGAATGGGTCAAAATTCGAACCCCTGGACCCATTGTTTCGTTAAGTGGAATCCGATGCTGGAAGCACGCGCTATAAAAATTATTACGTAGTCCGCAAGTTTCACGAATCCTTCGATCCCAGATTGTATATTTTAGGAGAAATTTATGAGGCACTTACGATCCTAGTAATTATCAAAAATTTATTGAGCGCTTTCCTCAAATATCCAGAAATATAATAAATATTCTTTACAAACGAGTCTCGTGAGTTCTTCAATTTTACCAACTTTTGGGACTTAAATAGAGAAGAAATTATTTGCGAATACTAGATTTTATAACAACTGTGTAATTTTAAATTTCATTAGTTTTCCTAAGTACAGGTATTTTTTCTTCGCATATAACTTTGCTTTATTTCTTGTTTTATTTCTCTTCTGTTAGCATACCGAGGAGGAATGTGTCCTGCATCGGCCGATGTAGATTTATCCTTCAACTATGGTATCATGTGTCATTGTTCCCCTTTGCAGTGGTCTAACAATTCAATCCATTCCGACCATCTCCCGCTGAAGATTGAAACCCTCTGTGTGTTCACCCTTCCTACGCGTTCCCTTACATATTTTTCAGATATCTGCACGTATCAGTTTCTGAAAGATTTTTGTGCGCATCGAGATATAAATATAACTGATTTTTTATCTTTTCTGTTATAGGGCAGCATGCAGGAAATTTTGACTGGAGGAAAAAAGTTTTTAATGGATAAATTTTGGCAGGAAAAAAGACTGTTTTGGCATTCACAAGATATGTTCGATGTGTCTTCCTTCCACTTGAACACAATATTCGCATTTACAGTGGCGGACGAAAGAAAGTTTACAACTTTTGAAATCGCGTAACTTTTTTAAAATTAATAAAAACTACTTGAGTTGTTTGAGAAGCTGGAAGGATTAGTTTGATAAGTGACGTGTTTCGACGTTTTGAGAAAAAATGCACTTGGTCGGAGGAGCAAAAAGAATAGTAGGTTCTTTTTGTGAGCCTGGAATGAAAATTCAAAAAACCCGTTTGTAGATTGAAGTTGTATATATAGGTACATGCCTAAAATTTCATAAAAATCTGTTAACGTTGCTCTGAGCTATAAACGCTTAAAGATCGCAGAATAAGGTCGAAAATCGCGAAATTCCGGAAATCAGCGACAAAAAAAGTTTGAAGAACATTTATTTTTTTTTTTCCATTCCGACCAACTGGATTTTTTTTCAAAACGACGAAACACGTCACTTAGCAAACTAATCATGGTAAATAATGTAAAATCATACACAAAAAAATTTAGCATACAATTGAGATATTTATTTATGTGATACGAAAAGCAGCACTTAATTTTTTCTTCGTTAATTTTGATGAGAAGAATTTTAAGCGGATATTAGAAGAGCGAAAACGATGACTTCCTTACTAGAGAAAGAGACAACAAGGCATTGAAGAAAACGCTATAATTGTAATAATTAAGCTATTACATAACAAAATATCATTTTTTAGATGATATTAACGATTAAGTTTTTTTATTTACTATTTGGGTAACAGTAATTGGTACAAGCGTGTCAAGCATTTTGTAATACTCTTGTGGTAGTAATTGCTCATTTAGACGAAACGACATAACCTTAAAACGAGATAAACAGTATTTGGTTATTTAGGTGGCAGTAATTGGGGTGTCAGTAATTCGATCGACCACGTTTTAAGGGTGACTGTAATAGCTCCCGATATATATTTTTTACATCACTGAATTTATAAATAAAAAATAATAGAGTTTTTGAGAGAGTCACATTTTCTTCCATTAAACATATTAAATAATAATACATAAATAGGAAAGCTTATTCATTTGGCCAATAAATACAAAAACTATGCAATAATGTCAGAGTTAATTCTTAAGGTGACAGTAGGTCACTCGGCCCTTTACCCACCTTAAATAATTTTAAGAATGTTCATCTCATTTTGGTACATTATTGTGTTACTCCCATTGTGTCACATGATGCACATATTTACGAAAAAAAAATTTAAAAACAATTAAAACCGACTTCAAAAAAATAAAATTGCACTAAAAAGTTAAAAATAATTTTTTCCCTTATTTAATCTACGACTCTCATATTTTTTAAGCCGGCACCAGATTTACACAGTGCAAATGATGAGGCACCGACTTAAAAAATATCAGAGTCGTAGATTAAATAAGGGAAAAAATTATTTTTAACTTTTTAGTGCAATTTTATTTTTTTCGAAGTCGGTTTTAATTTTTAAAAAAAAAAATTAGTTTTAACTTTTTAGTTTTATATATATTGACACAACATGCTGAGGAGATATGCGCGTACGTACGTAAAATAATAATAATTAAGTGAAAATAGTCTTTATTATTAACCATAACTGGCAAAATATTAGGCCAATGTTGATGCAGTGTAGGATGGGACCACCGGCGCATCGCCCTCTTTCGAATATAGAAAAAAAGTTCATCGAAATCGGTCCATATGCTGAGGACTTATGCGAGAACAAACATATAAATTATTATTATCAACCATAACTGGCAAAATATTGAGCCAATATTGATTAAGTTTAGGATGGGACCACCGGGGCATCGCCCTCTTTCGAATAAAAAAAAGATAAAAAAACAAACATAAAAAAATTTAAAAAAACATACAAACGGGTCGAATCTATAACCTCCTCCATTTTGAAGTCGGTTAAAAAATGACTGTCTGTACAAAGTATGCTTCCTTCTTGCGAAGTTGTAAATTCTGTAAAAACATTACTCTGCCCATTTGAATTAGTTGTACGCGTATGAATATTCGAGACGTTTAAATAAAAATTTAAAATATTCAACAATGTAGAATACATTCCAGGTTTCACCCTTAAGAAGATTCAACAAAAGAATTATTCTTATTTCGTACATCTTAAAGTATGTTCCAGTCTGTTCAATTGTTGAGTCATAATTGCGGTCCATACATTTGGTGATTCAATTTACCGCAACGTAAACTAAAAACTTCCAAACCCGCAGGCGTCTTATATTTTTTAAATAAATCCGAAACCATCGAAGTGACGACATAAACCCACCCTGTTTACACGCGGACTACATCATCCTTCAATTTCATCAGCCTCTTTGACGTCAAATGCAAAAAGTGATCGATTCGATGTGGAATAGCTAAAAAAGAAACACGCTTGAATGGCATTAAAATAATTACTTTCCTGCAACGTCGCACAGTGGGCGATTTTGGCAATCTAGCTTTACTAAATTAATAACTTTTTACTGGCTGAAGTTATTTACCTAAATTTTTTTTAATATCTTTCTAATGTCTTCAGAGCATGTTACGAGTATAAAGTTTTAGTCATACTCACATTTTTAATGAAGAAAAAATGGTCAACTGTCACTTTCGTCAGACGAATCATATGAATCGCTGGAATCTGATGATGGATTCTGATCTTCATTTTTCAATAATAGGCTGACATCAGGGCTTCTATTGTGTTGTTTTGATGATTTGGACGAAAAAGCGTTCCATTAATAGTACCGTTACACTTTTTATGAATTTCTTTTACAGGTATTTATAAAATGAGGTTTTATGTTTGTATTGTGATTTCATACTTCATTTTTAAAAGTAAATAACTTTGGTGTTCATCTATATTCTTCAATTTCGTTTCTTCTAATGTATTTTGGACAATATAGCAATTATTACTAAGTTTTGTAAAAACGTTTTTTTTAAGTATTAACATTGTACAGTACAATAAAAGTTTTTTTAAGTTTCAGAAGACATTAAAATTGTTCTGCAGTTCCCTTCAATCAAATTCATGGCACATATCAATTAATGACTAAAAAGGATTATGTTGGAAAAAAAATTTGCTGCGCATATTTGCGCGTTTTGAAGAAAATCAATTTAGTAATCATGTAGAGCTAGAAGTGGGAAACTGTTTATGAAAAGTGCTTATCGCCTTTCGCCCTTTCCGAACGCGAGACTGAAGAGTTTGTTTAGATTAGCCAGAACTCATGCGACGCATATCGCTTTCTCGGGCGCGTGAATGAAGAGCGCGTTTTCGCCTCAAACGTGTTACTTGTTAAATTGATTTTCTTCAAAACGCGCAAATATGCGCAGCAAATTTTTTTTCCAACATAATCCTTTTTAGTCATTAATTGATATGTGCCATGAATTTGATTGAAGGGAACTGCAGAACAATTTTAATGTCTTCTGAAACTTAAAAAAACTTTTATTGTACTGTACAATGTTAATACTTAAAAAAAACGTTTTTACAAAACTTAGTAATAATTGCTATATTGTCCAAAATACATTAGAAGAAACGAAATTGAAGAATATAGATGAACACCAAAGTTATTTACTTTTAAAAATGAAGTATGAAATCACAATACAAACATAAAACCTCATTTTATAAATACCTGTAACAGAAATTCATAAAAAGTGTAACGGTACTATTAATGGAACGCTTTTTCATCCAAATCATCAAAACAACACAATAGAAGCCCTGATGTCAGCCTATTATTAAAAAATGAAGATCAGAATCCATCATCAGATTCCAGCGATTCATATGATTCGTCTGACGAAAGTGACAGTTGACCATTTTTTCTTCATTAAAAATGTGAGTATGACTAAAACTTTATACTCGTAACATGCTCTGAAGACATTAGAAAGATATTAAAAAAAATTTAGGTAAATAACTTCAGCCAGTAAAAAGTTATTAATTTAGTAAAGCTAGATTGCCAAAATCGCCCACTGTGCGTCGCTTCAAGCACACGTCGAGTACAAAATCTCAGCCAAATTGGTGTTTCGAACTCTTATCACCGAGGATTAAAAGTCTTTTCACCCGAGACACTTTTCCGCTCTGCCACTGGTATTTCGACCAGATCCACCCATTTCCTGCCCCCTATCTTCGCTGAACCAGCGTCGCCTCTGCCAAACGAGTCCATCCGGAGCGCCAGTCGCGGAGCCGCGGCAGGTGTATCGCGCGAAAAGGCTCGAACATTTAAATGGCCTTTGAGCTTTTCCAGCTAAACAAGCGCCGAGTAATTATCCCGCGACAGCGGGACGCTTCGAAACTTTCCTGACTGCGTAAACGAGTGGGAAGTTATTAATCTCGCGGGCAGGGAGGCGCGGAAGTAATGCCTCTTACTTTGCGCCCTGTTAATGCGCCCGCGGAAGAAGAAGCGGGCAGATAAAAAAGGAACGGAGGGAAGAAATCAGTGGAAGAGCCGAAGCTCGCATGGAAAATTCATACATCTCGTGCCTGTGTAGTCGACCACTTTACTGCTGTACGCCTCCACCACCCCGGACCGCCCCATTCCTCGCCCTCTTTTCCCTCTTTCTCGTTCCTCCCGATCGATAAGGGCTCCAGTTTACCGGGACACTCTTATCCAGCAGCTGCATGCATGACATCAAGTCGTAAATAATAACCCCTCTGGAAAAAAAAAAAAGGATTAACCCGGTATACCACGCGGAGGAGATTGATAATTAAAACGAGCGACACCTCCATTACTCGGCGCCGTTAACGCCGCTGGAGGAATACCAGCTGGACGGTATTTAGCAGCGCTGGCTGTCGCGGAAGCACTTGCCACTGTAAATCGCGATCGTCAACGGTACGTACGATTAGAAAAGTATGGATTAACTGGCGTTGGATGATTTGATTCGGTGTTGAATTGGAAAGGGTGTAGGTCAGTTCGTGACTTGGAATTTCGATATTTAATATCTAGTAGATATACATGAGATTAGTATTTTTTAGTAATTTATTGATAAGCTACTCGGTGTACATTAACGCTTCTTTATGTTAGTCTTAGTTACGTGTTTAATTATGGGTCCAATACGCTTTAAGGGGACTAGGCAGTCGAAAAATCGATTTTTTTTATTGCATTTTCCGAAAGTACTATCTTTTCTGAATAAAATGCCGTTTGGGTTATATTAAAATTCGCAAAATTGTTGATTTGGCAGCTGAAAAGATCAAGCGGTAACTTATAGCGTCGCCTTTGCCCCGAAACTTTAAGGGGACTAGGCAGTCAGAAACTCGATTTTTTTTTTATTGAATTTTTCGAAAGTACCACCCTTCCCGATTAAAATGCCGTTTGGTTTATGTTAAAATTCGCAAAATTGAGGATTTTACAGCCGAAAAGGTCGAGCGCGCCATAAACCGTTTCTGCGCGCACGCAGGTAGACTAGATTCCTCTTTCGAAACTTTAAGCGCGTTTTTCTCGGAATCATAGTTCCTCTTCGTTTTGCAGTGATTGGGAAAAAACGGAGGTATCAGTCGATTTGAAAAAAATTCAGCATGTATGAAACATGTCTAGTTACGACCTGGACCTACGCATTAGTCTGTAAAAACTCCTGGTTTGTCAAAAAAAAAATAGAATGGCACTTTTCCCTGGCGAAAAATGACGTTTCTTTAAAATTTGCCGTTTTGCAGCCACCATTCCTATAATTTTTATTTTTTTCCTTTTTGAATAGGTGCAGGGCAGAATAGGGGCCACGGCAAAGTATAAATTTCAGAGGATATTTCACAATTAAATTTCTTACGGCCAGAATCACTGCAAAATTACAGCGGCTCCAAAAAAAACGCCGACATATCAGACGACTGTAGCGCTGTCATACATATGTATATAATATTCAAATCATTTCTTTTTTACTGTTTATAGTATTAATAAACATTACCCAAACGTACTAGTCACAATTTGTGTTCATCTCCTTGTAATTAATTCGCAAAAAATACTTGATTTTCGAGCGATCTGACTGCCTAGTCCCCTTAAACGCGATTTTCTCGAATCTTTTTTTCTCTTGGTTTTTTCCTGATTGCGAACGAATGGAGGTTCAGATCGACTTGAAAAAAATTACAGGATGTGTAAAACATGTGCCATTTCGCCCCAAACCTCTGATATGGTCCGTAAAAATTCGAGATTTTCATAAAAAAAATTCAGGAGTCACCGGATTTTAGCAGCGCACAAATAAGAACGATTTTTTCTCGGAAAAATCGCCGTTTTTCAGCCACCAATCTCATGATTTCGATTTATTTGTTGTTTTTATAGGTTTGGGCCGAAACTATGAATCCAACAAACAAGAATCTCACCTTTGAAATCGGATTACGTCACATTTTAAGACCGATATTAAAGCAAAACGACAGAAAAACGTTAAAATGTTTACCCGTCGGCAGCGCCATTTTTAAAGCACATATATATTTCTTATTAATTTTTTTTCGATCTGTATGATAGTAATAAACATTGGGTAAAAGCATATATCTGGATGTGATTTCATTTGTTCACAAATAAATAAAGGACAGAGTCTCTTTCTCACGAAAAACGACTGCCTAGTCCCCTTAAGGCAGGACACCACCTTCGCACTTAAAAAAAATTGAAAATTTTTTTGTTCTCAAAGGACTCTTTCAAGTGTATAGAATCGAAATTCATTCATTAGAAAGGTGGCCGGAACCTTTTTCTTGTGTAAAAACCGGATTGGAACAGATATATAAATCTATATAAAACTTTAAACGCGTTTTTCTCGAAACGATGTTTTCCAAATCGGCGTGTCAGATTACTCCTATAATTTTCATCCGATTGACTTGAAACTTTGCACAATTCTTCCCCGTGGTGTAATCTAACGATGTACGTAGGACTTTTGCTGTAGCGTTGTTATTTTTCTTTTGGTGCGCAATTTTATAAACTTCTTTAAACTTTTTTACCCTAAAAAAATTGACCTTTTTGTTCAAATGGCCGCCATTTTCTTAAAAATCGAAATTTCGTAAAATCCCTACGTACATCATTGAAAAATATTGTTGTTAATAGGAACATTCTTTGGTTTTTTTTCTAAGAGCCACGTACAGAGCGGAATTTGACACGCCGTCTAACGATGTTCCTCCAAAGGAGTGTATTTTGGCGCCACCTACAAGAGATTATTTTTCACTTTTTCAGTTTCAAAAAATGTGTAATTACAGATTAAAGTTACATTAATGAATGACTGAAACCGATTTTGTTTCTGCGCATTCTTTGTATGCAAAAAAAATTAATGAAAAACGCCTCCAAAATCGCAGTCAAAGGTGGTATCCTGCCTTAAACGCGTTTTTCCCGAAACAGTGTTCTCAAAATCGGTGGAACCTGTATTTCCAAAAGTTTTTTTATTTTGAAGAATATACTTCTGGCTAGCGGGCAAACCAGAAGAAAATACAAAAAATTAAAAATTTATAATTTTTAAAGACGTTGAAAGGACGAAAAATATAGAGAAAAAGTGATTTCACACTTCAAGTGTCGGTATTTTCTCAAAAAATGTAATTTTTGTAATTTTTTCTGGTTTCCCCCCTAGCCAGAAGTATATTTTTCGAAATAAAAAAGTTTCAGTCGAATCGGATAATAACTTTGGGAAATACAGGTCCCACCGATTTGGATCAATTTCTTGACGCCTTGGCTTTAACGACTCCCCAGTGCCGTCTGCAATGATTAATTATAAAACAAAAAATATATTTCTATAGTTTAAGACATCCTTAATACAATGCAAAAAGTCCCATTAAATTATATATAGTAGTTTTCCTTTAATTAATTCCTAAATATCACCTATTTTTTTGGGCTCTAGACCGGAAGGTCCCCTTAACAAGGGAAGATCCCGAACCCGAAAATTCCAAAAATTCTTAGACTTTCTGAATATGTAGGGGATTTCCTCTTGATTTCTACGCAATTTTTGTTTGCTGCCCAAATTCACTCGAAGGGGGTGAAATTAACCCCTGAAAATTCGGCTATTTCCCGATTTTCTGTTATAACTCGCGAACTGTAAGAGATAGAAAAAAAGTTTCAAGACAAAAGTTACTTCTTTTAATTAAATCTATCATTTGGTACAAAAATTATTTTACAGTTCACGAGTTATAACACAAAATTGGAATATAACCGGATTTGCAGGGGCCAATTACACCCCCTTGAAGTGAATTTGGGCAGCAAATTAAAATTCCGTTTTAATCAGGAGGAAATTCCCTACATATTCAGAAAGTTTCAGAATTTTTCGAATTTCCAGGTTCGGGATGTTCCCTTGTAAGTTAGCTTAACAGAACTTTTTAATTGAATGCAATAAGAATTATGGCCAGATGAAGATATCTATTGGATTCCCATTAATTGTTGAAAGGATGAATTATTTTGAATGGTAAAAATGGAAGTTAGACCCCGCATTACAGAGTAAGGAATTTTTTATTCTACAGTAGAAATGTAATATCCTAAAGGTGCAAATCCACGTTGAGACAAAAATGTCGTGTCTCGCATTAAACTTTAATTTCCATTATTATTGTTCTCTTATTTTTATTATTTCCATTTTGTTGTCGCTGAGATTTTTGTCTCATGATAGAAAAGTCTCATGCAAAATCTCATCGTTGATTCGGACCTTAATAATTGAAACTTATTATGGCTAGAATGGCTAGTACAGACAGAAATGTTTAATTCGACGATTGGTTTTAAATGTTTCATCAAATTTCTATTAACCATTTTTGTTGTTGAAAATGATCGATGTATTTTCCAGGAACGATACAAGTGTTATAAATGCAATTTTTCTATCTTGGCAGCGCAGTTTTTGTTACAATAGTCCTTTAATGATCAGATACTAGCTTCATCTTGATAAAACAGTATCATAACTAATGGAAAAAAATTTGAGTCCTTGATTAAAAAACTATAAACATCAAGCGTTCAAATGCTTCTTCTAAATATTTTTTAAAAGTAGCACTGTAATATATTTAAAAATTGAAGGAAAAAAGTCAGTTACGTTTAGCAATACTAAGCAATTAAAATTTGAAAACTGAATTATAAAAATGAAAATAACCAAAGTCACGGTAGCTCGCGATCGGATTGGAAACGTTTATATAAAACTCAAATGAAATGTTTAACGATGTGCCATTGCTTTTAAATTCGTATTTATTTTGTTAAAAGCTTTCGCGTGTAAATTAAATAAAATCTATCGCAATAAAGCCACAATACGAGATATTAAGCACCAGTTGAGTATGATTTTTTAAAAAATGTTTAAAAGTGAAATACTTGGTCAAGTATGAAACAATGGAATGTTTAATGCATTTTCATATGCAATACTATTGCTCATATATTTACTTTACCGTAACAGTGTACACATAAAATAATGTATTTTCAATTACAGCATATAACACACTTTGTAAAAGGATCCTTTGAGTTTTATATATTCGATGAATTATTGATACGTTAAATATATTTTGATAATAGGGGAGACCGGGGCACATTTGGTCAGTTTAAATTTGCCTCCTTACCTAAATATGTTCTGTGTCGTTGTAATATCATGAATGTCGATTGAGTGGTGCGATTAGTTTGTAATTTAAATAAAAAATCAAGAAGTTTATTCCTAAACAAGGTAAGCATAATTGAAATAATTAAAAATTGGAATGTTGGCTAAGGTGTCGACGATGCATATTTTCACGAATTATGCTTTAAGAATACATTCATTTTAGAGGCTTATACCATTTCTAACGCCCCAATATCTGCATTATATATTTCATATTAGCCACAAAGAAATAAGCTTAACACCAGGGGCACATTTGTTCTGTATTATATTGGAATACATTATTACCACTTGATGACGAAAAAATATCTGTTGGGGATTTTTTGCTCATTAAGTTTCCGACAAAAAAGCATAAGATACTATATATGGCAAATTCTAAGTCTAGAAGACGATGGCACTTATGAGATGAAGTTTTTAAGAAAAAAGGGAAAATTCGATTTCGTTTATACTCGGGTAGACGGTAGTTCAACAATAATGCGTTCGGATGTAGTTCATCAAGACTGAATCCTTGTGTCAAATTTAATTTACATTTTGATGGGCATCAGATGGAATAATTTAACATAGATATCATAAAAGTTAAATAAATGCTTTGTATAATATTTTTTTAGCATTTTATATTTATGTAAAATTGTGCCCCAGTGCTGTTCAAAACTACCCCCTACAGGGGCACAATTGCAAAATACAGAAATAAGTTAATAAAAAAAAATTGTTTAAGACACTGTGCAAAAATCTTACAAACATTCATTTAGCTAAAAATATGTCTAAAGTTTATCTGTGCATAAAACAAGTTATTTTTCCAGTGTATAAAAAAAGTATGTTCCAATTTCAAAGAATGTCGAATTGTGCCGCGGTCTACCTTACCCTATTCTTCACAGCGGAAGGAATGTAATTTGCCACCGACAAGCAAAGAAGTTAATCCAGTTCCAGCGATTTTGCCACGGTTTCATTAATGCGGGATAGAAGTTCGTTGAGTTCATTTTAAAGTTTTCGTGCATATTACCGTAAAGAAATACCGCGAACGTGTTCAGATTTTTGAGGTGTTAAATAAATCCCATCTGGGCTGAGTGTGCATCAACATTCATCTTCTTCTGGCATGAAAGTCGGGAAAAATATGACGCCGCCACGAAATGACGAAATCATTCTATACAGGGTGTCCTCAAATAAAAGGTGAAAATCATTCCTCCATCCAGGCCTCTGATTAAAATCTAATACGAAATATAGAAAATTAAATTCTCATTAGTTTGGGCTCATGCTCAAAGTACGACGCGAGGTGTACAAAACTTTCTCGGCAAATGCGTCTGCTCGTAAAAGCCTCGCCGACTTGCAACCACATTTCGTCAAACCTTGCGCCGCTCGAAGTGTTAATAAAAGTTTTTAGTCAGTCACCTTTTACTACACAGAGTATCGTGGGAAAATGTGATCTCCTTGAAGCAGGTGATCGGAGACGTTAAACGAAGTGAAAAAGTTTCTATAAACAGGATATCAAAAACTAGTACCGAATCAGATAATAAAACTGTAATGCGTTCTCGAAATAGCTACCACTATTTTGTACGGAAAAGTCGATGACTTACAAAAATAACCGTCACATTTATTGGGGCATAATTGGTGGGATATTTTTTGTTGAAGCTAATACAACGTTCTATAATTTTTTAGAATTTTCAAATTATACATTTCATTCCAGAAATAAAACTTTTTTTGAATGTCCATTTAAAAAATTACTATCATTATTATTACTCATGGTTTTGTGTTTTAGCATTTGGATTAGGTAGACTTTGATAGTATTTACCTCATGTGTATATTCCAGAGTTGGGCATTAACTAAATAAAAAATTATTTAAATAATTGATCGAGGAAAAGCTACTTCAACTTTATTCGTTATTCGAGGTTCGAATAATCTGGGTTTATTTTATTCGATACGTGACGAATAATTTTTTTAAGTTTTATTCATTTGGGGCCCTTTTGGGGCTTTGAATGAGCACATTACTTAAAAACGATTTAAAGTATAAATACGTATGTGTGTGTTAGTGCTCGACTGTGTTTGCATGTATGTTCGACTATAAATTCGTTCTGTTCAAAAGAACACAAAAATACAATAAAATAAAATAATTCCTGAACAACACAAAAATACCAAAAATAATATTAATTAAAATCATGGAAGAAAAGAAAAGATGAAACACAAACGTCCTACGTCTACGTCGTTAGCTCTGGGTAACGCTGAAAGAAAGTTCTCTGAATTTTGGTATGTGTTCATTCGATTAGGTCAGTAAAACTGCCATGTAGATCAAATATTTTTACAATTCGATTACAGATTCGTAATCATTTTGAACTTTGGAAATCTGACAGCGCTGGAAATCTCAACCCCTACATACAAATTTTCATAATTGAAAAATTTTCAAAATTTTGGTCCGCCATGTTCCATCCGCCATTTTGAATTTTGAAAATCTGATAGCTGATGCGTAACGAGCGACCCAAAGACCCCCTACATGCAAATTTTCATGAAAATTAAAACATTTTCAAAATTTTGGTCCGCCATGTTCCATCCGCCATTTTGAATTATGGAAATATGACAGTGGATTCGTAACGAGCGACTCAAAAAACCCCTACATACAAATTTTCATAATTGAAAAAGTTTCAAAATTTTGGTCCGCCATGTTCCATCCGCCATTTTGAATTCGTCAATTCTCAATACCGATTCGTAATCAGCGACTCGTGTCGATTCGTAATCACTTCACTTTCGAACCGTTCGAGTCATTTTCGGATTTTTATTAATAGTATTACTAAAATATCTTCCAATTTCGCAGATTGTAGCCGCCATATTGAATTTTTCAAAACGCTAACTTTCTTTCAAAAGTACATGTGTAGACGAACAATTTAAGCCCTCACACGTTTGTCTACGTTTCGTCAAATTTTGGACTCGAAGGTGATCCGGTTGACGTGGAACGACCTTATATAAATTTTTGGAAACCGAAAAGCACTATTTTTTAAATAAAAACGCCTGTCCTCTAAGGTTTAATCGAAAATTTTATATAAATAAAAAATTTTCCCATCTCTGGTATATTTTTCATTTCATGTTTATTACACTCGTTTAGGTACTTCATTTTTAACCGACTTCAAAAAGGAGGAGGTTATAGATTCGACCCGTACGTTTTTTTTATGTTTGTTCCCTCATAACTCCTCAGCATATGGGCCGATTTTGATGAACTTTTTTTTATTCGAAAGAGGGCGATGCGCCTGTGGTCGAATTTGAGACATCCTTATTCTCACTTTTTCAAGTCGCTTATTTTGGGAATCGTCCATTTACTTTTTTTTACGAACTGCTCCTTTTGTAGGCCTGCCTATTTCTAAAAAATAATTGTAATTATATAACTTAAAAAACTAAAAAGTAAAAAAAATAAAAAAATTGAAACCGACTTCAAAAAAATAAAATGCTCCAAAAAGTAAAAAATAATTTGTTCTTTTAAAGTAATTATAACTATATAACTTAAAAAACTAAAATCCAAAAATAAAAAAATTAAAAAAATTGAAACCGACTTCAAAAAAATAAAATGCTCTAAAAAGTAAAAAATAATTTTGTTCCTTATTTAATCTACTACTCTCCCCTTTTTTAAGTCGCCGCCATATTTACACAGTGCAAATTATGAGGCGCAGACATAAAAAATTGGTAGTCGTAGATTAAATAAGGATAAACATTTTTTACTTTTTAGAAGATATTTATATTTTTGAAGTCGGTTTTAATTTTTTTTAAATATATATATATAGATTTCTTACTTATTTTGTCATGTAAAATTGAAACACCCTGTATACTAGCTTCCTGGGTTGGCAGCCACATGGCCAATTAATACAGTTCACAAAAAATCGCTGCAAAATGTTCTTCGTATCTCGAGCCTGTCGTACACACAGATCCACAGACACAGTTGAAATTATTTTCGACTTTGCCTCTCGAAAACTCTAAATTTATGACACGTCTGCGTGCTATTAAAATCAGACAAGTGGAAACTTGAAATTCTGGGTCACAAATTCATCTTTTTAGGTCCTAACTAAGCTAACGGTTCAGGAGTCATGCTAATGGCCTCTGGTCCCTGGAAACCACGTGTCACTTGCAAAGCTGAATACTTTATTCAAAGTAGACTAAAATAGTTCATGCGAAGTAGCACGAATTGAAGACTTCGCTGCAAAGAGGAGGCAGCTCCATGATTTGCTGAAATTCAGTTATAGCTGGCACTGAATGTAGAAATAATTCTGAATACATGGATCGGTGTAAGAAAGAGGCAGATTCGATAATCCAGTCCCGAGTTATAAGGGTGCTACTTCTTGCACCCTATCTGGGTTTCGCAAAAGAATTTATGATTCAGTAAGCATATTTCACTATAATTTTTCTAAAATTGTGTAGGTTAATATATAGAATATATAGTCTTATAACATAAAAACATTTATAACAAATGTTTAATGCAATTATCTATCGAATTATAAATCGATTTTTACACAATTTGGTGCCAAAACTTTGAAAATTCACTCTGCGATAGGAAACAGATATTGTTCAATATCTGCTATGTTAATATGTAGATTCTAAATGGGCAAAATACTTTGAACATATGTTTAAAAATATTTTTCTTTTCACTGTTTTTATTAGTTTTCCAAAAGTTAATACGTTTGGAGCTGCTCTCTTCCTGCTGCAAAGTCTTCAACTTATAGCGACATAAATTTGGTCACCGAATATCCGGAACAAAATTGAATAAAAATTTAATGCCTACTTGTTGTTCACAATATTAAATGAAAATAGTTTATTTCTCCACCAGGAAAAGTCAGGGTTGATGTTTGAATACGACTAGAGTATAAAGAACTTTTGTGTGAACAAATTTTATTATATTAGCAACATATGTTATTATTAATAACTCCCAGGTGAAAGAGTCAATTTTCATATTTTATTGATCACAACCATAAAGAATTGAATTTTTCATCTCCGATGGTCCGCACAGGAAGTACATATACCTACATCAGAAGACTTTAAAGTTTCAACCACAAAGCACTTATAATATTTTTTTATCCCGCGTTTTAATTTCATATTTTAACATTTTCGTATTTATGCGAAATATCGAAGTGTCGCATATCAAAGTTACGAGTACCGCAATGATTCGCTGGTGCATTCATTGGCTTCGTAGATGAGAAATTTCCAAGCACTTTGAGACGCCCATCGCGACGTAACTGCGCGCACAGACCAAAAGGGAAATCACGTCGCTCATTACTCTTCCAAGGGAACGAATTCTGAGCGCGACGGGATTTTGCCGGCCGGAATGAGAATTGAAATTTTATAAATTAATAATAATTAAACATCGTAACAAAGGAATATTCCCGCCGCTTTGCGTGGGCATGATCTCGGATTATTTATCCCTATTATTGCCGATTGCTTGCAGCTACGGCCACTCGGTGTTATTACAACCGTTCCATGACCGGCATTGATTTAGTAATTAATTGGCACGTATGCCCCGCGCATCCATTTTACTCTGTGAAAAGGTCCGGCTAATTGGACGATTGATTGGTTAATTTAATCACGTGAGCGCCGTAATTCCTGTAATACCGTCATTAGCGAAATGTGCTCGGTTAATCTCAAGGTTGCGTTTCGTCGAACGGCCCAGAAAATTAGCGGAATAAACGCATTTTGCCGCGATAAACAAGATTTAGCGTTTGTTATTTTCTATGACCGGAGCGCAGCCGCTGATGAACAGATGGTGTGGGATGTTGTGCGAAAGCGTGACGCTTAGAAACGTTCTATCGACCCTGAAAGTTCCTCAGCGACAGTTGAAAGAAAAACCGTCGAAATTTCTTCAGTTGTGTTTATTTAACAGCCGGCGGAAATGCTGCGAACTTTCCGAACGTCCCAATAGTATTGTAATTATGAAAAATAGTATTGCCCCTGTTCGATGAAGAATAGAATTAATTAAAAAATTAAATAAGTGTAAACTTTGTCTGCCGCTAGATAGAAGATTACTCCTCATTGTCAGTCAACCGAATATCGAAGCTTGTACTTGCACCACTTCCTTAAAAAATGTAATCTGAAAATATAGAAGATTATTGAAAATAATAAAAATAATTAAAAATAATGTCAAAATCCATGTAAAGCTTTATAACTTTCTACTGAAAGATTCGATGAGCTTAAATAAAAAACCCCAATAGTATGGTTGAAGGTTTTAACTTTCGTCTATTTACACCCAAAATTGTCACGTTCGTACTCAAATATTGTATTCAAAGTGATCAGAAAGAAGGATCGAGCAACTGAGAGGCACACAGTATACGTTCATTGAAGTAAACAAAATGTGTTCTGTCAATACAGCTGCGCCAATTAATCCTGAAGGGGATATAGGTATAGTACTTAGTTACAGTATAACCTGGATTATCAGAATCAATCACGGCAGGGGATGTTTCTATAATTGAATTCTTTGGATAATCGAATAACTACGTTTTTACGCAAAGAAAGATTATTCATTTCCGAGTATTCCGATACTGAGCAAAAATATATAAATAGCTAACAAAAATTGAGCAGATTGATTCTTTAACATTCCTTTTACATGCTTGCTTTTACATGTTAACTTATTTGTTAGGTAATGTTAGGTGTGCGGAAATATTTTTTTTACTTGTAATTTTGCCAGCAAAGTGGCAAAAGGTCACAGATAGCCAAGCAAAATACTTCCATTAAAAAAACATGTAATATATTTTTACTATTTAGTAAATAAGACTTTACTTGTTCGCGATTAGATGTTTTTCGCGTGCCGGAATTCTAGGTTAGGGTGGCGAAGTGAATTCAAAGCCAGCAGTTCGGCGTTAGCCACGTCGTTTATTCACAACTAAGTTGATGAGCCGATTGATACGCGTGGTGAGAACGCTTTACATGAGCGGTGAGCGTTGGGTGAGTGAAATATTGCGTTGTACAAAACAATGAGCACGTGCGCGATACGTTTTATTCGTTGAACGTTACGAACGAGAGTGAACAATGGCCCGAAGCTAGCTTCCGCCTTGGTGTCTTCCAGAAGCTTCTGGAAGACGCGCCAAGCGGAAGTGAGCTTTGATTGGGTGAGCGCGCGGACGGCTGGTCCGATTGGATGAGCGCGCCGACGGCCAGATCTGATTCGGCCATCGATCGTCGATCTGCCGTCGTGTTCCGCTGCCCGTGAGGTGCTGCGGTGAGATGAGAGCGGTGGTGATGGGAACTAATGCTCGAATCGCAAACATTCTCCCGCCATCAACAGCTTCCAGAAGATGTTGATGATGAGCCTGAAACATTCAAAGGTGCCAATTTTGCAATTGGTCTTTTTAGAACGGTGGTGGCGGTCTTGAGCGTTGCGACCCTGGTGAGTCCGTCCTTCCCTGGGTGAGTGGTGAGAACCCGAGCAAGTGGCCACTTGCTCGGTGGAACGCGCTCATCAGTGATGAGCACCAGGGAACCGATTTTGATGTCGTTGGACGGGTGGAGCCACTTTGAGATTGAGAGTTGACGTTGTAGATATTGTGATGACCATTGGGTCCAGAATCGCTGCGCCTTCTGTTGAATGAGTTGCCACCTCGCTGATGGTGAGATTGTTGAGTGTTCTGCTGATGGTTCGGGCAGCGTTGATAGTGGCTGTCCGATGAGGAAGTGAGCAGGGGTGAGTGGCGAGACATCTTCAGAGTCGTCGCTGAGTGGCTCTAGCGGTCGTGAGTTGAGCATCGCTTCAATCTGTGTGAGAAGAGTGCTAAATTCCTCGTAGGTGAGTACAGTATCACTTACGGTGCGCCTGAGGTGATGTTTGATCGATTTCACGCCCGCCTCCCACTTTCCACCCATGTGAGGTGCGGCAGGGGGGTTGAAGAGCCATTTGGTGTTGTCATTGACAAAGAGCTGTGACACAGAGTGATGTTCCTTCGTGCCTTGAGTGAATAGCCTCTTGAGCGCGGCATCTGCACCAATGAAGTTGGTGCCGCAGTCAGAATGGAGTGATTGAGGTATTCCTCTCCTTGAGATGAATCTGCGGTACGTCGCGATGAATCCTTCTGTTGAGTAGTCAGTCACCAATTCTAGATGAACTGCTGAGGTGGTGAGACAGGTGAAAACGCAAATCCAGCCTTTGTGAGTTTTGGAGCCTCGCCCCTTCCATGCTTTGAGTGAAATTGGTCCGGCGTAGTCCAGTCCAGTGCGGGTGAACGGCTGTGAGGGTGTGACTCGCGCAAGAGGTAGTTGGCCCATCAGCTGATGGGCACGGATCCCCCTTTGCCGAGCACACACCACACAGCGAAGAACGTGAGTTTTGACTGGAGCTCTGCCTCCGAGAATCCAATACCGTTGGCGGATGTGAGAGAGCGTGAGCTGGGTCCCTCCATGAAGGGTGGTTTTGTGAGCATTATCTATGATCAGATGAGAGAGGCGTGAATTGCGAGGTAGAATCACAGGATGCTTACTTCCGTAATCCATGTGAGCGTTGTTGAGTCGGCCTTCAACTCGAATCACTCCTTGCTCATCGACAAACGCCGTGAGTCGATTGAAGGCGTGAGATGATGGCAACTTGGAATTGAGACTGAGTGTTTTGAGCTCCTGGTTGAAGTAGAGAGCTTGCGTTGCCTTAATCCAGAAGATTCTAGCTCTCTCCAGGTCCTCTGGTGAGTGTGAGATGATTGGCAATGAGATCGGAGCTCTCCTTAGCTTGTCAAGAATTCTGAAACAAACTGAGGTGATGCGAATGAGTTTGTTGAGAGAAGAATATCTGTAAATGAGATCCCAGTGATATTCGATCTTTTGAACGTTGAGTAGAGTTGAAACTCCCGGACGAGCCTCCTGTGCACTGGAGTCGTCCTTCAATTCTGGTTGAGATGGCCATGAGTCACTGGGCTGAGTGAGCCATGGTGGTCCCGTCCACCACAGCTTGTGTTGTTCAAGCTGAGATGTGGTCACGCCTCGAGAGGCGCAATCCGCTGGATTTGAGGTTCCTGGAACGTGTCTCCATTGTGCATGTTGAGTGAGCTCTTGAATCTGGGAGACACGATTCCTCACATAGTCCTTCCAGCGTGATGCATGAGATTTGATCCATATGAGTGTCACTTGAGAGTCCGTCCACAGGTGAGTAGCAGCTACATTGAGCTTGAGAGTTGCTTGAACATATGTCGTGAGCTTTGCAAGCATCAATGATGCCGTAAGCTCGAGCCTCGGGATGGTGAGCTTTTTGAGTGGTGCTACCTTTGTTTTGGAGCACACTAGTGTCGACACCTTGTGATTTGTGGACGGTGAAAGGACGGTAATGTAAACTACCGCCGCCATGGCGAGTTGAGAAGCATCAGAGAAACCATGTAATTCCACTGTTGAGTAGCTGTAGGTGGTGAACCACCTAGGAACTGAGAGCCTGGCCAGGCATTGAAGATTTTCTCTGATGGTGAGCCATTTTGACGTGACCTGGGATGGCAGTGGATCATCCCAGCTGAGCTTGTGCAGCCATAATTCTTGTAAAAGCACCTTTGCTTGAATGATGACTGGTGACAAAAAGCCGAGCGGATCAAATATCTGAGCTACTTCTGAGAGGATGAGGCGTTTGGTGAATTTTGAGCTCGTTGCCGGTTTGGCTGAGAATGAAAAGCTATCCTTGAGCACGTTCCAATGTAATCCGAGAACTTTGGTTTTGCAGTCGTCTAGTGAAAGTATTGAGCCGAGAGCTCTCTGAGTAGGGGAAATTGAATCAAGCAACGGAGGGTGAGTTGCATGCCATTTGGCAAGTGGAAAGCCTCCCGCGTTGCACAGGTCTTGTAACTGTTGAGCGATTTCAATGAGTTTCTCACCTGTGTCGGCGCCGCCGAATATGTCGTCGACGTATCTGGCTTGAGTGAGCGATGGCACTGCCAGTGGGAAGCGATGGCCTTCGTCTTCCACAAGTTGAAGTAGAGCCCTGACAGCCATGAATGGAGCAGCCTTCAATCCGTATGTGACGGTGGTGAGCTTGTATGGCACCTCCTTCTGATTGCCGTCGAACCACAGCACCCTTTGCAGGTCCTGATCGGCTTCATGCACCTGGACTTGACGATACATCTTCGTCACGTCCGTGGCAAATATGAATTTGTGCTGACGTATCCACAGCAGCACGTCGGTGACATTGAGCAGGAGATTTTTGCCGGTGTACATGAGATCGTTGATTGAGTGTCCGGAGCCCGAGGGGCTTGAGCCATTGAAGACGACCCTGAGCTTTGTTGACTGGCTGTCGGGCTTGAGCACTCCATGGTGTGGCAAATAGAAAATGGAATGAGAATTAGGAGAGATTGATGGTGCTCTTACCATGTGCTGGAGATCTTGGTACTCATTCATGAACCCTTCATAGAGTTCACGAAGTCCAGCATCCTTCTTGAGTCTGTTGCGTGTACGCATCAAGCATGCGTGAGCCGTGTTGTATGAATTGCCCAGGAGCTTTGGAGATAACTTGAGCGGGATGCGGACGATGTATCTGCCTGTTGAGTCACGCGAGTGAGTCGCTCGAAAGTGCTCCTCGCACTCCTCTTCTTCAAGCGTGAGCTGAGTGGGGGTATCACCGGGAAGCTCTTCTTGAATCCAAAACCTCGTCAGCATTTCTTGGAGATCATTGTTGCTATGCTGTACCACAGCAGAGTGATGAGATGTTGCGATTTGCGAATTGTGAATGGTGATTGGTCCAAGAATGAGCCACCCAAACATTGATAATTGAGCAATTGGCATTGACGGGTCTGCCTTGATGAGGTTAGGTTTGATGATCTGTCCGTATGTGTCTGCGCCGATGACCATGTCGATGGGCCTGGGCGTGAGAAAATCGGGATCAGCCAGTATGATGCCGTTGAGATGTGGCCACTCCTGATGAGGCGCTTCAACCGATGGCAGATTAGAGGTTAATGCCTTGAGTACATGAGCTTGAACATGTATCGTTGTCGAATCGTAATTCGAGCGCAGTGTGAGCAGTGCGATTCCTCTAGTTTGGAGAGAGCTGGCGCCTCCAAGGCCAGTGATTGAGATGGATGATTGCACACGTGGAATGTTGAGCTGGCTGATGACCTCCTCCTTAACAAAGGTGAGCTCGGAGCCTGAGTCGATGAGAAGCCGAACTGGAGAGAATGATACTGGAGTGATGAGCTGAGCGTTGGCCGTGGCCAAGAGTGACATGGTTGAGAATGATGTGCGAACAGCTAGCGGGTAACGTGGAAAACCTTTTGAGCGTGAGCTTTGAGACTGATATGTTGAGCTTGAGCGGGGTGCGACGACTGCACCAATTTCTCATTGAGCTGAGCCTTGAGATGAGGATTGAGCTGGTGTGGAGGTTTGAGATGGTTGAGCTGGGGTCCCCTTCAAGTGCAGCATCGTGTGATGCCGAGCCCCACACGTCTTGCACTTGAGGGGCGACTTGCACACTTCTGTGTTGTGTCGTCCACAACAGTTACGACACAGCTCGTACCGGGTGATAAACTTGCGCCTCGCTTCCACCGACATTTCGCGGAACTCCGGACACATCACCACGAAATGCGGTCCGTAGCAGCAATCGCACGGGTAACTGTTCGTTGAGTAGAGAGACGGTGAGCGCTTCTGATGCTGTGTCGCTGCATGAGAGGTGGCTGAGCGTTGAGATGGGCGACTGGGTGGAGCGGAGGGAGGTTGAGCCTTTTTCTGCTGAGCCTGTTTTTGAGCAGAGGTCTCCAGTTGTTCGAGAGCGACAATTTTGTTGTTGATGAACGCTTCCAACTGCTCGTACTTTGGGTACTCGTTTACAGAGCCCACCGAGGTTTCCCACGCCTCTCGGGTGTGTTTGTCGAGGCAGTTGGTCGCGAGATGCACAAGCAGGCAGTTGTGCATATCCTCTGCAGCACCCAGCGCCCGGAGGGTCTTATTGGCCTCCGTGATGGACGACCACAGGTTGTCCAGAGCGGTTGAGCTGCGCGTCTGAATGGACTGCAGGTTGAATAGTTTGTTGAGTTGTTCCTGAATGAGCACGCGCTTATTTGAGAATCGCTTGGTGAGATATTCCCAGCAGGCTTGAAAAGACGCGCCTGTGAGAGGGTAAGCATTTACATGCCTCGCTGGCTCGCCTGTCACGCTGGATCGCAGATAATGCAATCTGTCGATCTCCATGAGCTGAGTGTCGTTGATGATGAGCGAGGTGAAAAGTTCGCTGTACGCTGGCCAATCCACGTAGCTGCCTGAGAAGGTCGGCAGCGCAATCTCGGGCAGCTTCGACGCTCGAGAAGATGGTTGAGCGGGTGAGACGGCGACCTTTGCTTGAGCAATGGCCTCCACGTCTTCACGAAGACGGTTGAGCCTGAGTTTTGTTTTGAGATGGAGCTGCCTCTCCTTAGAGACGAGCTCTGAGGTGAAATACTCGTGATCGAGGCACTTCACTGGCCAGGTGATCTCAAAATATGCGTGCTCCCTTAGAAAGGCCTGATGTAGATCTTCCACGTGAGAACTGAGCACGCGTACCTCGTCAAGAGATGTAGTGTGAGCGAGTGTGGGGATTTCAGATTGAAAATCATTGAGCGAGTTGAAACGACCCACCTGAGTCTTCGCCTTGATGAGGAGCTCTGCCGGAATGAGTGAAGGTGATGTGGCCCTCGTTCGACCCGCAGCGGCCGTTTCTGAAGTCCCCGCTGCTTCGTCGGGGATGGTGAGCGTGAGCACCGACATCGTGGGCGTCGTTGGCCTCGACGTCGCCGATGAGGTGGCAGCTTTATTCTCCATTTCTGAGCGATGAGTGTTGAGCGGGTGAGCGGGTGAGCTTGCGCACTTTCACTGCACTTTGATGCACTTCAATCCGGCTCGAAGGACCAAATGTTCGCGATTAGATGTTTTTCGCGTGCCGGAATTCTAGGTTAGGGTGGCGAAGTGAATTCAAAGCCAGCAGTTCGGCGTTAGCCACGTCGTTTATTCACAACTAAGTTGATGAGCCGATTGATACGCGTGGTGAGAACGCTTTACATGAGCGGTGAGCGTTGGGTGAGTGAAATATTGCGTTGTACAAAACAATGAGCACGTGCGCGATACGTTTTATTCGTTGAACGTTACGAACGAGAGTGAACAATGGCCCGAAGCTAGCTTCCGCCTTGGTGTCTTCCAGAAGCTTCTGGAAGACGCGCCAAGCGGAAGTGAGCTTTGATTGGGTGAGCGCGCGGACGGCTGGTCCGATTGGATGAGCGCGCCGACGGCCAGATCTGATTCGGCCATCGATCGTCGATCTGCCGTCGTGTTCCGCTGCCCGTGAGGTGCTGCGGTGAGATGAGAGCGGTGGTGATGGGAACTAATGCTCGAATCGCAAACATTACTTAATAAAGCGAACGAATTTTTGCACCAACTTAATGTATTCGACATTATAAGTATTATGAAAAAAAATATTATTATTATTATTATGTATAATGATTTTGATGGCCATACATAGAACCCTAGTCTTCTGCTCGTGATTCGGGATAACCTATTGGGAAACCTAGAATTTCGATACGCCACCTAGTGACAGAAAATTGAACTGCTGAGAGTAGGTCAAAATCCGTCCAAGTCCATATGATTATCAGTGTTTATATAGACATGTTGCGAAAAACGAGTGTTTTTAAATTTTTTTGAACACTAAATTTTTATTTATTCGATTAATAAATACTTATTCGGAATGCTTGCTGGGATCCGGACCTACTTTCAATAGTTTGCCAACTAACCACCACAGCGCTGAAATCTAAGCCACGCCTCCATTAAGTTTCCCAATACTACTACGATACTTGAGAAGTACGTCTTTACCAATACAGTTACGGTGGACAACTTCGGAAGTTTAATGTTTAAAACCATTTTAATATAAATGGTTGAACGTGAGCGGCTACTATATTTCTTAAAAATCGCTCATTCCGATCGTAACCACCCCTGGTAAGTAGAATTTAGAATAGTTCTACAAGGTGATACGGAAAATTAATAAAACGTACCTCAAGATGCAGTGGTTCATCCGTTAATTTACGCGATTGCACTATCGTCACGAACATAATCTGGAAAAAGAATATTTTGTTTATTTACATTAACCAATAATAAAGGTATATGGAATTGACAGGATTACTTGTTATTACTATAGAATCGAAATCTACCGGATGTTTTTATAAAATTGTCACAGGTGCTTGTTTGATGTAATATTACACAACAGATATGGACAATTGAGGGGCTCAGTGGAAAACAGGCACATGCTACATATCGATGTCCACTTTTACTCGAACATGGTAGGAGATTCCGGAGCTACGATACACATGACTAACAACAAACAGTTTTTCCGATGAGTTACACACAGGAGTCAATGGCGAAATCTGGGTTGCCAGGGATTAGTTGCGGCGCAACACCTACGGGAGTGGTGGTAATGTGTGCGTGAACTGACGCTAGCGCCAAGGCAGCCAAGTGGCCCCAACGCGAAGCCAACCACGGCCAACCAGCGTCGCCGGGAAATAGATTGTCGACGCTGGTTGGCCGTGGTTGGTTTCGCGTTGGGGCCACTTGGCTGCCTTGGCGCTAGCGTCAGTTCACGCACACATTACCACCACTCCCGTAGGTGTTGCGCCGCAACTAATCCCTGGCAACCCTGGACGAAATATATACGGCGAGCGGGAAGGCATTGAAAGTCGCAGGAACCGGAACAGGTACAGTTAAATCCTTATTGAATTCTGGAAAGGAGAGAATTATGAAGATTAAAAATGTTTTGTATCTACCATAGGTTTATGAAAATTTATTGTCCGTGAAGAGAATCGAAGATAGCGGTTTTGAAATTTATTTCAAGCATAATCAATGCACGATAACTGACGGTTAGGAAATAATTACAGTGGCAGATTGCATCGGAAATATATATAATCTGCGGACAAATCGTAGAAGCTTTATAGCTGCGAATAAACATAACGATTTTTGCATACACACGTGGCACAGGAAATTGGGACACAGGGATCCGGAAGCCATAGAGAAATTATTCATTGAAGACCTCGCAAGGAATATGAAAACAGAGAACTGTGGCTTAACGGAGACGTGTAAAATATGTAACAAAGAAAAGGCATAGAATAAAGTATAAACTGAAATTAGGACACGACGTAAAGGAAACAGAATTAGTCGGATATGCGGACGCGCCGATTGGGATGAAGAGAGGACCGACGGAAAATCCAATAGCGGATATTTATTCAAGTACCAAGGCAGTAGTATCAGCTGGGCCTGCAGAAAACAAACTTCTGTAGCCCTCTCTTCAACTGAGTGAAGCCTGTCAAGAAGGATTTTGGCTCAAAAAATTACTGCAAGATTTTCAAGGAGACATAACAGGACCGTTGAAATTATATGAAGATAACCAGAGTTGCATAGAATTGGCAAAAAGTAAGAAGTTCAGCAGTTTTAAAAGAGACCTTAAAAGGGGAGTCCTATTTAGAACGCTAGGAATAAGGTGATTCTTGGGAATTTTTTTCTAAGAAACTGTTAAGCGGATCTTTTCCAAAGGACAATGTTAAGCCGCAGAGGGGATTAGTGACCCACGATCCTACAGCGTATGCCATACACCGTTGGAAAGATCTCGCCAAGCCAAATCAATTGATACCATTTTTAACTTCAAAATCAGATGGGGTTACCTCGAAAAATGGCCTCAAAGTTCGAGATTTTGCGGTTTTGAACAAAAGAAACCGGTAGTAAAATCCCATCCGGCCCGAGGGACCTCGGGTAGGCACCTGAGGGAACACCGAGGGATGTAGGCAATACTCTAGCAGGCTGGGGCGGCAAATGTGCCTCATGACCTTCATTTCAGGGCCGTGTTGGGCCTGCGCTTGCCCTATGGAATCCCCGGTTTTCGAATTTTCAAAAAAAAATATAATTAAAATAGTAAATAAATATTTGTACTTATTTTAAAAATTTTCAGTTTCCTTAATATTATGGAATTACGAAAATATAAGAAAATAAAATATACTCTATCTATAAAAACCAAAAAAAAAAAAAAATAATTAAAATCCGTAGAAATACGTACAATTTTTGAGTTCATTTAATATTTATGGATCTACAAAAATATAACACAATAAAATAGACTGCATACGAAACCAAATGAAAAATAAACTAAAATAACTAAAATCCTTAAAAATATAAAACCTTTAAAAGGTGGTACCAGATTATAAATCTTTATTTCATTTAGTTTCTTTTTTCTGAAAATATGAACTCATGAAGATTATTTTTACAGTAAACTGTTGCCTACTACAATATGCTTGTGTCCGAGGCGATTTCAAGTCAAAATGTCAACGTTTTTAATGAAATAATTCATTCATTTCTGCATATTAATTCTAGTATATAAAACCGGTTTTTAAATTTTAAATTTAATATTTTCTTTTCAATTTAAAAACTTATTTTTGAATTTTACAAATTTATCAATAAAAACCGGTTTTTAAAGGCCGACAAACCCTGGTGGTAAACAACACATACAGCGAAATAAAAAAATAATTAATTTCTCAACTAAAAGTTGACAATAATTGTCATTTACCAACTAATTCAAGTACCTACCGTTTAAAATGATTACAATTTCGTACCACATTTCCTATGAAAACAATTTTTCCTTCAACTACCTTTCGTCTAAAATCATAAAACGGTGGCATGTGCCTGTTCTCCACTGGGCCCCTCAATTTTGGAAATATCACAAACATGGGTATTACGTAATCCACTATAGAGAACGTTTGCAATAACGTTCGGCTATCCTAACCCCGTAACGGTGTTTAACCAAACGTTCCACCGAACGTTACGTTTCCACGTTTAATTAAAGATTAATCGGTCCGAGTATTACAATGTGATCGTTTGATTGCCTGAAAAAAATCGGCCGTCGAAATATCGTATCCACCAATCACTCCAAACAATCGAAATTCTATTGTGCGGGCGCAATGTGCGTTAAAAATCACTGAACAGTATTGGCTGTAGTTCTGTGCAGTCTGTTGGTTTCTATCTGGCATTACCGCCGCTAAATGGAATTCGATTATTTATTTGCGAAATAAATCGGTAACAATTAAAACATTGTTCATGCATTTGCGTTTAATGGACTTTTGCCATATCCCGTCTGTCGCTACATATATTCATTTGAGGTATTGACGCGACACGCATGATACATCGGAATACGAAATTAAAATTCTCATCTTCGTGATTACTGGAAACCATCTACGGGGTGAACAATAAATGCAGAGACATGCTGCGCGGGGTAAGTCTGCACGTTGAAACAAGTAAAAGTGTTATGTGAGCATAGATCGTTTAAGTTATAGGTACAGAATTATATACACCAAGAATTCTTTATTGTGCCAATAGATTTTACGCTGGCCACGACAATAGAAACTTTGTATTTGTTTATTTACAAGGGCGGTTTTCGGGTGCACGCCTCCGATTGCTTTGGTTTTCGGAAATGTTTTAGAGGACCGAAAAATGGTAAATACTTGTTTTTTTAATTTGGCCGTTTTGCATATGTAGGGGGTGAAACTACCCCTCAAAGTTCATTAGAAGTGGTACAAAAGTTCGTATTGTTTGTTTAAAGAATATTATAAGATTGTGTATGTCAAGTATTTATGTCAGGTTTTATTCAATACAATGTTGTAATATTTTTTATCACTAGAATTTACTATTAGAATATTTTAACCCTTAGCTACACTGGCGGGGTACAGATGTACTCCACTGCACAGAACTACGCAAATATTTATCGCGTGGCACATGAAACATTGTCGCGCTTCATATATTCTTCTGTTATATTTGTAATAAATGATTATCTCTCAGCTTCAGAATGCTTAATTATTACACCAAACCAAAAAAAAACACAATCATTTTCAAACCCAAATTTTGATAAGAGTTTTAACTGAATTAAAATTTAAACAGTTAATCTTTCAGCTTCAGAATGCTTAATTATTACACCCAACCAAAAAAACACTAATTGTTTAAATTTCAATTCGGTTAAAACTCTTATCAAAATTTGGGGTACAAAACTACCCCGCGGGTGTAGATGTGTAGCCAGATTTGGCCAGTGTAGCTGAGGGATAAAATTCCTACTTCATGTTACAGTTTTGTCCGCAATGATGTAATCATTTTTGCTTCGATGACTATAAAAATAATATAATATATTTTTTTTTTTTTTTTTTTTTTTTTATATTCACAATCAAAATGATTTGGTATCATGGCTACTTATACAAAATATCAGTCAAAATGACTGGAACTTGTCAAAATGTAAAAGGGTCCTACAATCTGTTTACCGAACCCAAATTACCCAGTTTCCTCGTTTTGTACAACTTTTCACACGTTTTTAGAATGTTTACTGCGTATCATTCAATATAATGGTGATAATTATCGGGAAAAATTCGGATCGATTATGATGCTAATGCAAAAATAATGCATTCATTCAAAAATATCACTTTGTTCACGCAAATAGTGTCAAATAGGGTACTGTAATAATAATAGGACTACCACCATTTGTAATACCTGTAAAAAATATTTATGCGGAAAATGCACTCAGAAGAAAAGCCACGTTTGTAAGAAATGTGACAAATTATAACTTGTTATACCTAATAATTTACTTTGAACTATAAGAATAACTTAACTTTGAAATGGAAATTTATTTTAATATTTTTCTTACCAAAGCATGTATTCTTTATTATACTTATTGTTCTTATTGATGTGTAAGTGATAAAATATGCCAACCCTTATTTAGGGATCATGGTCCCAGATGTGTTAATAATACCCAAAAAATGTACTACATAACATGGAATTACTTTTGTAAGAAAGTAATAAATCAATAAATTTAAAAATATTCCATTATTACATATTTTTTAAACACCAGTCTTTTTGACTGGTTTTGGTACAATTAGCTTCGTCTTAACTGTCGGTAATTCCAGTGTTAAACCAACCATAGGAAATTTTGTGCCTCTTCTTATGAATTTTGAGGAGTGCTTTCACCCTCTAAATATGCAAACGGGTCAAAATGAAAGAACATGTATTTGTTCTTTTTAGGTCCTCTAAAACATATCCGATAAACAAAACAATCGGAGGCGGACACCTGAACACCTCTCCTTGTTAGTTATCACAAATAAATTAAACTCCTCTTCCTAATCTGAATTTTCAAATTATTAGAGCGCTGTAGCTGAAATGAGCAGAATGAATGGCGCGAAGTATCTCCATCGTGACAACGTTCTTCATACGAAGTGTTTTCTGATTCAGAAACAGCCAAAGGGACTTTTAAATAACTCGGATGTACAATCCAAGTTGTTAGGTACTTCGCTATGAAAATTCTTGAAAATGTTAGCAAAGTGGCTGGCAAAACAAATTTGGTACACACTACTCTGACTTGCAAATTGAATGTTCCATCGATCTCAACAGTTAATTTAACCTAACAGTAAGTTCTCTTGACTTATTCCATAAACATTACCGAAATAATTCACCCCGAGGATTCTAATCCTTTAACCGCTCACGAACTCCGTGTGCCTAATCGCACCAGCGTCCCCTGAAGCCACCACGCGGGGCGGGCAATAGTGACGCGATTGCCGCAGCTATAGCAATGCATCCATTCCGTAATGTTCTAGGTCGCGGGAAATCAATCAGAATCGTTTTCGTTGATTTTATTATTACAGCGTCTTCAACGTCATCCTCGCGCTGCGAGAGTTAGGAACGTAAATTCTCAGTCGGGCCACGTCGTGGGAATAAAAATAACAGGGGCTGAGGATGGAGGAAAAAGTTGGCGCTAGTTTTGTCCATTAAGTCCTTCCAGCGCCCTGGCAAGAATACTCGGGTGTACCTGTGACCCAGTCTGCGAAGTCGTCGAGAAGTTTCAGTGATTTTCCGCTCGCCTGATGTATGTGGCGCGTTCAAAAGTGTTTTGTACGTAATAATTATCTTGCTCAAAGACCGGCGCATTGTGCGGAAACGGCGAGTAATGCGGAGACAAACAGGGTCTTAAAATTTATCGCGCAAGACTAGTCGGTTTATTATGATCGCTTGAAGGACCTTGGGAGTTCCCGACTATCGCTGCTGCCTCATTTGCATAATTGTCTAAAGCTCGAATAGCACGTCTACATGCCCCTCTCTGCCCTCGATACGTGTACGAAATGCGTTCTCGACACGTATGGCGCGCTTATACCGGCGACAAATTTCAATTACTTGTTTTGGATCTAAAGATATACAATGCTACAGCGACACAAGTCGCAACTGTGGCATTGTTTTGCGAGGATTTTTTGGTGGAGCTTGAATGCTAAAGAATTATTATTATTGATATTGCTATTTGAATTTATCACGCAATTAGTATATGCGTTGTCGAATAAATAAGTAATTTTGTATTTGTATATTGTTCTCCTGTGTTTAACAGGATGACGGAGCGGCGCACCGGGAGAAAAAGGTGGTCACCCATCTTTCCCCAGTACCCGCCCCGTGATGCTTAACGTCGGTGATCTAACCAGAACCGGTGTTTCCATCACGGCCACCGCCGCGCCGCTCGTTAATAAATAGAAATGATTAATTGAAAGCTGCCCAAATGCAGCTGATAATCTGTTTTCTTTGACTGTGGCGACATCTGCAGCGAATTTCTTATAAAACAGCAGAAATAGCTTCTGCTATTATATTATAATATCGCAGTCTCCTGAAGCGAAGTAACTCTCTATTTGTTGCCACTACGAGGATATTGATATAGCCCAGGCGGGGAGAATTTGTATACATATAGGCTAAGTAGGTTGTAGCCTAGGGCGGCAAATTTTGGGGGGCGGTAAAGGGTCTAGTAGGGCAAACGGCCCCCATGCCGATTCTTGGAGTTGTTATTTTTTTAACAATGCTCCTTGCCTGAAACACCGTTATGTAAAGTTATTATTTATCGCACGGGCATTTTAAATAAAAAATAGATCATTTAGAAATATAAAATTTTCGTTTTTCTGTTCTAGGTCAAAAATTGAAGGAGAAATCTTTCCGGCCGCGAAACACTGTTTTTTTTTTCAGAAAAAGCTTTTGTTGAGCTCTGCCGCCGCCAATTTGTATTAAAAAAATTTTAAAAAAATTGTGATCTTACATCAAGGTATGTACAATGAAAGCCTTCAAACAAAATTTCTATTCCATTCACTATACAAGCATAAAAAAATATCAAAATCAGGCTACCTTTCCGGGCTCTACAGTGTCATTACCCCTTAATTTGAAGGGTGACATGTATTTTATTTATGCTAAAGTGCCAGGGTTTGTTAAATATATGTATGTACAACATGCAATTATTTTGTCGCCGAACGAAAGTACATATATCTTAGGGCACAAAGATAGCACAACTATTTAATTTACCGAAATAAATTCCGTAAGGAAACCAATATCTCTTCATTAATGAATTTATATAAAAAAATTCTTGAGACACTTAGGTAGTACAGCTTACATAGGTTTGCAAATACAAATAGACACTTTAAGGGTAGAAATAAAATTTAATAAATTATACGAACTATAATATAACCGTACAAGTACGCATTCTTTCCACAAAGTCAACCACTTAAATAGTAACAGTTGAAGAAACGTCGCCAAGTGACAACACGCTACCCTAGATTTTGTATTTGTTTTCAAAACAACCATTCTGTTGCAGAATTCCGCGCGCAAAGCATAAATCGTCGAATTTTCCACCGATGGCAGTTTGCAAAGGGTAATTAAAAAAATATCGCCACGGTCGTGTATTGCCCAGGTGATATATTGTTCTGTGTACACTTGAAACGGCGACTTTGAAGAATATTTCTACTGCGTGTCAACTGCTGAACTGCAGTTCGAATATCGGTGGCAATGAAAACTATTGGGTATTGCCCAAACAGCCGCTATTCTATCAAAATTTTTAGAGTTCCTCTTCCGAGTTTATTTTCGCTGGATATTTAGTTTTAGTAGTCTATATTTAGTTAATCTTAATTACTTTGGTAGGTACTATAATTGTATTAGAAGTGGTAGTACATATCGTTGCAAAACCTTCGCTGAAATTTTATTAATAAAACTTATACGTTTATATTATATATAAGATCCTGTTCAAACCAGGGACTCCTACCGGTACGTAAAATACCGGTATTTTTCGGTTGTATCTTCGTCTGACACTCAATACCGGTATAACGCTCATACCGGTATTTCGCTATACCGAAACCGATATCATACCGAAATAGATAAATACCGAAAACAAAAGGTTACCGGTAACCGAAATAAATACCGGTATTTTTTCGGTATTCTTTTCAGTAACATGGTAGGTTTCGGTGTTCACCGAGAAGAGTACCGAAAAAATACCGGTATTTATTTCGGTTACCGGTAATTCCGAAAACCGATTGTTTTCGGTATTTATCTTTTTCGGTATGATATCGGTTTCGGTATTTATCTTTTTCGGTATGATATCGGTTTCGGTATAGCTGTATTGGCGAAATACCGGTATGAGCATTATACCGGTATTAAGTCCCTGGTTCAAACTATCCTTCTCTACAAAGTCATTTACAGCGTGCTTTATAATTATAAAATTTCTTCTTCCTTTGGCTTTTTCTTAATTAAGGAAATATGCATTAATGTACACTGATAATATTTTTCAAAGGTGAAAGTAAATTTTATGAATTGTATTGCAATTTTTCTACGATCGACGGTATTTTCGAAATAATTGTCGCATTTATATTTGTGGTAGGAGCACCGTAACGGAAAGTACGAAATGGTGTACCTACTAAACAAGAAGCAACGCAATAAAAACTTTAAGACCAGGAACTACTTTATGACTCCTACATTTTCTGGCCTACGTCAACAGTGAAGAAGTAACAGGAGATCCGTACAAGGTATAACGACAATAGCAACGGATTTACTCTGTATAGTTGCTTGTGCTTTAGAAAATCCCAACTTGTGTTGAATATAGAATGCTGCGTTTGCAGGTGTAACTTTGAATGATTCGTTGCGTTTGAATTTATGAAATACTAGTCATAATAGAATAATATCGTTTTTCTCAAGATCATTGTTTTCAAATTTTTGTAATCGTCACTTTCTTCCAAATGTGTAGATTTGTATTATGCACATGTAAACAGAGAATTACATACACAAAATTCAAAGCGACACCTCCCACACGATAGTTTTGCCATGAAATCATGCATGATTGATAGGGTGTAAATAGTTGTTTAATAAATTTATTGCTATCTAGAGACGCGGTAGCGTCTCGACGCCAATACTGTATATGTCGACTGTCGCTACCGCTATCATTTACTCGTCGCCGGGCTAATCCAACCTAACCTGAAACTTATTTCATTAATATCTCATCACACCTGCAATATTTTCTAAATTTAAAGGCATTTTTCTTATGTAAACCGCATATAAGCTTTCGAATAAGACCAAATTTCAATAAAATCTGTCCACGCATGACAGAGATATCATAATATCGTCTCATGGATCAGTCGGAAACGGTAATTTTTTCTTCTTCTTCTGATTCTGATTCTTCTTCTCCAACCAAATTTCGTCAAACATAATACGTATACGCGTTACATGCACACCTTCAACCAAAAGAAACTAGTATATGTTTAGTTCGTCGACTCTCGGGATCATTCGGCAGGGATCGTCGCCCGTCATTGTACATATATACCTATGTATACTATTGAATTGAATTTTATAACCTACCAAGTGTCAAATAAGGAAAGTTGTCAAAATTTTCTGAAATGTCACGAGTTTTTACACCACATAAGACACTGAATTATTGTCTCAATTAACAAGGTAAGTCGCCAAAATGTTTTAATAGATTTTTTATGGGGATTTGTTTTTATATCAGCAAATTATTTTTAATTTAGGGTTTTTATGTAAAGCTTATCTTTGTAAAAAGAAGTGATATCCCATAAAAACTTCAAAAACGTAAAAAAATTACGCCAAATACACGAAATCAAACAAATCACAAAAAATAGAAGATAATTACAAAATAAAAAAAAGATGTGAAATCAAAATGAGCTGCAAGTACATAAAGGTGCTTTCCCGCTGCGTGCAAAGGCGACACTGTGTAACGCAATGTAAGATTCGGTGATTTCTAACTGCGCTTAATAATATTAAGCAGATATATTTCTATAGAAATAAATATTTCAATACCAATAAATATTTTATTCAAAATACTTGGCGCCGCGCCTCGAATTGGTGTTGCTAAACTGAATAAATATGTATAAATTGCATTATTCGTAATGTATTTTAGATTGTAAGTGAGTTATTGTAAATTCTTAATTTACTATTAATAAGACAATTAACATTTTTTCGGTTTCGCAGCGCCAAGTATTTTGAATAAAATATTTATTGGTATTGAAATATTTATTTCTATAGAAATATATCTGCTTAATATTATTAAGCGAAGTTAGAAATCACCGAATCTTACATTGCGTTACACAGTGTCGCCTTTGTACGCAGCGGGAAAGCACCTTTATGTACTTGCAGCTCATTTTGATTTCACATCTTTTTTTTATTTTGTAATTATCTTCTATTTTTTTTTTGTGATTTGTTTGATTTCGTGTACTTGGCGTAATTTTTTTACTTTTTTGAAGTTTTTATGGGGATCATATAAGACACAACACACTTGAAAATTCCTTTCAATCTTTTTTCATTATTCATTCTCGTGATTTATTCATGAGTTAATTAAACGGATGTATTGTTGATTCGACTTCTTCTATGGTCCAATATCCATGATTTCCATTCAATCTTTGAGAATTTCAGTTTTTGAATTTTTGAGAATTTCAATTTTTCAATTTTTGAAAGTTTCAAGTTTTTAATTTTAGAAAATTTCAATTTTTTAATTTTTGAGAATTCCAATTTTTTATTTATGAAAGTTTTAGATTATTAATTTTTGAAGATTTCAATTCTTCAAATTATGCAAATTTCAATTTTTCAATTTTTCGAATTATGCAAGTTTCAATTTTTCAAATTATGCAAATTTCAATTTTTCAAATTATGCAAATTTTTCAAATTATGCAAATTTCTGAAATTTTTTTTAAAAATTTTAAGTTTTCAGTTTTGAAATCTTCAGTTTAAGAAATTGTTAAAATACAATACTTTTCTTCGCAGAAGAGGCGGATAACAAGAAATAGGAGTGACAAATAAAAATTATTCTCCTCCCCCAGGCTATTCGAATAAAGTCTTCGATTAGGAATTTATTCGTTTATATCGACTGAAAGCTTATTCGTCATTCTTATCCGTTATTCGTTATCGGAATCAAACGGTGCCCAACTCTGTACGATGGAAACGAACCCGTGCGAATTCCTCGGCCCGCAACGGAGGGGAACTGTCAGATTCTGGAGAAACGGTTTTAACGCGACGTGGAAAAGTGTGTAGCTGCCGGTAGGATCGATGTACGTATATACACAGACCCGGCAGGCTTCGATGGAAACGGAAGCAGAGATAGGCTGCCTCTTTACGGAAATGAAGCAATCGTCGAGGGTAGACGGTCTTATTGCTCTCATGGACTATCGTAACGCCAAAGCGCCATTGATGCCTTCTCCATCACACGGAATAAACTGGAACTTCCAGCTGGAAATAGAAATTTATGCGGCGAGATAGGGCGGCAGGGGCAGCAGGGACTTCTTGATCGGTTCGGAAAAACTCCGCTTCCGATTTTACAATGTAATCACTCAGACCCAAGTGAGCGGCTCTGTTCTCACGAGAAATTGCTGTTTGCAACGCTTCGACGGAAAATGAGTTCTGTCGAGAGGGTTCTACGCCCGCTCAACTGTTCCTCCGACGAGCTTCGTACTGCAGCGCCGGTATTTCGCTCGTACAGACCAGGAAGCCAGGTGGGAATATCATCTAGAATAATTTATTTGATGACTTTCAGAAGAGGGTTTAACTTTCTGTAGAGCTAACGAAGATGATTGTTTTCAAAATAGCAATACTATTGAGTGTCATACTGCCGTGTTAATTCCGAAGGGTGTATTTGGTTAAAAAGTGGTTCTAAATATCTTTCGAAAATCCCAATGACCGGCAACTGTTTCAAGCAAAAGTTAAATGGTTTCGAGGGGACATAATTTGATGTCAGTTGTTTTTTTTTTTGTAGGTGGACGCGCGGAGGACATATGCAGGTGAAATATATTTATTTCAATGAAACACTGTTTTTCATCATTCCCTATAAAATAGTATCAATTTATTAGAAGGTTCTTATAATTTAACGAAGTGGTACTGGTAGTACGATGTTTACCTTCTTAAGGGGGTATAGGACTATTGAAATCTCGAAAAATCGCTTTTTTTATTATTATTAATTCTGAAAGTGCCATGCTCTGTGAACATTTACAACAATGTATCGTGAGGAGATTCGAATAATTACGGAAATTATAGCGCTGAACGCAATTGAGTGCACCGTCGAGTAACGGCCTCGCAGAGCGGTATTGGCGTATGGGACTTAACTTTGAAGCCGTTTATCTCAAAACTACATTTTCAAACCCGGTGTACATCATAACTCTTGAACGAATGAATATTTTCACTTAAAATTTTAACTGGAGCTGTAGAATTCCTTTCTCTATCGTGTGGAATTTCCGCACCAACATTGGATGTTTTTAAACACATTTTATAACTGATTAAAGACGATTTTTTTCAATAAAAGTGTGGAAAAAACTTAATTCGTGTGTAACTTTTACAATTTTTGATTGAATTCGCCACCAAAGTTCCACACGATATGTATTAGTGTAGAAACTAATCATCCCAAAGCATTTTGCTTTTAGATAATTGGTTCACCTGAGACTATGTACACCAATTACAGTTGCGCGCTACGCGGGACCATCTTTAGCGTCAAATAAATTCAATAATTTTCAACATTCTGACAATTTTTTTATTTTACATTACTCGATAATGCGTAAATAAAAAACTGTGAAAAGTGCCAGTATGGTGATTATTTGGTATCTAAGCAATCCAACCGACAAGAAACCGCCGATTTCAGTCGTTCAATAGTCCTATACTAGTCCAGTGAAATTAGGATTTGTCTTCGGAATAAGTCCCAGCAAGCTAAATTATGGTATGGGCCTTTATTTGGTCGTTTTAAACAATATGTCAAAAGTCCCCATCGATCCGAGTGCCGCTAAAAATTTTACAGAGGGTTGAAAAAAAATAACAGTTTTTCGCGAATATCTCGTTATCTAGCAGTTTTGCGACAAAAATAGGTCTCACACAATTTATAACCTAGGAAATTCTCTACAAAAAAGGTTTTATGAGTTTTTTCGTAGGAGTAACCATTTTCATGTGTGCCGGGTTACCAAGTTTCAACCCCCATACTTTTGACAAGGGAAGATCCCGAACCCGGAAATTCAGAAAATTATGAAACTCTGTAAATATGTAGCGGAAGTCCTGCTGAGTACAACGCAATTTCGTTTGCTGCCCAAATTCACTCCAAGAGGGTGCAATTGACCCCTGAAAATTTTTTTATTTTGTATTATTACTCGCGAACTGTAGGAGATAGAAACAAAGTGTTCAGGAAAAAGTTACTTCTCTTAATTAGGACTAACATTTGGTAAATTATAGTTCTTACAGTTCTTACGGTTCGTGAGTTATAACACAAAATCGGAAAATAGCCGGATTTTCAGGGGTCAATTTCACCCCCTTCGAGTGAACAAATTTAAACTTTAATCTTTGGGGATAAGTAGAGGATATATAGGTATGTATTACTCAATTTTTTTTGCTGCCCAAATTCACTCTAAGAGGGTGAACTTGACCCCTGAAAATCCGTTTTTTTTTTTAGATTTTGTGTTATAACTCACGCACCGTAAGAACTGTAAGAACTATAATTTACCAAATGTTAGTCCTAATTAAGAGAAGTAACTTTTTCCTGAACCCTTTTTTTCTATCTCCTACAGTTCGCGAGTAATAATACAAAATAAAAAAATTTTCAGGGGTCAATTGCACCCGCTAGGAGTGAATTTGGGCAGCAAACGAAATTGCGTTGTACTCAGCAGGACTTCCGCTACATATTTACAGAGTATCATAATTTTCTGAATTTCCGGGTTCGGGATCTTCCCTTGTCAAAAGTATGGGGGTTGAAACTTGGTAACCCGGCACACATGAAAATGGTTACTCCTACGAAAAAAACTCATAAAACCTTTTTTGTAGAGAATTTCCTAGGTTATAAATTGTGTGAGACCTATTTTTGTCGCAAAACTGCTAGATAACGAGATATTCGCGAAAAACTGTTATTTTTTTTTTAACCCTCTGTAAAATTTTCAGCGGCACTTGGATCGATGGGGACTTTTGACATATTGTTTAAAACGACCAAATAAAGGCCCATACCAAAATTTAGCTTGCTGGGATTTATTCCGAAGATTGGGCAGATTTCCGTCTAATTTCACTGGACTATACCCCCTTAAAGCTGATGCTCGGAATTACGTCTTCCAACCTGAATACAGAGATGTATTCGATCTCTGAATGAGCTGTAGCTCATAAACCCTTTCTAGCGTTTCTTTAGAAATCCGTTGACATCCCTGAAGGATGCTTTGCTTCAAGTCGTTCGGAGTAGTTGGCTCTTCTTTATAAACTTTGTTCTTTAACTTCTTCAGCTCTTAAATTAACGACTTTTTGGTGCAAATAGTTTAATACATTACTCTGCACGCGTCCATCTACAAAAAAATTACTGACATCAAATTATGTCAACCCGGAACAATTTATCTTTTGTTTAAAACATTTTCCGGTACCGTCCACAGTTTCGGAGACATTTACAGGGATCGATTTAAATGGGTCACCCTGTATAAATGGATAAATCGTAACAAGAATAAGGAAATATTTATAGGTTTTCTCAAATAAAGATCCTTCATGAATCACTGAAACTAATGTCGACCCTGTAAATTGCAAGCGCGTATTATAGTATTTGTATATGTATTCAACAAATTTCCTGAAACCCCTCTTTTTATAAAAAAAAACAATTACCTAAATGATATTTATACATTGGATGAAACCAAAATAATACATGAATTTTAGGAACTATATAGATCGATTTTGATGCAGTCTTTTTTAATGTACAGGGTGTTAAAAAAGTGATGGTCACTGCTTTCAGGTGTGATTATAAACCTCTGGATGGGTGGAGATTTGTAAAAACCATTATGAAGATTTTTGGAAATGCGAACGAAGAAATAGCAAAGCACCTAAAGTACTGTCGTTTGCAAAGAAGACGGAGTCCGGACGCTGCGCGGGGCAACGGGGCTACCTCGCTCGCGCCGCCCCACTCTCTCCCGGGGAACTCCACAATTCCCCACTCGCTCTCTTCGTCACGCGGTGCTGCTGACAATGAGTCAGGTGGGAAACGAAACGGCGCCACCGTCAAGTTGGGAAATGAAACGGCGCCACCGTCAAGATTCGTTTCTTGGTGTTGATTGCTTTGACGTCACCGAGTCATCGCGCTTGGATTGGTTTGACGTCACAGCGTCATCGCGCGCATGCGTGGAGCTCCCCCACCGCTATTCCTGATACGCGCGCACGGGATTTCCGCCAAACCCTGCTGCTGACCGATTCGTGACGTGCGCGTCGGCCAATAGCGGCAATCAGTGGTGGGTTTACCACGTTACATCGAATTTGCTACGTGACACGCGTAAAAAATGTAAATAATTGTATAAAATGTATAAAATGTATTCAATATCCAAAATTCAAATACAAATTATTAACCTCTACCTATTGCATTGAATTTAATTGCACACTATTTTAAATTACTTTAAAAAGAGAGATTGGAATGTAATTATAAAAATTATAGGTACTTTGAAATTTTTTAGTAAATTTCATATCTTTGGTGTGCAAAAGATACTCGAATTTTTACATATATCAACATGGATTCTAAAGAAATTGATAAAGCTTTAGCAATTTATTTCTTTGGATGTAACATTCCATTTAGTATTATTGAATCTGACCATTTCAGGAATTTTGTTCATAAATTGAATCCAGCTTATAAAATTCCAACTCGAAAGACATTGTCGAATAATTTACTTAACGCAAAAATTTAAGATTACAAAAAATCAATAATCGGTGTGGAATCCGAAGATGCAGTTCTGTTTTTAGATGGTTGAAAAAATTTATCATCCAACAATAAGTATGTTGTTGCAATTCTGAATTTAATGAATACGATATGTATGTCCATGCAGGTTATGGCGTTCTACAATCTGCAACGGTTTTTTCAAATAATATGATTTTATACAGTAAAATACATCAACGTAATAGAGTTAAGCTATTTACTACGTCTTATGCTACACGTAGAGAATTCACTTTTCTACGTCAGGTAAAATACGGACCCACCACTGGCGGCAATACGTGGGCCCTACATCTACCACTGTGTTGGAGAACGTGGGCCTAAGGGGATACACTCTTCAATCAGACCAGTTGCGATTGGCAACTACCGCGATTTCGAAATAGCGGAAGGTGAGAATGTCATTGTAAAAATAAATATAGTTTAGTTAGTTATATGCGACTTAATATTATTATTTAAATAAATCATTATTCTTATTGTCCTGATTATGTATTATAAAATGACTATGTGGATTTATTCTGTTTATTTTTATATTTTTCCGGTGTCCATAAAGTAAATCACATTTTCAAAAAATTCCGAAATCCTCGGGATTAGTTATATCAAATCCCGGGATTTTTGGAATCCAAGTATGAGTACCGCTATAGCGGGTGCAAGAATTAGCCACGTAAGTAAAAGTTTAACAAAATTGCGCGCATTCAAACTTCAAGCCTCGAAATTTTCCATTTTTACTTGAAGCTTGAATGACCGCAATTTTGTTAAATTTTGACTTACGTGGCTAATTCTGGCAACTGCGATAGGGGTACTCATAATGATTAAGAATCAGGTTGGTTTTTTTGTTGCAGATGAGTTCGTGAGCTGAAATCACTCCCGCCAGGGAGGTATTTCTTTTCAAAGGCGCGATTTTTACCTCCAGAAAAATCACAAAAAAACTCAGTTAAAAGTGTATTTAAAAACTTGTTCCGTGAGGTAAAAGCACCAATAACTGGACACGTCCTAATACCTGGACACCAATGACATTTATATTTTTATTAAGCTTCATAGAAAGTTTAGAACAATATTGTTGGGAATATATGTTATTTTGCAACTTGATCTCTTATATAAAAAATTAAGAAAGCTCTAGATGCAAAGTTTAGTATATAAAACAGCCTTTAAATATCGGAGGTGCATGCACTTGAATTCTGTGTAGATTTCTTAAGAAATTCTTATGAAAAAATACAGTTAGGTGTTAAGGTGATAATAATCGTTACATAACGTTTTTCTGAGAAAAAAACGTATGTACAGAATCTCAAGAAGTTTCTTGTGACATACAAAACAAATCATTGATCGGTTAATGTTGATTTTAATTAAAAATATACGTGTTCATGTACCGGTACAAACTAATCTTGTCCTCTACACACTGTCCCAATAACTGACCAGCCGTCCAGTTGGTTGGCCTGTCAGCATGTTGAACGCTCAAGGAAAGTCTCAATACCTGACCGCATTGTCCAACCGGTAAGGTGTCTGGGTTTTCTCAAATTTTTGTACATCAAAAGTATAAGTAAAAGTATATTGTACATAAACTAACAGTTTTTTTTATTTTCAAGTCATATTTTTAGTTAATTTCATACTACACTTTCAACATAACCTAAAATTGTATCTGCTCTTTTCGCGCGCAAACCATTCACACAAACACTAGTGGCGCCCTCTGCGCCTTGCTTTGCGCCATCTTCCCCATTGACCAGGTATTGGGACACCAAAAATGGGACGCTGGGACCAATCAGAATTCTATTGTCCATGTACTGGTACACATAGGTACTTGTGTTTTTACTCAATTCAATTAAAATAACGCACCGAAAACAAGTTTTTAGTAGCTCATTTGATAGAAAGAAGTAACATTTATCTGAATATTGACACTTTTGTTAAAAAGAACGTTTATTTTTAGTTCATTTTTAAGCTATACTACTTTGATATCCTTAAGTGTCCAGTTATTGGTACTTTTACCTTATACATTATAAGTAGATTGATAAATGAAAAAAAAGTTTCTCATTGTTATTCATTGTATTCACTGAGAAAAAAAAACCTGAATGTTGGCGAATTCTGCGGGGTGATTGCAGGAATGGCCCCTTAAGAAACCAACAAAAGCACGCATGAAGCGTAGCGAATCTGATATCGAGACTTAATAAACCAACGAATGGTAAATATACGTCATGTAATGCGGATGAAGTCTTCGCTCGACTGATCCCACCAGTCTTCTTCTCTACTACCCCCGAACTTTCTCCCCCAACCACGCGAACAGCCATTCGCCGTTAAAAGCATTTGCATTAAATTGTTTTGGTGGTGAAATGCGATAGGTAGATCACGGAGTTGGAAACGGGGACGTGGAAGAAAGGAGACGAGCGTATGGAAGAACTTTTCAAGTACTTGGAGCACTTGCCGCTTCGGGATTCCCTGATCCTCCTTCCCCCCCGACTAGGTAAATCTGTCCGGTAAGGAGTCTTTCATCGTCTCGCTCATTTTCCGTGCTACTCGCGAAGTTTAATCACGCTTTAGTTGGCGCAACTTGACAGTCGCTCTGGGTGGAAAAGTTGCACGGTTTTAATGCTGTCGAGGCCTTGTCACAACTTCTTAACCGAGACAATAATTATTACCGATGCCCCTGGACGATGAGCAAGTTTCGTGGGAACCTTTGAACGTGCAGTTGAGAGAGGAGTCGAGGAGAGGAGTAGGGCGAGAGACAGCAGGTGCCCTCTGTACAGAAACACTTGATAAATCAATTGGAACTTCCCTTTGCTGTTCCTAAATTGGTCCCCTTCTGATGGATTCGGGTATTCTTTTCCTTTTGCTTTTTAGAGCTGGGTTCGTTCTCTCAGTTCTGCGGAAGCCCATAGTGCCTCCTCCTCTTTGTATTTCGTCATGTGTGTTTTGACGTGTGCGGCCGGAATATTCGGTGAACGTAATTAAGTGATTGGGAGAAATAAAATGTGTAAAATAGTGGTTGGCAACGAGTGCGATGAGGCACTAATGAGTACGTATTACGTAGAATGAGCGCAGGCATGGTAATCTTCTATAATTATAATAATTACATTTTCAGTGTTTTATTTAGTGAGACACTTTTGTATATTACACGTTGTGCCTTTCGTCTCTCATTCCTGCAGCATGTTCAATTTTTATACGTCCGATAAATTATACTTTGGTGTTCGGTGTAATAAGTGGGCTTAGGTGTAATGACTGCACTGCTCTCACATTCCTTTGTACACTGCTGTTGAATGTACGTTTAGTTTCGCATATTATAATTTTAATTTTTTATTTCCTTTTCTTTCCGTGCTAATAGGGGAAAGTGGGGCAAAACGGAACACCTAACTTTGGAGTGTGATAACAGGAAATCCGAAGGAAAATAAGACGTGGGATTACGCTAGGAGTCTCAAGGGGTTATACCTAAGTAGTCAGGAGGCCGAAAAGAAGCGAATTTTTTTTCAAAAAAACGGAAGCATATATTTTCACCGAACTTTTTGCATTTAAAAGAGCAACATTTAAAGAACACTTGGTAATTTTTTTGTAGAAAAATATTTACGTTTGTAATAAAAATACCACGACATCCATGAAGCCCTTTTAAAAACGGTGAGCAAGATATCTCAAAAACAACTTCACCAATCTTTCTGAAATTTTGTGGGCTTATTTTTTATATAAAAATCTACTGAATGACGGAGGGTTTTTTTACATTGTATACTTTCGATTTGATAAAAGAAAAATGGCTTCATGGTTATCACTAATGGCCGTTTTTCGTTGATAAAATCGAAACTATAGAATGGAAAAATCCCTCCGTCATTCAGTAGATTTTTATACAAAAATAAGCCCACAAAATTTCAAAAACATTGGTGCAGTAGTTTTTGAGATATCTTGCTCCCCGTTTTTAAAAAGTCTTCTTGGATGTCGTTGAATGTTTATTATAAAAGTAAATATTTGGCTACAAAAAAATGAATAAATGTTCTTTAAATGTTGCTCTTTGAAGTGCAAAAAGTTCTTTAAAATATGTTTCCGCTTTTTAAAAAAAATTCACGAACATTCGCCTGTTTTCGGACCCCTGACTAGGTATAACCCCTTAATAGACCTAAGACTATAAGAAAATCAAAGACTTTGTTAAGGAAAACATTTGGCAACCAAGGAAAATAAGATTTTCCGAAGGTATTTAAATATTCGCCTCGCTCAAGTGGTGAAGTGAAACGGAACACCCATTTAAAACAATGTAAAAGTATAGAATTTTTATATTTATGATTTAAAAGGTATTAATTTATGTAAAAAGTATAAATATATGTTGTAGATATAACTATTATAGATAACATATAATAAGAATACATATTATATAGAAAGGAAAAAATATTATAACATGACATGAAAATTATTGAAGATAAAACTGCAAAAAATAAGTATAAATTAATACATTGCAAGCCAAAATTAATACTTACAAAGCGATATTTCCATTATTTCTCATACATAATAGCTGTTCCGTTCTACCTGAAGATAAAGCGTTCCGTTTTCCCCCAATGAGGTAATTCAGTGAACATTTCATATTTACATTTCAGCGTGATATAAAGAACCGGGTAATACGTTAAAATACAGTGTTTGGACTATAGAATCCAATGCTATCCTTACTGTTATAAATTGTCTAAATATGAGTTGAAAAAATAGTCGAAACGCCAACACAATATCGAAACTCCGACACCGGAAATTTTTTCAACTCTGTAAATAAAAAAATAACGTGCGCATGGTCGATCACAAACTGTTGTGAGGACCGTTTGGTCCCATGTCGCACGATAGCAGCCCCATTCGCAGGTTTTACTTAACAAAAGAAAAACATTAATGTTCCGTTTCCACTTTCCCCTATATAATAAGAACAATTTATTATTATTATTCAACCATAAATATAAGTGCTATGTCGTGTAATAAATTTACAAGTATGCATAATTAATTGTACTTAGCAACTATAAATGGTCCAACACGCTTAGAACTTAGTACAAAGTGTACAATTAGTCTGGTGTTAATTTGAAATCGATTCGAATATAAATCAAATATCAAAATTGTGTTAGAATATTGTTACTCGTGTTAAGAACAATTGCGATTTGTTGAACACCTTTTTTTACGAAAAATTTCCCCGCTTCAAAATGATTACACAGAAAAGTTTATCTTGAAGTTGAAGTTGAGTCGATGATAACGTTTAATATTTGAGAATCTAAAATTTGGCTCAAATTATTTTCTCGAAATTATTACTAAATAGCTTGAATTTGAAAAGGGGATTGTCAACTATGGTGTCAAATCTTACGCAATTTGACGTTGAATGGCTCGCAGACCTGTGCACGTGCCTAAGCAATTCGTCGATATTCAGTGATCATCGGCATGCTCGATTATTGAATTATCGAGTATCTTGCTATTGAAGTTTGACAGATTGCATGCTTGAATGCAGCTACTACAGCCATTAATAGCTATGGCGAAGTAGTTTGAAACACTGCTTTTAGTGAAAGAGTCAGTCTCATTCACAGTCTTTAAAATACAAAACAAATACAGGGGCGTAGAGTATATTCATTGTTTAGGGGGTGAAAACTAACCTCAAAGTCAAATTGGCACTCCACTTTTTCGCGTATAACTCTTAAAGTACAACAGACAGAAAGAAATGTTTCTAACAAAAGTTTAATGGTACAATAAGCGCTGAAAACTTGCGTTAACAAAATTTTGAAAAGAGTTTAAAAAGAAAAATATCTGAGGAAAAAAACTTTTTCAAATATTTTGTTAACGGAAGTTTGTAGCGCTTATTGCACCATTAAACTTTTGTTTGAAACATTTTTTTCTGTCTGTTCTACTTTGAGAGTTATGCGCGAAAAAGTGGAAGTGCCAATTTGACTTTGAGGTTAGTTTTCACCCCGTTAAAGGGCGATAGGGCTCAAATGAAACACACCGTTGTTCTTGTTTTGAGTCACTCTAAAAACCCACAAAGTTGCGTTCCAATAAGTGTTGATTTTGTTGAAAATTCCTTTTTCTTCTCGAAATGATAATTTTGTAAAAGTTTAGCAGCCTACATATGTACCTAAATTTTATTTTTTAGAATCCTTGCATTGCATCCATCATTTGATTACATTATTTTCTTTAAATTGTGATATAGTGTCCCCATTCCTTTATTCGATTTACAATATGATAGCCTTCCTTCATGTTCGATTGAACGTTTATTGAAATTCTACCTTCGACGCACACACACTCTTTCTCACTTCCTCCTTCAAATTATTTCCCATCATACATGTCAATACGCTCGTTTCATATGTTCCATAGAGCGAATTTCATTTATTTTCTACAAATCTCCGCCACGGAACATATTAAATTTCACACAATAATGCGAATTCCAATATGCGCTTTCTGGTATATGGAATTTCCCTGATCATGAGCCAACTACAATACATTTAATCTCCTGCGATCGTATGTTGAATGCAGTATTATTCCTTTATGATACGAAGCAGAAGATATCCATCCATTTCCATTTCAATGGCAAATACTTTACAGACGTTTATTATAAAAAGCACAAATTTGTCGCAAATTCTGTGTCTTTTTATTTTCGCCTGTTTGCATGTTTAGGGGGTAAAACCACCCCTCAAGGTGTATGATTTTCAGGTGTTCGTCTCCGATTGCTTGGGTTTTTGGATATGTTTCAGAGGACAGAAACATAAGAAACAGGTGTCTTTTTATTTTAGCCTGTTCGCATGTTTAGGGGGTAAAACCTCCCCTCATAGTTATATGGTTTTCAGGTGTTCGTCTCCGATTGCTTTGGTTTTTGGATATGTTTCAGAGGACAGAAGCATAAGAAACAGGTGTCTTTTTATATTGGCCTGTTTGCATGTTTAGGGGGTAAAACCACCCCTCAAAGTTATATGATTTTCAGCTGTTCGTCTCCGATTGCTTTGATTTTTGGATATGTTTCAGAGGACAGAAAAATAAGAAACAGGTGCCTTTTTATTTTAGCCTGTTCGCATGTTTAGGGGGTAAAACCTCCCCTCATAGTTATATAGTTTTCAGGTGTTCGTCTCCGATTGCTTTGGTTTTTGGATATGTTTCAGAGGACAGAAACATAAGAAACAGGTGTCTTTTTATTTTGGCCTGTTTGCATGTTTAGGGGGTAAAACCACCCCTCAAAGTTATATGATTTTCAGGTGTTCGTCTCCGATTGCTTGGGTTTTTGGATATGTTTCAGAGGACAGAAACATAAGAAACAGGTGTCTTTTTATTTTAGCCTGTTCGCATGTTTAGGGGGTAAAACCTCCCCTCATAGTTATATGGTTTTCAGGTGTTCGTCTCCGATTGCTTGGGTTTTTGGATATGTTTCAGAGGACAGAAACATAAGAAACAGGTGTCTTTTTATTTTAGCCTGTTCGCATGTTTAGGGGGTAAAACCACCCCTCAAAGTTATATGATTTTCAGGTGTTCGTCTCCGATTGCTTTGATTTTTGGATATGTTTTAGAGGACAGAAACATAAGAAACAGGTGCCTTTTTATTTTTGCCTGTTCGCATGTTTAGGGGGTAAAACCTCCCCTCATAGTTATATAGTTTTCAGGTGTTCGTCTCCGATTGCTTTGGTTTTTGGATATGTTTCAGAGGACAGAAGCATAAGAAACAGGTGTCTTTTTATTTTGGCCTGTTTGCATGTTTAGGGGGTAAAACCACCCCTCAAAGTTATATGATTTTCAGCTGTTCGTCTCCGATTGCTTTGATTTTTGGATATGTTTCAGAGGACAGAAACATAAGAAACAGGTGTCTTTTTATTTTAGCCTGTTCGCATGTTTAGGGGGTAAAACCTCCCCTCATAGTTATATGGTTTTCAGGTGTTCGTCTCCGATTGCTTGGGTTTTTGGATATGTTTCAGAGGACAGAAACATAAGAAACAGGTGTCTTTTTATTTTAGCCTGTTCGCATGTTTAGGGGGTAAAACCACCCCTCAAAGTTATATGATTTTCAGGTGTTCGTCTCCGATTGCTTTGATTTTTGGATATGTTTTAGAGGACAGAAACATAAGAAACAGGTGCCTTTTTATTTTTGCCTGTTCGCATGTTTAGGGGGTAAAACCTCCCCTCATAGTTATATAGTTTTCAGGTGTTCGTCTCCGATTGCTTTGGTTTTTGGATATGTTTCAGAGGACAGAAGCATAAGAAACAGGTGTCTTTTTATTTTGGCCTGTTTGCATGTTTAGGGGGTAAAACCACCCCTCAAGGTGTATGATTTTCAGGTGTTCGTCTCCGATTGCTTGGGTTTTTGGATATGTTTCAGAGGACAGAAACATAAGAAACAGGTGTCTTTTTATTTTAGCCTGTTCGCATGTTTAGGGGGTAAAACCTCCCCTCATAGTTATATGGTTTTCAGGTGTTCGTCTCCGATTGCTTTGGTTTTTGGATATGTTTCAGAGGACAGAAGCATAAGAAACAGGTGTCTTTTTATATTGGCCTGTTTGCATGTTTAGGGGGTAAAACCACCCCTCAAAGTTATATGATTTTCAGCTGTTCGTCTCCGATTGCTTTGATTTTTGGATATGTTTCAGAGGACAGAAAAATAAGAAACAGGTGCCTTTTTATTTTAGCCTGTTCGCATGTTTAGGGGGTAAAACCTCCCCTCATAGTTATATAGTTTTCAGGTGTTCGTCTCCGATTGCTTTGGTTTTTGGATATGTTTCAGAGGACAGAAACATAAGAAACAGGTGTCTTTTTATTTTGGCCTGTTTGCATGTTTAGGGGGTAAAACCACCCCTCAAAGTTATATGATTTTCAGGTGTTCGTCTCCGATTGCTTGGGTTTTTGGATATGTTTCAGAGGACAGAAACATAAGAAACAGGTGTCTTTTTATTTTAGCCTGTTCGCATGTTTAGGGGGTAAAACCTCCCCTCATAGTTATATGGTTTTCAGGTGTTCGTCTCCGATTGCTTGGGTTTTTGGATATGTTTCAGAGGACAGAAACATAAGAAACAGGTGTCTTTTTATTTTAGCCTGTTCGCATGTTTAGGGGGTAAAACCACCCCTCAAAGTTATATGATTTTCAGGTGTTCGTCTCCGATTGCTTTGATTTTTGGATATGTTTTAGAGGACAGAAACATAAGAAACAGGTGCCTTTTTATTTTTGCCTGTTCGCATGTTTAGGGGGTAAAACCTCCCCTCATAGTTATATAGTTTTCAGGTGTTCGTCTCCGATTGCTTTGGTTTTTGGATATGTTTCAGAGGACAGAAGCATAAGAAACAGGTGTCTTTTTATTTTGGCCTGTTTGCATGTTTAGGGGGTAAAACCACCCCTCAAAGTTATATGATTTTCAGCTGTTCGTCTCCGATTGCTTTGATTTTTGGATATGTTTCAGAGGACAGAAACATAAGAAACAGGTGTCTTTTTATTTTAGCCTGTTCGCATGTTTAGGGGGTAAAACCTCCCCTCATAGTTATATGGTTTTCAGGTGTTCGTCTCCGATTGCTTGGGTTTTTGGATATGTTTCAGAGGACAGAAACATAAGAAACAGGTGTCTTTTTATTTTAGCCTGTTCGCATGTTTAGGGGGTAAAACCACCCCTCAAAGTTATATGATTTTCAGGTGTTCGTCTCCGATTGCTTTGATTTTTGGATATGTTTTAGAGGACAGAAACATAAGAAACAGGTGCCTTTTTATTTTTGCCTGTTCGCATGTTTAGGGGGTAAAACCTCCCCTCATAGTTATATAGTTTTCAGGTGTTCGTCTCCGATTGCTTTGGTTTTTGGATATGTTTCAGAGGACAGAAGCATAAGAAACAGGTGTCTTTTTATTTTGGCCTGTTTGCATGTTTAGGGGGTAAAACCACCCCTCAAAGTTATATGATTTTCAGCTGTTCGTCTCCGATTGCTTTGATTTTTGGATATGTTTCAGAGAACAGAAAAATAAGAAACAGGTGCCTTTTTATTTTGGCCTGTTTGGACGTTTAGGGGGTAAAACCACCCCTCAAAATTATATGATTTTCAGGTGTTCGTCTCTGATGTCCTCTAAAACATATCCAAAATTCAAAGCAATCGGAGGCGACACCTGGGATACTCTCCTTGTAAGTACCAAAATTTTCTGAAATTGCCAAACCCGACGGTCCCCTTGCAAGGGCAATTCCTTCGACGACGGAAAAGACGTGTCAGTTTCAGGCGGCTTTCACTTGCCGAAACGCACTTCCTTCGTCAGCCTGTAGACTTTTCTGTCCACGCAAAACCAGCCAGCGATAATCTGTCGCGCAGTTAAGTACTAGCAGGAACGATAGAATACAATGACGAATAGTTGAGCCATTAGATAGGCATGCGCCTGGATGTTACATAGCCTGGGTTCCACGGTAGCCGTGAACGCGAGGGTTTGCCTAGGCTGGAATGGTAGGAAGCAATTAATAACTTTGTTGTGGCAGGCAAGCAGACCTGTAGGCAGGCAGGCGGGCGGCCAGGCAGCCATGCTAGCTGGTGCTACGTTGCAATAATTATGACGTCACGCCTCCTGCCCAACCTAATTAACTAATGCCAGTTCCTCTTGCCGCATTTTCTTCGCCGCCGCCTCTGCCCCTCTGTCTGCTCCGCCATTCCTCTGGCTGTATAAACGCGCCCCGCTCGTTGGCCGTGCTCTATTTTTACCAATTCGCGAGTTCCTTGCAACGGTAATAAACGCAGACGGGGGGCAATGGTTACAGTGGCCCTCCGTTGACAACGGGAAGCAGGGCGACGCTCTCGTGCTCCGCGGAGCCGCGCCGGCGGAAATGCAGTCACTGAAACATTAAATCCGGCGAAAAGGCGGCCGGCGCTGGATGGGAAAGCAACGGCGAAACAAGCAATTAGCGCTGACCCAGTCAAGATCCGCCGTGCTCGCGGTGATAATATCGAACGGGGACGATAATTCCGCTGAGATTCGTTGTTTGGGAAATGGCCACCGGTGAGTCGCGCGTCACGCCGGAATTAAGAGGGCCACTAAAGCCGGACTGTTAACACAGGCGACATGGCGCTTAAGAGTGGCTCCCCCACGCGGCAGCCAGATGAAATCTTATTAAATCGAATTCCGTGCCCTCCAGGGGGGGAAATTACGCTCGTCCAATGGAATTTATCACTTCAATTACACGCACCGCCGTTAACGAGCTTTTTCATTCTCGGTGACTCGGGATGAAAGAAAAATCAAGAGCTCCCTGTGTGTGCGGAATACCTGAAGCGTGAAATTCGGGAATCGCGGGAAATGAAAAGTACACTGTAATTACCTAGGCGGTCACTTCCACCTTCAAATTTGAATGTAACGATATTCAGTGAAGGTAACGAACGGCTTTTGCAATTAAATTTTACCACCGCAACGTTTTTGTACCAATGAAATTAATTATAAGCATTGCCGGGCGCACAGTGGGCCGGATTCACATAGTTTGCGCCATTTGGGTCTTTTTTTTAACATATCGGAATGAAATTTACGCCAAAAAATAGGAAAAAATTATTCCTTTCTAATGATGTATAATTTAATTTTTTATTTATTTATTTATTTATTTTTCAAAATTTTTAACTAATTTTTGATAAAAAAAAATTTAATTGTGTTTATTTGGTACCTTATTTAATGCCCCTTTCAGTGCTTTAAATGGAATGTTCGGGAAACTTTTCATTTCCAAGTTATAAGCAAAAATCGAATAATAAATGAATGCAACCAAATATCGCTTTGTTGAAATTAAAGACCAATCTTTTGCGCTAAACATCATCTTCTAACAGTAATTAATGTAAATAATGTATTGAAAAATAATTCTGAATATAGTGAAGAAATTTGCGATGTTTTTTAAATTTGACAAAGAATATCTTTCAAGTCCCAACGAATCCCAACTTCTAACCAATTGGAATATTTTCAGTACACCTTCCGCTACATGATTATGTAAAAACCACATCCTACTTCGTCCTACTTTACAAATTATTACTGTTTAAAGCGCGTCGCGTCCGATATCGGGACTCCGCGAGACACGCAGACACTCCCCTAAGGATTTGTTTAGATTATAATCACATGAAATTGTTTATACTATGGTGCAGATAAGGCTTTGACAAAGTTCTGGATTTTCTGTCTGCAGTCAGTTGAAACAGTACCATCAGAGACTGCACAGTGTGACATTCGAAGCATTTTTGCATAATATTTGAACGTTACGCTCTAGTTTTCTTTCGTTTTAGACAATTTTAGTTTTGCCTTGTACAGTTGATATTTAGTGTGCATAATATATATGTTTATCTTATATTTTTTTAAGTTTATCAGTGAAGTTCATCAGTGAAGTTTATATTTAAGTTTTGTTTTCTTACATTTATATTACATTTCATTTTACACATATTTTTTTAACCTGGTTTTTAGTGCGTCTGCACTTTGTGATGAAATAACGATTTCATCCAATTCATGGCCTATCATTTTCTATAAAAGACTTTGCGGAAGGGCAAACAGATCTCAATTTCCTTTGGCGAAGTAATAAATGTTGATATTAGGAGCTCAATATATCTTGTATACTGTTCTGTAAAGTAAAAGAAAATTTTTGAATAATTTGAAAATACTTCTTTGTTAAAAGTATCTTACGAAATATTGAAATTGATTATGTGTCCATATAAAAGTTTCTCGCCCAACCAGCATATCTTTTTAAATTTAATGCAAATAAATTTTAATATTATAGACATATCGACGTGTGTCAGAAATTTAAATAGAATCATTTTGGTAAGTAATTCCTAATTGCTTCACCAAATTGTCCCCATTTTACATTCATTAAAAATAATTCAGTGTAAAATACATTTCTCAATAATATCTGCAGGACTGTTAGATTCTCTCTAATTTCTTGAAATATTATATTTCGTATAATTAAGAGAAATATTCTTAACACTTTGCCGACCATAGATACCTTTTGCATATTATAAGTACGATATAAATCTTTGAGTGGTATAATTTTGTCGGTGATAAATATGAAATATAATTGACTTCTTAAGCTCACGAAAAGTAATAAATTAAAATCGAGAAATCACGCATACGCGACCATTAAATTGTTAATACATATAAACTCTATTTAACCGGTTAACTGTCAATGTATCATATATGATCAAACAAAAATCTGGCCAATTCTGTCAATGTATCATATATGATCAAATGGAATAACTTTTTTGTTTTTCAACCGATTTGAATGAAACTTGGTATGTAATGGTTTTTGGGGTCGCTGAATCTGAATTTGGCATTGGAATTGTAAAATTCAATATGGCAGACTCAAAATGGCGACCCAAAATGGCCGCCAAATATTGAAATACTATCGGGATATAGAAAAATTGTATATAGGGGTTTTTGGGATCACTGAATCTGAATTTGGCATTGGAATTGTAAAATTCAATATAGCAGCCTCAATATGGCCGAACCAAAATGACTAGCGAATTGTTGGGATTTGTATAAATTATTCGTACTCTATTCTATTTCATAAGTAAACTCATACTCCCGTAGTTAGCTGGTGAAAATTTCACGACCCCAGAGTCTACCGACGAGGAGGTTACGGAAAGATTTTACACTCCACTTTTTCGTTTTTTTTTTTTTTACTTTTTTGCATTATTTTATATATTTTTTTATTTTTATTTATTTTTTTATTATTTTCGTGCTTTTTTTTACTTTTTTCAATACTTATAGTATTTTTTTCATCTTTTTAAATTTTCTTCATTCATTTTGATTCTGGTGAGTATGATAATTTTTAAAACAAGGTATTACACACAATGGGATGTTGTTGCAAATGTCACACATTGTAGTAACTCACTTTGTTTTCTTATTTTTATAGCGTAAAGCACATCGTTTTCTAATTAACAAACTCACCCCTAAATTCTATTTTTTTAGGGGTTGGGGGTGTCAGATGAAAAAAATTACCCCCGGAATCGGTTCAGCGACTCAAAAAACCCCTGAATACCAAATTTTGTGTGATTCACTTAATTATTCGATGGTACCAGTTTGGGCCCGAATAATGAAAAGGACCGTGCCAGTTAACCGGTTAAAAGCACCCCAGTTCTATTATGAATTATTCTTGGTATAGATAGCTCTGTAAGAACTTGTGAACAGTGAACAAAGTTGGAGAATCATGCTTTAATATAGGGCAAATATATACAATAATATAGAGCATTTAATTTCCAAAGCCTGCCAAAAGTAGGGGAATTTTTTTTTTCCAAAATTCCACTTTTCAAAAATTATTGCACACCACGAAAAATAAGAACGCTCTCTTTTATTGATGGATGCCCGACTGATGCTCAATTGTCACTGTGATGGACTATTGTTTCTAGGGAACTAATATAAACGATTGTTTGTAGAATGCATTATTTCTTTATCGAAATTTTACGATGTTCCATATTACCTATCTTTACCCTACGCCATTCCTTTATTCATTAATTTACGTCCCACACGTACAGCTCGAAATGTTTAATAAATTTGTATGAACTTTTTGTTCATGTGAAATGAAAATTCCAATGTTCAAGAAATCTTCCAATAAAGAATAAAGAATATTCTTCTACCGTTGTTGCATTAAAAGAAAGAAGTTGCAGAAGGCGAAAGAATTATATGGAAAAATTTATAAGTGTCTTTCATGGCTAAGGCTATGAAAAATATTATTCAGGGTATGGCTCAGGGTAGTTTTGACTGACAAATCCACAATCACGTTTGATTTAGCACGCACCCTTGTCATATGCACTTCACAGCTCCCCTTCTATTCTTTGTAGTTCGTGACATGTGTCAATGTTTGTAAAGTTTTCAAAACTCTGGACATAGAAATGGTTTTCACGCATACAAGCACAAATATTGGCCATACTACAAATTAAGTATGTCTACTGTGTTATTTACGGCAGGCTAATACCAACAAACGAAACTCGGTGTTTGAGCAACTAATACGATACACTCTTGCATTTACGAGAGTTTACTACAACTCTCCTATCACATCTAAGATGATTAATAAATTAGCGATGTGAAATTCCTTTGAACGTATACAATTTTGCTGCGCAACAATATTTCTCTTCCATTGAGTTTTAAACTTTGAAATTCTCAAAGCATTTTCCTTTACTTGTTCTCTTAAAGGGACTCAATGTAACTTCCAAGGAATTTCCATTATACGCTACAAATATGCTACTAAAATTCTTCCTTAAAAAATACTTAAAAGTGAAGAAATTGAACTCATAGGCTGAAGTACATCTCACGTTTTTAATGTCAAATTTCTGATCCCCCACGTCAATTTTTATACCTCCAGCGTCCCTATCCAGTCACTTTTCGGTCCGTCTCTTCTAGCCCTTTCCTGAAAATAAGCTTCCGTCAAAAGCAGGGGGAAGGTTGATCGGCGATGCCGCCCGATAAAACGACGTCTGCTGGAGTCAAGTCTGTCAAGCACATCGCCATAAAGACGATTTTAAGCGTTCGCTGCCAGGCTAACCGACGCTATCGCCATTAAAGGGTAATTTTCAGGGGCCAGGTAAAAAGGACACAGGGCTTTTTGTGACGTTACCATCAGGCGCTCTCTAAGGTAAGTGAATAAGGATGGAAGTATAACGCGGAGCGGGATCTCTGTACAGATATTGCGGCACTTGCTTTTTGTGGGACCGACCTTTTTTCGCGAAGCCTCGGTCCACATGGTAATTTTACCTCCCTGGTACACGCTCCGCAGTATGGAAACTGGCTCGATTTTTTTTAGAACGAATTATTGTGGCTATTTCATCGAGCTGTGACTTTATAATAAGGGTAGAACCGTTCTGTTAGTGCTGAGAATGCTGAGAAGTGAGTTCTGTATGGTCGAGTTCCTCAGAACACTGAATTCTCTATACCCATACAGCACACTCTCGTTGCAGGATGGTTGCAGGATGGTTGTGGTGCAAGATTGCAATGTTTCACGCAACGTTGCCGTAACGTTGCAGCAATGTTGCAGGATGGTTGTGGTGCAAGATTGCAATGTTTCACGCAACGTTGCCGTAACGTTGCAGCAATGTTGCAGGATCGTTGCAGTGCAATATTGCAACGCAACATTGATGCAACTGTGCAGCAACAATTCTATGTCCGCCCCGTGCAATGTTGCACGGCAACGTCGCAGCAACGTTACGTCGACATTGCGCTGCAACCATGCAACACTGCGATGTTACTGCAACCATACTGCAACGTTGCCGCCACGAAGTGTGCTGTATGGGTAGAAGAGTAGCGAGTCAAGCTTTGCATGGATTTGAATTTTGAAATGAAAAATGAGTGTGGCGAAGGAGAAGCTTATCGGATAGACCCTTTAGTAATTTAGGGACAACTGGAAGGTAATTATTAAAATAAAAAATGATCAGCTGATGACAGCTAAAGGTAAGTACATTTTTGTAGAATAATAAAGCCAATTTCGCGGACCAAATAAGAAATAAGATATTCATAGAAGTCCTAAACAACAAGCCACATTATATAACACTGTAATTTCGTTAATTGTTCTTGTGAAATAAGTGTTCACAATGGATGCGGGTAGCGACAAACCGTTATCACAGAAAATTTAATAAAAATCTTTCAGCACAATTCGTGTAATGAATAATATTTATTACGACAATTTTCTTGGCCCTTAATGGAACATTCTGATTAAAATTTTTCAGAAGATCGATTTTTTTTACATATATATCTATAAGTATATAGAAGCGACTCGACTTCTGAAACTCGACTACCCTTTTTTCCGAACGGTAGCCAGCATAGCAAAAGAAATTATGAACCAATTCCAAAAATCTGGAAGGCACTTTCTGTGTAATTGAATTCACTATCGTATCAACCTTCGATCATAAATTTTAGAGGTCATAGTTTTTCGTTATTAATATTTTCAGGTGTAAAACTACTCCTATTTTAGCATGTTTGTGATCACACGTACACCAAACATTGTCATTTTGCTTTATTTGCCTTCTTCAAGGCTGATACGATAGCGACTGATATAACATGTAAGAATATCTTTGGTTTTTTTATTTCAGACAATCTTACGTCGACTCTTTTTGTTGTAGCAGTGCACTGGGCGCCACGTAGAAATCGAACACAACAGGAAAATGAAAAAAAAAAATTCTTTTCATATGTTTGAACAACGTATAATTAAAGGCGATAACGTTTTTTACTGCAAGCTGTATACTTTTTTCAAAAAAATTTTAAAGGTCAACTATTTTTTGAGCGCTTTGATGAGAATGTCCCCTTAAGTACAGAACACATCTGTAATTCTTTCAACACCACCTTTGTCACTTCTTGTGTAATATTATATAGAGTAAATTGTACAATAATTGACACCCTAAACGGAAATCCCAATTGAAATGTTTCTATTTTTTTGTGAAGTTTTTATATGGTCTTAATTTTCAGATATTATTTATGATTATGGATTTCTCATTAAAATAAAACATCTTGAGTACCTATTGAATTTTTAATTTTAAAAATGTTCAATGGAAAACAAAAATAGGCATAAAAGTATAATCATTGGCACCCTAAAATTTGAGGTTATGTATAAAAAATATTGTAAACGAAATTTAAACGGACTATTTCATTCACTATTAAATACCCAAAGCACTTAGTAAATCTGTATTTCAATCCATTACTTAGTTATAAAGGAACAAAATATAATTACTACTTATCAAAATTTTAAGAAACCCCTTAAAACTCAGCCCTCTGTCCCCACTGCTACGTTTAAAACTTTTTTATGGTGTTGCCAGATGTATAATGGGCGAGTTCCACTTACGCCCAAATCGCCCGTGAGTCTCATTAGGGCAGGTTTCCCTATACGCGAGTGGACGCAACGTCAAGAACTTCAAAGTCAATTTTCTCGGAAACGAAGCGCGATATGAAAAAAAGTTACTCTTTCTTTTCGATTTGCAACAAGTAAATACGTCCAGGAAAAGGAATAAAATTTTTTGTTATTGCGCTCCATTTTCGAGAAAATCGACTTTGAAATTCTTGACGATGCGTCCAGTCGCGTACTGGAAAACCTAGCTTAACCCTGGAATGCTACCCGGGGTGGACCTGTACCCCACTTGCTACCAGTAAACCCGAACCATCAGCCAGAAGATGTGCATTCTGTGAAAGGTCGAGGGACAGAAAATCAAGGATAAAATGCGCTATGTGTAGAAAGTTCATTTGTTTAGAACACCAAAAGAAAGTGTGCCCTAATTGTTCCCAACTTTTTTTTTTCAATTTTTTCAATTTTTTCAAAGTTAAAATATGTTACAACATTGCTTTTTTTATGTTTGTTTTGAAAAATAAAAATCATATGAAGCTTATTTCTCACATTTATTATTGGGGTATGTCACGTCCCAGCCCCACCATGGGTCCGCGCCCGGTTAGTCTTCGCCAGCGCCGCTAGATGTCTAATCTTCTCACAAGTCCCCAACTCTAATCTCGTTCGTATATATACAAGTTCCAAGTTTATTCCTCTTAGTTCCCGTGTCTGGGGCAGGGGCCGTCAGCTGTAGCCCTACTGATGAGTCTGGCTGACGGTCCCAAGACGAAACACAAATTTCTTTCTTTTCCTCCTCGATCTTCAAAATGCCAATCCACCTGCCCTGCACAGTACTCCAAAAAGCGTGACCGGCCTGAGGGGGATTACGGTTACGCCGGAGGCGACGGGGCAAGATTCCTTTACGTTCCCGAAATCACACACCCATCGGTTTCGGACGTAACAGGTACATATGTACCCCAGGGTACCATTCACGTCATAAAATGATGGGTAGCATTCCAGGGTTAATGAAAATCACGGGCGATTTGGGCGTAAGTGGAACTCGCCCAATATATACTTCAACTACTGGAATTTGCAATGTCGTAATGAAAGAAAAATAAGAGATTGTAAAAAAGTAATTTCCGAGCTCGCACTTCCGAATATCTGGCATTTTAATCTTCGGCAGTTTACCCTACGTCGCATACACAACATTCAATTCGCAAAACATAAACGGCCGTCGGCAAAAGCGTCTTCCATAATCACAGGAAGCTCGAAATCTCGAATGCATACGAAGCAGCCAATCGATAACAATTTTCACTCGCTTCACGGCGAAGCGGAACTCAACGCTAGTATCCGTGGCACAACAAACGAAACGTACGTCAGTCTTCCCTTTTTTTTTCTCTCTCCACCATCCCCCCTCTTTTTTGTCATAATGTCGGGGCCTGCAATCTGCCGCGAGGAGCGGCAGCAAAACGCTCCAATCAACAAAACGACAGCCCCGACCGGGTCTCTTTTTTTCATTCCAGCCTGACTTTGCTGTTTCCATTCTACTGTTCTCCCGACCGTTCGCAAGGGAGACACGTTGCGATCGTACGTGACGTCGACGCGATTGCCACTTACGAGTACCCCCAATTGGGTATCATCGTTTGCTCTGTCGACAGTGATCGGCGAACAGAAGCAACTCGTCAGCCGTATAACGACGCTGGAAAATCCAATATTCGTGGCGGGGGCGGCGCACGTGCTGTCCCTTCGGTGCGTCATGAATCCAATTTTCTGCATTTCTGCGACGGATCAAAAGCCCGGAGCCGAGGGCGCTAGGCATGACGCGCCGTTCGGCCGCTTCTCGCTCCTTAATTTCTGCGGATTATCGGGCGCGGTTGTTTCGCCCGGCTCACCGCGGGGGAAGCCTGCTCCGCCGGCGGGGCAAGAGGCGGGAAGACAGCGCGCGGGCAAACGATAATTCGCCGTGTCTAAGGACGACGTGAAATCCAATACGCAGCCAGTCGCGGGCATGTTGCTCCCAGGCGCGGATCTAATTTTGCCCGGCCTATCGGGGATGTGGGTCCGCGATGTCGGAATCAGGAACGTTCGTTTGCGTTCAGAGGGGATTATGGGAACTGCGATGTCCGCGCTGAATACTCATTGAGGGAATTGCTGTTTGATTTGCAACCTGTTTGTGTTAATAAGGGATTAGTTGTGTCTGGTTGCAGGCTCGTCTGTTTATTTTTCATTCTTTGCTTCGTGAGTTCCAGCGATTGCTTGTACTGTTTGAGCTGTTATTTGCAGCGCTGCTGCGATGGGATTCCTAGTCGTGGGGAAATTAGTTTGGCGCACAGACTCGGTTGAGGGGAGACCAGGGCTGGTAGGCCAGTTTTTCGGTTTTTGATTTTTAATAAATTATGTGGATGAAATGTCATTAAACCGGTTAGTATATTTGATAGGGCATACATTTGGGTATCTGATTAAATTATTTTAGTTGACTCAGTGTGACAAGAATTAAGGTATTTTAATGTTTTTCTAACACCTTCCGTGCTGGTCAACCTGCCACATGATCGGGGTTGGTTGACTTGCAGTATGGGGTAGGTTGACTATAGGTACAATTGAGGGCTCGGATGCAATAAGGGGACTAGCGCTCGAAAATGGGAAAAATTATTGTCCAAACGCTATGAAATATTGGAAAATTAAATGTTGTTAAACTGTATTTTAAAAAATATAGTGTTGTAAAGCTCAGCACGACACACCTTTTTTTCTATTCACAGTTTGATTATCGAATCATTACTATTCGAGCTAAAAATTATAAACGAAAAATTTTTCATCGTTCAAAATCATTATTTCTTTAAACATAAATTGCGCTAACTTGAGTAAATATTAAGGGATCGTTATGAGACGTGAAACATAAAACTCAGAAAACTCTAGCGAAGCCGTAAAATGTATGCACAAAACCATTATGTTAACAAATGTAATAATATTTCATTAAAAGGTAATACTGGATATAACCCATGTTTTTCAACGTTCGCCGTTAAAAAGTATCGAGGCAATTTTGAGGTACATATAACTTGCAGCGACAAAGTATTTCCTTAATATACAAGGAAGATTTTCACAAATTTTCACACTGATTAATAAATAATTGTAGAAGATATGACGAAATATATAAATCTCCCGCGCCACCAATAGTCAACATCCGCGTGTAATGGGCTATTTAGCAGTCTTAGCATTCGCGTTGACAGTTGTCTGTCAATTTCTGAATAACAAAGGAACAATTTAAACCTTATTAACGTTATTAGTCAACCAGCCCCGGCCGATCATTTTGACTTCAATAATCTATATAACCTTCAATTATTTATGTATGACCGAAAATACTATGTCAATAGATCGTCTAATAAACAAACTTTAAAATAGGACCTTAACATTTATTCTATTGTAAGTATATAGAGCGTGAAAAAATAAAATCTCTAAGAAAAAATATTTAAAAAAAATTTCGGTGTCAAAAAATCGAAATTCTTTTTCCGATTGTTTATGATAGCCACAAGTCTTAGAAGTATTTTAAAAAAGATTTCATTGAAAAATTCGAAAAATTGCGAGAGTTACAGCGTAAAAAGGAACAGTAGTTTTTCTCAAAACTATGATTCTCAATACGGTGAACATCGTAACTCGAGAACGGATCGATATTTTTTGTTGAAATTTTAGCTAAACCTACAAAACATTTTTCTCCACAATGTGGAACTCCCTCAATATGATCGCATGACTTTAACAACATTTAAGACAACATTTATCACAGGATTACTTCGGTAAAATCCTTCAAAGTTGACAATTGTTGTCAACTCGGTGAATTTTTATTAAAATTTTTCGACCGAGGTCCACATTGTGGAGAAGAGTGTTTTGTAGGTTCAGTTAAAATTTAAACTAAAAATATTAATCCGTTCGCGAGTTATGATGCTCACCGTTTCAACGCGCGCATTGCGCAGCGCCCACTTTTACGCTTTGTAAACGTTTTTTTTTTTGCAAAAAAAAGTCTAGATTACCATATGTCCAGAAAACACGACGAAAATCTTCAAAAAATTGTAACTTTTACAAATTTCAATATTAGAAGCTGAAAATCTACAGAGTTGTTGTTCAAATATATAATACTTTGAATGAAAAATAGTTTGTAAGTCGGTTTTGGAAAAAAGATATTTATTTTGTCAAAATCAGTTTATGGGTGGCTCACACCCAGAGTGTCAACGAAGGTTTAAAGACATGTTAGGAATGAAACATTTTATTATGTCCACGCCATTAAAATCAACAATTCTATGTTAGAACAAGAAAGATTGCAACTATCAAGTGTAAATTATTCAATTGTAGAGTAAGAAATGTCAGAACAACTATCGATCCAAATTAAAACTGCCCTGGTTACGTACGTCAAGGGAATATGTAGTTAATGACTATTGCATATAAATTAAAATTACCGGACACTACAGCGCAAAACTGTTGAGCGATGGGAAATGACAGACTCTAATGAAGCGCTTAAATGCAGCAAAAGATTAAAGTGACGACTGACGGAAATGATTTTAAAATTAATATAATACATATTTAAAGGGTATAGACAAAAGCAGTGCACCCTGTTCGATACTCAAAGAATAGAATGAATTAAAAAAATTAAATAATTGTAAACTGCGTCTGCCACTAGTTATAAGATTACTTCACAAATGTGATCTAAAAAATAAGCACGCATAACCAATATCGCTGAAAACATCGCGTACCTTGCATTATTGAACAAAGCGAAGGCAACAATTTGTTTATTAAAACATGTAAAAATCCATGTAAAGCTTTATAACTTTCGATCGAAAATTCTTGTGAGCACAAATAAAAAAAAAAGAAATTCCGGAAAATATTAATATTACAATAGAAATTTCCATATCTACAACTACGTTGAAATAGAAGCTGCTGGAGCAGGTTTAAGTGGGTACATTGCAGTTTGAAAATCATTTTTAATATGACGGCATAGAATAAAAAGTTTGTATCACAAGTGGACCACATAATCCATTCAAGAAAATAATAGCTTCTGTTTAAAAAACTGCACACGTTGTACTTTTAATGTAATGGTTAGACGAATCAAATACGCATCTTTGCATCAAGCGTGTTTAAGGGGACTCCCTACTTTGACGGCCTGAAAAGGCCCACGATATTTGGGACTTTTTTAAAGAAAATCCTCAAATTATATTAATTGAAAACTTTATGCCTATATTTTTACATAAGTAGGCAACATTTTAAAATAATTTAAAACAAACGGTACCTAAAACATTAAACGCGTTTTTCTCAAAACGATGTTTTTCGAATTGGTTAGCATGATATCTCAAAAAACAATCACCCGAGTTACTTCAAACTTGGTATATATATCTTCAGTAGATATCCCATTCTCGTTGTTACTAAAACTATGTCAGTTTTTGCAAAATTAGACTTTTGCGACTTAAAAAAACAGCGAATTTTTTTGCAGAAATGGATGTCTGTTTTAGACATTACCATTTTTTTTACTTTTTGGTATTTCTCATATAATCTAGTTCAAACGATAGCCACACTCATACAAATTACACAAATTTTTAAATTTTCCATTTGAGACAACTACAACGGCTGATTTTATGCTAACCATGCGCATATGATTTTTGTAAGGCGCTCTAATTGAAGGACTATAACTCCGGATATAACCACTATTTTAGCAAACAAATTTTTTTTCCATATTCTTTAAAGAGTGACAAATAAAGCCACCAAGCTGCAAGTAAATATATTTAATGGTTTTGTTTTAAAAAATTCCCAAAGTTCGCATCATTTTTCGTCCGCCGAGGCAGGGAGACCCCTTAAACCTTTTCTGTTTGCCTTTAACTATTGAACGAAAACAGAATAAATAAATCACTCTTTATATCTTATCAAGAATTAAAAACCCATCAATCCCTTAAATTAACAAGTGTCTATCATTACCCACGTAAATGCTACACATTAATGCCAACTAAAAGCACTTTCTAGACGTCAAAGTAATTTTTAACATCAATCTTATATTTTTGTAATATTTATTTGCAACGTTTAACGCTAACGGGCGCCGGTTAAGTCGCAGAAGCTAAATGCAGCGGGCGGCTAGAATACATTTCTAGTAGTCTATAAGAGCCTTCTGAGCATTCTGTACATAGCTGAAATGACACTAGACGTTTGAGAGCACTACCATGACTGCTTGCTGCGAAAAAGTTGCTCGGAGCAAAGTACTTTCGCTCGCCGAGGATAAGAAGCAACCGGAGACTCTTGAAGCCATCAAGGGTGGCTCCGGCATGGGACAATTAAACAGAACATATCTTCCTCCGTGTGCAGAAGCCATTGTTCCATTTCATTACTCTAAATCCTCGTTCTATTGACTCAGCCCTTGACTCGTTTTTTCCATCGATTATACTTTCATGCTTGCCGGCGCACGCGAGAATCACGCTCCAAGGGCTTCAAGACACCCCATTCAGGCAGCTATAATTGATCCAGGTTACGGGGACACATTAAGCGCTGCATTTATTTCCAGCCACCGCGGAGAGCGTAAATCTAGTTTTCTGTCGCATCAGGGCCGTTTACATTGATATTTGACTATGCCTGCATCCTCGCGCGGTAAATCATGTTTCGACTCCCATCCCCGCCCGGCCTTTCTGCTATCACCTGCGAGCCAGTGACTCGCGTTTTGGGTAATAATGCGGGAAAATTAGTTTGTGATGACAGGAGCGGAAAATCGGGAGCAGCCCGGTGGAAACGCTTCACTTTCCCTTTGTGGATCAGTGAACATCGTCATTGACACTCGCTCCTTGGCAGTTAATAACGCTGAGAACTTTTCTTCGGTGGAACCGGGGGGATTCTGCGTCAGCTGCTTTTGTGGAGCTGCATTTGTAAAACTTTTGTGAAATCTGCATTTGGCAGAATGGAAATTGAGTCCCTAAAATTTGGAGAATGTAAATTGATGACGTTTGTACCAATTGCGTAATGCAGGCCTTCCCAAGTAGGGGAAATCTGCTCCCAAAACAGATGTTTCGGTTCTCCCTCCAACGCTGCGCCTTACCTGCTAAGGCCCGCTAAGGTGGGACGAGTTCTGCTACCCTCTCTCCGAGGGCACAGTAACGTCGCCGGGAAGCATGTTGGGCGCTTTAGGGCGAAAGTACCAAATGTGTCAAATTTTTATAGGAAATTTCATAATGACTTAAAAATAGTAGGAAAAATTAAAATTTAAACTAGCATTTCAAAATGACGCAAAAAGAATTTAAAAAAATGTATTACATACAACGATACAGTAATACAATAATCGTAGTGATGTCTTTTCATTAGAAAAATATATTCATTTTTATAAAAATACAAGTAGTAATTTTCTAAATTTTCGTACAATACATAAATACCTACATTTTATATTTTAAACAACTTTCGTAAAATGCAAATGTGTTATACATTTGAAGTTAAACTTTAACTGACATGGACGTCAATATTTATAATCTGACAGAGGAAAAATGGCTTTACGTTTCTCGCGGAAGAGTAAAGCCTAAAAATATTATTGTATGTACATATATGTAAAAAGTAAAACGGTATAATATTATGTGAATTTTATATTAATTTTGTTAAATTTCATATTGTAAGCGTTGATATTTAATTCAAAACTATTATGGAATAAAATTATATTATACACAAAATGTGTATAAAATGCATATTTCTATAACATGTATATAATATGTATATATTGTACAAAAATTTATAAAATAAGTAGGGATTGCATTTTCATAAAACTGAATAAAATGTATAACACATTTGCATTGTACGAAAGTTGTTTAAAATATAAAAATTAAAATGTAGGTATTTATGTATTGTACGAAAATTTAGAAAATAACTACTACTTGTATTTTTATAAAAATGAATATGTTTTTCTAATGAAAAGACATCACTACGATTATTGTATTACTGTATCGTTGTATGTAATACATTTTTTTAAATTCTTTTTACGTCATTTTGAAATGTTAGTTGAAATTTTAATTTTTCCTACTATTTTTAAGTCATTATGAAATTTCCTATAAAAATTTGACACATTTGGTACTTTCGCCCTAAAGCGCCCAACATGCTTCCCAGCGACGTTACTGTGCCCTCGGAGAGAGGGTAGCAGAACTCGTCCCACCTTAGCGGCCTTAGCAGCTAAGGCGCAGCGTTGGAGGGAGAACCGAAACATCTGTTTTGGGAGCAGATTTCCCCTACTTGGGAAGGCCTGGTGTAATGTTTAGTATAAATGAGAGTTGTAGAAAGATCCCCAGAATTTTCTAGAAATATATTTTAATCGTCCCATACAGCATACTTCGTGGCGGCAACGTTGCAGGATGGTTGCAGTAACCTTGCAGCGTTGCATAGTTGCAGCGCAATGTCGGTGTAACGTTGCTGCGACGTTGCCGTGCAATATTGCACGGGGCGGACATAGAATTATTGCTGCATAGTTGCATCAATGCTGCATTGCAATATTGCACTGCAACGTTTCCACAATGTTGCTGCAACGTTTCCACAATGTTGCTGCAACGTTTCCACAATGTTGCTGCAACGTTGCGCCACTATTGCGCCAACGTTCCTGCAATCTTGCACTGCAACCATCCTGCAACTTTGCTGCAACGAGAGTGTGCTGTGTGGGGGGTTACGTTGTATGGTTGCTGTAATGGCAGCAACAGATTTTGTTCTTCACATTTTCACAATGTATTTTTTCCTTAGTAGGCGTTTGTAACAAAGATACTTCGTTAAACAGCAGTGTTCTAATTTCAGTTACATAATTTTTTAAGCATGCAAGCTGTAAGTTTATAATTTGCAAAGCTATTTGGGAATACCACGCAGGAAATCCTTTTTAAAATAATTAAATGGGCACTGTCAACCATTTTCAATTACTTCAAAGCAATTGCAATTCAATCGCTGCAATTCAATAACGTTGACGGTAGGATTTGTCGGTTTTTAAAAAACGGTTTTTTTTATAAATTTGTAAAGTTTGAAAACCGGTTTTATGTACTAGAATTAATATGTAAAAATGATTTAATTATTTAATTAAAAAAGTTAACATTTTTACATGAAATCGCTTTGCACACAAGCATATTGTGGTAAGTAACAGTTTACTGTAAAACTAATCTTCATGAGTTCATATTTTCGGAAGAAAAATACTAAATGAAATTAAGATTTATAAATTATATTTTGTACGGATTTTAGTTATATTAGTTTTTTTCATTTGGTTTTGAATGCAGTGTATTTTATTGTGTTATATTCTTGTGGATCCATAAATATTAAGTGAACTCGTACTGAAATTGTACGGATTTTATTTTTATTTTTTTATTTATTTGGTTTTGTATAGATAGATTATATTTTATTTTGTGATACGTTTGTAATTCAATGAATATTAAAAGAACTGAAATTTTTTAAAATAAGTGTAAATATTTATTTTCTATTTTAAATATATTTTTTTGTGAAAATTCGAAAACCGGTTGAACCGTTTTTTTGGGGATAGTGGTATTCGAAAACCGGTTTTTTCAAAAGTCGGTTTTTGTATAAACCCTAGTTGACGGCATATTATATTTCTGACTTGATTGCGTAATAGGTGACCACCTTTGTGTTAAGACTTAAATACAAGCAACAGGCACTTATCTGATGAAAAGACTTTCTGCCATGGAGAAAACCAACAGGTCACAAAATAAGTTTCGAGATTTTTGCTACTTCAGTTGACAGGGCAGCGAAATTAGAAGATCTCATCTAACGGTTCAAATGTTTGAAGAGCATGCTGAGAAAGCCAAGTCTTGGAGGAAATTCCGCTCGATTGCCAAAGTGCCATCCACGTCTGGCGAAACAAGGTATCACTGTGACATAACAGGAGGGTACTTCGAAAAAAATCAGAACTAAATAGTGAGTTGGTCAATTCCTACAAACAAGAGTGAATGAAAGAGACCGTCAAGTGCCATCGAGATCTATGCAGTTTGAAGTGCAAGGCTTCGAATTAGTTGATAATGGTTCAGTAAGATTGTAGAGACAATGAAACATTTACTTTCGTATACTCGACACATTTTAATGAGTAATTTGACTTATAGTGCGTGTTAATAACTACTAATAGCATAGTTCTGCTCTAGATATCGCCCAGTAGATTATTAATATTAATTTAGAGTTATAAAAGTGGTAATCAATATTAGAAACTAAATCAGCTTCGATGGTATCCTTAAGTGTAATGCAATCCACTTAGCCGCATTCATTGGAGATTTTTCTTCATTGGAAGAAAAATTGTTCTTCATTTCTTCATTTACTTCATTCACATGAATTTATATCGCCGATGAATGAAAAACATTTATGCAGAAATTAATTAAACCATTTGTTTTGCATAAAAACGTCGAAATTTTTCCGTCAAAATCGTAACTTTTTCGTTAAATTCCCATAACTTTGTCAATTTTAGACTTTTTTCTTATTTTTTTAATACATCGACGATATAACTTCATGTCAGTTAAAGGAAAACTTCGCCTTTTTTAACAATAAAGAATAAAAATAAATTTTTCTTGTGGTCTAAATATACAGTAAAACACCCTTAAAGTTTTGGAAAGAATCGCTTTATATTTGTTGAAAAAATAATTCTTAAAAATCACCGAGTTGTCAGCGTCCTAAACCAGGTTCCCCTTAACACTATAATAAAAACTCAACCATATCGACTTTATTTATTCACAAATCTGCACAAATTTGACACAATTTTGTTTCTAATAGATTTCGTCTATTAGAACTGTCGGTTTCTACAAACGAAAGAAGAATAGGCAGGAAGTCGTAAAGGGTAAGAAAATATAGAAATGTGAAATTAGGAACACAGGAAGAGAAAAGAACAAAAGAAGATCGTGGTGGCAGAGACGTAGCTGCGTTATTCTTTAGGGTTGAAAACAAAAAATACGCATTTTTTTTTAATTTTCATAAGTAAGAAATGTTCGAGATGCATTTAAAATTTTCAAATTGGAAAAAATTTGTTCACTTTTTCCATTTTTTTTCCTTTTTTTTTTAAAAACCATTTGTCCCACGAGGAACGATTCCTTGTCCAGATCTTTTGTTTTACATGATTTTTTATGCAATTAATAACTTGGAGGAAAATTAATGGATAATTAAAAAGTGTAAAAATTAAAGGATAATTAGAGGATAATTAAATAAAATCGACTTTGCGCGCTTTTAAGCAATTATTTAAATGTTCCAGAGCCCAGGGGCTCCTTTTTCCCTTGTCCAGTTGAGCTCAAACTTGACACAGATTTTTTTTTATTGGAACTCTTCCAGGGGGTGCAGCGAAGACAACCTTGAAAAGATGTTCAACAAGAGTAAACAAGAGCCACCCTAGTGCGCAACACCTAGATCTTTCGATCGGGCACTTTGGGGTCATTATACATGTGATGAGTAGCAGGTTCAAAGAGAACCTGGAAACCTTGGGAAGATTGAAAATTTTGAGAAACTGACAAACATGTCATGAACCGCTATTCTTGCACGCTACGCAATTAGGATCACGGCCACTAGATTGTTCTTGGAACGACATAATTGAAAAATGCTTCAAACCACCAAATAAGAAAGGCTTACAGCTAATCAGGTTTCGAAACCAAAGTAATCGATGTCTCGGAGCCCAAACCACTCTAATTTTCAACTAGTTTCGTCCTGCAGATTACACCCAGGCCTTCGTTGAACACATCGCATCCTACGTTTCCTAATGGTCGCAATAAAGCAATGTAACGCAACGCCACTCTTACTCACTAGGCCGATACAGGCGTAGCTCAATTTCAATGTGACTGGATGTCATTCGGTGGAGATTTAGAGATTTCAGAGAGCGACGCTGAACGATATGTTTGTCGATTTGCGTGTGTCTATCGTGGGCAGAGATACCACGGAAGACCTATGGATCCATGTTTCGCAGCTGCTACCTGTTATTGCTGCTCTCGGATCACCACTTTGATGGGGAAGAAAGAAAGAGGAGACCTGCGTCGGTCTGTATTGGATTTGCCGGCGGTATCGTTGGTGTGAATGGAGGATCTATGTAAGGGAATGAATGGCCTAGGCCAGAACTTGCGGGAATAGGGATTGTTCGGAAGCCGCCTACTGGCCAGTGCAGAAGCTGCTGGCATAAGCGCCATGTGCTTCACTTAAATGGAACTATTCAAATACATTTCCCGCTGCGTAAGCCTAATGCCCGGGACAGATACTGCCAAACTTTCTTGCGCGTACCTCGCCGCAGCGAATTAGCATTGCGTTAGTAATTGGGTTCTAGGGCGAAAGTTAGTCGCACTTGGTGCAGAAACTAAATTTATTTGATTAAAAGAGTGAGTGAATAGCTGTGACGGAATGAGTGTCGCGTGTAGTTCAGCGGGAGTGGTGCGTGTATACTGGATCCCACTTTAGAGTAGACTCGTTCCGCGCGGGGATATACTGTTGATTGGCAGGAAAAGTGTTGCGACCAATCGCGAAAGTGCTGCGACCAATCGCGTGTGTCAGATCCGTGGGAGCTGCGCAGATCGGTCGCGAATCGGTAGGGGCGTAGGTCTACTCTTATATGGAACGGAGGATAGTGTATGACGTATTAGGTAGGGGCATAAGTAATTTCGTTTTTCATCATTAAGTCCTCTTTTTGCACCTTTTCCATTGCACGTAGGCATCGAATTACTGTTGGATGATTAACCTGTAACTTGCAAGCTGATAAGATGACTGTGTTAAAGCCTGTAACCCAAGAGATTCTGTAATGTTGGCACTTGTGTACAATCTTGCAAATAATGTGAAGTCTTGGAATTCTTGGAAGTCTTGCAAGTTCAGAAAGTCGGGGAACTCTCGGACGTCCTGGAAGTTTCGAAAGCGAGCTGGATATTATTCTAATTGTTTCGAATAAGTAATTAACCAGCTAAAATCTCTTTAAACGAATATTTTATCTGAACGATACTTATTCGTTATTCATGACAGATTATTCTACCTTATTATTTCAATAGTTCAGCATTATTTAAACGAATAATTTTTCTGGATGACTGTCAAAAGTAACTGCTGTCTGATAACTGTTTTTGTAAATAGTAAATACAAATTATAGTATCAAGCGAAAATATAGATATCGAATAAATAATTATTCAAATAAAAAATATTCACAATCGTATGCTATTCGACTAATTGTAAGTTTTTATTCGTTTAAGACCTTATTCATTTGTGACGAATAAAAGCTTATTCGTTATTCTTAGACGGTATCCGAATCAAAGTAAGCCAACTCTCGTTAAAAGCTTCGATCGTCTTGAAATATTTTACTTTCGAATATTTTATGTACGTATGTGTACTTATTATGAACTACTTTATGTACAAAAACTGGTTAAAAGACAGAGTTGTTAATAAAATCTTGTTTTTACAGTTCTTGTAAATCTTTTGTGTTTTTCCAAATATTAAATTATGCGATTAAATTTTTATAATCGTAATACGCTGAGAAGTCTAATTCTCCATGAGTTGTTGGTGAATGTGTACCTACTGCAATAAGAACCTATATCGTGGAACACTCAGAACCCAGAGTAAAATAATCTGAGGTCTCAGTGCGGTATTGTGATGTCGATAAAAATAAATTTTTAGCCAAAGTTGGCTAGGTAACTTAACCCAAGTATTCTTCTATGCCATTTTGCCGCAACTTTTATTTTCCGATTTGGGAACCGTATTGGGTATGCAATAGTAGGTGGGAAAAACTGTACTAATGTGCGTGCAGGCTCGTATCCGTAGGCCTAAATAAGTGGCACTGTTTCACTAGGAAGTCAAATTTGGTCGCCTCCTTTACACCATTTCAGGGCTACCTTCATGCTATCAGTAAAGGACCTGAGGTCTCTCCACTCACCGATTCCTCCACCGCGGACCGAACCACCCGGAGGCGTGGTTTCTGGCTCTGGGAGGTGTGGTTTCTGGCTCCCGGGCCGTGGTTTCTGGCTCCAGGGGGCGTGGTTTCTAGTTCACGGAGGCGTGGTTTCTGGCTCACGGAGGCGTGGTTTCTCGCTCCCGGGGGCGTGGTTTCTAGTTCACGAAGGCGTGGTATCTAGGTCCCGGAGACGTGGTTTCTCGCTCCCGGAGGCGTGGTTTCTGGCTCCCGGAGGCGTTGTTTCTAGTTCACGAAGGCGTGGTTTCTGGCTCCCGGGGGCGTGGTTTCTAGTTCACGGAGGCATGGTATCTAGGTCCCGGAGACGTGGTTTCTGGCTCCCGGAGGCGTGGTTTCTAGTTCACGAAGGCGTGGTTTATCGCTCCCGGGGGCGTGGTTTTTAGTTCACGGAGGCATGGTATCTAGGTCCCGGAGACGTGGTTTCTGGCTCACGGAGGCGTGGTTTCTCGCTCCCGGGGGCGTGGTTTCTAGTTCACGAAGGCGTGGTATCTAGGTCCCGGAGACGTAGTTTCTCGCTCCCGGAGGCGTGGTTTCTGGCTCCCGGAGGCGTGGTTTCTAGTTCACGAAGGCGTGGTTTCTGGCTCCCGGGGGCGTGGTTTCTAGTTTACGGCGGAATGGTATCTAGGTCCCGGAGACGTGGTTTCAGGCTCCCGGAGACGTGGTTTCTAGTTCACCAAGGGGCGGTTTCTAGTTCACGAAGGCGTGGTTTCTAGTTCACGAAGGCGTGGTTTCTCGCTCCCAGAGGCGTGGTTTCTGGCTGTCGATAGATATGCGGCTCTGAGCTCCCAAACGAGCAGCTCCTGGAGTCACGAGCTGGCTGTGCCTGCTCTATACTCAGATCAATTCACTTCCAACAAGCTTCGTATAATACAAATGCATCCTCCTATTCCATACTGTAGAGGGGCCAACGTGGTACTTCGCTCTAGAAAGGTCTGACAACCTCTTGGTCACCCTTTTATCTCATGGCGACAATATTATACCTCCCTCTAGCAGGTGCCAGAGGTAGGGCCGTCAAGTCTCTCAGGAGATTGTTATATCATCCAATGAATCTTTCACGGACTACAACGGCAAGGCCACGTGATCGTTGCGATCTCAGTAAAAGCTTGAGAGATTGGTGCACAGGTGAGTAGGGAATTTTTGATACGGTAATGGAAGTTGTAGGGGGCGGTGTGTTATGTGGGCGAAGTCGATGGAGTAGCAATAGCTGATGGCAATCGTCTGCGGTAATTGGAATGTGGAGCTCTGTTGTGACCAACCCATTCCCACGAGCCCTGCAAGAGGTTCAACCGACATGAAATTTGATAACCTCGATCCCCGTCAAGTTAGTCCCGAAGCGTGTCGCTCTCTTCCGTCCTCGTGACTCGCTCTATGTCCACATCTCACCCTCTCCACTTGCCCACGCGTTGTGTTTCTTCGTTCCGGCCGTAAACAATTCTATCCCTGCCACTGTCCCGCCCAGAGCAGACGTTGCCGCCGAAATCAATTTTGATAAGTGACCTATGGTCAATTCTTAAGAGATGCGTCACGCAGTCGAGCTTCTACTGCCTCTCCGTCGGCCCAAAGTAGAACTGACTTCGCAATTTACCCTTGCGTTCCACAAGTAAGGTTTCCGAATCGAGTGGCCAGACGGCTTCGTCTTTGACGGCGCAACTGATAGTGATTAATGGGACTGGAGCGTACTGCGAGCTGTTGGACGGATTCGAGTGGTAATTGGGGTCACCGTTATTGGTGATGTGGTTTGGGGGAAGGTGGCATGTCCTTGATTCGTTGCTGCTTTAGGAAGAAACGTAGATTAAATGTAGATTCTTGTGCGTTTGGGAAATATCAAACGATAAATGAAAAAATGGATATGTTGTGTTCATTCGTTAAAAAGAAAGTTATTTTTGGTGTAAACTGGCAGCTTGATGGCCTTTTGCTAAAGTGAAAATAAGTACTGCTCTGTTACAAGTAAAACTACTCTACTATTGATAATTAAAGCTACTGCTTTATTAACCCTTTGCACTTTAAGTGTTCCGCGCAGGCATGCCAAAGTTTAAATATGGTGGCGTTTTTTTTTAGACAAGTTCGACGACGTACAACATGAGGTACTTCTATCTCCATAGAAAGTCGTAAATTAGCGAGGCCCCCAAGGACTCAGATGAACGCGACTCTCGACTCTCCGCTGGCTGAACGCCTTGACCGTGTAATTGACGCGAAAGAGACCACACCGTTTTCGGTCCCCTTTTTTCTGCTGTAAAAAAACTGACACCAACATTTGGAAATTTCAGTACGATACCTTAAGGAGTACTGCAATTAAAATAAAGATATTCTCTCTAACAGTGCAGGGGATTCCTATAAACGATTGAGATCAGATGAACGGAACAGTAGCTACATTGTTGTAGGTGGCTGTTTTTGCCATTTTACCATTTATAAGAGTATGAAACAAAATATATAGTTTTAGTTAATGAAACATCGATGACCTTACAATCTAGCATAAAATGACTCACCACTCGAAACATTCATTTTTAGTTTTTTGTAAATATTACATGTCTAATTATACAGATTTTCTAGAAAATTTCAACCAAATGTCAATCTAATACCGTCAAATGGCTGTACTGAAATTGTGAAATAGCTTTGTGACCGAGAAAATATGAAAGCAAATCGAGAATGTAGTATCACATTTTATTACCTATCTTACTTTTCGAGGAAATTGAGTTTGAAGATTCTTGAGGTACGCGTCTGGTAATGAATTTCTAGGATGTAGTAGTAAATTTGGTGAAAGTCATGCCGTAATGGTAGAGTGACTTTTTCAAAGGGCGCTTTGCTTCCGAGGAAGTCGACTTTGAATATCCATCGAGTACCAGTGTACTTTACCAAGAGCAGACTTCATCTTTGAAACAGATTTTCTCGAAAACGAAACACCGTTCGAAAAGAAGTTACTCTACAGTTTCGACCAGTTTTTGCATAAGGATTCATTTTATAGATGGCTGTATCGCATTTACTGTTGCATTTTCAAAAAATTTCAAACCTCATTTTCCCGAAAACGGAAGGCGTGTCTGAAAAAAAAATATTTTACATTCTCTAACCTTTTTTGAAGGTATAGTTTCCACTTTCTTTGTAATTCCACTTATTGCGCTTTTGTATCTGTTAATAGTAAATCTCGAAATATTTTCGCAAATTATTTCGATGTTTCCTAGGAAATGTGGATCAACATGTATATTTCAAGTAACTAGTATACTCCTCATTTAGTAGAAATTCCAATTATGATTCAATTTTTAATAAACTGTTGAAAATGAAACTCACGAAAAGTTCTAGAAATATATACAAGATGGTACTAAAAAACCATTTTCAAACTAAAAACCGGGATAAGACAACGTTCGATTTAGAAAGAGATTTTATATTGCTACCGTCGTATTTTCAAAAAATCATAATGAAGAAGGATTCAGTAGTACAACTCGGCCAGGTTCCTTATTTTAATTTTTCTTGGAAACCAAAATAGTTAAACAATTTTTTCGAACGGTACAATGTTCGGTACAACTGGTAAAATGCAGTACAATCGAGAAAAACGATGTTTTTGAAAATGGGGGAGCCAGCCTGAAAATTAGTTTTTTCAATTTTTTTCGAAAACGGTTTCGAATTTTTGAAAACTCCCCACGGAACAACGCGGTACAAGCCTAGTGCAAACTAGTACAACAATTACTTTTTAACTTTTCTAAAAAGGCGGGCTAACTTCACACACATTACACAGTTGGGTTGTTCGCAGGACTTCCTAAATACAGTACTGCCTCCACAAATGATACATTGCCTGATTCCACGAGTGATAATCTCCGCTATCCCCACTACTTATTCTCTAGTTACCGCGGCGACGGAGAACGGCTCAGAACGAGTGAGAGGGAGACCGTCGTAAGTTATGGCTTGTCGCTGTCGTGTGGCCCTCTCGGTTGTTCTCAGTCCCCCTCACGCGCCGCGTCAGAGAATAAAGGCATGCCGAACATAGACTACCCGATTCGAAAGTTGTGGAGACAGTACTGTATGTAGAGATCCCTAGTGAAGGTCACTCAGACCATAGGAATCATAATATCATAATAAATCGCCTGAATGCGCACGTGTAAACGGAAGAAATGGTTTTAGTATATAGTTCGCAACCGTCGCGAACCCGCCGATGGGGGTTCTTGGACGAGAAGGGATTTTAAGGCCGCCTACGCGCAATAGAGTACTGTGTGCAAAGGCTGGTGGATTGACGTTTTAAGGATCGAGAAAGCAGAAGAAGGCCTTACGTTTCGTCTTGGGACCGTCAGCCAGATCATCAGTAGGGCTACTTTTTTTTTGAAAGTGTTTATTGGTCCGGATAGTACTTTTACAGAGATATGATGGCTCCAAAATCATGATGAAAAAATTGTCATGGGACCATGGGGTAGGAAACTACTTGTTCGGCGCAGCGAATACTTGTAGTTATTGTACAGCGTTGGTTGGAACTATTGGTGAAACGATATGGTCGCAATCAGGATGATGAGTTTAACGCTCGCTATCACTTCCGCTTGTGACGTTGTCTAGGGGAAAAGTTATAGCGGCCGAGTGGCCGGTAAAAACCCATGAACCACTCTTGACAACGGAGTATAATCTTATAGTTAAACTTAGGGAGTAAAGAATAGGAGGAGGGTAGAAGAGTATTTACAGAGGAGGAGGTGTACTGAAAAGAGGAGAAGTAAGAGTAGAAGAAGGGGTATATATGTACAGTGGATCGTGGATGATCCTTTTATATACAGGGTAACGCGTGTGCCCCTCACAAGTGCCAAACGGCCTCGCAGTAGAGCTACAGACGACAGACCCTGGACACATAGGAATAAACTTGGAACTTGTATATATACGAACGAGACTGGAACTTAGGACTTGCGAGAAAGAGTTAGGAAGATTAGAACCCTCTGGCGGCGCTGGAGAGTACTAACAGTCGCGATCCCAAGGTGGGGCTGTGCCGTTACAGATATTATGTTGTTTCCCGGTTGTTTAAAAAGTAGCTATGAAAAACTTTATTGAAAGCTTTGACTGAGGATTGCATCCATTTGATTTATGACCCTGCTTGGACTCCTGAAATAGAACGAACGCTAGAGACTGACTTCTGTTTACCAGATTCGTTCGGTTTGGACCAGACATATTCAGTTATCGCGCTTTATGCACCTCACTCTGTATAATAAAGCTAATCCTTGCGCATTTAGTAAATATTTTGTACAGAAAATACTAACTCCGTTTTATCGATCGCATACTAATCTAAAAACATATGCTAGCATACGTTACGTACAAATTTAAATGGATAATGGTCGTGTGACTGGAAAAATGTGCAGTAGTAAGAACAGTAAGAATAAAATATTTGGTTCGACCTTAAAGAATTCGTTGGTCTGGAAACTCTCCTCTGGGCGCAGGCAAATAAAGCGAACAATGGTTGAATTAGGTACTTGAAGCTTCTTTTTCTACGCCTTTCCTGTCGGAGTGGATTACTGTCAGGGTGCATAATGGGAAATCAGAATTAATTTGGAACAAAAACGAGGTAACTAAAGGCAGCGTACAGAGAATGAACTTTATTTCTTAACGCAGAGCTCTCCCCAGGATAAAGGGGCCGTAAAAAATTTCATGGGTTTGAGCTATGCGCTCCAAGCTACGCTTTAAAATTTTCTTCCGACGTTTCTTGTTTCTTTTCACCTTTCTACTAGGGGGTGCCACATTACGAATGCCGTTGCAATATTGAATACAGACGCAAGGGCGACTGAAAAATTACGATCGTCCACACTTTACCCCTCGACTCTTGATACAAGCCAGTTATTTTACTATTATTAAGTTAGTGCGTATCAAATGCCACTTTACGAAGTTTAAATTACTTGGTGTGATATATGTATATTTGAAATAATATTTGAGAAATAATTTACATTGTGTGAAAACTATAATTCGTTTAATATATCATATATCATATATCATATATCATATATTATATTATGATATAATATATTATATATTATATATTATATATTATATATTATATATTATATATTATATATTATATATTATATATTATATATCATATATTATATATTATATATGATATATGATATATGATATATGATATATTATATATTATATATTATATATTATATATTATATTATTCATAATTATTGCTACTAATAGAAACTGTCTTTCATCTTTGATAATCTCAAGCATTAATCTCCAAATGTTATAACATTTTTTTCCAATTTTTACTCGTAGGATACACTGCCATTTTTTTTACAAAAAAACCTGGGATAACTTCGGTATTTAACCAATTACACTGTTTTATATTATACATTGATTTGAGTTTCGTATTTCAAACGAATCGTTTGGATAGTATCGTGTCCACTGCAAAACAGTGCAGAAGATGACATACTCAACAGTAATGGCTATATCTTCTACAGTTTAAGAAATATTTCTATGAAATTTTACTTGTCTAAACTTTAATTGTATGTACTGTCGAATGAAACCCAATTGAATGAATAGATGTTATTAGGTTATTAGAGAAAGAATTCCAAATTGGACGCTCTTTGATGAATTTAGTTTGCCTTGTTTAAATATTAAATACTTTTTTAAGGGGGTACTCTAGTGTAACTGCCCGTTTTTCGACGCCATCTTCGGGAATTTATTTAACAAAAACTATAAGTTCATACTATCTGGCGCTGTGCCTGGATATTAAGGTAGGTTTGAAGTAATACTCAGATTTTTTTTATCTAGTTTATTGCACTTATACATAGATATAGTCGGTGGCACAAACTTATTAAAAAAAATTATTTTCCGACGGGCGTTGGTGTGGGAACTGTTCTAGTGATCCAAAATGGAAAAACTAAGATTTATTTTCTTTATTATGTTATTCTCTATGGTTGGAACCACGGACGAGTCTCTATATTGTATAAAATGAATTTTACGCAACGAAAATAATTAAATTTATCAGTAAAAATCGAACACTTTTTTCAAACTGCTATCATTCTGCAAATTTTTATTGTTAGGGGGCCTCAGTGGTGTCCAACCATAGCGACAAACATAATAAAGAAAAGAAACCTTAGTGTTTTCATTTGGGGGCACTAGAACAGTTCCCACACCAAGGCCTGTCGTAAAATAATTTTTTTGAAGAAGTTTTGGCCACCTACTATATCTATGTATATATGCGATAAAAAAGATCGAAAAAATTCTGAGTATTACTTCAAACATACCTTAATATTCAGTCAGAACGCCAGATAGTATAACCTTATAGTTTTTATTCAATAAATTCTGAAAGATGGCGTTGAAAAACGTGCAGTTAAACTAGAGCATCCCCTTAAGGTGCAAATTATTATATTATTAACATTTACTCCTGAACGAATTAGCAATTGAGGTAATAACAATGTCGTAGTAAATACTGCTTTGAAAATCGTTAATGTCAAGACCAATTTCCAAATAAATCTTATTACTTTTGAGAGGACTTTCAGAAAAACCTTTTATCACATTTTCCTTATACAACAGTATTTAAATAAAACTGTTGCTTTTATTATCCTGTCACTTCTGTGTTGCACCAATTAATTATCAATATATTGCTATGAATTAATCATTCACGAGTGCTAATTATAGCAGGCAAAAGTACCTATTTCTTTGACCATTCATAGAATTTGTTTTCCCCATAAATACTATAGTCACCTAATAAAAAATTGATAATCCTTAAACAGAAACGGGATCTTAAACGACTCCAGCATTTAAACCGCTCTGAAGTTATTATAGCGCCAAAAGAAAATTTGAAATGGTAATGATCTTACAAATGTACAACAAATGTCGATTTCTGGAATGGAACAGAGTTGCGCGGCTAAATAAAATGGCGCGGTTATTCAAAGTCGCAGCTGGTAAGGACAATATCATATGCAGGCTAAACAGGATTAAACCGTGCAACTTGTTTACCAAATCGTGTCGTCTGCACCCAGAATTCATCAGAACTTTAGACGCTCAATTTACGAAACCTCACGTTTTCATTTACATTCCAGTTGAACTTTTTAGTTCCTCCCCGTACGTTGCCCTATCTGTGGTCGACGGCTGATATTACAACGTTCTTTCTGAGCTCCCGTGTTTATGCAAATTGAACCAATAACACGGTAGGGTTAGGCTAACAAAGCTACTCGGGAACTTGAATGCTGAACGCCGAAAAATATGCCCGCGAGTACACCCTTGTTGTCATCTCGGCGTCGAATGATTCGAAGCAAATTGAATTGCAGCGGGCGCCTTGGGAACAATAAGACGTTTATTAAATTCTATAAAATGTATTAAAGTGTATAAAAAAATAGGTAAGAAGGTGCGATGTCGTAGGATATACGAAACTCAAAGAAGTAATATGCAAATAATAATTTGTCGTGGTCAGCTTTAAATTCAGTATTTGGGAGATTCAAACATAAAATTTTGTAAATACATAGCACGCAGTGTGTCGGCCCAATATTTTTATGGGCCTTTTCAGGGATATTTATCAGCAATGGGGCCTAAACGTTTTATGCCGAGAGAATTTATTGAATTTTATAGAAATATTGTTAATTAAATAAATTAGTTCGTGTTTGTTCATATATTTTAGGTTTAAATGGTAGTTGCAGCAACGTTGCGGCAACATTGCAGGAACGTTGTCGCAATAGTGGCGCAACGTTGCAGCAACATTGTGGAAACGTTGCCAAACGTTGCCGTAACGTTGCAGCAAAGTTGCAGGATCGTTGCAGTGCAATATTGCAACGCAACATTGATGCAACTATGCAGCAAAGTTGCAGGATCGTTGCAGTGCAGTATTGCAACGCAACATTGATGCAACTATGCAGCAATAATTCTATGTCCGCCCGGTGCAATGTTGCACGGCAACGTCGCAGCAACGTTACATCCACATTGCGCTGCAACCATGCAACACTGCAAGGTTACTGCAACCATCCTGCAACGTTGCCGCCACGAAGTGTGCTGTATGGGTATTTGATTACGTTCCACTTATTTCCTCAAAGCCGTTTATTTCAGTTAAAAGAAACGCTTACCCTTTTATTTTTGCAGTAGAATACCAGGCAACCTATTTAATGTACTATTTTTCGCAGCTACAAGTGAAACGTCGTACTTTTCGCGACTAGAAGCAAACCGTGCTACTTTCTGCAACGGACTACTGAAACGCCCCAGTTTTCGTAGCGAAAAAGCCCAACATGCTATTTCTCGTCGCCATAACTGAAAACATGCTTCTACTTTTCGAGGCCAAAACCGAAACGGGCTACTTTTCGTAACTTCTCGTAGCACGAAAATCACGTTTCAACCCCTAAACTACAAGATTTTATAATACATACCAGGAAAATAATCGAGCTTGGTACCTCCAAGCCTGATACTGTGCAGCCTTCGAGAACAGTTTTAAAATATATTACGAGGACAAGAGAAGCAATAATTGTGAACAATAAAATCTTTACTTCTCCCGTCAATTACACTGCCCTTTATTTACGCGGAACAAGTGTTCCCGTTGTATTAAAATGCTTTGAACAAAAATAGAATAATAAATAATCCACGATCGTGTCATAATTTCCAACGCGAATATGCCTCCACATATACAACCGGGGAAATAAGCGATTTGGTATTTATTGGCGTACGCAGCAATACTTCTCTTAATGGCACCCCCAGTCCATTCGAATGGCAAACGCAATCCCCACGGGTACGTTTAGTTCCTCGAATATCCGGTTTATTCTAATACCTCCCGGCCCCTTCGATTCCCAGCACTCGAAGAATGCATAAAATATAAAGCATTGCAACATTTCCATGATAGTATCTCGTGGCAGTCAACTAGCCACGTAGCTGGCTGGTGAATGAGCGCAACCGTTGAATCTTGGCGCGGGAGGGGTTGGAAGTTAAATTTTGCAGCGATACCGAACGACGGTGAAAACCGTACGGTGCTCGATGAAATATTTATCATTCTCGTGAATCCCACGAGTATCTTCTCCATTTGCGTCCTGGAACGTTGAAAGGGGCCCTGCTGTTGAAGCGTACGAAGGATATTGGGTTTCTGTATTTTCGATTCCTGATTTGCACGATTATCATTGCTATTGTTGTTTACTCGCGGCAACGATTGTTCCTGCGACAGGACCAGGATTAATGGACAGATTTACCCGCGGTCGGCACACCTATTTTTTTTAACGTAGTTGTCACAAGCCAATTATCTATTAGCTACCGTATAAAACTAGGTGTCTGTTAAGGGAGAAAAATATTTAGGATTTTTTTTTAAGAAACCAGCGTTTCGATTCATCTCAAATTTGGACCATGTTTTGATGCATCTTTGAAGAAGCTCTAGGTTTTATGTTATTAATTTTTAACCTTAAATATAGTAGTTATGCACGATCGACCATCACGCCGCGCAAAATTCGTCGTCCGTTGGTGCGCATGATATTTAGCTTCCAGGTAATCTGAAAAAGAAAAATGAAAGGGCGTTTTACTTTGTACATGTGTAGCTTGAATTTGATGAACCAGAATGCCGATAAGTTCTATACTTCGTTTGTAATATAAGAAAATTGGCGCCAAATTGTATTGCAGAAATTAGAGGTTCAGACCTTTCAGTTTGAGAACTCTCCACACTGGGCAATAATTTTTTTTTTTTTTTTGCTGGTTCATCAATTTCAAGCTACATATGTATAAACTAAAACGCCGTTTCATTTTTCTGTTTCCGATTACCTGGTAGATAAATATCATGCACACCAACAGACGACGAATTTTGTGCGGCGTGATGGTCGATCATGCATAACTACTATATTTATGGTTAAAAATTAATAACATAAAACCTAGAGCTTCTTCAAAGATGCATCAAAACATGGTCCAAATTTGAGATGAATCGAAACGCTGGTTTCTTAAAAAAAAATTCCCAAATTTTGCTATGCTTTTAGCCCAAGGAATAGGATTCCCCCCTTAAATTTAGTCGCAAAAATTCTGAGATAAAGTTTGAACATTGTAGAATATATGCGCATCGTTGAAAATTAACATTTAAAGTATCGTCATGTTAAAAAAAAAATCAAAGAGAAAGAGTTCCAGAAAATTTTTTTTTTGCTTAAGGAATCGTAACTTTTTTAATTTTTAATATTTTTAGCTAAGAATTTATGGTGATACTCTTGAGGTATGCTAGTTTAATAAAAAATATATTCAATAAATAAAATTCCCCTCACTTGGGAAGCGTCTCTACCTGTAGAGGATACGTGAAAAATTACTACTGCATGGCGCCAGTTGTGCCATTTTCAATGATGCCTCAAAGATATTTTACTTCAAAGTCAAATTTTGGGTCATTTTGACCCAGTGTGAGATCCGAGGGTTAAATTCATGATAACAATTGAATTATTGTTATAGTAATACTATTGGTATATAAATATAGTTACTAAATTAAATTGTTATAGTACTATTATTGGTGGAGAAAAAGACAAACTTTAGTTCGCAATAATAGACATACGTGAGGAAAATGACACAAGTGATTAAAAACTAACGAGCAGAAACAAATTCGTTTCGATAAGTTAAGGGGGCATATAAGTTTTAATTGCTGACTGTGTACTACAAAAAAAAAGGTTACAGTTTTTAAAATCCTACAAAATTTTACCCAGGTGAAGGGAAAGCTTAAGAAAATCTGTGACTTGGTAAAGTGGAATCTTCAATTTGAGAGTGGCATGTGTTGGCTTAGAGATTTTAACCGTGATTTACAACTTAATGGTGCTCGCCAGACTGGGATGTTTGAATACAATATATAACAAATGATCATCGAAATAACATATTATCTAATTTAACTACTTATAAGTTACTTGCAAATACTTGTATGTTATTTTATTCGAACGCTGATTTTCGTCTAAATTATTTCATTATTTTCTTACCAATCAAATAATTTTTTATTGTACTCTGCATTTGTATAAGTGCCTCCTGAAATAACCTTGCAAATTATTCCTGACACGGTTGCCTCTCAGGCGAAATTTTTATAATTGAAACAGTTTTGAGAGCGAACGCTTAAATTTTAAAATACAATTATTATTTCATAATTTCAATATTCTATTTTTGTTTTAAACACACTCAAAACACAGGTTGTCAAACTCGAGATCATCTCTTATTTCATTTGAAACAGTTAACTAAAATAATAGACTATTTTGGAACGTTTTATTTGGTATTATTAGCACAAATTAAGATTTCTATTTCTACATTATTTTTAAAATTGGCATTCATTTAAATAATTCTTTATGTAAAATATTATTTTTATCTCGTAATTCAACTGACTTTTGCCCGAGTGTGGTGCACAAGACCGTTGCCCGATTTTCCCTGCAAACATTACATAATAGCGAACAGAAATGAAACAATACCTGTTTGAAAGATAACGTGAATTATTGCACAATTATTGTCGACAATTCTTAAAGCAATAAACAAGGGCAAATTTGCTTCATAAGAAACACAAAAAAGATTAGATGAAACTTTTATATTATTTCGTGCATAAGTGACAAGAAATTGTTGTTAGGCTTCAGTTCTATAAAAAACATTTTGAAAATTTTTTAAAATTTTCTTTATACAATTTTCATTAAAATTATAAATTCTCGTAAGATACTAAGCTTACGCACTATAAATTGTTTATATGCTTTCCATTCTAAATTATACCTGTTTTTCTTGCACACTGACTGATATATACAAACATGTACATTCCATGATTCACTAAACTTTAGTGACTGAAGCAAGAAATATTTAAAATATTTGTACACAATAGTAATTTTAACAAGTAATTATTATCGTTTTAAAATGAAGCTATGGAACCTAGATATATGCCAAAGAAACCTTAAATAAATTTAATAATATGAGACTAATTAGTTTCCTGATTTATGAAATTTCGTAAAATTATTCGGGTGCTCTATAGTTGCAAAATAATTGAATTTCCACATTTCCGTACTGCAACCAACAATAATGCCCAGCTTTCAAATATCCTTGTAATTAAATAACATCGCATTCCAATATTTCGATACTATGAATTCTAATTATATATTTACTTCTACACGTCACTTACACATTCGCACATCACGTACAAAATAAATCTCTGAAAATACTCTCACAACTTACTATTTCAGAAATACTACATGATTCAGCGTCCCGTAAGTGATTCAAGTGAACGCAAGTTTAAAGTCCTCCTCCCTCTGCCCCTGCATTTATTCAGCGCACATGTAAATCATAAAACTTTATACTAAAGATTCCTCTCTCAGCCAACGATCTTCTTCGCAAACACTACCGAGCAAAAGCTTGGATCCGCCCTGCGAATTAGCAGACCCAGGGAACTTTCTCGTTAAACAAACAAATTTAAGCAACTGTTTCGGTGACACAATATTGATGCTAATAAAATCAGAAGCCTTGCAATCGTCGCTGAAAGTGTTAATTTCGAATTGGCAGTATATGTATTTGTCTTTCAGATGAAAATCAGCAAGTGATTCCAGGTTGTGTTTCCAGCAACACATTTTTTTTTGTGCCACCGCTTCCTCCGATTTTCCATGCTCGCAGTAAAATATTTCGAGCAACACTTTCCCCTTGGTCACTCCAAGGGACACTTTTATTCATCCCATAATTCTGCCAGCCGTCTTCCCGCTGGTCATTCGAGGAATGTAAGGCGGAGATACTCTCCAGCAGATGTAAAGAGACTCGAAACAGATTTATGCTTCGAATCCGAATCATTTTTCTCCGCGTCCCGACATTTGTGTCCCATATTTTGGGGCACGAGTCGCGACGTACCGGGCGAGATATTGCGTGACTGGGCCAAGCTACATAGCCTCATCCTCATTCGGCTGATCCATGCGTGCCTCTTTAGTATGCAGGTCGAGTTTTTCTTGAATGAAAAATGCTGGTGGAGTCGTAAGTCTATTTACGCGGTTTATTAAACTATTGAAGCACTAAGACGTACACTATCGCTCAAAAGTATTTCACCCTTTGTTACAGGTAAGTTTGATAAAAGAGTAAATAAAAAATTTTTCTACATGGCTCTTCTCCGAGTTGGATATTTTTTAGCTCATAGCAATCGTTTTATTCTATTTTGCTATCTTAAAAATGCTATCTTAGGGACTATTATTATTATTATTATTATTAGATACAACTGGAGGGCCAAAATTCATAGTGGTCTAAGTCACTCGCATGATGCTCCGCGTAAAACAATGTTTTGCGTTTACTGTTACAAAAAACTCTACGTAAGGTAAATGTACCAATAACGAGCCATGCACCAGTACCTAGCCATCTGTTGAAATATTAATAATTGTTAAACTATGCGCGTAAGATAAAATACATATTTGGTGTAATTTGCATTACTTAATTGTTCGGTTTAATATCTGAAGTTATATCGTCTTGTTTTTTTGTCTAGATATTTAGAAAAACCATTTATAGTCTCGAGGCCAGATATATGACGCGTTTTCAGACATTCGTTATGATATGGCTAAGAAGAGCGTGCTTCTTGTTAAGAGCATAATTATTATAGGATAATAGTTTTTTAGATAGAAAAAAGGGTTTTAGAATCATGAAAATATTTGTAACACATAGAAATAAAAAATTTGAATATGAAAACTATTTTTTATTTGAATATTTACATGGCTATTTATCGGTGCAAACAAATTTTGTTAGCCCAGTAACTAACCACGTGTTCAATAAATCGGGTGAAGTGAGTTGCAAATGTTAATCGACATCGCCAGAGCAAAATTACGAAAAAAGTGTGAATTTCTGATTCGATATTTGGAATAAAGCCGGTAAGTATTTTGATCATAAATCATAATATAAACATTATTTTTATAGATAATAATGATAGCATTTAATTTAAGTTTATTAAAGTTTATGTATATGTACAGTTTAATAAATTTGTTGGTTGTTTTGAGTCTTATATAAAATAACCACAAACTTCTATTGATAGTGTAACTAAACTTATTGTTTTTTGCATTTATTTTCTAATCTGTTTATTATGGTTATTTATACAATAATTTTATATTTCTGTACTTCTTAATTTTCCTTAACAGATTTTTCAATTTAAGACAAAGAATCAGTTTTTAAAATAATTTTTACACGATTATAAAACCTATGGCTAGGTACTGGGACATGAAAATCGGGCCGCTAGGTCAATCGCGTGAGGTTGGCTATATATTGGTACATTTACACGTACAAATATTCTTGTTTATTTTACGTTAAATATATAAAAAAACAAAATTTTGTTATGTGAGTACTGATGAGAAACAACAAAATCTTTATGAATGAAAAAAAGTTTCACTTAAATTGTTAATTTTATACACAATATTCATTATACTTTGTTACCGTTTCCTTAAACGGCTCGTTACTGGTACATTTACCTTATATATTGCAGTTGTGGGAAAAATAAGTGCAAAAAAAAGTTTCATACCATCTAGGAAGCAATTATAGGTACACTATTATGTGTATAAGCATTTAATTGGTGGACATAATGAATACAATTTTTTCTTAAATAACGTTTTCTGGCGAAAGAGCTGTAGAAAATAACATTAATAGTTAAAATGATATGTACCATCACCACGGAATCGTTTTTTTTTTACATGCAGTCTTCGTCCTCCCTGTCGTCATTTTTTGAAAATGGACCGTCTCTGACGACAGGAATCACCCATACAGCACGTTATGACGCAAATAAAATGTATATCAAGTTTTATTGAACACAATGTTATAATTACTTTTCTTTAAACTAACAATAGGAACTTTTGTGGGTACCTCTTCTTGTGAACCTTGAGGGGTGGTTTAACCCCCTGTTAGCTATCGACACACGCGCGAAAGATGTTTCTTTCTCTTGGGGTTGTAAGGCCCAAGTGACTCCGTGGTACGCGGTGCTGATGACTCTATCACTCGCCAAATTAATTTTAAGTGACTGTTTAAATTGAATCAACGAAAAGAAACTTGCTGGTCCGTATGATGACCAGATAAGAGTACGAATGTCTTTGATCGATGGTCTTAGTCACGAATGCTTGACTAGTGTCACGTCCCAGCCCCACCATGGGTCCGCGCCTGGTTAGTCTTCGCCAGCGCCGCTAGATGTCTAATCTTCTCACAAGTCCCCAACTCTAATCTCGTTCGTATATATACAAGTTCCAAGTTTATTCCTCTTAGTTCCCGTGTGTCTGGGGCAGGGACCGTCAGCTGTAGCCCTACTGATGAGTCTGGCTGACGGTCCCAAGACGAAACACAAATCTTTCTTTTCCTCCTCGATCTTCAAAATGCCAATCCACCTGCCCTGCACAGTACTCCAAACAGCGTGACCGGCCTGAGGGATTACGGTTACGCCGGAGGCGACGGGGCAAGATCCCTTTACGTTCCGGAAATCACACACCCATCGGTTTCGGACGTAACACTAGACCCAAACACGCTAGTCCGTACGATGACTAGAATACGAGAGCTGTTGACTCAGAATCTTAGTCACGAATGCTTGACTAGATCACGTGAAGTCGACTGTATCGTTGACTGTATCAGTAGAGTGCTGAACGAGTTGAAAAGAGATGAATGCGTTCGCTCGAGAGACGATTGAATTCTGACTTGTCCACGCTTTTCGACGTCGAAGGTAGGCCAAGACATCAGAATTTCGGGAGGTGTCAAATTGCTGATTGGCTAGCTTTTCCTTGAAGAGGAGGGACCTTCCTTCCGCGATTTCGGTGGAGGAAGCCTCTCCTTCTTGGTGACGTAGGAGAGGAAAAACCAGACATGTGGCTAGCAAGCCTAGCCAGGTTGTTCGGTCGGAGCGTCTCGCTAGGGTCGCGGTTTATTGCTGTATTGTTCCGCGAGTCAGCGGTGGATGACGGTATGTGCCGGTTCGAGGTTACCGTATCTCACCCGCTGACAGAGCAATTCAAACGGATTATCTCAGAGCGAAGGCACTCGAAATTACACCAAAAAAAACCGGCACGATGTCGATTGCCTCTTGGTCATCTGGCAGGCAAATGGTTCCCAACGAATGCTTCGAGAACAAACAATTGCCCACCGTAATAAATTTTTTTAATTTTAATATCGACCGTATTGACTAAATTAATATGATTTCGGCGCAAGGTTCGGTCACTTAATACAAATTTAAAAAGTTCAGTCATCTTCCAACCGACTCGAGTGTCGGTCGTTACTATTTGAACGCGCCGACTAATAAATTTAATAGTTCACGCAATATTCTTATACATACATCTTTCCTTGATAAAGGTCCGAATCTGGACTGAAACGTCGGAAACTCTTTAATTCATGGACGGGTGAATAGTTGCAAAACGACTTTTTAAATTTGTATTAAGTGACCGAACCTTGCACCGAAATCATATTAACACCGTAATAAATGTTAAATTTTGCCTTGCCCTGAGCCAGCTTGTGTCCCGTAAGACGGAACACCCCCTAAGCACGCATACGGACCAAAATACATAGACGCGCATTTCTCATTTTTCGGTCCTCTAGAACATATCCAAAAACCAAAGTAATTGGAGGTGGGTATCTTAAAAAAAAAAAATTAAAATCGTCTTTAAAAAGATAAAAATGCACTGAAAAGTAAAAAATAAGTTTTTTCCTTATTTAATCTAGGTATGACTTTCAATTTTTTTATGTCGGCACCTCATCATTTGCACTGCATAAATCTGGCGCTGACTAAAAAAATTGGGAGTCATAAATTAAATAAGGAAAAAAAATTTTTTACTTTTCAGTGCATTTTTCTTTTTTTTTAAGTCGGTTTTAATTTTTTTTAAACTTTTTGTTTCTTGCTTTTTAGGTATTTGAGTTGTGTAAGTACATTTATTTTAAAAAATATTGGCAGGCCTACAAAAGTAGCTGCTCGTAACAAAAAATAGATTTTTTATATTCGGTGTAACTTCAAAACTACTGAACCGATTTTGATAATTCCTTCTCCATGACCTAAGTTGATTGCAGCTGAACTAAATGCAATAAGTTTCACGAAAATCGGTCCAGTAGTTACGAAGATATTCGAGGACAAACATAATACATACTCACATACGTACGTACATATGTACCCATCGAACTGAGAACCTCTTTCTTTTTGAAGTCGTTTAAAAACCTCTCCTAGTTAGTCGGACTTACACTAGGATTTTTCGAAACGCTCTGCTCCTGTTAGTTAAGTGCCAATGAGAAATGTTCTTATTTCTCAGTCAAGAATGAAGTTATAACTTGGAGGGAATCCTATTCTTTGGGCTAAAATCACAACAAAATTTGGGATTTTTTTTTTAAAGAAACCAGCGTTTCGATTCATCTCAAATTTGGACCATGTTTTGGTGCATCTTTGAAGAAGCTCTAGGTTTTATGTTATTAATTTTTAACAATAAATATAATAGTTATGTATGATCGACCACCACGCCGCGCAAAATTCGTCGTCCGTTGGTGTGCATGATATTTATCTACCAGGTAATCTGAAGCAGAAAAATGAAACGGCGTTTTATTTTATGCATATGTAGCTTGAAATTTATGAACCAGCAAAAAAAAAAAATTTATTGGGCAGTGTGGAGAGTTTTCAAACTGAAAGGTCTGAAGCTCTAATTTTTGCAATCCAATTTTGCGCCAATTTTCTTATGTAACAAAAGAAGTAAGTACAGAACTTAGCGGTATTCTGGGTAATCAAATTCAAGCTTCATATGTACAAAGTAAAATGCCGTTTCATTTTTCTGTTTCAGATTACCTGGAAGCTAAATATCATACACACCAGCGGACGACGACTTTTACGAGGCGTGATACACAACTCCTATATTTATTATTAAAAATGAATAAAAAAAAAAACTGCAACTTCTTCAAGGATGCATAAAAACATGGTCCAAATTTCAGATAAATCGAAATGCTAATTTCTTAAAAAAAATCCTAAATTTTGCTATGTTAGCCCATAAAGTAGGATTCCCCCTTAATTCACTATGAAAGTAAACAGATGGAGCCTTTAGGACTTAAAAAGTGTTACCTACTCAACTCATAAAAATTTGGACTTACACCGCTATGATTCTCAGGCCTCCATTACAGCTGATTTTGGTGGTGCAAACGTGTTCTTTGCAACGAAACAATTGTCATCAATGTAGCCAATCATAAAATGTAACATTGCTAACATTCAAAGGCCATCATGTTAGGTTGCAAAACAGTTTTACGACTGAACTTCGCCTTTGCTCTACTCTTTTTCTTTTTCTTTCATTATTCCTTTTTTGTAATCTTGTGCAATAAACACGTTTAATAATAATTAAACAGTTTTGAAGTGGAAAATTGAATATCAGTTATTAAAATCCATACAGTTTTATCATATAACAAGCAACAATAATAGCCTTATCTATGGATTAAAGTGGCAAAAATTGCGCATATTCTAATTGTAAAAAAATGGAGTATGAATTTAACAAAGACTAGCAATAATCAACTCTGTTATCTATCATTCTATTTTCTCTGGTATCAAGCGTGCTACATGTAACAAGTGATCAAATACTTTCGATCAGTAGTGTATACCTAAATGATTATAATTATCAGAAACAAAATCAATTTACGTACTTATTAGGGTGGAGCTTATTTTTCAACTATGAAAATATGATCTTCTCACCATCTCAATTTGTTCCTTTCTATAAAAAACGAAATCCAGCAGAACATGAGCACAATTGATCTATATTTAGGGGTAGCTCAATGATGGTAAAATTTCCAATGTAGGGGAGACCGGGGCAGATTGTAACAAAAAAAGTTTTCACAGTTTTTTCTCGAAAGTGTTTTCCTCGATCAGGAAATAATATGCGTGATTTACTGCTTACATATGTGGTGAACTAATTGCGTGAAAGTACGTGACAAAATCTTGGACACTTAGACATCTAGCTTCATCTTAAACAAATCTGAACCTTTGTTACAATCTGCCCCAGTCCGAGGTAAATTGTAACACATCTGTTTTACTTATTTAAATACAAATATGAACACAAATAAACATTTCTAAAAAATAGAAATGAAAACACAGATCATTATTAAACATTTGATATACATGAGTTAAGCAATCATTGCTTATGCATCTGATTCTATCAAAATCTTCTTCTGTGCTTTCTTTACTTTTGCCTTCATACTTTTTTTTCTATTTTTTGGATTCTCGATTGTTTTGTTGTTCGTCTATAGCATCTTTTTCCGGTGTGTCAGCAAATAGCTTGCTTTATCACCATTTGGAGCGAAGTAAGTATAGTAACATGTTACAATTTACCCCGAGGTCGAATTTTTGTGTTTTATCTCACCAAACGAGAAACTAAACATCATATCACTAAAATGCATACACATAATAATAAACCAATGTGTACTGATTCCTTTGCTACAAAGAAACATAAATTCAAACGGTTCCAAATGACGGTTAATTGAAATAAAAGTGCTAAGACAACGTTTACTTACGTGCTCTAAATACTAAAATTCTGGGCTATTACCACAAAATGATTACATAACGCTCGTTTGTGTCACTAAAACCGACGGTGCTAATATCGTCGAGCAGCTCTCGCATGCTGTGGGTTACCAGATTTGTCGTTCAAAAGATTTTACTTATGTTACAATTTACCCCGTGTTACAACCTGCCCCGGTCTCCCCTACATGATAATTATATGGAAGGGCTTGAAACACTAAGTGGAACTAGTAAGTTACTACTGATTTGTTCCTTTAGATACACAAACACTATATAAAAACTTTAGACAATACATTCTTATGTTTAGGAGTAGCTCAAGTGAGTCAAAGATTATAGAAATTATGAAAATTCAACATATAATGGCCATATTTTAATTTATACATTTACGTTACATTACATTGACATTTGTATTTGATAATTTGTTAAATTTATTGTTCCCAAAGGCTCAGACATCAGACAGTGTCTGTTTCCTGCTGACAGGGTACAATCTACGATGGTCCTCAACAACTTGCATTAGGAATTGTAGCTGCATTTCATCATGGGTTATTAATCCACTGTATTCCTGTATAAGTGCCACTCCACGTTCAGCATGGTCGTTAACAACTTTTAGAGACCTGATTGTTTCCATAGCCTTTTTGTAATCATCTCTAACCTCCCACAAGTCTGGATCAACCGTGAGAAATCCATCTGGAAGTTCCAACATTCTGAAGAGTGTCATTGACTTAGCAGTAACAAAATCTTCCAAGTGTTTGTTCTTGAACGAATGAAGAGCAACAGTGATTCGCTCGGAATGCTTTTGATATTTTTGATTTTTATTTTCTTCATTCTGCAAGGCACTCACCATAAGTCTCTTGGTTGACGAACTAACGCGACTGTCGAAGAAAGCTAATGCAACAAGTTCCTGTGACAAATACCATAGGTGATTACAAATCAGGGGAAATCCTTTTCCAATAATACCTTTTCTCAATTTCTATTTTTCTTAATGAACAAATGAATGCATTTGAAAACACTTACAGTGTTCCATGCCCTTCTATATAATTATCATGTACATTGGAAATTTCACCATCATTGAGCTACCCCTAAATATAGATCAAATGCGCTCATATTCTGCTCGATTTTATTTTTTTATAGAAAGGAACAAATTGAGATGTTGAGAAGATCATATTTTCATAGTTGAAAAATAAGCTCCATCCTAAGCTCCACCCTAGTACTTATATGAACTAAACACTTGTTGTTTGTTTTTATAAGTGCCTATATGACTCGAAATTTTTCGACAGTTTTTGCGGATCACCCTGTATAGACACAGTGAGCCGAATGTAAATAAATAACAGTTAGTCCGGTGTGGTCCATCAAACGGATGGTAGTAAGTTTCGTATCCCCGGAAAAATGCGTTTGTCGATATAAACGGTGACGGGTTATCGTATCAAAGTCACGCTTCCGTTTTTTTCGCGCCACGAAAGCGCCGGGATAAAGAACACTTCGGGATGAAACGCGACACGTGCATTGTTATAATCTCGCTTTAATTGCATTTTCTACCTCAATGAATAGCCCGGATGCTGCTTTGTTCTCATTTCCTAGTATTACGGGGCGGCGGTTGCACACACTCGCGTCCGCATCGTTAATGCCGCCTGTTTTCCCGCAAAACACAGCATTTTTCATCTACCACCTAGGCAGGCTTATCATAATTCATCCCGCAGTATAGTGTATTATTGCGGAGTCGCTGTTGAATCGATTGGAAAATTACCGCAGCGTGTCGAATCTACGTGGGTGTTGAGAACACCTCGGCCAGATGGTGAACATATTTTTCCGGGAAACAGACACGTGACTATTGAATGCATGTAGAAAAATAAATAAGCAAATATTGACATAAAACACCGAGATTGCGTCCAGAGCATTTTAATAATGTGACATAAATTCTTATACATTCCTTTGAAAGGATAGGAATTTTGTTGAGTTTGGATTCGTTTGGGTACGTAGAAATTATGAAAACATAAATTTATTCGCTGCACTATTTTTAGTAATATTCAGAACATGAAACGTCTAAAAAAGCGAGTTGTTGCTTCCGACAAATAATCAAAAATCCACCCTTAACTGTTTCCAACTTCGATTCTTGTTTATTCTTACGAAAACACTTCATCTCTAATTTTAAACTTAAGGGGTTATGCCTACCTGCAAGGTCTGAAAATGCAAGTATTTTCGGGATTTTTTGGGGGAAAAACTTGAAGACTTTTTTAAGCAAACCTTTATGTATTAGAAAGTGTACATCTTATATTACTTGTAGTAATTATTCCAATGAAAAATATAAATAAATAAAAGAAATATCAGTGATCTCCCGGCAGCGATTTTTTTTTCAGTAGTTTGTGGTGATCACTCTAACTTTGACCAGATTCGTCTGAAATGAAAAATTCGAAGGAATTTAGTTAGTATATTAAATTATCTTGTCCTTAATCGTTCATTATCCCGAAAAATTAATTTGCTACAAAATGGCGGCTGTTCAAATTAAAATATCGATTTTCGCCGCAAAAATCGCTCATTTTTCATCTGTAAAACAAAAACTACGCAACGGAAATGAAAAAGCCACGATTAAGGACAAGATAATTTAATATACTAACTAAATTCCGTCGAATTTTTCATTTCAGACGAATCTGGTCAAAGTTAGAGTGATCACCACAAACTACTGGAAAAAAAATCGCTGCCGGGAGATCACTGATATTTCTTTTATTTATTTATATTTTCCATTGGAATAATTACTACAAGTAATATAAGATGTACACTTTCTAATACATAAAGGTTTGCTTAAAAAACTCTTCAAGTTTTTCCCCCCAAAAATCCCGAAAATACTTGCGTTTTCAGACCTTGCAGGTAGGCATAACCCCTTAATTGATGTCAAACACCGACCTATTAAAATTGAATTTTATTTACTTATGTACGAGAACATGTCAACATTCTGTCGACTTATTTGACCACTCTACGTGATCAAAAGATGGACCTTTATTCCCACTCAGTATTTTAAGTTTCGAACGTCAGAATCTCAGCAAAGTGAAGGAACTCCCTCAATTGAAAGATTAAGCTATCACTATGCTGAATATACTACACGCATACACATCTGTGCTTTCACCCTCGGTTGCTTGGGCGCTGTTGAATGATATAAAGGAAGGGACGGACGATCGCCAGTCGTTTGTCATGAAGTGGTCACCGGCGACTGAAAATAGGTAAGAGAGCGAGAAGGTTGAAGGAAGGCGGAGGAGGAAGCGCCATACATAATACAGCTGGGAACAATCCTTATTCGTGATATACCGCTTCCCATTCTAACGAGGGAAGTAGGGTTTCTCTTCTTATATCCAATGGCCATGTGCGATTATTGGGGGCAAGAACTGCGATACAGACGGTGCAGCAAGTGATTATACAAGGGTGTCCCAGAAATGGCGGGCCAACGAGAGCTGAATCTACTTATCTTGGCGATTAAGAAACAACCACGTGTCAGAAAACGATTCATTTGGTTGGTGTTATTTTGTTGCTTAAGGGGTTACACCACCTTGGCGCTCGGAAAAGTAGGTATGAAAATAAACTTTTTTTTTTGACGCTGCCATTAAGTATATAAAATGATCTTTATTTTACACATATATATAGTAGTTTTATGAACAATTTACAATATTAACGATTAAGAAAAAATAAAAAATGGTGGAGATATAAGCCGATGAGTAGGACCCTCTTTTGAAAATCCTTGCTGATGGTGTACTTGATTTCTCTGTTAGGCATCGTCTCAAACATAAAAAATATTTTTTTTCTTATTTAAAAGGGTAATAGCTAAAATGTGACGTAGGGAAAATTTTTTAAAAAAAATTTTGTAGAAATGACAGCTGTTTGAAAAAAAACTCGAATTTGCATCGAAATTTTAAGCTTAAAAAATTTATAACTTTCGAACATGGCACCCAATCACAAAAATCCTCCGTCACATTTTAGCTATTACCGTTTTAAATAAGAAACAATTTATTTTTTATGTTTTAGACGACGCCTAACAGAGAAATTAAGTACACCATCAGCAAGGATTTTCAAAAGAGGGTCCTACTTATCGGCTTATATCTCCGCCATTTTTTATTTTTTTTTAATCGTTAATATTGTAAATTGTTCATAAAACTACTACATATATGGCAGCGTAAAAAATTTATTTTTATACCTATTTTTCCGAGCGCCAAGGTGGTGTAACCCCCTAAGGGGAGAGTGCGCCATGTTGGGCCGAATAATAGATAATTCTTTATGAATTTTTTGTACAAAAACGGTTCGACAAATTAATTTGTGGTTTGGCAGGCTGTTTTATTGTAGCTTGAACTATTGTTCTGAATTTTTGTGTGACAGTGAAGATGAAAACATGGCAGATACAGAGAGAGGGTTGAAAAATAATCGAGTGGACCTGGCGTTGATGAAAAGTATTGTAAGGGTTATCCGAAACACAAAAAGGAAGAGAGATTCTTAAACTATATAAATGTGGCTATGGGTGGTAGTAGATTTTTTGTTGTATCTGTTACCGTTCCTTTTTTATGTAAAGAAGTTTTCCCGATTTTGGGGCGAAACCTTTCTCTGAATCAAATCAGGGCGCTTCATCTTCTTTAAAAGGCTGCCACTTTAACAATTCTTTATTTTTCTTAATGCATCTACTACCACCCATAGCCGCATTCATATAGTTTAAGAATCTCTCTTCCTTTTCGTGTTTCGGATAACCCTTAAGGGGACCTTCCGGTCTAAAAGTCGATTTTTTTTTATTTCATTTTTCGAATGTTCAACCTTTTAGGAATACGTGTTTAAAAGGATTTGTTGAAATTCGTAAAATTCCAGAAGTTATAGGCATTTGAGTAGCGGCAAATGCATGGGCAACAACCGGGCACTCGGCGCTCACGTAAACCTTTAAACGCGTTTTTCTCGAAACAGTGTTCTCAAAACGGTGTGACCTGTATCTCCAAAAGTTATTATCCGATCCGATTGAACCTTTTTTTATTTTGAAGAATATACTTCTGGCTAGGGGGGGAACTAGAAAAATTACAAAAAATTGAAAATTTATAATTTTTAAAGGCGTTGAAAGGACGAAAAGTACAGGGAAAAGTGATTTCAAACTTCAAGTGTCGTTATTTTCTAAAAAAAATGTAATTTTTTAAATTTTTTTCTAGTTCCCCCCTTAGCCAGAAGTATAATCTTCAAAATAAAATAAGTTTCAGTCGAATCGGATAATAACTTTTGGAGATACAGTTCCCACCGATTTGGATCAATTTTTTGACGCCTTGACTTTAACGACTCCCCAGGGCCGTCTGCAATGATTAATTATAAAACAAAAAATATATTTCTATAACTTAAGGCACGCTTAATACAATGCACAAAGTCCCATTAAATTATTAGTAGTAATTTTCCTTTAATTAATTCCTAAAAATTACCTATTTTTTGGGGCTCTAGACCGGAAGGTCCCCTTAAGCTGGGATTCCACTGAGGCAACTTCTTGGCAAGCAGCAACCGACAACATCGTCGCATCTTTTTTTCGCATGTAACACATGCAATCAAATCACTATCGCAATCATCCCACGCGACACGTTGCCTTGCGTTGCCTCAGTGGAATCCCACCTTTACAATACTTTTCATCAACGCTAGGTCCACCCGATTATTTTTCAACCCTCTCTCTGTATCTGCCATGTTTTCATCTTCACTGTCACACAAAAATTCAGAACAATAGTTCAAGATACAATAAAACAGCCTGCCAAAACGGAAATTAATTTGTCGTACCGTTTTAGTACAAAAAATTCACAAAGAATTACCTACTTCTCGGCCCACCAAGGCGCAAACCCCCTTAATCAACTGATCTATTATAGTTAGACCTACTAGCAAAATATAGTTCTTTAATTAGTAAGTTAGATAATGTGTGTAAATTGTGTGTGTTGAACGAATAGCTCAAGGTCTTTGATCGACTAGTAGACACTAGAGCTGTAATTATTCGAATATTCGAATAATTCGAAGGATTTCGAATACTTACATTATTCGAATATTCGTTACAGCCCTAAGTAGTGGACACTTTGAACGTTCTGATAGAATACTAATTCCTATATTCCCTGTTCTAAATTTAATATAACAGCATTATTGCTACGTGCTACTCTTGAAATGCTTAAAATAAAAAAAAAAACATATATTCACTCTGTACGTACCTTCTCTAGGTTCTTCTAGATTTATAATGAATTTTCCTAATTATAATGGGGTGATCTCTTGTGCAAAAATGAATCGAAAACATAGAACGACGTCTTTTTAAACAAGGCTTTGTTGTTTTAAGGAAACTGATTTTGAAAATTATTTGAGTACGCTTGCACTTGACTCAGGATCGACTCGGTGTTTTTATATGAATTAACACTCATTAAGGAAATTGTTGTTAAGTTACTATTGATACTGAATGCAATGTTGTGCATCACTCTCTTCAATGATGGCTTCGTGAACTCTCTTCAATACCTGTAAGTTTTTAACATTCGAAAGTGTTAAACAATGTCTTGTTCCGTTTTAGCGACGTAAGCAGGTAAAACAGTTAAATCTTAAACCTGTTTAAAAACACAATTCATAAACATACAATAATTTAAGGGTGGGATCCTATTTTTGAGGCTAAAAACAACCGATAAGTTATATATATATATATATTTTTATAGTTATATATATAAAATATATATATATATATATTTTATATAGTTATATATATATATATATATATTTTTTGTTACATAAGAAAATTAGCGAATTTTGACAGCAAAAATTAAGGTTTTATTTAAAAATTTACCACTCTCCTCGATAAACTTTTTTCTTAATTCTGGTTCATCAAATTGAAGCTATGTATGTATGAAGTAATACGTGGTTTCATTTTTCTGTTTTCAAAATACCTGGAAGATAACTATCATGCACACCAGCGGACGACGAACTTTACGCGACGTGATGGTCGATCATGCGTAACTCCTATATTTGTTATTCAAAAATAACAAAAAGTAAATTGCAACTTCTTCAAAGGTGCCTACAAGCATGGTCCAAATTTCAGATGAATCGAATCGCTAGTTTCTTAAAAAAAAATTCACAATTTTGCTATTTTTTTAGTCGAAAAAAGTTGATTTCCCCCTTTGGGACTTCTCGTGTAACAGCCCCCGAAATTTAAGATTTTTTTTCTTCAAAATACTATTGGTCATATTGGATTAAACTCTTTCTGGATATAAGGAGGCATCTTTAAACTCGTAGAATTGTTTTTTATGTCAATCCTTATTATTTATTAATTATTCATTAATTTACTAATTATACTCTTCGACGATGTTGGCGTCAGGTGTAGCACCTGTCACAGTCATCTGATGGCAAAAAGAAGAAATTTTTCTTAAAGTTAAATAATTTACGCTGGGACTGGGCCTAAAATTTTAATTTAAGTTTTTATTTATAACTCTTTTTTCGTCGATATAAAGCATAATATGAAAAATTTGTCTAAGGAAAAGACTTACTTTTTCTTTCAAACGCTATAAATCTTTCAACTTTTTTTTTTTTTGTAATCAGATGACGGTGATAGGAGGTGGACAAGATTCCAGGATAATAAATAAATAATAAGGAGGATGGACATAAAAAAAATTTTCGCCATGTTTAAAGATGCCTCCTTATATCCCAAAAGAGTTTAATCCAATATGACCAACAGTTTTTTTTTAAAAAAAATTCTTAAATATCAGTTACTTTTGGGGCTGTTAGACGAGAATCCTCCCTTAAGGGGGATTAAATACTTTACGCAACGCTAAAACAGGCCGATCTTTGGGAATTTTATCTGGAGGAAGTATGAAGCAAATCCTTTTGAACTTTTTATAACTTTATATTTAACATTTGAAGATACGAAAAAAAAATTTGAGGTTAAAATTATGCATTGTAGATGTCGCTATGGAGGCATCTTGCTACAGCGTCGCCGCTGAAGTTGCAAAACGATGGGGGTTTTAACTTTTGTCTAGAATCAAAAAACCTAAAAATGAAAACCTGAAATTTTTCCAGATCCTTAAAATGGAGAAATTATACGACTGATGAAAGAAACATTACTAGAAGGAACCAGAGAGAGAAGGAGATATGAGGTATCTCTCATTACTTGAAATTTCAGAAGTGAATGGGACCATTAATTTTGAAGAAGGGGAAAACTACTGGACAGAATAGAGCGAATATATGTCACGGGAGCGGCAACCAGTCTGACCAACCGTCTAGTTCAACGAATGGGATGTTCGGAATAGATGATATCGCCAATAACCTGGCGACGGTGAACGTGGTTTTCTTTAAAAGGTCTTTGTTACATTTTCCATTATCTAGGCCAAGCGATTTAATAATTCTTCCTGTTATGTCTTCTCATTTTGGGCGCGGTTTGGGTAGGTACCATATGTTCCAAGTTAACGATATGAAAAAAGAAGAAGATGGAGCAATGCCATTTTGGAATTTGGAGGAAATTGAATTTTTTAACTGTAATATATTTAGAAAAATGTTGAGATTGGGAAGTTTTGGGGTGATATAAATATGTATGTACCTACATATATCATCCATAGAATAACACATGATGTATACAGAAAGGAAAAGAGATATGATATTATGTATGTGAACATTCTTCTAGCGAAAGTATTTTTTATTTATTCTTCCTTTACCAATATTTTACAAAACTTCAACAGCTTTTAATAACTTTTGTGGCCATTTTTTATCCACCAGCTGGAAGTATTACACGGGGATTATTGTTGCGGGACAATGTTACAGGATTGAAAGGAAAGTGTATTTACAAAATTTTCTCGTCATTGATTTTGCAGCTTATTCCGAAGTCATTTAATTTTTTATTTCCAGAAATTTAATACTTAAGGCTAATATTCATACAGCAAACAAACTTTTGTTAACCACTTCTGTGCATTATACATTCTTGTACCCAATTTCGTTTGCAAAATTGAAATAAAACTATTGTATGACACCAAAAGTAAATTCTATAACAAATTCTTAGCATTCCCTTAGATAATAATAATAATTTATTTGAAGGTAAGTCACACGTGATAACTATTTAAAGAAATGTTTATAAAAATGCCATCATAGAAACAGATTTTATTCTGCACTTTTGACTTACAATAATTTACTAACAGTGGTAATAACTTTTGCTGGCACACGAAGATACAGAAATTAGTAAAATTTTCCTTCTTCGTTATTACTTTTAATAGGTTTGCTCCGGATTCAAAAATTCATACGAAAAAATTTCAAAGTTTTTTTCGTAATGATCGATACTAACGCTTCTGTAAACATTTCCCACTGAATCATTTTTTATACAATCTTCCATGCTCAATAAAAACAGAAAAGATTTAGGAAAATTTTAAGCCGTTCAAATATCTGACAATCCATATAAGTATGCTTGTAAAAATGTAGTTCACAGATGATTTAGTCTGTAGATTTTCAACCCTTTTGACCTGTGGCCCCATTTTGAGTATAATATTTTTCTGGGGCTCCCATACATGATAGTTGCTCGGGGGAAAAAGAAATATTAAAAACTACAACGTTTATTTTAAAATTACAAATTGGTTTTTAATAAAAATAATTAAAACACATTTCTTATGAATTAGATACATACTTATATATGTTTGTTTTTTAAAACCAAATATATAATAAATTGACGTTTACTTTATTCAGTGATTAAATTGAACATTTCCTTAGGTATCAAATTTACTTTCGTATTTTATTTAAATATAATATTTTTATGAGTTTATATTTCTGAAATAATTTAGTTATTGAATTTTAATCGTTTGCATATAATTTTAATGTTTTATTCTGACTGTGGCCCACCTAGAGTTTGCTCTGGCTCCCCGAAAGTTGACTTTTGCCCTGTGGGTCCCTTGAAATGTTCTGTGGGGCACATGGCCTCCGGTTGAGAAACACTGATCTACTCTTATAATTTTCGAAATTATGATCTACTCTTCGATTTTCGGAATATTTTTGTGGAATATCTACGGTATACTTTTTACAACTATTCACTTATTTTGAAAATACATATATGTATAGTCACAACTCTCAGTGATTTTGTTATAAAAAAACATTAAAAAATGAACGAATAACATCTATTTTCGCGGAATCTGTTTTAATAAAGACACTGTGCGGTATAATTAAAAATTCAAAAAGATTCTGTTAATATATGGTTGAATTCAGCAGATGAACGAAGAGTTTTTCAAAAAGTTGAATTTTGACAAAATGGCGGCCGTTTAACGCAAAACCTCGATTTTTCGATGTCTGAATTGTCCGTTTTTTTTTTGTTGAAATAAAAAATCCTTCGTTTAGGCCAATCGATACAGCGGTTTCCGAAATATCGTGCTCACCGATATCAAAACAGCTTCCGCGAGAATAGCTGTTATTCGTTCATTTTGTAATCTTTTTCTATACCAAAGTTACTGAGGGTTGCTGTATATATGTACTTCTAAAATAAGCGAGTAGTTGTAAAAAAATATACGGTAAATGTTCCACAAAAAATTCCCGAAACTCGCGTTCTTTTTCGCCAGCTGACCAAGCACAACCCCTTATGGCAGGATACCACCTTCGCACTTAAAAAAAATTGAAAATTTTTTTTGTTCTCAAAGTACTCTTTCAAGTGTATAGAATCGAAATTCATTCATTAGAAAGGTGGCCGGAACCTTTTTCTTGTGTAAAAACCGGATTGGAGCAGATATATAAATCTATATAAAACTTTAAACGCGTTTTTCTCGAAACGATGTTTTCCAAATCAGCGTGTCAGATTACTCCTACAATTTTCATCGGATTGACTTGAAACTTTGCACAATTCTTCCGATTGGTGTAATCTAACGATGTACGTAGGACTTTTGCTGTAGCGTTGTTATTTTTCTTTTGGTGCGCAATTTTATAAACTTCTTTAAACTTTTTTACCCTAAAAAATTGACCTTTTCGTTAAAATGGCCGCCATTTTCTTAAAAATCGAAATTTCGTAAAATCCCTACGTACAGCATTAAAAAATATTGTTGCCAATAGGAACATTCTTTGGTTTCTTTTCTAAGAGCCACGTACAAAGCGGAATTTGACACGCCGTCTAACGATGTTCCTCCAAAGGAGTGTATTTTGGCGCCACCTACAAGAGATTATTTTTCACTTTTTCAGTTTCAAAAAATGTGTAATTACAGATTAAAGTTACATTAATGAATGACTGAAACCGATTTTGTTTCTGCGCATTCTTTGTATGCAAAAAAAATTCATGAAAAACGCCTCCAAAATCGCAGTCAAAGGTGGTATCCTGCCTTAAATAGTTCACTCGAAGAAACTCGCGGCCCTGCCCCAGTGCAGAAAGTGGTGGCGTAGTGTGTAATGCCCGTTTGGCAACGAAAGAAACTGAACTGTGCAATGCAATGGTTAGAATATCGTTAATATTTTCCCATGTATGTGCCACCTACGATTGAGCGCGCTCTTATCTGCAGTATCCAATACCTATGGTGCATTACATGTTTTCCATGTGCCTGCACTACACAGTGTTTCAGAGAAAATCTTGCAGTACGAACGAGGGAGGATATCCTCGGGGGTGAAATCGTTCAGGCGATATAATATCTATGCCACTGTAACGTATGAGTGCAAGCACGTTTACGTTTCGAGAATCGCAGCGGCTTATTGAGCTTGCAACGCACTATCAATTCGCAAATGTCGGTTGTTGTTTATGACAACAAGACTTAACAACTTCGCCACCTGAACAGATTAATTCGTGCCCGGTTTCACTATCACCATCGTTCGACCAAATTATCTAGCCTTAATTCTTTTAAAATTATGGAGATATCAGGCAATACTGGATAAGTATATTTTTTTCTTGGGCATTGATACAAAACATAGGAAGAATTTTCTGTGATTAAATGTCGCAGTTTAATTTTTTCCTCACTTTTAAGGATGCTACCGAAAAGTGGAAATTTCGTAGTCAATCAGGAAAGTTTACAGGCGTCTTAAAAATTTGTGAAAGATAGAGTAGTTTCCATAATACTAATGGGTACATTGCGATGCAGATGGCGGTGTGTAGGCTTTTCCTACAGATTATATATTTGGAAGGCAGAAGGTGCTTTGCTGTGATGCAGTGGTTCAGAATATTGTGATAAATGTGGTTGCAGGTTACTTAGGCGCACAGTGTTTTACGGGTTGTGTATCATTTGTAACAATGACTGTAGCCTTCGCGCATATGCTACTATGGAAAAGATGAGAAGTATCATATTTCAGAAATGTATCTGTAGAGTGTGTTAAAAGTATAGTAAAATCTGAATGAAGATTGTAATTTTTGAAAAGGTGAACTGAAAATGTAGAATTAATTTGGTTTCCACTTTGGTTCGATTGTGAAATTAAGGGGACCTTCCGGCCTAGAGCCCAAAAAGATAGGTGATCTTTAGGAATTAATTAAAGGAAAACTACTATATATAATGTAATGGGACTTTTTGCATTGTATTAAGGATGTCTTAAATTATAGAAATCTATCAAAAATTGCATTTATAGCACTTGTATCGTCCCTGGAAAATACATCGATCATTTTCAACAACAAAAATGGTTAATAGAAATTTGATGAAACATTTAAAAACCAATCGTCGAATTAAACATTTCTGTCTGTACTAGCCATTCTAGTCATAATAAGTTTCAATTATTAAGGTGCGAATCCACGATGCGATTTTTCATGAGACTTTTCTATCATGAGACAAAAATCTCAGCGACAACAAAATGGAAATAATAAAAATAAGAGAATAATAATAATTGAAATTAAAGTTTAATGCGAGACGCGGCATTTTTGTCTCATCGTGGATTTGCACCTTTAGGATATTACATTTTTACTGTAGAATAAAAAATTCCTTACTCTGTAATGCGGGGTCTAACTTCCATATTTAGCATTCAAAATAATTCATCCTTTCAACAATTAATGCGATTGCAATAGATATCTTCACCTGGCAATAATTCTTATTGCATTCAATTAAAAAGTTCTGTTAAGCTAACTTACAAGGGAATATCCCGAACCTGGAAATTCGAAAAATTCGGAAACTTTGTGAATATGTAGAGAATTTCCGCCTGATTACAACGGAATTTTTTTTTGCTGTCCAAATTCACTCCAAGGGGGTGTAATTGACCCCTGCAAATCCGGTTATATTCCAATTTTCTGTTATAACTCGTGAACTGTAAAATAATGTTTTAACCAAATAGTAGATCTAATTAAAAGAAGTAACTTGTGTCTTGAAACTTTTTTTCTATCTCTTACAGTTCGCGAGTTATAACAGAAAATTGGAAAATAGCCGAATTTTCAGGGGTTAATTTCACCCCCTTCGAGTGAATTTGGGCAGCGAACAAAAATTGCGTAGAAATCAGGAGGAAATCCCTTACATATTCAGAAAGTCATCTTTTAGATACTTAGGATTTTATTTATAAACTAACGCGAGAGTATGTATCTGAAATGTGAACTTAATTTTTTATTCAAACCAGCAAGCCATTACACACGTTGTTTTCCTCTCTAAGAGCAGTTTAAGGGGATAAACACTCTTAAATTTCATAAATCTAAATAGTCTTTCCCAAATTAACAAAAATAATATTCCAGATTAACTCGATTTCAAATTTACATAGAATAGTATTAGAACAGAAAAATTTCACTACGCAAATTCAGAACAATTTTCTAAAAACTCCTGCACCTCTTCTATTATAGCAAGGAACTTTTTAATTACATATACACTTTTATCTAACTAAAGGGTAGAAAAAAATGGGGAAATTTTCGAAAACTTATTCATAGTCAAATTTTCATCTACTAACATAATCTCACATTTAAAGCAAAGTGACTTTTATCTAGAATATTTTTCGAGTCGATAAATAATTTTGTATCAATTAAAGAAATAATATCTCAATAATTGGCAACCTTGTAGGGCTGCTTCCTTCAACCACCTACCTTCTCAAATCATTTGCGAACAAAAACAAGTAATTACGGTATGTAATTCACTACAAGAAGTAATTGCCACCTCATTATTTCACTCTTGGCTTGGTCTACGCCAGTGGTTCTCAACCCTTTTTTGCCATGGAGCACCTTATATAAATAACTAGCTGGCCCGTTACCCGGTTTCACCCGGGGATTATTTATGATGTTTCCAAAATAAAAAAGCGTAAAAAATAAAATAAATAGCCTATAATCTAATCTAGGACGTATGTAATGTATATTCAAAATTTCATTGAAATCCGATCAGCCGTTTAGGCGTGAAAGAAGGACAAACAAACAGACAATGTTTCACTTTTATATATTTCGTTGCCGCGAAACCCCATGACTTGAAATCCTAAAGGGCATCAAATATTTATTCGAAATTGTTTATCAACGACCTTCAAATTTGGAGAAAGGAGAAATAAATAAATGCACATACTCCTATTACAATATTTTTATTGCAATTACTCCATCGGAATTTAAAGTAATAATATTATATTCATCGCGGATCCTCGGGGTCCACAGATTAAAATTGTTAAGAATCGCTGGTCGCGCTCTAACATTTCTTAATTTTCTACAAATCTATGGCATTTTTTAGAAAAAATGTCGCACTTGCAAAATTTTTCCATACAAGATAAAGTAAATACTTCCTTCCTTTCATTTGTGCAAAATCCGCGTTACATCATTAATAGAACATGGCAATGTAATCATACTAAAATAAATAAATGCTAAAATTCGCCAACTAAAAATAACCGTGGCGACCCCCAGAAAACGCTTCGCGACCCACAGTTTGGGAATCACTGCCCGAGTACTCGGTAAACGGAGAAATAGGCGATCTAAAAAAATAGGGTTTCAACAGCATTTTGTTTTGCAGGCGTTGCAGTCATAATTTTTAGACATAATTAATTTACCATTTAATTTTAAAGTGTTGCACACAGATATCACCACAAAAATTCAATGCAACGAGTGATGTTGCTATGGCATGTGGTATAAAAAAAAATCCTATATTATATTATTAGTACAGCCTATTGGAATACGTTAGTACTGCAACTAATTCAATTTCGCAAAAAATGTGGGATAGTCTGTTTTTGTTCTAAATACCCCATTTTATCAACACACAAGTGTCATTGGCGATAACGTATTACATTGAAAAAGGACAAATTGCCAAATAAGATCCTCAAACGCAACGGCTCACATAGGAATATTTGTATTAAAAACCCGGACAAAAGTAAAAATCAGCAAGTTAGTCAAAAACCCCACCAAATCAATTTTCCTTAAAGCTTGATAACCAGTCTGTCAAACAGCAGTCATAAAAATTCCACCCGCTTTTGTGCCTGCGCGGAGAGTCAGTCGGAAACCAGTCATTGTCTCAACCGCATTCGTGATATTTTCCTTGCTATTGTATTTTGTGTGGTTTAGACAAGCAAAAAAAAACATTTTGAACATGGAATATGAAGGTATGTACTTAATTTTAAAAAATCATTTTATCAATTTGCTGCATGTGCACATATTTTCTACAAATGTTTAACCAAGGTCGAAATAGATTTTTTACTTAGTACCTAACTAGCAAATATACCCGCGCTTCGCTTCGGGCCTAAGAGATATTAAGGACTCCATTCAAACACAGTTTACCCCTTTTCACCCCCTCAGGGGTTGATCAGTGCAAAATCCTGAAATTGTTTTTTACGGATTTGTGTCTACCGCTGTATCCCACCTGCGAGAAGCGCTCGGCCCGGTGGCCACCTGGCGGTCGCGTCGCGTACTATCCATCGCGAGCCGGCCGAGTCGTGACTTCTTTATTAAACATGCAACTAACGATGTGACCCTCAAGCATCCCCACCACTGTGCGGGAAACCGTCACGCGCATCTCGTCCCATTTAGTAATATCGAGATGATATATAGCCTAAAATTAAACCTTCCCTGAGAATTGTACTACACGCTAAATAAAGCCGCATCGAAATTGATCTATTAGTTCCTGAGTTGTGAGGGAACAGAAAAGCATACATTTTCGTTTACACATGTAGAGATTTTAGCAGATAAGATTCAGCCTTGTCGGGTAATTTTCTTTTTATTGACGCTAACCTTAGACAAATGTCAGTTAAATATCATATTAAAATCGTCCGCCCTTTTCCGCCACCTTGTGTTTTATTACTTCAATCGTAGTAAGCCAAAAAGTTTAAATTTTTCAACTTAGTAATTTTTTATATTCTTCTTATAGATTCTACGGAAACGGTCGAGCAATTGTCCAGAAGAGAATATGGCAAATACAGTAATATTACAGTAATAAAACTAAATTATACAATTTGGATAATATTACTTTGCAGTAATACAGCAGTAGATAATATTTCTGTGCGAACCGGGGAATAAAATATATTTTTTAAAAGTTTTCTTGGCAGCATAATTTTCCAATAAACTCCTAATTATGTGTGTTTTGCATGTATGTACATTGCAAAAAAAAAATATATATTTTTGTCCGGTTTTATTACACAACTATCTACTCCTATGTGCGGCTCTCCCGCGGCAGTGGCTCTTCCCGCCGACCCCCGACGTCCTTACATACCCAAGAAATTACTTTGCCATCTTCGGAAGCTCCAATAAAATCCATGGATATCTTATTAAGAAGAAACTTGCTCCCCACACGATCAGAATTTCCCCTGCGGAATCCGTTTTCCCTCGGCCAACTGACCACTAAGCTTTGAGAAACCGTGCAGCGCGGTTACCTTTTCTTTCAACGAAGGGAAAGAGGCCGAGGGTAGTCGGTACAAAGGGCAAGGAAATCCGTGCCACCCGAAAACCGCGGACTGTCCCCTCAAACGAGCAATAAAGGGCAACGAAAGAACGGATCGATATAACAGGCGGGCAAGGGGCAAGACACACTACGTAATAGATGCTGCTCTGGATGACGGAGAGGAGAAGATGCAGGGTGCTTGGACTTTGCTTAGCGCACGGTATCGATTGTTCCGGGGCCCAAAGTGCAAGCGAGTCTCTCGAATATTGAGCGAAACACGATCGGAATTCGCGTAGCTGCTCCTCCTCTCTGGCTGTACACCCGAGCACAGAGAATTCGTTAACTTGCTGGTAATTGACAAAAGAATCGGTCTCGATTGCTCGCGCAGTTGCGATTCAGTTATCACGCTTCGCGTGTTCCCGCGCGGCTTCTATCGGCAGAACGTCGTTCCTGTACCTTCCTTAGAACTGTAACTTGAACGCGATTGTAGGAACAGGGGTACGTTTTAATGGATCTCTTAACAGTTACGGAGTAGCGATGGGATTGTTTGAGAAACCGGCGCTTTTATTGAAATGAGAAGCGCTTGGACAGCGGACTTCGCTAGGTTTTAAACAAATCTGAAGTTAGATTTTATTGATGGCATTTTGGATAAGGACAAATATTTAGAGTTGTTGAAACAAAATTTAAGAAAACGTGCAACGAATAGGGGTATACGACAGTTTTCACGTTCATTGACTTGTAACATTCGATAGCCGTTTATTATAGATTTTTGTGCGTTGATAACGAATCCGCAAACCCTCAGTTTTTTGAGAAATTCGATTTTGGAAAAAAATGCAAATTTTCGAGTTTGAACATCTTTTGTGTTCGAACAGTAACAGTTATTCGGTTGCTTGGTCCGTCAAATTATTATATGAAGCCTCGGGGACACAACGATATAAGTTATTATTGAATTATAAATATTTAAATATGTTTAAACAGCGATCAAAGGGAAAAGGACACCCGAAATGTACCAATTTTTGCAGATATCTTTCTATATATTTCGAAAACTAAGGGTCTAGGAGAAAATCTGACTACTCCACGCGATGCAGCCGACATTTTTCCTTCGGAAACCGTCAACAGAAGTGGAAAATCACCTTTTGTTTACAATACAGAAGCGAAAGAGTTTGGCAAAACGTGCGGCGCCGACAGTGGTTCTCAATGCGGTGCACTGCCGCTCAGCGTCACAGAATCGCGTAACGCGCGACTACCACGGTCTCAAAATCAGGGACTTAATACCGGTATAATGCTCATACCGGTATTTCGCCAATACAGCTATACCGAAACCGATATCATACCGAAAAAGATAAATACCGAAACCGATATCATACCGAAAAAGATAAATACCGAAAACAATCGGTTTTCGGAATTATCGGTAACCGAAATAAATACCGGTATTTTTTCGGTACTCTTCTCGGTGAACACCGAAACCTACCATGTTACTGAAAAGAATACCGAAAAAATACCGGTATTTATTTCGGTTACCGGTAACCTTTTATTTTCGGTATTTATCTATTTCGGTATGATATCGGTTTCGGTATAGCGAAATACCGGTATGAGCGTTATACCGGTATTGAGTCTCAGACGAAGATACAACCGAAAAATACCGGTATAATACCGGTATTTTACGTACCGGTAGGAGTCCCTGCTCAAAATTACTTAGCTAAAGTAATTTCGAAAATGACGACGCGTTTACAGCATGTTATTAAACAAAAGGGATATCGAACAAAATACTAAGATTATTATAATTTTGTTCATATGTATTTATATCTAGTGGAAAAAAGGTTATATAATGTTACGCGTTCGAATATTTTGGCGACATCAATATTGAGTCTAATTTTGTTCATCACTTATTATGTAGAAAACAGTAAAAAATAAAGTAATTAATTTTACATATTTCTAAATTAGAATACGTGCTTTCACACATCACAGACCAGAAAATTCGATAATCACATTTCAAGTAAGTATATAGAGCAATAATTTCACAAATATTGTGGTATCCAAATATTAAAACGAGAGTATCTGTACTTCCAAACCGACCCTTTTGTTTACATTCAATGAGTTACGAAGAGACCCACTTACGATATACAGGGTTAGTCAGTTGAAAGTTAACGTATTATACGTGGTTGTATATATTCCATTTAAAAAAACGTCGGTGACCTTGAAATTCCGGAAAATATGACCTTGAGAAATATATTCTTAATCACAATAATTGCCCCTCAGAAGAAAACTTTTTTTTCCACAACGGAAATATTTTAGGTTTAAATTGTAGATGGCTCACCCTGTATTACCTATATGTAGAACGCTTCTAAATACAAAAGTAGATTTTACATCGAAAGGATTGATCTTGTCCTCTCGGTGAGAACTACAAGCCCCTAAAGTCTTACAGCGGAACATCTCGAACACGGAAATTCGAAAAATTCTGAAACTTTGTGAGTATGTAGGGAATTTCCTTCTGCTTACAACGCAATTTTGGTTTGCTCCCCAAATTCACCCTAAGTGGGTGTAATTGACCTCTGGAAACCCGATTATTTTCCGATTTTGTGTTATAACTCATGAACTGTAAAATAATTTATTTACTAAATGATAGATTTAATTAAAAGAAGGAACTTTTGTCTTGAAACTTTTTTTCTATCTCGTATAGTTCGCGAGTTATAACCCAAAAGGGGAAAATAGCCTTATTTTCAGGGGTTAATTTCACCCTCTTCGAGTGAATTTGGGCAGCAAACAAAAATTGCGTTGTAATCAGGAAGAAATCCCCTACATCTTCACAAAGGTTCAGAATTTTTTGAATTTTCGGGTTCGGGTACTTCCCTTGTTAGACCTATTTTTTAAACATCCTATATATTTCTTATGCAATATATGACAAAACTTAGAAAATATCAGATTAACGGATCTGTGTGTACCTAGTAGGCAAGGCAATAACGACATCCCCTTAAGTGGCATTGTAAAATTCAACGTAGATATCCTAGGCTTGTGATATTTTTCATACCTTTCGTAATGCCGTTCCTAGTCACCTCTGTAATTAAGGATTAACGAGCGTCCAGGGGTGGAAATTCGGTCGAATGGTATCTGAAAAAAATCCGCCCCCCGTGGAGCAAGAAGTCCACTGCTCTATGCCGGCGTGACCTACTTCAGGAGGAAGTACGAGAAGTGTTTCCGGAGTGTGGACATCTTTCACCTAGCGAAGATCGAGTAGCAAGATGGAAGATCTTTCCAGGAGTACTATTAACGGGTCTCAAGAAGGCACGCGCTACGGAAAAGGCGACCGAACCTCTCGAGTTTCCCCCGGGTTATCCACTCGACGTTTGCAGAGGCTAGTTCCCTTGGTCTCTTTCAGTCTGCTCCACCTCATTCCGTTTTCCTCACTCCTTCCTTCGAGGCCCCTCTGTCCGCAGTAAATAGACGCGAGCATTTCTATGAGATATCTCTTACTGTGCCCGTGAAAAGATCGTAGTACTCATAATGCGAGCCTTTGAGGATGTTGCACGTCGAATGAGAGCATTTCAATGCTCCTGAGTATTCCGCGGCGCAAAATTCCGCCCTGGCGACGCTACTTTATGCCTGTCGCCCCCTACTGTTGTTCGCCTTTCTCTCCCACTACGGCTGGACTTTGTGTATACCAAAGTTTACGAGGTGGATGCAAGTATTTGGCGGTTTTAGGAATTAATTAGGCAACCAATAATCGCATTGATAAATGTCAAGTGATAATTGCATTGATTTTTGTTGCCAAAAATTGTGGAATGAATCTCGTTCCTATTATGAATAATTTGCAATGCGAATGAAGAACTGTGAGCGATATTAAAAAATTTTATTCTGCTCTTATTTTGGGCTATAGAATCACACCCTAAAAATAGTGTCATTTGTAGTGAAACACCCTGTGTAAGTAAGTGGCCTGGTTTTGAACACACCGTATATGATTAATTTATATAAAACAACGATTCTCGTATGGTAATCGTATATTTTCACACCATCGCTCCTAGTAGGGCTCGGCTGTTACGAATATTCGAGTATTCAAAGTATTCGAATATACTTTGAATTCGAGTATTCTAAGTATTCGGATATACCAGTATTCGAATATTCTAATTATTCGAATATACGAATATTCTAATTTTTCGAATATACGAGTATTCGAATATACGAGTATTCGAATATACGAGTATTCGAATATACGAGTATTCGAATATACGAGTATTCGAATATACGAGTATTCGAATATACGAGTATTCGAATATACGAGTATTCGAATATACGAGTATTCGAATATACGAGTATTCGAATATACGAGTATTCGAATATACGAGTATTCGAATATACGAGTATTCGAATATACGAGTATTCGAATATGCGAGTATTCGAATATGCGAGTATTCGAATATGCGAGTATTCGAATATGCGAGTATTCGAATATGCGAGTATTCGAAAATGCGAGTATTCGAATATACGAGTATTCGAATATACGAGTATTCGAATATACGAGTATTCGAATATACGAGTATTCGAATATACGAGTATTCGAATATACGAGTATTCGAATATACGAGTATTCGAATATACGAGTATTCGAATATACGAGTATTCGAATATACGAGTATTCGAATATACGAGTATTCGAATATGCGAGTATTCGAATATGCGAGTATTCGAATATGCGAGTATTCGAATATGCGAGTATTCGAATATACGAGTATTCGAATGTACGAGTATTCGAATATACGAGTATTCGAATATACGAGTATTCGAATATACGAGTATTCGAATATACGAGTATTCGAATATACGAGTATTCGAATATGCGAGTATTCGAATATACGAGTATTCGAATATACGAGTATTCGAATATACGAGTATTCGAATATACGAGTATTCGAATATACGAGTATTCGAATACCAGAGAATTCGAAATTGAGATTCGAACATTCGAATATCAGATAATTCGAATTTGAGATTCAAACATTCGAATATTCGAATAATTATATAGGAGTATTCGAATATTCGAACAGAGAAGATAGGTAATGTACCTAGTTATGATAAGAATGAGTGGATTAAGTTAGTTTTTTTTATAGTAAGGTAATAAATTTGTTTAGTTTTGTTTTTGTTACTTTCTATTTTCCGTTTTCAGTTTATTTTATGTTATGTTATCATGTGATATTTAATTATGTCGCTGTATTTATCTCTAAAAATATGTATTCTAAAGGGTTCTCCCGTCGATTAAATAATAATAATAATAATAAATAAAGAGTTTATGTTTGCATGTATATATATATATATATATATATATATAATTTTTCTCGATATACATATATATATATAATTGTAAACACGCGACGTCAGCATTGAGTACCACTAAGCTCCCAGAGATGAATCGGAAAGGGAAGAGCTCCGAGAAGAATTGGCCTTACCGAGAAGCTGTGGGGTGTCTGAATTACATTGCATTGATCTCAAGGCCGGACACATATACAAACCTCATTCCCTTTAACAATAATTAATACTCCTAATTATTCGAACATTTACAGCTTTATTTCCTACCACAGTACAAAAAGCACTTCAACACTAAATCCTGTCTCGACGTTAATGCATCTCATGTCTCTCCCTCTCTCTTCCCAAACTTTCCCTTGTTTTTCTACCGCACTGGGTCCAGTTACAAATATCCATTCTCGTTCTATTTTTGTATCCGTGCTGTTGTCGTTTGTCCTTCCGCCCTTCTTGCTGCCCTTTATCAGCACCGCTACACTTTTCCCTGCAGTTACGTTACCAGCTGATAGCCGCCGGACTTTGACGGATGACACGCACATTTTTGTTTCATCCTCGACCGCCCGTTCTCCCTCGCACCAGTGTATTCTTTCTATTCCCATCGCTTTCCCACCAACTGTCCCGCTCCCCGTGTACACAGAGACCGCGTGGAGATTGCAGCCGTAGATTTCTAATTCAGGATACGAGCGGGAGATTCGTCCTGCCACGGGTATTTACACGTAGATATTACGTCTTTGATTACACCGAACGATTTTCTATCCCGGAAAGTTCAATGTGACCTCCTCCATCAACGCTACCAGTCAACGTAGCGGCCGCTTATGTTGATGATTTTCCATGGACGCTGGAATATTTGCCATTCGTGGCATTGTTCCTTTTATAGCTTGCTATAAATGCGCACCACGGAGTGCGGCAGTGTTCTGCAGGGAGCTTCTGAAATATTTACAGCCGTATTCTGCACCCCGAATCGTTGGTTCGAAGACAGTTATAATAAGAATGGGTTTGCAAACTTCCTCTATTTTGGGGTACAACTGATAGAAGTTTCAGCGTAAACACAGAATATTCTAACTGCAGGAAGCAACAAGCATGTAACAGCGAAATATGTACCTATTTTAAACCGTCCTCCATTGTGAAGTATATAGGCATTTATGCAAAACATGTTTACAGGCACTTGTGAATGCAGGGTTGCCAGGGATTCTTTGTGGCCAAACACCTACGGGAGCCCCAACGTTGCCGGGAAATAGTTTGTCGACGCTGGTTGGCCGTGGTTGGCTTCTCGTTGGGGACACTTGGCTGCCTTGGCGCTAGCGTCAGTTCACGCACACATTACCACCACTCCTGTAGGTATTTGGCCACAAAGAATCCCTGGCAACCCTGTGTGAATGTCAGAAATTACTTTATGTTTTGGAAGAGTCAAAGATTAGCAATCAATTTCCATAAAGTGGTGAAAAATGCATTTACTGTAACTAGTAACGATATTAAAAGAATTATTCAGGGTTCTTGAAATGCACAGACGTCTGTAAAGGAGTGAAATCAGTGATTCCCAACCTGTGGGTCGTGAAGTGTTTTCTGTGGGGTCTCTACGGTTTTTTCGTTTTTATTTTTTGTTAATATTATTAAGTTAGAATTATATTCTGAAATACCTATTTTTAATCTGTTTTCTTTACCTTATTAAATTTACCTTATATGGGGGTGTCGCAGAATATTTGATTATTATAAAAGAGGATCACGACTCAAAACAGGTTGGGAAACACTGATTTAAGTGCCTTCCGAAATGTTACAAACAGTGAATTTGTTATATTATTCTATTTGCTGTAGAATCAAATTGTAAAGTAGTTTATTCCGAATGTATCAAAGCTTCAAGATAATATTATTAGATCTAATAAGATCAACGAGTACCACGAAGGGTTGGTGGACTTGTCTCTTCGTGCTATCCTCTTTCACTGAACTGCAAAGGAGGTTGGTAGAAAATAGTCCAAATGTAGCCAACTGCAGCGCCAGGGTTTGTCGGTTTTTAAAAACCTGATTCAAAAACCGGTTTTTTTATAAATTTGTAAAATTCCAAAAGGGGGTTTAAATTTAAAAACCGGTTTTTAGAGGCTAGAATTATTATGCAAAAATATAATTAAGTATTTTATTAAAAACGTCAACATTTTGACTTGAAATCGCTTCGGGTAGAAACATATTGTAGTAAAAGTTTACTGTAAAACTAACAAGCTTCATGAGTCAAGCGAATGTTTGACATGAAAATCCACAAACTCATTTTATTAGATATGTTTCCGATGATGAATAGGATATCGGAGACGGAGAAACTATTAATCGGGACAATGTTCTAAAAAAGCCATGGAAAAATCAATTCACAGGTTTCTTGAGGAACCTGAAGAAATAATATCAAATCCGAAGACACCGAAGGCCGAAATTTTCAGTGTTTGAGGTACCCAATATAAGAACAAAGAATTTAGATTTATTATTTGATGCCCTGAAACAGATAAAACCCAGTTTACGTAGCACGAACAATACGATTGATAAAATTATTCGTATCCAACTTACTTTGACCAAGATGCTGACAATGAGTTACACATTTTTCCAATAATATTTTCCTATTTGCCTATTTTATATATTATACGTGTACTAATTTTTCTACATGTATTAGGAAGAATAATTTTTGACAGTATCCCACCCACGGTCGTTCATAAATCAAGTCGTTTATTCAACGCATTAACATATCATTGAAATCGAAAATATAATATTTTATATTACATGTATTATGAAACATTAAATTTATTACAAAATAAATTGGAATTCCGGTTCTGTTCACTGAATCCGTACTTACAAATACTATAAAGCCTCCCAATATTTTTTCTATTTATGTTCTAACCGTTCCGACAGTGCAAAATGAAGCTGGTCTTTTTATAAATATTAATTTACAAGACCGACAAAATACAGCTAAAAAATTCCTCAGAAACAAATTAATGTTTTCATGAAAACTAGATGCCTTCGCGTTTAAAAAGAAGCTTACCTTTCATAGACCGGTTCCGAGGCGACTTATTCCATCGGTGTGATTAATTTTCGACTATGCAAACACTTCCCTCAAGCCAGCACCTTGCCTTTCTAGGAGACTACGCAAGCCGAGAGTTTGAAATGATTGGACTTCCTTTTTTCGTATCAGTTGTGCAATATACAGGATGCCTCGAATCAAGCGTCCCAATGAAATAACTGTTGAACTCTAAGATATCTTTTCGTTTCACATCTGATTTTTGTGAAAAAATAGTCTTTTCGATTTGTTTCATAACGCCTATTTAATTACCCCTCTGTAGCGTCATATATACCTAGTGTATATGTTTGACTAAACAAACATGTTTTTTTAAAGCTCGTGATGTTAATAAACTTTGTGACAAAAAACAAGTCTCGGCTTCAATTTATTTCTTTGCAATTAAATGAAAAAGAAATGTTTCATTTTCGACGAAAACTACTGCCTGCTACTAAGCAGGTACTAACCCTTAAAAGGGGATAGAATCGAGCTTTAAATATTAGGATTTTCTCCGACAACAGTCCCACATGTTTTAGAACAACCAACAATATCGAATGTTAAATAGAGTGGAGCGCCCTGTATATTTCGTGGTACTTGGGAGATTGCATCGGCTGCGATCTCACGAGAGTCGAGTAAAAAATCCCTTTGGTGCTCAGAGACGAATCTCTCCTTTCGTTCCTTTACGTGCCTCGAGGACGACAAAATTATCCTCCCCTTTCTCGTGGCCAACCATTCCTCCGTTCTTCGACCAGCGCTTTCTCACCAATTTTAGAGCGGATAACCCGGTGTTAATTACGTGACTGCAATTTACGCCCTTTTCGCACGAGACATTTGTGTGGCTCGCAACTAGTCTTTGAGACATCCTCAATTGGCAGAGGTGGTGTTGGTTTGAGAATGATCGGAGGAGATAGAGGATGTGCGAACGTATCGAAAATATCGTGTCGCGTGAAAAGGACCTTAAGGAGTATTCCCATTTTGCGCGCCATTTTTCAGCCAATGCTTGAAATTTAATCAAAAAAATAATTTCGCATCCCTCAACTCGTGTTGGAAAAGTTCAGAAAGTTTAAGTTAAAAAAAAAATGGAAAGATGAAATGCGAAATTATCATTGAAATAAAAGCCAAGTCACTGTTCGAATAAGTGGGCAAAAATTACAAACTTCCAAGGCTTGTATGTTTTAAACAAATTCGAAACCAGCAAAGTGATGACTGAAACCACCCCTAATTTCAAATGGACTACATCATGTTTCAGGTTCTTTGCAATTCCAGACTTTAACCGTGAAAAATTAATTGATTTGGCGTGGAATGACCCATATCGCAGGTATTGACTTAATTCTGGTGGAGGCAATTGATAGATACATACATTTATGTATGAAACTTGAAATTGATCAGTTAATTTAGTCTTTAAGAAGGCTGATGAAGACTGATAGAAGAAAGACTTGTTTATACTAGACTTGCACCCCGTACGCATTGCATTTACACATCATCTACCATTCCAGCATTGGTTTTTCTTTCTCTTTATTCTTCTCCTCCTTCTCCTCCTTCTCCTCCTTCTCCTCCTTCTCCTCCTTCTCCTCCTTCTCCTCCTTCTCCTCCTTCTCCTCCTTCTCCTCCTTCTCCTCCTTCTCCTCCTTCTCCTCCTTCTCCTCCTTCTCCTCCTTCTCCTCCTTCTCCTCCTTCTCCTCCTTCTCCTCCTTCTCCTCCTTCTCCTCCTTCTCCTCCTTCTCCTCCTTCTCCTCCTTCTCCTCCTTCTCCTCCTTCCCCTCCTTCTCCTCCTTCTCCTCCTTCTCCTCCTTCTCCTCCTTCTCCTCCTTCTCCTCCTTCTCCTCCTTCTCCTCCTTCTCCTCCTTCTCCTCCTTCTCCTCCTTCTCCTCCTTCTCCTTCTCCTTCTCCTTCTCCTCCTTCTCCTTCTCTTTTTCTTTCTCTCTCTTGGTCATTTTTATCGTTTATAATGGTGTATATTACGAACGTTACACTATTTTACATGTGTTATTCTACTTTCGTGAATCCTCAAATCCCACGTTCTACACAACTTCTGACTTCAAAATTTCAAATTTCTGCAACTTCTCTTATTTTGCAGGGTTCCGATATAAAAGATTAAGAACACCTTTTCGAAACACTAAGCTTCGAAAACATATATTAAGAAATATTCCGTTTCATTTAACAGTCCAAATGGAGCCACCCCCCTTAGCAAGCTCAATCGATTGTCTCTCGAGAAACCTTCGTGTTATCGCGAGATGTTAAAGCGCACACGATTTACATACTATATTCGGAGGAAATAAAGTTCGCCGATTGTTGTGCGTAGCAAAAAGTGATTGGATTGTAAGGTAAACGTTTGGTTTGCTTGCAACGGGAATTGATGTTTGGATTGGAAAGTATCGTTACTAGGCTGCGACTATTCATACAGACACATGTGTCGACACCAATTTTTGAAGAAGCCAACTATGAAAACAGGAAATAAATTGAAAGTCAGTTTTTTATTAGAAAATTCTATAATTGATACTGTTTTTTTTTTTAAATTTCACTTGATGCGTCTATAGGCGTCGATATGCGCTTCGCGCATATTTGACAGATTTATGTTGGTGAATTTGTATAGGCTATTGATTTCCCACGCACAAGGCGTGAGCTAATTATTTTCCGCCGTTTTCGTGAGCCGCAAAAATGACTTCGACATTGAAATTAATGATCAAGTTTCTTGCATTATAACATTTTCTAGTTACTACTGGGAGAATAAAACGCGTCAAAGAAAGTACCTATATAAAAAAATAATAACATGGTTTCTTTAATATTTCTTAGCTTCCGAATAAATAGAACGCGTTTGCAATATAAAGATTTGATTTCCAATTTCAATTTCAAGGTTAATTTCACGCCGCATTTTTTAAGGGATCCCCGCCAATCACAATCAACCGCGAAATTTGCAATAAATAATTTCTTTACAACGTGTACAATGTGCATAAAGGCGATGTACTTTTACATACCTACCTAATTCAAAGGTCTCACATAAAACATAACTGGATTTTTTAACTGAAGTATGGGAGTTTTACGCACAACTCTTTTAAATTAAGTTCGAGACAATTTTAACCTTCGAACAATCAAACAATTAATAATAATAATACTAATTACATCTTAATCAAATTTAGCCTATAAAATTCATATAAGACTATGCAAACGTGAGAAATTTTCAACCCTGAAAAGCTCACCCTTTTCACGAAAATTATTCATGTACCTACTTTATAAATCGTAAAAAAAAAATTCATGAAAATGACATTTAACAATAGAAAACTCCCAAAGAACTTTATATACCTACGTGCTGTTTCGTTAGTAAAAAACAATGCTCTATAGATTCGTTTATATCCCATAATTTTTCCCAAGCAGTGACAATCGCATAAATCAACATAATTGGGGAATTTTGTACATACAAAGAAGAGGCCACTGTGTATGGTATAATATAAGGTACAGGGAAGTTTGAACAAATTGCATTTATGCCACTCCACGAGAGTGATATTTTTGGCCGGGAAAGAACTTTTCCTTTAAAGGATTTCCATACACATTTACCCTTGTTGCGTAAATATTTATGTTAAACTCTTTCATAACCATTCAGCCAGAGTGGCGTCCACATCCAAGAGATTTATGACGGCATTCATTCCTCCTCTCATCCTGCGCCCTGCTCTATAGAACTTCAACGCGAATGCACTACATTATTGCGGCATCTGACTTGGATACTAGTTAGGGGTTTCAACAAGATTCAATCAAATGCCAGTTTTGCTGCTTACAACAATGAACATTTCAAACATTAAGGCGTAATATTTCAGCAAAATACACAGAGTGCGGTCGAAGGGATGGTAAAACGGGCAGGAGGTGATTCCTTAAGCAAAAGTAAATGATAAGTGTAGAATAAAAATTTTTCATCCGAGGCTTCGTTTTTCAGAAAATCGGTTTTCAAAAATCACATGCCAAGAACTAGAAAGGAACATAATTTATCAGTAATTTGCAACTGCAAATTAAATGCAGAATAACTTTCTTCAAATAGGATTTGATCTGGCTAAAATCGATTTGAAAGTGAACCGATTTTTAAATCTTCAAACTCGATTTTTTTTTAAAACAAAACATTATTCGGAAAAACGAATCTTCAATTTCGACTTATATATTTCTACCCAAGGATTTAATTTTATACTTAATCAGCAGCTGTGCCATATTCACGGTTGCATTGTACCCATTTTTATTGTTAGTTAGGCGCATGCGTCTCCAACGAACTTTCAAAATCGATTTTCTCGAAAACTAAGCCTCTGACGGGACAATTTTGTTCTACACTTATAATTTATTTTGCCATAAGGAATCACCTCCTGTCCCATAAATATGTGCGTGCATTTAAATTACAATGAACCCTAATTGTTTTGCCTATATGATCGTAATGCTAAGTTTAACCCTTGAAATTTTATGGATTTCATTTAATTCCAAATTCAGAAAAATTTAATTACTATTTTTGCAGTTTTAAGGTATCTGCTTTTTAGTTGTAATTTGGTGCAACTTTAAAACTGGCAGTAATAACAGAAATAAATTAATAACCCGCCTCCGCGATAACGAATGTAGCTTGAATTTTGCAATCACTGAATTTGGTAAATTTCCTAACAGATCGGCGATTACATAATTCCATCACTTCGATTGCAAATATTAGCCTGTAGAAACGGCATTCAATTTTATAAAAAAAGGTGTAGAAAAAAGGATCTCTGATTTTCTGAAACGCTGCATAAAGTAATGCATCCGGCGAGTCGAAAATCGAAAGCAAATAGCGTTTCCAATCGCGAAAGGGCAACAATTCGTGGTCAATAATGCGCGAGTGCAACTTCAATCGATGCCACAAAAACAGTCCAGTTCCCTTTGTTTCACTCTGCAACGATTTAATTAATTACCTGACGAAATCATTTTGCAGCAAAGCTGCCGGTTAAACTAACAGAAGTATAAACAATAAAAAACAAAACGATCTCATCGGTTAATATTTCGTAAAGGGCATGTACTTTTAAATGACCTGCAGCGACAAATGAAACCCAAAATAGTGTTTTTTTTGTCATCCTCCTTTTATGACACGCAAACTAATTCAGATAATAATTTAAAAATTCGGGCGTTTATTTATACATAAATATTTTGTCACATTTGCATATCTGTCATCCGAAAAAGAACAAAAGCATAATATTCAAAATCAGCAAAATGGTAGCATTTTGGTGAAAGCGTCCGTATTGATTATTTCTTGGAAATTTTCAACTTTGACGCTCAAAGAAAATTATTTAGAAAAGTATGTAGTGCGTGCGGAAAAGAGGCATTTACTGTGTGTAAAGCAAAACCATGTGAGTTAATTAAAAAAACGCGTTTAAAGAGTTGAGTTGTGTTAGCAGAATTTTTGCACCAATTAATCTTGGGGATGCCAGGATTATACAATATATACTTTAACGATTGATCTCGTTATTGCGGTGGCAACCGTTTCTCAAAATTCCGCAGTGCATCACCCCCTGAAAGTCGTAAACGTGGAACCAGGGCGTTTCGAACTACTTTTTTAATTAAAGAGCGCGTTTAATTTGGCTGAAATATTTACTGAAGGTAGAAAAGTTTTCTTTCGTTTCGCCAGTTTCCACTACCCGCACTATTCAACGTGCGCATTTTTGATTAATACTGAAAAATTCTCGTTTCAAATATTTACCTAATTATGTCTTCTGTAATGAAAATATTGTAATTTACAGTTTGTGATGCACAGAAACCGACAAATAGTGATAACTATTTTCTTTTAGACAGTGTTCATTTGCTTTTTGTGTGTTCAACATTTTATATAGGATATACATAGACGCATAAAATATACAGAGTATTAGAAAGGATCCTACTAAAAAATTCCATACAATTACCAGAAACCGATGTGCCACAAAGTTGTATATTTCTAGATTGTACTTTTTTTCTCCGTTTCCAAGGACAAAGGGGGAGAGGGTCAGGGTATTTTACGGAATTTATCGAAGCCTATAACTTTTGACTAAAAGAAAGATATGAAATTGTGTTTGAAAAAAATCAAACTTTTTGATACTGTATAGTTCTATAATTTTGGGTTTTTTAATGTACTAATATTCACGCAATTTTCTGATTTTCGCAAGTCCATCAGTTTCAGAAAAATTACAATTCCCCAAAAAAGTATTCCAAGATTGTGACTAAAAATTTAAGGGAGACTTTTTGTCTCCGAGTTATAATGATAATAAGCGGAAAGGTTGACGTAAATATAGGCCTAGAAATGGAACTGAAGATGTTCAACGTTCCAAAAAATAGAAATATATAGCTGTGAAAGGATCCAGTATTAATTGTACTAAAAATCATTTAATTGTTCGTTGAAGTAAATATCACGTTCCAGGCGTGCGTTTACAATGGATCATAGATATTGTACGGCAGAATGGTGCGAGCGCATTAGAGGATGCAACCACTGCAGTTCTACTGCAATTCAACTGCAACGTGCTGAAGTATGCATCGAGGTTATTAGTGTGCACATTGTGCACGACTGATCTGACCTTCCGTTCATTTTCGTATAAAAAGTAAATTGGGTAACTATTGCTCAGAATGGGCCTTTAAGACAATTGGTGTCCTAGGTTTTTCTCTGTCCATGAAGTATTCAAATTGTTTTATACAGAATATTAAAAAAAAAAAGAATTCAGGACTTTCAGGATAGGTATCGTCGATTAAGTTGACCAAAAATTGCTTACGGCTGGAAAACCAGAGTTGGGCATTAATTAAATAATCGATTATTTAAATAATAGATCGAATGAAAGTCAATTGTTTTATTCGACGACAATTTATTCGTCGAGTGAAATTAACTTTATTCGACATATGACGAATAATTTTTTTTTAACTTTTATTCGTTGTTCGAAATTTTTATTTAAATAAAAATTTTCCATCTCTGCTCTGGTTCTTTTTTATTTCGAACTTAAATAATGCGCAGTGTAGGGTTAATGTTATCTTATTTTTCCGTTCCCTACATGTCATTATAATTTATAATGTGCCAATGGGTTGTAATAAATACATAAATAAATAAAAAAAATCATTCCACACAGAATTTCATTAGTTAAAAATAATAATACGCCTTTAGTATAAATACATATAGAGGACAGTATGACAACAAGAAAATTACAAAGGGAACAGAAAAAAGTAACGACAATGTTATAAAGGGCGAGGTTCAACGAAGATAGATTCCTTTAGGTACTATTAATTAATGTAACCCTATTCCCTATTAAAAAATGTTATTAAATTTAACCGTTCGTTGTAGTATGCGAAGCCTGAATCAATAAATCAACTCTAAATATATATAAACGTACCCTTTATGTCCCATTCATCACCAGGTTGCCAAAACTTATTGTCACCTCTGTATGTATGCCCCACACTTTACACATATTTAATTAGAGGGGTTTAACGTAGCCGTAAAATTTAGGGGGCAACCTGTTATGAGGACAAACTATCTTAGCTGTAAATTTTAAGCCCCCAATTAAGGGGTTAAACTTGTTTCCCTTTACCGTGCCCGGGCGTCGTTCCTCACGAGAACCTACGAGGGCAAAAAAAAAGTCGTTTAAAAGGAAATTTGCAAGAGATCGAAGCGCATTACTCGTCGCGCTCTCCTTCCATTCCGTCTTGCATAAATATGTCATTCGGAATATGAGAGCCCGTCTCGCGACGGAAATTTCTATTCGCGGAATAATAGCCGCCCCTTGTTTACATTTCATGAAACAGGCGACTGGAAATGAGGAAAACGTCGCAACAACGGTAACTTCCCTCCTTACTAAGTTTCTTACTATCGTTCCCCGCGCTTCCCTCGTTACCCGCTTGCTTCCTCCCTGCTCATTATTCTTATTCCTCGTTTTTACGCATTTAGAGGCCACCCGTAAGAAGTTCGTTTTCCATTAGCCACTGTGATCAACGACTTCGTGTTTTTGTGCGTCGCCCAACGAGGCGTTCGCTCCCCTGAATACTAATCCGTTTTATCTTTCGAATGGAGATAGAGTAATGGAAGAACGAGGCTCCGCAATGTGCTCTCGAGCTATATACGGGGTGTTCGACTACAGGTGGGCACCCATTTAGGGGGTGATTCTACAGGCCAAAATGAGACGAAAATCAAGAGCGACGAAATTGCGGTAGAGGCTTCCTTTCCGAGTTATTAATTGGTGAATATACGCGTGGAAACAGTCTGACGCGGGGGACTTACTATCAGCGCGCATTAGTACATTGTTAGCCTGGCCAGGCCCACCTAGAAACACCCACTCACCTCGTGGTCGAAGTGATGACATACGACAGGGGCGACGAACTGGCGGCTCGCGAGCAGGGTTGCCAGGAGAAAACCTCTTATGCCGTAGCAGGGAGTAGTAGAGGGCAGGCATGCCAGGGATTCTTTGTGGCCCAACACCTACAGGAGCGGTGGTAATGTGTGCGTGAACTGACGCTAGCGCCAAGGCAGCCAAGTGGCCCCAAAGCGAAGCCAACCACGGCCAACCAGCGTCGACAAACTATTTCCCGGCAACGTTGGAGCTCTTTGTAAATGACACTACATGTTCTGTTGTACATGCTGCAGTAACTGACACCGATACAAATTCAAAAACTTGCGGGATTATGTCCTTCAAATGACATTCTCTGGGAATACTTAGCTTTGGGAAACTGTTCTGGTCTACCTGGACCTAGGTTAACATCACTTAGGTTCTTTCGGTCACGAATGGCCACACATCAATGAGATACCATGACGAAAGAAGCTCATGCAGTTAAGTCTGCCGCGCCCGAGAGGTCATGCCCGACGCTATATACATACGTAGTACCATATTCGAGGTTGGGAAAGAAATGGCAATCTCTGTGATGGTCAGGGATGCCAGAAGTCGGGACCAACAGGGACGTGTTATGGCGTATCGCGTCCCTACTCCTGGCTTACTCCTGATGAGTAAGATCCTCCCCTCCATCCTCCTAACATTGAGAAATAGTCGGCAAGCGACGATTGGTTGCTTGTTTGAACCCATTTTGTACCGCCAATTTAATAAAAAATTTAAAAGTGAAGTTTAAAAAAAATCACTTTTTTGGTATAAACTTAATAAAGATTAGTTTTTAAAAATATGCGATTTTTCTCAAGCCAGGGGGTAACTGCCTCCTTGCCCCCCTGTGGACGCCCATGCCCGGCCCGTAACAAGTCGGGGGGCCATTCTGAAAGCAGGAGTGGTTCAAGACCAGGGATGCCAGGGATTCTTTGTGGCCCAACACCTACAGGAGTGGTGGTAATGTGTGCGTGAACTGACGCTAGCGCCAAGGCAGCCAAGTGGCCCCAAAGCGAAGCCAACTACGGCCAACCAGCGTCGACAAACTATTTTCCGGCGACGCTGGTTGGCCGTGGTTGGCTTCGCGTTGGGGCCACTTGGCTGCCTTGGCGCTAGCGTCAGTTCCCGCACACATTACCACCACTCCTGTAGGTGTTTGGCCACAAAGAATCCCTGGCAACCCTGCAGGGAGTAGTAGAGCGAGAACGGCTATTGGAAGTTGGAACTCAGTGATGTAGTAGGGAGTAGTAGAGAGGCAGGAGCGTGCGGATCGTCCTGAGGCTCGGGACCTCGAGCCTCGATTCGGGCTACAAGCATGAGCCGACAATTTGATTTCAGGTCGGCTCGGCAAAACTCGGAAGCGATCGGCTCGAAAGCCAGCTATTAAGAGTAGGGCTAGGACTATTTGTCGAATTTTTCGGTATTCGAATATTCGAATACTTCAGATGTTCAATTATTTGGCGAATATAATTCGAATATCCAAGCATCCAAATACTATTCGAATATTTAAGTATTCGCATACTATTCGAATATTTAAGTATACATCAGTATTCGAATACTATTCGAATATTTCAGTATTCGAATAGTATGGTGTGAATTATAAATCAAGTTCTTTAGGTTCACTTTTTTACAAGCTTATATTTAGTTTCAGTTGTGAGTGAGTTAGTTTGTCAGGGTGAAATCTTGTAAGTTAATTTTTGACCCACTTCAACATATCCGATCGACTTGAAACTTTGCACACATACATAGTTCAATTTTGGGGGAAAATTAGCTTACAAGATTTCACCCTGACTAACTAACGAAATTACAACTGAAACTAAATAAAAGCTTGTAAAAAATGAACCAAAAGAACTTGATTTATAATTCACACTGATGTGTTCGGATAGTATTTGAATACTGAAATATTCGAATACTTAAATATTCGAATAATAACATTCGAATACTGAAATATTCGAATAGTATTCGAATACTGAAATATTCGAATAGTATTCGAATACTGAAATATTCGAATAATAACATTCGAATACTCAAATATTCGAAGTTTATTCGTAGCATTCGAATACTTGTAAAATATTCGAATAGTCCCAGCCCTAATTAAGAGGAGACCGAGACGGAAAGAATTATGTATATCATTTATATCAATACTAATAATAACTTTTTACCTTTCTGTCTTTCGTTGACTCTCAAGTAACGTTGAAAGATTGATGATAGGTACATTTATATTACTTTTCATTTTCGACACTGTTACTTATATTATCCTTTTTTGACATGAGGAAAGCGAGAGTTTCACTATCTGAAAATTTACTTATCCGAACAATTATGTTACCCTATTAATTTGGATACCGGAGGTTCTACTGAACTTTCTTGCTTGGGAACCAATATTTTTTCAAAATTTATGTATCACCTTTTTTCTCTAAATCAGTTGACTCTACGAACCGAATATACAAAGTTGTTTCTGATATACCAGTCGCAAGCGACCAAAGTGCCTCATAGAGAAAAGCTTCCAGGTATTATTTTTGGCTCTTTGGACATGAAACGTTCGACGTAAACAGTGTGATACGAATGGTGGATTGATGAAACTAATCACAGACTATCTACATATGAGGAGTGAGTTTTCAAAAGGGCATATTTCCAAATAAAAAAATTTTTCAATAGCCGCAAAAAACTGAGGTACCTACGTTTATTAACCCTTAGGCTGCCGCTATTTTTTCGTAAAAATAGGGGTCATTTTTTTCCAAAAATTTTTATGTATGAGTAGTCAATAGGTCCCATAGAATCGAGGGGGTAGAACCGTGCCAATATAGTGGCTATAGCGGCAGCCTAAGGGTTAAAAAACTCTTTTTTTTATTAGTACACGTACATTTTATTCTTTCATCTGATAGCGGGAATGTTTTGAATTTAGCGACATTGTTTTAATAGTTATTTGTATAAAAACGCTTGGAAATAAAAGCCTTTTATATGAAACCATTTGGAAATAATCCCTTTTGTAATGTACACATTACTTTGCATGAATTTGTAAAGAAGTGGAAACAAGTAAAGTTGAATGGTTTCAAACGCTTGATAAGTGGAGTGAATAGAAAGATTAGGAATTTCACAGAAAAAATTTAAATACAATTTCCTAAATAAATAGGGTAGATGTCCCAATTACTGCCACCTTAAGATTATAACCGAACTTCATTTAATCATTTCGCGTGTTGTGTAACCTAAAAATTGTTTCAGTTTGCAACATAATATTATTTAACATCTCTTTCATTAAAAAAAAATAGTTATATGAATTAAATATGAAGAATTTATTAATAATTAATTAAAATTCGCGAGGGATCCTAGTGTACCTATAACTGTCACTTTGAAAATCATCTTGTCCTAGGTACATATGAGTACATATATTTTTTTATTTTAATGTAAATCAGAATCTCCAATTAATAATAACTATTTTTTGTACATTTCTTTTTATACGTTACGTTTTTATTACATATAATAAATCAAGTGGCAGTAATTGGGACACTGGCAGTAATTGGGACATCTACCCTATAGGAAATATGTCTGTTTTGTTTCAGAGTAAAAAATTATTTCACGATGTCATCAGACAAAATTGGAAATAAAGCGTGTGCTCGCAACAATAACATGTATTTTCACTTCAATTTTTCAAAAAGGAATCAAACCTATTTAGTGCCACTGGGGTAATGTAACATTGTTAAGGCGGTGCCATCAAAATTTGCTTCAAGGTCAAAACTGGAAATATGCTTTATTGAAAAATGATATTGTATATTTTATATACTATATTTTATACTTATATATTTACTTAAAACATAACTTAATATGCAGGCAAAACGCCAGACAATATAAACTTATAGTTTTTGTTAAATAAATTCCCAAAGTTGGCGTTGAAAAACAGGCAGTTACCTCCTTAAGCTTGAGGTAAAATTTGACTTATACTCGTTTGCCTGTCCACCAGAAATATAATGAATCACTTGCTCTAGCGATAAACTCTTTTGGGGAACTAAATGACCGTTCCACATTGTAATGATTATAATTTTATATCAGTTAGTTTTTGAGTCCACGTTCACCAACACTTTTCTGGCGAATAATACACGAGTTCAGAGTTTCCCACATGAATTTCTGAACATTCTGTACATACAGCTATAGAGCATCTCGTATAGAGTGTCTAGAGGTGGACGAAACCACATAAGAGGCTTTACTTGTGGAGAGAGTTAACTTAAAGCGTCTATAGTTCACGCAACTTCGGGCGGATGCTATGATAACAATAAATGCTGGAATTACTTGTGTGTTATCTCAAAATTTCTCGCCAGATCTTGAACGGGACATTGAGATAAGAATTTAAATTCAGATACTCTACAGATTGAAATAATTATTTCAAAATTGCATTGAGGAGAATTTAACCACCCATTTGGAATTATAGTTTAATATTCTTCATAAATAAGATTTTATTCGTATTACTTGTATTAATATACACATGTATTTACCGGAACGACTTGAATGCTTTTTTCTGAAGGAGAAGTCGAAATTTTAGAGTGTAAGTAGAAATAAAAATTGGGGTGCGTCAGACCCATCCCATTAGGTAACAATATGTCCACCACACTAGTTCAGAGTGAACAAGTACACAGTATGACGCCAGAAAAATACAATTGCTGCTAAAAATGTACTTATTTAGAATTTTTTAATTATAATTGTGTTGAGATTTAGATTTCGAAATCTCGCGCTTCAAGTCCCACGCATTAGGGCGAGGCGCCACCTTCTATATTATAATATATTCACACATGTGTTTTTTTTTCTATCACACAGTATTACTTCTTACTTTTGTATTCACTATGTTTTTAAGAGACATTTAATAAGGGACATTCGAAAATTCAACCAGATTTGAAACTATGCAGAAATATAGTTCAAGTGATGCTAATAACGTAAACATTTTTTGTTTTGGCGATGAAACGGTCCTAGGGATGAAAACACCCCCTCAAAGAAGTGGCGAGTTTTCATAATATCAAGAATATCTGTGAAACCGTAGAAAGTATAAAAAAAATATAATTCAAAGTTGTACGGGTTTTAATATTCTACAATGTGGTGATTAAATTTTTTCGAAACAAATTCATTTTTTCAAAATTTATCCCTACCACTCTTTTTCTAGAAAATTCTTTATCACCATATTGTGAGATATTAAAAATGATAAAATTTCGACTATAACTCATTTTCCATATCATTCACGGTTTCGCAGATATTCACGATGATATGAAACCTCACAATTTCTTTCAGTAGGTGTTTCCGCCCCTAGAACCGTTTCATTGCTCAAACAAAAAATAGTCACGTTATTAGCATCACTTAAACTACATTTCTGTAAAGTTTTAATTTTTTTTTTTTTCAATTTTCGGATTCCCGAACGTCCCTTGTAAGAAATGTTCAATTTTATGATATATATAATGATATATTATGTCAATTATCCCCACATTCAGATTTAATATTTCATGAGAAGTTCACAAATTTTATAAACTAAACCTAGTTAAAACTCTAAAGTAAACTCAACATTTCAATTTTAATTTATAAGAAGATATAGTAGATTGTCAAAGACTCCTTAAAGTATACTATCATATTACGTAGAGGATCTAATACGACGGTAGCTATCAAGTTTTACAAACTGAAACACTAAGATAATATTTTTCAAATTTTAGTATGTAAATTCGTTTACGTAGTAAATACAAGTTAACTATGGAAGTAAAGTACTACCCCATAAAAAACTTTCAAAAAGTAAAAAAATCACAAAAAATAAAAGATAATAATAAAATAGAAGAAAATATATAAATCACAAAAAATAGAAGAAAATATATATCACAAAAAATAGAAGATAATAATAAAAGATAATAATATAAATCACAAAAAATAGAAGAAAATATATCACAAAAAATAGAAGATAATAATATAAATCCCCCCAAAAAATAGAAGAAAATATATAATATCACAAAAAAAAGAAGATAATAATATAAATCCCCCAAAAAATAGAAGAAAATGTACAATATAAAAAAAGATGTGAATACAAGTTAACTATGGAAGTAAAGTACTATGTCATCTGTCACGACAGAGTTAAGTGTTTAAGTTCCATATATTCCTATGACAGGGACCCTTCTTGAATTCTTACATCAAATAAACAATGCACTCAGGGCATTATTAGAGTATAAAGCAATTAGGTCTTGAAAATACAGATCTGCGCTTCCTTCTTTTTGTCACGTATGTATCATAAAACAGGATTCCCGACGGACTCGTGCGATGGAATTCCAGAAATATCGTGCTTAAGTTTAGGCGGTCACGTTCCAGTTCGTATTAATTATCTTAATAGGTTATACGAACGAAATGAAATTTTATTATGGCAGTATAACACAAGGGGCTAACAAGAAACATTTACAATGTGAGTGGCATCCATTACTGAGATGAAATACATATTTGCAAAACAAACAAATGAATGCACTGCATGTTTATCAAGATGATTCCATCTTTCTCTTGCCTCAACATAAAATATGTAGGTACTCAAAATTTTATTTTTCGTTTGCCTTTCAAGTTTTTCATGATAATTTTATTCTGTGTATTATAAGTTATTGATATTTTTACTATGCATTTGAGGCGATTGGTTTCTGCCTAACATTACTTTAGAATTTATCGGCTAGTTTAATCTGTGTCCTCGGAAAATATCGAAAATTCTTCACTTAAGTGTAATGTCAGTCAATTTTAGTGTTATTTTTTAATAAATAATTTCAAACTAACAAAGCCACATCGGCATTTTGTTAGCTACAAGAACTAATAATTAACCTAAAGCCAAATTCACGATTCAAAATTCGTTATTGATTTGTTTCTAAATTTTTTAATATCAAGTTATTCTAAACCTCTTATTTGTTTCATCGCATCTGAAGCCTTGCTACTGATTAATAGTTTTTTGTCAAATTAATTCCGACAAGAAAATAAATGAAAAAATTTGTGGGAGCAAAAATTCATTAAGGTGTAGTAAGTAGATCTTGCTAACCTGCCCTAGGTCCAAATCAGTAGGTAGTGTAAACGAGAACGTCGTTAGTCAACTAGGGCATCCATAGGATGGGACTCAGTTATTTTAATGAGATATTAGAAATGCAAAGTGTGACGAATTGTAAATCCGAAATATTTTATGTATCTACGCATGTCTAAGTAAGAAGTGTAGGGGAGACCGGGGATAGGTTGGACAATTTTTGATTAATAGTCTTTAGCGGGACTGTAAGATGCCTTACGGCTATAAATTGTACACCATTCGATAACTCAGAATGTGCGCTATTCATTTGAACCTGAGAAACGGGCCTTACATTCCCTAGTATTACTTTGAGATGAAAAAGTTCAGAGATGCATATTGTCCAAAGTATCTCCATTGGTGGGGTTACATTGGACATAGCACGGGGATAGTTTGGACAGATGGAAATAAATGATAATGAATAATCCAATGAATATATAATTTATTTAAAATGATAAATAGCCTGTTGGGCCATTAAGGAGCCCGACCTCCATGGTGTTTTCCAGAGCCGCGCGAAAGGGGAACTCGAAGCCGATGATACCGCGGGTGAACATCGGATAAGAAAAACTGTAAGAGTGTGCGGTGCAAGTTCGTATTCATAGGCTGAAATAACTGGCCCCTTGGGCCAGTGACAGCACCGGGGCCCCTAAGAATCCCAGTCATTCAAGCCTATCCTACGTGTTATCTGTCCAATGTAACCCCTCATATCATATCAAAACAAAATTATTCGTGCCTTTCCTCAAAAAGGATACTTTGATTTTTGCATAGCATTACTTTATTCTAAACACATTCAGCAATGCCTAAAAAAAGTTACAATAAAATTTTTCCATAATGAAGTATCCGAATCACAACAAAAAGTAGATGAAAATATTATACAGTAACATACATGAATTGAAAAGTGTGGCATACCTTGTCATTCGTGAATGCAACACGCCATATTGAATATCAGTTGATTTGGTGTGCATATAGGCACAAACTACAAAAAAAATTGCAATCATCATGACACTATGGAGGCAATTTTCAAACTGTCCAATGTATCCCCGTGTCCAACCTATCCCCGGTCTCCCCTATATATATTATAGAACGATAATAAAAGATTACAGTTTTTAAATGTTACTTCTACGTTATTCGTGTTTAAAGTTAAGGCTGTACTTCCGAAAGGGACCGGTGGCCGATCAAGATGAGGTTTGGGGGGTGGAGAGGGGAGGGTGTGTGGATCCTAAATCTAAAATTGTTGCTTCGGGAATTTATTAGTTTCCGAGATATTAATAAAAAACTTTTAGTATTTCTGTTGACTTATTCCGACATAACGCATTCCACTTTTCAACTTTTTCTGGATATTAGTATTGGTTGGGGCTAGATTAGTGCGGGGGGTGCGCGCCCGCTTGCGGGCGCGTAAAGCATGGTAGCGAACCGATGTGAGTTTGGAGATTTGAACCAGCAACTTGCGAATGCGACCCATCCTATTATATAGAGTGTTATTCTACTGATAGTCAATATTCTAGGGGGCGATTCGACAGGCCAAAATAACACGAAAATATAGAATATAATTTTTTAATATCGCGCTTCGTTTTCAAGAAAATTGACTTTGAATTTCAGCTAAATACGCGTGCCTTTCCGGTGCCTGAGGAGCACGCGGAGGTAAGGGGAACGCGTCCAGCAGTTCGTAAAACAGTTTGCGGGGACGGGAGGGTCGCCGGGTAGGGGTGCCCGCACCTGCGTCCAAACAAAATTTAAAAAAAAAAAATTAACAATAATTTTTTATTAATATTTTGGAAACTAATAAATACCCGGAGCTACAATTTTAGATTTAGGGTCCACACCCCCTCCCCACTCCTCCCTCCAAACCTCATCTCGATCGGCCACCGGTCCCTTTCGGAAGTATATCCAAAGTTAAATTTTCAATGGCTTGTTAATTGCATAATTGATATATTATATGGTATGGAATAAATGCATAAGTTTCTTGATAGCTTTAATTATTAGTGGCCAAACACATGTTTTTGTTCGCAATTTTCACCTAAAAATAAGGTGAATATAATGAACCTCACATTGTCGCAGAAAAGATATATGTAAGTAGTTGAAAGAAAAGTATACATCACCATTTCTAAAACCACAGAGTAATCGCAAAGCGATTCATTTGGAAAAATAATAAAGATACCTACCTTAACTTCTCTTCAAACCATACTACATGTATATTTTGCAATATTATAATATAAATTGATCAAAAACTACTTAAGTAAAATTTAACCCCTTAGGTATATGATGGGCGCATGTAGAGGGTGTTCGACTACTGCTGGGAGAAAATTTAAGGGGTGATTCTAGACACCATACTAAGACGAAAATCAAGAATAACGATATTGCGGTTGAGGCTTCGTTTGTTAGTTATAAGCGTTTAAAGATATGCCTAAAGCAGACAATCCGCGTGCAGCGGTGCGCGGTGCACGTGGGGCAGTACGGGCGTCCCACGGGGTCACTCACCTCAGAGAAGCTGCGACGAAATTTGTCTCTAATTCTTTATCACTTCATCCAAAATTGAAGGGTATCGTTGAATTACATCAGACCTGCCTACTCGCTAAAATCCATTGGACGCCCACAGGCGTTCCACATATATGGCGAACGAATAGGGCTACTTTCCGCACGCGGCATTCGCCAAGCATTTAAATCCTCACACCCGAAGCTTTAAATGGATATTCATAAATTCATAATCATGTGAAATCTCATTCTTGTTGAACCCCCCGAAACTATCACCACACATTGAAACACTTCTTATTAGATAATAGTGTAGTGTATTAAATCGTCGAAACTGTAACAAAAGCGCCATGGAAGAGTAGAAAACTGCAATAAGTGATACATTTGACGATAAAAAACCGAAGACAATTAACGAAAATAGTAAGAAACATAGGAGTGATAAAATTAACGAGAATATTGTTCCGAAGATAATATTTCCGTGTTTTTTTTTTTATTCAGATAGACTGATGAGGTGTAGGGAGAGAAGACATTAAAATAACAGACTGATAAATTGGGGTTGATTGAAAATGTGAAATGCGCTGCAAGGGAAACAATTGAATTTTTATGCATAAAAAAAGTTAGAAGGGAGAAAAAGCAAGAAGAGTGAGACTGAAATGGGGTTACATTAATGTCTATGATTTATAAAACTGACTGGAACGATATTGGTGGAACGATTGGGAAAACAAATGGACGAAGTGGATGATGCCTGGGAATCAGATACGTTTCTAAGAAGGAACGAGAAACCATCAATAATGAATACGTGTTGATCTATCTGATAGGAAGGCAAATAGAAAGAGAGGGATTGGGAGGGAAAGTTACTACTTCTTTATCGATTTTAAGGCGATATTGGATTAGATGGACAGCCGGAAGTTATAGGAGTTCGAGAAAAGTACGAAAAGTGCTAAGAAGGAAAATAGGAGGAGTACGCCAGAAAACGAAGTGTCAGATAAAAATTGGAGAGATTGAGGAGTGCTGCACAGCGTCAGGAATTAGGTTAGGGTGTCCTTTAAGTTCTCCATTATGCGATACTTAAGGGATTACGCCACCTTTGCAGCTTCGAAACAATAATTTATATATATATATATATAATTATATAATAATAAGTAGATAATCTATTATTATATAAATTATTTATATATTGTTTTTCTCGAACTTATAGGATAAACTATAAACCCATTGAAATAATGTAGAAAAGGTCCTACTGTATCGAATAAATTTGTTTACCCCTGGGACATTTTAGTGTTATAATTTTCAGTATAACTATTTATTACCAGAATTACATTAATATTGTAAAATACAGCACTCAAATCTAGAATGAATGGAAAGAAATCATATGCGCGAGAAGAGCAGACGCTGGTAAAAGCTGAAGCAGCCAATCAATCCCTTTGAAATGAAAAAGAATGTCGGAAGTGCAAGTGCATCTGCGAGGGAATTGGAACACAATCAGTTTGATTTAATCATTGGCAGACTACAAGCGCAAACCGGCTTTACACACTGCTGGTCCAGAAGAATTATGTAAAAATGAGCTTCTCGGAATGTGTTTAGGAGGTATTATTACCGAAAGTGAGCCTCTAGATCTCTCAAGGTCATTTTTCAGTGGTGCATATTGCAATATATATTGCAGCTCGCATTTCCAATGAGAGCAACAAAAGCAGAGGTGGGCATTAATCTAGATAAAAAGGGATTGAAATAACTTTTCAAATAAAGATACTTCATCTTTTTCCGTCGTTGAATAAAAGTCAACCGAGTTATCTTTATCCCAAGCGTCAGAGGATATAAGCAGGTTTATTCGACGGGAATTCCACCGACACGGCGAAAGATACTTCGTTCAGCGACGGTAACATGCATAGGAAAAAGTTGTTTATAATCATGCCCCGCAGACAATATATTTCAAGATCATCGTAATCGTCATATGATCACGACACCATTTCGAAAATAATTACCAAAATTTCCTTCGTCGATTACTTTTAACTGTTTCAAGAAAAGCACTTCATATTAAAGAACACTTTTCTTATTATAAAATAATGGCACGAACTTAAGCTTATGCTTAGCAATCTAGAAGCGTAATACTAGCGTCTTCCGTTATTGTAAAAACAATACGAGAATCGATGTCCCAACCGTCTTGGGGTCTTAAGTCGTACTGCTTGCGATTTTGAGCAGCGAGAAACGCGCGACGCCTATTGGCGGTTCGGGAACTAATTACCGGCAATCGGGCGCCCGCCCGGTTCCGTGACGCCGAAGCGGCTCGGCCCGGCCCGGTCGCCTGCTACCTGCTGTTCGTGAACTCGTCTGACACTCGTATACGTGATTGTTTTGTTCTACAATGAACTTCGTTATAAATTTAATTTAATTTTCGCGGAAAATCAATGTATCCGTATATAAATTTCGGCATTCATACAGTTTAAACAAATACATCATATCATAACGAACCGGTTTGGCGGTTTGTTGTTGGAGAATGCGACACTCGGCAAAATACTATATTAATCTCCTCTCTCTGCAATTACGATTTATAAACATTTAACAATGCCTACATGCATAAACGCACAAATAAACATACAATTTATAGGAATTTATGGCACATTTAACTGCACAATTTGTCGTCAGAGTCGAAGAAGTTAATAAGGTTTCTTATTGTGAGTGTTCTTGCTTCAGAATCGTGTTTTTGTGATTTTTGATAATGATAATTTCCAATCAATCAATCAATTTTACTTAATTTCTTTTCCATAAAAGCGATGTAAACAAATACAATAAATCTTATTGTTAATTTTACGAACGTAAAGAAAATTTCAATACTATTTACTATATCGTACGTATTCAGGTATTTCCCTTCTTGTAATTACAAAGAATGTAATAATTTAAAGTTTGAACAACTAACCAAAAGTCAACTTTGAAGCAGAAAGTACAGAAAGAAAAACAAGTTCTATGGAAAAGATAAACTAGAAACACTTTACTCGCACTTGTTCGTTACGCGGAACGTTTCTCTACTGAAACGATGTGTCTTCTCCACCTGCAATCTACTATCCTGAGGTTGGAGATGAACTTTCAGAAAAAATTTCATAAGAGAGTAGGTGTCAGTATCAATTTTTAATTGCATCTCTAAAATACATACTACTTTGAAAGATATTCTTTATGTATAATAGAATGCAGAGTGTTTTTTAATATATACCTCCACCTGAATGGAAAAAGTAGGATGAAATTTCGCTATTCAGATGAAAATAATCTACTATGCAACTTGTTCTAGAATTGAGTTTCTGAATCGGACGTAATCATTTTGATAATCCTGACATTTTCCGCTGCATCCTGTTTAATATTTACAGCCGTCGATTTTTCAGATTCTTAGACTTGCGGAAACTTTAGCAAAATGTAAAACACACTTCTTATTGCTTTTGAACGCCGCGAACACCTTGAAACTATCTGCATCGCAGAGTGGTTGCCTTACTTTTTGCTGTGCGGCTCTTTAAAAGGAAGAAGATACTGAACTTGGATTTTTCGTTCCGAATGCAGAGAAGTCAGTACCTGCCCAGGCATTTAAGTGTCAATTTCCCTTCCGCTTGCATAACAAATGACACGACTCTGCAACGTGTTATTTCCCGTCTTGTAACAAAACTTTCTTTTCCGATTATAACTTTGCCTTGCTTAAACTTTATTAGAATGGCTGTATGCGTGAAAGCCACCTACATTTTAGGAACAGACCTCCATCTGAAAATTTATTCTGAACATATATTTTACATAAGGGAAACCTGTCCAAAACCGTATACCATACTTATTTCTGAAAAGAAATTAACGAAGCCCACGCGCGTTTGGCAATGGTTTTCCGCCATATTAAACTGTTAGTCAACAGATCCTCGTGGCGAAATACATACGCTCCAGCGAATTATTAAATTTATTATATTTCTACGTGCTGTGATCTTATTTTCGACTGTACTTCAAGTGGACTATATAGTGCTCTGATAATTAGAAGGTAAGTTACACGAAGATATCTATTAACAGTATCTATTTCTATTATATTTTGATGATCGTGGCCGATTGTTGTCATTTTTATATTTAGCTGTAACCAAAAGTGTAGGTTCTTACGTCTTGGGGCAAAACCGTACGGGGTAAAACCGTACACCGAACGACGGTTCGTAAACTAGTGTTCCATTTCTGTTTAAAGGTGTCAGCAAGATGCCTCGTAATTATAAAATGTAAAGCAATTAAACCTAGAGAAAATAAAGACGAAACGAATTTTTGTGTATATTGTCACGAAGAATATGGCCTGAGCCGCTTGGATCAAAATTGAGTCCAATGTACAAGGTGTGGTGGATGGGCACACGAAGGATCACCGGCTGGGGATCCGAAGAACTCGACGATTTTCAATGCTACCGTTGTTAATTTAGACCGTATAGTATATACGGTTTTGCCCCGTAGGGTGGACAAAACCGGAAAAAGAAGCGGTTTTGTTTTATTGTTCAATTAAGTACCTTATTTAAACTTTTCAATTATATTTTTGTTATTTTGTGTTGTTTATGAAACCCTTTAATAAATACCGTACCAGTGTGTTTTATTATTTAAAAAGTTATGGACCTAGATTTTTTTTTCTTATTTCGCGCATGTTGAATGAGCTATTCGACTGTCGCGAGGTCTCTGTTAGGGCTCTTACTTTTCGCGGGTTTCCGGTTACCCGGGTACCCGGTGAACCGGGTCCTACCCGGGTTTGCGGGTAATACGGTTACGATTACCCGATACTCGTGTTATACGGGTAATCGACGAAATACCGGTTGTTGCAGTGGATCATAACAAACCTCTTATTATACCTTTTTGTTTCGTGAATATTGTTAGTTATAAATTATTAGTAATATTGCAAATTGCTTCTGCGCTGTCATCCTCAGTTTTTGAGAAATTCGATTTTGAAAAAAACTGCAAATTTGCGCAAACAGTAATGAATAACTATTACTGTCTCGACACAAAAGATGTTCAACGTTGAAAATTTGCAGTTTTTTTTTCAAAATCGAAATTCTCAAAAACTGAGGATGATAGCGTCAAACAGTTTGCGGATTCGTTTTCAGCGCTCCAAACCATATAAGAAACGGCTATTAAATGTTACAAGTCCAGATGGCTGTCGAACTGTGTTACCCGTATCATACGGGTATCGAGTACCCGTAACCGTATTACCCGCAGACCCGGGTAGCGCCCGGGTACCCGGGTATCACCCAGTTAACCGAGTACCCGGGTCACCGGGTATCAAGAGCCCTAGTCTCTGTTCCCCCACTTTACCACCCAGGCTTCCCACTCTCCTTGCACCATTCCGATTCTCTTTCACATACCGGGTAATATAATACTTCCTTATCATATTTCAGTTGCTAAAAATATTTCAGTCAGAGATGGGCATCATTTAAATAAAAAGTTATTTAAATAACGTATCAAATAAAAGAGACTTTATTTATATTAGTCGTCGAATAAAAATAACCCAAAGTTATTTTTATTCGAAGCGCCTGAAATAACTTTTTTTTTTCGACGGGATTCATTCGACGGCTTCGAATGATTTTTTGATTCGACGGGAATTCATTTTAAGCCTTGAAATGATTTTCTCCGTTTCAAGCGTGTTTCATTTCAAAAGTTATTCGATGTTAAATAACTTTGGGCGAGCCTCGAGAGCCTTTGATCGAAGCCGCCGACTTCTCGAGCCGAGCGACATTGTATCGTTCACCCGTATACGCTGCAGCGCGGAGTTGCTCGGCGATGTGGCATCGATTATACAGAAACGGAATTTCTTTATTTTTCGTCGTATCAATATGAAAGTGACACCAATGGATTCCTTGCATTCTCCCGATTAAACTGGCCAAAAAAATATTTAAATCGGTCTACTTTTAACGAAACGGGCTTTCAATCTTGAAAATTAATTGTATACTTAATATCGTTAATTAAAGTTCAAATTATGTCAGGTTTGGTATCATTTTCGTCGGGAAACACAAGGAGACGATTGATATGACTTTCGTGCAGATTCGATGAAGAATCTGATTTCACATTTTTCCGTTCTTAATGGCTTGTGCTAAGGTAAATGTACCAATGACTAGCCATGTACCAATGCATGGCCACTGATGCAGATATTAATTATTATTAAGCTATGTATATCAATCAGGCACAATATATTGATTAATTTGTGTTATATAATCCTTAAACTTCATACCCTGAAAATGATTTTGATAAATATTATGTTTAAAACACTTAAAAAATTGTTTGAAATCTCACAGTAAAGACGCATGACGAATTTTGCTAGATTCTTCAGAATTTGCTAAGGAGAAAGCGATGTTTGTTAAGCATATAATTATTGTAATACTGGGTTTCTTTATATGAACGAATAAATTATGGAATCCTAAGAGTATTTAAAGCAAGTAATTAACGCGGTATTACGCATTTAGATTCTATTCTATGTAAAAATTACGTGGCTATATATCGGTACATAATATTCGTGTCTGACCCAATAACTAACCATGCGTCCATGCATAGGGCAAGTCGCGATTTAGTATACTCAAAGACTTGTACTAGTGTATAACCAGGAGTATTTTTTGATAGTATAAAGTGTTTTCATTAGGTATAAGTTGAAACTAATAGATAAAGTGTAAATAAAATTATTGGTGTAATATTTAAAAAAGTAAGTATATACATTCATTCAATATTTTCCGCGTTTTCTGTTGTCTATAGTACGTAACCTCAAAATTTGAATTACGCTTTAAGTAATATATAATAATATTGTTAATTATGTTGTAAAATAGAAAAATGAAAGAAGAACAAAGCAAAATGAAAAGGAAAGTGTCAAAAAAAAAATTATAATCAAAACGACGGTAATAATGCACTTGAACAAGTGATAAATGGTATGAGTACACGTGAGGCAGCTATACAATACAAAGTTCCAAGAAGTACTTTATATGTCAAGTTAATCTGTTAATCTGTTAGTATTTCTTATTTTCTTAACGACCCTTAGAATAAATAACAATTCTTTTGGTATTACAATCAATTCTGACGGGTTATAAATGTCATGGCTATGTACTGGGACAGTGAATTTTAGACACTGGGTCAATCGCCTTTTTACTGGTCATGTATTGGTACAAACGTATTCATTGAGTTTTTTGTTTATTTATATGCCAAGAATATAAAAATGAATGCATGACAATTTTTTTTAAATAAAGGAATATCCAATCTACCTATTAAATACAAAAAAGCTTAGGATAGCATTAGTTTTTTACGTGATGTTCGCAATATATTCTTCTGGTGGCCTTAGTTGGCCAGTCATTGGTACATTTACCTTATCTATGTCTTTTATGGCCCCGTGTTTCTCGGCTGTCGAGCGCTCGCTTCTGAAGGGTCTCAGGTGTCAACATGGTCAGGCACGCATTTTAACTGCACTACTTATTGGCAATACCGAAGATTCTAGGGCCTAGAATATTAGCTTCGTATCGCGATGTTCTTAACCAGAGTTTCGTATCAATCAATTGAAAAATAAATGGATTGGCCAACTAGTAAGTAGTTATAATTAATGAATTGTGCATGGTTGTAATGACGTCTAATTTAATTGCACTTAAAAACTGAATTACTAAGTGTATTTAAAATAATACTTTTCGACGCTTCATACATTTTTTCCGGTTAATATTAGATCAAGAAGTGGAAGTTTTGGGGAAGAACCTTGAGTGTGGCCTGTGTATTATTGTGTTTTCTTCTTTATTGCATATCCCTATGTTGTGAGGATGTTTGGGCGGAGTAAGGAAGTAGGCGAACAGAGTTAATGGGTAGAAAAGTGAAAGTAGGAAAGGTCGTGGACAGGAATTACCTAAGGGTTGATGCGTACGGGCGAGTCGAATGCTTTATGGCTGTTTTCGGTACAACGTTTGTGGTGCTGAACGTTTGGCATGCAGATGTGTAGTTTAGCCGCTTCGGTAATTATGCAGAACAGGTGTTTCCTCACCGATTTTGACGACCTTGAAATATGTTGTCGGGGGCATGATTCGGAACAACTTTTTCCTATACATGTTACCGCCGCTCGACCTTCGTTTCCGAGATATTTGCGAAAAACTGCTGCTACTACTACAATGTATTCTGCCGTATACCAATCTACAGTACGCGTCCGTGACAGCGTATGCGCCAGCATGGGACCAAAGCAAATGACGAAGCTGGCCTTTGTTTCCGAGATATTTGTGTAAAACTCCGGTTGATTTATTTCGACGCAACGCATTCCACTTTCCAACTTGTCCCGGGTATTAGTTTGGTTTGGGTTAGACCAGGGCGGGGTGCGCGCCCGCTCGCGGGCGCGTAAAGCATGGTAGCGAACCGATGTGAGTCGGGGTGTTGACGGGCATCCGCAAGTTTCTGGTTCAAATCTCTAAACTCAGATCGGTGGCCATAAAAGACATAGATAGCACAAGCCATTAAGAACGGAAAAATGTGAAATCAGATTCTTCATCGAATCTGCACGAAAGTCATATCAATCGTCTCCTTGTGTTTCCCGACGAAAATGATACCAAACCTGACATAATTTGAACTTTAATTAACGATATTAGGCATACAATTAATTTGCAAGATTGAAAGCCCGTTTCGTTAAAAGTAGACCGATTTAAATATTTTTTTGGCCAATTTAATCGGGAGAATGTAAGGAATCCATTGGTGTCACTTTCATATTGATACGACGAAAAATAAAGAAATTCCGTTTCTGTATAATCGATGACACATCGCCGAGCAACTCCGCGCTGCAGCGTATACAGGTGAACGATACAATGTCGCTCGGCTCGGGAAGCCGGCGGCTTCGATCAAAGGCTCTCGAGGCTCGCCCAAAGTTATTTAACATCGAATAACTTTTGAAATGAAACACGCTTGAAACGGAGAAAATCATTTCAAGGCTTAAAATGAATTCCCGTCGAATAAAAAAATCATGCGTAGCCGTCGAATGAATCTCGTCGAATAAAAAAGTTATTTTGAGGCGCTTCGTATAAAAATTACCCAAAGTTATTTTTATTCGATGACCCTCGAATAAAATTTTTGTCTTTTATTCGAAATCAATTTTTTATTTAAAATAATCTTTTGCCCATCTCTGATTTCAGTTACTTATAATATTTCAGTTGCTTACCTTTCCTTTTTTATTTTTTTGTCCAGAATTCATCTTCATTAATTGTGTATAACATTTTTTATATTTGTGTATTTTGACATATTCAACAAAAAGTCGAAACACGCGGTATATACGAAAGTGGCGCCACGCCAATGCTTTCGGCGCAGAACGGATGCGTAGCCGTAAGACCATTGGTGGTGGCATAGCCAATGAGCGCCAACATGCGCAGAACCGATTTAAACTCGTCGGTCGGCAAGTTCCTTCTAAAATGAGCTCGAGTATATATTTTTGTTATTTTGTGTTGTTTATGAAACCCTTTAATAAATACCGTACCAGTTTGTTTTATTATTTAAAAAGTTATGGACCTAGAACCTTAGGTATACGGTTTTGGACAGGTTTCCCCTACACGCAGGTTATTATTATTATTATATTATTTTTCGACAGGTTGAAATGTTAGAAAAAGTGCAAATTGAATAGTTTAAGCATTTTAAATATTTTAAATTCTTCATAGATATATGATATATTATAGTTGGTTGACAGAAAATCTTAAAAATAATGCTTGAACGTGAAAAAAATATATACAATTTATTTTGGTGTTCAAGGTCACTTCAAGGTCACAACTCACACACGATTAAATATATGCTTCCGGATGAAAAAATATCACTGCCCTTGAAAAATTCGAAAAAGAAATTTCTTTCTGGGTGTTCCTGATATTTAGGTGTCCAACTCCTGGTGACACCCTGCGACAGGGTGTACAACGATATAGATTTATGCTGTTCTAAGAACTGTAATTCGATTTTATAAATTCCTTTTTCTTTTATAAGTAGGAAATCTTGTTAACGTAATATGAATCTAATTTTTAAAATGCTGGAACCATTCCTTCCCTTAATTGCAAGAGGCCTTCAATATTCTTACGAAGAAAAGATAAATGAATGATGCTTTCTACTACCTACGTAAGAAGAATAGAACAAACAAAAAAATAAAAAAAAAATTAAAACCGACTTTAAAAAAATAAAATTGCACTAAAAAGTAAAAAATAATTTTTCCCTTATTTAATCTACGACTCTCATATTTTTTAAGTCTGCGCCAGATTTACACAGTGACAATGATGAGGGACCAACTTAAAAAATATGAGAGTCGTAGATTAAATTAGGGAAAAAATTATTTTTTACTTTTTAGTGCAATTTTTATTTTTTTGAAGTCGGTTTTAATTTTTTTTAAATTCCTTTATTTTTAACTTTTTAGTTGTATATATATATTGAGACAAAATGCTGAGGAGATATGCGCGTACGTACATAAAATAATAATAATTAGGTGACAATAGTCTTTATCATTAACCATAACTGGAAAAATATTAGCCCTCTTTCGAATAAAAAAAGATCATCAAAGTCGGTCCATATGCTGAGGAGTTATACTCGGACAAACATAAAAAAAAATACAAACGAATCGAATCTTTAACCTCCTCCTTTTTAAAATCGGTTAAAAAGTAGGTGTGTTTATTATAAAGTACCTACAATTTATTCGAATATTAAATAAATTAGCTAGAATACACTACATTCAGAGCCGCCTTTTTCAAAAACCAATATTAGACCACGGGAGCGCAAGTAGGGCAACTACCAAGCATGGCTTTAGAGACGGCAAAATTGCTAGAAAGAAAGATTAAAATCAATAAAAACCAATCAAAAAGTAAAACTTTCTGAAAATGCGGTAAAAACTTAATACATGTTTGAATTTAGTATCAAACTTATAAATTCTATCTAAATCACCCATATAATTATTATTCCACTAGGGTAGAGTGCGTGTCTATATTAAAAATCTTTACAAACGGCTTTGGTTATTAAAAAAATATCCATAAAAAAATTCACTCCCTACGAAAAATTATATTTTAAAATAATTATTCACAATAACACATAAAGGGCGACAAAAATCATTTTTGCACAGAGCGGCGGAAGAGCTAGATTGGGCCTTGTATTCGATTTCCATTTCTTTTCATCGAGGAGAGCTATTAGGTACATATGTTGCAGTACCTCTATTAACAACACAAAAAGATGCGAACAAGAATTATTATTCAATTGAGAGAAGGAACGTCTTAAGCAAGTATTCAGACGTGAATAGGTACGTGATTTCGCGGACGTGTTATCGTACAATTCAATCGACTATGTGACACAGATCGCTCTGTCGCTTCCACCGCCACTTTTTACAGAACAACTTGTTTGATACAGCGTGCGCAATTTTTCCCTGGTAATTGACTACCTATCCACGGTCGATCTCGCAGCGCTGCTTTATTTAGTACAAGCCAGGAATACTCCAGCAGGAAATGGAATCCCCTGAAACGATACGGGAGATCGTGCCGAGCCACACCGACTTCCTTACCGGTTACAATAAACTAGGATTTGCGTAATCCTTAAGGCGTATCTCTATCGCGGCCCGCTACATGACGTCATGCGAGATCGGCGATAGGATACATGTTCTTTTCGCTGGAATACGAAACGCTTTATCCCCGCCAATGGTTTATTTCATCTGTATCGAGAATATTTCTGACTTCGCTGGAATCTACCATTTACTGGCCCCTATACTTTCTCCGAGAAGCGAGATAGAAATATGAGCTGGTATGCAGGTGAAATGAGGAGTGAATAACGCCCGGTATTACGCGAAAGGCTGTGTAGCAGTTCTGCAGTGAATTTTCAGAGTTGATTTTGCGAGAGGAATATTAAGGGGAGGTTCCGGTCTAAAAACGTCGGAAAATCAAATTTTTCTCAACTCATTTATCGAATTCAGCCTCAATTTATTTTTGGCAAAAACGACTGGCTAGTACCTCAATTTAAGTACCGTTAAGGAACTAGTTTTTGATCAGCTTAGAGGGCTTCCCGCTTTAATATTTATTTTTAACCTAATACAACTTTAAACCATAGACTTTTTTATACTAAAAGATGAATTAATGTTTGAAATATAAGGAAAAAATTTAAAAAGTTGAAAATAAGTATAATTTAATTATTTATAAAGTATGGAATAATAAGGTGACTAGGAACTAATTTTTGATCATGTAAAATACATGGGAACTAATTTTTGATCAGGTCAGGAACTAGTTTTTGATCATCTAAAATACATGGGAACTAATGTTTTGGTCAGGTGAGGAACTAGTTTTTGATCATCTAAAATACATGGGAACTAATTTCTTATTAGGTAAGGAACTATTCAATGTAAATAATCGGATACTAATTAAAAAGAAAGTACCAAATAAACTTATTTTTAGTATTATACCATCTAAATTTTTTTTTTTTATTATTTTAAAATGTCCTAACCTATTTTTTATTCAGGTGATCAAAAATTAGATCCACAAGAAAAAATTGGAACTAAATAATGATCAGTGACTTTTAAAGCAAAATGATACATATAATACTAAAATTCTTGCTCTACATTGTAAAGTAAACTATTGTAAGCAAAATGTATGAAAATAACCTTTAATACCGCAACAACCAGCAAAGAAATCGACTGTGGCGTCGATGGTGATCTATTACTTCGAACAATAAGAGATGGCGTTCAACAGGGCCTTCTGTCAAGTGGGCCACCTTACACATTTATTTTCACGAAAACTAACAATACTAACTGCTTTCACGGACAACACATATATTTTTGAATTATCAATTTTTATGTTAGTAATTATTTCAAACAATTATTTATTGACATAAACTTAAAAGAACGATTTATTTCATGAACTGATAAAAAATTAGTGCCTGATCAAGAACTAGTTCCTTAACGGTACGTCAATTTTATCGTGAATGGTATTTGTGATAATGTACGCCCTACTGTACAGGCTATTTAAAACGTAATGGCCAGGGATGCTTTCAGGGATGAATATACACATATATACTGTATCGGTGGACATTTGTAAAAAAAACTTGCCGCAAAATTTTTTATTACTTTGAAAATGAATGTTAATGTTTTTTGCACATCAACTTGCTCTGGTCAATGAGAAGAGAGTTCGAAAAAAACTATGTGCCGCAAACGCACCGTTCCAACGTAAAAATTGTTAAAAATGTACGCAAAAATTAGAGTGGTGTAGAGTTTGCAGAAATGTCTATAGATACAGAAGTGTAGATTAAGGCAGGATACCACCTTTGACTGCGATTTTGGAGGCGTTTTTCATGAATTTTTTTTGCATACAAAGAATGCGCAGAAACAAAATCGGTTTCAGTCATTCATTAATGTAACTTTAATCTGTAATTACACATTTTTTGAAACTGAAAAAGTAAAAAATAATCTCTTGTAGGTGGCGCCAAAATACACTCCTTTGGAGAAACATCGTTAGAGGGCGTGTCAAATTCCGCTCTGTACGTGGCTCTTAGAAAAGAAACCAAAGAATGTCCCTATTAACAACAATATTGTTCAATGCTGTACGTAGGGATTTTACGAAATTTCGATTTTTAAGAAAATGGCGGCCATTTTAACGAAAAGGTCAGTTTTTTAGGGTAAAAAAGTTTAAAAAAATTTATAAAATTGCGCACCAAAAGAAAAATAACAACGCTACAGCAAAAGTCCTACGTACATCGTTAGATTACACCAATCGGAAGAATTGTGCAAAGTTTCAAGTCAATCCGATGAAAATTGTAGGAGTAATCTGACACGCTGATTTGGAAAACATCGTTTCGAGAAAAACGCGTTTAAAGTTTTATATAGATTTATATATCTGCTCCAATCCGGTTTTTACACAAGAAAAAGGTTCCGGCCACCTTTCTAATGAATGAATTTCGATTCTATACACTTGAAAGAGTACTTTGAGAACAAAAAAAAATTTCAATTTTTTTTAAGTGCAAAGGTGGTATCCTGCCTTAACTCCTGAAAGCAGTGGTCATTACTTTTTATACACCCTGTACAACTGTCCTCCAGCTGACCAACTGGTCGCATTAAATAGTCTTCATAATTGCTCATTTTTTCGAATTAGATTAGCACAGTGTTTCCAAAAAAATTTGAAGAATGAAACACGGTACTTTAATGGAGGTCTGTCTGGTTTATATCCTTGAGCACATCCTCTCACACCTTGTCTTTTCTCTTGGCAGATCTGATGCCACAGTCGAAGGTGGTTGCCATTTCTATCAGATCCCTGTTTCAGTGACGCATACCAGTTCTTCAAAAAAGAGATTCTTAAAAGTAGCGTAAGACGCCGACAATTGCTGAGACCCCAGGCCTGGGTAGTTTTACACATATCGTTGGCTTGTTGGTAAAACTGACCAGGTCCACCATGGTCTAAAATGGTTAAGGATTAATGGGAGCAATTATTTTCTAAGTTTTGTGCAACAATAGTTGAACATCTTTTTTGTGTGACGGTATACAGAAGTTTGTCCAATGTTAGACTAAGTAATTGTAACTGTATTAAGAGTCCATTTTCTTGTCATCCCTTAAAAAATGTAGGATTTTTTTTTTAAAGAAAATTAACACAGGGTGAAAAATCTTTTGGGTTTATTGTAGGGTTTACAAAAACCGACTTTTGAAAAAATCGGTTTTCGAATTCCAATATTCCCAAAAAACCGGTTAAACCGTGTTTCCAGTTTTCACAAAAAATAGAATTAAAATAAAAAATAAATATTTGGACTTATTTTAAAATTTTTTAGTTTTTTAATATTAATAGAATTACCAAAACGTAACAAAATTAAGTATACTCTATCTATACAAAACCAAATAAAAAAAAAAATACCTAAAATCTGTACAAATCCGAACAATTTTTGAGTTCGTTTAAAATTTATGGATCTACAAAAATATAACACAATAAAATACACTGGATGCAAAACCAAACGAAAAAAAAAACTAAAATAACTAAAATCCGTACAAAATATAAATTATAAATCTTTATATCATTTAGTATTTTTCTTCCGAAAATATAGACTCATGAAGATTAGTTTTACAGGAAACTGTTACCTATTACACTAAGCTTGTGTCCGAGGAGATTTCAAGTCAAAATGTTAACGTTTTTAATTAAATAATTAATTCAGTTTTGCATATTAATTCAGGTACTTATATAAAACCCGATTTTTTTAAATTCAAAAACCGCGTTTCGAATTTTACAAATTTAGAAAAAAAAACCGGTTTCTAAACCCGGTTTTATACATATTTTACGATGATAAAAATTTATTTTATTTTTTCCACCGATGTAATCTTGAATAAATAACAATAACTCTGACGGTGATAAAAACACGGTGCCATGATATTTCATATTTCAAGATAAGCTCATCTGAAATTAAAAATCGAAAGCAGCAAAAGTCGAAAGTTTTTCTTAAAATATATGAGTATGGTTATCGTTACTGCAAAATAATGAAAATTCAATCATTGGTACGTGCTTTAATAAAAGTGCCCGGAAACCGGTAATTTTTGGGTAAAAAAATGCTGAATAAAATCAAACTGATTAGACCAAAAATTATGAAAGTTGGTAATTCGATAGCGAGTTCATTTACGAAAAGGATACCGAAAGAATTTATGAAATCCGTCAATTTTGTTCTTATGTAGCAATTTATTCAAAATTACATCGGAGAAAAAAAAAATTTTTCACGATTTTAAAATATGTATAAAAAAATCCTAAATTTTTTAAGGGAAATACACCCGAAAATATACCCTTCAACATTTAGAAGACTATGTTGAGAAATAATGTTCGAAGGAACTCCGAATTGTTTTTTATTAATTTTTGTAAATATATTGCCAAGTAGTATCTACTCTTTGACTGGCTCTCGTGTATCGAGTGACTGTTTGCATTTCCTATTCATTTACGTAAGCTGCGTTTTCATTTTCCGACACCACCATTGCATAATATAATATTTCAGCGCAGCTGATGTTTCGTACGGTCATTGTGGCCAGGACGGCTCAACCGCACGCGCGAAATACAAAAAACATTGGCTAGAACGTGGGAAGCAGAGAGGCGGTAACAATCGTTGGCGAACTCGCACCGTGCGTCATAATTCCTCCGGACAATTTTAATCTCACTTGTGCCCGATAATTTATAATTGATTTGCTATCAGACGAATGGGACGCGAAACGCACAATTTTTTTATAATTTGTTATCATATTTTTTACTAAATCGGGTATAATAAAAATGGAGTCGAGAAAAGAGAACAGAATACAGTTCTACTGATAGCAAACATGGTACCGTGTCCATAAAACAATTTGTAATTGTCACTACCGGGACATGCAGGATTTTAATTGGATGTCACTTTTACTCACGGGTGTAAATCGCGAAACAAACAATAAACTGGCTGGACTGGCCTGACAAATGCTTTAAGACGTTCATTAGCATAAAACCACGATCGATACCATGCCCGCGGGGAAGTTGGAAGACAGATTTTCATGTTGAAGTAACTGGAAGGCAATATGAAAAACTGCGGCACGAGGGTGTACGTCCGTTGGAGTTGGTATTACATTGCGACCCCGTTTCATTTATTTGCTCTCTGAATAGTGAACAGCTATACGCAGCCGGGTACGTTATATGAGCGCGTTTCTGTCTGTCCGCGTGCACACATATATATGTTGTATTACACATTGTCTTTTTCCGGGATAAACATTCAACTGACGCAAACACGTGTCTGTAAATGTCAGTGGGTATTTTCGCGTGCGGTTTAATTCAAACTCATTGCTAGTTCTGGGTAGCCTGTGGCGTTAACAGATTTTTTACGATGCACCGCGAAATATTTAGGTATGACACAATAAATTTCTAATCACTAGTAACTGCTACCGTTATTCTACATATTGTAGAGAATTACTATTGCGCGATGGTGCATATGAAATTGCCGTTTTGTGTAGGGAAGTTTGAATAAAATATTTTTTCCTTTTTCGATTTTTTATGAATTTTATTTTTTTAAGTTTCCGTGACATTTCTCGAGCTGTAAGCCAGCGTTTGTAATTGTTATTGTATCGCCGCCATAAACAAATAACTTAGTGCACTATCAGCGATCGGATTAACGAAAAGACTAAAATGTTAATGTTTTCGATAAATGTTCGCGAAAGTATTACCAATGGGTTGTTGAGGTTTTCCCGATGAAAATGAGTCCAAACACGAAGTAATTCCGTCGATTTTTATATAATTTTGTTGCAAGTCGAAATATTTTTTAAATCAACCATTTTTGGATACAAGTACCTTCTACAGTAATTTTGTGAAACTTTGTGTAAAGATAGAAAATACAGAACGAACTGAAATAAACCCTTTAAATTTAAAGTAATACAGAAATGACTACTACTCCTGTTTGCTTTATAAGTTGCCTAATAAATTGAAACAAACAGATTTTGCTTTACGCTGTTAATCGCTGTTTAGTACTACAGTAGACAGATTAACACAATAATGTTTCTCACTGCAGTACAAAACAGTTACTGAAATTGAACAACAGCTGCAATTAAGCAGAGTAGCTATTGGCAAATGCTAGAATTTTTTCACAATATAATCCCAATCTCGTGAACCATATTTTTCATTATTAAGGCACATCGAGTATGTTTTTCTTTTCAATCGATTCTTAATGGCGCTTCTTACCAGATGTTGCTACTTAGCAATCAACCTGTTCAATTACGCTAATAAGGAGTCGCACAGTGGTCAGAACCATATTTCAAACGCGAGAAAAGTCTAAAAGAAAAAGTCATCATTCATAACTCTTTGGTATTTATTAGGGTTATAAAGAGTACTGGGAAATGCCAAACATTTAAAGAAAAAGTGTCCCAAAATTGCGGGACAATCCTGAACATGCAAAATCCTGATGCAAAAAGACATCGAAAAGTCCTTTACCGTTTTGGGGTCCGACGCTTCGTTCTCGAGATATTAACAGTTGAATATTAGCGGTGGAAATTCTGGGCCGCGCAGTTTAAAGCCGAGTCAGCTGAGCGCGCGGTAGCGTACGCAAGCAGGCGCACGTACGAGGCATGCGGAGATACAGACCCACACACACAGAAGAGCTGACCACGCTGACCTATTTTGACGGTTTGCATCAGCGGGGTCAGCTCTACTGTGTGTGGGTCTGTAATCTGTATCTACGCGTGCCTCCTGCGCGTGCGTGTGAGCGGCCGCTGCTCCGAGCTCAGCTGTTTCGGCTTTAAACTGCGCGGCCCAAAGTTCCACTGCTAATATCTCGAGATCGAAGCCCCGGATCCCAAAACGGTAAAGGACTTTTCGATGTCTTTTTGCATCAGGATATTGCATGTCCCGAATTATCCCGCAATTTTTGGACACCCTGTATTATCGTACGCCCTCGACTTCGGCTACGCGTACGTACCCATCAAACGTCTTCAGGCTTTTCGTTGTACAGTTGTGAATTCCAAGTATTTTTCAGTTTTTCTGATTTTTCTATAATGGCTTTTCTCTGTTCAAGTGTGTAACGTGTTTTTTTTTATTAATTTTTTACATATTCCATAGATAAATTTGTTGAAGTTCTTCTCATATTTTCGGTTATCAGATGTTCTATATTTATCCAAATGTACAAAAAAATGCAGATGTTATGCTTTTCGTATATAATAACACAGAGATTTGAAAACTTATTGGTGTAAAGTATAAAAGTAATTTGCACATCTGTGCAATTGCTTGAGTTATGAAACGTTTTATTTCGCGGAGGAGAAGGGATTCCTACAGATATGCTCGACTTATTAGATTTGCCAGAAAGTTCTGCAACAACGGGGGGTGATAGCGAATCATCAGAAACTGATAATTTTTCTACTTAACTTATACGTAATAAATAAAATAAAATTCAAGTTCAATGTTTTCATTGCAAATAAAGAAAATTAAAAATTTATATTTTTGTTATTTCTTCCTCCTAATCTCATGTAGGTATATATCTACATATCATTCAAACACAATTCATTACTCAACCAATAAGACTGCTAGAGAAGTAGTAATAATTTTTTCGCGTTAGAAACATGATTCAGACCACTTTTACAACACATATGAAACTGAAGTTATATTTTCCTTATTATCAGGCTATGTGATTTCACCAGGAAGTCCATTTCGCCGTAAGACGACTGTGAAAACATTTTACTGCTAAAATGGAAGTACAGGAGAAAAGGTGTTCGTTCTGACTCTCATTTGTTTTACGTGCGCATTTAAAATCTCATCCTCGCTAATGTGCTAGGAAATAATCGTACCCCTCTCTTCCGAACACTTTGTCCGAGAATATTTAACGTCACCTATTAGTTTCTAATTGGAAAATAAAGATTTCTCTTGAGGATGTAATTGCGTTGTGGCAACTGTGGCTTTAATTGCTTTACAAATGCTGTTGAAATCGTGACTGAGGAATATTTATTTTCATTCGTACGGGAAGTTGTAATTTAAACTGAAAAGGCGCAACACTTTAAAAAATAATACCGTTAAGATTATTTGCTAGGAGTAAATCGATACTGTTGAGATCTATAATCCTATCGATGCTCTAGAAACTTCTCGACAGGGTAAAACTTTAATGAAAGAGGTTTAAAGCGTAAAGTGCAGTGGTTTCTGAAGTAGCGACATTAAAAGCCTCGATATTCGTCTACTTAACAGTTTTTGCACGGTCGTAGATTTATTCTTGCAGATTCGCCGACATCGAAGTAAAAACACACCGAATTTCGTTCAGATGAATGAATTTATTTTCGAGTTTCTATATTCCTCTGAATAAGGAGTAATGTATGCAACACACAATGAAACATTAATAATTACATTTTAACAATTTGCACTTAAAGTAGGTATGTCTGTCAGGCAGATCATAGTTTAAATCCGCGGCGCATGCTCATATTATTAAATTTTGTAAAAGTGAACAAATTCGTGATTCGAAGAATTAAATGGATTATTAATTTTAAGTGACTCGACTATATTTTTGTCTATTCCAAAATTCTGTAATTGCGATTAATAAATGCTGCATTCAGCAAAAGATCTCCGATCGAACGAGCGAATAAGATGGAGTGCAAAGGGTTAAATATTTTTTAAATTATAAAACATAAAGGACAAGTTTCAGAGGAATTTTTGTGCTAACAATTTTTTTTTCTTTTTTTTTTGGTACTATACGCGGGGATGCACAGTATTCTGAATAATGTTTCATTTTTCACAAATGTCATTATTGAATGAAAAAGCATATCAGTGTGTGAATAATATAGGTAATACAATTATAAATAATATGCGGCATTCGATGAATTTGCTTATGCATATTCCATGGTACGTAATTGACAGATGAAAATTCAAAATATAAAAATTCCGTCCAAAGTTAATGGAATTATTATAATAACATATTGTAAATTATTATAATTAGATCTCAGCTATGTATTTTACGCGTATTTATGCATAGATGTGTATAATATGCAACAGAAAATTAAGCTTGAAGTGTGAAATATATTATTTTTTGTGATTATTTTCTGTCTCCATTTAAAAGTGGACTTTAAGAACCAACTAATTGTATTGTTTTTCACTAATGAAAAATCATATTTCAGAAAGTACTTTTTTTATTTCCATTAATACTTTAGTATTAATACTCAAGTATTAGTATTAATATCACAAGTATTAGTATTAATACTAGTATTACTAATATCAATATTTGCAGTACTAATATTAGTATTGCTAATATTAGTATTATGATTAATACTTAATTTAGTATTAATGTTTTAGTTATTGCAAGAAACATGAAGAATGTGTGACACACGTGCAAAGGCACAAAAATATATAAATGCAAATACAGAAAACGTAAATACATTATACTGATTACACATTCGTGCCTTTTTACATAATTGTTATAATTCTTATTCTAAGTGTTATAAATCGGCAAGTTTCAAATGCAATAATTTGAGTTTCATCATATTCCCAAAGTATTAAATAATGTTATAAAAAAAAAACTTTCTATTTCAGGGTATGATTTCTATTAAGACTTGAAAATTAGCTAAGAATAGAAGTACTGAGATTTTTGCAAATTAACAAACCTGAAGGAAGTTAGAGTGTATGCACCATCAGGTTACATTCGTATAAATCCTAATTTCATGTTAACATGAAAATTGTATTTTTGGATATAATATACTTCGAAGGGAGTTTCAACAAAAAAGCACAAAATTGGTTTCCAATAGCTTCTTGAAATGTTGAAGTGGATTATCGATATATCGAAATTAATCGACGCAATAAGTCTATGAATAAAATTTCCATGGCTATAATTTGTGATTTAAGAAACGTCCACTTTGTACGCTATCCTTATCGGGAAACGATCCTTCACGACCAGGAATCGCCGGGAAAACACATTACCGTTCGATTTGCCGATCGGCATTTGTATCTAAGATGGTTAGCTCCCTAAAACTTTACTTATCCTACACGTCTGCGCCTCTTATCCTAGACGACAAATTGGATAGTCCAGCGAAAGGCTACGAAACGAGAGAATTCCATCCAATTTGCAATGCACAGAAGCTACCGTAGCTGCCCCATTCCATGGCTCCCGTATAACCCACTCGAGCCAGCTTCGTTTTACAGAAATTAGCGATATATTTCTTTTAAGGGCATCCGTTATTACACTTTCTGTATGAATTTCAGAAAATAGCTGTTAAATATTGTGCGCTGGTAATAATTTAATGTATCCTTCAGTCTATAGTTTCCTTAAAATCCTTAAGCTAATTGGAGTCAATTACTTTGAACAAATATTTTTTGTGAACCTGAATGAAAGTAAGAACATGCATTATTTGTAGGAAATGATGAAGAGGATACTCAGATAAAGAACGACCACGTATTATTGCGTAATATTACGTAATATATAAATTAGAAATTGCATAAAAAGTGGAGGAATTTTTCAAATAATTTTCTGAACTGCCAGAATATCGAGGGAAATCGCGTAATCATCACATTGCTGCTGTTTTTGTGAGGTATCCTAAAACTTTTTCACAAGCTCTAATGTTTTAGGTCGCTTAAGAATATTATTCTTAGAAATACAATTTCTTTTAACTGTGAATTAGTTCTTTTAACTGTTAATATTTGTATTATTTGCCAATTGAATTACTATTTCATGTTATAATACCAAGAAGTAGTCATGGAGTTCACAGTGCCGACCAAACGTTTGGAATCATTTGGTGAATTAAGAGAAGAACAAATTTTCGCGTTAACAAATACATTTAAGTATTTCCTTGCTTACTAATGTTTATTCAAATTAAGGAGTATTGCAATCGTCGTTTCAACGTATTAAATTTAAACCTTTTAAGTCGCTGTTGCTGTGCTTATTTCTGTTCTTTTTTTAATAGGTCTTCCTTTTTTCCATATTTCCTTAAATTTATTCGTTGAACTTAATTTTTTTTGTCCAATAGTACCTATATTTTAAAATATTTTCTGAGAAAGTTTTTTTATTTGAGAACACTATTTGGTTTATTAAACATTTAACTGAATTATGTTTGGATAAACAAACATTCGATTAAAGGATGTTCATATAATTAATGTTTACTATATTGTATTTTACATACATAAATACTCATGTGGGGGTGATTAGGAAATTTTTTTATTTTCGTAGAGGAAAGTAGCCAAATATGAAATACCATTTTGTTTTTCGAATGTCATTCTTACAAAATCAATCGTAACAAATTAAAGATTTTTCTGGCAATTCAGTCATATATTTACGCCCAATTGAAGAGCAGTCTTACATTTCTAACGTTATGAACAATTTTCAATATTGAACTAACATTAATATGGCACTATTCCATATTAGGTATACTATTCGATATTTGGCTACTTCCCTGTATTACTTTCTCGCCCTTAACCCTTGTGTACACATCCGGGTACCCGGGTGCCCACCTCGTCATATTTTTGCTTATAACTCGAATAAAAATGGAAATTTCGACTTGGGCCTTCAGATCCCCATTATTTAACTCTTTTAAAAGTCAAAAACACACTGGTAAATTTTTTTCAAATTTTTTGAACCTAAACTAAATGACGTCAAAGTACATGTGCTTAGCGGACACACCCGGGTACCCGGGTACCCACTAGATGAAAAATGATGTTTTGACTCCGAAATTAATTAATATCATTGATGAATATTTTATTGGTGTAACAGGTATTAATAAATAAACAATTACATACGAAAGCGAAGTAGCGATGAAGCCGCTACACTACTATCCATCTGCCGGTCGCCGAATGTCAAAACTGACCGCGCGCTACCTGTGCAGCGCTCGCACCCTACTTCTATTTTATTTTATGGTAGCTGTAGCGGGCTAGGGAACTTGGAAATGGCATATATAGTTTCTATTGATGTTTATTTAATAAAGAAAACTGATTCCAAACGATTCCGTTCATATGCGAACTCAGGTATTAAGAAAAACTAGTGGTGGGCACCCGGGTACCCTGGGTGTGTAACAACGTGGTAAAAGTTGGGTGTGTACATAAGGGTTAATTGGGTATCTACTACACAGCAACAATGACAACAATTTAAAAAAAAATATAATGAAAATTGAATGGTCTTGTATATTCTATGAAACTATGCAATCAAATTGTTTAAAACTTGTAGTTGAAATAAAAAAACGTTCCCCACGACCAATTTTAATCAATTCGATCACATAGTTTTACATAGTATAAAAACTATTATATTTTCATTGCAAATTTTTTTACATCCACTTTAATTTTCGGGATATACAGGAAAATTCGAAAATACACATTGGCTTTTAAGGGATGTATCTATTCACCCTGAGGACCCAAGAAGTATCAGAAAAAAATTGTTTGATACTTCTATCGAGGTCCTGTAGAAACCTGCGAAGTTTGAAAAGAATCGGAATTTTGGGGTTACCGAAATTCCTGTTGGTACCTAGGCCTCAGAGTCCTGAACTGTCTATGTTGCAGGCGTGTTAAATATTTTGCCATGTGGTAGAAGTCATGTAAGTACACTTACTGTATATATTTTTATTCTGAAACACCCCGTACATAATAGAGTTACATAAAAATAAAATTTGGATTTTATTTATGTAGATCTCCGAGTTCCAGAGTTCTTGCGTCGGTGATAAGATGAATTAGTCTGGGGCCGTTTCTAACAACCTAACAACGCATGCGTCGCCTTCATGCATACATACAACAGCGAACGACGCAACGCACACGCGTGCTTTTGGAAACATATGCAAGAAACTGCATCCCCGCGTGTAGTCCTATCTCTGGCTGCGCGAATATTCGCGGAAAGGCCGAACAGCTGACCTGGATACGTACAAAATGATTCATTACCAGTCACAGCGAGCATGTTATGAATTTCCCGCTTTTATTACAACGTGCTACGCGCGTTTCCAGCGAGCCTTACACCGTGATAGAATAACGGCGACGACATTTAATCCATTTTGGATATTGTGCTGTTCTGCCCCTGAATCATTTCAGCGGTAACAGTCGTTTCTTTTGTTTCCTCGACATACACGTAACGCGCGATATTTCCTCCTAAAAGGGCTGACCAAGCAGGCCAATCGATATTCATCGCTTTCTGCGAATAGTTGCAGAATTCTTGAACAGTGTGTGGAGTAAGTATCTATTTTTTTTTAATTGAAATTTGAATTTAAATATTTTGTTCTATCTTTGCGTGATATTGTTTTATACAGTGAAGTTTGTTTTTAAATATATAGCTTTTCATTTTTAGTGTAAAACTAGCTGAGCCGTTACTCGGCTTCGCCCGGGAATTATTTATGATGTTTGAAAAATAAAAAAGCCTAAACCAAAAAAATAAATAGCCTATAATAATCTAATCCAGGACGCGTGTAATGTATATTCAGAATTTCGATGAAATCCGTTTAGCCTTTTAGGCGTGAAAGAAGGACAAACAAACAGACAACGTTTCACTTTGATATATTAGTAAGGATAATAATAATAATTATAATATTTCTAAAAATCGATGATTGCATAATTCGAAGAAGATACATCATTGTAATTGTGGATGGCCGGAACGCCACTCACAAGAGGCACAAATAATATGCGCCAGCAGTATTATAACCTCAAAGTAAAAATTGATACGTTTAATGATTTTCGAAGCCAAGTTTTTGGGATAATAAAAGAATAATAATTTGTAAAAGTTGTTGCACTGCCCCATTTAAATCACCAGTTATGTTGATGAACACTAGCACACAAGTGGAAATAGTTGAGTACCCACACAGCACCATAACATTGCAGCAACGTCTCTGCAATGATGCGGTGCAAGATGGCAATGTTGCAACATAACATTACAGAGACGTTGCAGGTTCAGTCCTATGTCCGCCTTCGCAATATTGCAGGTGTGTATTTTTGCAAAGTTGCGGCAACATTACGAATATGTAGTCCTGCAACGTTCCGGCAATGATTCTGCAACGAAACGGCAAAATTGTGACAATGATCCTGCAACTCTTCGGCAATATAGCGGTGCGTATCCAGTTAAATGAAACACGCCGTAGAATCCACTCGACGTCATGTACATATTTCGAAAATTTTTGACAAAGTAATAGTTGCTTCAGAATATTGTTGTAATGTTTCCACAAGTTTTCACTACAATATTGCACGACGATGTGCGCGCAATATTGCAGAAATATTGTAGGACCGTTGCCACTGGAACATTGCACGTCGATGTGCGCGCAATATTGCAGAAATATTGTAGGATCGTTGCCAATGGAACATTGCACGGCAACGATCGTACAATATTGCAGCAATATTGTACCATCGTTGCGAACGGAACATTGCACGGCAACGAAATTGCAATATTGTTGCAATATTGTAGGATCATTGCCACTCCAATAATGCACGACAATATTGCAGGAACGTTCCTACAATATTGCAATGCAACCTGCAACAACGTAATATTGCAGCAACGTCCCTGCAATACTGCTGCAACGAGGTGTGCTGTATGGGTAATAGAGAGCCACCCAGACCCGGCTCGAGACTTTTTTGCACCCTAGGCGAACTTGCCAACTTGCGCACTTTGTTTATAATATATTTATTTGAGCTTCTTGATGATCTTACTCTGAATTTTCATTCGTAGCTTAAAACATTTATGGTACAACTTATAATATTTCATTTAAACCTTTATTTTGTAGTGGACTAAGATGGGGCGTGAAAATAATGATATCAGTAGCCTAACACTACGTATATTTGTACTAAGAATACAGCGAACGCTCGTGAGCCGTGACCTCTAAACGCCAGTCGTCAGCTAAAGCCTGCGTGTCGCAACGACTGCCGCCGAGAGACGTTGCCAGGGAAGTCCTTGCAACAAAGGCGAGCGCAACGCTCGACAGCGACAACGTCGCACCTTGCCCGTTCCCGGTATACCCAGACACATATAGGGCGACTATAATTTTAAAAAATGCCAACATTGAAAAGACCATTTTGCGCCCCTTGTTAACTTTACGCCCTAGTCAACTGCCTAATTTTACCCATAGGGACGAGCCTGGCCTGCAGCCACCATAGTCAAATCGTATGAAGAACCTTCAGAATCGATTAATTCGAAAACTAAACTCCGTACGATTTACTCATTTATTTCATATTTTCAACCTATTTGTACAACGAATGACTTTTTTTTCACTTGTACAGCTAATTGCGCCCCACCATGTACGAGGTAATTTATATAATTTGTAGAATTTCTGAGTGCTGCAAGTGGCAAGTGTAAGATTCTGGGTAACCATATCTATTTTGTTATGGTCTAATTTTTTGCTGTATTTTAGCTTTTCTGTTTACATATTAATTCTCTAGGATGTTTCTCAAATAGCGTCAAGCTTATGAGGATACTCTAAACCTCAAAGTTAAGGCTCCTAACAAGCTAGGATCCGCATAGTTTTTGTTCGCAAGATATAGATGATATAAATATGAAATTAGTCAATATTAATTAAATACTAATGTGGATATTTTCTAAGCACTGTGTAAAATATTTGTGAGGGTGTAAGGAACGGCTTGTGAAGTGTAAACAGCATGATCATATTATTATGCTGTTTTCTGTTTTGGGCTCACGATTTTGTCTCATTTTAGCAGCGCAGTACATAGATACGTATGCGAGTACACAGTATGTGCTGCCGTGCATACAAATTATCAAACGCTAAGTGGTATTGTCAGGGGATAGAAAATTTGGTAAGCAAAACTTCCAGTTCCTTTGCCATTATATTCACATTTTACCGTAATTTCGAAATATGTTAATATTATAAAAGTGATCTTAGAATATTTTTATTTATATTTTCTCGTGACTGTATTATATAATATTATTATTTTATAGAATTCAAAAGTAAAATATAGATCATGGTGCAAATAGCTGTTGGCACGTTTAGAAAGTGTGTTTTACTCTGCGTTCTTCTTATTGAATATGCAAGACTTGACACGCGCACGTCAGGAAATAAGTTTCGCTGCGGTAACAGTTTAACATACCTTTATCTCGTACGTTCTCTGCGATGTTGAAGAATGTTAAGTATTCAGTATGTTAGCCTTACCTGCAACATATGCATAAACGTTGAATTAAAAAACGATGAATTTCTGTTACATGCATAGTGAGACATCTAACGATATAACCTCAAAAATCACTGTTGCATTTGATGATGCAGAAAAAATGTGTGGGACAGAAATTGTTCAGTTTGGAGCAAAGATATTACGAATTGGCAGATCATTCTTCAAGGTCACATATTTAGAGATGTGGAAGACATGAACATCTTTGTAAATGACACTACATGTTCTGTTGTACATGCTGCAGTAACTGACACCGATACAAATTCAAAAACTTGCGGGATTATGTCCTTCAAATGATATTCTCTGGGAATACTTAGCTTTGGGAAACTGTTCTGGTCTACCTGGACCTAGGTTAACATCACTTAGGTTCTTTCGGTCACGAATGGCCACACATCAATGAGATACCATGACGAAAGAAGCTCATGCAGTTAAGTCTGCCGCGCCCGAGAGGTCATGCCCGACGCTATATACATACGTAGTACCATATTCGAGGTTGGGAAAGAAATGGCAATCTCTGTGATGGTCAGGGATGCCAGAAGTCGGGACCAACAGGGACGTGTTATGGCGTATCGCGTCCCTACTCCTGGCTTACTCCTGATGAGTAAGATCCTCCCCTCCATCCTCCTAACATTGAGAAATAGTCGGCAAGCGACGATTGGTTGCTTGTTTGAACCCATTTTGTACCGCCAATTTAATTAAAAATTTAAAAGTGAAGTGTAAAAAAAATCACTTTTTTGGTATAAACTTAATAAAGATTAGTTTTTAAAAATATGCCATTTTTCTCAAGCCAGGGGGTAACTGCCTCCTTGCTCCCCTGTGGACGCCCATGCCCGGCCCGTAACAAGTCGGGGGGCCATTCTGAAAGCAGGAGTGGTTCAAGACCAGGGATGCCAGGGATTCTTTGTGGCCCAACACCTACAGGAGTGGTGGTAATGTGTGCGTGAACTGACGCTAGCGCCAAGGCAGCCAAGTGGCCCCAAAGCGAAGCCAACCACGGCCAACCAGCGTCGACAAACTATTTCCCGGCGACGCTGGTTGGCCGTGGTTGGCTTCGCGTTGGGGCCACTTGGCTGCCTTGGCGCTAGCGTCAGTTCGCGCACACATTACCACCACTCCTGTAGGTGTTGGGCCACAAAGAATCCCTGGCATCCCTGTTCAAGACGGGTAAAGGTAGATTTACACTAGCCGTCTGGACGGCGGCAAGACGGCTAGTGTAAATCTACCTTAATGCGGATGTCTCTGCCTTCAGAGAGCTGACAGCGGTCCCTTCTTCCCAATCCAACGTATTAAATAAATAATAAATAATAGCGAAGAAGATAGAAGGTTATCAATGTTGTAAAACTTGATCTAAAATTTGAACACCAAGTACCGAATTACGAAATATGGATTTGGAATATTCCAAGAATGTTTAAGTAGCATGAACGCATTTTTAAATTATAACGTGCGTTTTCAATTATTTACGCATGTATGTAATCTATTTCTTTTCAAGTAATATGGCTATATATAATTCAGGCAGTGAGAGCAAAAACTGACTAAGCCAAAAGACCCCTTAAAAAGTTAGATTCCAACTTATACTACTAATAAATAGCTCATTATCATATTGGACTTATTATGCTAAATGTATTACATTAAAAAGTCGTTGCTGTCGTTTTGCCGTCAGAGTTCAATACATTTCGCTTTCCCTCCCAGTTTTCCTATTACAAGAACGATTATTACGTCGAAACGATTTTATTTCATCATAGAATATCTGATTCGAAATCCTGATAATCCGTAAAACAAAAGAAAAAAGAAAATCTTCATATTTAACTTATTGTTAGCGTCAAAGATAATAAAAGTAATAATTTTAATTTTACAGCCCCTACAGTATGAATTCTATCTTGGTATTTGACCTTAATAAATTTGCTAAAGAAAATAATTTGTTACGAAAAGTTTTGTTATACAAGATAATGAAAGCAACGACAAATTATGGTTTTAAAATATGTCGTGCTATTTCAGAACGCTTTCATGAGACTAAATGCAAGTTAAACGGCAAAGACGGAGCATTATCACTAGTAGGGTAAATCTTCGTTTACTCCAGACATCAGTTGCAATTAGTCATTAATTCGCAGTTCAAGCATGCCAGTCTGAAATGCGCTGCCAGGGCATAATAAACTAGTCATTACATATCTGTACAATCAGTAATTAAGGTAAGCCAACACGTAACCAGTGATGGTAATAGTTATGGTTTGTTGACGCGAAGCTCGTGACGACATACAGTACCTATAGAACATCATAAAGTACCAAGGCTAGGAAATTCAGTTGTGTATAGCAAATAATTATAATAATCAATACTTGACGAGCATTTGATAGTATTCCATTTAATTGCTAAATTACAATTAATAGAATGAAAGGTGTGTTATATTGTTGCACTGTGTTTTTTCTAGTTTTTGGATATATTAACGATAATACATTTTTAATACATTTTTAATACATTTTTAATATATTTGATTCAGTTGGAGGTCGTTATGTCTGGAAAAAATCAAACTCAGAAATTAATACTAAAAATGAACGTCCCACTGTAAAGTACTGCGGTTGTTCCGTGATGTTGTGGGGGTGTATGGTTGCAAACGGCACTGGTAATCTCGTTTTTATGGATGGCATTTTAGATAAACATACATTTTTAAATTTTTTAAAAAAATTCAGAAGAAAGTGCAACCAAATTAGGGTTATTGAAAAATTTTTATTTCCAACAATACAATGACCGCAAGCATACAGCCAAATTGTGCAAGAATGGCTATTATATAATACACCGCATGGGTCACATACACCCCCATAAAGTCTGGGAATTAATCTCGTCGAATATTTGTGGGCGAAAATCGGCAGGGGATTAAAAAAGGATATAGGGTAAATCCGGGAGACGCGGTCGGGCCGGAGAGTTGGTCGTGTCGCTATATTTCAGACTCTATACGTAAAAATGCATTAAAGTGCAGACCAATTACTTCTCTAGAAGCCAAATAGTTGAATGAATAGCGTTATTTCGCTTCCTTCTGTGGTTTTCTGAATTAATAGGCTATAAAAGGTAAATTGATGTTACATTTAACCTCTTTTGTCAAACAGCGGTTGTACAGAATCGTATTTAAAATATACTTCTAAGTTTATTTTCCTTTAATGTTTGGAATAATAAGATAGTAGAGACATTGAGAGACAATGCAGCCAAAGTATTTGGCCATATTAACTCTTCCTCTCAAAGCTAACGAGAAGACCATGTCTCGCTGCAGAAAGGTGAGATGGTCGAGTTATGATTTTTTTATTATTTTTGTTTATTTTTTATTTTTTATTATTATTTTATTATTATTTTTGTTTATTTAGTTTATTTATTCACTTTTGTATTCATTTGCCTTGCTAATCGCCAGTAGGTAATTCACTTTTTCTTTGATGTGTTCTTTACTTGTTTAGTGTAAACAAATTAAATATCAATGAATCCGTAGTTGTATTCACTCATAAATAATTTTGCTTTATCCTTTGTTAATTTTCCATGAATAATTATGTGAGTGGTCTCTGCCAACGACGAAAACCATTTCTCCCGGCACCTCGGGGGAGGTGGTCAGATGTCATGACTTCAGTTTTCAACCCGATTTACAGTAAATATTGTCTTAAAGCAAATATCGACTAGTTTTTCTGAATCGGCATAAAATGCTGAACATATTAGGTTTGTTCTGATAAAATAAGTAATATCTATATTAGTTTTAATAGCCATTTTATATTAAGTCGACCGCGTCTCCCGGATTTACCCTAACCTCGAAAGACGTACTAAGACAAAAGATTTTAGAAGTATGGAATTCTATCGAATCTAAAATAACTGAAAAACTAGTGCACAGCATGCGACAAAGTCTGAAAAGCGCAATTGGTGCCAAAGGTGGCCTAAATAAATATTAATATTAAATAAGGTGTGTACAAAATTATTGCCGTTTGACTACTTTTGTGACCCTGTTTCAGTGCGTCCTTGCAATAAATGTTTCATAACTTCTACAAATATTATCCGATTCATTTCAATTTTGGTATATAGAATCCCGATACTTGTGTCTTATAAGTAGTTACAACATTACTTTTACAACTTAAGTCTGTATATTTTTATTGTTTACAGTTTTAATAGCGAGCGTTCGAATATTTTCGTGGCTCACTGAATTTGTTCTAGAATTAATAAATCAGGTTTCACACTTTTAGAGATGCTATCTAAATAACTTTTCTTGGCGAATACTAGATAACCATTGCTTCGAAGCCACCCAAAGCAAAGATCAAAGGCGTTTCGACGTTCGATAAGGATCGCTTCGATATTCTCCAGGGCCGTAAAAATGCATAAAAGTTTCGATGGCTTCCCTGTACATCCCGCCACAGGCAAAAGTTTGTTGTGAACCATTGGAACGGAGTCGGCACGAAGGATTTATCGCTGGCGAATGCTTATTGGCTGAGCGTTGTGAAATGATACAAGGTGTACTCACTTTACACGGCAAACATTGCAGATACACGGGGAGTTTGAAAAGAGTTATGCCGCAGGGGAAGAAACGAACGCAGATATTGGGAGTGGCAGACCGAGAAAATATCTGTAAACTAGAAAATTCGTTCTCGTAGATTCTCTGAGAAAGAGAGATCTATTCGTGGAAGTGCACTGACCTATTTATATGTATAAATGCTTAAAGGTGACCTGCTCCTTTTATCATTCAGAAAAATTAACTTTTACTAAATATGCAAAGAACTTACTCGAAACTGAGTCAAAAAAAATTATCCAAATAATAGTTAGGTTATATTACCATTTTTCATAAGATTTTTTAAAAAAAATATCTGCCGAAATTTAACCTATACTCGTAAGTATGGTTCAAACTTAATCTTTATGACACTGTTCTTTTGTTTAATTATAATGTTTTAACTCGTGACAATCGACACATTAACTTGGGCGAATTCCACTTACGCCCAAATCGCCCGTGATTTTCATTAAGGTAGGTTCTCCTGTACGCGACTGGACGCATCGTCAAGAATTTCAAAGTCGATTATCTCGAAAATGAAGCGCGATATAAAAAAAAGTTACTCTTTCTTTTCGACTTACAACAAGTAAATAACTCGAGGAAAAGGAATAAAATTTTTTGATATTGCGCTTCATTTTCGAGAAAATCGGCTTTGAAATTCTTGACGATGCGTCCAGTCGCGTATAAGGAAACCTACCCTAATGAAACTCACGGGCGATTTGGGCGTAAGTGGAAGTCGCCCCTAATAGAACACTAGGAAAAGTTACAAATACTCAGAAATCTGTATGACGTGAAGTCGTTGAGATAATCATGAAAATTCACCTTCAGTACAGAAGCACAGCTCACAAGGGAAGATCCCGAAGCCGAAAATTCAAAAAATTCTGAAACTTTGTGAATATGTAGAGGATTTCCTCCTGATTACAACACAATTTTTAGTTGCTGCCCAAATTCACTCGAAGGGGGTGAAATTATCCCCTGAAAATTCGGCTATTTTCCGATGTTGTGTTATATCTCGCGAACTGTAAGAGATAGAAAAAAAGTGTCAAGACAAAAGTTACTTCTTTTAATTAGGTCTATCATTTGGTAAACAAATATTTTACAGTTCACGAGTTATAACACAAAATCGGAAAATAACCTACTTTTCAGGGGGTCAAGTACACCCCCTTAGAGTGAACTTGGGCAGCAAAGAAAAATGGCGTTATAATCAGGAGGAAGTTCCTTACATATTCACGAAGTTTCAGAATTTTTTGAATTTTCGGGTTCGGGATGTTCCCTTGTCAGTCGATTGCGGTCGCATGAATTCGACTAGTGATCTTAAAATCGGAATAGTACTTGGGGGGGGGGGGGGGGGGGGGTTCATGCGCGAAAAGTCGAGCGTTACGAAAACTGTGACAAAACTGGGTGATAATGTCTCGTCTTATAACCTCAAAACTAAAAGCAACGTCCAAACAATAAATATAGCGTCGCGTGAACAAAGGATGTCGGTACCTGAGATGACCTTCAAACCGAGCGCGTAACCGCAGTGAGCGTGAGCAGGGTTGCCAACTTTTTCTCGGGAAAATATAGTACTTTGCGGCTAAATGTTATAAAAAATATAGTACAAAAAATATAGTACTTTTCAGAGAAAAGTGGTACAAAATAAAACTACATTAAAACATCTTATTTTCTAAATGTATATTTTTTTGCATTTTACATGATTAATTAATTAATTAATAAACAATAAGTGGTTTCGGCGCACTGGTTCGGTCAGTTAAATAATTTAAAAGCTAATTTGCAATTTTAAAAATTATAAATTTCCGACGTTTCGGTCTGCGATTTAGACCTTTTTCAAGCTTTTACCACATGAACATCAATTAGTGGTATTTTGACGGTTGTGGTGAGGTTGAAAATGTTCGTTCGGTCAATAATTGTTAAATTCGTTCTTAATATTTAATGGTCTCTCTTTTGACTCCGTTCTAGCCACGGTTTTGTTTCACCTTTAAATGGTCCTCCAAGTTATGTTTACCTCAGTCATGCTACAACCGACTCGTGTGTTACACGTCGTATCAAACGTGTGACTTTAAAGCGAACGCAGTATACTTTATAAAAATATCTTTCCTTGAAAAAGGTCTAAATCGCAGACCGAAACGTCGGAAATTTATAATTTTTAAAATTGCAAATAAGCTTTTAAATTATTTAACTGACCGAACCAGTGCGCCGAAACCACTTATTGTTTATTCTAAAAATACGGTCGATAGCTTAACTACTTTAATTAATTAATTGTTACTAAATACTTTCTTTACTTCGTTCATTAGAAAACGATTGAACAGATTCGTACATAAATTCTAAATTCATAGTACTCCTAATACAGAATCCGTCAGCTGTCATCACCATGCTACCAGCCCTCCATCAAAGGGAATAATTTGCCGCCACGGTTTCGCCGTCGCATCGCAAACTGGTGTTGTTGTTGCCGCATACTTCGGCAAGAAAGACCTGGAGCAACAGTATTAGCCGGAAGGACTTCAGGGGCAGCCTGGCACTGATGAATAAATTTCGCGGGCAGAGTTCAGAAATTACGCCGCCATTATTCACCGATTCGGCTCTATTATGCCTCGATCCGGCGGTGTCTCAGGCAATTAATCGAGGCATCTGTAATTGTCACGTCCAAGGGCGTACGTCTGAAGTCGCTATTATTACATGTACGCTGCGTGCATGCCGCGGACGTCGCCGTCGGAACAAAAGCCCCCCCGCAGTTAGACCCAGACAACGACTACTCGCAGCTCCAGAAGAGGCTGCAATCAGAATCTCTTCCCGGACGCGTACACGGTGTCCCGTATTCACGCTTCGAGTGCACCTAGGACTCCTGACGAACACATGTAGGCCCGCGCACATAAGCGCACACCCAGGCGCGGGCATACGTGCCCGCGTGCAGACACGAAGGCAGTGAAGTGCGTAGGAGTGAAAGGACTGGATGCGAGAAGACAGTCTGCTATGGCGGTGCAACAGTAAGCAGGGTAGCGGAGTGGAGACACTTAGGAGAAGTTGGCTAGTCGTAACGGCAGGAGGGAGACAGGTGGCATCAAATTATTGCAAACAATTACGTTTAATGAGAAGGTTAACACCGGCAGTTGAGGGGGAGGAGGCTGGTGCGAACGTGGATGCAAATGTGCCGACGCCGAGTAATTAGCAAACAGAGTAGACCTCGGCCTCCACCCTTCTTCGTCCTTCTCCCTTCCCTTTCAACGATGCCTTCCCTGACGCTTCAGAGCGCGCAAGGAGAATCGAGCGACTCAGCTTCCTTTCGCGTACATGGATGTTTATGTGTACACACGGGAGGATGCATGCGACGTCTATGTTAGATGCATCCTCGTACGGCCCCCGTCTTGCGTGTGAGGCGTATCTCTGGTGCGTCACGATCCCTCGGTGCGTCAAGCCCCTTCAACACATTTAATTCCCTGAGACGCTCGATTGATAATGCGTGCCAATGTGTTTTGGAAATTTCAAGCAGTAGCGATGAGAAAGTGTCACTCGCGGAACACTGATTTCGAGGATGCTGGGGGAGAGTGCAACCGATATCTGTCATTTCTGCTGGCAAGCACTTCTGCAGGATCAGTATTGCTGGGGGAAATGCGCTTGACATTGCAGAAAAAGCAACAAGCATTCTGCAACGTCGCGACTTCGAGATGAATCTTTTAGTGTGAACATTCGACTGCGCGATGGCTTTGCTGTAGTATGGCTGCGCTATGCGGTAATATTATAAACTCGAAAATATGGAATGAAATTTGTTTTATATATAGCTCCATTTTCGAGAAAATCGAATTAGAATTGGGTAGAATACAAAAGTAAGTGTGGAATAAGTGTGCGTGGAATAGATCCTTGTTAAAAAAAAGTGTCGAAATTATTGAATAACTTTTTTTTCGAACGTGGTTGTATTTTTGAAAAAAATCGATTTGAACATGGAATTTCAGAAATCGGTTTTTTGGAATGCAAAGTTGCGATGAAAAAAAGTTATTCCATAATTTCGAAGTATTTTTGGACGACGATTCACTTCATTTACCTACAATCGTAGCATATTTAGGCAGATTTTTAGTTTCCGAAATCAATTTTCTCAAAAACCAAAGCCGCGTATGAAAAAATTTCATTCCACATTTTCAACTTACTTTTGCATGAGGAATTACCTCCTTTCTAGTTTCACCACGATTTCGAAAACACCTAGTATACATTGTGAATTAAGAAATTCGAGTGTTTTGTGATAGAGGAAGATTAGGGTAAGCAGGGCCAGTAGATGGACAGTTTAGCTGATTCCGAAGTTTACATCAAGGTGTTTCTTAGAAATATCTGTTGTATTAAAAAAAATCAAAAGCTTTGCACGTAAAAATGAACAAATTTAAAGAAAAAAATAACTGCAAGTAAAAAAATTAATGTATTTAAGGATAAAATGATGAAAATTCTACTCATAGCCCGTATCACAAGTAGATGGACGATAGGGCTAGCAGATGGACAGTTCAGAACCAAAAGATGGACGGGTGTCTGGCTAGACGAGTAAAAGACTTATTAGCTTATAGTAGGTACCTAGATTAAGTTATTTTTTGTTAAAATATAGTTTATTTCATCAAAACTAAAAACGTATGGAGTCTTCATTGCCAGAAACCGGTGCAACAGGTTATGAGCCCAGGCCGCAAATAAAGTGAGGTTATGTCTAGCCTAAAGTGGCCAGACGTCCCGGATCGTGTGGGACTGTCCCGAATTTGAATTGTTTGTCCCGCATTGAAAACTGTCTCGGAAAGTGTCCCGGATTGGATATGTAACCTTTTTAACATTTTCTTAGTGGCACAAAGTAAAAATATATATCCACTAGTTCCTTTTATAATATCATCCAAGGCTCTATTTAGATCATTACATGTATATTGATGTACGGTATATTTTTTTTAATGCTTGCCATCTAAATAAAAAAAGAAAAATAAGATACCTACAAGTAAATATGTATATATACCCTATAAAGAAAATAAGTGAACGATTTGATAATAATTCCGACAAAGTTTAGCACCTCAAATAAGTTCTTAATTTTGAATATTAGAAAAAAATGTCGGTAAAGGGTGTTCAACTTACAAGGAAAGTTAGGCAAGCCCCTAATTCAGAAAATTATGCATCTTTATGTGCAGGTAGGGTAGTTCATCCGTTACATAAACCTATTTTTTGTTGGTGGCATAGTGCGGCTTTAGGACGTGAAATCACCCCTTGAAAAAAATGCAGAATTTTCTTTTTCCTGAAATATCTCGAGAACGGTGAGTGATATCGAAAATCAGTTTAAACAAAATTTGCATCTTTTTGTTATATCTACAAAACTGCGTAAAAGTAATAATAGAAAAATTCACACTTTTCAAGCCACCCCCACCAACAACCCTTAAAATGAAGTTTTTGTATTTTGTAAATATATGCAAAAATACCTCTTTTTACACATATAAATAGTTTATGTATTGTATTTTTTGTAAACAAGCAGTTTTAGCAGTTTTTAATCAGAAAGTCGAATAATTGAAAGTTATTCTTAATAACTCTCATGGTTTTAAACGTTGTAGGATCACCTTGACCTTTTGAAATGGAAAGTAATGTTATTCAACGTGTTCAGGGGAATCCAAAAAGACTTGATACGATCAGTAAAACATTTATAAATGAAAAATATTTTAAACATTTAACAGTCACCGTCTTCCCATATCATTATTAATTTTGACGATATTCATGGGGTTGATTAAAATGGGACCTTCACAAACACAGAGCTCCATGAAGAGACGTTGGCCAGTGTGCTGCTAACAAAAAGTGAGATCCATAGCGTGACAATCGGCTAAATTTGTAACTTGTCGAGTCGCTAGGCTAAAAAACCTGAAGAAGGATTCCGGGTGAATGAGCACATTGGTATCTACGACGGAAAGTGTTTTAGTTTACCACATCTACCTAATTAAGACTTAGGGATGTTCATAGAGATGTTGATATTATTATGGTACCTAAGTTGATCCATCTAACGTAAGGATTAGAACAGTAGGTGGCGCAAAAGGAGTTATCTGGATTTAATTTCTGAAATTAAGGATGATTAAGTTATCGTGATTTGGTATACTTCCATTGAACAACGTTTGCTTTACTTATCGACTGTAGTATCAGAATGCAAGTCACTCAATAATCCTACATTCTCAACAGCCATTATTGGATTTTATCTGTGGTGCACATAACGGTTGGATAGTAGAGAAGCGCCGTTTCACACACTCGACTCAATTGAAACACACGCACGCTATTGGAAACCGCAGAGTTATTACTTTGACAATAGATATCGAAGTTCCGTTAAGTTTTCGCGAAACATTGAGCATATTCTACAATTTGATCGTATGCATGTGCAAATACGGACACAAATAAACATTGTGCATCTAACCATTATTTATTGTAGACACTTGTTCCGATCGATATTATTTGATTTTCTTGAATCTGTCATCCATGTTTTTACGGTAGAAATGCATCACGAGGCAAGGAATCTGCTGTACATTAATCGAAAAAAATTTTATATAAAGAAAATGTCTTTTCCTTCTATAACAAAAGTAAAGTTTTCTGGAAGTTGCAAAATTCGACAAATGAGATATCACTGTAAGTATAGGAATATAAATATAAAAGTGGAAAATTGTTTCTTGCAAATACAAAATTTAGAAAAAATGATATATTCTCATATTTCAATAAATCATTGAGATTGTAAACCTTTTGCATAAAATCGTGATCTCTACCTTTTACGGTTAAGAATTTATATATACTATAACAAAAAATTATTTTGTTTGTAAATCACACATCGTGGAAAAATTTTCTTTTGGTAGTGTAATAAAAAACTGAGCAATTCTTTTATTTACAGTTTTATTCTATCTCGTACCATTACAAAGTTATATTTAAAAAACGAAAAAACGCGATAACTTTAAGGGCTGATTACCCCTTCAGAGTAAATTTCCGCGGACAAAAAAGCTGCTCCATGCATAATCCAATATGCTCTGCAATACTCTACATTCACACAAAGTTGCATTAAAATAGATTTTTCAGTTTGGGAATGTTTCCCTGTCAGATATATTTACATGTAATTGCATTGATATTCGAAGACACGACTGTATTTTCTCAAACAACAAAAATATTATAAAAAACGAAAATTGTGAGGGATCCAACGTGTTTTAGTCTAAATCTGTGTTATATTAATACAATCAAAAAATCGTTTTTTATTTCGTTATCTTTTTTTTAGTAGTATTTCTGTTGTTATTTAAATAAAAGACGATGACTTACTTATATAAAGTAAAACAGATTTGTTTTTATTAAAAAGTACATAATAGTTTGGGAACACAACGTCTATGCAGATACGCACATCTGAAGATATCACTATAAAATCCCCACTGGAATAAACACTCACTACTTTTAAAAGTACAGCATACCTTCGTTACATATTTAAAACTCACAATTAGAGTCGTCTTGCAGCTGGAATTGCCAAAATTATCAGCAAACGTAAACAAACCCCGAACGAAGTATTTCAATGAATTTGGCAATGCGGAATGAAAAACCAATCGTGCAGAAGTAACCGTCCCGCATGTTTGCTCGCGTTGAAAATAAACTCTATTGTAGTTTCCGAGTTTGCCGAATAGTTTTTGCGGCTGTCGTGGGTGCGAATACGAAATGCGTTGTTAGGGGTTAACATAGCATCACCGTGGCCCGACTGTCGAGCATTTTCGTGAGAAATGTTTTGACGTGACAGTTGTCACAGGCAATCGGCGGCCTTCGGTGAACGGGATCCGAGTACAGGCGAATAGTTGCAGAGGTGGTCCGTCAACAGGATGCCTGTACTAGAATAGTTGCTGTTACAGTGACAGCTCGTGACGCGACGGTTATGGTGGATCAGGAATCACGTGCTAGTGTGCTGTTTCAAACATATCCCTCTGGCGTGTATAACCGTACCGTTTAAGCAGTATCGATTTGCAAGTAGCCTACTAGATGCACACACGGCTCATTCGGTTGTGTCCGCGTGCCTTCGATTAGTGGTCGACTTCGCATGGTTGACGATTTTTTAGTCGGACATTTCTACAATATTTCATGAACATGGTTTGGGGCATTGCCACGCCATAGGTCCCCGTCTAGGACACTTCTATTTCGATGAATATATTTTAGGACGTGGATTTGGGAGGTGATGTAATAAATATTGTTAAACTATACGTTGGTTATGTAACATTAGGGTGGTCCTTATTTATACGTGTCGATTTTTTTTTTGTATTTCTTTGCACCCACCACCTAGAACTATTTGATAGAAAAATAGTCCCTGGAAAAGATTATTGCAATCGGACAACAGGAAAGGGTGTCGATCAGGCCTTAAAGGTTAGAATTTGTCAATTGTTTGACTTTGAAGAATTTCTCGAAAATGGTAAGGCCTATCGAAATTTTCTTCAAATAATATTAAAAGAGCATTCAATTTTCTACAATTTTTGTATATACAAGTTTCTCGTGCTTCCAACCACTTTTTAGATAACAGCGTTTGAATACAGAGAAGTCCGCACTACGCGCGTATAGACAATACGTCACGCCGTACAGGTGGGCATCTTAGATTTTGATGTTTTTCCGACGTCTCTAAAAGAATAGCATCCAAAGCTCTAATTAATTCATCATTCCTGGTATTGTCAATTGTGCGTCGTAAACAACTTTTTCAGGCTTTCCAAAAAAGAAAAACTCCGCTGCTGTGAGGTCTGGTGAACGAGGTGGCCACATTGTGTGCCCATTTCGTCCAATCCAGCGATTTGGAAATTTATCATTTAATAACCGTGTTGCAGCACGTGAGAAATGGCCTGGACGACCATCGCGCTGGTACCATATCTCTCGGCGATTTTCCAGCTCAAGGTCATACCGAGGTACATGGTTGAAATCATCTAGATATGATATATGTACAGGGTGAGTCACCCAAGAGAACCCACCTGAATAACTTCTGCAGTTTTTGAGATAGGGAGAAATGTTTGAGACAAATATTGTTTGGTTCCGAGGGGCCCATTACGTGGTGGACAGAACTTTTCTCAGGTGGAGGTGCTTAGGAGATGTGAAGGTCAACTAAATTTTTTTAAATTGAACCTTGTATCTACAGACGTCCAAAATACCTACATGGTTCAATTTAAAAAAATTATGTTGATGTTGCGTACGAGAATGTTTGACGCGTTTGCCGAACCGTAGGCGTACTTTTGAACACGACAACTTAATATCTCGTGACAGTTCAGGGTGTTAATAATTCTGTACTCGTGGATTAACATGACCAAATAAATGGTGTATTTAACAAAGAATCAACTAGGTACAAGATGAGGAATGAATATGTATGACTTGCTCGTACGAGAGCTTGCTTCGATCTGCCCGTGGAAAGAATATTTCCGCTAACGTAAAAGCTAAGACAACCCGATTGGTTGCTTCCGAACAAAGTGGTGAGAAAATGAGACCCGTAATTGGCTGGGCCCAAAGCTGCTAGGCGTGCGGGATCAGTCAGTGGTGGGAAATCGCGTGGTCCGAGGGAAAGTCGTTCTCAACCTCGCACCGTGGGTCTGGCGAAACTCAGCCCCGTGACACCACTCGACAGACCCAAACAATCTTGGGTCTAGGCTCGGGCCGCGACATCCAGCGTTGCCAGGGATTGTTTGTGGCTAAACACCTACAGGAGTGGTGGTAATGTGTGCGTGAACTGGCGCTAGCGCCAAGGCAGCCGAGTGGCCCCAACGCGAAGCCAACCACGGCCAACCAGCGTCGGCGGGAAATCTGTTGTCGACACTGGTTGGCCGTGGTTGGCTTCGCGTTCGGGCCACTTGGCTGCCTTGGCGCTAGCGTTAGTTCACGCACGCATTACCACCACTCCTGTGGGTGTTTAGCCACAAACAATCCCTGGCAACGCTGGCGACATCTGGCTTATATCTGCCCAGATCCGTTACAACTGACGCTTAATAAAATGTCCTGAAGTTCTGGCTGGGTCTAAACAGTGACGGAGACAAACTACAGAATTTGGCGTCTCAACAGTTGACCTTCAAATCTCTTAAGCACCTCCACCTGAGGAAAAGCTCTGTCCACCACGTAATGGGCCCCTCGGAACCAAACTACTTTTGTTTCACACATTAACAAAAACTGTAGTAGTTATCCAGGTGGCTTGTTTTAGGTAACACCCTGCATAACATGCATAACGAGCTGGCGAACTCTGCTGACCCCTGTATGTTCTCAAAAGAGTACAATAGCAAAAACTTGTTCTCAAAAGAGTGAAGTAGAAAGAACTTTTTTCTAACACATTTAAATCGCTCACCTTCAAAATTCACATTATAGATATTAGATTTACTGTAAAAATTATCTTCATACTCTTTCCCTAGTAGCATTTATTGTTGGAATTTGGATGGCCAACTAATTCCGAACTTGGGGACACTGCGGGCCAACCAGAAATGCTACTAGGGTCATTCCACGCCAAATCGATCACTTTTTTCCCTCGATGTCTCGGATTTTGTTCAAACTTGAATATGTTGTAGTCCTCGTGAAATTAGGAGGGGTTTAATTCACCATTTTGTCGATTTCTAGTTTGTTTAAAAAACACAAGGCCTTGAATTTTGCGATTTTTGCCTATTTTCGTGAAAATGGGTTGTACTTATGAATTTTTATCTCGGAAACTATTTATCGGATTTAGTTGATTCTTACGGCATTTTAATGTAGAAGGATCGGCCTTCCTGAATAATTTTTTCCAGGTCGAAAACCTGATTTTGCAACATTGAAAATTATAAATAAAGTTTTATTTTGCAAATTGAGGCTCAAGGTCACGATTTTAAAAATCCGATAAAAATACCACCATATTCGCTGAAGAATTTTCTATAAAATCAGCCTACCTCTTGTTGGTAATTTGCATATTCAACGTCGCTGTAGGCTGTTAAAGACAGCGGCGCGCGCGGTTTCAAGTATAAGCGAGCCGCGCGCTCCGCTATTACGGTCGCCTGACCGTACCGCTCGCACACTCTATTACTTCAAACAGGTCTAACAACGATAGAAACAATAACGGCAGCTCACGTACCCATCACAAGGGTGTCATTTATACCTACAGAAGAATTAAACTAGGGTTCTTATTATTTAATTAATATTGATTTTATAAATAACTTTACTGGATTCTTAACTGAGATCCGCATCTTACCATCCCTCCAATCTTCTGTAAGCTCTTATTTCTCTAAGCTTCTCCCAAAACAGCCATGAGTGCTATGGCCTCTGAGGGGAACGTAACTACGTGGATGGCTCACGTGCGAAGATTATTAGCAGCGATACGACACGTTTACGGAACAACGAATAGGCGGAGATTATGTCTGTGGCTTTGGTCTTGCACTTAGACCGCAAATGTCTATCTTCACTGACGGGTCGCATCAAACAAAGCGGGGTATACGGTATCAGATCGATGATTTGTTTGTGCCACAGGCTTGAAACTAAGCAATGAAATTGTTCGGGGTTCAAAGCCAGGGTTAAGTGTAGCATTACCAAGCATTCGTTGTGTATTTTGGGGGTTCTTGCAATTAAACAATTTACGGAGATGAAACAGCATTTCACAATTCAAGAAATAGTCATTTTATGAGTTATCTCAAACTATATGTCGGATTGAAAAATGTTTAGAGGCAGGTTACATTCCTCTCATCCTTTCCTGATTTAGTAGACAAAACACATTTTAGTGGTAGAGGTCGTCAGTACTGAAATTTCGAACGTATAGGGGAAACATTGGGAATTCGCAATCCTTGGACTTAAATTAGACATTACACACACTTAAACATTCTGTATTCTCCTTCAAGGGTAGTTTATGAGGGAAATGCTTAATTACCATACGTCATAATCCAGCGGATTGCTTTCAAAAAGTCGCAATCATCCAAGTTCTCTTCAATAATCTTCCTTCAATACCATCATGTGCAATTGGACATTTTTTCGAATCTACATTTATTATTGGAGCATAACTAGATACATCCATGAATCCCATATGTCAGGCGATTCATAAATTCATGCCAGTACTTCAGGCAGTGAATCTACACTCTGAAATAAATAAAGGGTGGTTGTGCGTGCTCTTATTTCTGAATTACAAAATATCAAAGGATATACCTGAAGAGTTTGATTTTTATCTCAATATTCGTTCCAAATACTTTGAATTATTTTCTGAAGCATTTAACCCTTACATGGCGGATAGCCTGAGAGTCAACGACAGGCGTGGGTCCCCTTTGACCCATAATATAATTTTTACATAATTTTTAGCTGCAGTTTTCATATTACATTTCAACTTTGTTGTGATCTAAAATTCTTATTCTTTTAAAGCAGTGATTAAAGAAAATAATAAGAAACAAGTAATTTCAGTCGGATCTCGAAGGACCCTGCATCCGCCAGGCGAGGGTGAGAATCTATTGTGTCCATTCCATAAATTGATAATATTAATGAAATCCAGAAACAGATACAGCATAGATTCAAAATTATTTGAACGATATTTCTCAGAGTTTGAGACTCGTTATGTTATACAATATTTATTACTAAGTTTAGTGGGAATTTATGAATCACCCTGTAATTAGCGAAGTCTATATTTCAAACTTTTGTTAAGTTGTAGCGAGTTAAAACAGCTTCTCCGCATTATGGTTATCTGGCAAGTTTGCTATGGAATTTTTTCTTCACCTATAACACCTTGTAGTTTCGTCGTTAAACGTAGCAAAGATCAGGACAATGAAATTAGAAAAATTAATATCGATTGACAGATGCAACAACGAATAAAGCAAGAGACTTCATTGTGGACAGTTGTTCAATTGTTTTATTGTTTGTAATCAATAGCGTTTATGAATTAATTATAGCCTGAAAACTACTCCACAAGAAATGATTCTAAAAGTATTGACAATTTCATTAATTTCAATAGCTGTTCCTAACTAATACATAGGTTTCTTCATTTAAGGGTGTATTCTAGTGTAAGACGCGCTTTTACTTACACAATCTTTAGTATTTTTTTGTATAGCATCTATACAATATTTTCCGCCACAATTTGGTTCATATATTTATCCATGTTTGAGTAATATTTAAAGATTTTATGGGGGAGAAATAAAATCTTTAACAAGTTTACGTTAAGTTTTACGATTTAAGTTATTCATCGAACTTTTAACTTTTAAATCATTTCTTTTCGGTTTTATAAATTAATTTTGTACATTAACACTTTAATTCTGTTATACGAGTTCAGAGTTAACAGTTATTTTATGCTCGATTAATAAAAGTTCTCGAGTATCATATATTTTTAAACAGATATTTGTGGGTAAAATATAAAAGTTAGGCATATTTTTTTAATTAGTATTATTTAAGGTTTAAGGTATTGAAAGCAGGATAAATCTAGAAGTGAAAGCACATTGCGATTATATTTGCATCGAACGGTTTAAGGCTTCAACTTCAATCTACCTACTCCACATTTCCAGGAAATCTGCTTATCACAACTTTAACTAAAGTTAAAGTAGAATAAAAATGTTCCTGTTTAACTAGAACTTTCTTCCACTTTCAAGGAAATAAAAGTTTGTCATTTACACAAAAATGTATGGAATAAAAGATTCAGTTAATGCGAGCGAACTGCATTTTATAACAGAGTTCTCGGAACAGAAAATATAATAGTTATAAAATTACAGCTACTTCATGATTAATTAAAATTTTTAACAGTTTCATTCGACCCCTGATTCGAACGCATTCGCTAAAAAAGAGTCTTCCCATGGTTGCCGTGATTCCGGCTCTCCTGCTCGTATGAAATAAAAAGGACCAAAATGATTCATAATTAGGACGAGTTTGGCTATAGCCGCTAGCAGAATTAATTCCAAATCATGTTTTTTACTCACTTTTTTAATCCGCGGAAGGTACGAAAATCAATAGTCAAACTTCAAAGAGCCGCCATTTTTTTAATTACCAATTTTTCCCTTCATTCCACTACCAGCTGCAGCCAAACTTCTTTTTTTATTTCAGATGAGCAGAATAGCCTGAATCATGACAACCATGCGGGAGACTTTATTTCAGCGAATGCGTCCAAACGCTTGCACTGTCACAATCTTCAAATATTTATCTCTAATAAAATTGGTAAACATTACTGAAATATGGATAAATATACGAACCAAATTGTGGCGGAGAAAGTTGTACAGATGCTTTATAAAAAAAGTACCAAAGGTTGCGTAAGAAACAGCGCGTCTTACACTAAAACACCCCCTTAATCAACGTCCACAGGGATTTCTAAACAAAATATTTAACTCAGCAAAATGGTGGCACATCAGGATCCGCTATCGTACGCTACGAACAAAAAAACACTAGCGGATCCTACGTCGAACAAAAGCGAAGGAATCACGATGCTAAACGAATCCCGACGAACCGAACTGAAGTGCCGCAAAAGCTGTGTATCAGATCGGTAATTGCAGGATCGGCACGGAGCACGAAACGTTTCCCGTATCACGCGCGCAGATCATTACGCCCGCCCGCGATGGCGACACATTAGCGGCACATTAGCGCAATAAAAAGCCATTTACCGGAACGGCGAAATGGAAAGAAGCTTCTGATCGGAGCATCCGCGCCAGCTGAACTATTACGTTTCGGCGGAATCGGCGATAATACAAGCCAGCCTTAATGTAGACATTACCGCTTGATTCTGTACCCGATTGGAAGAACCGATGTGGCCGTTACCGACGCCTATTTAACAGAGTATATTGCCGGGCGCAATATTCCTGGTGGCGATGGACCGTCCCCAGAGATAAAGGCGGAGAGAAAAGGACGTCTGGGGCGGAATAAGGGGTGAGGGGTGAGAAAAAAAGGAGGAATAGCAGCGGGGAAGTTGGGGGATCTGAGCAACACTCGTATAAGACCAGAGCTAAGCAGCTTATCTGTTGATGATGCACTGTATTTTCCGCTGCTACTCAGCCCGCCGTGGGCTGCCGCTAGACAGCGGAGTGTTCCCGCTTGATAGCGTGTCGTTTTCTACCGCATAACCCACCCTTTATCCTTTCTTCCTTCTTACTAGCCGCCTCGGCTACGTTTTCCCTTCCAACGATGAGCGTCGGTATCACGGCTCAACCACTGTTCCCCGCGTCCGTAGGAACACAGCGTTGCTCCCTCTACCATTCCGCCCAACCACCGCCCGCCGATTCCTGTCCAGACGTCACTTTTCCAACCGCGCTGGTCTCACGTCCGACGCGTGGCGGCCAATTTAGGGTATCTTCATCGTTCCAACCTACCTTGAAGGCGACTTATATTTTCTTTTTTTTTAATTTCGCCGTGGCGGCAACGGGGAGAGGAATTTGGTTCTGGATCTTGGTTGGGATAGGGTGTCACGGGTTGGTTTGCTTGAGGATGGTAGGTAAATAATGGCGTCACTTAATTATATTTAATTCTTTATGTTCGAAAAGGATTTGTTGAAATTCTTTTATAGATATTGAAATAAAGTGGGAATAAGCTTTCAGTTTAAGCCTTCGTGGTCACACGGGGTGTTTCGTGCTCCAGGCATTCTTAATAGCTTTTTCAATATTTCTGTAAATTTTTAGACGTTAATATTAAAATTTACAAATTTGGTGAATTTTAACAAAGAGAATCGTTTGTTTCCTCAACTATTTTTTCAACTACCATCATATCGAAATTTACACTTGTAGAAAAAGAGTGTTAGAGCATGATTGTGTGAGTATTGCGAATGTACAATTGTAAGTCAAAAGTAAAAAGATTCAAAAATACGAAAATTGTTACTCAAAAATGACGAAGGGGAATCACTTGGGGATTTTCAACCGTTTTGGGGGTAGCTCCAAAAATGTGAAAACGACATATCCTTGTTGACATGAATGTGGATCCAGCCCATAGGCATTCATTATTTAACATTTAAAAGCAATTTGGTTTTTAATTAAAAGTGACGTTTTCGAAGAATCAATTCGAAGTTTATCTCATAATTCATATAGACATTACACACTGTTTCGATTTAGTGTCATAATTAAATTAATGAAAAACCAAAAGCTTATCCCGCATATGTGTGTATAACATATTTTCATTCCTTTCACACCTCAAATCAATCGCAATAAAGTGGTCCACACTCTTCCGCTTAATTAATGTGTTATGGATTCAAATCAAGAGACACTCCCGTGGCTATATAACGCCGAGCGGTTTTTGGAAGAACCCTGAGATTACCGAATCTCAATAACGGCTGATCCGACTAAGTTTTGAATGGTCTTAATGGATAGCTTGGGTTTGATTTACATAAGAAAAGTGTCTTCGTTTTGTTCCTACGTGCCTTATGAGCTGAGATATTTCGATGCAAAGTTGCAATTTGCCGAATTTTATGTTAAGAGATTTTCTCCATCGTCAAGTGTTGGCAAGAGGGGAACATGAAAGGGAGAGGAAATGTCTCCAATATGCACGTTGTTCATTCGATGAAGGTTTCGGCACTTTCGGCCAATCGCGTAACAAACACGATTTGTTGTCGCGTAACAGCCAGACAGAGAGCACATCTGTCAAGGTAAACGTAACCTAGCTAGTGTCAAACCATCATAACCTGCCAAGTGTCAAAGTAAGTAGTCAACATTTTTCAAATGTCACGGGTTTTTACACCATTAGGACACTGAATTATTGTCCCAATTAACAAGGTAAGTCGCCAAAATTTTTTAATACATTTTTTATGTAGAGCTTCTAGAAACAAAGGGGACGCACAGACTTGGAAGTTGCCCGGAGAAGGTTCGACAGAGAAATATCTTCTTTCGCACAAGTTTCTAGAAATTTATACCAGGCATGTACAAAATAATAATATATTGTAACAAATTGCATTTAAATTGCCAGATATTTTTATACCAGTAAGCCATTTTTAATTTAGAGTTTCTACAGGATGATTCTGGAGCTCCGCCCGACAATGGATGCGTCCTGGTACCCCGTGGCGAGGTCAAGCCCCCGCAGTGCCCCACCGAATTTTAGGGCTTTCGACCCTCGAAGGGGTTGGAGTGCCTATTAAGAAGTGAGAAATGTTCAACTTCCGCATTTCTCATCAGATCTTTGCGAAAACGACGCCAGTTGATTCCTTATGTTTCGCCGATGAAACTGACACCAAGAACGACGTAATTCGGAAAATAATGAAGGAAATTCCATGAAAAATTAATTTCCATAACCTCAAGCTAACTTCGTTAATAATAGTCCGATTTACAAGAAATTTGGTATAATTTTCATCTCTCCGAATTGATGTTGCTAAACTGAATAAATATGTATAAATTGCATTAAAATCTTTTTCTTTCTTTCTTGTCTCAGTGGTGTCTTGTCTTGTTTTATATTTATTAACCAAGACAATTAACATTTTTTTCGGAGAGTAGCGCCAAGTATTTGGAATAAAATATTTATTCGTATTAAAATATTTATTTGTATAAAAATATATCTGCTTAATATTATTTAATACATTTTGTCTTTGTATAAATAGTCATTGTGATAATTGGCGCAATTATAGTATATCATTACTTTTGTAAAGTTAAAAAATATAGCACATTAATAAATTTATATTAATTTACGACAATGTTTTTAAATGCGATTCTTTTTGAATGGGTTATAATGGTTATATACTTGGCGCTCTTTTTTGTACCTTTCTTTAAAAAAGGTAATTTTGTGGGGATTATATTATCGTCACTTCAAAAGTAAATATCATTTTTGAGATACACAAAATTCAAAATCTACACAAATTTTTCTATTTATAAGGTGTCCCGAAAATAGCGTAGTAAAAAGGAAACGATGTTGAATATGTTTTTAATTTATTTCACTGACGCGTTAATGAGAACTGTGGCTTTCTTGCATTTATGAGAATTTTGAGGCAGAGTATCATTTTGAATTCAATGTGCATTATGCTACACGTTAACGATGTTGTTACCGTCCTACGAGAATTAGGGCGGAATTTATACACAATGGCTGTGAATTGTGCTAACGCTATTTTAGCTATCCACTGCGCTGTATTACAATATGCTACTGTTCGTTTGTTGCATAACGAATTCATTAATCTCCCATTTTCTCACAGAATAAATTCTTTGCATTGTAGTTATTATTTTGCGTTTTATGCGGAAATATTAGAATATCTTTTATTGAAAGATCCCTTCAGCGACAGAAGACTCGTAAAATACTCATAGTGCAGTATGAAATTATATAAAGATTAAAAACTAAACGTTTACAAATATTACACTACTCTATGCCAGATGCAATAATATTGAAATTAAAATTCTGAATGAGTTAAAATCGAAAAAATGATACGTACTGTCGTTTGCAAAGATGACGCGTCACGTCACGAATCGGCAGTGTTGCCACCTCTACGGATTTTTCCGTAGATTTACGGATTTTTTATCTTGCCTACGGACCTACGGAATTCCAACCAGATCTTTTTTTCTTTTGTTATTCGTAATGATATGGTCAACAAATGATTTATTTTATTGTAACGACATAAGTCGCCATGTGTCTTCCACAGGGTTGCCGGGAATGTTCTTGATGGACAAGATTATCAGTGGAGGGGGACCACCTACAGAAGTGAGTGGAATTTCAATACCCCATTATTGGACTCCAGAATTAAATCAATAAGATAACAAAATTTATTCTACTGTTACACTGGCAATATTGCTAATGCAAGAATAACACTAATACGAATGTATGAATGATATTCATAAGCTTCAAATAAACAGTAATTATTATCAGTGTAAAAGTCGAAGAAATTTCGTTCGATCAAGTCAGAAATTCAAACGAGTCAATTGCTGACAGAACGGCCACGGTGCTCATTGTCAGTGGCGCCGTGGTCCGCACCATAGAATATTGTGACATAGATGGGAATGTCGTTTTTCATACCGTCGATCGGGAAGCAGGAGCGGGGTTAACAAGTATTTTGCTCATATATCATAATATATGTAGTATAATAATATATACATATACCTAACTTACCATGTACAATTTCATACATGTGACAACTGTGAATAGCAATTTTTGGCCTTTTGACATTTTAACCAAAAAATCCGTAGATTTGCGGATTTTCCAAGGGGAATCTACGGAATTCCACGGAATTTTCAGCCCTTCCCTACGGATTTCCAAAAATCTAAGGTGGCAACACTGCGAATCGGTCAGCAGCACCGCTAGCAGTGATGGGTCGCGTATTTTACGCCGCGTCGTAAATGCATTTATGACGTGTCGCAAATGTATGTATAATATGTCGTTTTTAAGCCCATTTTATACGTGTCATTTGTCGCAAATGTCGTAAATAGAAATATTCATTATTTTAAGGTTTCAACAATTAAAGTGTTGAAAAAATATAGTTTTTTCTGACTCGCTTGTTGGTTGCATGCGAATACTATAGAATACTGTAGAATACGTCGAGAATATCGAAAACTACGTATAATCACCGCGTTCATAACCCCAAAAAAGTATTCAAAAGCGTGGTGTTAATTATTGTTTTGTAATTGTTTAGATAATAACTAATAAAAATAGAATCGTGAAAGCTAAAGTAATTAGAAATAAATGTACGATAATAAATAAAATTTATTTGAATTGAAAGTTATGTAAATAAAAATATCCGTTTCAGAAAAAATGAAATTGATAAATTATTATCAAATTTATTTTTTGGGTGCAATATCCCTTTCAGTGTGGTGAAAGTAATCAAATTATATTTATTATTCTATATTGGGAAACTTAGTGGAGACGTGGCCTAAATTTCAGCCCTCTGGTGGTAAGTTGGCAAACTATTGAAAGTAGGTCCGGATCCGACCAAACATTCCGAATAAGTAATTAGTAATCGAAGAAGTAAAAATTTAGTGTTCTAACAAATTTAAAAACACTCGTTTTTCACAACATATCTAGGTATTTAAACACTGATAATCATATGGACTTCGACGGATTTCGACCTACTCTCAGTAGTTCCATTTTCTATCACTAGATGGCGTATCGAAATTCTTGGTTTCCCAATGCGTTTCTTTTACTAACCTTTCAATATCCATTTTTCGTCAGTGTAACTTAATTTAATTTAATTTAATTTTTTTCAATCAGAATTATAATTATTAATAAATTGGCACTTCTTTATAAACTATACGAAAAATGTATTATAGGTTAGTTGTTTTCATTTCAGATATACGTCATTTACGACATTTACGACATTTAAGACACGTGTCGTGTATAAAATAGAAATTTCGTGTCTTTACCCACCACTGACCGCTAGACGAAGAGAGCGAGTGGGGAATTTTGGAGTTCCGCGGGAGAGAGTGGGGCGCCGCGAGCGAGGTAGCTCTCTTGCCCCGCGCGGCGTCCGGACGCCTTCTTCTTTGCAAACGACAGTGGACATAGTAAAATATAAATATTGTCTAATTTCTGGAATGCTAGGAATATTGTATCGACACATAAATTCAGTGACAGAGGAGCATAAGAGACTTCTTCTAACAGTGGAGGTAATTGCAACGATTTTCACCTCGCCAAATTGTTCAGAAGTATAGTGGATGTGTAGCCTGCGCAATGAGAGTCGAGAAGGTTCTAACGTGAGTAAATAAGAATACAAGATTTTAGGTTAATTAAATATAAATAGTGCCTACAGCCCAGGGCCGGCTTTCTCTACAAAGGAGCCCGGGTGCAGGAAATATTTTGGGGCCCCAAACAATTTCTCAACGGTAAAAAATGCTAACATATTTTCACGAAAAAAGGATAATAATAACAATAATAAAAAAAGTAAAATAAAAAATAGAAGAAATAAACAAATAAACATTAACATATTTAAAAATATGACTTCTTTATTGCCATATCATTAATAATATTATATTGTTATATTAGGAACTATATTCCAATTTCTTTATTTCTTAATTTTATTCAAATAAAAAATTTTCATTCTCACTTTTTATTTTTGCTTTTCTTCAATTTTCCTTCCTTTGAACCCCTCGGTGCACCCCGCCACGGCCCTGCCTGCAGTAGCGAAGTAAATAATGCAGCTGTTAAAGCCGCAGAGATATCCCGCTCACAAAGAATAAAATAATGAATCTCCTTTCCGGATTTGTTTTTGGTTTAGCGTATAAAGCCATAAATTTGTATTAATAATTTTGGATGCTACTAATAATTAGTAATTTTGTTTCCCCAGAAAAAGGACCTATCGCGAGTTCTCCGTTCCAATTCCTTCTAAACTTACAAGCGCGTGCCACCTTCTGCCCACCTTTCATTGCGACAGCTTTTAGCTCTTAAACGATCCCGCACGGCTATGCTGCCGCATGTCGCGCTACATTCAGGCTCGAATCTCGTTCGAGTTGGACCAAAGCCCAATCAAACATTTCGAGCGGGTATTCAGTGCGCAAAGGCGCGATTCTCAAAATGTCAACCTTGCCTTTTGAAATGCGATAGCGAAAAAAAAGAAAAACGACGAACACTCCGCAGTCTCGTCGGCCCAACCGATCGTTTTGTGTAACTTTTCGCCGAATACCCGTGCCCAAGCGTCACTCGAGACGGAAGAATTTAATCGGCGCGAACATGAGACGCTCCCCCCTCGATACACGATCGTTATCTCCTTTTTCCCGCGTGAAATACTCGAAACGGCTTTTAATACCGTTGCCCGGGTTCAAATCAATCCGATCACGGGCCACTGTAACGGTAACGAGCGGCGGGCTGGTCGCGGCGGCTGGTGTGCAGACTCAGCTGCGCGGCGCGTCTCGATTTCCCTGCATTTTCGCTCTTTTGGTGGCTCGCATCGATCGTCCCGAAACGATAGCGCGTGCCAGTCCGTGTCCCCACCTTTTTTTTCCCTACCGTCGAACTCGCAACCCACTTTCGTTCCGGACAATTTCGACAGCTGCTTTTGATGTCCCGCCGCGGTGGCCGAAATGAGACAGGGCCAAGATCGCCGCTCGTCTTTCCAGCCGCCGCCGTCCTTTATCGACCCTTTTTTTTTGTTTTAATTGGGTATACACCGCTCTACGCCAGCGCCAGTTGGATCTCGTCTATTGCCGCAATCGTGAATATGTTTCGTAGTCGAAACGTTACCTATGTTCGTTTGTCACTCGTCACTTCCACGGCGTCTAGGGATTGAGGAGCGAAGCCGCGATGAGATTTTGCACGAGAATTTTGTATCGTGGGGCAAAAATTTCAGCAATAGGTAAATGCAAATAATGGAAACCGTCGCGAGAGATGAGATTCTGGAAAATATATCATGAAACTTGCCTCATGAGAGTCTAGTTTCATGAAACTGATGGCTCACGGTGTAAACGCAATAAATGACTAATGTCATAGGAGACATTCAGCTCACAAATAGCACGTTAGACAAAACTCTCAAATGAGATGTGAGTTGATGAGAGATAACGTTAAAATTTGCGCACTAGTGTAAACACATCGTGAGATACTTGTCTCGTGAGATTAAAGTCTCATGTGAGACACGATATTATGAATTTGCACCTTAAAGGTATCGTCTCTCACGTGAGACTTTGATATCGTGAGACAATTATTTCCTAATTTTATACTTTTCTAATCATTTTGTCATTGGATTCATAAAATTATATTTTCAAAATCTCATCTCTCGCGACTATATCTCATCTCTATTTCTATTATTTACATTTAGTTGTTGCTGAGATTTTTGTCTCGTGACAGAAAAGTCTCGTGGTAAATCTCATCGTGGATTTGCACCTTCAGAGTAAATGTAATGCCACTGCGAGTCGAGATAGAAGAAGTGGTGTGACGTTTCCCATCGCGAACCAGTGCAGAGGCTGTAGTATGAACTGGATTGATATCCATACAGGGTATCCCTGAAACAGATGCTTCCTTAAGGGAAGGACCTTGTGTACTCGGTCCAAACAATCGAGTTTTTTGGGTTAGGTCTCCTATCAACTCCCTCAAGAGGACCATCTTTCTCAGGAACATCTTGTGTTACACAATGCGCCTCCAATTTGTCTAATGAAACTTGACCAGCATACCGCACTAATGATATTGGCAAAACAATCTCATAGGAGCATAGGTCCACAAGTGCTTTGTTTACGACTAGTAGCTTTTTAAAGTTGCAAGTTAGAGGAAGTGTCTGAAGTGGGTTCGAGGAAGGAGACATGCTTCATAGCGTAGTCTCATTAATTCTGCAACACGTTCGGGAATTCCGGGTGTACCCCGAGTCGTGTGAAAACGCCCTGCAATCCATTCGTGGTGAGCTCGTACTGGTCTCGGATTCTTTCTAACTCGTCTTCGTGATGGTCTTTCTTTCTTGCCTTATAAATACATAAATTTAGGATTCCTCTTGGTCTACTAACGCATAAAATCGCAAATACAAAATCTTTATTGATAAACAGGAACAAATATAACGATACAAGGAAGAATAAGAATAATACGCACTGAGGTCACAGTCCAACTGAGGCACCAGTGGCGGATTTAACAGGGCGGCTGATGAACAGTTGCTGCCTAGGCCTGCCTTCTGCACAGAAGGCCCTGCAGGGCCCCATCACCAAAAAAATTATGATTAGGTATAGGTATCCAAACACTACATGTTTTTCTCGTACTAATATACTTGGCCCGTTTTTAGTAAACTACCTCTTCATTTTCCTGAAAAAATGGACCCCCGCCCAGAAGGCCCACCTAGGGCCCTATCTTCAAAAAAAATTAGCAGTCTAAGCAAACACTATATTTTTTTCTGTAGTACTACACTTAGTCCGTTTTTAATAAACTATTTCTTCATTTTCCTAAAAAAATAGGCCCCGCAGAACGTTTGCCACTTGGGCCTTTTTTCTTAAATCCGCCACTGTGGGGCACGCATCGGCCTGTTCTCCCGTCTCCCGTCATCGTATCTCTCTTTTCCTCCGCTCAGCGCTGTCTCGCGCGCCTCAACCCAATCTAACATAACCTTAAACATTTTGGTAAACTATTAGCATCTTTCATAAATATATGTGGGGATCAGGAACCTCCATAACATAAGAGGCGGATACGGAATACCCAAGAGAGGGAAGTCGGCAGTAGCCGAGTAGGCTAAGGCGGCTGATCAGTGCGCGTAGAATCTAAAGATCGCGGGTTCGAGTCCCGCGTCCGAGGCTTCCTTTTTCCGAATCCTACATATATATGATTCAGCGTGTAACAAAGTTGTATTCATCTTCTTATTATTATTATCGTAGTTTGCGAGACGCCTATGAATTGCTGCAAATATGGCTTTAATTGTATAACGTCCGTGTGGAAAGGTTTATTGGTACGAGTGCGCTGAGCTTCACTACTATCTCCATTCGCTCGCCCATACATGAAGAGTGAAGAGTAAATTTGGGGTTGGAAAAGTATTTAGTCGAATAAGTGGAAAATGACTAAGGATACAGATGGATACCTGCAATAGTGGTATTAGACTGTTAGACGGTTAGTACTATTAGAAGAATAATTAAAATTAAACCATGGGTATAGCCGAATATAGCATATTGCTTTGCGAACTCACTCTTCAAACTCTAGAAGTGGCCATACCACGCGCCGTTTAGCTTTATAATTCTGAAAAATTCGAGATCTTTACTCCTTGCAATATATTCTATATTAAATTTGATTTTCTCATATATAAGGCATTTTTAGGAATGGGTTTAAGGTACTAAGTAGGCAGTCGTTTTTCTCGAAAACGAAGCAATTTTGTCACTCTTGATTTTTGTCTTATCTTCGCCTTTATAACCCCGCAGAGTATTGACTGTAGGAGCAGAGTAACACCTTGTACACAGTGGTTAGGTTAAGTTAACAACAGCTGGCAGCTGAACCTCGCCTTTTGCGCTCTACTTCTACTTTTACACATATTACATACTTATATGTATAATCTCTAATTCTACTATTTTTCACTTTCTTGTTTTCTAATATATAGGTATTTCTGTTTTCTTGTCTTCTTTTTATCATTCTTAATGTCCACTGGTGCAATAAAGAATTATTATTATACAATGGTAAAATGGATAGTCGAGAAATTGAAATTAAATTATTCTCCAACCACGAAGTCGCGCATTTCGCTGCAAACTGCACGCACATGATCATCAATACGGAATGCACCGATGGTCAAATTACACGCAGTTGTGCGACCTGACGCATCGTCGGTATCGTACTGACGCTGATACGTTATACCTATGCATCGGCGCGTTTACAATTCGCCGTTGCCGTTCGTATGTCGTGTTGTTAGGTGAGCGACGACGTTAAGTGGTTGCGCTAAGGGTTACATCCTTACAGCACACAGAGCTCTCGTAAACAGACGAGATCCTCCAGCTGAAATCGCTTTGCAAACCAGTCTCCCGGACGGCACGAATTCCCTCGTTTCTTCCGCTAACAGGCTCGATCGCAATTATCTTGTCCACAGATAGCCTGCGGCTCCAGGAGCTGCCTTGGTCGATCACTTTCGTCCTTTTACCGGCGACCTCTTTTTTATTCGTGCCGACACGTTGTCGGTTGCATATCGTTTCGCAGTACACCCGGTCCCATCCGATGCAGCCGGCGCAACATGCCATTCTTTATTCGTTAACACGCAGTGTTACGCTCTCGTCCTATGCATACGTCCATGCTGGGCTCGCATCATTTCATCCCCTTGCCACTCCCCCTTCACTCCAGCCGTCGCTCTGTCCGATCTCATCACGGATTCCTTCGTTTGCGAAAAATTGTTAGGCGACTGGCGTTTAATCGCTACCTGCTATTAGGACTCCACTACGGCTGCCTCCCAACGGTGGCTACCTACGATCCGCTGTTTTCGCGTGACGATTTGGAGAAATTATTGACAGACAGGCGGATGTATCTTGCCTTAAATCATTAACTATTTGTTGAGCGAACACTGATTTCGAGTAGAGCTATTCTTTTGGCCCGGGTATCCGGGTACCCGGGTACTCGGGTACCCGGTGAGACCCCGGGTAGACAAAAATTACCCGGCTACCCGGGTACCCGTAGAATACCCGACTACCCGGGTACCCGTGCGATACCCGGGTAAATGATCATCGATTTGACAGCCGATCGTCTTTCGACTTCCGATCATTTTCGGCTAACCTCAGTAATGAACGGAATAAACGTCAAGCAATTGAATGTGTGTGTGCACGTTAAGATGATGAATATTATGATAAAATGTTTAATTGCTTGAAGTTTATTCCGTTCATTACTGATGTTAGCCGAAAATGATCGAAAGTCGAAAGACGATCGGCTGTCAAATCGAAATTCTCAACTACCTCATCACATCTAATTTACTCGGGTATCTCATGGATACCCGGGTAATTTTTGTCTACCCGGGTAGCCGGGTAATTTTTGTTTACCCGGGTAGTCGGGTATCTCACGGGTACCCGGCGGGTACTCGAGTACCCGGCGGGTCGGGTAGTAAGAGCTCTAATTTCGAGAGAAATGCTGAACTTTTTTCGCGTACCTCGCACACCGAATTAAGCTTGCGTAAATGGTTCGAGGAAGACGGCAAACGTCATCAGATTTGTTGTAGTAAGGTAAGTTTATTAAATAGAAAAGTGACTGAGAAACGGGAATTATGTGTAGTAGGGTTGTATACTGTTGCACTATTTGTATAGAATCTTGCAGAGATATACAGTGACTCGTAGGTTTACTCCAGGGGTTGGCAACTCGGGAACTAAGAAGGGCCAAGAAGTCGTAAAATATACATTCTTTATTTTAGAAGAGCCATAGAAATTTAATGTGCCGTTTAATATGCTAGTTTAATAAGCCATTGTGATTACAAAACAGTATTTTAATTCATATTAAGTGGCGGAGACTTTGCAAATTTTTCCATTCCTTTGAGTATCAAAACAGCCATATTTAGATACCCAAAGAGCCATATGTTGCCGACACCTGGTTTATTCATATAAATTCAGAGAAATAATTAATTGTGAAAGCCACTACCTAGCTTTTGCTTTTTGATACCTAGGCTGATATCTAATCCTCAATTTCAATCAAATAAATGAGAATACACGTGTGATGTAGTTGCACGAACGTGACAGTCTTCCGTGAACAAATTCGTGAGTGAGTGTCTTGTCGTCAAGAATTTAGGGAGATCTTGGCATACACCGTAAGAGTACGTACTAGTACCGTAAGACCCTGGGTTGCGTAGAACTGTGACTAAATAAATGCAGTCCTCTAACGAGTGACAAAGAACACGTTTGACGTTTGGTACCCTGGGTGGCATCTCTTTACACACCACCCGAGTGGGGCTTAGGTTCGTTACTATGCTCTGTAAGAAGCACTACTATAGACGTCATCGCAAAACTGAAGGGGCTTGCTGAGTCTAGCACATCTTGACTGACCAGGAAATCCTTTTCCCTTTTCCATGAGCCTCTAACCCAGTCTACTTAACGCAAACGAATACAGAGTGGACACCCTCTAGCTTGTTCCTAGGAGTTCCTCATAATTGGGATGATAGCTACCGAATGCTATTGGCTAACTGGCAGCGAAAGGCAGCCCACGGATTTCTTTCTTTCCCAGATCCTTTTGGTTTGTTGGTTTAAACCGTGTTTCATGCTCTTTTGAATTTTTAATAGTAACGTCAGTGTCGAACAGCTGAACCACATTTACAATTGTGTGATAAAACAAGTTTAAGGTATAGATATACAAGATTAAGGTATAGGTAGGTATACAAGAATTAGGTATAGCATTGTTCCCATATTGAATAATGTTACTATGTATACTTGTTCAAACTTCTGTGAGAGATTAAAGCAAATGTGGACACAATTAAAATAAGAGTGCTTTCATAAAAGCTTGCCTGAATTAATGATTATTATGCACAAAAATATTAGTTATTTAAAAAAAGCAAATATGTATTAAAACATTGATTAAAGTTGAACATTTCAGAATTATGTTGTAAAATTAATGTACACCCCCAAGAAAATTCACGTAATTTTGCCCCTGCGTCAAAATTTTTGTTTTGACCATGTTGTTGTTCATGAAGTACCAAGTGTGTTTCAGAAGTTGAACTAAATATGCTTCCATCCTCAATTTTGGGTGTCGTATTTGCCACCTTAAGGTATTATACTTCTAGAGGTGTCGTCGGCGTGTTTTCACGTCGAGTAATTTGCATCCTTCGCACGGTTTTGACGTGTTTTCGCGTTTCACGTCGATATGTTCTGAAAGGCATCGAAAGTACCTATCGTCCGAGTGTCCCCAAATGTTTGCTCGAGGCGAGTTATGTAAAACCTTCTAGGCAGAAGCGATCGATCGCAAAGGTATGACCGACTGCGGGGCTGAGGGTAATTCTCAAAATCCTCCGCCACTCAAAGTGTTAATATGAGCCCATAAAAAAATAATAAAAATTGAAGAGACCTTGTAGAAAACACTGTAAGCGCCAAAACCGAAATTCTATACTGTAGTATTACTATTGACACGTAGAACAATTTCCGATACAATTTATTTTTAATTTTGATCCTAACAGTTTTTTTTTTACAGAGACTCTTCAATTATCAATTGAGTGATGATTCTTGTACCACTTGTTACAGGGTCTGAAAATATTCCTGGACGAACGGCACAATAAATTAATTTTAATGACACACATACACATTTATTTGTATTCTCTTAATTTAATGTATTTAGGACGCGGTACTAGTCTCCTCCATGCAGTTTATAGCTATCGGAACGATATTTTTATGCCGATTCTACTATCCTGGGCGCAGTCGCCCGGAACGTATGACAGCATGGTCAGTTATCCTCAATCGCCACAGAAATGGCCGATTTTTAAAATGCATGGGAATTGGAGGTGTGGCTGCCAACCTAACGAGAAAATAAAACTACTACCAAGGAAAAGAATTATTCGAACGCGTTGCAAAACATACGTTTTTTTTTATTGTTTATTTGGTGAGGTTGCCGAGGAATAATATATTTAGAATTACTACAAGCGACCTAAGCACTAAATCCCAAATAAATACTGCTCGCAACTAGACAAATTGAAGGAAGCTTCTGTACAAAAACAGGCACCATTGGTGAACGGAAAGGGAGTTGTTCACCAACACGACAACGCTCCGCCACTCGCTGCAAGAAACGTATAGAAAAAATTACACGACTTCGGCTGGGAAATTTTACGACGTCCACTTTTTTCACGGAACACCGCACCGCCGGTTAACCATCCGCCTAGATCGCTGCAGTATTCTTTGACAAAAAGAACTCTGGAGAACGTAGAAGCTTTCCAGAGGTATGTTGCAGAATTTTTAATAAAAAATTATTAAGTAAGTATGGAAACAGTATAATGAAATTAATTCTGGAATTAAAGAAGGCTGTTAAAAGAGTAGGAAGCTATGTGTGTACGGAAAATAAGACATCGGCGCAAAATTCGATTCGATTTCGGGCTATAAAAATGATACGAGTTTTCTGGAAGATCTAGCACACAAAAATACGTTGTTCTGGAAACAACTAATATAGCTGCGATGGTTTAGAGTATCTGACAAGTTTGAATTAGTGTAATGTACCATGCTTTGTTTAATGATACCGTGCAAACATGCTGCGGTTATTAATGTTTTATATTAATTTAATGTTTCAATTATTTTAATAATATTGAAATATTGACACATTTTCATGGAAATATTTTATTAAATTGTTTTTTGTTGAAGTTTGAATTCTCGCGCTTTTAACTTACATAGTTTCGCCATGTTGCGATCGGCGCGCTTCCGGACGAATCTGTGACCGATCACCGAACCATTTTGTCTCAGTCTATCGTCTATCGCAAGCAGGCGAACAGATCGGACTTCCAAAAGCACCTTTGTGAAAAATAATCGTGAGTTGTGTGCTTCCAGAACATTCTCTTTAAATATAAAGACTATCCCAGATATCACACGATTTTTATTCAACAAATACCTCATCAATTTTCATGAAAAGTGCAGTTTTAACACTACAAATTGAAAAAATGATGAAGTAGCTAAAGCAATTGATGAAATTATTAAAATTGAGATAGTCGGTATAAGTCTTTAAGGAGTAAATTCTTAACTACCTAAGTACATCTTATGACAGTAAACAGTAATCGTATTTATCACTCGTAAATCTTCACGTTTTCTCTCGTCTAAACACCTTCCTGTTTACAACAGCACACCATATATCACTTCGCTTCGGCGTTAGCGTTGTAGAAGCACGATAATAATTTACACTTTCGCGTGAAAATACATTACATGGATACATAAATGTATGAGGAAAATACATAGTATCAAGTCAGCAATATTAAACATAGTATCTTCTTGTTTATAATATAAAGATTTTGGATGTGTAAACTCTAATGCATGGGAAAATCCTTTACAATATTATGTATGTTAAACAATTTGTAATCTATTAACTATTATATGTTTAGTTATAATAATTAATATCTAATATAATTAATAATTAATTAATTAAATGTCTAAAATTAATAATTGAATGTTCATCTAACCTCTCTTGAATATGGAGAATCGTGAACGTATTTAACACAAGTATCCTGCTTTATGTTGAATATTAATCTTTTTAACGTGTCACGAACTGATATCATCAATTTTGCTTTCGAATTTTCGTGCAATTGTAGACTGTAAAACTAATAATCGTGATATATTCCAAATCGAACAATGACCCATTGAATTAATCATGACAAGATATAAGGCTCGTAGTAAAATTAATAGCCTTATTTGCAACCACGTATTCTTTATCAACTATTTGTTTCTACTTTCCCAATAAAACTGACAAATAAGTATGTGCATTGTGCAAAACGAATTAAGATGGAGGAAAAAATATTTTATTTCGTTCCGTCGTAACTCGATTTATTATAAATAAAGTATATAATAGTTTTAATAAACGTAAAATTATATTAACAATTTATTGAGTAATATGAAAGAATAGTAGCCAGATTCTAATCAGGTTAAATATGTTAGTTAAATCATTGTATTTTTCATTATAAATGTATAAAACTACAAAATAACTTATTATAATTTATAAGACAAATCCGTTTCAAGATTGATGGGGACATACGATAGTCGATAATAAAGATAAATAAGTATACTGTAAGTCAATAAAAGGGGCATGAGATGAAATGTATTTTCCAACATAGTTTTATTATAAAAATTTAAACCATTTTTAAAAAGAAATTTCATTTGGAGACGAAAGATGTGAATATTCTGGATAATCTGTCGATTTGTGGAAATTTATTGTATCTATGAATAGAAAATATTTGTCTTTAAATAATTGTATTTTCAAGTGTGTGATTGTGGAGCCATACATTCTTATTTGTCGAAAGGTCACTCGTGAATTTTTAGGCGTGGCGAAGGAAGGCAATTGGTTAATTTTTCCCAGCGAAAGAAGGCAGTATTTCCTTCAGAACGAAACTGGTGCAAAAGTTTTTGGGTAAAAAGGTAGATTTACGACCATGTTATTCCACGAGCAGAAGGTAAATAACGGTGCATGGAACTTTAGCTCACGTACCGTTCTAACTGCGGACTAACATGCGGATTTCTCAAATTTTCACGCAAACTGCTTTAAAACAATAAAAATCCTACTAAATAAAACATATTGAAGTGAAAAATATTCCGTAATAACTAGATTTCATGATAAAAGTCTTAAGTAATTTGTAGCTAAATAGATAATAAAATTGTGATATTGCAACGACGAAAATGATATCTGGATTCAGATTAGAGCTCTTACTTTTTGACCCGTCGGGTACCCGTCTACCCGAAACAACTTCAAGCCATTGAATGTGGTATTGTTCGATCATTTTTGGCTAACATCAGACTATACCACAGACAATCACAGACAATACTACATTCAATTGCTTGAAGTTATCCCGAGTAATGTCCGGGTACCCGGGTACCCGACGGGTCAAAAAGTAAGAGCTCTAATTCAGATACATAACAATACAAATAATTTGTAGCGCTGTAAATTTGTTCAAAGAAGAAATGTGTCAGGGAATTGATCTAATTGCAAATATAAAAATTTATTGCCTGTTTCCTTAAAAAATCGGCGATTTAAATACTGAATCTATTCCTCTAAAATCCATAATGGCACACGTTAGAAAATGTCCAATCAGATAAAAGTTTGCTTACCTGACTACTAATGTATCTTCCTATCGATAATATTCTACTGTATTCAAACATTGCATTGCATGTGAAAGGAAATATAATTTCTACGTAGGAAATGTTTTCTAGGGGTAGCAATTTTTTACAATATTAAGTTGTGTGACTTTGCTGAATATAAAATTTGAAATGTGTTTCTGCTTCTGCGTATAAGAATCCATTTCCTAACAAAATATATCCATAGTTACACGAAAACATTGATTCTGTATCTGATCACGCTGAATGAGCAAATTTTATTTAGAAATAATTAAGGAGTAATAAATTATAAAAGCTTTATTTGCCTTTTAACACAATTTTGTTTTCCTGACGTAACGTCTCGGAGAGAACGAGGCAGCTGAGCCGAACCGTTCTCGCGGTGCGCCTAGTTACGACTAATTAGTTCGCACCCCACCGCTAGACTTCGCACGTTTCTCGCTGCTGTGGAAGAGCGAGTCGTGTCACATAAGCCCCAACGCGACCAAATACATCAATCGTTCCTGGTGGGAGTTTAACAGCCCCACACCAGTATAGAATAGCAGCTGGGTGCTGACCGGGTTTTCGCGGTGGTGGACATCGTTGGTGTACTTCCTTCACTGCTTTCCGTATTTTCGGCGAGATGGCTGGATGCTGCTCGGGTCTCATCCGATAACACAACCGTGTACCGTACCGTGACAGTAACACGTACCTTCTGTGCTTCGGCCAGACGGCTGGACGCTGCACGCTGGATCTCGTCCGATCAGGGTTGCTACGAATGGTCTTGTCACACAAATTGTCAGTGAAGAGTGTTGGCGCCAAACCAATCGACGCCAAGGTTGGTCCCCCTCCACTGACAATCTTGTGGGCCAGGACGATCCATGGCATCCCTGCGTCCGATACATAGTATTATAGGAGCCGGAAAACAGCCGCGGTGCCGGGATTCGAACCCGGGCCGTCCGCGTGCTGGCCAGCCGCCACGCCGACTTGCCGTGGTCTCTTAGTTCCGAACTCCTACTTAACCGACGCCACCTATGGGCCACTCGCACCATAGACCGTATCTCCGAGCGCCAGGGATGGAAGGAAACAGTCCGGCCGAACACACCTACAGGGAGCGGTGGTAATGTGTGCGTGAATTGACGCCAGCGCCAAGTCAGCCACGTGGCGACAACTCGAAACGAATGTGACGTCACGAATGTATAGACGCCATTGCCAAAGACGCCACGTGCGATTGTGAATTGAACATTTTTAGTAGTTTTTCCAAGTTTTTCATTCAATTGAAATTACACTTCATTACGACATGAATAAGGAATCAGGTAAGACAAATACTTAATAGTTTTGCATCAACAGAATTATAGAAATGATAATTTTTATATATACCAGCGCCAAGCGAGTGACGCCGCGGCCAATCAGCGTCGACAACATATGTCCCGGTGACGCTGATTGGCCGTGGCGTCGGTTCGTCTCCGATCGTGCGTCTCACGCACGCACTACCACCGCTCCCTGTAGGTGTTTCAAATTGAGATCAGCCGGACTGAGTCCGCCAAGCCTTCTTTCAGCCGGCAAAGGTGTCCACCAGTGACGTCACACTCGTTTCGCGTTGTCGCCACGTGGCTGACTTGGCGCTGGCGTCAATTCACGCACACATTACCACCGCTCCCTGTAGGTGTGTTCGGCCGGACTGTTTCCTTCCATCCCTGCCGAGCGCCAAGCGCCTACATGTATTTCCGTACCGTCCTTAGTGGAGTGGCTGGTTGTTGCCCGAGTTCGACTGATTCTCCTGTGTTCCGCACTTCGGCGAGACGGCTAGACGCTGCTTGGGTCTTGTCCGATAGTACTTCCCTATCGCTATAGTAGAGTGGTTAGGTGCGGACCGGGTTCTACTGTTCCGGACACTTCTCGACCGGAGGTGTCGGTTGCGAACGTGTGATAATTCGTGACCTTAAAACCGGTCGAAGAGAAAAATTCCTTACGGTGTCCAGCAAACGGTCAAGCGTGGTCTCTACTTTCCCTTGACTGTTCCGCCCCCCTATGGCCTGCACGGTGGTCCCTTGGAGGCGATAAAATGCTCAGTCCATCTTCCTAAGCTTGAATTGCTGCTATAGAGGAAACTCTGAGGCGCAGCGCGTCTGTTGGACCTTTAAAAGCTGACACTATCTGTTCCGGACACTTCCCGTAATCAATGTCGCGGACACTGTCAAGTGGCTAGGTGTAGGCCAGGCTGGCGGTGTCGCGACCTCCTCTCTCTTTACATCAGCATGACGCACGCAACCCACCTCCCACGTATCCGTTATACCAGTACGAGAAACTAATCTTAAGCCTGTATATATCCTTCTACAAATTAGAAGTATAAATGAAGCAACTAGTCCTATCCATACGACGACAACGTCACAAATTGGCGCCTGAACAAGGACCCAGACGTCGAAACGAGCCGCGGATTGAATGAGTAAAGGATTAAGCCCGATCTACCGCTTGAGTAAGGTAGAAATCGTTATGGCCATAGAGGAAGTCAACGAAGACACCGAGGGAAACTTTTAACGAGTGCGCGCGAGCCTTCGACAATATCTCCTCCGTTCCGACGATGAAATGATGAGGACGAAGAGGAAGCTGAGGTGCAGATTTTCTAGATGAAGAATGCTGAAGTAAGTGAGAAAACTGGGATAAGCACTTGAGTACGGAGCAAGTGGCTTTCCGTTTTTACCCCAAATAGATGATAAGTATCTTTTACTGTTCATTTTTCCCCAATTATTAAAAAAATGTCATACTACTTTTGCAGTTGTTGATATTTATAATGTTATGAAGTTTTTTTTACAACCAAGGGTGCAGCTAACACTAGATGACTGGAAGCCAACGAAGAAGAAACAACAAATAAAAATGTATTCAACGAAGGCGGCTTGTAATATTTGTTAAAATTAATTAAAATGGGTTTGTTAAATACTTTCGAAGTACCATAAATAAAGATTTTATAACAAATTAAATATTATACGATTTCAAATATTCCCCAAAAATTTATTTACGAATACAGTTAAACAAACAAGTTTTATTGATTATTCTGTATCAACATGACCACAAATATACGTCCTAACTGAATGAAATGAGAAAATAAGGGATAAATATATGATTTTAATCAGAAAATGTTTTGTGCCACCTTTGGACACAATTGGCCCCACTGTCTGCCGGCCGCCAGCCAGTGCAACCTGGAAGAAGCGATAGTCCTTCGGAAACAGAAGCCCTAAGAGTGTGCCCGCGAGTACCTCACCGAACTCCAGACCCCGGTGCGGAGACACGGCGACATATATCCCGAACGACGATTAGGAAGAATTTACCGCAACCTCCGGTCGGAGTATCGGCTATACATGCGAACCACCACTCGCGCCACTCTTCCAGCTTTAATTGAAACAGTTGACACGTTCGAAACTCTATTAGAATAATAGAAGGCATGGGCACCAGCCCCGATGTCCACACCAGCGCCCAAGATGCATGCCCCACGCACCGGAGTCGTCTCCGTTACGGGCACCTACGACTGGGAGAACTGCTGCTAGAGCCGCGGACAACGAAGACACCGACGCAAAAAATGTAGGCAACCCGCCCGACCATTCTGCTCGCGTCGTGGGCAAATGGGCCGATTCTCGCGGGACTGCCCCTGTCTGCCGTCTGTAGCGAAGAGGACACCGCCAGTAGCCAGAAGGACACCGCCTCCACCCGGGAAGCCGGCAACAGCCAGGAGGTTGACACCGCCGCCAGCCCTGAGGTCCGAACCTCCACCCGCCGAACCCCGGTCGAGTAACCAAGGGGCCACAAGTCCCCCACAGGTCCGGCCCGTCGTCCGCGGCACCGGAGACACCGCCTCAGCCGACCGCGAAGGCCACCCTACGGAGGATGGCTGAAAGTTGGTGCCATTGGAAAGCTTGCGAGTGGAGCAACGATTCCGCATCCGTAACGCCGACCGCACCATCCAGTTGCGGCACCTTCAAAGCGGTGACATTGGGGTTCAGCTAATTTAAGGTAGGCTACGTTAGACTAAAGGTCTGGGCACACTTATCAGTTCAGTGACGACACAGTACCGGTGTGTCAGTGGTAAGAAGAAGAGATCCTCTAGGTCCCTCTAGGCACCTAATTACTGCTAATTAGTTTGCACCCGCAATAAAATGGTACAATTGATATGTATTAAAGTAAAAATTAACTACTTTTGCAAATCGATGTAGACGAAATAGAATTATCTGAATTCGATAATTCTATACGATTAGATATTATTAAAATACACTAAATTTGGTTTCAGTGGTATTATTTAGGTATCTAGATTAATAGTTGTACTCTGCAAAATATTGTAGTTACTATCACAATACTGTATAGTGCTTCCGGGATACTGAGTAATTGACGAACTCACCTAGTAGTACCATAAGACAAAATATAAATAGTCCCTGCAGCTGGAATGCATTATTATTCTTTATTTGTACATGCTCTCACGTAAAAGTTAATCATTAGTAATCGTGGACAATTAATATTTTCATTGTATCGGGGCAGTAGTATAGAAAATACGCTCATCAAAGCATTCCTCTTAAATATCAAATGTCTTTGCCAACCTATGTGCATTGAAACTCCATGGAATTTTCGGCATAAAACCGTCAGCATTCCAAAAGTTTGCTTCTCTGGAACTTCCTTTGAAGAAATTCCTTTCGTCGAAGAAAACGAGTCGTATGTGTCTTTGACGTGATGCTAACACGAAACACTAAGAGTATTTGTTTGTCCAGATTCTTCCTTCTACGATGGTCCCTTGACAAATGAGTTTGCACAAAGTGTGAGGCAAGAGAGGTGAGAAACCTATAGCAATGTTTTTCTTGCGCCATGTTACAGAAGCATAAAAAAAATAAAACAACGCAAATAAGAATCCAGCATAGCGTCTCCATTTGGAACTTAAAGGACAGAGAACGAATGTCTGTAAAGCAGTTGCAGAGAAATAGGGAGTTTCTTTTTCAAAACTCATTTCTGAGTTACATGAAAATGACATTTTGGAAGAATCGCAAAAATTGGCACAAAAGTGTAATTTAACAAATTTCAACATTGTTAAACTCTTGTTAGTGGAGCAATTTTTTTATCAAAATATTGTCGAAATGATGCATACATGGAAACTTAGTTGGATATGAGGGGTGGTAGGTTGTTTATAAGTAAACATATTTTGTGTTCAATATTATAGTCAGTTTGAGGTTGAAAAGGGACTAATTTTCACGGTATTGAAATAGAGCCATCGATAAACGAATTGATGTACCTAAATGTAATTTGGAAATGTTCGTGAACAGCAGAATATAGTCATATTCACATAAGAATTAAAAGTGGTGCTTCGTGGATAATCAATCAGTTGGAGCAGAGTTTCGTGCTTTCAAGGAATCTGTTATTTTTCGTTATTACATCTATTAGTAAGAACTCAGACGTTGTTCATGTTTAAAAAATTATGTGAATAATCTATAACGTGGACTGGTTTTAAAGAAATTGAACCAGGGCAGCAGATGAATAAATAACTCTTTTTTAAGGACCATTAATTTTAATACAGACTAATTGACTATTTTATTTATTCACTGCAAATTCGTACAGAAATTTGTATATTTCAACGGTCCCATTTCTATTCAATCGATCGCATGGCGTAATCGGCTTAAATTGAAAGATATGAATCTGTCGATAAGACACAGTAAGTATTTAAAACATAATAAATATTACAGCTTATCACATGAATTTTTTAAAATTGTAAAGCTTTTGTGTTATTCAATTGGTTGTTGTATTTCATAAATGTTTCACTCTTTTTCTATGTATAAACACAAACGAACGTTTAAATTTTGTAACAATTTGATGAAATACTAATATTTAAATGATTTTATTTAGCAGCTTTAGTAACATATCAAGGTAATAAATCATTATACTTAGAAAAATCGAAAAAATTAATTTCCAAATTTTGATATTACATAATGGATGTGTGTGCTTCGATGAAAGCTAGTAATTTTAACCTGTAACAAATTTGCAACTTAAAATGTAGGTTGCATATGCATAGCAACTGCCATTTGTATAAACAATGTTCGAAGATAATACCTGATTTACAATCCAAAATTTTTGCTAATAGAGTCCCCTCCCTATAGGCCTGCTAACCCGGTCCCTTTGCTTACCTATAGCGAGGTCATACTGCATTAGTAACAATATCGAATAATTGAAAACTAAAAATTACATGCATTGCATAACAATGCATTTTACAACACTTCTTATGAAAGTGGCAACTTGTAACAGATTTTTGCAAATACCTTGTAATACATTTTTACAAATAACGTTTTCATACAACTCAATGTAGGTATTTAGTCAGTGATCTTAATATTTCACACATCTTCATAATAAACAATAACAATTTTGAATATCGACTCATACAAATACCATTATTCTATAACATAACAGTAGTTCAAATAAAGAGAAGTCAACAAGTAAGATTCCTGGCTATTTATCTTTTAATATAATCAATAAAATTGGATTGTTTACTGTACTAGTGTAGGAGGAAGGATAACCACTGTGATAAATACAATAACTACGTTTATTGAATGATGTAAGAACGGATATTCAAGAATATGTAGAAGAAAAGTAAATGTGACGCGTCGCCCGGACACTTTCCAGAAACGTGGCAACGTCGGGCGTCGATCGTCGATCGTCTCGACGCGTTCGATCGCTGGCGAAAATAATGTCCTGCGCGCATTATTGGCTCTGCTTTGACCTTGACGCGCGCGCCCGCATAAGTATTGGCCGTCGCGGCACTAAACTAGTATAAACACATCAAGTCTATTTTTCGACATAATTGCTTTGCCAGTTGAGGCACCAGTCACACTGCCAAATGAATTAAATGAGGGCCATATTTTTATGACTTCCTCTTGCACTGTCACTGCAATTCCGTCGTAAAGATGCTCGTTGCACTTAAAAATTGACCTAATTATGAAATTAAAAAGACCAATGTCTTTACTAATCTTTATTACACAATAATATCTGTATGTCTCAATGAAGCATAATTACTTTTAAATGATCATATTCTTGGAGATCGTACTGGGGTCGTCTACCCTATATAAGAGCATCATTTTGCGTAATGACGATTTGGCATGTGCGAAACAGCTTCATTACGCGGTACAAATTGATTATGTAACTTTATTCTTCGGCCTACACGGTGCACATTACTGCAGTAATTAAAATTAATGAGGGAAGAATTTCTTGCATCGTTCGTGATGGACCATGTGTGAACGCAATTTGGATAGTAAAAATATTACAGACTTTGGAAAGTCAAACAGTTGAGTATTGGTTGGCAGCAGAATAGGCTTTACTTAAAAAAACATATGTAGCTTTATGAAGCAAACACAAGTTAATTTAATAGCAAGCCGTGGAAATGTTTATTTCAGGCAAAACAATTTTATTATAGCTTGCGCAGCACTCCTCTGTGTAAATTCCATTTCAATTAACAAACAAACTGTCAGCGGTTAATATATTTTCACATACAGTGAATCACAAAAATATTCGGACATTAAGGTATGCTTGACATTAACGGCCTATATCTTTGTTAATTATGGAAGAAATGAACTGAAACTTGTTTCTTTCGATAGAGTATTTATTTTTATTGCATTTTAGAAATATGTGCAAATTATTAATTTATCTTAATATACTTACATAATAGTAAATATTAAATGAAATCACATCCAATTTACGCGGTACTAATTTATGTTAATAACTTTGACCGATGCTCGTTGCTAGTCAATATTTCTTATATTATACTGTTTCGTTTCTGATAATTTAATACTATAAACGGTAGTTCATCCTGATTATTTACTCATAATAAGTGCAGAATAATGCGATGAGCGATAACCTTACATCGTAAAATAATATATTTTCTTTTCAGTTGGAGGTGTTACAAAGTGGAGGTGGTTACTTGTTGTGTATGATTGGTAGAGTAATGTTTGATGGTGTGTGAATATCTTATAAGAAGAGCAAGGTTTATATACAGGGCGTCTCAAAATTCAGGGACTTCCCGGAACATGCAAAAGTTTCTCATGCAATTTCTGAATTTTCCTGTTGCAAAAAGACGTGGGAAAGTCCGTTTTAGGATCGAAGGCCTCCAATATTAGCATTCCAGGTTCCGGAGCGCGCAGTTTAAAGCCGAGTCAGCTGAGCGCGGAGTAGTGACCGCTAGAGCTCTTACTTTTTGACCCGTCGGGTACCCGTCTACCCGAAACAACTTCAAGCCATTGAATGTGGTATTGTTCGATCATTTTTGGCTAACATCAGACTATACCACAGACAATCACAGACAATACTACATTCAATTGCTTGAAGTTATCCCGGGTAATGTCCGGGTACCCGGGTACCCGACGGGTTAAAAAGTAAGAGCTCTAGTGACCGCTCGCACGCACAAGCAGGAGGCACGCGTAGATACAGATCCACGCACACAGTAGAGTCGACCGCGTTGGTTCAAACCGTGAAAATGGATTCCGCGCTCAGCTGTTCCGGCTTTAAACTGCGCGCCCTGGAACTTGGACCGCTAATATTCAACTGTTAATATCTCGAGAACGAAGCCTCGGATCCAAAAACGGTAAAGGACTTTTCGATGTCTTTTTGCATCAAGATATTGGATGCTTCAGGAACTCCCTGAATTTTGGGATACCTTCGTGTACTTTCTCTTCTACGCGATGATGGCTTGCAACTTGACCGGTTTTGATGTATTACTCTGAGACTATTCTTGGACATCAGCTTGTCAATCTGATGGCTTGACTGACTAGAAATCAAGGATCAGTGCATAGTGTACGACTGTGCAGAAATTCCAGTGTTCGTGAAAGTATGCGCATGTTTGGGCAGTAAGGGACTTCACTGGCTTATGCTGCCGCAATACATACTCCGCTATATTATTAATGACTGGTAGACATCCATTAATTTCGTGCAAAAGCAAACGTCAAGATTCATCTCTATAAATCAGGATAACATATCTTATTTTCGAATTAACCTTTACTAAATAAGAAAGACCTGGGGGTGCATAGTACACGACGAGGTGATTGGAATTTCATGTTGGAGGTGAAGGTGAGAAATGGTTACGGAAACGGACCTGAGGGTAGAAAAGGACCGCGGAAATAGACAACGGTACGGTCGACCGGAGGATCTGATGTGGTTAAGGAACGAGAGTGTGTTCCATTCCTTCGGAAATTCGCGTTCGTTGCTTTATTTTATAGGGTTTATTTCCAAATTCTTTCACCTTTTGAACGTATCATATATCGATTATAAACTGTTTCAACATTTTATTTAATTATTTAATCCTTTCCACTGAAACAGGTAACTCTGTTATACAACAGAATATTTTGAATAAAATTTACATGTAAATATAGTTTAGGTATTTAAATGAGTTGAATAATTTTGAAAGTGTCCTGTTAATCTGAAGGGAGCCGTACCTAAATTTATGTCAACCAATATCGGGTAATAAACGGATACAATGTGTATTAAACCTTGCACATGGTTAAGAAATTAATATTTTAACGAAATTCTGTCGAGAATATTTGTCCATGTTTGAGAAATATACTCTTTTTAAAAAGATAAATTCGAAAGTGGGTTTAAACGTCAACCATTTTAAGGGTCATTAATCAATTATTGCGGTACTTTATGGCGTTGAAACTGGTAAATCCTAATATTCGAAACGCTAAACAGCTGTCTCTTGAGTTTATCACACAAAGGTTATTGTTTGCCAAGAAAAAAATCTGCGTGATTATCTTAACCAAAACATTACAATGCAGGAAGAAGCAGCAAGTGGGAGAAATGAAGAAACAGCTGACATGTTTTTTGTCAGCGATTAAAGTTTCAAACGGAATGCCTAATTACTTTTTGACAGGTTGCTTCAGTAAACATGGGAAATGTTCTTCCAAAACAAATGATCGTGTAACGTAGTTCCACAAAAAAGTGATTTTTCGACCACTTTCACTTCCGAATTTCTTAAATGACAAGTCCATTCTAAAAATAATTTACGTGGTGAACTTAGATAGCGCTGTTTACTTCTTTTTGACAACGCCATGGCTATCCATCTCGCTTACAACGAGACATTAATTTGGATTCTGTAACTAATATGTACCTACGACATATTGATTTGGTCTGACTCTAGTTTCAATGAAATTAATAGTTGATTAATACTGTGCTCCGATGAAAAGAAGTCGGCGAGAAGCTCCAGGGTCCGAATATCAGGTCCGAATGTATATCCCTATTGGCCGGCGCGACAACGTCGACGAATACAAAGTAAGCAAACGGAATGAGAACGAAGAACCCCTCTTGCCCCTGTGACATTTCGACCGACTTCTTTTCATCGGAGCACAGTGGTTTTGCATACTATTAACTTAAACATGAATCTAAATTCTATAGGTAACAAGAAATTAGATAAATATTAGGGTCTGCAACAGATGCAAATTGAAAAACACATTTATAACATCCAACAAATAATTTCAAATTACACTCGGATTAACGTGTTTCCGTAAAATTAATCTACATGATAACAGTTGAATTCTGACTTAAACCTTCGCCTGCGGCCTAAGTAGCCAAGAGCTTCCCAAGGAGTAGCTATCTTGTTATTGACGGAGCGTTACCATTTGCACGGGGTGGGTCAAATAATTTCAGAGATACGACGCGGCTTTCGAAACGTTAAACCGAACTACCCGAGAGAATCGCTGGCATCCAAACGCAAGCCGTCGATTTTCGATATGGCGCGAGGTTGTCGCGCGGAACACCGCATTACGTATGCAGAGATAACGTTAGTCTAGCCAACGTTTACGAGCCGGAAGATAGCCATCATAGCCTGTAATCTTTTCGGTTTCGCGAATAGGCGTTGCAGAAAGTCTCCTGCAACGCTCTGGCAAGGAAAGTTTGCGAAGTCTCGATAAACCATTTGGCTAAACTCCTGTGTATAATCAGTCCCTGTTATGTGTAACAATATCGCACTGCAGGGCGATTCTCTCGCTAGAGTCCTCAAAGGCACCGCCGCCTGGCAATAACGCGCCTCGCTGAGTTTCGGGGCCTTCGACGGTCCAGACCAGGGGGCCATACAATGTTACGCACTGAGAAGTGACGAATCTGAATTCTGCATTCCTCATCAGATCTTTGCGGAAGTGATGTCAACCGATTCCTTATGTTTTCCCGATGGAAGTAGCCCAAAAAAGCGACAGAATTCACACCATAATTAACCTTTAGAGGGCCGGGATTTTTTCATTGATATTGTAAATTTTATTTACTTAAAATTTATGCATATATACCACCAAAATGGCCGGCAAAGTATCAAAATTCTTAGGTGGCCACTATAGTGGCCAGCCCGGCCGCGAATGGCATGGCATATACTGGAATTTTTAAAATTTGAACTTTATACTGTTTCGAAGAGTTTTTGACATCGCTAATCACGATTCTAAGGTCAGAGTATCAAGCCTAAATGAATAACAGCAGTTACATTCATATATTATTATTTTCTTTGGCGTTACCCAGGGCTAACGATGTGGACGTAGAAAGTTTTATAGTTCTTTTTCTGTTTTTGGGGTTTTTTGTGTTATTTTTGGATTTGTTTATTTAGTTTTCTGATTTTACTATTTATTATGCGAACTGCAGTCGTGCGACCTTCACTATTTTATTTATTTTCTTCGCTATTCCGACCATTTGCAACTATTCTTCAAAACGCCGAAACACGTCTAGTAGTAAATCCTTCTAGCTTCTCAAAAAAACCTAAGTCGTTTGGCCCAACTTCAAAGAAGTTATTCAGTTTTAAAGTGTGTCCGAATACTTTCGGGAGCCACTGTATATCGAGGGTCTGGAAAAGACAAAACTTCGAACTCGATTTTCTCAAAAAATTTTGGACAGTGCATCCTGGTCGTTTAGTATATTATTGCACATGCCGTGCACTAATTATATGCAGAATTTTAGCTAGGCAGGTGACCCGAACCCCGTGCTGCGTGCACTCCCTTTGTCAGGTCTTGTTCTTGAATGGAAATTGAGGACGAGCGTACTTGTGAACGACTTTCATCGCAAGTGCAATGCATCCATCAGTTTTTTCCACTCCGTCGTTCCTGCCGAGGGAGCGGATTGCGGCCAGTGCACGAGTATCGGTGCTGAATGTCAAACGAGAGTTTTAGCGAAACAATCGAACGCTTCGGTGGAGGAACTTGCTTCTGACACTGGGGTGGTTCAAGCTTAAAGACGTCCTTGCGAACTTAAGGGCAAATGTAGGAATGCTTTAAATAACGGATGTCAAAATTTATGTAAGTGAACTGTTGTTTCAAATATAAGAAGTTTATACTTTCAAATAGCTGAATGACATATTTTAATTTTAATTTTTAACTACATTTGAAAAAGTTTTTTACGGTGATGAAAACATATTATTGTTATATAACGAAGTAAAAAACTTAAGAATATAGTTGCTTTTAGTAGTAATTTTTGTGTAACTATTCATCGTGTATATGTATAAGTTAAGTGTATTATAATTAGGTAAAACTTAAAGTAGCTGTGTCCCAAACACAAATGGTTCCAGAAGCCACGTTCATTAGTTTTTTTTTATTTTCATCCGATAATCGCAGCAAGTCTGTCAGATCAAAACTTAACGTACTCGTACGCAGATTAAACATCTTGACTTTCTATAAAACTTAAGTGTAACCTACTCGGCACTTGAATCATTTAGTAATCACACGAAAATAAAATTAATGTAAATTAAATGTGATGGGGTGTTCCAACTATCGAGTCAATATTTTCAGAAAAGAAAATATTGTTATGAAGGAATGATTATTCTGAATTATCCAATTTCAACATCATCTGCCATTTTTTTAAATGGAGCGACATATTCCTTCTACAATATTATTGTAGCTGACAGAAAGAAACAAGTTGAACTACGTATCGTTGCTTGATATTGATAGTGGCATAACCCAGAAAATGTAAATTGTACAGGATAAGTTCTTTCATCCTCTCGCGGTTTCCTATGTAATTGGCTTATTCTTATTTTTATCTTATTCTTATCTTATTCTTATCTTATTCTTATCTTATTCTTAGTTTATTTTATCTTATTTTATTGTATTTTATTTTATTTTGTTTTCTTTCCTTGTCTTACCTCCAACGGCTTTTTAGGTTAGGTTATAGAGCAGCAGTTAATGCTGAACCTCGCCTACTCGCCATTGCAATCTTAATTGTAATGGTGAATAAAGACATTTAATAATAATAATAATAATAAGTAGTTTAAAATTTGCAGTTAAATACTATCGTATAATTTGTTTAAATTGACTCCACTTTTGCATCTATCCAGATTAAGTATCACAGATAGCATATTCACAAAGAAATTCAACAGAATATCAAATCAACCCTAATCAATCTTATATTTTACACCCTCCGGTGAGTGGTGTCGTTCGAGAAAATGTAATTCCAACTTTTCCAGTTGTAACCCCATGTTGAAATAAAATAAAACATACAATTTATCTGCAGCAAAATATTGAACTGTAAAAAAAGTAGTAGAAAATCTCACAAATTACGATATTATTGAAGACACTGAATGCATACAATAAAAAATGCCACTATTCGAGAAAACAGCATAAGCTTGCACTTACAGCTGCAGGAAACAACTGAAAATGAGTCAGTGTTGTTGAAAAACTAATGAAATTAGAAAAGTGCCATTCTGCACGGTAAAAATACTGTACTTACGAAGTATAATTGTGCAAAAAGAAAATAAATATTCACATTGAGTTATTTGAGTTATGCCGAGCAACGTTGTAATAGCCTTGCCCTTCAGATGAACATCAACTCCCGCTTTTTAGTGACACTGTAACGACTACACAGAGCTGGCGGAAGATACGGGCGATATCCCGGGGTGACAATTCGCCACAATCAAATTTTTTTTTTTTAAATTTCAATATTTAATTTAAATAAAATCGACGAATTACCTGTATAAAATAAAGCAGATGGTTTGTTTATTAAAAAAATAGTAAGGGGGCCCAGAAATGGTTTCGCCCGGTATCATATGTAGGTACTGTCACGCGGCCCGGCGACTACCCATCAATGGTTGAAAAAATCTGACAAAGCATATATGTAACGCAAAAGATTTTATTGCGAATGAGTCACTACAAATTGAACAATGTTTGCGTCACTAAACGATTAGTGGGGCATTATTCACGGCAATTTCGGGCACGAGTCAAAGTCTATTCTTTCTCAAAGAGGTGAACAGTAGCAAGCCGCGGTGCTATTTGCGAGTAAGCCTGATTAATCGGAACAACGGTAAACACGACGCGATTGCCATTAACACGCGTATACGTTTGATCTGTTCACGGGTCTCGCACCTCCAGGCACTGGCTTTGGTGGGTAAACACATTTACATGGCGTGCTACGAAGGGGTTAATGATAATGTAAGTTCGCGTCTAGCGACCGCAAAACCAGCGCCCCCACGCCCATAAGTGCCGGACAGGGAATCACGTGCCTTGTATTTGTATCTGCGGCAACAACTCAAAAGCCGTTCAATTTATGAAAATTACATAATACACAGCTAGAATCGGGCCGCGCGTGATTCTGTTGATGTTTTATTCAGAACGTTGACACGATTAAACCGGCGAACAGTTCCGACTTAAATCCTTCCGCGATAGAGCCGCGGTAATTGAATACCACTGCTCAGATACTTCGGAGCCGCCAATGTTTTGTATATTTCGTGGTACAGTGTTGAGCTAAATTGTTGATTATTATATGAATCCTGTATTCCAATGTATACAGTAGAATAAGTTATTGAGCATTGAGAATTTCTCAAAAACTGAGAGTGATGGCGACAAACGGTTTGCGGATTTATTTTCAGCGCACGAAAACCTATAAGAAACGGTAATTGAATGTTACAAGCCCCAAAAAAAGTCAAATTTTGTCGAACTGTGCTATAAATGTGTTATTCAGTATTCAATTTGATTCTCATATATAGGTACTTATCTACTGCTACACATGTGTGGTACATCTATATATTCACTAACTTAGGAAAGATCCTCCAGCCAGAAAAATTATGAAAATTTAGGGATATATGGGGGATATATAGCTATGTATTATGCATTTTTTTGCTGGCCAAATTCACTCTAAGGGGTGAAATTTTTTTATCTTCAATATTAATGAATGACTGACAATGGAACACCGCGAACCCGGACTCACCGATTGTAACGCAACTTTGTGGGTTTTTAGAGTGACTTAAAACAAGAACAACGGTGTGTTTCATTTGGACCCTATCGCCCTTTAAGGGGGTGAAAACTAACCTCAAAGTCAAATTGGCACTTCCACTTTTTCGCGTATAACTCTCAAAGTACAACAGACAGAAAAAAATGTTTCAAACAAAAGTTTAATGATGCAATAAGCGCTACAAACTTGCGTTAACAAAATATTGGAGAAAGTTTTTTTCATCAGATATTTTTATTTATAAACTCTTTTCAAAATTTTGTTAACGCCAGTTTTCAGCGCTTATTTTACCATTAAACTTTTGTTTGAAACATTTTTTTCTGTCTGTTGTAGTTTGGGAGTTATACGCGAAAAAGAGGAAGTGCCAATTTAACTTTGAGGTTAGTTTACCCAAATGAAGCCAGGGACTCCTACCGGTACGTAAAATACCGGTATTATACCGGTATTTTTCGGTTGTATCTTCGTCTGAGACTCAATACCGGTATAACGCTCATACCGGTATTTCGCTATACCGAAACCGATATCATACCGAAATAGATAAATACCGAAAACAAAAGGTTACCGGTAACCGAAATAAATACCGGTATTTTTTCGGTATTCTTTTCAGTAACATGGTAGGTTTCGGTGTTCACCGAGAAGAATACCGAAAAAATACCGGTATTTATTTCGGTTACCGGTAATTCCGAAAACCGATTGTTTTCGGTATTTATCTTTTTCGGTATGATATCGGTTTCGGTATTTATCTTTTTCGGTATGATATCGGTTTCGGTATAGCTGTATTGGCGAAATACCGGTATGAGCATTATACCGGTATTAAGTCCCTGAATGAAGCACATCGTTGTTTTTGTTTTGAGTCACTCTAAAAACCCACAAAGTTGTGTTCCAATCGGTGAGTCCGGGTTCGCGGTGTTCCCTTGTGAGGTAGGGTAGACAGAGGCAAGTTTACTGAATAGAAGAAAAGTAGGTTTTTTTTTATTTCAGCCTAATACAAGGAGGAGCGAACGAGGAGTTTTTGAAAGTGATCGCACATGAACAGCTCTAGTATTGTAAATATTTGTCACGTTTTAATTAAACGGCGCGAAAGTGTTACTAAAATATTAGCAAACATATGTACAAAGCCAGAAGTATGCAGAACGTTTATTTGGGGAGAGAAAAATTTATAAAAATTGTCCATTTTTCACACACTTTCGAGGGAATACCCCTTTAAATAATAATCTTCGCTGTGAAATACCAACCAGACGAAATAGCGACGCTAAAATACAAATCGTGCTCGGCATATTTTCATAGACTTACCTGAAGCAAAGACGTTTGATGAACACGATTCAGAAGATGATGAGGGCACTGGTACGAAAAGGAGCTGTTAAAGCTAGAACGATTTTCCTCTCGAAAGAACGATACGCTCGACGTGTATACGTGTAAAACGGAATGAAGAAATCCTATAGAGTTTTCCGTGCAGTTACTTCAGCGCTGTTCCTTGGCTGGCGAGGAGTAATAAAGTGCCACTGTCCAAGCTAGCGGGAATTAATCGGCGTGGAGAAAACTGCACTGCACTCGACGGTTCTCTTTCAGCAGGAACACCAGCAACCTCTTACTTCCTCGTTAAGAAGTTATTGGATGGCAGCGAAAGGCGCGTAATTTCGCAGGAATCGAACGTTTAATTTCGAGATCTGTCAAATTGCTGAACAAACCGGTGCCTTCTTTATCATCATCGTGACACGGGGGACTATTAATCCCGCGGGATTTATTAAAACAGTACTCATTGTCGGCTGTGGGCAATGCTACGAAATCTTCTGTCGACGATTCGTGTGAATCATTTGATCGCAAACGGCGGCGAATATTGACACAGGCACATGTTGCACCTTTCAGCCACTCCAGTCTTCTTAAGGGGTTAGACTACTGTAAAAACGTTCGAAAAATCGTAATTTTTCTTTCGCTTAAATATTAGTTCATGCAAAAGCTTTGAAATATAAATATAGCTTACTCTTGGAGATAGGGAGCCGAACGCACACTCGAACGTCTGCGCGCCGAACGATACTCTTCAAAACGGTGTACATGATTTCTCCTTGTGTATGTTGGTGCAATTGCGACCAAATTTTGCAGACATCTTTGTTCTTACAGTCTCTAAGCATTAACGGATCATTTTTTTGAAAATTCCTTCTTTGCGGGAGTTACAGACGAATCGTCGCTAAAATCGGCATCCTTTTCTTCCACACGCTGTTATTCAGCGAATTTTCAAAATATTAAAAAACGGGCCCGTTAACACTTGGGCATAATATTAAACTTAATAAGCAACCTTTGTTTTTTTGTTTTAGACCATCCAAATTTGAGTTAGGAGGTACACCGCTTAAGAAAGACCATCAGTTCGGACCCACCTCGTGACATATATCTATATATATTTTCTTAATTTTTATACTGGTTTTTAATGCTTTACAATATGCCAGAATAAAGTAATAAACCGCAATTTAATCGGCTGATTAGAGTCTCTACAATTTGCATTAGAAGATTACCTATTTTTTTCGGGCCGTCACAGTAGTCCACAACAGATACGGGGTCCATTTTGCTCTATAACGAAATTCTTAAAACATGATTTCGTATTAGACTTTGATTTCTTATCATTATCTATAATTCGTATTTTTTTTTTGCAGCTGTGACATTAATAAAAATAGATAGGGTAACTGTACTCGTAGTTGACAGTGTACCAATAGTTGACACTTTTATTTTCAGTCACGAATAATAAGCTTCCTATCAAAATAATGTTTTTGACTAATACTTTTTCAAACAGCGTATTAGTCAGAAACATTTTTTTAATAGAAAGCGTATTATTCGTGACTGAAAATAAAAGTGTCAACTATTGGTACACTGTCAACTACGAGTACAGTTACCCTAATGTGTAACATAAATACTTAAAGAATGTTAAATTCAAAAGAATGTGAACAATAATGGAGCCAGTGAGAGCGACAACGGACCAACCCACATTAAAAAAAAATTAAAAAATATAAATATTGTTAGGATAAATGAAACAATCTGTGCTCCAATGTCATTATAAAAATTATACAATTTATTTTGGTCGATAAATGAAAATTAAACGAGCTTTAAATATTATTCATGAAACTCGTTGTTTATAGAAACTCACTGTCAAGAAAGTCAGCGTACGAAATATTCGTTGCGTGAATTGTAGCTGTCATTCGGTACCCGAAAAATTCTACGCGGACATTTAAAATTCACCGAAAACTTTCCCCGGATAGTTTCTGCTCCGCAAGATATTTTATGAATATCGTCTATATATATGCTGAACTTTCTTCAAGGCAATAAATCTTCTCAACTCCATTGGTACTTAATCGTCGCCTCGTGCAGGGATTTGAGAGAAGCGATTTATCGTCTTGCGTTCACTTAAACTTCCTCGTAAACAGGAAATTAAAGGAAGAAATGAGTGATAGGGGCGGCACTGACCATTGCGGTACAAAAAGGCTTCCGAACGTTAAATAATTGAATCGGAAATGAACACGATAACGTTGCAGCTGATATACAGCTCCCATCTCAGATTAATATTCCCAAGATGTTGCTGAACATAATACCCCAAATTATTGCTCTGTCAAATCCCTAGGATGTGCGCGCATTTCCCGTGTTTTATCCCCGCGTGTGCTTGCACCTTAAGACAAATTGCGAAATAGGGAGTTTCTGAAAGTTTACTCAAGCTTTAGTACATATTATTGAATCTTTTTATTCTTTGACATATTTCAATGTACATAGAATTAATAAAGCAACGACAGACATGTGAAATGGTTAGAATTAAATACATAAGTATGTAAATAGATCGCTTCTGCTGCACCTCGACTTGTTGAGTATTGTTGATTTGAGGGGTTGAAAAGCCACCCAACACTCCGATATCCCTACTTCAAATTAATGGAATAGAGCCGCGTTGCGTGAATTACCTATTCCCGCATCACAACAGTAAAGTTAATACTTAACTGTGTTTAACTGGTTTCTTGTATAGCAAGTATGGAAAAATGTAAGAAGGTGTAGAAAAATGTAACAAATATTAGTATGTGATTGCTCAGGTCCGCGGTCGAAACCCAACTGACAAGGGAAGTTTGGCAACCCGGAAATTCAGAAAATTATGAAACTCGGTGTGCAAGTAGAGTAGTTTATCCGTAACGCAACTTTATTTTTTGTTGCTGCCATAATGTAATTTTCGGGGGTGAAATCACCCCTTGAAAAAAATGCAGAATTTTCTTTTCCGTGGAATATCTCGAGAGCGGTGAGAGATATCGAAAAATAGTATAAACAAATGTTGCATCTTACTTTTGTATCTACAAAATTGCATAAAGATAATTTTCGAAAAATCCATATTTTTCAAGTTACCCCCACCACCAATCCTTAATTCCATAATTACTTTTTCGCGGTTTTGTAGATATAAAAAAGGATGCAATTTTTGTTTAAACTTCTTTTCGATATCTCACACCCTTCCCGAGATATTCCACGGAAAAGAAAATTCTGCATTTTTTTCAAGGGGTGATTTCACCCCCAAAAATTGCATTATGGCACCAACAAAAAATAGAGTTGCGTTACAGATGAACTACTCTACTTGCACACCGAGTTTCATAATTTTCTGAACTTCCGGGTTGCCAAACTTCCCTTGTGAGTAAAAAAATCTTGCTTGGACGCGTTTTCCGGTTAAGGGGATGTTCCGGTCTAGGGCCCATAAAAGTAGGTGGTCTTTAGGAATTAATTAAAGCAAAACTACTTCAGATAATTTAATGGGGTTTCTTGCATTGTATTAAGAATGTCATAAACTATAGAAATATATTTTCTTTTCTGCAATTAATCATTGTAAAAAATTCATCCGAAAAGGGGACTTGTAGAACCTAAATTACTGGTCCGAAATAAGAAACAAAGCCGGATTATTAAAGGGCATGAAATTCCGTAGTGCACATAGCTTTAAAAATTACATAAAATGACAATTTTTGACAAGATAACGACACATAAAATTTGAATTCCCTTTTTCTCTATGTTTTTGTCACTTCAACAGCTTTAAAAAATTCAAATTTTGAAATTTTTAACATGCCAGAGGTTTCTCTACCGCACAGAAGTGTATTCTTCAAAATCAAAAAAGTTTCCATTGGATCGGATAATAAGTTTTCGAGATATTTGTCCCGCCGATTTTAAGAACACTGTTTCGAGTTTTACGTGTGCTGAGTGGCCGGGTTTTACCCACACATTCGCCGCTACTCAAATGCCTATAACTCCAGGAATTTTTCGAATTTCAAAAAAACCTTTAAACACGTATTCTTGAAAGGTTGAATATTCAAAAAATGAAATAAAAAAAATCTATTTTCGACATTGTTAGACCGGAGCCTCCCCTTAAGCATCGAAAATTGTTGGGGGGTGACTCCCGGAGGAATATGTATACATTATTGATCAGTTAGCTGTATCCAAGTTTCCGGAAAATGTCCTTATAAGCACATTCGTGGACCAAAGCTCGACTACGTGGGGTACATACGAAGGTAGTGGTTTACTGCATTGCCTGTCGTACAACTGTGGTCTTTTTGAAGGACACTTGGTGCATACTTTCATCTGAAAATTGGAAGTACCCGTTTTTTCTCGGGACTACATACACGGTTTGTGAAGCAACATTGCCATTTACAGACATAGACGTTATTATCGTTCTTATTATCGTGACTATAAATGTGACCAGTCGCAGGATGAAAGAGAAAGCGTTATATGCAGCTTTTATCTCAAGAAAATCACGAGTACATTATTATTTAGTTATGAGTTGCCTAAATACATAATAAATAATAGAATTTATGTGAAAGCCGTAGTTTTTAATTTTCTTCATTTTCAATAGCCTGTTTTGAAATGAATTGGTGGGTGTCTTTTTTATTATTTTTTCTTAATCACACTACATAACAATGGTGTTTTGGTAAACTGATTTATAAGTCTTCTGTTATCCATAGTGTTATCGTGTTTCGATAAATGTATCTTGTGTGATTTATCAAATTTATACAAACTAATATTAATAGAAATTTTTGAATATTTCAGAACGTAACATGTATTATGCTCTGAGTATGATGTATATCAATGCAGTACATTGTTTACGGAAATATGCTCCAGGGCATTTCAACCGAATTTTAGTAAATTCCGTATCAATAAAGTCATGCCACGATAATTTTATTCCCAATAAATTGCAGCTTCATATGCAGACACGCTCGCGAAATATACGTACATTTATTTCGCACGGTTGAGTGAAGCTTCGAAGACCAGGAAAATGAGAAACAACTTGAAATGACACGATTAAATATATATATATATATATATATATATATCAAAGAAATGTAAAATGCCAACCCGAATGAAAATATTGACATTCATGTCGTGAATAAAAATTATGACGCGTCTATTAATATAAACCTGACTTAATAGTTGTTACGCGGGGGGTATACCTTTTAGAAACTGCTTTAAAATTATTTAATAATTAAAAGTAAATATCACTTTCTAGAAATGAGAATAAAATGTAACTATTCAGTCATCAAAAGTTATATTACAATATTTTGGAATACGGTTAATGTTAATAATGATACAATATTGGAATAATTTGAATAAAATGAAATAAGTATCCGGCAAGGCAGATATCCCACAGTCAAACGCGACTACCGGAGTTTGCTATTTCCACTATTATATCTATTATACACATGAAGAAATTAAGAAGATGAATGCGAGAATACTAACTCACCGAAGACATTTTATTAAATCAAATTAAACTTCTGTGCTTCCATTAATAAGAAAATTATAATCACCAGCTATAAATGACGAAGGACAAATCTAATTTTAAGTACAAAATATGGGCTACGCGAAGATAAGTCCTTTTGCCGATATTCAACAAACTCTGTCTTAAATCACTTCACAAATCCTCAGGCACGCACCTCGCAATTATACGGCGAAGAGTGTCGCAGCTTCGCGCCTTCGGAAGCGTCCAAAGTTGCTTCGCTCCGATAAGGCTGACTCTGAGTTGTTGTTTCTCATTAGCTAACGAGAGCCAGATTTTTGCGCGATGTGATGCGTGATTGCTTGGGCCACTAGAGGTAAAAGCGTGTGAACACTGAGCATGCACGCGTGTTAAGGTGACCCAAACATTTTTTCCTGGGGTTTCCGGGGACATGAGATATGTATTTGATTTTTTAGGGACCAACTCTACTCCTCGCGGACTGGGTTACACTGCTGCCACATTAGTAGAATTTTAATACCAAACTCGTGGCTTGGGTTTCATATTGATTATTTTGTAACTTTATGGTAATTCCTGAATAATCTACTAAATTAAAGAATTCTTTCAAATTTAGTGCGAAACTAATTTGGAACTAAGAAACCCTTGTGCAAAGTTCAAAATCGATTTACCGCATAGTTATCGAGAAATTGTTCATTAAATTTGATGCATTTTAACACAGTGGCATATGGCGGAGTCCAAAAAAGTGGGTTATAGGGTAAAGGACCCAATTATTGACACCTAACCAATTACTGTCACCTTAAGCTATTTTACTTAAAATAACGAATAATTAAACGTTGTAAAATGTAAAGTCATACATAAAAAGAATTATGTAATTCAACCTATAATCTATACCTATACTATAGATTATATACTATTGTTTATTTATTCGTTATTTTAAGTAAAATAGCTTAAGGTGACAGTAATTGGTTAGGTGTCAGTAATTGGGTCCTTTACCCAAGTTTCAGTTTTTCTTCTGAAACAGGAAAACCATATTCAAGAAATGTACCAAATTTGGCACCAAAGTACATCGAAATGTCAGGAAATGAATTTATCAATTTCTGCAAAAATGACCACATAGTTTCTTCGTGAATGCCCATAAAAAAAAAGGTTTACGAGCAAATTTTTCAGAAGCTTACGTAGAGCGATCAACGTGGCAACGTCGCACAATCGATGTGTTTAGACATTTAAATAGCGAACGACGATTCAAATTCATATGAACATTTTTCTGACATTTTGGTTATAAAAGACGCTCCGAATGAATGCGACGTTGTCAGATCTGCTGCTCCAATTCACTACGCTAACCAATTTAATATTCTATTTTCGTATTACAATTATTTATATTAACATTGAACTGTTTAAAATATATATACATGATGTTAAAAATTATTATTATTATTTCTATAGTATCATACTACTTTACATTTATCGTTTATTACCCAACTCTAATTTGACTAACTTAGTTGGTTAGGAACTACCTTAAAGAAGAAATACAGACTCGGGAGCTGTTACCGGCAATCGGTGGAAAATGATTAGCTTACGGGGGATCTTCGTATAGATGAATAAAATAAAGCTTGATTTTTTTTTCAATGAATGTATTTATTCTAACTTGTTGAAATTTTCCAGTTGACTTAGTGGAGGAAGTGCAACATATTTGGAATACTGTTGGTAATTTGGAATACCGAAGTATCTAATAAACTACTAACGTTATCGAATTTGTAACACCGTAGATAATAGGGGCTAATGACCTGTTAACTAATGACATTTGTGAATGAACCGCCATTTGTACATTTTCGACTTAAGCTGCAGAAAACATCAATCTGTAAAACATTGTCAGCAATTATTCAATCGTTCCAATTATGGCTAAAATATGTCAAAACTTTAGTGTTTTTTTTCCCCCATTATTTACCTTCGCATCAAACACTAGATCTTTAGTGTTAAACACTCATAATAAAGAAAATAAACCTTAGTTTTTCCATTTTGGATGAATAGAACAGTTCCCACACCAACACCCGTCGGAAAAGAATTTTTTTTTTAAGAAGTTTGCGTTACCGGCTATTTATATGTGCAATAAAAAAGTTCAAAAAAATTCTGAGTATTACTTCAAACATACCATAATATGCAGGCAAAACGCGAGATGGTGTGAACTTATAGTTTTTGTTAAATAAATATCCGTAGATGGCGTTGAAAACGGACAGTTACACTAGAGTACCCCCTTAAGGGGGAACACCACTGTGACGGCCGGAAAAATGGGCCCATTTTTAAGATTTTTTTAAGGAATAACTTACAGTTTTATTATAAAATTGCTATTACCTATCTTTAGAACAATGTCTTAAGAGACTATAAAAAAAAAAGTAATGGAAAAACATGCATAGATTTCCATATACAGTTAATCTCCTACACCCCTCATAAGAAAAACATAGGTCGCTTATCGAAACGATATCTCTGGAACGGCAACTCCGAAATCAAATTTTTTTTTTAATATAATCGGTATGAGTGTAGTTTCCGTTGTGCGTACCGATTTTTAAAAAAAATTATTTTTGTAAAAATGGTGCGCTTGGGAAGAAAAAGTTTCGAAAATCGGCAAAAAAATTGATAGTTTTTCGAGCGTATTTCAAAAAATATGTTTTCGATCAAAAAATCGGTACGCACAGCGGAAACTACACTCATACCGATTATAATAAAAAAAAAATTTGATTTCAGAGTTGCCGTTCCAGAGATATCGTTTCGATAAGCGACCTATGTTTTTTTTGTGAGGGCTGTAGGAGATTAACTGTATATGGAAATCTATGCATGTTTTTCTATTACTTTTTTTTTATAGTCTCTTAAGACATTGTTCTAAAGATAGGTAATAACAATTTTATAATAAAACTGTAAATTATTCCTTAAAAAAAATCTTAAAAATGGGCTCATTTTTCCGGCCGTCACAGTGGTGTTCCCCCTTAAGGGGACTAGGCAGTCCTTTTTCGTGAGAAAGAGACTCTGTCCTTTATTTATTTGTAAACGAATGAAAGCACATCCAGATATATGCTTTTACCCAATGTTTATTACTACCATACAGGTTGAAAAAAATTAATAAGAAATATATATGTGCTTTAAAAATGGCGCTGCCGACGGGTAAACATTTTAACGTTTTTCTGTCGTTTTGCTTTAATATCGGTCTTAAAATGTGACGTAATCCGATTTCAAAGGTGAGATTCTTGTTTGTTGGATTCATAGTTTCCGCGCAAACGTATAAAAACAACAATTAAATCCAAATCATGCGATTGGTGGCTGAAAAACGGCGATTTTTCCGAGAAAAATTCGTTTTTATTTGTGCGCTGCTAAAATCCGGTGACTCCTCAATTTTTTTATGAAAATCTCGAATTTTTACGGACCATATCAGAGGTTTGCGGCGAAATGGCACATGCTTTACACATCCTGTAATTTTTTTCAAGTCGATCTGAACTTCCATTCGTTCGCAATCAGGAAAAAACCAAGAGAAGAAAAGATTCGAGAAAATCGCGTTTAAAGTTTCTGGCAAAGGCGACGCTATAAGTTACCGCTTGATCTTTTTAGCTGGCAAATCAAGAATTTTGCAAATTTTAATATAACCCAAACGGCATTTTATTCAGAAAAGATAGTACTTTCGGAAAATGCAATAAAAAATCGATTTTTCGACTGCCTAGTCCCCTTATAGGGGAACACCACTGTGACGGCCGGAAAAGTAAGCCACGTTTAAGAATTTTTTTTCAGGAATAATTTACAGTTTTCATGGAAAATTTCTATTATCTATCTTTAGTACGTTGTCTTAAGAGACTATACAAAAAAAATGAATAGAAAAACCTCCATAAATTTTAATATATTAATTAATCTTCTAGACCTCCCCACGCGAGCTGGTCGAATGTGTACTATGGAACAGCAGGTCCGAAATTAAATTTTTTTTTTTTTATAAACTATATGAGTGTAGTTTCCGTTGTACGTACGGATTCTTTGATTGAAAAGAAAATTTTTTAAATACGCACGAAAAACTGTCCATCTTATTCGCGGCTTTTCGAAATTTTTCTTCTAAAGCGCACCATTTTTACAAAAATAATTTGTTTCAGAAATCGGTACGCACAACGGAAACTACACTCATATAGTTTATAAAAAAAAAAAAAAAATTGATTTCGGTCTCGATGTGGGGGTCTAGAAAATTAATTAATATATTAAAATTTATGGATGTTCTTATTTTTTTTTATAGTCTCTTAAGACAGCGTACTAAAGGTAGGTAATAAAATTTTTCTATGAAAACTGTAAATTATTCCTGAAAAAAAATTCTTAAAAATGGCTTACTTTTCCGGCCGTCGTAGTGGTGTTCCCCCTTAAGTGGTAACCCTCCCCCGTGTATCATTGTATTAGATTCACTTCGGTTTGTTATTTCAATCAGCTAAATGTCAACGTTAAATGCTATTTGTAACCTGCTGGAACAGTGCTCGCGAGAAGGTCATTGAGCACATCAATTACAATTTAAGTAACAGCGGCATTCCAGTGGACCCTGGGGATTCGATATCCTCTCGTCGACGAGGACGCGAATAAACTTATAGGACCGTTAATGCCTTCCGCAGAAACACCTTCAGAAACATGGGTATTTCTATTGCATCAAAATATCGCAGATCGACGCCAATAAAACTGAACCGTATAGGTGGACTATGAAAATTTTATTACATCCGACAACAATGCACGGTCCGTCTGTGCGAGGGAGCGCATAACTTATATTGCAAAATTTATGATTAGCCTCGCGCAGCGTTATGAAAAATTCAAGCGGAAGTGTCTCCGCGTAAAAATTCCTTCACCGCGGCTCTCCGCATTATCTTGACACCTCGGAGAAAATATCCGCGTGTATTTTTTTCAAACGTATACGCCTCTATTTCTCTGGGTATAACGAAGTCTCGCGACGATGGTTAGGGCAAATAAAAATTGTTTTATGCAGCGCGTAGCGGGAGTCACAGGTACGCGATAAAAGCTGTGAATGCTTTCCACGATAGGTGCTGATTAATTAATTTTCTGGCATGAACGGCATTAAATGCAAATAATATAACTACCTACTGCAAACACTTTATACAATATATATTAACGTAGGATACGGGTTAAATCTTTATTTTATGTCACGTCCTGCAATATCAATAGTTTTATTGTATACAATAGAGTGTGTATCCGAAAGAGGCCTCCTTGACGAAGGTGGTTTGAAAGGAAAAGCGAAGTACAAGAGGTCCAATAAAAATGGCACCGTAAATCTACAGATAGGTAATGAGATAAATACTAGAAAATGTATAAATTACATTAAAGTCTTTCTAGGCCTAATAATCTTAGTTACTATAGTCGAATAAACTAAAGAAGGCGCCTGGGTGGCCCGTAGGCCGGCGCGCGTGGCTCGGGAGAGACCCAATAGTCCAGTGAAATTAGACGGAAATCTGCCCAATCTTCGGAATAAATCCCAGCAAGCTAAATTTTGGTATGGGCCTTTATTTGGTCGTTTTAAACAATATGTCCAAAGTCCCCATCGATCCGAGTGCCGCTAAAAATTTTACAGAGGGTTGAAAAAAAACAGTTTTTTGCGAATATCTCGTTATCTAGCAGTTTTGCGACAAAAATAGGTCTCACACAATTTATAACCTAGGAAATTCTCTACAAAAAAGGTTGTATGAGTTTTTTTCGTAGGAGTAAACATTTTCATGTGTGCCGGGTTACCAAGTTTCAACCCCCATACTTTTGACAAGGGAAGATCCCGAACCCGGAAATTCAGAAAATTATGAAACTCTGTAAATATGTAGCGGAAGTCCTGCTGAGTACAACGCAATTTCGTTTGCTGTCCAAATTCACTCCAAGAGGGTGCAATTGACCCCTGAAAATTATTTTATTTTGTATTATTACTCGCGAACTGTAGGAGATAGAAAAAAAGTGTTCAGGAAAAAGTTACTTCTCATAATTAGGACTAACATTTGGTAAATTATAGTTCTTACAGTTCTTACGGTGCGTGAGTTATAACACAAAATCGGAAAATAGCCGGATTTTCAAGGGTCAATTTCACCCCCTTCGAGTGAACAAATTTAAACTTTAATCTTTGGGGACAAGTAGAGGATATATAGGTATGTATTACTCAATTTTTGTTGCTGCCCAAATTCACTCTAAGACGGTGAAATTGACCCCTGAAAATCCGTTTTTTTTTTAGATTTTGTGTTATAAGTTATAACTCACGCATCGTAAGAACTGTAAGAACTATAATTTACCAAATGTTAGTCCTAATTAAGAGAAGTAACTTTTTCCTGAACACTTTTTTTCTATCTCCTACAGTTCGCGAGTAATAATACAAAATAAAATAATATTCAGGGGTCAATTGCACCCTCTTGGAGTGAATTTGGACAGCAAACGAAATTGCGTTGTACTCAGCAGGACTTCCGCTACATATTTACAGAGTTTCATAATTTTCTGAATTTCCGGGTTCGGGATCTTCCCTTGTCAAAAGTATGGGGGTTGAAACTTGGTAACCCGGCACACATGAAAATGTTTACTCCTACGAAAAAAACTTATACAACCTTTTTTTGTAGAGAATTTCCTAGGTTATAAATTGTGTGAGACCTATTTTTGTCGCAAAACTGCTAGATAACGAGATATTCGCGAAAATCTTTTTTTTTTTCAACCCTCTGTAAAATTTTTAGCGGCACTCGGATCGATGGGGACTTTGGACATATTGTTTAAAACGACCAAATAAAGGCCCATACCAAAATTTAGCTTGCTGGGATTTATTCCGAAGACAAATCCTAATTTCACTGGACTACAATGCCTGCTCCGTACTTCGTGCGACGCACAGTGGTCCGACGCATATGTAGAGGAGAAAGTGGAAAAGCTCATAACTTCAGCATTTCTCAATATTTTTTAATTATTTTTGTTTCATATTCTGCCTCAATGTACTTTTGTCCAATAGAAAAGCTGTAGAGAATCAAAATATGCGTTTTTTTTTAATTTTTTCTGAATTTTTTTTTTAATTATTTAATTTATTTTTAACTTTAAATATTCGTTTTTTGAACGGATTTTGTACTTGTATAATGTTTAGACAAATTTGTCGATACAAAGTACGTAAAATGATTGTTTTAATTCTTCAATATAAACATTTTGCATACGGTACAGACGGTGATAGACGGTGATGGACGGTGAAAATTTTTAATGGGAATTGTACCTCAAAATATGTACTTTCAAACCTTTCAAGTGTCGTTGCGGAGGTAGACGGAGGTACCTGAAAAAAATGGTGATTTCTAAAACACCTCGGTATTCTTTGAGATATTGTTATATTCTGAAAACAGTTTCAATTCTGCCTCTTTTTGTCCTACACTATGTAAAAATGAGTAATAAAACTACTCCGGAAAAAAAACAGGTCCACTTAGTGATATGTAGAAATTTTGGGCATACTTCTTTAGTGCGAGTTTTCCCGCATTTGTAATCGGTTTTAGAGGCTAAGTGACAGGAAATGACCAGTACATAGCCGACAAAAAAACATGCCTAAAAAAACAATACGAAATTGTGACATGATTTTTTGAGGTTTTTTTCCACCTTTAAACCACTGTGCGACGTTGCCACGTTGTGTAGCAGATCGGGCGTCTCTTTCTATCTTCTCTCTCACTGGCTCGATAAAACAGATTCCTTCATCTACAAGTCGCTCCACGCCAAATCTATCACATTTTTAGAGACATTGATCAGAATGCAATATGTATTTTGTGAATCACGTGAAATTATGGAAAGGTTTGAGTCATTGTTTAACGGGCTTTGAACTTGGTTACAACATATAGGACTTTGAATTTCTGCCCGTGTTCGTGAAAAGAATATTTCGTACATGAAATTTGCAAAATAAAACTTTGGTTGTAATTTTCAAAATTACAAAGTTAATTTTTCAATGTAAAAACAGAGTATTATAATAGCCCGCACTTTCTAGATTAAAATGAAAAAATAATTAATTCAATACGATAAAGAGTTACCGAGATAAAAATTCACAAGTACAGCTCGGTTTCATGAAAATAGGCGAAAATTGAACAAATTCAAAACCAGCAAGGCGATGACTGAAATCCCTTCCTAATATTTCAGTTTGAACAAAATCCTTGATGTCGAGTGTAAAAAGTGATCGATTTGCCGTGGAATGACGCTAAATAGAATAAGAGGCCCACAGCTAAGTAGTCGACAGTCATTGGCCAAGGCGTGGGGAGCCGCGTAGGGGAAGCACCAATCGCGAGCCTGGAGTAGCGGCAACATCGCAAGTTCTGGCCCCGGTCCCAAGGCGCCTTCTTTAGTTAATTCGACTATAGATTTATCGGAGACATGTAAATGTAAATAGACATAATAATTTTTTAAACGACTACCTTATCATTCTGCCTCTAGAGTTTTATTTTTATGATGTAATGAAGAAATTGGTCTACAGGAACATATTCCAGAATTATAAAGAATTCTGGAACGTAGTGCAAAAATATCGCACCAATTGCGTTCGAACGAATGCGACAGTTATCTTTGCAACCTATCGACCTTGCGTAAAAAAAAAGGATGACTATTTCGGGCAAGTATAGCTTTGGGTATATTTATTTTATTACGTGCGCACCATTCCAAGTTAAATCGATTACTTTTTGCAGTCGATATCTGGAATTTCGACGCAACTGAAATATAATGTAGTCCACCTGAAATTAGGTTTAAGTCATCACTTTGCTGGTTTTGAATTTGTTTAAAAAATGCAAGTCAAAGTCTAATTTTTGCTAATAGTCATGCCATAAACTGTGTCCCTAATAAAAATGATTTTATGCATAGTAGATAAATTCAAGCAGAGGATACATTCTTTATATATTTTATTTAGAAGGTATATTAAAATATAAATGTCCTTGTAACTACTCGAAACGATCAGCTGTTGCACGAATACACTTCTTTAAACGGGTATTCTAGCGTAAGACGAGCTTCTTCTTACACAATCTTTGGTATTTTTTTATAAAGCATGTATACAACCTTTTCCACCACAATTTGGTTCATATATTTATCCATATTTCAGTAATGTTTACAAATTTTATTAGAGAGATATAATTACATTTTGTGGCAGTGCAAGTGTTTTATTTATAAGGGGTAATGTTAACTCAAGCCAAGTTAGAATTTATGATAATGATGGTAGATTTTATTTAATGCCCTAAAGCGTTGATTTAATCATCGATAATTTTCTGGAATGTGTCACATTCACGAAATTAGATGTTACGCTATATTTGACTTGCCTATTACCTCAATGGTCGAAATACTCAAGCAATGTTATTTCTGCCATACCAGATACCATTGACGTTACAGAACCTTCTGAAACGAACTTTATTACGTTTATGTTAGTATAATTCGAACATATCAGTGATATACCGTGTCGTGTTGGTAATGGAATTACTGGATCATCCATGGCTGAGCTGCTAACGTTGCATTAAAGAAGAAGTACGCTAAATTCCCATAAACGTGGAAGTTTCCAGCACATATTTTGTAGAATTGTTACAGTATCGCATTTTTTGAATTCAGTATATTTCTGATACCAATCCGAATACACAGTCCGTAACAGTGAATAATAATAGCAGTAAATTCTCTTACAGGCACAGAAAATTTATCTTTAATATTATGTATAGTGCATTTAAGATAATGCGAAATATTATATTGTTATTAGGGAATTGGAAAAAGAATGTACGATGCCATTTAAACGAAACATGAATAATCCTGAAATCTCGAAAAAAATGTACTGAAATATTTTCTTTTTATTACTTTATTATATAAGATATAGGACATTTAAAAAATACGTTGGAAACGAGCATCAACTGAGAAAGAAATATAGAGGATAAATAATTATATTCAGCTGTTTTGCATTTACATTTAACACGTTTTCATTTTGGAAGTACAAAGTATTAAGTGTTAAGTCTTTAACCCTACACTGTGCATTGCAGACGATCTGATATACCACCTTTGAAAATCCTTATAACACAAATAAAAAAGAAACTATTTAAGGGTTTAAGTGGGCACCCTGGTTTGACTGCCCGTTTTCAACCCAATTTTCAGGAATTTATTTAACGAAAATTGTAAGTTTATACTGTATGACGTTTTGCCTGCATATTGAGGTGTGTTTGAAGTGAAACTCCGACATTTTTGGAGCGTTTTTATTAAAAATTTACAGAGTTATAGTTAATGATGTAAGGCTGTATAAAAATTTTTGTTTGTCGGGCGCACTCGTCGCGGCTGTCCCCGTCGTCCAAAATTAAAAAACCAAAGCTTATTTTAACCCTTAAAAATTAACGCAATGACGGCTCTTAAAAGAAAAAGATTGAATTTTACAGAAAAATTTTGACTCTTTGGCCTGAAGACATTGTTTGTTTTTAACGAAATCAAAGCTGGAGGCACCGATAATAGCCAGTCATATGCTGAACACGTACGCGTAATCGCTACCGGATCCGTCCAGTAGTTCCTGAGAAATTACTACTCCCAGTCCTGATTTTTAAATCAAATTTTTCCGCGCAAAAATCAGCACTTGAACTTTAAATAGCCGCCATTTTGTTGTAAATTAATATTTCGGAAATTCCCACCGTGAATCAGAGGATACATTAATATACTAACGAAATCTTTTGTGTTGTTTAAACCAACTGTTTAAAAAGGCTTCTTGGATGTCGGTTTTAATTTTATTATAAACCTAAGTAAATATCTTTGTACAAAAATATTACCAAATGTTCTTTAAATGTTGCTCCTTTAAGTGCAAAAAGTTCTGTAAAAATATATGCTTCCACTTTTTCAAAAAAAATTCACAAACATTCGCCTCTTTTCGGCCTCCAGACTCTCCTTAAGAAATGTCGTTTAAAGTTTTTACAGACACTATAACTATGACAATTTTACGAATTTCGCTGCAGTACTTTGGATACACATTTTTGGCATCAAAAACTACAAGAAAATGCAAAAAATCGAATTTTTTGACACGTCAAACTAGGGTACCCCCTTAATTAATTATTTTACATATCTCGAAGTATCGACTCATTTGTAAAAATACCAGGGTTTGAAAGAGTTCTGGAACTTTTCAATAGATTCTATTTGAAACATGGACCGTGGCACTTTTTTTAAAAATGTTCTAACATTATAAGTTCCCATGAGAAAACTGATGAAGTAAAAGTTCTTGAAAATATAAGTTCTAGTTGGAATGGAGCTTATAAACTATAAAAATAAGAATGTCTCTATAACAGGAACAGATATTTTGTTCCTCAATATTAGAAAAGTTCTCAATCGTTGTAACAAATACTATCCAACAGAATTTTTGTGTATTTTGGTTCATGTAAATAATAAAAAAATGTTATTTAGGTATTATTCTTCACAAGTTCTGTTTTCTGTTCAATACTTCTTATGAAACTATTAATTATTACTTATGTTATGATTTTCATACCTTTCATTAAATAAATAGGAAGAATATGATATTATATTGTTAAATAAAACTAGTACCTAATAGTTTTACATATTTTTAATAGAAAGCTTATTATTCGTGACTGAAAATAAAAGTGTCAACTATTGGTACACTGTCAACTACGAGTACAGTTACCTACCCACACAGCACCATAACATTGCAGCAACGTCTCTGCAATGATGCGGTGCAAGATGGCAATGTTGCAACATAACATTACAGAGACGTTGCAGGTTCAGTCCTATGTCCGCCTTCGCAATATTGTAGGTGTGTATTTTTGCAAAGTTGCGGCAACATTACGAATATGTAGTCCTGCAACGTTCCGGCAATGATTCTGCAACGAGACGGCAAAATTGTGGCAATGATCCTGCAACTCTTCGGCAATATAGCGGTGCGTATCCAGTTAAATGAAACACGCCGTAGAATCCACTCGACGTCATGTACATATTTCGAAAATTTTTGACAAAGTCATAGTTGCTTCAGAATATTGTTGTAATGTTTCCACAAGTTTTCACTACAATATTGCACGACGATGTGCGCGCAATATTGCAGAAATATTGTAGGACCGTTGCCACTGGAACATTGCACGTCGATGTGCGCGCAATATTGCAGAAATATTGTAGGATCGTTGCCAATGGAACATTGCACGGCAACGATCATACAATATTGCAGCAATATTGTACCATCGTTGCGAACGGAACATTGCACGGCAACGAAATTGCAATATTGCTGCAATATTGTAGGATCATTGCCACTCCAATAATGCACGACAATATTGCAGGAACGTTCCTACAATATTGCAATGCAACCTGCAACAACGTAATATTGCAGCAACGTCCCTGCAATACTGCTGCAACGAGGTGTGCTGTATGGGTACATAGGTTCTAAAATATCTGTTCCATGAGAACACTTTCTAAAGCAGTTCCTAAGGGTAAAATTTCTCTCAATAAAAATTCCACTAAAACAGATATTTTCTTAAACGAAACATATAAGTTCTACCCGAATTTTTTTAAAAATAAGAGTTCCAGAACTTTTTTGATCCCTGAAATAAACCCGCCATGTGTGTCATTATTTACCACGTATCCTATTAGCCAAAATACAGTGAAACTTGCCGCTCCGTAATTGTCTCATTTACTGTTTCGCAACATCCAGATTTATTTCCCGCCGTTGTTCTCCAGGAAACCGGAAAATACAGTTGAAAAACCGCAGTCGCTCCAGCAATCGACGCCTGGCTCAATGTATATACACGCGGCAGCAATCGCCACCACTTCCCCTGCCTCTAACCGCCCGACTGCAGCGCCGCCCTGTCGTCGTCCTTTTTCCTTTCCCATTGCGGCGAAGTGTGAATCGTGCGTGAAAATGCTTTACGCCGCAGGGAGAGGGTGGCGCCCTGGTTCTTACGTGCCATTTTCCAGTCTCTGGCCCGAGGAGCCGTCTCCCGAGATCCTTCGTCTTCGCGGGGACGAGCTCGCCTCGAGGATCCCGCATCTCCGGCGGCAGTAATTCGTGGCCCCCATTCCGGGCGTTTGGACGTCTCGTTTTCATATGTCTGCGACTGGAGTCGCGTAGATGAACGGCAATCCCGATAACGTAATCGACGAAAGTATAGCAGAATTGCGAGCATTATCATTTCCGCGTTGAACGTCTCGAATTTGGCGACGAGACAGGCATACAGAGATGGCGGGAACTGTGTCACCTATGGGTGCGTTCCACTTGCGCCCAAATCGCCCGCAACGCCCGTGATTTTCATTAAGGTGGGTTTCCCTGTACGCGACTGGACGCAACGTCAAGAATTTCAAAGTCGATTTTCTCGAAAATGAAGCGCGATATAAAAAAAAGTTACTCTTTCTTTTCGACTTATAAGAAGTAAATAAGTCGAAAAAGAGGAATAAGATTTTTTGATATTGTGCTTCATTTTCAAGAAAATCGACTTTGAAATTCTTGACGTTGTGTCCAGTCGCGTATAGGAGAACCCACCTTAATGAAAGTTGCGGGCGATTTGGGCGCAAGTGGAACGCACCCTATGACGGGTGTATGTGCGATTGCATCGTTTGGCGCGCGGGAGATTCGATTTCCATGTATGTAGGTACTGCGCTTTGCTGAAAAGATGGCAAGCGGAGGGAATGTGAGTCAAATTGGGTGTGTCCCCAAAGTCCCCATAGCATTGGCCGTTGTTGGCCGACGCGACGACACCGACCAGTCGGAACTAGACATCTTCTCAGCAAAGCACTGTTTACTGTTGTAAGCTTTATTTCTATTGGGTATATTTTAGTTCTTGTTGTTGCTTTACAATGTTTTTAATGGCTTATTTAATATCGAGTGGCATATTATTTTAAATTTTCTGTAGTTTTTGTAGATTGGTATTATTCAGCAACTTCAATTTCAGTTTCATCCACATTAAAGTTAAGACTTTCTAAATTGAAGTCGTCTATATATTCGGTGATCCCATTGTCACTGTTTAAATTGTCATAAAAATTTACACACTCTGCTGGAATGAGGTGCATCATTTCTTGTAAATTAAATTTGCTAAATTTTTAAGTTTTGCATCTGATATAGGTTTGTCATTTGGCCATAATATTGGTGGTTTGGAAGTTTTCTGCGAAATAAATATAATCCTGAAATGGAACTATGGCTCGGCAGTTTTAATAATAATTGTATAATGTAAGAGTTGTTGTATGAGTTGGTAATTTTTTTCAAATTAAAGATCACAAAATTGTGGGATCCGTAGGTACTGTTTTAACTAATTTTTTGTCATTTTGAGGGTTGGTAGCTTTCTGCATAACTAGGCCCAGTTGAGACTTATAGAAGATATGAAGCGACAGAGAAAATAAATATAATACAGTAAATCCTCGTGTTAAACCCGACGAACGGGGCTGGCGGCGGGCGTACGACGCGATTCGGACACTATTACGTGCGGCTAATGCCGCGAGTGAGAAAACCTAAGAGCGAGCGAGAGGGAACGAAACAGTTGGCACGACGTTGCCGTCGACTCTTTCGTTCCCTCTCGCTCGTTCTCGGGTTCTCTCGCTCTCGACGGAAGGATTCCAAGAAATGGTGAGGATAGTCGCCGGTCGTACTACGCATGGTAAAAACGGGGCTATAACGAGGATTTACTGTATTTATTTTGTCTTCTTCAAATAGGGTAAAGGCAGGTAATATGGAACAGCACGTAATATGGAACTTCGTAAAATTTCGATAAAGAAATAACGAACTCTTCAGGTAATCGTTTATACTAGATCCCTAGACACAATAGACGATGATACTGAGAATTGAGCATCAGTCGGGCATCTATCATTGAAAGAGAAACTGTTGGAATGCAACGATATTTACACGCACATAGAAGCAGGATAGCGGTTGGAGACCCTTTGGGCCTCTTGACGCCTGGGGTTTTTCCGCGACCCTTTGTCTTGATTCTAGGGACGCAGTTAATCCAGGGAAGGGTGCGGAGGCGACGGTTTTTCCGTTCAGTCTGCACAGGGCCTCCATGGTGCAAAGACATATTTAGCAGAGTTGTATTTTACTATTGTACCATCACTTATTGTTAATAAATATATTATTCCGTATTTTACCAAGAGTTCTAACAGAAACGGTTATATTTTCCGTGGGGTGTAAAAGTTTCTGAAAAGTGCATCACACAGTTAAATATTGTAGTGAAGGTATGTTACAAAGTATTATTTGGATATAATTTATCATTAAATATGTGTGTTCTTGATTATTCAACAATAATTTACCAATAAAGTTACTTTGTTCTTAGTATATATCTTAATTTCTTGTCGGAACATGTGTGTACGTAATATGGAACATACCGAGTAACATAGATGAAGTTGATAATGACGATGACGACGATGATGCGGAATGCTTATTTTGCGATGGTAATTATAAAAATAATGACAATGAAAAGTAGGACCCAATGTATTCGCTGCTTTCAGTGGGCACACGAAGAATGTGGGGCTTCCGACGTATTATTCACGTGCCCAATGTGTAGGACACGCAGAAAGCAGGAATAAATTCCAAAAATGATGTGTATTTATTTATTTGTATCTTCTACTTAATAAATCTTCATTTTTAGTAAAAAAAAAGTAAAGATTTTTGGGTTTTCTTTACAAATTTCCTAGGTGTTCCATATTAGGACCCATTTTTTCGAACTGCCGATTTTCACTCTTTTCAGTTTTTTTACTATAATTGCAAAACAATTGGATTTTTTTACATTTGACTATGTAAATATGATTATGCATTAATTCCTTCGTCCCCTCATGTTAGTTTTATTAAAAAAAAAACGAATTCCCTTACTTTTGACAAGCTTTTGAAATCAGATGTTCCATATTACCTGCCTTTACCCTACTACCGTGCCGTATAAAAAGTTAGAAGTTTAAAGGCGCGGTTAAACATGTGCAATGCGCGCTGCAAACACCATTAATAAGGGTCGATTTTTATGGTTCGGCGCGCAACCAGGTACCCCGTGCAACATGAAGCCGCGCACGCGAATGGTTGCGCGCATCGTCGAAAGCACCAGAAAGAATTGTACAGTGGTCTGGAATTAAGAATTTGGTGACATTTGTCTATGGCTTTTGAACTCTAAAAGATATCGAAACGAAATTCGCGCCAAAAAAAAATAGGAAAAAATTATCCCCTTCTAATGATGTATAACTTAATATTTTTTACATTTATTTATTTATACTTTTTCAATTTTTTTAAGTTAATTGTTGGAAACATTCTCATTATGCTAAAACAAAAAATATAAACATTTTATTCGAGCTTGTCACGCATACTATTTCTGTGGAGTACCTGCCGGCGGATGGTCCTAGAGGGTGGCCTGTTTACGAGCAGTGCCACAATGGCAAGGGATAGCAAGGGATAGCAAGGGATAGCGACCTGAGACCTCAATTCACTGCGGTCGGCTGAGGATTCATACCATTTTCAGAAAAAAATAAATCTTTATTCTTTATCGTATCGATATGGAAGTGACACCAATGGATTCCTTATGTTTTTCCGACGAAAATCATACCAAATTTCATGTAAATGGGGCTACTTTTAACGAAGTTAAATGGAGATGATGAAAATCAATTTTTCATCTAATTTCCTTCATTATGCTCCGAATTACGTCGTTCTTGGTGTCAGTTTCATCGGCGAAACATAAAGAATCGATTGGCGCCGGTTTCGCAGAGATCTGATGAGAAATGTGGAACTTGGATTTTGCCCACTTTTAATGGTATTCCAAACCCTTCGAGGGTCGAAAGACATCAAATTCGGTGCGGCCTCAAGGAGGGTTGACCACGCCATGGGGTCTGCGCGGCAAGCATTCGCTTGCGCGTGATGGCATGCTTTTCACTTTCGACGAACATTTGCGCGGCTGGAATGCGCGTCTCGCCATAAAAACCGACCTTTTTTGAGGGTCTCAAATGCAAATTCGGCTGCGCATTGCAGATGTGTGGACGTGATTTTCCGCTGCGCACGGTGTTCGGCGTGCAATGCGCGCTGTTGCACATGTTTAACCTTAAGGCAGGATAGCACCTTCGCACTTAAAAAAAATTGAAAATTTTTTTGTTCTCAAAGGACTCTTTCAAGTGTATAGAATCGAAATTCATTCATTAGAAAGGTGGCCGGAACCTTTTTCTTGTGTAAAAATAGCGTTGTTATTTTTCTTTTGGTGCGCAATTTTATAAACTTCTTTAAACTTTTTTACCCTAAAAAATTGACCTTTTTGTTCAAATGGCCGCCATTTTCTTAAAAATCGAAATTTCGTAAAATCCCTACGTACATCATTGAAAAATATTGTTGTTAATAGGAACATTCTTTGGTTTTTTTTCTAAGAGCCACGTACAAAGCGGAATTTGACACGCCGTCTAACGATATTCCTCCAAAGGAGTGTATTTTGGCGCCACCTACAAGAGATTATTTTTCACTTTTTCAGTTTCAAAAAATGTGTAATTACAGATTAAAGTTACATTAATGAATGACTGAAACAGATTTTGTTTCTGCGCATTCTTTGTATGCAAAAAAAATTCATGAAAAACGCCTCCAAAATCGCAGCCAAAGGTGGTATCCTGCCTTAAGTAGATTATTATTATGAGACATGTTATAAAAAATTGTCGCGACACTATTGCTAGTCTCGCAGTATTTTTATCTCGAATTTTACGTTAAGCGTGTTCTCGGTTGGCACTGACGTTGAGCGCCGTCTGTGGACTTTGCTATATTTGGCGCCTCGGGTGGTCTCGCCGAGATTCGGCCGTCTTCGCCGGAGTTGGAGGGGATGCGAGCACAGAACGAGAGCGAGGCGAGCTCGTAGCCATTGCCATTTTTTCGTTACTTGTATTTAAGAAGTAACCACGACATGAGGTTAATTGCACGAGCAGCAAATAAATTACATTTGAAAAACACTCCAATCAACTCGCACAAATTTAATTAAGCATGCGAGCGCGTACCGAGTACGCGACATTACAAAAATCTTTTATCTGTTTCTTGTACCGATTTTCATGCCTACTTATTATCTTTATTTTAATAGAGTCAGTTCCGTTAGATCTTAAAACTGTCATCTCAACCATCTCCAATTAGACTTCGTAATTACAATAGCATGTCCAAAATAAAAACTTTTATGAGCCGTATATGGATCAAATAGTGATCTAACGGATTATTAATCCAAGTGACTATTAAAATTTACCCACTACATTCGTAGAAAAGCAATTTGACACCAAATTTTAAGGGGGCATTCTCGTGTACCTAACAGCCCCCAAAGTAAGCGATACTTATGAATTTAGTTTATGAAAGAAACTATTATTAATATCGGATTACACTTTCATGGGATATAAGGAGCTATATTGCAAGTTGCAAAATTTTTTTTACGTCGATTCTTCTTATTATTTATTAATTCTTGTGGAATTTTGTTAACCTCTTCTGGTATGAATCTTTTTTATTAACAGATTTGCCGTTTTTACATTTCTCAGATACTTATTTCACTATCACATTTTTATAAGTGCGGAATTAAATACTCCAAGTGAGTATTTTAAATGCATGTAGAATGTATTGCAAATTGATCGTATAAAAATACATGGCGGACATGTCACTTGCAAGTGGAAGAAATGGGAGTCAGATGTAACACGTCCCAGAGGATCTTGTTAGTCGTAACAAAGCTGTGTGGCCATTCTTTCCACCAACGAAACTTAAACCTGGCGTGAGGAATGTCAGTAACGTGGATCATCCCCATTTAAATGGCAAAGTAGTCAGTAAGGCAGGGACTTGTAATAATTGTCTACTGTTTTCGGGATGGAACTATAGGGGGTGTGTCAGAAATTGTGGTACAATGGAAAATGAAATGGTCCCTCATCCAAAAGTGTCGAATAAAATATTTTTATGCGATTATGTATTCTTCGTTTTCGAGAATATCAATTTTGAATACTCGTTTAGGACACATACGCCTGGCTAAGAATTCGCAGAATACAGGAGTAAATATGATAAAATTGCGAATGAAAATGGGTCCTTTAAAAATTATAAAATACCTTCCTTTTGAGTACATTTATTTTCGAGGACATCGATTTCATCTAAAACTGATTCTTAATCCACTGGGGGTATTTTTTCATACGAGACTTTCATTTCGCGAAAATCGATCTTGAAACCTCAGATTTTTAAATTTTCATCACGGGCTCAGATAAAAAAGTTGAAAAGCGCCCTTCACTATTTTTTCGTTATTCGGACCAATAATTGCATTTTTTTTCCAAAACGCTGAAACACGTCAGACAACTAGTAAACTAACTGCTAGCTTCTCAAAATAACTCAAGTCGTTTGGACCAATTTTAAAATAGTTATTCTGTTTTAAAAATGCCCCAATTCTTTTGTCCGGCAAAATTTGAAATTGAAATTAGTTTTAAACTAATAGTTTCAAGACATAAGTACCTTAATACTTTCTTGTAGATGGTGAAAAACTGGATTGATTAGTGTACCCAAAAGTATGAGGTTCAATTAAAAAAAAGGGCAGTTACAATTTTCAAATGCATCAATATATAAAAGTGTATAAAAGCAATATATAAATATGCAACGTCCTATACCGTTGAATTTTGTTTTATGACATTTTTTTATTTTCAACCGTTTTAACGATACAGTTTGTTCTAGTTACGTGAGGCGCCCTGTACATTCAGTTTCAATTTAAATGAAGAGAATTATTTGTGTGACGACAAATCTAATTCACACTTTGTGTGTCACGTGTGGACATTAAAAGGCGCAATTTGATATCTTGTCTCCGAATATTTTAGATGGCTTCATCTGGGTGAAGCTTGGATCGGTGTCCTTTTATAGTTAGAATTCTTTGAAAATGTGTCTGTCAAGTGCATATACAATCTCAAAGGGATACCACTAGCAAAGGAACCTTACATCAAAGTGTCTAATTACAACATGGCAACAAAAATCTGATGTGTTTTATTTCATGACCCAAATGAAATTTTGATGCAAAATAAGCAACAACTCACGACTCACCCTATGTACTTGGTAATTAGAATGTGTTGAGCTACAAGTACAGACCACTTTAACGAGTGAAATGAGAATTTACCGCTTAAGGGGTTATTCTACTCTGATCGCCGAAAAATTAAGCTATTTCTAAAGATTTTTTCTGAATAAATACAACATATAATAAAATAAATCTTTTTGGACTTTATTAAGCTACTCTTATAATATACAAAAAAAAAATTAAAAATAATTTTTTACATTTGTTTTAATTGTTTTTGAACGGCGTCAATATGGCTCCTAAAAAAGAGGTATGTTCGTGGCGCAGGTGATTATGGCTTATCTGAAACAGTTTTTTTTCCAACCGGCGCCATTTTGTTACTTTTCAACAAAAATTGTTAATTGAGCTACGGGCGATAGCGACACTCGTACAGATTAAGAATCTTTCCGAATTTTTTGTTTCAGATAAGCCTGAGCCGGGAAATCACCTGCGCCACGAACATACCTCTTTTTTAGGTGCCACATTGACGCTGTAAAAACACCATTAAAACAAATAAAAAAAATCTTTTTAATTTTTTTTTGTATAATATAAGAGTAGCGTAATAAATACAAAAAAGATTTATTTCATTATACGTTGTATTTACTGAGAAAAAAATCTTTAAAATAGCTTAATTTTTCGGCCGATCAAAGTAGAACAACCCCTTAAAGTGTAGAATGGTTGTCTATCTCCATTTTAATAACAAGTAAACGTGTTATAAACCCAAAAGCATATAAAGGACAAAATAATAAGTAGCTTTAACAATGTTTCGTAATCAATGTATCTTAATATATAAAGCATAAAGTGTTTGTGTGTTTGTCTGTCGCCTAAAAACTTTCGAACGGTAAACTCTGGGGGTCACGAAATGTGTTCCAGCTCACTATGCCTAATCCAGATGAATGAGACTATTTTCATCAAAGAAAGTAAATAAAAATTAATAAATTGAAAAAAGAAATAAATTTTTTTTTTATAAAATCAGAATCTAAATTTCGGGCGAAGCCGAGTAATAAAGGTAGTACTAGATAAAGTATCCAGAGCATGAAGGAACTTTTTCGGCGTTTCCAAAGTTCTGTACACCACTGAACCCAGGATAGACACCGTATAACGCTCAAGCAGGGAAAACGCGCCAAAGGCGACAAAGGGGAGGCCGGGGTGGGGTCGTACAAACTTTAGAGTCAGTTAATTGGCACTCATCAATCAATTAGGAATCACTTAGTACCAACCAGTAACAATTATCAGGAGCAATTAGGCGGTGCTAGTAGTCAGTCATCGATAGAAGGATACGTACTTAGGGTCTCAACAGTAATGGGAGTCAGCCAGTCAGACTTAGAAGCAATTAGGCTTCCAGTCACTCAGCTGTCTTATAAGGAGAGGACATAGCTGTAGCCTCGTCAATTCTAATGAAACTTTTTTCGATTAAGCTACAGTACGAAAATGAACAGACACATATTATTCGTTAACGATATCTAACGTTAAAGCTTCATACATTGGAGACGCTATTTTATTATATTCTGACAAGGGAAGATCCCGAAGCCGAAAATTCAAAAAATTCTGAAACTTTGTGAATATGTAGAGGATTTCCTCCTAATTACAACACAATTTTTGTTTGCTGCCCAAATTCACTCGAAGGGGGTGAAATTATCCCCTGAAAATTCGGCTATTCTCCGATGTTGTGTTATATCTCGCGAACTGTAAGAGGTAGAAAAAAAGTTTCAAGACAAAAGTTACTTCTTTTAATTAGGTCTATCATTTGGTAAAAAAATATTTTACAGTTCACGAGTTATAACACAAAATCGGAAAATAATCTACTTTTCAGAGGGTCAATTACACCCCCTTAGAGTGAATTTGGGCAGCAAACAAAAATTGCGTTATAATCAGGAGGAAATTCCCTACATATTCAACAAGTTTCAGAATTTTTTTAATTTTCGGGTTCGGGATTTTCCCTTGTAAGTGAAGGATAAAATGCCATATTCTGAGTTAGTCGAGTAGGTAGCCTACTAGAGTGGTGATACAAGGTCACATTATATTCAGCTCTCTGCTAACAAGGAATGATAAGTCAGTAAAACTAGGGTTTGAGAAAAATCGATTTTTGTGTTCCACAAAAAATGTGAAATGTAGTGGTGGTAAAATTAGTGGATTTTCCTTGTACGCCCACAATACCTGTACTTATTCTGTTGCATCTCGAGATTCATTGAACATTTATTTGTAATTTTGTCTTATATTATTGTATTTATATTATTATGGCATATTTATTGCAATTTTTTCATTTGTAATTTTTATTACCAGATGGATAAAAATTTATTTAATTTACACTGATCAAATTATAGTGTTTAAGCGAAGAATTGCTTTGTTGCAACGCTGATCTCCACTTTTAGAACTGATCTATCTTGTAGTTTGAAGGAATAGCAGAAAACTGGCCAGTTCCATCTATCTTCGCTATGAATTTTCTCGGAGTTAAGGTAATAAGGGACGACCAAAGATCAAGTTTCTTCACATCGCTTTATCCAAGACTGGCTCATGTAACCGCCGTTTCTGATAAATGCGGGTATCTGGCAAACTGGCAATTGATTAGAGCAAAAAGAGCTGGCAGGAACATTTTTCCACCGCTCAAACTTTTCACATTACGGGGAAATAAGTTTGCTTTTGTTCTTCCCTTTATCACCGATCGCCAAATTGGAGTACCTGTTACTCCTACATTTATTTATTTACTGTCACGTGAACCGTCGAGATGTTATAAACGCGGCAGCAGAGCCATTTCCTTGCGGAAAGACTTCTATGACACGTAATAATACGAGATGATTGGATACAAGTTAACGCGAATTGAGTAGCATAGTGAGTTTCAAAAATTAGTTGGCCAACTGCACATTGAGCTTGCAATATTAGTGCGACAACTGCATACTGGGAAGTTAGCACTACGTCTCACGAGGATTTAATATTTTGTATATATTTCTATCGTGAATATCAGCAAGTTTATGAAATTATAACAAACTCATAACAATAACAATTTTGAAAGTCCTTTAAGGCTGAGTCGCATTCACTCGCCTTACCCAGTTGACATGTTAACTTATCATATTCAACCTGACGCATTAGCCTCAAATCCCTTGTTTTAGCAAAAGGATAGAATATTTCCCTTAATAAGTAATACAAAATCCAGTGTAAATGCAAGAGAAATAACTGAAGAACACTAGCCTATGTACGAATTTAAGCGAAATGTAACACAAAGCTGACATACCTGCAACGGTATACAGACCTGGATTTCATAATTACGAGACCTCCGACTGTAGACATTTTTCGATCAACCCTGACATACCTGGGTGGCTCACACCCAGAGCAATTTTTGAACGACTGCCATTCTCATCTAAAGAATCCAATCGTTATGAAAAAAATCATGGTTCATTTTCGAGGTCCCTAGAATGTATTCCAATAGTTTTTGTATTGAAATTTCATCACAGATTTTGTGGAAAAATTCTAGATTACCATATGTCGAGAAAAAAACGAAGAAAATCTTCAAAAAATTGTAACTTTTACAAATTTCAATATTAGAAGCTAAAAATCTATAGAGTCGCTGTTCAGATATAATATTTCGAGAAAAACAATAGTTTATAAGCCGGGTTTGGAGAAAAGGTATTTACTTTGCATATATAAGGTACAGAGCGTCAAAATCAGCTTATGGGTGGCTCACACCCAGAGTGTCAACGATGGGTTAATCTGTTGAAATAGGTCTGAGAAGTCAAACACATTTTTAGGGTTCAACATTTTGGCATATCGAATATTTGTTGCTTCTCTGTTTACGAGTGAAGCCTTGTATGCCAAATAACGAAAAGTTTTGTTTTCGTAAAATAAGACACCACCTCTGAGAATAATCGCCACGTTTATGGATTCAATCTAACTTAGTAAAGTGATGGTAGGCAGAATCTGAAATAGAGCTGATAGTACAACCATACAGCAGGTAGTTTTCAATTCAGAAGAGCCAGAACGCAGGCTGCGCAGCTGAGTAAAATCGGCTGAGATTGTTATTGGATGCACAAGTGTTCTACACGGCTGCAGCAAAGCTGTTCATATTTGTATACGCGCGCTTCTGTTCGGCAGGGATGTAGAATCAACAGTACTTATTATGGAAATTCTCTAAGCGCAACTAAACCTTACATCCGTTCGCGTTACGTGCCGATGACAGATATTTTCCTAATTTAATTGTGAAGACAAAAGTTTACAATGGAGCTGTAATTAAGTAAGAAAGGTGCAATTTTTCCATATCAGTTACGGTTTCGCAGATATTCACGATAATATGAAAACTTACACCTTCTTACAAGGGAACATGTTGTAGTAGGGAACAGTTTACTGTAAAACTTCGTGAGTTCATATTTTCAGAAAAAAATACTAAGTGGAATAAAGATTTATAATTTGGTATCATCTTTTAAAAGATTTATATTTTGTACGAATTTTAGTTATTTTAGTTTTTTTTTTCATTTGGATTTGTATGCAGTCTACTTTATTTTAATGAACTCAATAATTTTACATATTTTTACGGATTTTAGTTATTTTTTTCTTTTATTTGGTTTTGTATATATAGAGTGTATTTTATTTTGTTATATTTTTGTAATTCCATAATATTAAGGAAACTGATTTTTTTTAAAATAAGTAAAAATATTTATTTACTATTTTATAATTAAAATTTTCGAATTTTCACAAAAAAAAATATAACTTTTTTGAGAATAGTGGAATTCGAAAACCGGTTTTTTCAAAACTCGGTTTTTGTATAAATCCTACCTATTCTTGGGGCTAAAATCATAGCGAAATTTTAGTTTTTTTTTTTAAGAAACTAACGATTCGAATAATCTAAAATTTGGGCCATGATTTTATGCATCTTTGAAGAAGTTGTATTTTTTTTTTCCATTAATTTTTAATAATAAAGATAGGAGTTATGCATGATCGACCATCACGCCGCCGTTGTCCGCTGGTGTGCACGATATTAACCACTGAACCGATTACTCAAAATCGTATAGCAAAAGTTAAAGTTTCAGACCCTTCAATTTGGAAACCCTTCACACTCCTCAACAAATTTTTTAATCTTTTTCTGGCTCATCAAATTATGGCCACATATGTATACAGTGAAACGCCCTTTCATTTTTCTGTTTTAGACTACCAGGAATTGCGCGGCGTGTTGGTCGATCATGTATAACTCCCAGGTAGTATATTTGTTATTAAAAATTCACAAAAAAAAAACTATTGCTTCCACAAAGATGCATCAAAACATGGTCCAAATTTCAGACGAACCGACTCGCTAGTTTCTTAGAAAAAAAATCCCCAATTTTGCTATGTTCTTAGCCCAAAGAATAGGATTCCCGCCTTAAAAAATTTTCTATTTACAAAACACAAAGCTCCGATCTTGTAGCAGTAAGACCAGTTACTTACCGCGGAGTATTCGCCTTGCCTTACGTCAAACCGCTCGCGGATACGTACATTCGTGTTCTCGATGACGGATCTTCCAGCGCTCAGTTAAAAAGTGTGAATACCTGGTGGGTTGATGTGGAGGCGAATTAACCGGGGGGCTGGCGCGAGTAATTGAGAATACAGGTGTACTTTGCCAGTCATGAGAGTTCGCGAGTAATATCGGCTGATCTGAAATATGGATTCGGAACACGCGAAACAATCGTAGCACGCGGTGCGTGGCTGATCTTCTGAGGGATATAAATCCGCGGCTGGCAGCCATGATAAACGCCCTGGATCACCATACCATCGCTGTCTGGCTGCCATCTTTCAAACAAGACATTAGATTTAATAGGACGACCGATGTATGGCAGTTTTATAAGATCGTAGGTATTCCTTTTGATCCACCGTCACAATTCATCCTGAACGATTCGTTGTTCAATGTCGCATCGAATAGCGGGAGATGTCGCGATGGAAATCAAAACCGTGGATAAAGTTACGGGACGCGCTGAAAGTTCCGGCGCCGTAAAATCGAAATAAAATGGCGACGTCGGGGGATATAAGGGATATTTGGATATCACGACGCATGTGTTCACTGTGCTAGATGCGAATAAGATAACTGTTGTTTCCTCGGGGTCCAGGGAAATCTGTTTCCCTGTTGACAATCTGTTCCCTTATTGCAGCTTCCTTTTTCCTTTGGTAGTTCAGGTGGCGCTCGTTGCTTGCAACATTTTTTTGGAGGTAAGAGCTGAATAGTTCTGTGGTTATTAAAACGGAGCAAATAATGATTTTCTTCTTTTTGTAAAAAGAGGAACAGGTTTGCAATAGTGGGTATATTTAGTGCAACTAGGGCTGCCATCTGTAAAATCACAAACCCCGGACAGAGAGCATTAAAACCCCGGACATTTTCACTCGAAACCCGGACACATTTAACTATTTCTTATATGTACCCAGATAGCACTCGACGTCTATGAGCCGTCTTTAAGACGTCTGTTTCAGACATTCAAGACGTCTTAAAGACGTCTGCTATTTTCTGAAAGACGTCTTAAAGACGTCTATAGACATTTTTTAATGTCCTGAGTCAGTAAACCGTACGTCTTTAAGACGTCTCTTGAACAATTTGTAGACGTCTTTGTAAGACGTCTTTGAGACGTCTTATAAACGCCCTGTAGACGTCTTTTAAACGTCGCGTAGACGTCCATTCCAAATTTTCAAGACGTCTTAAAGACGTCTGCTATTTTCTGAAAGACGTCTTAAAGACGTCTATAGACATTTTTGAATGTCCTGAGTCAGGAAACCGTACGTCATTAAGACGCCTTTTAAACGCCTTGTAGACGTCTATAAGACGTCTTTAAGTGGTCGTGAAGACGTCTTAAAGACGTCCATTTCAGACTTTCACGACGCCTCAAAGACGTCTTCGTAAGGTCTTGATTAGGCCTACTGCAGCTCTTTAAAGAGATATTAGAGATATTAAGCGTGACTTGATTCGTGTTTATTGATTCGTGTTAATGAAATGTATTAGCTGCTCTTGTCCTCATTTGAGAGAGTCAATTTTCATGCTGCTCAATATTTTCGTTTCTTCATAAAAAAGAAGAACGTCTTGCAATAGCGAATGATCGAGACATTTTGGCATATTCAAGTTCAAGTCGAAAATATAAATTTCCTTCTGCAAAAAACGCCGGTACTAGAGAGTGACGGTATATGATCTGCCCGGCTCTCTTATAGGCATGACTGCTGTAACCCACCTGCGAGAAGCGCTCGGCCCGGTCGCCGCCTGGCGGTCGCGTACTATCCATGCGTCTTTAAGACATCTAAACGAAGTCGTTTAAGAAACGTCTTGGCATGGGCGTCTTAGAGACGTCCTAAACACTTACTCGGAAAGATGTCTTAGAAATGTCTCCGCACAGACGTCTTAAAGACGTCTTAAGGGGTTAGGACACAGTAACGAGCCAAGAAAGCAGACGATTTTTAGACGACGATCATAAGAAAAGTAAACAATCGATTAATATAAGGTTTTGTGTTTTAGTTCACTATATTATGAACTATAAGAAAAGCATATAATATTTACAAAATATCATTTGTACGCCGTGCATTTAAAATGTCCATTTTTTTACGGATGACCAACTGGTGGGCCGGATTCCGGCAAATCGGATGAACAGTAACAAAAACCCCAAAAATGTCATAAACTATAATATATTTCCTAGGCATTGACGATCCAACATTTTAAATTTTTTAATTATAGTACAAAATATAAACATCACACACTTTTGTCGAAATTTGATAATTATTTTTCAAACATCGACCATTTTGTAAATTTTCGCAAATATTGAAATGTTGGATCGTCAATGCCTAGGAAATATATTATAGTTTATGACATTTTTGGGGTTTTTGTTACAGTTCATCCGATTTTCCGGAATCCGGCCCACCAATTGGTCATCCGGAAAAAAAGGACATTTTAAATGGAGACATTGTACGGAGTACAATTGTTATTTTGTAAATATTATATGCTTTTCTTATAGTTCATAATATAGTGAACTAAAACACAAAACCTTATAATAATCGATTGTTTACTTTTCTTATTATCGTCGTTTAAAAATCGTCTGCTTTCTTGGCCTGTTACTGTGTCCTAACCCCTTAATATGGTCTAAGACGTTCAGACCAAAAACAGGCGTAAAATGGATGTCTAGAAGACGTCGTGTGCTATCTGGGTAATAATACAAATAAAACTAATTGGTATTAAGTAAACGAAATAAATTGTTATTGAGTTTGATTATATTCTGAAAACCACTTACATACTTCCTTAAAACATTAAACCGTACCAATACGATTTGGCCGTAACAAAAAGACGTTTTAAACACGTTCAGAAGAGGTGCAAAGTAACAACACATGATGTAAGGCGTTCAGGCCAAAAATGGATTTTTCAAAGAAGTCGTGTGCTATGTGTTATCCAAGATAAGCGTCTTATCCCAGAAAGCACACGACGTCTTTAAGACGTCCATTTTACGTTTATTTTTGGTCTGAACGTCTTAGACCATATTAAGACATCTTTAAGACGTCTACGCGGAGACATTTTTAAGACGTCTGTCTATAGACGTCTTTAAGACGTCTCAACACAGTCGTCTTAGAAATGTGTCCGCACAGACGTCTTAAAGACGTCTCAACACAGTCGTTTAAAAGACGTCCTGGTACAGACACCTTAAAGACGTCTCAACACAGTCGTTTAAAAGACGTCCTGATACAGACACCTTAAAGACGTCTCAACACAGTCGTTTAACAGACGTCCTGTTACAGACGCCTTAAAGACGTCCTGTTACAGACGCCTTAAAGACGTCTTAAAGACGTCTGTAGACAGACGTCTTAGAAATGTCTCCACGCAGACGTCTTAGAAATGTCTCCACGCAGACGTCTTAAAGACGTCTTAATATGGTCTAAGACGTTCAGACCAAAAACAGACGTAAAATGGACGTCTTAAAGACGTCGTGTGCTATCTGGGTATGTATTAGGTACGATATGCCAAGACAACAATTTCTGTAAAATATAGACTGTGACCGTAATCAAGAAAGATAGATAAAATATACTTGTACAAAGTAGGAATTTATATATGGCTTTTTTATACACTTAAGTTACAACTAAAAGAACACATAAAATACGCAAATTTAATTTACAACTAAAATAAAATAAAAAAATTGAAACCAATCGATTATGCTAAACGTAGAAAAACATAGTGTTTTGTCACTATCTTCGACTGTCAATTTATACATCCACGACCCGAACTCTTTAGCCGGGGATTCACCGCACGCAACGCACACATAGCATGGAAGAACACGGATCATTGGTGGGGTCTAACCACACTTATCGGTTGCGTGACGATACAGTGTAGCCATAGGTGATCTCTTCTTCTTACCACAGTACCGGCACTGTGCCCTCGCCTAACTGTAAAGTGTGCCTAAACCTGAAGCGAGCGAGCAGCATTGAAAAACCCGGATCACTATAGAAAATCCCCCCGGACGTCCCCGGACGCCCTAAAAAAGAGGACAAAACCGGGGAAACCCGGACGGATGGCAGCCCTAAGTGCAACTAACCTGTGCATTAGGGTGGCTCTTATTTACTTCTGGTGAAATTTTTTTTCAAGATTTTCTTCGCGCCACCCCCTAGAATAATTCCAAATAATAAATAAAAATCTGTGTAAAGTTTGAGCCCGATCGGATAACGGGAAAAGGTACCCCTGGGTCCTTGAAGAATTAAATAATTATTTAGCAGCTGACAAAGTCGATTTTATTTAATATCCTCCAAGTTATTAATTACATAAAAAAATATGTCAAACAAAAGTTGTCGATCCAGATAAGGAGCATCTTTTATGTTGTGTTACTTTTTCTCGTGCGACACGCGGTTTGCGAAATAAATCCTAATAACTAAAAAAAACATTTTTATTTTTCAAAATTTTGAAGGTTTAAATCCTTCTCGAACACTTTTTACTTATGAAGGCGAAAAAGAAATTGTAATTTTTATTTTCGAGGATTATTTGGATCATTTGGATCAAACTTTACACAGATTTTTGTTATTATTTGGAACTATTCTGGGGGTGCTGTGAAGAAAATTCAAAAGTCGAAAACAAGAGCCACCCTCTGTGCATAAATCAGAAGTCGTTGTACAAATATAACTGATGGAGTTGCTTATTATTTATCTCGTGGAAGAGTATGTTCCTCGTTGGGATTCCGTAAATCACTCTTCTGAAGTGTAATACACTTTGGAAGAAGAATCTGTCTATGAAATTTGGAATAAAGAATTTGAATTCGACTACTTTCACTACTTTCATACGTAAGCAATAAATGGCGACGCTGATATTGACCACGGAATTACTAAAAATTGTTCAGAGGCAAACAGTGAAAATCTCGGTTTTAATCCTAACGAACTGATTGGCTTCTGAACCTTTCATATGTATGAGTTTGTACAATTATATTTGCATCATCTTTTAATGTTGAAGGTCACTTTGTATATTCGCTACAGGTCCTCGAATTTGTTGTTTTATTGGCTACAACACGCCACTAAAAAAACTCAGCTCCATTTAAAAAAAACAATGTCACACTGATACATCGGAAAATATGAAAAATAAAAAAAAATACCTCTGTTCGACGAGCCCCATCCTATACAACATATTCGACATAAAAACATTTTTGCCAAAGTCAATAAACGACGAGTTATTTCGTACGGCACTTGTTATTGATTCACCCTTATAGTTCATGGACTTTATTAAGAAGCGATACTGCTGTTGATATTTAAGTTATTCAAACTTATATCCTTCTGGAAAAGTAACGCTATTGAATTGACATTAGATATTATAACTGTAATGTACAATGTATGTTGAAATTAAAATGAAAAAATTAGTGGCATAATTATGAACTAGAATTAATATGTAATTAATTCTGTAATGCAAAATATTACATCATTTGAAAAATCTTTCACGTTCTGAATGTACTTTCAAAAAACAAGATTATCTAGTTAACCTTTTTAAAACATTAACTTAGATTTACACAGATAGGCGATCTAAATTGTTATCGAAAATTTTCAAAACCAATTTCCTAAAATTTCCTTCCAGTATAAAAAGTCCAAATTCGTATTCCACTGTTTAGTTTTCCCCAGAAATATCTCTCCCACAGTTATTAATGCCAGAAAATACAAACACGCGTCGTTTTAAGCAGACAATTTTGGAAGAGCCGTGGACATACAGAGGAAAATAGAGGATTAGCAATAGCAATTTCATCAAAGTTAAGCCACTGGACAGATTGCCAACTACACTGTTGTTGCTCCCACTTTCGTGACGTTTGTTTCAAACTCTATCCCCCAAAGTGATCGTCGTTACTTCTCTGTTGTTATAACATTTCCAACTAAATGAATATTACTCGACGATTAGGGAAAGTCGTTTTTAAGTGACGTAATTCTGGCCGTCTGCACAGTTGCGATGCTTGGAACGGTGCACGTGAAAAGGGAGCAGAGCCAGAATCGTCGAACTATTAGCCTAAATTGCATTTAATCAAGATTACCGAGACAATTCTACTAATGAGTTCCGACTTACTTGTTTCTCGACGTCGATACACGCGCTTAGTTCCTAATGAACCATTCGCCTGCAGGAATGAAATAGATGTTTTATAAGATTGATTACAATCGAGTCACGGATAATTGAATCCCGACTAAGGTAATCCGAGAAGGAAGCAAGACTCCTGCAACTTTTCTTATTCCTCGGAATCTTGATCTTGCGTGCTGTTTCGATCCTTCCCACAACAGTGGTAATTCTTTGCAAAACAGGGAGCATCGTAAAAAGGATGTCTAGAGTCAAATAAGTGTTTTACAAAACGTTGGAATTCGCAGTTAGAGAGAGAATTTTTTTTTTTTATTGACAAGCGCGACTGCTGGCTAAAACCGTTTAGGGCGAATGTTATTCAATGCAGTACGAATTTTTTAACAATAATTGCTTTAGACTGGTTGTTTTGCAAAAGGTGCAAAAATATGGTTGACGAAAATGTTATTAGTTTCGAGGAAGTAAATATTATGATTACCGACTGTTTCCTTTCAATGTTGTTCGTTTTTCAACAATTCGAAATAGTTGATATTCGTTTTTTATAAGGGAAGTTCGGCAACTCGAAGATTCAAAAAAATCTGAAAGTTTGCAGAAATGTAACTATTTTTTGATCCGGCAATAAAACGGTCCTGAGGGTGAAGAAAACACCCCTTGAAAGAAATTATGAGTTATTATCGTTATTATCTGGGAAACTTTCAAAGATATCGAAAATAGTTCAATTCAAAGTTTCATGGCTTTCGACATCCTACAATATGGCGATAAAGAATTATCGAAAAAAGTGGTAAATCTATGTATAAATTGAAGGAATAAATTTTGAAAACAGTAGCCATTAAAAAACCATAGGACTTTGAATTTAACAACTTTTTGATATCTTTTACAGTTTCGTAGATATTCGCGATAATCTGAAAATTTATTATTTTTTCGATTGTGGTCACCCTTAGGGCCGTTTTATTGTCGAATAAAAAAATAGTTACGTTATTAACATCACTTGAGCTACATTTCTATGAACTTCCCTTCTTAGTAGTTTTAAACATATCTATTTCCTCACACATACTCTCGCACCCTTAAAACACCTTGCATACCTTTATTTTTCTAATTATCAGTTCTGTTCAGTATTTCTTCCATTCTAATTATAAGATTCAAACAATTAAATCACATACGACCCTAACTATTCCTCTCTAATTCCAACAAAAGGGAACATGATAAAACAAAAAGCGCAAAATTTAAATTTGTGTTTACAAAAAAGGCTACTTTAAACCAATAATTACCATTATGATTAGCAATAAGTTTTGGTAATTAGTAGGTAAGTTACATGGAGAATCGTATTAACAGTGTCTATTTACATTATATTTCGAAGACGGTTGCCGGTCATTTTCGTCTTCATATGCAGTTGTGAGCAAAAGTTTGTGTCCATACAATTTGGGACACAACCGTAGGGGGTAATTAAAAATCGTAAATTCTTAAAGCATGCAATATAGAAATGACTTATAAACATTGTCAAATAATAAAGTATGTTCGTGCTGTAAAGGTTACGAAAATTACTTAAGGGGACCTCCCACCCTTGACCACCTCAAAATTACTAAAAATGAGCCTCTTTGTTGAAAAATTGCAGGAAAAAACTATGAGACATATTGAAGGAAGTGGATATATTTCTGAAAGGGCTAGCCTTACACAACATAAAAAAAAATAATTCAGTCTTAATAGGCGCCTAATTTCACCTCTGAATAAAACCACAGTAGTTCAAACCGCAAACTTTCACTTTTGAGATGATCACTGCTGGCCGACATGATATCTCAAAAACCGTTCGACATAAAATCTTGAAATTTTCAGCACAGCTTTGGCACACACATAGCTACGATGTGACCTACAATCATCACTGGGAAAATTATACAACCAGTTTTATAAAGCATTTATAAACTTTTAGTTTTTCTTTAAAATTATAAAATAGTTTCCAAACGTCAGAAAAGTCGTTCAAACTTTGTCTATTGGATTGAAACTAGGTCACATCATGCGGAGGGATGCCCTGACGTAAATTCTTTCTTTCTTTTTGATTTCAGTCACCTCATTCTCCTGGGAGCATGTCGGCCAGCAGTGATCATCTCAAAAGTGAAAGTTTGCGGTTTGAACTACTGTGGTTTTATTCAGGGGTGAAATTAGGCGCCTATTAAGACTGAATTATTTTTTTTATGTTGTGTAAGGCTAGCCCTTTCAGAAATATATCCACTGTCTTCAATATGTCTCATAGTTTTTTCCTGCAATTTTTCAACAAAGAGGCTCATTTTTGGTAATTTTGAGGTGGTCAAGGGTGGGAGGTCCCCTTAAGAGGGGACAACGAGTAATTTTGGAAATTTATAAAAAGCAAACTACTTAATGAATCTTTTTGAAAGTTTCAGCACTTTTTATTGGATATTTAAGTTATACGAATATCGTTTTTGAAATTTATTTAAAGCAGATTTATAAGCTGTAGGGGATCAGTAAGTTTGCGCTTGAAAAAATTTCCGCTGCCTTGGTTGACAGTTTTCCGACACTACGGTTCTTCTGAAATCAAAAAATCAAAAAGTTGCAGAAACTATAAGCGGGTGTCCATGGCACGACGGGAGATTTTTTTGATTGGCCGTTTTCTTTTATTTCTCTTTCAACGAAAGAGGTTAATTTTCTAGAACAAAATCTGAATTTTCTGCAGAGGTCCGCCATTTTGTCATTTTGCAAAATTTTCAAAATCGGACCCGTCTTGCCATAGCCACCCGCTTATAGTTTCTAAAACTTTTTGATTTTTGGATTTTAGAAGAGCCGTGTTATCGGAAAACTGTCAACCATGTCAGCGGAAATTTTTTGCGGCGCTAAGTTACTGGTCCTGTACCGCTTATAAGTCTGTTTTAAATAAATTTCAAAAAAGATATTCGTATAACTTGAATATCCAATAAAAAGTGCTAAAAGTTGCAGAAAGATTCATCAAGTAGTTTGCTTTTTATAAATTTCCAAAAAGGCTTATAATTTTCGGCCAATTACTGTTGTCCCCCCGTTAAAAGTATTAAAAGTTTTAAAACATAGCGCGTCTACTGGCTTTATGACTTCTTTATTCTCTTCCAAAATAGGCGTTACACAAAGATCTAAAAAAAACGAGTAACATCTACATTTCAGAAACACGGGATACAGGCCAACGACGGACTAGACTATGCAACAGAAATCACGGTATAATTAAACTGCGCTGCTAGGTATTCATGATTATCATATTACTGTTTGCGAGAATGATTGAAATTTCTGCTAAGCGTCCGGTACAACCTCATATACCCGGGATATAATTTGATACGCGCATTTTGGTGGCGAGTAGTTAACAAAGTTCATCAATTAATTGATCCACAGTCGTAACCCCCGACTTGCCTACGAGGCAAGTGCGCGCTTTGCTATTCGGATAAATTAGGGAACCCAGCCGGTATAACTTGGTGTAATTGAATGCTGACTACACCGGTCTGAAATTAAATTTCCCCCCTCTTTGGTATGTCAATCGTACTTGGGAGCTGTGGACAACGAAACTGTTGAAATTAAAGTGGCGGCACTAGCGGCGCACTCAAGTTACACTTTGCCGGCCTATATGAAGGCGCCTATGCATCGGTATATCGCCGATTGTTTGCGAATGTAAATTGACTTCGGTGAATTTACGGCCCCGTTATGTTTGCGCGTAATTGTAATACGCTTTGAGGTTGCTCGAACCGTTTCAATGAAACTGTGCCGCCGAAGGGTTGTATTGAACTTGTTTGCACCGGAACAGTCTGCATCAGTGTTAGCCTACACTCAAACGGTCACACTTTTCACTCAAGCACACACGTATGTAATTATGAATACAGATACGCGGTATCAGATGCATTTACAAGTACTGCATTCATCAATTTCATAGTGGATTTTGCGTGACAAATTTTAATATCCCACACAGCACACGGCGCCCCGGGGACGTCCATTTTAGGTCTGTTTTAGGTCTGAACGTCTGAATGTCCTGATTTGTAACAAGACGTCTTTAAGATGCCTTTTGGGACACCTTTGGGACGTCTGTGCTACTTGGAAACTACATATGGCGCCATCTATACAACGTCCTTAACGTTGCGCGCTGTCTGAGAATTAGTTAGAGGTTAAGGTATTTATTTTTTCTCAGAGTATGAATTAGTTGGAGGAATCCAGGGATTGTAACCGCTGTCGATCCCGAACCATCGATGAAGTATCTAAGATCGGACATGTTAAGCCTAACCAGATCTATATACAAATGTTTATGAACATTTGCTAGCATAATCAGTGGAAAATCGAAAACACAGAGGCATTCGTTTAAATGTTTTTGCACGAACGTTTGCAAATAGGGTTTATAGGTTATGTATATTCTGCATATATCCTGTAATACAAATGAAACTAATTGGAATTAAATAAATGAAACAAGTTGTTATTGAGTCTGACATTATTTTGAAAAGCATTTACTTCCTTAAAATATTAAATCGAACCAGTACCGATAAACGTCTTATTGAAGACGTCCCAAAAACGTCTTCCCAACGCCTGTTCAGTCCTAATCCAGGCGTTTAAAAGACGTCCCCGGGACGTCCCGTTTTGTAACATTGAGTCGTTGACAGGACGTATATAAGCCGTTCGTGGGACGTCTTGAACGACTGAGACGGACGTTCGTGGAACGTCTCGAATGACTGAGATGGACGTCCCCGGAACGTCTCGAACGACGAAGACAGACGTCCTTGGGACATCCCGAACGCCTGAGACGGACGTCCATGGGACGTCTGGAACGACTGAGACGGACGCCCTTGGGACGTCTCGAACGACTGAGACGGACGTCCATGGGACGTCTCGAACGACTAAGACAGACGCCCTTGGGACGTCTCGAACGTCTGAGACGGACGTCCATGGGACGTCTCGAACGACTGAGACGAATGTCCTTGGGACGTCTGGAAAGACTGAGACGGACGTCCTTGGGACGTCTGGAACGACTGAGACGGACGTCCATGGGACGTCTCGAACGACTAAGACAGACGCCCTTGGGACGTCTCGAATGTCTGAGACGGACGTCCATGGGACGTCTCGAACGACTGATACGAATGTCCTTGGGACGTCTGGAACGATTGAGCCGAACGTCCTTGGGACGTCTGAAACGACTGAGACCGACGTCCTTGGGACGTCGCGAACGACTGAGACGAATGTCCTTGGGACGTCTGGAACGACTGAGACGGACGTCCTTGGGACGTCTCGAACGTCTGAGACGGACGTCCATGGGACGTCTCGAACGACTGATACGAATGTCCTTGGGACGTCTGGAACGATTGAGCCGGACGTCCTTGGGACGTCTGGAACGACTGAGACGGACGTCCTTGGGACGTCACGGACGACTGAGACGAATGTCCTTGGGACGTCTGGAACGACTGAGACGGACGTCCTTGGGACGTCTGGAACGACTGAGACGGACATCCATGGGACGTCTCGAACGACTAAGACAGACGCCCTTGGGACGTCTCGAACGACTAAGACAGACGCCCTTGGGACGTCTCGAACGTCTGAGACGGACGTCCATGGGACGTCTCGAACGACTGATACGAATGTCCTTGGGACGTCTGGAACGATTGAGCCGGACGTCCTTGGGACGTCTGGAACGACTGAGACGGACGTCCTTGGGACGTCGCGGACGGCTGAGACGGATGTCCTTGGGACGTCCCTTGGACGCCTGTGTGCTGTGTGAGATATAAAGCAGAAAGTTTATATGTTGTGTGTTCGGCGCCTAAATACTTTTAAACTCTGGGGTCACGAAATGTGCCCCAGCTCTTTATGCCTGGCTATTCCAAATGAATGTAACTATCTTCAAAACAAACCATTTTTTTTATAAAATCAGAATCTAAATTTCGGACGAAGCCGGGTAGTAAAGCTAGTGTAAAATAAGTAGTACATTTTATCCTCGCATAATCACCAAGGTATTTCAACGAAAACGCAAAGAAATGATAGTTGGCGGAAACTATTCTGTATCAGTTTCCTTTTATTATAAATACCGCAAGTATCTTTGTCTCGTATTATTTAGAAACCAGTCACTGGGATATCCCACAATGAAAGCAGTTAGTAAAGGTATAAGTTTATCACTAGTTTGTACATAATTCACCAGACTTGGTAAATTTTCCTTATTTTAACAGCGTCAAACTAGGGAGACCTCTTAATCATATTCTTCACTTTTAAAACAATTACTCAGAGTTGCGTGTTCCAACTTCCAACAGTGGTAACAGATAATGATTATAGGAGTCGAAATATTTTGCGAACTGAACGAAAAAATCGAATGCTCAAACTACGCGGTCCTCTTATAATTTATTACATAGTGATCAATACTATTCTCCACGTTCTCAGCGGATGCGTGTAACGGCCCTTCCAAGCGACAGACCAAGTCGAAAGCAGTCTTTAAGTTGGCGTGCCGTGTCGTTAACGTGGCAATCAAGCGGTCCTTTTATTCGATCGTAACACCGTTCACGGTCAGTCGCTTCCAGAAAGGTTAACGAAGTGTTTTATGTTCCCTTTCGGGCGCTCCACGAGTTGGTGGTCGCGCGGGCATTGCATCAAATGCATTCATGCGTACTCGTTTATGGGAAACAAGGAAACGGTCCCTTTATTGTGAGGTATATGGATGAAAGGATAAAATCGAAAACATCGTTCTTGTTGCACACGAACAAAGGGCTCTGCTATGGAAAAATGTTGACGGTTGCATTCAGCGTAACATGCGCTGTATCCTGCTGTAAAAGAAGCAACTGGCAGTTTTTCCTTAAAAGACAGGAGTCACCATCGAAGCTCCGAAATGCTCGTATTGGATTTATTTATGAACTAGCAGCGTAATTTGTTTGTTTATATTCTAACCATTAGTAACCTGCATAGTATACCCTTATCTCATCGTTCATCTAACAAATTAATATTATAGGCATATTTTCAACATGGTGCAGATGTTGTGACAAAAAAGAGTGACCCAAGAAATCGGCGAGTTTTGGTCCCACGATTTGGGAACTGAATTTCGTGCCAAATGGCACCTTATGATGAGACATCAATCTCAAAAAAATTTCAAGGTCAGCCGACAAATAGTTTCTGAAATATGTGAGGTCAAAGTGAAAAAAGCACCTATGCCACATATTTATTTTTCTTGATTTTGATTTATCGAATGCTGATGGATACATTACTTACCTATATGAGGCATTGAGAGCAAAAACGGACTAACCCATTGAAAAAAATTTGCCTACTTTATATGATTAGTGCAGCCTATTGGAATACATTATTGCTATATTAGGGTGGCCCTTATTTACACGTGTCGAATTCTTTTTGTATTTCTTTGCTCTCACCTCCCAGAACGGTGCCATTTGATAAAAAAATAATTCCTGAAAAAGTTCATTGCAATCGGACAACAGGAAAGGGTGCCGAGCAGGTCTTAAAGCTTAGAATTCATCAATAGTTTGGATTTAAAGAATTTCTCAAAAATGGTAAGCCCTATCGAAATTTTGTTCAAGTAATATTCAAAGAGCATTCGATTTTCTACAATTACTGTATACATAATTTTTTCGTGCTTCCAGCCATTTCTTAGATAATAGCGTTTGAATACAGAGAGGTTCGCACCGTACAGGCCTAACGCGCGAAGTGCCAGCTGAGTGACTATACACTTATGAGTGCTACGGCATATCTGCCACTCCGCTAGCAAAGAAGCGCCACCTATAAATCGAAGCGGTCCGTCGTCCTTGGAGCCATTAATTCCCAAACACATCGTTGGAAGCAGACCTCGTTCTGGACATTTCGAACGGCTCCGAGGAACTTGTTATTAAAATACTGGGCCGGGTTTCACGTGACGACGGAAAAACGCGATTAGTTTTACACGAGAACTTCGCTTCGGCCCGCTAGCAACTTTGCTCGTTGTGCAGTTTTAATTAACGCTCTCGAGCCGCTCGCGCGCTCACCGATTCAGAAGAACATCGGAAAATTGGAATTTTTAGGACGGCAACCGAAACTCAGCGAGTAGTTCCGTGACAGGTGGCGCTTCAAGCACTACACGTAGGAATGCCACATAAAACCAGCAATATTGTACGTCACGCTATAACTTTATTTAGGGTAACCTGGTTTCGCGCGCGTAGTGAGACAGACGATCATCCCACTTTGTAATGACAAAAAACAATGTCGAAGGGAGGAAAAAATAAATGTGGTAATTGATAAATATTTTTGTCGAGGGCTGTGTACTTTTCTTCACTTTGTACTGTAACTAATGTTACAAAGTATCTCATGATTTGTTAGTTTCATATGGCATTTAAGTGATGTTGAATGCTGTGCACTGAGGGTTTACATAATTTTGAGCTTTAGTACCAGGGTTGCCACCTTACCGCCATATAAATCCCGGAGTGCCACACATTCCAATCCGGAGATTCAAATAAACCCGGAGGTGGAAAAAAGAGAAAAAAGCTTTGTTCTCGAATATCCGGAAAACAAATGTGCCCAATTCCTTTAAGCCCAAACAATTCAGAATTTGAAGGTATCTGTTTTTTTAATTAATAACTTTTATTCTATATAAAATTGATACCATTGTATAATAATACAATTTCTTATTCTCTCATTTTTAAAACCGGAGCACAGAGATTTGCTTCAAAACCGGTAGTCTCCGGGCGAAATCCGGAGAGGTGGCAACCCTGTTTAGTACATCAGTGATTCTCTGCGTGACGTTACATCCCTAGTAGCATTTATGTTTGGCCCAGAGTATCCCCAAGTTGGGAATTAGTTGGCCATCAAAATGCCGACAATAAATGCTACTAGGGATGGTGCAACTGCGGATTTTTAAATAAATTAAAATAAGTTTCTTCCGAACGAAGCTTTCTTTTCGGAAAAGCATTTAGTACAGATGCACTTGATTAGGAACCCCCCAGTTTTCCATTGAAAATATAATATAGGGTTATTGTTTAACGAAATCCAAAAATTATTGAAGTATTAGCCCAAAAGTCGAATTCGATTTATTTTATGGTAGTTGTCCAATGTCCATTTTCACGAAATGTATGTACATACCGAAGAAACCGCATTACTTATGGGATGACCTATATACAATTTGTGAGTCAAGGTCACGTTTCAGGTCACATGATCAGGTGGTAAAATAATTTATATTAAATCGAACAGATTATTACGGAGTCGAACTTCATTAACCAAAATCGAAGAGACCATAGTGTACGACGATAACAGTTTTCAAATACAGTATAAGCTGGTAATTTCGCTTCCGTGGCTCGCCCCACCGCCGTGCTTTCTTCCCGAAGCCCGTTTCAATCCATCAGCAAGCGGGAAGCACAGTTGTGGCAAGTGCTTAAAGAGACAAACCACAAAGACTTAATCAGACTGTCTGTTGGCTCGATCTGAAAGTGGGAGAGTAGGAAATCGCTGGCCGTCGACTGCGCTTACGATCGATCGCTCATTGTACCGAACTTTTCTCTTATGGGCCATGGCGTTCGTTCCGTGTGAAACTTTATTACAACCTTCTCGCGTAATGAAACCCGACGGGTACCTGTAGAACGGGAGCTAAGTTTTGTAACACGCCACATATTGTTCACGAGCCCTTGATATTTCGCGTTTCTCGGAAATCTGCAGCGAAGTAAGCTTACTTTCAGATTAATGTCAAACAACGAGGTATTTTCGAGACATATTGCTGGCAGTTAAACAGCTGTTCCTGAGCTTGATTGCCGGTTCTATTGGTCTTCTCCCAGTCCGTAAGAAGAGTGGTCCCATGGAATGATAGTAAAATAGTTTACCCACAAAATAAGCAGGATTTTAATATATTCAGAGGCTTCTGTCGTTCGGAACTGATGCAGTCTATGATATAGGAGACCGGGGTAAACTGAGCTTTTTAATTTGTTCTTTAAAAATAGAATAATTATATTTACAAATATTGTTGACGTGATAAATGTATGCAATATAACAATGACAATTATTTAAACATTCAGATATCGAAAAATGTAAATTCATTTAAAAACTTAAAAATTAAGTTTGGTTTTCTCTTCAATTTATTTTTTGGGTAAATGAGTCATAAATGTGTTACTTTAACTCAAAAATTTTTTTACGTGCTTAAAACAACCTTATAAACATACATGTACACGCGTTTGAGAAAACATTAATCCCAACATTATTAAATAATTAATTTTCCACTGAGTACATATTGGGGGTAATGTGACCGGGGTAAACTGATTTGCGCAATGGCGGCGTAATGGAACAGAAACTAACCTCAAAGAAATGAAAAATCTGCCACGGTTTTTGACAACCATGGTGCAAAGAAACCGGAAGCTGACGTGCTACACACGTCATCCCAGCGCAAGGGGTTAATAATTACTTATATCCTTAATTAAAGTTCTTATTTAATTTCAGCTCACTTCACCCCGGATTGGAGCTAATGGGTTAAAGTGATACCTTTTGCATCATTTCTTTCAAGTTGAATTTTAATATACTCTAAGTTTGTTTGAGTATTACTATTCGTCATTTATCAATAGTAATGTTTAAATTATTTTATAAATCTATTTCCACACATTTTTATTGAAAAGGAAAAATTTTATTCCACTTCAAACTTTTTTAGGCCCACTTTACCCCGGTCTCCTCTAACTAATATTTTAGTGTTATTTATTAATATTTATTTTTATTTTATAAGATAGGAAAAACTGCCTAATTCTTATGAATTATTTACTAATAGCTCATATTATGCAACTATATGCATAAGCGTTGTATCAAGAAACATCCTCAGCATGCACTGAAATAATTATTTCTATTAATCTGTAGTTAATGACGTCGTAAGTCATTTATGTGACAGGATATTCTCATTTCTCATTTTAATACTTTAAACACGTTATGACTATTACACGTATTCCTTCGATTTAAATCATTTTAATTATCTTCTCATTAAAATGATTTACACGATAATATTGTAATGCATTATAATTGAAACAATGGAAGGTAACGATAATTTTCAAATTTAAAGTCAATTAATACACGAACATGATTGAGAATTATTAATAGATCTTAAAAGAAATTCAATTAAGATGAATATATTCCCCTTTAAATAACAATAATAAAAATAGTACCATAAAATTTGTGCACTGTGTTGAATAATGAAGTAAAATTTTGAGTTCTATTTTTTGCTATTGTGTTGATTTTATAAACGGAATTGTCAGATGTCAGAAACTATCTTACGTCCTTGAGCTTTTTATTTTCCTAAGGATACTGTAAAATGTTAATTGAAAATAATTTTCAAGAATATTGTCAATTATTGAATGAAACAAGGGTACAGTATTTAATGTATTACATATTGTTTAAATTTTTTTACTTTCTTTTCCCAATCTAGTCGCATTTTTGGTCACAAAAAAAAAACGTATTTCAACTGAAGTGCCAATATAACTGTAGCCAGCTTTCAAAGCAGCCATTCAAATGACATTATTAAAATTAACAATCTTCTTTGTCAAAAAGAATGAATCCAATAGTTCCCCCTACAGTTCAAATACTTTAAGATCCTTCATATACAAATACACTAAAAAATATAATATCTCATACCAAACTTGCCCATTTCTAAAATTCCCAAATGCACTATGAAACGCCCAGAAACTCCCCAAAAACATTCCTCACTATTTAAAATCATCGAACCCTATTGCCATCCCACATTTCAAAAACACCCTAAAGTAAAAAATATCTGAAGCAGCCATGTATACTCTACAAAAATGCCCCACCCAGAGGGACGAGGCCTCCCAAAGAAGGGGCTTTGTAAAAAAAAAGAAAACTGGATATCATTCTTTAAATAAATTTTTATAATCACCTAACGAATTTTATTGAATTTGCATTAAAAATATTTTTGTCCGTTCAACTCGGCTCCCCCGAAGATTAAATCCTGAATGCGCCACTGCACTACAATGTACTCTAACAAGTCTCCCCTAATTGCGACAGCAGAACGAACGAGAACACAGATCTGCCATAATTTTCTGATGAAAGTAGTGGTTTCAATATTCTCGGTCCCCACTCGTGGGTCGGGGCGGGGTGGCTCTCAAACAGTTACCACTTCATGCTGTGCTGCAGAAAAGGATAAGGGTGATCTTAACCATCCAGCAGGAGGTCGGCCTTTGACAAGGATATTTATGAACTGCCGCGAGGAACTTTCAGAAGTTTCGTTTAAGCACCGCCGTACGTTTTTCTGAGCCGACACTAAACGGAGGCACATAAGCAGCCCAGCACTTTTCTAGTGGCAGGTGAGCGTGCGCATTCGCTTTTACTTCAACCGGCCACGTAATAACCTGTGCAATATCGGGCAGGTAATATCAGGTCGCTTGTTTCACCGCTTGGATCCACCCTTTCTCCAACGTAAATGTCTTTTTAAAAGCCCCGGCGGCCTCGTCCGAGCCCAGCAAGTGTATTTCGGCGGCGTAGTTCAGAAGGATTCGCGCCGGACTCGTGTATTTTTATTGGACAATTCTGTTGCGACACGGGATTGGAATGAAAAACTCATTTTTAAACGGCGGGGTCGACCTATCGTGACTTACAGTGTGTATAATGTGACAGTTTCATCGCAAATGTAAAGATAGTCATGAGCTATCGTATGAAACTGGGGATCAAGGGGGAGCAACCATTGGCAATGATCGACAGGATTGTAGTAATGTTTATACAGGGTGTTAAAAAAGGGTCTAAGGCTTTAGGGTTTATTTTTATTATTTTTTATTATTGCCGCATCAACTGCTACAGGTTATTAGCGACATATATATAAATAAGGCATACATTTACTATTACAATACAATCTTCTATATATAAAAGAAGTCCTGACTAACTGATTGGCTGACTGACTGACTGACTCATCAACGCCCAGCTGAAACCGTTTAACCTAGGAACGTGAAATTTGGAAGGTACACTGTTTTCATGACGTAGACGCCCACTAAGGAAGGATTTTTGGAAATTCCGTCCGCAAAGGGGTGAAAAGGGGTAAAATGTATTTTCGCGGATTCCTTAATATCTCTTAGGCCCGATTAGATATCAACTTCGTTCTTACTCACAAAGATTGCCCACACGAATACCTAAAAACCAATTTCAGGATTTTGCCCTAATCAACCCCTAAGGGGGTGGAAAAGTGTCAACTGTGTTTTCACGGGCTTCTCAATATATCTTAGGCCTGATTAGATATCAACTCGGTTTTTACTTCGAAATTTTGAGGATTTTGCCCTAATCAACCCCTAAGGGGGTGGTGAAAAGGGGTGAAATTTGTTTTCATGGAGTCCTTAATATCCCTTAGGCCCGAAGCGAAGTGCGTGTATATTTTGCTAGTCTATATATATAAAATCCAAATACCACTGACTGACAATCACGATTTCTCTGGAACCACTGATCCTATGACCATGAGATTTGGTAGGTAGGTTCCTTTTGGCCCCTACGAGCTCGTTAAGAAATCTCTTTAAAAAAGTTCTGCCCCTTCACCGAAAACACATACATAATATAACCATCTACCTATCTTCTTTTATCTATCTATCTATACATATAAAATTCAAATCAAATACCACTGACACTCACGATTTTTCTTGAAACCACTGATCCTATGACCAAGAAGTTTGGTAGGTTCGCCTTGGCTCCTAGCCCGCAAAAAAATTTTTGTAAAAAAATCGCACCCCTTCACCGAAAAAAGATAGATAACCCGCAATACACCCACCTTTATTACGACGCTTCTTTAAAGGAATTAATGACGTTATTAACAAAGCTTAGTAATCATCAGGTTATAAGTTTCTTTAAGGAATTTAATGAGTAAATGTGTGACGAAGCAACGTCACGTTGTCGCCGCACTGCCTCGCGGCTTAGAGACTGTAGCGAAGCACGGGTATTTGGCTAGTAACAAATACAATTATAAATGTTACATATATACATATCATAGGTATAATATAAATTCATGTAGATGTTGAGATACTGATTCAGAATTAGTTATAGGTTACTTAGTTAGATTTTGGAGTATAATGATTTTCCTCTCAGATAGTCGATTAACTATCTCATGCGCGCTGGCTTGGTTAGCATTTCATCTGTATTTGTATAAACTGTATTCAGGCGCGGATTAAAGGGAGGGCTAGGGGCTGCAACCCCGGGCCCCACGTTCCACGGGGGGCCCCGTTCTAAACTGTTATTGTTTAACTTTTTGTCACCGCCCCCCCCCCCCCCCACCCGCTTTTCAACCACTGGGACCCTCGAAGGTTGGATAGCCCCGGGCCCCAAAAATCTTAATCCGGGCCTGACTGTATTCCTAGGGTTGTCAAATTTTGTACAATTATGTAATAGCTGTTTAAGTGTGATTGAAATATTACATTCGCCACACATTTTCAGAGATGATTTATTTTAGGGGTTTATATTCAGGTGGTTAAGTGAAAACTTGCAAGAAAGCAGGATCGTCTGAAATGCCTCCTTGTGGCGAGGGCGGAGGTCGCTACACCATATTTTACGAAATCCATTCGTAACATATTTCTGAAATCTATTAATATAAATATCTATGGCTACGTTATGGTAAATAATTGTCATTACGAAAAACAGTGCTGTTTGTTAATCTCGATATAGTAGTCATAATATCTTTGAAAGTATATTCCATTATGCTTGGAACCTTTATGTTCACAAAAACTGTCTATTGTTTTATTAATAATATATTTCTTAAATAACATGTGTAAACGATCTTAGGACGAAAATTCAGTCCTCTTCATATTGTTTTAATTTGTCTCTTAGTCGTTGAAAAGTGGAAGCCACGAAAGGTGGAATTCCCAGGGACATAACAACTTTATTAAATACATTCAGTATATCCTTATAGTATGTACTTTTTAAACAGTAAATATGTTCGTAGAGGGCTTTTAACTTGTTCCATTTTTAGCAAGGCATTCACATATGCATAAAGGGCTTAAATTTCATTGAACGCAGTGCTTCCATTTCAACGGTCGTTTTTAGCCAAAACACAAAATCGCATTCCACATAGCTATATCGAATCCCTCTACAAACTATTTGGCAGAAGCTCATTAAAACCTCAACTTTTAAATTATCGATATTCCCTTGAAAGGGAGAACCAATTAAACCATTAATAAAAGAATTAATGGACTTTTTGTATTATATGCTACTTGAGCTACGAACACTTGTACTACATTCATTAAACTCTCCACTCTCAACTAATTACAGTTTTATATTACTCACTGTATGTTTAACCCTTTCGCAATGCAATAAAATCATAAGGAAAAACCTGAAAATGTGGATTTCTTTTACCACCAAAATTATTTGCATTCCCGATAACAGATACAAAAAAACAGCCTTCTCGAATCTCTCTTGTACTCCATTGTGAATGTGTTAGTATTAGGGCTGGGACTATTTGTCGAATTTTGCGGTATTCGAATATTCGAATACTTCAGTTGCTCAATTATTTGACGAATATAATTCGAATATCCAAGTATCCAAATACTATTCGAATATTTCAGTATTCGAATAGTATGGTGTGAATTATAAATCAAGTTCTTTAGGTTCATTTTTTTACAAGCATTTACTTAGTTTCAGTTGTGAGTTCGTTAGTTTGTCAGGGAGAAATCTTGTAAGTTAATTTTGACCCAAAATTGAACTATGTATGTGTGCAAAGTTTCAAGTCGATCGGATATGTTGAAGTGGGTCAGTATTCGAATAAATAGTATTCGAATGCTGAAATATTCGAATAGTATTCGAATACTGAAATATTCGAATGCTGAAATATTCTAATACTGAAATATTCGAATACTGAAATATTCGAATACTGAAATATTCGAATACTGAAATATTCGAATACTGAAATATTCGAATACTAAAATATTCAAATACTGAAATATTCGAATACTGAAATAATCGAATACTGAAATATTCGAATACTGAAATATTCGAATACTGAAATAATCGAATACTGAAACATTCGAATACTGAAATATTCTAATAGTATCGAATACTGAAATATTCGAATAGTATTCGAATACTTAAAATTCGAATAATAACATTCGAATACTCAAATGTTCGAAGTTTATTCGTAGCATTCGAATACTCAAATATTCGAAGTTTATTCGTAGCATTCGAATTCTTGTAAAATATTCGAATATTAAATTATTCGAATAGTGCCAGCCCTAGTTAGTATCAGCTTTTGCTAATACTTGCTTTAGCGTTACACACACCCAATCACTGAAACCATCAATCTTTAATTTTATTTTACACGAACGAATCTGGAGTCTGGGCGCAAGAGGTTTCAACACACCTCATCCCAGTGGTTGAAAGTCGATAATGCTGGCCGAATGTTGAATTCTATTATGATCTCTAGATGGTCCACTCTCTTTCGCTATTGCATAGAGACTTCTTAACACGGTCCGTGCCACGTGCACCATGGATGGTACATGTTAAACTTTCCATTCAGGCCACATCATCAGAATTTTACCTATCGCTAAAGATCCATTCGTAGAAAATGTTTAAAATAATTCTCGTTAACATCGCACGTGTTTCAATAAAAAATAAAATGACCTGCTAATAACACCTGCAATACAAAGAAAATAATAAAGTTTTAGCATATAGATGAAATGTTCTACGTCCACGTCGTTAGTTCTGGGTAACGCCAAAGGAAAGATTTATATATGAATGTAACTGCTGTTATTCATTTAGGCTTGTTTAGGTTTGCAACAGTGTTTCTGTGTAAAAGTTCGCTACTCTGACCTTGGAATCGTGATTAGCGATGTCAAAAACCCTTAGAAACACTAAAGTTCAATTTTTAACGTTTTCAATGGCCACCATAGTTAAACGTTAAGTCATACAATTATTAAATTATATTCTGTCAGAGCTGGCTGTAACATAATAATGTGTATTTTTCCGCTATTACACGAATATTATGATTTTATACAATTTCGACAAGAACAGGGATCGGTTGTTCTATTTGATTGGATTCGTTGCCGTGCACAAGCGTTTCGCTATTTTCGAAGTGGCGACGCGTTGGTGCCGGACCTGACAAACACAATAACTGCAATTAAAACTTTTTTCTATTTTCAGTGATTCCCGCCAGGTGCGTTCTTCAGCTGCGCGAGAAATACGTTCCTTCAATTACAAACTTTATGAAACTGGAGAATCGCTATTGCACGAAAAAGGGCAAAAATTCTGTGCTAACTGTCCAGACTAACAACGATTGGCTTTTCTAGCTGCGCATGCGACGCACTACAATGAAATATAAATTGGTAATTTTGTCGTCGTGCATTCGTACAGGAATATGGAATAAAAAAAGGGATGTAAAATTCGATGTTCGTTTGCCTTGAAAGGATCGTCATAAAATTTGGCTTATGGTAATAATACCGAATAAAGGTGCGATAAGCAACTGCGGGTACCAATTTTGTCCATATGGGCACCAATTTTTATTCAGCTTGTTAAGGGCACGTGCTGGGTTAACGCTGCGATCGCAGCGGACAATGTCGTATTTGAAAGAAATCATCAGCGGACCAGAGGATTGTGTTTTCCAAGAGACTTTGGTCGGGGTGGAATATAATATCGAGTTTAGAGAGGACATTTTTCAGTCATGCCATTGACGTGGACACTCGCGACAAAACTAATCAAATTAATTATCAACGGGTCGGTTTTTTTCTACGACAGGGGACTCGTGTGACGCTCCTGCCGGCCTGTAGGAAATTTCATTAGGCTCCGGGGCGTTGCATAAAGGCGGATTCACACATATCAGTTCCGCGACAGTTCAGTGCGGTCAGTGTCAGCGGTGAAAAATATCGTTTTCCTGTTTCGGAATGGAGTAGTTCAGACTTGTCTGTGTCAGTCACTGACACTGAAACAAAGAGACCATTGGCACTGACGACACTGAACCGTCACGGAACTGATATGTGTGATTTCGCCTTAATTGAGAATCTGATTTGCAATGTCATTGGACGGTTATATGACCCACCTAAATGCACAGCCCTCAACCATTTGATAGTTTTATAAAATTTCAAGTTCCGGTTAAAAAAAGTATGTTTTTTTGTTCTAAAATATTTACATTTATGATAAAAAGTGTAAATTTTTTTTATTTACTGTCAATGATAAATTGTCAAAGCGTTAAAGACCGTCTTGGATGGAGAATTAGGCTTTGCCGAGTTGGGCAATTTTTAATTGGTACATCAGATTATTCTGGACCCCCTAACCTCTCTGGACTTTTGGACGGATTTTGTATTCGTGTTTGGTGTTTGTTTGTTTGTTTGGTGTATGGTCCGAATTTGGCAACTCAATTTTCACCCACTTCCACCAGTCCAATTGTCTTGCAACATTGTAGGCGTGCGTGGGTGTGATGACAACACAATTTTTAATATAAAAAAAATCAAAAATCAAAAAATGAAAAGAAAAAAAATTTAAATATCCACGAACACTAAAAACTAGAAAATAAACGAAATAAAAAAAATTCAAGTTAAACGATTTTACTAAAAATGCACTAAAAAATAAAAAATAATTCTTTTCTTGAGCTACAGTTTCGATGGTGATATGTGACTTTCAATAAAATCAAATCAATTGTAAAGAAACGGGATAATCACAGAGTTTGTATGATTTTATTGAAAGTCACATATCACGATCGACATTGTAGTACAAGAAAATAATTATTCTTTAGTTGTTAGTGCATTTTTAGCAATTTATTATTAAGTCTATATTATATTGCTAATAAACTATTACCAGTGCTCGCAAATAGGTCTTATCATTTGCTACATAGTCGGCCCTAGGAACTGTTTTTGGAGCTAACACAGCTATTACAGTTTTTCAGCTTCTTCACAACTTCAGTAGTATTTAGGGTGTTCAGTTTTACTCGAAAATAGTATACCTTTCGATAAAAGTATCTTAAACACGTGACATTAAATTGCTGAAATATTTTCTAGGTAAGGAAAGAACGCGTTAGGGTAGGTACTTTTATGGGCACGTACCTACGGTTAATTAATGAATATCTATTGCATAACTGTTACTACGAAGACTTTGCATAGTTCTTGATAAACGATCACTTATATTATTCAGGTTTACTACTAATAATAATTCAAAGAATTATTATTAATGGTTAATCGCTTCAATCAATACTTGAGCCAATCAAAAAAACACATCTAGTAATAAGTTAATATTTCAATTTTTGATAATAAAATAAAAACTGAATACACTCAAGAGTACACTCATAAAGTGCTGCGCATCAATTTTGTTTATTTGAAACTAACGGTACTGAAGCAGTGTGACTTCTTGTACTCGCCAGAAGAGGGCAGTTGAACCGATTCTGTTCTCGCAAGTACCATATGTTTACCGACTCCTATATAAACCTGTTCCGTCCTATTGAAAAACCAATATCCCTGCGTCTGAAGCAGAATCTGCTAAGTAAACCTATAGCCTCGTTCTCATTAATCAAGTTACTTGACTTCAAGTCGCTTGGATTCCAGTAACTAGACTTCAAGTTTGTGTTCAGTAGTGTCAGTTGCCTTCAAGTTACTTTTAAGATTACTCTAAGCAAGTAGATATCTAAAATGCCATCAAAGGAGGTAGTCTCCTTCTTTATTCCATAAAATCTCATATTTCTCATACATCTCTAAGAATTTAGATATCCTGTCATTACTCCACCTATTCTCAGTCATTGCTTTACGATTATAACCTCACTTTTCAAAAACAATAGGCAGTCAGCCCACTTCAAGTGACTTCACGTTCACACTTGTACGTACGCTCACACTATTCAAGCTGTATTTCAAGGCAAGTAAAAGTCGAAAGACTCTCCACTTCGCTTGAGACTTGAAAGAAACTTGAAAGGATATTTCATGTCAAGTGAATAACAGGTTCTCGTTGGTAAAGTAGTTTCAACTTACTTGAATTCAAGCGACTTGACTAATCTGAGCGAGGCTTAACTGACGAGTTCAGCAGGCCTAGGACCTAACGCACACCTCCTTCATTTTCTCCTTTTCCGTCCGTCCCTCAACAACCCTCGACACCTAACCCGTCCTCTTCCAAATAAAAGTTCGCACGCGGTCATCCTCGCGTCACTGCGGTAATCCATCGGATTCCTGAAATTGTTTCGCCGTTCAGCGGGCGCATTCGATCCCCGTGCCTGGCCTGGCCATTAACGGTATCTCGGTTTAATTATAAATTGCAGCTGATGTCGAAGCACGAGGCGCCGTCGAAACGAATGTCGAGGAGATCGGGTAGCCGTGAAACCGAGCCGCGTGCCGTTACAGCGTCATGTTGTCCATGTGTTAATGAAATTCAGCCTGTCAAAACCATCATTCCCCTGCCGCGCGGCTTGATGCGGGAATAAACTGTGGCTGAAAGCGAAACGGAGAGCGAAACGGTGGCGAGCGCGCTTACGCTACGGGGGACCGTGTCGGTGGATGGCTATGATTGATAGATAATCTCCCTACCCCTGGCTTCTAGCTGACTAGCCGGAGAATCTAGTGCAACGTGTGCTTACATACATGCATCACGTACGACATCGGGTTAACGTCGATAGCGGGGCCGATTGTTATTTACGATCATAATCAATGCCGCGCGCGACCTGTCTCTAATCGCATTTTCAAGATAACGCTTCCGCTCTGGACGACGTGAGTGGCCCCCTGTAGGTATATGCATTAACAAAAATATAGTACACTCTCGAAGCCTGGAATTAATTGTTTTAGGATGCAGTGATGGGAATCCACTGTGTGGAATTGGAAAAGACTTTCAGTTATATGTACAGGGTGTATAAAAGGTGATGGTCACTGCTTTCAGGGGTGAATATACCTCTGGATCGGTGAACATTTGTAAAAAAATTTGCTGCAAAATTATTTATAATATTGAAAAGTAATGTTAAATTTTTTTTACACGAACGTGTTTTGCCCAATGAGAAGAAAAAAGTTTTTAAAAAATTGTTAAAGTTTCCACAAAAATTAGACTGTGTAGAGCCTCTCTAGAATCAACGGCTCCTGTTTCCTCTCGCTCACACTCGCCTCCTTGCTTTCGCGCCGGCAATAAAGTTCCCGGCCTGGTGCTAGAGTTTGTGTATGCTGGCAACATCTTACGCACCTCCGTAAGTGCCCTGAACAACTGATTTTATTCAGCTGTTTGTGTAGCGAAAGGAACAGCAGATTTCATGAACTAACAGGGAAGCTGGAGTTGGCTGCATGACAACGAGTTGCGCGCAAGGGAATCATAGTGAAACAGGTTTTCACCGAGAATGGGGTTGCTCGGATTGGCCACCCGGCTTATTCGCCGGGTCAGGCCACCTCGACTTTCTTGCCGTCCCCAGAGTTGAGGATCATTATGAAAGGTAAATATTTTCAAGACGTCGGAGACATTCGGCAGAACGTGACAAGTGCACTGAACAACATTCCAACTGCGGACTTGAAAACGGTTTTATACTTTAACAACAGACTAGTTCAAAAGATAAAATATAACAGTTTGTTATTAGAGATGACTTTGCTTTTTTATTGCCGCAGTCCGGGAAGATGCACACGGAGGTGCGCGTGAGCAGGCGTTGCGGCGTGTAGTATAGCAGTGTTAACGTATCCCCCCGCAAAGCTAATGTGCACAAATGGGGGAACATTCTGCTTAACCGCACGTACATACTGCCATGCCGTATGCCACACCACTTGCCATTCCGTTTCCGTGTACATCTTGCATTAGATGAGCAGCTTTCTATTGTCCCTGAGTCATTGAAAAACCTCTGGTGATGTGTTAAGCCAAGGTCCCATTGGTGCAATTGCGCGCCGCGCACGGGTCATTTTTACGAGTTTCGACCACTTTGGAGCAGTTGAACGGGTCGACTTTTACGACGAGGCGCGCGTCGGGAACTAGTCCAGTGAAATTAGACGGAAATATGACCAATCTACGGAATAAATTCCAGCAAGCTAAATTTTAGTACGGGCCTTTATTTGGTCGTTTTAAACAATATGTCAAAAGTCCCCGTCGATCATCAAGTTTCAAGCCCCATACTTTTGACAAGGGAAAATCCCGAACCCGGAAATTCAATAAATTATGAAACTTTGTAAATATGTAGGGGATGTCCTCCTGAGTACAACGCAATTTTGTTTGCTGCCTAAATTCACTACAAGAGGGTAAGTAACCCCTTGGTAAACCAGCATACATTAAAATTGGTTACTCCTACGAAAGAACTCATAGGACCTTCTTCGTAGAGAATTTCCTAAGCTATAAATTTCATAATTACTATTTTTGTCGCAAAACTGCCGGATAACGAGATATTCGGGATAAACCGTTTTTTTAACTCTTTGTAAAAATTTTAGCGACGGTCGGATCGATGGGGACTTTTGACATATTATTTAATACGACCATGTATATGTATGGGTGTACGGTGTATACCGGTGCTCCACCTCCCAGGAGATGGACATCACTTTCAATTAAAAACACACATCTTATTTAAAATTGTCTCTTGTTTGAAAAATCGTACTTTTTATTGCACATATTCATTTTTAAATAGGAATATTTACAATAAATTAGATTTTTCGTCCAAAAATAAAACACGTAGAGTAGAAAATAGAATTTGGAAACGAGATAGTGGCGAACGGCGGTTAGTAATATTCCTATTTAAAAATGAATATGTGCAATAAAAAGTACGATTTTTCAAGCAAGAGACAATTTTAAATAAGATGTGTGTTTTTAATTGAAAGTGATGTCCATCTCCTGGGAGGTGGAGCACCGGTATACACCGTACACCCATACATATAACAGATGTTTACATATCTGTTAATTAGCATGAATTTTATAAACTTTACATGTGAAAGGTGTAGGCATGCAAATTAATAAAAAAATAAAAAAATAGTGCCAGTAGTGAGATTTGAACTGACGACCTCATGCTTGCTAGACGGGAGCGCTACGCACTTTTTTTTTTTCCTAAAAATCGTTTTATTGGAGCCATAGTATGATATTTACATGTTATAAAACGAAGACAAAAACGTACATTTCTATGTAGATATAAGTTTAACTCGTATGGCCAAGAGGCACTTAAGGAGTGTGTCGATTGATGCTCGCTAGGGAGCTTGAAGGTAAAACCGTTACATTTGGTTTTTCCTTTTTGTAGTTTCCTACTTGGATGATTAGTTTTTATGTTTTTGCGCCCTGGGAGTTATATTTGGCGTGGGGTTCCTGAGGAAAAGGGCGCTTCGTTTATCTTGCTTATAGGTAGATTTAAATAAATAAATGCTAAGGTAAGCCTAGGTCTTAGAACTAAACTTATGACTACTTATTCTAATCTAGGTTAAGTTATACTAGGTTATGCTAAGGTTCGATTTGTATTTACAATATGTACAGTATGATATAGTGGAATACAATATAGTGAGGTTCGTACAGTGGTAAAAGAGCAGTGGCCTGCCTGTAGTTTTTATGGGGGTGGTGTCTGAGTTTTTTTTATTTTTTTTTTTATTTTGGGTGATATTTATTATATTATTTATTATTCTTATTTTTGTTGGTGGGGGGGGGGGGTCGAACCACCAGTATTTTTGGTTGGTTTTTGGACGCTTGGTTAGGTCCCTGTCGGGCAGTTTTGTGCAAAATTTGAGGTGTGTGGTTCTGTGGTACATGTTAGAGTAGTGGGGGGGGGGGGGTAGTTTATGGCTTTTGGGAGGGTGCCCCGATCAATGTGATGAATTATGGGGACATTGTTGTCGTCCATTATATAACCTTCTTTATCTAGGTATGGGAATAATTCTGGTGGTGTGTAGCCTGTTTTTATGGTTTTTTGGAAGTATAGGGGTTGGGGGTAGAAGAGGATGTGTATTAGGCTGTTACTAGTGTTTTTTGCAGCTTTGGCGAAATGGTTTCTGCAAAGGTTTATTATGTGCGAGTCAATTCTGTTGATATTTGCTGTATTAAGTAATATTTCGTTTCTGTAATGCTTAATGTAGTTAGAGTGCTTGGATCTGTACATTGATAGGCATGCGCGTAAGACGTATCTCTCGAATAATCGTAATTTCTCCATTTTGTAGTTTGGGATATTGTACCAGATGGGGCATGCATAGGTTAGGATTGGTCTGATTATTGTGATGTAGCTGAGGGTTTTGCATTTGTTGTTTAGGTTTTTGGAGTGGAATAGGCGGGAGAGGCTTTTGTATGCTTTTTTTGCTTTAAGGAGTTGTGTGTCTATGTGAGAGAGGAATTTTAGCTGGGGATCTAGAAGTAGGCCTAGGTATCTGGTTGTTTGTTTGTGTGGGATTGTGGTTTGGGAGTTGGGGTTTTCTTTTATTTGGAATTTTTTCCAGTTTTTGATGACGTCCGAGTGGGCGTTTTTTAGTGTGGGGCGAAAGAGGATTGATTCGCATTTTTGGGTGTTTATTTTTAGTTTCCAGTTTTCGAGGTAATTGCGGATTTTTATGAATAAAGTTTGTAGGGAGTTTTCGATGGTTGATGCTTTTTATTGGTGCAGTAAATTATGAGGTCGTCTGCAAATGCTATGGCTTTTAGGTTGTTTCCTTGGCTAAGGTCAAAGAGTTTGAGGAGGTTGGCGATGAACAGGTTGAATAGAACGGGGGAGATTACTGTGCCTTGTTGAAGTCCGTTGTTCATGTTAAATGTTAAGGTTGAGGTATTTTTGCCGTCTGTTGTTAGGAATTGTTTATTTTGTGTTGCGTTCCATATTATTTTAAGAAGGTGGAAGGGGAGATTTGCTTTTGAAAGTTTGTATAGGAGTCCTTCTAGCCAGACTGTATCGAAGGCTTTCTCTAGGTCGATCAAACAGGCGCCTACGCATTTTCCGTCGTTCAGTGCCCAACATATATCCGATGTTAGTTTGTTTATCGCGTGTGTGGTGGAGTGTTTGCGTTTGAATCCGAATTGTTCTTCGGGGATGAGTTGGTGTTCGGTGATGTAGTGAGAGAGTGATGTAAGGATTGTTTTTTGGAATATCTTACTTATGTTTGGAAGTAGGCTTATAGGTCTGTAACTCGTGGGAAGAGCTCCGTTTTTTCCTTTTTTTTTATGTAAATGGTTTTGGCTTTTTTCCAGTAGCTTGGGAAATAGGAGTTGGTGAGTGCGTTGTTAAATAGGATTGTGTAAAGGAAAATATATTTGCTCGGGAGTTTACGTAGTATGGCGTTGGGGATGCCGTCAATGCCAGTTGATTTCTTGTTGTTTGTGTTTTTGAGTGTTAGTGCGAGGGAGTAGGTGTCGGTGAAGAAGTTAGGCGTGGTTTGTTCACAGGGGTTGAAGGAAGGGTTTATTTCAGAGAATTGTGTTGCGGTGACTTTTTGGGCTGTGTCTGATTCAATTTTTTCTTTGATATCTTCTGCTTTGTGGGTGATTGTTTCGGAAAAGGTTCTGTGGCCGAGGTTGGTGTTTTGGAGGTTCGTTAATGTGTATTGGGCTCCTAGTATGTTTAACTTGTCGGTTGGATTACTGATGATTAAGAGGTTGTCTTTGTTTGTTGGATGGTTTGATATTTTGATGTTGGCGGTGCGTAAGAGTTGTGTTTCGTTTTTGTTGATGGAGCGCTACGCACTGACCCACGCTGCTCATTGGTCATCGGCTTCTATCAAATATATATAAGATAACTCCACATTTTTCAAAGTCGATTTTCTCGAATTTGGATGGGAAGCGCGCCTTACTGCTTCGGGAAATTAAAGTCCGAGTGAAGACCTTCACGTATATTAAGTATAAACAATTTCTGAGTTTGCCAGTCCTGAAGGTCCCCTTGTAAGCCCGTCATGGGAGCCTTTGTAGCGTCTTTTGATTTTCTCGAATTTGGATGGGAAGCGCGCCTTACTGCTTCGGGAAATTAAAGTCCGAGTGAAGACCTTCACGTATATTAAGTATAAACAATTTCTGAGTTTGCCAGTCCTGAAGGTCCCCTTGTAAGCCCGTCATGGGAGCCTTTGTAGCGTCTGGCGGTCGCCTTGACAACGGAAGGCACGCTGCGGGAAAGAAAGATTGGAAGGGGAAGCAGGCGCGTGAGGGGCCCCTACGCTGGAGAGCGCTGCTTTACGGTCTACACTTCATTCCATATAAGAGCATACCCACGCCCCTACCGATTTACGACCGATCTGCGCAGCTCCCACGGATCTGACACACGCGATTGGTCATAGCACTTTTGCGATTGGTCGTAGCACTTTTCCCGCCGGTTTCCTACCAATCAACAGTGTATCCCTGCGCGGAACGAGTCCACCCGAGAACCCTCCACTATCATGAAAAAGCTCCCCTTCAAGCGATTTCAACACACCGTCACCAAAAACCCAAAATATCGTTTCCAACGAATTTTAGTTTCACCGGGCCAGTACGGGTGCCACACTGACGTCTCTGGCACGGACAAGTGCGACCTGCTCCATTGTGAAGCAAGGCAACGATGTTTTTGAACACTGACAGTGGCGGCACGGACCTGACGTGTGCGGAGAGACATTCGTAATTTCACTGCACGGATACGGAACTGACAAGTGTGAACTACTTCATTCGAAAACGAGCAAACGATATCTTTTACGACGACATTGACGGCACGTAACTGGCACGGAACTGATATCTGTGCAGCGACCTTTAAAAATCGACCTTTTCAAGTGCTTCTTCATGTACTACATGCGCTTAATTTACAAATTTCATTATTGGAACCAAATATTGCTTCTAACTCTGACAGGTCTGATGTTCAGGAAATCGACCTATTAACGCCATCTAGTTATTAGTATCGGTAATTGGGCGTTTGGCGCGTGCGCGCTAGCTCATGTGGAGCAGTGATCACAGGCCCCTTCCATCGATTCGCGATCGGTGGAAGGGGAAGACTCTTCTTACCAGGAAATCGATCGCGATTTCCTGGATCGCTCTCTCTGTTCGCGACGACGCTACGCTCCAGTTGTTTGCTTGCTTAATTACGCACCTTTGCTCTTCGCGCCTTTGCTTCGCGAGTTACCTCATTGCTAGGTAACTAGCTTCGTGCTTACTTAAATCACGCGTTTGCTTCATCGCTAAAGCTTCGCTTACTATAAGTATTATTTAAACGTATGGACATTTTCTGTGAAAGTTAATTTATTTGTGACTCTGTACATATATATTTAAGCAATTATAATCTCTCGTGGTGTCGAACAAACGCTGTTCGGCTCAGCTTCGTTCAGTGCTGTTTTACCCAGTCCTAGCACTGATCCTCAGTAACTTTTAATAACATTTTTTGGTCCTTCGAGCCGGATACAGTGCTGTGGAGATAGTTCGCGAACGTTCGGGAGTGCGGTCCAACCGTCGCGTGTGACCTCCAACTGAAAACAATGAGTCACCTTATAGCGAGCCAACGTGACCTCAACGGCCGAATTGCTCGAGCGTTTGAGAATTTAAAAAAGCTGGGTGCTAATAATCTAACAAAAGGCAATATTACATCACGATTAGACACTCTAAGGAAGAATTGGAGCAAGTTCGAAGCCCAGCAGGATCAACTGCGAGTTCTGGCGGCCTCGGATGCAGTCCTGGCCAGTAACGACTATTTCAAGGACAAGGAACTGACCTCTGCCGCTACGGAAGAGGTTTTTAACGTGCAAGAAGCCCTTCTACTGGATAAATTGGAAGAATTCAGTAAGCTAGAGAAGGCAGCTGCAAGAGCGATAGACCGTTTGTCCATGGACGCTTCTGGACCTTTGCGTTCCAAAGCCTCGTTGCCACGGATACCCTTACCCAAGTTCGATGGCAAACCCAAGGACTGGCCTTCCTTCCAGGGGTTGTTCCGATCGCTGGTGATCCGAGACGCGACCCTCACGGATGCCGAACGACTCCATTATTTGCGAGGCGCCTTGACTGGGGACGCCGAACTGCTCCTCCGCAACATGCCCGAGAGAGAAGAAAACTTCGAAGCGGCCTGGCAGCTGCTACAGGACCGCTATGATAATCAGCGCCTCATGGTCAAAGCGCAGATGAGCACCATCTTTGGCTTACCGTCCATTACTCGGGAATCGGGGTCGGAACTGAAGCGACTATTTTACACCATCTGCGATTCAGTGAAAGCCCTTGCCGCCATGAAGCGACCCTTCGATGCCAGCGGTGACTGGCTTGTGCACCTAGTGATCGACAAAATAGATCCGCAATCTAGGTACGAGTGGGAAACACTCGTAGGTCGTACAAAATTACCACCGACCTTTGAGGAATTGCAGCAATTTCTGGAGGGTCGCGTTAACACACTGGAGGCCTTGGAGGAGCAGCGTAAGGGACCAGAGAGCAAAGCTGGGAAATCCACTACAACCCAGAAGACAGCCAAGGTGCACCAGGTGAGCCCGGCGCAACGACCACAGGAACCTTGCCACCTGTGTAAAGCCAACCATTTTATACTTTACTGTCGCACCTACAAAGCCAAGACGGCTCCCGAACGCCGAGCCGCCTTGCAGGCGGCGAATTTATGTTATAACTGCCTTGGACACCATCAAGTAAAGGATTGTCGTTCGGAGCGACGGTGCCAGCAATGCAGCGGTAGACATCACACGACGATTCACGAAGCAAGTGGCAGTTCTAGCGCAACCGAAGATGTCTCAGCTAACACCTCCAGTTGCGTTTCAAGGAAGTTGCCTGCCGTGCTGTTGGCCACTGCACGCGTCAAGGTTCGACAAGCTGATGGAGGATCCAGAGAAGTGCGGGCTCTCATTGACCAGGGCAGCGAAGTCTCGTTGCTTACCGAGGCCCTCGCACAGCAGCTACGCCTTCCACGACGGCCTGCAAATATTCGTCTCGTCGGCGTCGGGCAATCATTACCAGAAAGGATTCGCGGGCAGGTAAAATTAGAATTTACTGCTCATTTCCAATCTGCCGACCAACACGTGATCGCCGCGCTGGTGCTACCGCGGATCACGTCATACCAACCGCGTATCGACCATCGGACAACAGACTGGCCTCACCTCTGCGACCTACCATTGGCGGACCCCAGCTTCGCCTCCGACGGTCCCATTGAATTATTACTGGGAGCCGACGCATTTGCCCTCGTGCTGCTCGACGGGCTCAGCCGAGGTCGCACCGGAGAACCCATCGCGCAAAAGACCACCTTGGGGTGGATAGTTTCCGGACCAGCCACGACGACAGCCGAGGAGAAATCGACGGCGAGACAGGGCCTCTCGTCACTCCAATGCGCCGCCGAGGATGACCTTCTGCCCTTGGTACGGCGCTTCTGGGAACAGGAGGAACTCATGGTTTCAAAGGCCTATAGCCCGGAGGAAGAGAACTGCGAAGAACACTTCCGGACGACTCACCAGCGATTGCCGTCCGGACGCTACTTGGTTCGTCTTCCTTTCCGCCACGCAGTGGAACTCGGCGAGTCGCGTTCTGGTGCCCGACGAATGCTACAACGAATGGAAGCTAAATTCAACAAGGATGTCTCCTTTGCTGAGGCCTACCAGACGTTTATGAGTGAGTATAAACAGCTCTCACATATGTCTGAACTACGTGGCAACTTAACAGGACCGGCGTATTACCTACCGCATCACGGGGTCCTGAAGGAAGGCAGCACGACCACTCGACTGCGGGTGGTATTCAACGGATCCTACAACACGACTTCCGGACACTCCTTGAATGACGCCTTGATGGTGGGTCCGAACCTGCTGCCCAGCCTTCAGCAACTGCTCCTCCGTTGGCGAATCCACCAGGTCTGCCTTACCGCCGACATCGAAAAGATGTACAGGCAGATACTGGTACACCCGGACGACCGTCGTTACCAACGTGTGCTCTGGAAGGACGAAGGAGGTGCCATCCAAGATTATGAACTGAATACAGTCACGTATGGTCTGGCGTGCGCTCCGTACCTTGCCATTCGGACGCTACGCCAACTTGCCGAGGACGAGCAGTCACGGTACCCACGAGCAGCGGCCATCTTGCAACGTGACGTCTACATGGACGACGTCGTGACGGGTGCCGACTCTGTACAGGACGCCGCCAAATTACAAGCGGAGCTCCGCCACCTCTGCAAGGCGGGCGGCTTTAATTTGAGAAAATGGGCCTCCAATCAACCAGCTTTGATGGAGCACCTACCTGCCGGCGACGCCATCCCGGAATGCCAATGGCAGCCGGGGGAAACTCACTCAGCTCTGGGGGTACACTGGAGCTTGGCCGATGACTGCTTCCGGGTCCGAGTGCAGCCTACAACCAAGGAGGGAAGAGTGTCACGACGCCTGGTTCTATCCACCATCGCCAGAATATTTGACCCGCTGGGATTAGTGTCCCCAGTAACAGTCAACGCCAAAATATTCATGCAGTCTCTATGGTTACTCAATTTAGATTGGGACTCACCGCTGCCGCCCAAGGATGCTGAGTACTGGACGCAGTTCCTGGAGGAGCTGCCCGAACTGAACCGTGTCGCAGTCCCTCGCTGGCTCGGCATTAGACAGACGCCTCAACTCCAGGAGCTCCACGGGTTCGCGGATGCCTCGGAGCGAGCCTATGCTGCTGCGGTATATCTTCGAGTCGTCGACCAGGATGGTACCGTCCGCACCCAACTCATCACTGCCAAAACCAAAGTGGCACCCTTGAAGCGGATCTCACTACCACGGTTGGAGCTGTGTGCTGCCACCTTACTAACTAAACTAGTGGCCTTCACTTACGAGAGCCTGGGATTGAGTGGAGCCGCCGTGCACCTGTGGAGCGATTCCACCATTACGCTCGCTTGGATCCAGGGACACCCGGTGCGCTGGAAGACATATGTGGCCAATAGAGTCTCGGAAATACAACGTACATTACCTGAGGCTCAATGGCATCATGTCGCCAGCCAAGAAAATCCTGCGGACTGCGCATCCCGAGGCCTACTACCCAGTCAGCTGCCGGACTTTACCCTCTGGTGGACTGGCCCGGACTGGTTGACCACACCTACAGGATGGACGAGCGGGAGTCAGCTGCCGTTGCCGCAGACTGACCTGGAAGCCCGGACGAGTGCCATCGTGACGTCGGGTGAACCTGCAACTGGCGAGATAATATTAAAGCGGTACTCATCCATACAAATTCTCCTTAGGGTCACCGCCTGGTGCTTGCGGTGGCTACCAAGGACCACAACCGGAACCCAAACCCCGGATTTGCTGCCAACCGAAGTCGAGGCTGCCCGGACTCGTTGGCTCCTCCTCGTGCAGCGACAGGAGTTCCTCACTGAAGTCCAACAGCTGGAGAGGGGACGCCCCGTACCGAGCAACAGCAAGTTGCTGCGGCTCAACCCATGCCTCGATGAACAGGGCGTATTGCGCGTCGGTGGTCGCCTGCGCCACTCTCACCTGCCATTAGAAGCCCAACACCCTGCAATACTGCCTGGAAACAGTCGGTTAACCGAGCTGCTGGTTAACGAGGCTCACCAACGGTCACTCCACGGTGGGGTCCAACTCACGCTATCACTGCTGCGGCGGAAGTACTGGCTCCTACGCGGCCGACAGAGGGTCAAGGCCATCCTCCACCGCTGCACCACCTGCCTCCGCTGGCGCGCTAAAACCGGAGAACAACTAATGGGGGATCTGCCAGCTGCCCGCGTGACACCAGCAAGGCCCTTTCTTCACGTCGGCGTGGACTATGCCGGACCATTGACAATGCTGAGGTCAAGGGGCAGAGGACAACGGACATACAAGGCCTATGTAGCACTTTTTGTGTGTCTAAGCACTCGCGCTGTGCATCTTGAGTTGGTTTCCGACTGCAGCACCGAAGCCTTTCTTGCTGCCTTGCGACGTTTCACGTCACGGCGAGGGCTCTGTGCTACGATACACAGCGACAGAGGGACGAACTTCGTGGGTGCCGCACGGGAGCTCCGGGAGATGCTCAACCATCTCGATACTGGCCACGCTCGTCTTCACTCTGCACTGCTGAAGGACGGGATACAGTGGCGATTCAATCCACCGGCCGCCCCGCACTTCGGAGGCCTGTGGGAAGCGGCAGTTAAATCCACGAAGCACCATCTCCGGAGAGTCATTGGAGAGCAACACCTTACGTACGAGGAGATGACTACGCTGCTGCACCAGATCGAAGCTTGCTTGAACTCAAGGCCATTGCAAGCCATGAGCGATGACCCCGGGGACATGACCACGTTGACGCCAGGCCACTTTCTGATCGGCGACGCCTTGCTAAGTCTGCCCGATCCCCACACCGACGGCATTCCTCGTTACCGCCTATCTCGCTGGCACATGCTGCAGCAAATGCGACTACAGTTTTGGAAGCGGTGGGCCACGGAGTATCTGCAGTCGCTACAGGCCCGGAACAAGTGGAGACACCAGCATCCACAACCCCGTGTCGGCGACCTGTGCCTTCTCAAATCAGAGCTGACGTCACCAGCTAGATGGCCCTTGGCTAGAGTCACCAAACTACATTCAGGCGCCGATGGCCTGATTCGGGTCGTTACCGTTAAAACTAGCACCTCCGAATTTGTACGACCCGTTTGTAAATTGGTTTTCCTTCCCTTTGTTCAGGACCCGGCCACCACACCATAGGACACCAACACTCTACACTTATGTTTGCTTGACGCCTCCACATGAGCGAAGCGGCGCCACTACCGTTCCCGCCAAGACCAGACGATCCCGCCAAAACCAGACGTCCAATCACCGGCGGACACATGTCAGTATTCATCGGACCGATGAATGGCGGGCGGGAAATGTTCAGGAAATCGACCTATTAACGCCATCTAGTTATTAGTATCGGTAATTGGGCGTTTGGCGCGTGCGCGCTAGCTCATGTGGAGCAGTGATCACAGGCCCCTTCCATCGATTCGCGATCGGTGGAAGGGGAAGACTCTTCTTACCAGGAAATCGATCGCGATTTCCTGGATCGCTCTCTCTGTTCGCGACGACGCTACGCTCCAGTTGTTTGCTTGCTTAATTACGCACCTTTGCTCTTCGCGCCTTTGCTTCGCGAGTTACCTCATTGCTAGGTAACTAGCTTCGTGCTTACTTAAATCACGCGTTTGCTTCATCGCTAAAGCTTCGCTTACTATAAGTATTATTTAAACGTATGGACATTTTCTGTGAAAGTTAATTTATTTGTGACTCTGTACATATATATTTAAGCAATTATAATCTCTCGTGGTGTCGAACAAACGCTGTTCGGCTCAGCTTCGTTCAGTGCTGTTTTACCCAGTCCTAGCACTGATCCTCAGTAACTTTTAATAACATCTGATATTTCGACCAATGTCAAGTAGGCATTCTTTATTTGGCTTATTGATAGTGAGTACTATTATCTACCTTACAAGTATTCAATCCTTTTTTTGAAAGGATTTCAAGTTTAGTTGAAATACTACATTGTAGTGTTGATGTCTCTTCGTTCAGTTTATGCTTATAATTGTAGCTCAGCCGCCACACGTGGAAGTAATTAGGATGTAAATGCTGCTATAATCTGATCGAAGACTCTACCAGTCGGTGCTTCACAAACCTTTTTTAGTCGCCACCCCCTATAATATTCAAATAACCTGTGACCCCCCCCCCCTTCCCTATACAAGCTAAAGTAAATTTAATAAGGTAAAGAAAACACATTAAAAACAGGTATTACAGAATGTATTTTTAACTTAATAATATTTAATTATCTTAATGCATATATTACATATACATAATAATATTTATAACAATAAGTGGTTTCGGCGCACTGGTTCGGTCAGTTAAACAATCTAGAAGCTAATTTGCAATTTTAATAATTATAAATTTCCGACGTTTCGGTCTGCGATTTAGACCTTTTTCAAGGAAAGATATTTAAAAATTATACTTGTTTAAGCTTTAAGCTTGTTTAAGCTTATTCTTGTTTAAGCTTTCTTGATACATTGGTCATTAGATCAAACAATAAACTTAGCACCAATTGGTATCACAAACCTAGTTGGTCGGGTAGATACATAAACTTTTTTTCGGCTCATCCCATGCAACATAAGGTGGGATTAATAAAGGGATTAATAGATCGCGCAATTTTACTCTCTGACCCTGAATTTCGACCGGCTAATCTACTCCTCATTAAAGATACTCTAAAACGTAATGGTTATCCCATAGAAATGGTCTCAACAATAATCTGTGACCGCGTTTTTGAGATTTACCATCCGGCATTGATGGAAAAACGTAAGGAGGAAAAAGCCAATAAAATAGGACCGATTAGTTGGAAAAATACCGCGGTCATACCATTTAGCAATAACATTTCTAATGATATTAAAAGAATGTTCAGGAAAATAGGAATACACACCATTTTTAAAATGCCAGTTTATACTAAAAACTTGTTCCCTCCAATTAAAGATAAAATACCTTTGTTAAAGAATTCGAACATCATTTACTCAATCCCTTGCATGGGTTGCAACCAAGTTTACATTGGGCAAACGTCTAGACTTTTAGAAAGACGGATCTACGAACACAAAAGGAACATTTTCCTACCACCACCACAACATACTGCCCTAACGAAACACGCATTGGAATTTGATCACAGATTTGACTTCGATAATGTTAAAATTATTGATAGAGAGGCCAATTGGAGTCGCAGAATTTTGTTGGAGACGTTGCATATGATTAAACAACCAAGCGTAAACCTTAGGTATGAAACACCTAAAATACAAGAGTACTACGCAACTTTATTAAAGCAATAAGGCTTTATGATGTAATTCCTCCAATATAGTCTTCACTTCAATTGTGACCAGTATAACCAGTTCATCTATACATAATAAAATTATATTATGTAATCAATTGGTCATATATCCTAATACGTTTGGCCTTTACCACATGAACATCAATTAGTGGTATTTTGACAGTAGTTGTGAGGTTGAAAATGTCCGTTCTGTCAATAATTGTTAAATTCGTTCGTAATATTTAATGGTCTTTCTTTTGACTCCGTTTCTAGCCACAGTTTTGTTTCACCTTTAAATAGTCCTCCAAGTTATGTTTACCTCAGTCATGCTACAACCGACTCGTGTGTTACACGGCATACCAAACGTGTGACTCTAAAGCGAACGCAGTATAATTTTTAAATATCTTTCCTTGAAAAAGGTCTAAATCGCAGACCGAAACGTCGGAAATTTATAATTATTAAAATTGCAAATTAGCTTCTAGATTGTTTAACTGACCGAACCAGTGCGCCGAAACCACTTATTGTTATATTCTAAAAATACGGTCGATAGCTCAACTACTTTATAATAATATTTAATATATTTAATTATCTTATTTAGTGTAATGGTTGTGCTTGTATCTGGGTTAGGTTTCTATTTTTCTTTTATGAAAAATCATATGAAATGTAATCATATTGAAATAAATAAGTGCTAAGTGAATTGTCACGGGGAAATTACCCGGAATATAAAAAATTGACACTGACTCGATAATTCGCTCGTGTCCTGCTGGACGGCTCGGAAATGCACGAGGAATTCTTAGTTAGATGCTAACTCTAGTTGGGCGCGTATAGTAGGAGCAAGGGATAGGGAAGAATAACTGTTACTCGGTAGAGTGCTGGTCAAAGAATGATCACCTTATTGTCTCCACAGCCGGACTGGCAGGAGAAATACAAGATGCGCCTTCTTAGAATTTTAGAGATAAAATACATCGGAGTGTCCAGTCTTCCTAGGAGGAAGATAGGCAGCCCGGACGACAGGGCCGCATAACAGAATCGTCAACTAAAAATAACCGCGGCGACCCCCAGAAAACACTTTGCGAGTCGCAGCCCACAGGTTGAGAACCACTGGGTCTACCAAGTCACCAGATTTTCCTGATTTTGTATCTCTAATCCTTGCCAACCAGCACGCTTCTTCTACCTTTTTTCCCTTGAAAAGCTTTATAAATCAAAAATAGTGTATCAGAGATGTACATTAGGCTGGACCGCAAACGTGCAATTATTTTTTTTAAATCTGACTTGACATAGTGAAAAAAGTGAGGTTTGTCAAAAAGTTCGCTGACTTTTTTTCTAATTTTAAAACTATGTTTAGCCGCGCCCCGGGGTGTCAAAGGGGTGCCTTGTAAGGGTTTAGGAATCGACACTATCGGTTGTATAATACAAATTCCTTTTTGTTAGCGGGGCGCAGTGAAACATTGAGATAATTCAACAAAAAAACTTTTGGTTATTTACTAGCTTGGTAGAAACCGATTGCGCTTTATGATCTACAAAAACTATTAATTTGAAAATCCGACACCTTCGACCCCCCCCCCCGGAGTGCGGTTAAATATAGTTTTAAAATTATAAAAAAAAATCAGTGAACTTTTTGACAAACCTCACACTTTTTTCACTATGTCAAGCCAGATTTAAAAAAAAATTTTTTTTGCACGTTTGCGGTCTCGACGCAGCCTACCCGTTGGTGTCCAAGGATTGCGGCTAACCCTGTTTTTTTTTTAATGAAAAAAATCTAATTACTTTTTGTGCAGAGCTACAAAATTTTTTGACTATGACGGAGAAAGAATCCAAAATTTTTTTTCGACCCAGCCTAATCCACTCTTACTTTACGAGGAATAACAAGAAAGGACTGTGGCTGTAAACACTCAAGAAGAATCCAGCGACTACACAGTGTCAGGATATTTATGTCCAGGGACTCCTACCGGTACGTAAAATACCGGTATTATACCGGTATTTTTCGGTTGTATCTTCGTCTGAGACTCAATACCGGTATAACGCTCATACCGGTATTTCGCTATACCGAAACCGATATCATACCGAAATAGATAAATACCGAAAACAAAAGGTTACCGGTATTTATTTCGGTTACCGGTAATTCCGAAAACCGATTGTTTTCGGTATTTATCTTTTTCGGTATGATATCGGTTTCGGTATTTATCTTTTTCGGTATGATATCGGTTTCGGTATAGCTGTATTGGCGAAATACCGGTATGAGCATTATACCGGTATTAAGTCCCTGTTTATGCCTCCGCACTCACAGAACGACACACTTCAACGTCAGAGAGACACACGTCCTACATGCACACTACATTCAGATGGCAAAAATCTATATCAAGAGTTATCGAACAGTTAAGTACAGTTGGTTATCACGTTTCTTGTTCGGGATTCTAGCGCACACTTCATAAATCCTCCCCTCAACAACGAATGAACTGCAGGTTACAATGAACACCGAACGATCACCAGTGGACTGTGAATGCTAAAACTATCCCCCGAAATCCTAGCGAGCGATTTGCTCCGCGACGCTGTATGCATTTCCGCGAGGCACCCGGCGATATAAAATGTCACCGCAGCGTCGTCTTCTTCGGCAGTGTGCGTGACCTGGACCCAGAATTGCGAATTAATGCGGAACCATCGTGACGCCCGAGCGGAAAAAGATAAGAAGCTGCAGGAGCCCGAATCTTTCTCGCATTAGAAAGCATCGTCTTGCTAACGAGTGTACTTAATTTCGCGTTGTGAGAACTGCCGCTGACACGAGATTAAAAACGTTCAGGGGCGTGTAAACCACGGCACAATTTCTGCCCCCGCCGTTCATAACTTAGCGTGCGCAATGCTTTTACGAACGATTACTTTGTTTCGCGATTACCGGCGCAGTTCCTTACTCTAATTACGCCGAGAATTCTCGCGGCTTCCCTTCCGCGAATAGAATTGAAAGAGATATTTCGGAAATCGATCTGCGTCACCATATTATTCCAACAACCATCGCCAGAGTCACGCACCTATTACTCTCACGCGTTTGGCCGCAATTTCTGCGTTCAGTGTCTGAACGAATGGTCGGGCGAACACAGGGAGAACAGTTTTGACGGGAGCGTGGAAATGCAATTACTCTTTGATTTCCTATTTGCTGCGCGAACGTCCACGCGGATGCTGATAAAATAATAAAGTCGCTTCGAAAATTCGACGCGAGACGCGAGGCAATCGTTAATGGCTACTGAGCTTGTTCGAACAATTCGCGCCGTGTGCGTAGAGCTCCTTCTTTACGTCAATAATGATGAGTGGAGAGAAAAAAAGGGGAGCGCTACAAGCCACCGTTTAGGGCCATTCGAAAATGGTAAACCTCTAGTCACCACTTAATTATAATTTGCAATCTTAAACCTCTCATACTTCTGCAATTTGAATAAATTTGCCTAAGCAGCCATTGCCACATCCAACGCGCGCCACGCAGTAACGCAAATTATTTTATTACGCTTATCTGCGCGGCTAATTTTTAACGGCCAGTCGCTTTTAATGGGCTGTTAGGTGGCGTTTACTGGTTTATCGTGGACAGATGGGAGAGCCCTTGGAGAAACATGTCGCGTTTTAACCCCGCGATGTATACGCCATAAAATATTTCATACCTCGTTACACCATTAACTGTGTTTTTAATACCAATGGGAAATAAATTTAACGGACTGTGAAACTTGGCGTTCATAATTTGTACTTTTATAGTTTCGTGGTATTTGTGATAACTTTATATTAAGATTTTTATAATACTTTTTTTGTGAAATTTGTGGTATTGTATTGTTACGTGTCGTAGTGCTTTCCTCATATATTTTAGTAAATAAATAAATCAGGGATATTTTAGTCACTCTTTAAACAGTTAAATCCACTACAACTCAATGTTGACTGTAATTATTGTAAAGTCTGAGTACGCCATATTTGCAACAGTATCTATGATTTTCACGACTGTTTATATTTAATATTGAAGTTACAGGTTCCACCTTGAATACTGGTGCTTTACAGATTTAAGTGAATATCATAAAGAAGTGGGCTTTTATGCGGTCTTCATTTGCCTGCCTGGATTATTTCTTTGATGCTGAGAGGATAAAGTGAACTGAAAGGATACATTATCTACCTCGAGAAAAAATAAAAGTGGGAATGTTTTGATCGTCTGTAACCTTCTAACTTTACTTGTTTGGTACGTACAGAACAATTCAAATACATGGACCTTGATTAATATGTGATATGATTGAGAAACACACAATTGTCCTGTAACCGAGAGTTTTTCTACTATTCTCAAGAAGATAAGGAATGAAATAAAACTTTTTCGTAGAAGTTTTTACTTCCAAAAAAGTGTGGTATGAAAATTTGCAACACTTAAAGAATTAGGTACATATGCGTATTTAATTTAAGTAAATACTGATTGATATGGATATTCGATAGTAATTAATTATACCCAGCCATATTGAATATAAAATACAAAATAAGAAATAGGAAATAGGAAATAGGAAATAGGAAATAGGAAATAGGAAATAGGAAATAGGAAATAGGAAATAGGAAATAGGAAATATAAAAAATAAATACAAATAAACAATATATTACAATAAATAAAAAGATACTATATATAAGATGCAAATTGTGTGCTGTGAAATTATATTTTCCTTTACGTTTTTGAGAGACATATAAGAAAATGTGTTTTTTAATTTACAAATTTTGTGCCTACGACATTATCATTGGCATCCTTAAGTCCGACGAATTATTCTAATGCTGAACTCAATTGTTATACCTCAAAATAGTTATGAGGCACACTTATTTAATCTTTCAATAAAACACTTTTCTGCGTTACGGACTACTTTAGAACTGAAAAATATGTGTTTTAGTATTGCAAACAATATAAGAGAACGCTACTAATAAATCTGTTAGTGTGTTCTATACTTGACAACACTTGATAGTAATACAAAATAATACTTATTTTACTTTTCTACATAAAAGACAATTTGTGAATTTGTTGGTAGGATTACTAAACTCCGGAATCTGATAAAGCATAAATACAACAAGACGTGATGAAGCTACTACCTGAAGGATTAGCACAAAGTTACTCACGAACTTTGTAACACTTGCTCTCGAAGGGTTCGAAAGAACAGAAATTAATTTCATATTTATCCCGTTTTATGAATTCCAGTGGATTCGGACTATGAAAGACGAGTGGTGTCCTGATCGTTTGTACCCCGATTTACTGGACACCCTGCACATTTTCATTTCTGTGGAGATAGTCCAAACAGCGAGTTACTAAATTATGGAGAAGACACACAGCTTATCGTTGTAAATAATCGCATTTGAAAAATCAAAGATCTTGCACAGTAAAATCAACGTTTTTTTATCCACTCTTAATAATGATTCTTAACACCGCATCAGAAACGTTTCTTCCCGTAATAATAAAATTCTTCCACAAGCCCTAAGGAACAGAAAAATGAAGAGCATCTGAAACATCGCATTACTGTATTTATTATCCATCCCAATATTTGCCGTATACACAGATTAACTCGTCGAAGTGCGAGAATGCTAGTTGTACGTAAGTTATGCTTCCCAGATACCCCAAACAATAATAGATTCCAAATTGAACCCCCAAACAGTCGTGTGTTAACGCGGTGGAACAAACTTCACCGCTGGACTTCTATCGGTCATGATTTACGAGCCGCCCCTTGTCGCCATTCTTCACCCGTCACTAAAATCCCAATTATTTACGGCGATTCTATAATATACAATTCAATTTAAATTTATTGCCGTTTACAGTTCGCGGTGATATAAAGCCATTAAACCGGCAGTCGACCGCATCAGAGCAACAGTGGAATAACATCCAATTCGTTATGATGTGACTGTGAATTTGCGACGTGGGCGCAGCCTATATTTACTTAACATTATGCTGGCTGGCGTTGTTTCAACGGCCCGTGTTAGATGGCTGTTTCCGTATGCTGTCGTCGCTAATTCGACTGGCGATGGGAACATCAATATCAGCATTGTCACGTGGATACGACGGAGCAGAGGTTGAAAAGAGTGGCTGCTGCTGTAATATCCATACCGCATCGGGCAAAAGTGATCACCGAAGACGTGTCGCGAAGATTCGCCTATTTCGTTGCCACTGTGATTTCGAGCTATAACTGACTGAAAGGGCAGAGTTTCGGGGTCGAACATGATATGAACTGGAACTTCTCACTGGCTAATGAATGTCGAACTTTTTAAATATCGGAGAAGCATTTATTTGAGGATGTAAGAGTACTCATAGTAACCTCTGCTCCGAAGATTTCTAACTCATAATAAAAAGTGCATCTATAACTCAGTGGCTTTCAATTGAACATTCTGCATGTGCTTTAAGAATAAGTGTTTTTAACAACGGCAACGTCGAAATAAGAGAATATTTGTTATACGATGTGATTTTAATACATATTGACAAACACTTTTGAACTTTGGACTTATATTATATCTACATATATATGAATTGTGAGATGTAATGGGAGATGGGAAATTCATCACATTATTTACATTTTTAAATAATTCTTCTATCATCATCCTACTTCTATATATATTGAATTAAAAATCCTAGAAGCAAAAGTATCATCTATACAAATATCATTTTTATACAATTTGCATTTTTTTACGAACTTTTTGCTAAGCTTTGCAAATCGCGTGTTGTGTCATATCGACTATTGTTGTAAAGGTTGTCAAATGAAGCAAGAATGTCAGTATCGCGATATAGCTGTTGTGATTAAAATATGCTAATTATGAGACGCTTTTACGAGCGATTCTCTAGGATCAATTGGATTTCAGAGGAACTAAGTCGTGTGTACAGGGTGTCCCAAAATTGCGGAGCTTCTCGGAACATGGATTATCCTGATGCAAAAAGACATCAAAAAGTCCTTTACAGTTTTCGGATCCGATGGTTCGTTCTCGAGATATTAACAGTTGAATATTAGCGGTGCAAATTCTGGGGCGCGCAGTTTAAAGCCGAGTCAGCTGATCGCATGGGAGCGTACGCTCGCACACAGACGCAGGAGGCGCGCGTAGATACAAACCCATACACAGTAGAGCCGACCGTGCTGGTTCAAACCATGAAAATGAGTTAGCGCGGTCGGCTCTATTGTGTGCGTGGGTTTGTATCTACGCGCGCCTCCTGCGTGTGCGTGCGAGCGGTCACCGCTCCGCGCTCAGCTGACTCGGCTTTAAACTGCGCGCCCTGGAATTTGCACCGCTAATATTCAACTGTTAATATCTCGAGAACGAAGCCTCGGATCCCAAAACGGCAAAGGACTTTTCGATGTCTTTTTGCATCAGGATATTGCATGTTCCGGGAAGTCCTACAATTTTGAGACACCCTGTATATATTGAATGCAAAATGAAAGTTTTCTGAAAGGAATTCGAAGTTCCTCACGAGTATACACCTAGTAGAGATCTACTAGAAACAATTCGTTTGAACAATAAAGACAGTTAAAATAACAATAATAATTAACTTATTGTTAGTAAGTGATCCATTCTCTCCAGTATCTTATTGAAGCTGGATGCGCTACCATTCTCTTCACACATCATATTTTTGTTAGAAGAATCTAAGAACACACTATGGACTTGTGTTTACCACAACTTTGTTTATTATATTTTTACCGCAAGAGCATACTGCCATAATTTGACAATATGTGGCAGTACCTGTTTTGGAACTGCCTTCTAAAACAGAAGTGAAATCCTTGTTTCGCCCAATGCTTCATAGACATATACCGAATCCGCACTCAGTTCCCAGTTACAAGCGTCACAGATGTCATTGATGACACTGGAAGCTCCGACGCAAGATGGACCATGAATTTTGTTCTGAAACCAGTATTGTCGCGACGGGCCCGTGAGAGGAAGAAAACATCAGAGTCAGTACTGACACAACTCAAGTTCGAAAAAGCTCATTCACTTCCGTTTTTCTGAACGGTCTAGACCTAGTCGCTCCCTAAGACCCTCATCATTGGTCAAGTCAGCGTTTAAGATGCCCCCAGTGGAGCGTCGATGTCAGATGCTACTCCAGTTGCAACGCAAGTATTGTAGACTTTTTTACCTCCAGCGGTTGCAAATTTTGTGCCAAGGAACTTCAGTGAAATCTCGACATCTCCCATTTCCGCCGCAAGGTTCGTAGACACGGGGAAAGCCGTACGAGCCCCCCTGGCCAAGAAGGCGGCTGCCGAAGTGTGAAATAATGTATCAAGCGTGGGTGAATAATGACTCGCTCGCAATCCAATGCAGCTTCAACGCTACTCGTGTCACTTCCTTAAAACCTGTTCGCGTTAATGTAGCTTAAAATCTTTGATATATCGTGGCATTTTGCGATAAGATAGCATGAAAATCCTGATTGCACGAAGAAGAATTTGCATAAAGAGCAACGGACTACGCGTATTTAAATGATTGAGGATGAACGTCGGGAATAAAGTGTCGATAAAAATCTGATTCGTGTCAGACCTTAATGTCATATAAAAAATGGAAGACTGCGGTAGAGCAGTCACTCCTTATTTAAGTACTGGCACAGCAAGAAATAACAGCTTCCAACAAATTGAATTGTCAATTGCTATTCTCGGGAAATCGTTCACTCGTTTAAAATCGCTCCTTACAGCTGGAGTACCGACCGCAGTTCAATTTGATTTCACGTTGCGACGTCGATAGACAAAAGCGGAGCAAGACATAGGTATTACGCGTTAATTGGCGCCACTTCTGCGTGACGACTATAACGTGCTGCTCGCAGTACTGCAAACATATTACGTCCAGCTATGTTAATGAGTCATTAACCCGGTCGCGACCCACTTTCACAGTGCCAGAGTGAAAGGGGTGAAGAGTTTGGATTGAGCGTCAGAGGACACGGACGCACGATACAAGTAAACTTTACCGACCAAGTTGGCAATCGATTGACAAACGACCTAGGGACAAGCATCACGTATCACTGTTTTTATCACCATCGAAAGCGGAGGTAGCTATGGAAAAACTGTTTGTTGAGAATCTATAATTTAAAAATTTTAGATCCCTGAATATTAGGCAAAGGACAAGTTAATTCGAGATGATACCCACGTGAAAAGTTTTCAATTTTCTGCTGTGTATACAGAGACAAAGCTGTGTAATGTTGTGTGGTGTTGAAATGCATACTTATTCAATTTTACTGATAAAAGCAACAATATAATCTACATTTCCTGTACAATTTATTCCATGTTATCTTCTGACTTTCGTTATTGTCCCAATGCTTGTGGGTTACGCAAGAATGAACTAAGCAGTTGTGAGGTTTAGAGACGGAGCTGAGAAGAGGGAGTGCAAAATAAAGGAGTCCGTGCTAGATTCTTGGTTGCCAGCTACCAAATAGTGATAGATCACCGCTAGATAGAGCGCCTAATGATACCTACCTCTACGGAATTCACGATATATGTACCTTTCTACTGTATAATCAAGTATATGTGGAGACTCATTAGAATAACATTATTGAGATACCCAGTGCGCAAGCTCAAACAGAATATGATAAAGTGGGTGGAGTCACCGTACTCTACTTTATAGCGTGAACTTTATAGCAACCAGATTCTAGAATTGGTAGGTATAGTGCCTATACGAGCTATAGTGACTTAGGTGTGAAGTCGCTCAGCGGAGTCATACCCGACATCCTGCTGGGTACTGGCCTACTACCTCTTGCAGGACTGTATTTAGAGATGACCAGGGCAAAACCGGGGCCCTAAGGCCCTAAGGCCCTAAGACCAGGACAAAACCGGGGCCCTAAAGCCCTAAGGCCCTAAGACCAGGACAAAATCGGGGCCCTAAGGCCCTAAGACCAGGACAAAACCGAGGCCCTAAGGCCCTAAGACCAGGACAAAACCGGGGCCCTAAAGCCCTAATACCAGGACAAAACCGGGGCCCTAAGGCCCTAAGGCCCCGGTTTTGTCCTGGTCTTATCTAAATACAGTCCTGCAACATGTAGTAGGGGGTATGTTTAGCGGCCAGTACCCGGCAGGGTGTCGGCTAAGACCCCGGTGAGTGACTTCACACCTAAGTCACTATAGCTCGTATAGGCACTATAATATAGGTATCAGGGCAGTACCATTGTGTAACCAGCGTTGCCGGGAAACATTTTCAGAACAAGACGTTTCGCGGTGGGGGAACACCTACAGGAGTGGTGGTAATGTGTGCCCGAGACGCCACGATGGGCGACGAACCGACGCCAGCGCCAAGCCAAGTGACGCCACGGCCAACCAGCGTCGACAACATATTTCCCGGCGACGTTGGTTGGCCGTGATGTCACTTCGTGGTGGCGTCACTTGGCTTAGCTTGGCGCTGGCGTCGCCACAGGCACACGTTACCACCACTCCTGTAGGTGTTCCCACACCGCGAAACGGTTCCCGACAACGGTGTGTGTAACTGGCAAACAAATACGTCCTATGAAATACTTTATTTCTAGGGTTACCATATTTCTACACCAGCAAACCGGAATAGGTAAAAAAAGGACAAAATGAATTTTTTTTAAAAAGAGTAAATTTATTGTAGTGTAAAAAATGATATACAATGAAAAACACTGTAGTAATTACAAGTCCAGCAACAATCTATTTTGGAGCCAAGTCATATTTTTTTGCATATAAAACTGTCTTCTTTTAACTATTCTTAGTTTCCTTGTAGAATTCTGTAAAAAATTAAGAAATAAGAAAACCGGAACGTATGGTCACCATATTTATTTCCCATCTTCTCCGATCACAAAAAACAGCAATCGATGATTAAATTATATAAAATGTGAATACTAATGATAACTCAGTAATGCAAAACTAATTTCTTAAGTCCAGATTTTAACACCCTTATTCTGATGAATTCACTGGTCAGATTAGTTCCAGCACCATAATTTAATGTTAAGCTAGTGTAGATACTCTGCATATAAAATAAACGACGTATTAAGCTAGCGACAGATGGAAAATGGACAGCTTTGGGTTTACTCCAGTTACGCCAAACTACGGTGCTCCAGATTTCTATCGTTTTCAATAACCCAAGCATTTATTTATTCTGTACGATGAAACACTACATTTATTGATTTATTTAGTATGATTCGACAGCTCGCTCGTTTGATTACCCTTTGTTCAAGTAAAAGAAAGGGAAAAGGAAACGAAATGAGAGGCAAATAAATTAACTCTTTTTGGCTGCCATTAAAGCAACGGTACGAAAAACCTACACGCGTATAAATTAAACAAATTTGTCGAAAGAGGATGAGTTAACATGAAAGTTTCATTCGTTGCAATGAATAACCCTGTATATATATAAAATTGAACGAGGGAGAACTGACAATAAAAAATTCAGTGGAAACAGAGAATAGTACACGATCGTGATCTATGGAATAATTTAGAATGATTTAAGATCTTACTTCAACAATATGTATCGATTTTATCTTTATCGGTTTAAATTAAAGGGTGAAATTTTATAAATCAGAAATCTTAATTGTACTGAAGTATACTTTTTTGAGAAATAAATTCTTTTCATTCCTATAAAGAACAATACCTAAGTAATTAATTAAGGAATAAGTTTGTCGAATTAATACTAAACACATAAACATAAAAATATAAACAATGAAGGAAGCTATGATACATACATCAGAATGTAAGAGTAGATTGATAATATGTTTTTACTTAATAAAAAGCTGACATCGCTGAAGAATTGAATTAGTCTTCCGCAAATTTTGTGTCAACCTTGCTCCATTTCAGCGGAAGCTACATTAATTTTATTAGTTCGTGTCGCGTATCGATTAGTCTGCCACTTTTTCATCCGAAGTTCCCCGTAGGGAAAATCGCGCGGCATTTTGGTACGGAAGAATTTAATTTAACTTTATAACAATCGAACTTTAAATATGACCGTTGCTCTGAATACGCAATGAGAGTTTATGACGATATTCCAAGCACAACAGCCGGAGGAATTTCATTGACTTATGAGCGCTGGGAATTGGAAAGTATTTGAAGACCCGCGTTTTGGGATGCGCCCGCTGTTACGAATTCATTTTAAGCCGTTCGATATTCGTTGGCTGCGAAATGGGAGAGAAAAATTTTACTGAATAAAATCGATAGGCTTCCATCAGCCCGACTGAAGTATTTAACAGCCCGAAACTTGTTCAACTAGTACGCTCTATAAAAGAAATAACTGCAGCTGCGCGAGTAACAATGTTCACCACAAAAACCATTTAATTTTCGACGAGCGAGGAACGGGTCAAAACAGAAAAAGAATTGTGACACACAGTGGCGCACTGAGGATTTAATCTTTGGGGCAGCCTAGTTGACCGGATAAAAATATTTCGAATGCAAATTCAGTAAAATTCATTAGGTGATTATGAACATTTTTTTGAAGAATAAAGTCGAGTTTTCTTTTCTTTTTACAAAGCTCTTGAATTACTTCAGTCTTGATTACAGTAATCTCCTTTTTCCTTTTGCTCGGGGCGCGCCACTGGTGACACAACTATTTTCAGTAGAATATTTTCGTAACGAGAAGTGCAAAATTCGAGACATCGCATCGTCGCGAAGCCCTTTGAACTACGATGTTCTATTTTTCTATTAATATCGCTGAAACAATGTCATCAATCATCCAGGTGCTTTTCTCCTAAAATGATCTGGATCTCCAGAATTTTTTTCGAACGTTTCCTATCAGGCAGAGCGTAGCTAGTCTACGAGTAACGTGATGAGTTATTGAACGATATTACACGATGTGTGCACGTGCGCATATCGGCGTGAACATGTTGGTTCGTTAGTGCATCTGCTTTAAACAACGCTTCGTTCATACGTTGTTTCGGCGCGCAACAATGCTCCAGCTGGAAATAGGTCGAAAGCTTGAAGCACTGAAATGGCTTACAGTTTCGTTGCACGGGAACGCAAAATACAATGTTCCTCTTCAGACAGGGTGGTAATTGGCAAGATAACCGCAACAATTAGGTAACTCGCTGTTTGAATCTCGCAGCTATGAAGACAGTGTTTAGAAAAGCTTCTCTCATCGCTTGCACGATGAATACGAAATTATTCTGCGAGGTTGCACGCTTGAGTAAGATGTTTCAATGTTGGCACAGGACAGTGGCTTGCACTGGCAATGAGTTTGCAATGGAGACGAATCAGCTTCAATTGTTTTGAGATTGTCAGTTTTGTGTAGTAGCTGGAGTAATCACTTTTAAGTCCTTATTTGGGGTTGTAGTGACGGGGAGTGGTGGTGTTGTATAGTTGAAAAGTAAGGGGAAGAAACAACCCATACAGCACACTTCGTGGCGGCAACGTTGCAGTAACCTTGCAGTGTTGCATGGTTGCAGCGCAATGTCGATGTAACGTTGCTGCGACGTTGCCGTGCAACATTGCGCGGGGCGGACATAGAATTATTGCTGCATAGTTGCATCAATGTTGCGTTGCAATATTGCACTGCAACGATCCTGCAACTTTGCTGCAACGTTACAGCAACGTTTGGCAACGTTTCCACAATGTTGCTGCAACGTTGCGCCACTATTGCGGCAACGTTCCTGCAATGTTACGGCAACGTTCCTGCAATGTTACGGCAACGTTCCTGCAATGTTGCGACAACATTCCTACAATGTTACGGCAACGTTCCTGCAATGTCGCGGCAACGTTCCTGCAATGTTGCAATCTTGCACTGCAACCATCCTGCAACTTTGCTGTAACGAGAGTGTGCTGTATGGGAAGGAATGTCACAAAACAGCTCCATTAAGAAAATCAAGTTTTAATACTTTAGTACATCAGTAAAGAAACAAGGGTCAATGAACTTAACTGTATTGTTCATAACATGAACAATTTATACTCTAATTAGGCGACAGAAAAGAACTGAGCAAAAAGAGAATTGTTGTACATTGTTTTAATATCCTTCAAGTGGAACACTGCAGAATACTGTAACAAAATAAATGCCCACTTCTATTATTATCAAAACAAGGATGGGTGCACAGTGTCGTCCGAGGTCTCCTGACACAGTGAAAGCTCACACTAATGAGAAACACATAGTGCGAGTAGGAAGATTGGGGACATTCCTTGTTTTGTTCCAGTAGGGGGTGGACATTCCCTGCTTTTAACCAGTGCACCAAATCTCTAACGTTGTCTTATGTGGACATTTCTACTTCACAACCCTTTGTGATTCAACAGTTCTGTGGCCCTAGTTGCCACCAGCCAAATACGATACCCTAGTGGCATTTATTGTTGGCATTTTGATGGCCAACTAATTCCCAACTTGGGGATACTGTGGGCTAACCAGAAATGCTACTATACATCGCAGAATTACTAAAAATGGACATTCCCTGTTTTTTACCCTTACCCTTCATTTAGAATTTATTTGATAAAAACATTTCCAAGATAACAACTTGTACTGCTAATTGGATTTCACTAGAATTATGGGTTATGATTTCGTCTATTATGAAACGTGAAGGCTACCACCTTGCAAATTGTGGTGACACTTTGAGCCTGTCGACAGGATTTGATGTTGGAAGTCGAGCCAGGGCTGTCTATAGGGGGCATGCAGTGAGTGTAAGGCAGACTCCGTGCTGTGCACGGGCCCCAGAAAAAGAAAAAAGGAAAGAAAAGAAAAATGAGAACGAAATTTTTTTATTTGATTCGAATTAATTTAATTTTATAAACCGATTTGAATTTCACGTTCTAAATACAGAACATCGTGGTTGTGGTAACCATGGTAGACGAGTACGGTCATAAAATCGAATCTAATATTATGATATGGCAATAAAAAAGTCATAATGTTAATGTTTATTTGTTTATGTCTTTTATTTTCATTTCTTTCTTATTGTTATTATTATCTTCCATTAAGTTTTTTACCGTTGCGAAATTGCTGTGGGGCCCCAAAATATTTCTTGCATCTGGGCCCCTTTACAGAGAAGGCCGGTCCTGAGCAGGGTTGCCAGCTCTCCGCTTTTCGCCCGGAGACTCCGGATTTTGAAGCAAATCTCCGGGCTCCGGTTTAACTGGAAAAATCTCCGGGTTATAGAAAAAGAATGAGATAATAAGAAACTGTGGTATTATACAATGGTATCAATTTTATATACAATAAAAATTATTAATTAAAAAAACAGATACCCTTAAATTCTGAATTGTTTGAGCCTAAAAGAATTGCACGAGAATAAAACTTTTTTTTGTTTTTTCCATCTCCGGGGTGGAATGTGTGGCTCCGGGATTTATATGGTGCTAAGGTGACAACCTTGGTCCTAAAGGGCCTTGTAAAGTTGAAATTTTAAAACTTTAGACTCATGGAATGTGGAGCATTTAAAATGATACATCTAAACATTTCCGTTCCGTTTTGACTTTCGAAAACGTGACACGCACAGAAGTGGCTTTATTCGGGGCCGTCCTTAACTTACGTAAAGGTAATTTTGTCTAATTCTTCCACCCTCCCGCCCCCAGTATAAGAATTCGTAAGATTTGATATTCCAATCTCCTCCTTACTTAATATTTTTTACATTTAATTTTTTCAGTTATTAAAATTCTTTTCCAGATTTATATAATTCATTTAACTCGGTTTCGGGAATTTTAAACTGAAACTACTTTTCTGGAACATTAATGATAGAATTTGTATTTATTGAAAGTTAGGTTAAAAAAATATTACGTAAGACCAAAAAAAGCCTTAAGTAATTTAAGGATGATCCCTTTAAAGCACGAAATGTTGCAATTAAGGACCGGCGCAGACGAGTGGCACGCGTCATTTTGCAGCCGCGTCAATATGACTTCGTGTTCTAGCAGGGTGTACGTGTGCGTACATATATTCGTATGGAGAGACTCATACGTGAGGCAATTTTCGACGGCACTAATGCCACATTGACGCGACTGCAAAATGATGAGTGCCGCTCGTGTGCACTGCTCCTAAATCATCACTTTTGTTTCAAAATTCTTTATTCAGAAGACTAAAGTTATCTGTGTTTTTAAGCACGAGGGAACTATAAAATATTGCAAAACCACGCGGTTCTCTAATATTTAAATGAAATCATTCAAGCCTTTCCGAGCAATCGCTTCCGCCAGATTTCGTTCAAAGCGAATTCGGAGCTCGGTTTGTTTTTTAAGTAAACACTCGGGGGCTCTTGGAAAATACTTTCGATGCTTTCCAGAAAATATGGGTGTGTAAACACACCAGAACCGTCCGCGGGATGCAGATTTTTCGGCGCGAAAACACATCAGCGTCGCTGAAAGCGTTAATAAGAAATTTCGTCTAACAATATTTTTTTGTTGACTTGCACATATCCTTATCTGATATTATTCTATTTTCAAAGCAGAAAAATCTTTCTTTGAACTATGAAAAAATTTTAAGTTCCAGTAATTCTCAGCTCCTAGTGGTCTTGTAAGGACCAATAATGGAGACCACAGTGACATTCTGTTTGATGAGTGACGTTGTAATATAGACAGTATTTTAAAAAGCATCGTGTTCACGCAATCAAGTTAATCAGAGTCATTTTTCACTTTTACTTACTTCTTAATGCATTCAAGATTTTATAAAAGCTGAACTAGAATTCACTCTACTAACTCAAATATTTGTTGTGATGTATTTATGAGTGGTTAACATATTTATATCAATTTTTTGTCAATCCCTATTAAACTGAAAGAAGAAATCGTGCGCTGGATATTTTGCATCTTTTGTAGCCCGAATTTTTGCGGAAATGGACACAAATTGCATCTACTTTAGTAATAACTATAACCCCTCCAAATATCGCCCGCAAACTGATCAATTTGGCGTGGAATGACGTTTTACATTGCATTGAATTAAATTCAAGTATCATAACCAACTGGTATAAACCAAGTGGCGTAATTAAATTCCTCTACAGAGTTAAAACGAAGCCTCGAGTATTCCACAATTATGATAATAGAGGCAGTTTAATTAGCACCTTCTGTGTAACCTTTTTTCAACTGTTTTCTGTAGATCAGTTGAGAAGACAGTATTTTGCATTGGTTTTACGCGAATTAGACATAGAATTAAAGGGGCACGTTGACCAAGAAATTTCGTCGGTCGATTGATGTGTCATAATGGCCACACTGATATCTCCACACGCCGCTGAGGCAAGCAATAATGACCAGCAGCAGCTCATATGAGAGATTTCGCATTATGCACGTGCTACGTATATGTATATGCCTACGCGATTATCAAGCTAAATGACGTGCTCTTTAACGCACGAAAATTCCATTACTTTGGCGAGCGCGCCATAGGGACCATTACGCTCCGACCGAAGTAATTTCTATTATGCAGTCTTTTAGACGCGATTTTGCTCCATTGTAACCGATATACAATGTTAAAAATTTCATTAAGTTTTATCAGAGTGTATTCAAATTGTAGTAGCAAAGACTGTTAAGATAACATTAAAGGTAACTGTGATAGTTAATACAGCTTGTGATCGACGGAGGTAACATAGAATTAAAACCAAATTATAAGGAAAATTTTGCTGTATAATAATGTAACCACGAGAAATTCCATATAAAATTTGAAAAGACATAATATTCTTGAGGATATTAGGGGAGGAATAGAAGATGAATAGAATAACAAAATAATCGGTAAAATGCTATTTTCAAGTATACCTGCAGATATTTCATCATTCGGAATGCTTTAATTGCTGTAATTGTGATAATTTAAAAAGTAATATTATAATTAATGATTTTAAATAAAAGGAGCAGGGAGGCACATAATTATATGTTAGTAGTAGTGTAACGCCCCAGCTGCACCATGGGGTCGCGGCTGTTAGTGTCCGCCAGCGCCACCAGAGGTCTAATCTCCCAAACTCCTTTCTCGCAAGTCCTATATTCCAGTCTCTTTCGTATATATACAAGTTCCAAGTTTATTCCTGTGAGTCCGCATGCGTCTAGGGCAGGTTCCGCACGACTATTCGAGAGAGAGTAAAAAAAAATACGTCTTATGCGCTTGCATATCAATGTGTACAGAATGAAGAACAGTCAAATTACATAAAACTTTATAAAAACCAAATATTACTAAAAATACAACCAACATCTCTAGGATATATATCTCTCACATTTATTAAAGGTATGCAGAAACCAGAGGGGGGCAAAATGTTGTATACTCTAAATTACAAATTACAAATTAATTAAGATAACCAATTACACAATTACATTTTAATCTTAATTTGTAATTAGATTACATTTTGCCCAACTCCGGCAGAAACCATTTTACAAAAGTCACAAAAAGACCAGCAACAGTTTAATCCATAGCCCTTTCTACCCGCCACAGTCCCTGTACTTTAATAAAACACTAAAGACAGGATACACTTCCCGAGATATTCCCACACCACTAGTATATCATTATATTTATTTATATATAAGCAAACATATCGAAGCGCCTCTTCCCCTTTCTAACAAATGTAACAATCACTTACGTAGAAAACTACAATGAAAAAAGAAATGGATACCCCCAAGGTCCACTCGCTGGCAACCCCCGCAAATCAACTCACTCTTTAATAGCCAACTGGCCATAAGAGATTCCAAATCAAAATATTATAAAATATTCCAAATCAATGTTTTATAACATCGTCTATAAAAAAATATCAGTGGCTAAAAATAAAATGAGTTTTGGATAAAAAAAACAGATGGGTCCGTCGGCTGCAGCCCTACTGATGAGGCTGGCTTGACGGTCCCAAGACGAAACGGCACCTCTTCCTTTCCTCCTCGATCCTTAACACGCCAATCCACCTGTCCCCCACACAGTACTACTCCATTGCGCGCAACCGGCCTTAGGGATTACGGTTACGCCGGAGGCGACGGGGGCAAGATCCCTTCTCGTTCACGAACGGCAAGGTTCCGGACGCTACACATGTATACACAAAGCGTCTTAACCTCTATCAATATCAAGACTCGACGGCATCCTATTGCAAATTATTTGTGACACCGTGATTCATTATACGCTCTAAAAGTAGCACTTCTATCGAACAATCCGACAGAGGTATGAGTTAGCTTCTGGAAGGCTTTCTCACTCAAGGGAATAGCGGTTCGTTTCTAATCTTCACTTTGCGTGGAGGTGCGAGGCCAAAGGGTCCAATAGGACTAACGTGTCAAGTCTTGTCCGTTGCGCACAGTGTGGGACATTGGAGTGGGTCTGTGGAGGGTAGCGGTGCACTAGCCTCTGATACGCTAATAGGTCCCCAGATGCACCGTTTAAAGTCGTCCGTCAGCTGCCTTTATTGGACACTCAGTGGTTCCTTTATTTTTATATTCTTTAACATAGTTGCTCCCCGTGTGGCTTGCTGAGGAGTTACTGGGGTCAGAGTCCTTATAATCTGCACTCATCTCTGGACTATTTCAGGGCGAAGGCATGATCCATTAGAGTTTCGTCTCTTGTATCCATGATTTGCATTACAGCAAAAGGCTTTTAAATGCGTATTCATGTGGTTCTTAAAGGGATGACCTTATTGTAGGTTTTAGTAGTTTCATTCTGATTTGAATTGACAAGGGAACATCCCAAAGTGGCAACCACTGATTTTGAAGTGGCTTTGACTGTTCTTAGAAAAGTATTTGACAAGTATTTTTTTTTAGCTTCCACCATACATATTAATGGGATGAAAACAGTGCTCAAAGTAGGTGTGAAGAATAGGAGCTAGAAAAACGGTTTAAATAGCAAAGTTGTATATTTTTAATACATGAAAAAATATCACACTTTTGTTCATTTTTCTGATCAAATGTTAATTCATTTTTCTACAAATTTATGTATGAAAACTGTATTTATCTTTCGCATTTCTAAACTTTCTTTTAGAACTCCGCCATACTGATTAATTTTAAATGTTTTTCATCTGAAGAAGTTGAAATGCGTTTCATTGAAATTCGTTGAAAGCAATTTCCTTTACAATTTACCCAACGGTTCATAAAGTAAAAAAATGACGAATTGCAAAATGTTCACGGCTTCTAACTCTCAACCAAAATTCCCATTAACTCAGGGTAGCGTCCATAAAACTGGGAAATGAGCATTCGCAACCAAGCAGTGAAAATAAAAGAACTAAATTCGCTCCAAGATCTTCCCTCTGCAAAGTCCAAGCTGTTAACTACGAGCACAAAGTAACAGAAATATCTGCGCTCTTCCAATTTCCTTTTTCCAAGCATCACGTATATGTGATCAATAACGAGATCGTAACGAAATTGTTCCTAGAATCAGACTTGGATACTAATTGGCAGAGTTTTTATACGAATAGTCGTTATTAAGGGTGCTGTACTATTTCCCCTTCAATATACTTCTCATACATAAAACCGTGACAAATGTGAATACATATTTTCATATAATATTTCCTTCTACTATGTATAGAAAGTTTCAGCTTTTCAGTGTTTCAGCTTTTCAGTGTTTCAGCTTTTCAGTGTTTCAGCTTTTCAGTGTTTCAGCTTTTCAGTGTTTCAGCTTTTCAGTGTTTCAGCTTTTCAGTGTTTCAGCTTTTCAGTGTTTCAGCTTTTCAGTGTTTCAGCTTTTCAGTGTTTCAGCTTCTCAGTGTTTCAGCTTCTCAGTGTTTCAGCTTTTCAGTGTTTCAGCTTTTCAGTGTTTCAGCTTTTCAGTGTTTCAGCTTTTCAGTGTTTCAGCTTTTCAGTGTTTCAGCTTTTCAGTGTTTCAGCTTTTCAGTGTTTCAGCTTTTCAGTGTTTCAGCTTTTCAGTGTTTCAGCTTTTCAGTGTTTCAGCTTTTCAGTGTTTCAGCTTTTCAGTGTTTCAGCTTTTCAGTGTTTCAGCTTTTCAGTGTTTCAGCTTTTCAGTGTTTCAGCTTTTCAGTGTTTCAGCTTCTCAGTGTTTCAGCTTCTCAGTGTTTCAGCTTTTCAGTATTTCAGCTTTTCAGTATTTCAGCTTTTCAGTATTTCAGCTTTTCAATATTTCAGCTTTTCAGTATTTCAGTTGTGCAGTTTCACTTTGCCATCATCATCTGTTATGAACACTCGAGCGCTAATGTTAGTATTAAATTTAAGCGTAAGTAGGTTAAGTCTTTGTTCTAAGTATATGAGGTTAGGTTGTACGTAAGACAGTCTGACGACTGAACCTCGCCTGTGCTATAGTCTTGTTCTTTCTCTTTCTTTTCTCCTACTTATTTTGTTTCTTTATGCAATAAAGACGCCTAATAATAATAATAATAGTTAGGAGCAACTTTATAAGTTCATACATGATTTCTTTACTATTTCTAAAATCTAGAATTTCTGTATTTTTCCTGTATTAACTTTAGTTTATCCGTTTATAATTGAAATATGTCAAGAACTATACTTAGATGTTAAATAATATGCAGCCTGTTTTTGCTTCTTAGTAGCAATTAACATATCGCGAAGACACACGAACATCAAGTTTCATACGTATTTAACCCAGTCATACATATGTAGGCTGCTGTCTCAAAGTATAAGCGTATATAACATCCTTGTAGAACTTAATCCTTCATGAAGCAAACTCGTGCGGAACATATCCAAAATTCTGGAAGTTATCCAAAACGTACACTTTGATAACTGTACGTTCCACTCTTGTTATATACAGGCTGGTTTTAAGGTAGCCATGGTGTTTGAATTTGAACCATTTATAGCAATTTAACACAGAAAAATGTAAGTAATACACTAGCAATATTTTATCAATTAATAGACTATGTACTAACTAGGTTGCAAGGAAGGGACTTGCAATTTCATTATGTGCGTGTTTACCATACTCGGTAAGATAAATTTTTAGGACACTGGTAGACATTAAACGATTGTATATTATGTAATTTAACAGGTATATTTCATAAAAATTTCATTGCAAATCAACAATAAAAATTAAATACTTCGAAGCATGCATCCTAATTGATTTGATCCTACAACATTCATTCGAAATGAACCAGCAACACTTCTTGATAATGCAACTGCACAAAAACTTGCCACTCTGTGTCGCACCAAAGAGTAACTGATTTATCAGTTCTACTAAAAATAATTACCAAACAATCTGGTTTTACTGTTGATAATAAAAAGCCGTGACATTAACCAACAAATAATACTCGAATATTTTCATTAATGCACACCCTTGAAGCAGAAACGTCAAAGGTCTATGGTATACAGTGTTTTAGGTTTACAATTAAGGCTGGCACGTTAAATACAGCTTAAAAGCTCCACTTAGGTATTAAGTTATTAACTTCCTTTTGTATTCCTTACTTTTAACTTTGAACTTTGAACCAATTAATTACAAATATTGCTCTCCTTTGGGTCCTTTGCTTAACGTCGTTGACGTTTACAACGGGTCCAACATTTTTAAAGTCCTTAAATGATCTTGGCACACTTCTCAAACGTTCGAACGTTGTCGCATGACCCCAGCCAGATGGCCTTTTGAAAGCTTGCTTCGTTAAAAAACGTGCTTGGGAAAATGAAAGCGGAGTCTTTTCGTGTCGCGGAGCTCTTTGAGAAGAAAAGACAGCTGCACGCGAGGGAAGCATGTTTAACATAGGGAGAGGTACCGACAAAGAGAAGGTAGTAAGTAGATGCGAAAGGAAAATATGGACGATATTCTCGTTCGTGAGGTTTTTATAAAATTTTCCACGTGCACTTTTCGTAACATTTAACAAAGTAATGTGTTCAAAGCTTGGCAAAAATTCATCATGGGGGTGTTAAGGATTTCTAACTTCACGGTTGAACTATTTTTAATACTACTCAACATAATGCAACACTGAGGTTATTCATTAAGCTGCCACACATAATTTAGTTATTTATTAAAGTACTTAAATTGTAAATGTAATATAATTTATTCACAAAAGGAATGAAACTGAAAATTTGAAATTTCATCACTGCCGAAATGTTACTCACAATCAGTACGTCGTAATACCTAACCCTTTGCGAAAAATTCTACTCTGAACTAGAGGAAGTCAACCCCTAAATAACGTGTTCGCTTGAAAAAAAAATACAAAATATGACGCATTATTTTAAAACCTAATAACGCGAGTCAACCGAAAACGTTTTCTGAGTATTTAAAAATGTCAGCAAAAATATTTTGCTGTACTCTTAATGGAATTGAAGAATATCCAAGCTCTCAAATTTCACGTCTAAATTTCACTTCTTACAAGATATATCTTACAAGGGTAGATCCCTCATCCGGAAATTATAAAATTATGAAACATTGCGGATATGTAAAGGATACCCCATAAAAAACTTTAAAAAAGTAAAAAAATTACGCCAAGTACATGAAACAAATAAATCACAAAAAATAAAAGATAATAATATAAATCACAAAAAAATAGAAGAAAATATATAATATCACAAAAAATAGAAGATAATAATATAAATCCCCCCAAAAATAGAAGAAAATATACAATATAAAAAAAGATGTGAAATCAAAATGAGCTGCAAGTACATAAAGGTGCTTTCCAATGTATTAAATAATATTAAGCAGATATATTATTATACAAATAAATATTTTAATACGAATAAATATTTTATTCAAAATACTTGGCGCTGCTCACCGAATTGGTGTTGCTAAACTGAATACATATGTATAAATTGCATTAATCTTTTTCTTTCTTTCTTGTGCGTGCGTTCGTGAATGTGTGTATGTGTGCGTTTGCATATGCTACGTATGATATTAGAGTGAAATATATGAAACAAATGAATCACAAAAAAATAGAAGAAAATATACAATATAAAAAAAGATGTGAAATCAAAATGTGCTGCAAGTACATAAAGGTGCTTTCCAACTGCGCTTAAGATGACACAACTACATATACACAGCTAAAATGCTGTGTTCATACATTCCATTACTCATATCGCGGTCATTTTAATAATTTGTGCAGATAAAATGTAACATCTAGACATTTGCCTAGATGTCCGCGGCCTGGAAGTCAAATACTTGGCGTGGCCAGGTAAGGTATTCTCAGGTCATAAATATACCTATACCTTCCCTTTCCCAGGCTTTCAGATAATTTGTAAGTTTAAAACTCTGACAATATGAGTACATTTTCATTATATTGCGTTTGAAAATAATTCTAAGATCATTCATCGACACCGATACCTTTCCACTCACAATCTTTCAGATAATTTGTCAATTTAAAACTCTGCCAATATGAATACACTTTCATTATTTTACATCTAGGCAAATGTCTAGATGTAGACATTTTATCTGCACAAATTATTAAAATGACCGCGATATGAGTAATGGAATGTATGAACACAGCATTTTAGCTGTGTATATGTAGTTGTGTCATCTTAAGCGCAGTTGGAAAGCACCTTTATGTACTTGCAGCACATTTTGATTTCACATCTTTTTTTATATTGTATATTTTCTTCTATTTTTTTTGTGATTTATTTGTTTCATGTACTTGGCGTATTTTTTTACTTTTTGGAAGTTTTTTTATGGGGATCTCACTTCTTTTTACAAAGATAATTCATGTACTTGGCGTAATTTTTTAACTTTTTGTAAGGTATATATACTTGGAATACTCGGAATAGCGCAAAGCAGCTCAGCGAGTGTACTTTATTTATTTTTTGATTAAGGATAAATTCTACGTAAGTTTAACAACTACGAAATGAAACCATGCGCACTGCATTGCCGATCTATATGTATTTTATACGTATAGTACTTTGTGTACAGTACATTTGTTACGGTACCGCATCCTGCTACGACGTGAACGAAGCTTCGGAGGGAAATTCAAATGGAATTACACGAAGTTGTTGGTTTTATTGTAATCTTTATTCATCGTCGTGGAAAATATGTAAACGCTCGTTTAAGAAACAAAATGTATATTATTTATGTTAACAACGAAAATAGTAGACATAAGGCATTCTGTAATAAGAGTCGACCCAGTCAAGACGTATTATAGAGATCTCATAAATACATCAATTGTTCTATCTGAAAGTAAAGTTTCTTGGAGTTTCTTTTATTCGCGAGGCAGAACCCCGAACGCATTCACGGAGCAGAGTGCTTTAGCACTCCACGGGCCTCGATCCCATCCCCAGAAAACGGACGCTGATTTCCAAGGAGCCACGCAACAAAATCCCTGTTACAACGCGTAACACATTCATTCAAAGTAACGAATGAAAATTAACTTTATTTCTCTTTTTCACTTCGCTTCTTCGTCTTCTCCCCTTTTCTCTACATAGGTATATGTATTCCATATCGATTGAATTGATTTGATTTGTGGTTACAGGCTGATTTCAAGTCGTTAGAATTTGTGGTTATGGGTTATGGTTGCAACTCAATGGTACAACGATATATATTTGTAAAAACACGTGGCATCTCAAATTTTGACAACCTACCTTATTTGACACTCGTCAGGTTATAATCTGACTGTAAGCAGTGTAAGCTGTCAAAATTTGGAGTAGATTGCATAGTCAAGATAGCGATTGACGAACGAAACATGTATTAGTTCGTTTTGGCTGAAGGTGTGCGTGTAACGCGTATAGGGTAGATGTCCCAATTACTGCCAGTGTCCCAATTACTGCCACTTGATTTATTATATGTAATAAAAGCGTAACGTATAAAAATAAATGTACAAAAAATAGTTATTATAATAACTATTATAATCAAGTGGCAGTAATTGGGACACTGGCAGTAATTGGGACATCTACCCTACGTATTATGTTGACGAAAATTTGACTGAAGGAGAATCAGAAGACGAAGAAAATCTTACCGTTTCCGACTGATTCATGAGACGATATTATGATATCTCTGTCATGCGTGGACAGATTTTATTGAAATTTGGTCTTATTCGAAAGCTTATATGCGGTTTACATAAGAAAAATGCCATTAAATTTAGAAAAAATTGCAGGCGTGATAAGATATTAATGAAATAATTTTCAGGTTAGGTTGGAATAGCCGTTTCTCGAGTAAATGATAGCGGTAGCGACAGTCGACATATACAGGGTGTCTTTCCTGTACTTGGCGTCGAGACGCTACCGCGTCTCTAGATATAGATATGTATTTCGCAATTTTTTTGCTGCCCGAATTCACTCGGGGGTGAAATTGGACTCTGAAAATCCGGCTAGTTTCCGATTTTGTGTTATAAATCACTGTAATAAAATTGCCTACATTTTCGGATGCATATAATAATTAGTTTTCGAAAAGATACAATCCACAGAACTCATACGGGTCCTACTTAAAATCGCATTGTACTATAGATATTACTGCGTGGACTGACTGGCGCGCAATAATTTAAAATTATTAATGTATGATTCGCATCGTCGCGCCGCGCCGCACAGTGGTCCAACGCATAGGAGAAAGTGAAAAGACAGCTGCAAAAACTCATAACTTCAGCATTTCTCAATATTTTTTAATTATTTTTGTTTCATATTCTGCCTCAATGTACTTTTGTCAAATAGGAAAGTTGTAGAGAATTAAAATATGCGTTTTTTTTAAATGTTTTAATTTATTTTTTAACTTACAATATTCGTTTTTTGAACGGATTTTGTACTTGTACAATGTTTACACAAATTTGGCGAAGCAAAGTACGTAAAATGATCGTTTTAATTCTTCAATAAACATTTTGCATACGGTACAGACAGTGATAGACGGTGATGAACGGTGAAAATTTTTAATGGGAATTGTACCTCAAAATATGTACCTTCAAACCTTTCAAGTGTCGTTGCGGAGGTAGACGGAAGTACCTGAAAAAAATCTGTTTTCTAAAACACCTCGGTATTCTTTGAGATATTGTTATATTCTGACAACAGTTTCAATTCTGCCTCTTTTTGTCCTACACTATGTAAAAATGAGTAATAAAACTACTCCGGAAAAAACAGGTCCACTTAGTGATATGTAGAAATTTTGGCCATACTTCTTTAGTGCGAGTTTTCCGCACTTGTAATCGGTTTTAGAGGCTAAGTGACAGGAAATGACCAACCCCTACAGCACACTTTGTTGCAGGAACGTCTCAGTGAGGTCGCGCTGCAACATTTGAAACATTACTCGAAATGTTCCCGAAACGTTTCAACCAAATTGCTATGTCCGCCTTGTGTAACATTGCAGGAGATATTTCTGGAACGCAACGTTTCGGAGATTTTACAGATATTGTCATGCAATATTTCGGAGATATTGCACAGCAATGGTCACGCAACGTTCGGACAGTAGGGCCAAAAATAAAAATATCGGTGGTACTAAAACTAAGGTACTGGTACTATATACCGTGTCTTTGATGGACGCGACGACATGAATGGCTGCAGAATCGTAGTAGTATAACGTCCGTGTGTTTTTCCTAAATAGAAAATTATTTTACCTCAGTGAAGATTCGAACCCATGACCTCGAGCACCGTAGACGAACACCTTACCGCTGCAGCTACAAATGTTGATTGACTATATTCCGTGTGTTTGTATTTCAGGAACGCTCCGCGTCAATCCGTTTTATGTACGAATGTTGCCTGAACGGCCCACGGGGTCGTTCCTACAGCGTTCGCCAATAATACGGACTTCTAAATTTACACTCGACATCGCGGCACGTTTTTGTTATGAACAATAGATTAAATGGCAATAGTAGGCACAGTGGCAGTAATTGGTACATGAAACACTTTTTTACAAATATCTTTTGTTGCTATATAGTGTTAAACTTTATAGTGTTAACTAAGTAATTGTATTAATTACTTATGTCAGATATTGTTCACGGTCGCATATATTCCCCCGGAGGTTTCCTGTGGTATTTAAGACTGTATTCCGTGTGTTTGCATTTCACGAACGCTTTGCGTAGGCGAGGAGTGAAAATATGTAAGTCCATATTCCACAGCAATGTGTGCGCAATATTTTGGGAGTATTGTACTGCAGTATGTGCGCAATATTCCACGCCAATGTGTGCGCAATATTCCGGGAGTATTGTGCGGCAGTATGTACGCAATATTCCACGGCAATGTGTGCGCAATATTCCAGAAACATTGCACAAACGCGGCCATTGCAATATTCCACGGCAATGTGTGCGCAATATTCCTGGATTATTGTAACGCAGTATGTGCGCAATATTCCACGGCAATGTGTGCGCAATATTCCAGAAACATTGCACAAACGTGGCCATTGCAATATTGCACGGCAATGTTTCCACAATGCTGCAGGAATATTGCAATGCAACCTGCAACCAAACGGCAACATTGCAATGTACTGCAACGGCTGTGCAACGTTCCTGCAACGAAGTATGCTGTAGGGAAATACATAACCGATAAAAAAACATACCTAAAAAAACCATACGAAATTGTGACATGATTTTTTGAGGTTTTTTCCGCATTTAAACCACTGTGCGCCGTCGCTGTCGCGCTCGATAAGGGAAGTTCCCAGAATGCTACGCATTAGCTCCGCATCCCGTGAAGAAATTTGTAAACGACTTTTTTCGCAGCGCACAGCACTCATACTACGGCAATGGTGTTGACTGCGGATCATCTTCGTGACGGCGATGCAGAGGAAGTAGGTTTATCTTGTTTAAAGTTTAAAGTAATCGAATATCTCATGAACCTCAACCGTGCTCGACCAAGGTAATGCCCACAATGCTATGCATTATCGAGACACGTCGAAATACAAACTTCATGTTCGGAAAAAACATCCGGCACGTAAACGTACATTTTTTGTCCAATAATACCACAGACATCGATTGTCGAACTCTAAACTTATTAATTTGTCAATATCCATTGCAGTAATCCGCAGGAATTCGGAAATTGAATCAACCTCGTTTAATGCGGTACTCTCGTCTAGACAGGCAATTTTAAGATTATTTTGGGAATTTATTTTGAAGAAACGAACAATGCTAAAATATACGCTTTGTACACATGGTTACACTTTAGCTGTTTGTAGATTTTTTTTAATCGGCTATGGACAATATTTTAAAAGTTATTATCGTTCGTGCTTTTCGTGTTTTAGAGAGTCTCGTGTGGGTTACTAAAAATCTGCGACTTTTTAATTTTCTGATGAAAATCTCGAATTTTTACGGACCATATCGTAGGTTGCGCGGGAAATGATACATGTTTTATACATCCTGTAAATTTTTCAAGTCGATCTGAACCTCCGTTCATTCGCAACTGGGGGAAAACCAAGAGGAAAAAAGACTCGAGAAAAACGCGTTTAAAGTTTCTGGGCAAAGGCGACGCTGTAGGTTGCCGCTTGACCTTTTTAGCTGCCAAATCAACAATTTTGCGAATTGCAAGCGGCATTTTATTCAGAAAGGATAGTACTTTCGGAAAATGCAATAAGAAATCGATTTTTCGACTGACTAGTCCCCTAAATGCTGCCCGTCGAAAAAAGCATTTTGAATGTTTTTGTTACGTGGCCATTGTTCATATTTTATTGCATTCCTCGATATTTAAATTGACATCTGCAAAAATTCCAGTCGTCGTCCGTTTGGCCAAAAGGGAGGAATAACGGTGCTCAGAGCAATGAATTCCTTTTTTCCACAGGGTATAAAGAAGGATCAGTCCCGTTAACAGCTGGAACACTAAGAATGTGACATGCAATCGCGATAATGTTTTTACTTACCGTGCTATATGCAGGTAATTAAAGGTAGATGCGACGATTTATTTGCGACGACACAAAATAAATATTTACAAGCGTTATGACCGAGCAGCAAATATGCAGGTAGCATTTTATACGATTTGTTTGTGCGAAAATAAATCACAAATATGGAATAAAGTTTTCGTATCCGGACTATCAGGCTTCCATTTCAAGAAAATCAATTTTGCACATTCGTCGAATACGCCCATGATTCGGGTTACCATATTTATTCACCAGCAAACCGGGACAGGTAAAAAAAAAATGAAAGAGACGGAGCGAAATTTTTTTGAAAAAGAGTACTTTTATTGTAGTAGTTAAAAAATGACATACAATGAAAAACGCAATGGTAATTACAAGTACTGCAACAATCTCTTAGGGAGCCAAGTCATATTTTTCTGTACATAAAACTTTCTTCAGGAATGGTTCACTGCTCTTAATTTCTTCGTAGAATTCCGGTCAAAAATCAAGAACCCATGATTAAAACACATGATTAAATCATTTTTACTTGCGTGTGTCAGCGTGTGTAAATGTTGATTATAAATTGTTTACTTAAATGCTCCGAAATGGGATTCTCCTCGCTGCTGCGATCCAGGGAAGGGTAGAAACAACCCAGATAGTCGTTACAGTTCAGTTTATTGCGCCGTACAGGCTTTGTCGAGCACGATCGTATACAAAAGGAAAACAAGCACGGCTCACAAACAAACAGAGTACTTTTACAACGAATAAACGGCGCTGGCCGCTTCAGATGCATCGCAAGGGCGATACTTCGATTTGTCGTCGCGCACTCAGATTGACCCTTTCACAGCAATTGGCATCACAGGCGTCTGACCAAAATCTTTGCCGTGTGCGAGCAACGCCTAAAGGCGTCCAACGCTAATGGATCACAGTTACTGCCATCTCCGCGCCGCACGCAGGGAACGTTATGCTTCAGAGCACGGGTTATATCGCGGGGGGCGACGAATCGCAAGGTTCTTTGTCGTGGCGGCGGTGTCCGTGTACGTTTGATTCGGAAAGAGATAGGATTATTTTATAGAAAATTCTTCAGCGAATATGATAGTATTTTTTTTCGGATTTTTAAAATCGCGATCTTGAGCCTAAATTTGCAAAATAAAACTTTGTTTATAAATTTCATTATTGTAAAAACGATTTTTTAACCGGAAACAAAATTATTCAGGAAGGTCGATCCTTCTAGATTCAAATAAGACAAGAATCAACTAAATCCGACAAATAGTTTCCGAGATAAAAATTCATAAGTACAACTCATTTTCACGAAAATGGGCCAAAATCGCAAAATTCAAGGCCCTGTATTACTTAAACAAACTCGAAATCGGCAAAATGGTGAATTAAACCTTGCCTAATTTCACGAGGACTACAACATACTACTAAAGGGTATTCCCGTAGATAATAATAATAATAATAATAATAATAATAATAATAATAATAATAATAATAATAATAATAATAATAATAATAATAATAATAATAACATAATCAAGTTTGAACAAAATCCGAGACATCGAGGGAAAAAAGTGATCGAGTTGGCGTGGAATGACCCAACTAACTGGTGAGCGCGTGGCGCTCCGCGAAAGGCGTTCGCGGAGGCAAAAGATATACCTATGACCGCGTCTCGGTCGTTCTATGGAGACTGTTGTTATGCCGTTCGAGTTGAAACGAATGCTAACGGGCTCGGAACAGCGCGTTTCCTTTGGTTTAGTTTAAATAATAAAATGGATGCGTAGGGATTGGTTGTTACTTTATTGCCATTAGTGTCATTAGGGTCATTAGTCACCCTTAAAGCTTAGCTATGGAGTCATTAAAGAAAAAGTACAGAAATAAAAAGTTGCAAATTTCTTGTAGTAGGTAACAAGAAAATCGGTAATTATTTACAAAAAGGGAATCCTCTCTGATTTCGATGACCGTGGAATATATTGTCGGAGGCATGATTCTGATAAATTTCTTCCTATACATGTTGTCATCGCTCGGTTTAGTTTTCGAGATATTCGCAAAAAACTGTGATCGGTAGTTGGTTTGTGTTAGATGCCTATTTAATTCTTTGCAAAACAGCGTTTTGAAGAAAAGAATGCCGATTTAATTATCCGCAAAAATCGGCATTCTTTTCTTCAATACGCTATTATTCATCGAATTGTCTAAATATTAAAAAATAGTTCCCTTAATGCTTAGGCATTACATTATACTTCCCATACAGCACACTCCATGGCAGGAACGTTCCCTGAAGGTGGTAGGAAGGTTGCCGTGCACCGTGAACATTGCTGGAACGTTGCAAGAACCTTCCTATGTCCGCCTCTGTGGAACATTGCACGGCAACCTTCCTGCAACCTTCATGGAACGTTCCGGGCATTTTCTAGCCACCTTCATGGAACGTTCCAGGCATTCTCTAGCCACCTTCATGGAACGTTCCGGGCATTTTCTAGCCACCTTCATGGAACGTTTCGGGCATTTTCTAGCCACCTTCATGGAACGTTCCAGGCATTCTCTAGCCACCTTCATGAAACGTTCCGGGCATTCTCTAGCAATGGCCACGGTTAAGGAAATTAATTAAATTACAATAAATACTGACAATTAAATATTCATATATTTTTCTATACAAGCCGACAACAACAACAAGAACAATAATACAAACAATAAAAATAATAATAGTATTGGCTCTGGTGGATCTTCCCAAGCCGGCGGCGTGGTGAAGATCCAGGCGTTGTGTGACGTACCTCACGTGCGACACGACAGGTTGCAAAGCCAAAGCACGTAAGATAGCACACGCGTAAATAGTTAGAGCGTGATTAGTTATTAATTGCTTTAAGTAGTAAAAATGGTTAGAACGTGTGTGTTTTGTGGCGCAAGAGACCTGAGTGAATTGGGTGAAGGTTTGACATATCACGGGTAAGTAGAACCCATGTATATGCTACTTGTAGGTTATGTCGAACTTCTTAAAAATAAATATTTTTGTTTGTTTCATATAGATTTCCGTTGAAGAATGAAAACTATCTGCATCGCTGGTTACAGAACATAGGTCTGGGCCTGAATTTCGTACATTCAAAGAACGTCGTATTGTTGTTCTAATCATTTTGAAAAACAGTTTCCAAGAAGGCACTTCTAAAGGCTGTCTTCTCCCTGCAAGCATTCCTACTGTATTTGGACAATATAAATGTTCTTGTGTTTTCTGTCACGATATATAAGAACAGGATAAAAACAGATTGTTTCGCAAGTAATATATATGAATTATTCAAATTAAGGAGCTTATTTTTAAGTTAAAGTAACTAATATAAAATATTTGATGCCTATTAACCAACTGCAATTTTCTAATTATTTAAAATACATATATTTCTTTGCTTTCTGTGCTACAAGCTTTTACTTTTCACACAGTTTCCTTGTAAACATGCATGTACTGTACAACTTTCATTTCACTTTCCGTTCAATTATTTAAAGTAACGGTGATTGTTATTTTTCCATTGCGTCGCTTCAATGCAGCCTGCGATTGGCGTTACATGAATGTTGTTTTTAATGAAGCCATTTTTCATGACTGAAATAATTTATTGATGACCTTTTATAGATTCATTTACTGAAGAGAAGCTGTGGAAGCTGCTGATATTAAATAAATTAATAGAGGATTCTGTGGCAGAGAAATATACAAAAAGAATCATTCATATATTCAAACATATAGTAAAATGAGTAAGTAAATTTATTATTTATCTCATTTCAGCACTTAAAGTTGTAAAATTTTAAAATAAATGCATGTATTATTCCAGGTTCATTACACGCTGCATGCAGTACATTTTAAGTAAAGAGAGCGGAAGAGCCTGGAACTCCACATACGCGGGTTTGAGAAGATCCACCAGAACCAATACTATTATTATTTTTATTGTTTTTATTATTGTTCTTGTTGTTGTCGGCTTGCATAGAAAAAATATATGAATATTTAATTGTCAGTATTTATTGTAATTTAATTAATTTCCTTAACCGTGACCATTGCTAGAAAATGCCCGGAACGTTCCATGAAGGTGGCTAGAAAATGCCCGGAACGTTCCATGAAGGTGGCTAGAGAATGCCTGGAACGTTCCATGAAGGTGGCTAGAAAATGCCCGGAACGTTCCATGCAGGTTGCAGGAAGGTTGCCGTGCAATGTTCCACAGGGGCGGACATAGGAAGGTTCCTGCAACGTTCCAGCAATGTTCCGGTGGAACCTTCCGGCAACCTTCCTGCCATGGAGTGTGCTGTATGGGTTAATACACAAATTTCATTTTCTGTTTCAGAATTTTTTTGTTTACGCTCCTTAAAAAACCGTCAGTTCGGAGCCACCCTGTGACATATAGCCGCATATATTTTCTTAACTTTTATAATAGTTCTTAATGATTTACAATATGCTAAAATTAAGTAGCTAACCGCAATTTAATCGGTTGATTAGTTTCTCTACAATTTGCTACAGAAGATTACCTAGTTTTTCGGGTCATCACTGTAGTCTAACCCCTTAAATGCACGTGTTAAGTACATACTCAAGCACGTACTCAAAGAATATTCAAAGTTGATTTTCGCGGTAACAAAGCCTCAGATGAAAAATATTTATTCTATACCTTCGACTTATCTTTTCGTGTAGTATCACCCACTGCTCGATTGTATCATCAATACTGGAACACCCTGTATACGTCATTAATAAAAAATTAATTATTTTACTCCTGTTACTTCTATTCTGCTTTCTTCATATTTCTCACTCGTCAGTTGACATATATGTAGGTATGTATTTCCTAACACATACTTTCTCTCTATGATTCATACCGCTTAAGAATTGTGTGTGAAGTAGTGAATGCTTCAAAATCAGACAGAATGTTACTGTCACCTACAATACCCATTAAATATGTACCTACAGTGTGTACAAACTGTAAAATTGTAAGTGATTCAGATAATGTAATCGAACACTCGGTTAAATGGTGTTCAGATAATCAAGATTCCACTGTATAGTACACACATATAAGCGAAATGTGCAATGTAAGGAGACCCCAATGCCTTCGAGTAATCTTAGCCAGTCATTAAGTGGTCAGTAATCAATCAATCACCATTCTAGAACGCTGGACGTGGGCTTCTTCCAAATCAAGCCTCCAACCACCAGTCAGGTAGAGAAGCAATCGAGCTTTCCAGCAGTCAGTTTTAAGTTGGATTCGCTAACGCTCAACGTTTGAGTCAGTTTAACGGAGTAATCAAATTTCCATCAGTCTTGAGTTAATCCTCGAGCGAGAGACGGTTCTCGCGATTGCTTTCGCAATATCGTCCGGATCTATTCTAGACTATACCGCCTTCATTCATATGCACATTTCAAAGTAAGCTTACCTCTGCTAGATATACACTTCTTCAATTTCTAGATGCACGAAGTTCATATAATATTTACTGCGTGCATCTTTTCTCCGCGAAATAAGGAAAATGCTGATTTATATTCGCTGTACAAGGTGTCCCGCAAGGTATTCAACAAACTTTTCCCAAGTGTTCAGCAGGATGTTTCGCATAAAAAATGTCGGGGTTCCACAAATTAAATGATCAAACAACACCAGTGATGTGAGAATAAGCAATATAATAATGAAAGATTAATATAAAGGAATAAAGGAATACAGAATATTATAGTAACGCGACTGTGCTCTTCGCGTGCTGCCCAACGACTCTCGATCGGCACGATCGCCGCGGATCGTGTCGATTCGACCGTCTTCGCCGAACTTCGTTCTCCGCGGACCTCCGTCTGCCGCACGAGAATGTATCGCATTCTGGCCGCTACTACCATTCCTACATACATACTATAGGTCCAGGGCCGTTCCTGGGTTTTGGCCGCCCAGGTGCAAAAACAATATTGCCGTCATTATTAATTCATTATTCTTTAATTAAGAATTTAATATGCAGTGTTTACTTTTATATCTATTCATACATAATTTTAAACAGTTACCGCGCACACAAGTTTCGATTATTATTCTTATTAATAATAATTTTACATATTATAAACGGCTTGCGGCCGCCCCTAGGTTTGGCCGCCCAGGTGCGGGGGCACCTTCTGCACCCCCGCCAGGAACGGCCCTGTATAGGTCTATTTACTTTCCTTAACATATTATATCACAAATAACACAACAGACATTACAGTGGAGCATCAATCCAGATCTGTTTCTCGTTATATTTTCTTGATTTTATATAAAAGTTAAATATAGTGGGAAAGAACCTGTCTCTCTTAAAATTCTGTGTACATTTTGAAAAGTAAAATGATAAGGAAGCCTGCAATCAGGGTTGATACTCGTCATCTCTCTTTCACTGTTCACGTTGCAGAAACCGCTTATGAATACTATATCTGCATATTCTGTACGTGAAAAAACAATACAGTAATTCGTCGTTATTGTCCCGTTTTTACCACGCGTAATAGTCCCGCTCACTATCCCCACCATTTATTGGAATCCATCAGTCGAGAGTGAGAGAATCCGAGAACGTGCGAGAGAACAAAAGAGTCGACACGAAGTTGTCGTCGGCTACGAATAGTTTCCGCATCGCGTTGTTGTCCCGCCGCCAGCCCCGTTCGTCGGGACTATTACGACGAATTACTGTACTTACAAGGAGAGGTTCCCAGGTGTCTGCCTCCGATTGCTTTGGTTTTTGGCTATGTTTTAGAGGACCAAAGAATAAGATATACGTGTGTTTTTATAGCGGCCCGTTTTCATGTTTAGGGGGTGAAACCACCCCTCAGAGTTATAAGATTTTCAGGTGTTCGTCTCCGATTGCTTTGTATTTTGGATATGTTTTAGAGGACCAAAGAATAAGATATACGTGTGTTTTTATTCCGGCCCGTTTTCCTATTTAGGGGGTGAAACCACCCCTCAAAGTTATAAGATTTTCAGGTGTTCGTCTCCGATTGCTTTGGTTTTTGGATATGTTTTAGAGGACGAAAAATGAGAAATACGTGTATTTTTATTTTGGCCCGTTTCCATGTTTAGGGGGTTAAACCACCCCCTCAAAGTTCATAAGCAGTACAAAATTGTGATGAATAAAACTTTATGTAAATTTGATTTGCGTCATAACTTGCTTTTAAAAACTTTCTGAAGTTTTTCTTTCATACCCCTAGTGGCACATTATCGTATTAATTAGGGTAAGAACACACGTGAAAAGTACAAAGTATGAATAAGTTTTTCTGCAAAGCAGCCAGTGGGAATTGAAGTGCTATGCATAAAAAAGGGTAGCATTTACGAGTTGTTTGAAAACTTGAAATTACTAGTTTGGTAAATTCGCGAGAAACTTTCTCATCCTCATTATACCATTTAGCCTCTTTTCCCTGTCTCCGTTCCACGCGATGATACAACAGCCAATTACGCCGTGAAGGGAAATGAGTTTAAAGGAATGCCTTCTACTATTCGTCGAAATTGGCTCTCCTCAAACTGTAGGTTTCCTAAACGATACGAGCGACTATGGTAGTAGGAGCTTAAGTGATACTTGCTGGAAACCTTTGAAATGTACGTTCTGTAACAAAAGGGAAATACTGTTGCTCTAACGAGGAAAATCCCCAGTTTGTTTGAGACCGGCTTTCGCAGATGTTTAGTGTTTGCCATAGCATTCGTTTTTGAAATTCTGCATGGATGTAAACACTTTTACAGTGAGAGTCACCTCAGGAAGATAGCTCCCGTTCAGGGATACAAAATGACAGCTTATCTACTGTAAAATCCATTAGTTTAATTGCTTCGAAAATTATTGTCGCTGGAATGTTTAGCAATGTAGATTTACTGTTTGATTCACCCCTAAATGATGAACAGTTCTGACGATTGTACAGGTGTCCGAGCGCGATATTGCTTTGACGTATAATTCTAGCCCATATCTTTCTCCATACTCCTTTTAAATTAAAGTTTCATTTATAACTTTTATTGTACAGACTGATTATTTGGTGTCCACTGCATTTCACTAGAAAACAGTAAGAGATAAATATAAAACAGTAAGGGTTAAATATCTTTTGTTAAAGACAAAAAGGGATTGAGCTGTAATGACCTTGAAATTTATCCGTTGCCAAGATATTGGTTGTAACGTTGTTTAATTAAATGAAAATGTATGTAATTCATCCAGTCATTCGGTAGGACAAAATAGGTATATGCAATATATTTAATGATAGGGTACACCGCCCCAAAATTAATAGTTTCCAAAATAAAAAAAACTCCTGCTTCAGGTGGCCTATTATCTCTACAGGAAAAGTTCAATGGAGATAATTGTATTATAAAAATACAAAAGTTGCACTAGTTGCTAGATCCCTTAAGATGTGTTTCTACTTTACATGTTGTACCTTCCGCCTCCATTTCAATAATACAAAATTCGTCGGCCATTTTAAATTTGAGACTGACAATGAGTATCACTAACAGGGGAAGATCCCGAACCCGGAAATTCAGAAAATTCTGAAACTTTGTGAACATGTAGGGGATTTCCTCCTGATTACAACGCAATTTTTTTGCTGTCCAAATTCACTCCAAGGAGGTGAAATTCAACCCTGAAGATTCAGGTATTATTCGATTTTATTTTGTAATTCACAATCTGTAAGTGATAGATAAAAAGTTTCAAGACAAATGTTACTTCTTTTAAATAGATCTATCAAATGGTAAACGTTTTGTAAATTGTTTAAACAATTAGAAAAAAGTTATAAACATAAATATTAATGTTTTCTAAAATTCGTTTTTTCACGTGAAATCTTAATTAGTGGTTTAATAAATAATTATGAAACAGCATAATCTATTATTTTTTCATACGAATTCAACCTATTGCTGAATTGTGTTCCAAATTGTTGAAACTTGTTTAGTTCTTCACTATAAAAATATATATTTGCATAACATTCCGCAGTCTAGCTATGTTTCTTTGAAATTAGGTTGTAACGAACATTTATGTCAGAAAATGTCGTATTTACATGTCCTGTATATTGCAAAAACCCTCTGAATTAAACCACGTTAAAATAATATTAAATATCGGAAAGTGATTTGTTTATGCAAAATAGAGTTATCACACATTTTAAGGAGAAGGGAGGAACTTTGTTCGGCTTTGATTGGCTTCCTTTTGAAACATAATGAAAGTGAAAGTGCTCCACTGAAATTAACAATTTTAATTGATGAAAAAAATGTGTATATTAACGTACCAAGATTTTATCAACCTACTGTTCCCAGAAGAAATTTGTTACCCTAAGGACAATAATTGCAAACTTCTATATACTTGTTTCTGAAAATCCACAATGACAGAGTTACCAAAATTCTCCAATTTCGTATAATGACTAGGGTGTGTGATTAATATTGAGTGATATATATTATACAGGGTGTTTATAAACATGTGGGACATTTTTTCAGGATCAGTTCTACTCACCAGAATAATAAAAGAAGTTGGCGTACGTGTATATCCAATAATTCTTAGTTTTACAGTTATGAGCATTTTTATATTTCGTAAACCACGGGCCCGAAGCACCTATCAACGTGGCATTTAACAACACCCAGCGGTGTTTCCGGCGGATCGATATATTGATTATTATTTCACCTTTGTTTTTTTAAAGGCGAGAAGGAAAGGATATGAATGAAAATAACTGGCGGCCACGCCTGTCAGCCGCTTGCCCTATAATAAGCATTCCGGGCCGGTGTTTTATGGAATATAAAAATGCTCGAGTCAAGTATAAATATTCTTTAAGTCAAGTAGATATTCTATTATTTTAAATAAAAAAACTGTACCAATTCTACTACTTTGACTTACTGTTTGATATGGCACAAGGATTCGTTTCACCCTCAGTTATACCATATTTACTATTATATTCCGTCTATTTTCAGCTACTGTTCTTGAAAACTATGACCCGTAAATTGACCCGTTGAAATGTATAATATATTTAAATTAAAGACTATTTATATCGTATCGTTAAACACTGCAGCATTGAAGAGCTTAAATAATGAGAATCTTTGTTTCGATTCGCAGGCTAATGGTAGAAAGTAAATTACTCCCTCACCGCTACAAGTTTTTCAATTTCAATCCCTCGTGGTACCAAGCAATCGCAGCACATTTTGTACCTTCGTGATCGACTACGAAATATCTACTTTGAAGGTACTTTTATCGCTGATTTAGATATTACCTTGCACTGGCGGCTGTAGGTACGTGATTTCAAATCTCTGCCAGTCGCCTAACTTCCATTTGCAATTTGCGTTTCAGATTGATCGTATCGAGGGAAAAAGAAATCTAAGAAAATTACGTGTTGTTGTAAGGCTTCGATGAAAACTATTGAGTTTTAGGCTAGTCATTTTGAAAATTAGGTTAAAAAAAAATATTACGCAAGACGCTACCTGACTCCGCCCGTAAGAAAATGCGTAATTTAAGGACGACACCATTATAGAGTACAAAGTAACTTAATATTTATTTTGCTTTGCAGTACACATATCTACAGTGAGTAACGAAAATATTCAGACACTTTTTAAAATCGCTTAACTTTTTTAAAATTAATCAAAACGACTTGTGCTTCTTTAAGAAGCTAGATGGATTTGTTTACTAAGTGACGTGTTTAGTCGTTTGGAAAAAAAATGCAGTTGGTCGGAATACCAAAAAAAAATAGTAAATGTCGTTTTTTAAACTTTTTTGTGAGCCTGTAATGAAAATTCCAAAAATCCGTTTGTAGATTGAAATAAGTTGTATACATGCCTAAAATTTCATCAAAATCGGTTAACGTTGCTCTGAGCTATAAACGCTTAAAGATCACAGAATAAGGTCGAAAATCGCGAAATTTCCGAAATCAGCGATTTTGCTATTACTATTTTTTTTTATTATTCCGACCAAGTGCATTTATTTTCAAAACGACGAAACACGTCACTTAGCAAACTAATCCTTCTAGTTTCTTATAAAAACTCAACTCGTTTGGATTAATTTTAAAAAAAAATTTCACAACTTTCAATTTCAATGTATGTGATTTGCTAAGACTAATATTTCCATATAAAGTTAATAAATGTTTTAGAAAACTGTTTTCCCTGGATTCTGTTCTCAGACACTGCCAAAGAACGAGATCCGGGTTTTTCTACTGCTGAACGACATTGGCAAACCAAATTATCAATCACATTTGATCCGAAGAGAGATTCGTTTATATTTTAGTGCTTCGACCTAACACGGCAAATCCCAGAAGCTAAATTACTTGGCAAGGTTAGTTAAGGTATCTGTCTTCGAGATTAAGGCTTACATATTTAAGGAGGAAACGTTAAGTGGCTCCCTCTGTACGATAAAGAACAGCGCCGATGTCGGTAGCTTTCTCGATTAGGCGTACACAGGAGCGCCATCAACTGAATTAGGAGAACTTGGCTTAATGTTTTTTTCCTCGTGGAGCGCAATCTAATTGTAAGTTGCTTCGACTCGGCTTCCCTTTGCACATCGAACACCGTGACACGCGAAAGTAGCCGCTATCGACGAGACGGCCTTAAGCAGCTACTGCTTAGAGGACGTTAACAGACAGATTAGGAGCACGATAACGTTACTCGAGTAGCTTTTCGACTAATAGCGGTGAGGCGTAGGAAGGAGCCGGCACACGCGATTCCTAGATTTTTAAGGAAAGCTCGTCGTGGAGAAGAGGGCAGAAAGTGCCAGTCAGAAGACGAGCTTTTGCCCGCACCTTATGTTTGTGTCCTTGCATGCCGAGCAATTATAAGATATGGATCTTTTACTTTGCTTAACACGTTGTCGGCCGTTCCGAGGTCCTTCGCTGCCAAAAACTACAGGTGTACTGAGGTGCTGATAATGATGCACAGTTACTCGAAAAAGTGTCCGTCCATCATATTTGTAATATATTTTGCGTATTAAATAGACTTCAAAGTTAAAATTTGAAATTCTAAGTCACATTAATATCTATAACCCTTGATTAAATACACCTTCGCTTTGGGTGCATTGAATTAAAAAATTGTACACGCTTTATTTAAAAAAGTACCTATTATCATCCGTGGAAGTAGGAATGATCGTGCAAAAAATTTTCGACTAAATTTAACGATTAATGTATACAAATGTAATTACAAGATAATATATGTACTTCGAATATTCCTCCGATTTTATTATAAGCTTTAATCTATTATACATAGATTCAACTAATTCTTTGCGAAATTCGGGCTTATTTTGTTCCATTTTTTCTAGCAAAATATCTTTGGCAGATGGTACTAATTAAAAATATATTAATCAAGGTTTATACTAATGCAAATGATAATACATAATTCTGAATTATATTACTGAAATAAGTAAAATATGGCATACGCATGTGGTGAGCAAATAGTTTTATGAGTAACTAACTTTACTTTAGATTTTCACATTATATTCTTAACAATTTGATTATTTATCGGGATACAAAAACATATATAGGTACGTATGTTGAATGAGAAAATGAGAAGTAATTAAATTAAATTACCAATTGAATTCTTATTATTTATGACTGGAAAAGTAGGTACATTATCTATTGCGTTGCTATATTTTACACTTCCCGAGTAAATTTACATATGGGTGAATACACAAAATTGCGAAATATGACATTGATATTAAATATGTATTATAAAGAACGGAACAATTATTCGAATGCTAAGAAAATAAAGAAAAAGCCTAAGGAAAATTAACCCATAACCCATTTGAATGAAAATTTACAGGGAGGTGCAGAAAACTATTGCCCGCAATGTGTCGGAGGCACATTTTCAATATAAATTCGTTAAAAAAAGATAAAAAATATTTTCCCCCCAAAAATGATCATATACATCATCATAAAAATTGTATTAATATGTTTATTAAAATTTTGCTTCCGACACGAGATGAGGCTGTCTTACAGATTATAAAAACACTTTTACTTTGTGTTTTAGCTCTCATGTTTATATTTATTACCTCTTTCCCGTAAATATATTTAAAATATTCCTTTCGCGCATTAAAGTCAACGAAATGACGATTAAAAATTAAAACAAAAATTAACTCTGTATTCATTTATTACTTCAGAATATGCGTTTGAAAAGGGGCCTGATTTTTTACTGTTGAGGGTTACCTAGTATAAATGAATGACGAATATAGTAGCACAAAAACTCCTAATTTTTTCCCTTCCTATTCCCCGCTATTTAAAAAAAAAACGTAAATGGATTGGTATATTCGGTACCGTTATTCTATAAGCGTTGGTATAAAGTAGATTTAAAATAATAATACCATTAGTTTTCAATGAAACCGAAATGTAAGCGAAATGGATGATTTGTAACATGATTTATTATTAAAATATACATTCCCAGTATTTTCTCCTAATTAACAATAACTTCCCTTTGTCGTGCTGCAAAAATCATCTGAAAATAATCTGATTTAAATTGTTACTAATTAGCTTCCCTAAACGACATTTAAAATGATGGCCAATTCTTAACGATGGAATACAGAATTTGTAATCAAGCGAAGACGCAATGATTAATGGTGTCGACAAAGAAAATTGTTTAAAGTAGATACTTCGAAGTCCGGTCTTGATATAAAGTTCCATATAATTTGATCACGTCAGTTACAGGGACAAGAAACATTGAAGAAGCAATTCGTGTTTTCATTTTACAAAAATGAAATTTAGTAAAATCATTTTACTATGAAGTTTTTCTTACGATAAATTTTTTTCATCATCCGAGTCTACGTATAGGCGTGCAGCATTGCTTTACGTTATTAACTTGTCGTCAAGTAATTCCAGGCTTCTGCTTACGTTAGTAGCGCACCTTATTTCTCCCTCGCATGCAATTTTTATCAACATTAACGGTCGATTATGAACTCCTACTGAAATCTGGTGTCAACTTGAAAGCAGAGGGAATTGCCTATCAGCGTCGTTTCAATGACTATGATTGATCGACACCTATTTAAAAACTCGTTTAAACGCTGTCGATCATGCCGTTGCTTTTGCGAATTCTTAAATTCCACGTGACTCGCGGTAGCGCAGTAAGACAAACATAAATTTCGCATCCTATGATTTTATGGAACAAATGGACAATACAGAACGAAGTGGTTAAGGTTAATAGAACTTTCTACCATATTCGTAAATTTCACATAAAACACTTGCATGTGTACATATATTGCTTAACAGTTTAACTAGAAATCCTTGTATTAATTGAAATTAAAATTCACAGTGTTATAAATGTCAGGAAAAGGACGTATATTTAGCTTGTGTTTGGAAATAAAAAAAAAATTGTTAAATACAAACAAAACATGTATAATAAATATGTACTGAATTTTGGAGCGATGTCATTACATTTCACTTTTAACTTGTACTTTTATTAACAATATTATTAATATCGTATCAATTAGTAGAAATGATTGAATTAGTAATTAAATAAAAGCTATTGTGTTGATAATTCTCAAAATTGCACAATAGCTTTTATTTAATTACTAATTGACCGAACCAGTGCGCTGAAATCATTTCTACTAATTGGAACAATTTTTACGGTAGAAATTTAAATTATATTAATTAATATCGCATGTTATGAACGAGCAATATTGATAGTACAAAGATGTATTTCTTTTCAAGATTTTATTATGCAATTTTTTACAGATACATATTTATGTTTTGCTAATACTTACGTTGACAGGCAATTAAAGATAAAATCAATTACATGTGTTTATGTGCTTTTTCCGTGCATAAATCATCAGATTTTTTATGCTATGGTAATTTTGCAGTTCTTTTATATTACTTTTACCAAACTATTAATTTTTCGGTAATTCGTATCAATATTTCAACTAAATTTACTGAAATGTAGTTTCTCCAACTAGATATTTTAACGTAATCAATTGAAATCGAAGTTAATTTCAACTAAATTTACTAAAATTTAGCTCCTCCAACTAGAAATTTTAACGTAATCAATCAAAATCGAAGCTAATTTCAACTAAATTTACTAAAATTTAGCTTCTCCAACTAGAAATTTTAACGTAATCAATTTAAATCGAAGTTAATTTCAACTAAATTTACTAAAATTCAGCTGCTCCAACTAGAAATTTTAACGTAATCAATTAAATTCGAAGCTAATTTTAACTAAATTTACTAAAATTTAGCTCCTCCAACTAGAAATTTTAACGTAATCAATCAAAATCGAAGCTAATTTCAACTAAATTTACTAAAATTCAGCTGCTCCAACTAGAAATTTTAACGTAATCAATTAAATTCGAAGCTAATTTCAACTAAATTTACTAAAATTTAGCTCCTCCAACTAGAAATTTTAACGTAATCAATTAAAATCGAAGTTAATTTCAATTAAATTTTAACCCATACTCTTTCCTAAACACGTTCGCAGTACCTACCTACTGTATTTTGCGTAGAACAAAGGATTGATTAGTGTTTGAAATATAATAGAGTACAATGCAAGTGCAACAATGTACATTGGAAGAAGCCGTGGGCGGATGAACAGGCACATAGGATATTGCAGTTGTTACATTCAGAAAACTTCCCTGCTCGGCTCACCGATGGTTAATAAATACACCGGACCCTATTATTCAATGCCAGCTCCCTGCACCCCGTGCAAACTGATGCTTCGCGAACGACTGCATTGTAAAGTAACAACAGCTCCCGGCAGAGGATCGCGAGCTTAACCGTTCCCACCAATTTACTTAGCGATATTGGAAACATTACCAGCGACGGCCTGTGTAAGAATTCATTAAAACTTCAGTCACTTCGCGAGGGGTTGTTTTGTGCAGAAGTTGTACAATAACCGTTGGATGTGTAGAGGCAGACGAGAGCGTCTTATGAAAGGCCGTATTGTCGATTACGAGGACGTTGCGATGCACTGGTACACGTAATTTAAGGTATCAGGATTTATGACCAGCACGAGAATGCCCATTATTATTTATCGACGTTCGTTCAGTGGCTGGTCTGTTCAATGCGTAAAATATTGGCTATCGGAGCGCCATCACGTTATCGGTCTCATTGTCAGTATCGCTTATGAGCTTCTATTGTTTGAGCTTATATTATAATGATACATATCTCTCCGCAGCGAGGATTCCTCAATAACTGAAAGATAGGCTTAGAAACATTGTTCTGTTCTGTAGGAAGCATCCGTAGCGGTGCATTTAATCAGCACGCAATCATGTAAATTCCGTGATGAAATACTGATCGGTATTGTTAAATTCATTTAAGGGGTCTGCCTACCTTGACGGCCCGCAAAGAATGCGATACTGGGTATTTTCTTAAGAGAAACCCTCAAATTATATTAATTAAAAACGTTATGCCTATATTTGTACATATCTAGACAACATTTAAAAAAAAACACTGTCTACAACTGTAAACCCGTTTTTTCTGAAAACCATGTATTTGGTATGGGTGGCATGATTTCATAAAAACCAATCACCTGATTTACTACTTCAAACTTGGCATATATCTGCAGTAGATGTCCCATTATCGGCGATACTGAAACTAAGTCGGTTGTTGGAAAATTAGACTTTCGCGTAGGTAGGTAAAGTTAATGGTATCTGCTAATAGGCAGTGGCGGACTGGGTCTAACAATACTGGTTGCCAGAAGGCAAAGCGGGCCCATCCATAATTGTAAGGCTATCATTTAATTGTTACATATACGAAATAAATAAAATTTTCCAAAAATACGTAGGTGGAAAAAAGAACAATTCAAATTTTTGTGAAATAATTTTATATTTTTTAGTAATTACAGTGTTCAAGGGGCCACAGGCAGGGATCGGCGGGCTTCGCCTATGCGCAGGCTACGCTAAACACGTACAGGAGCGGTGGTAATGTGTGCGTGAATTGACGCCAGCGCGAAGGCAGCCAAGTGGCGACAACGCGAAGTGAATGTGACGTCACGAATGTACAGACGCCAGCGCCATTGACGCCACTTGCCATCAGGCAAGCTGGCCCTGGCCAGTCCGCCACTGCTAATAGCTATTCACAGATATTGTAGAGGTTGCAATCTGGTAGGTATGAAGGTAGATACGCCGCACAGTGGTTCCAAATTGCAAAAAAGCGGCAAAACCCTCAAAACGTACTTTAATCTTGTCAGAAATTGGTGGTCGGGGGTTTTTGGGGTCGCTGATTACGAATCTGAACTTCAAATTTTTGAAAACAAAATGGCGAATCCAATATGGCGGACGTGTATATTAAAAAATTGATAGGTCTGCACGAAAATTGGTATCCTACTGTTCTTCGGGTCGCTGATTACGAATATCTTGTCCAAAATGCAAATTTCAATATCGCAGACCTAATAGCATTGGCATAAAACTTTTTTTTAAATTCATTTTTGCGGAAATTGTGATAATTTCCCAATATTCGCCTAAAATTATATAATCAAAATGTCGAATTTAGTATGGCGATCTTAATTTTAAAACATTCTTGAAATTAATTACTGTGAAAATTTTATTTTTTTTTATGAAAAATGCGGCATTCCTACGTTTATAGAAGATTGCATAGTTCAAATATGTGGTTGAAAATAGTAATAAACAAAGTTGGAATTATAAATGCTGTTTGAAATGAAAAGGGTTCGTTCACGGAGAGCGTAGATAGATACTAATAGGCACTTTAAATGCGGATATCTTAAAAAAGCGCAAATATGCGCAAGATTTTTCAATTGGATATCATACTTCACATGTTACTTTACGTCAAGAAACCTTTAACTGTGTGAAGTTCCGTGAATAAAGTAACATATTTTCCTTCCGTTGTACTAAAATATGAGTAGGATTTAGGACATCTTGAGAAGGGAAGTATAAGAGTAAGTTCAAAGATATTTTGCATTATTCATGTGCACAATGTATGTTTATAACACGTATCTTAATGGTAAAATGTGTTACATATGAATTTTTTAAAAATAAACTTTGCCTGATACATTAAACATGCGAGCGTTTTCAAGCCATCTAAGAAGTACGAAATTTCGTCAACTTTGACAGCCTATATTTCATTAATCAACCACTATATTTTAAATTTTCAAGCGGCATTTGTTGCACTGATGTATATATATTAAATGTACCATACTATCGACAAGCTGCTATTCACTTCAGAAATTGACTATTGGCCAGCTTTTCGGGAAAAGGCACCACTGTGCGCCGGTTTCACGTGTTACAGGTATGTGGGAGTATTTATTTTTAAAATCTATTTGAATTTTTGCTTTCAGATGCATCGTTTCGCCTCGGGAATGTACACCAGCTAATCCTTGAAAAAAAGACGACTCACCTGAAACTTATTTCATCACGCCTGCAATATTTTCTAAATTTAAAGGCATTTTTCTTATGTAAACCGCGTATAAGCTTTCGAATAAGACAAAATTTAATAATATCGGTCCACGCATGACGGAGATATCGTAGTATCGTCTCATGGATCTGTCGGAGACGGTAAGATTTTTCTTATGATTCTTCTTCTTCTTCTCCAGTCAAAATTTTCGTCAACATTTCCTTTAGTTAATAATAATATCTCATGAAAATTTAGAATAATATAGTTAAAAGATGTATCGTTTAGCAGAAAAGCATTGTGTATGTTTTTCACTTATACTTTTCCCCAAAAAAATCCTGAACTTGTATGCTTTTTCCGGACCACCAGGTGGATGTAACTTTTACTTACCTTAAGTTAACTTTTACTCCACATTTGCGTAATATAACAGAACAGCGCTGGACGAAAGAGTTGGCACAGCGCTTAATTCACTACACAAACATTTTGCACCATTCAAAAAATTGCTCCTGTGTCTTTTGTCTGCATGAATGTTCATTTACAATATTCCAAACAAAATAGGTAACATGAATCTAGTAAAAATGTATGTTTCAACAATTTTTGTCTGGAAAAAGTATTGATACATTCGAAAAGCTCTATTTACCTTTTGCGACCAATCGTCACAGCAGCGGACTGCACAGCCCGAGACCGTCTGCCACGAGTCTTTTTTTCGCCGGGTAATAGTAGTAATCTCGTCCCAGTAATTAACAGTAATCGGCCCCTTTCGGGGCCACCAATTTTTATAACGTAAGAACAACACGTTCCGTGAAACATAAATTAAGTGAACAGTGTTAGTAGCCGTGCAGTGAAGTGAATATTCGGTACATTGACCCTGCGATCAGCTGAGCACTGGACGCCGATGACCAGGATCGGTACAGTGGCCTACTGACACAGGTTTCCGAAAAGGGAAGGAGAGCAAGGAAAGGAATGTCCGAAAGGGTGAGTTTTGTTTAATTTATTGGTGATTATTAGGTGTAGAAATAAATTCTTTCCGATTTTAGTGTACAATAACAGTTCGATTTAAAAAATATGAAAACAACTCGATCATCGAAATAATTTCCATTATTGTTAATTACCTTTTGCCATTTTTCTGGCAGCTTCTGAATACCACCACGATAGAAATTCCAGTCGGAAAGAATTTATTCATACACCTAATATTATTTTTTAAATTTAGTTATGTTGGCCGTTGTTAAACTACGGATTTTTACCTCAATAACGAATTACGATCACTTGTCGTACATTTTCTGTTACGTTACCTTTTCGTGTATGCCTTATTTAAAAACGAAATTTACGTACTTATTGTCCTCTCACTTCAAATTATTCTTATTTATGATTCTGCTTTAAAAAAAAACTGTGTAACGCGGTTTCTTTCGATGCATGCCGACTTGCTTGTTCGTACGTTCGTAGCACAAGCGCGGTCGCCTACCGCGTAGCCAACGCTACCGCGGGAGCTCGGGCGGAAGGCGCGCGCTCTGATTGGTCGGGGTTTTTGGTTAATATCTCCTTAACGAAGCTTCGGACAATATTTTCGCTAAGGAAAAAGTTGTTTCAAATCACCCCCTGAGTCACCCCTTTCAAGGAAAACCGACATTTTTGGGACACCCTGTATAGTAAGTGAGGTATCGCAAGTGAAGATTCATACAGGAGAAATAAATAAGAAATTTTTTTTCAAGAGTTAGTAGTAGGTAATTATTTAGTAGCAAGTGTACGATAGGAGTATAAATGAAGTGTATAAACCTATTTAATGGGAGTGGCACGTCCCCACACAAGGAGTTTAATGAAGCGAGCTAAGAGCGCCCTTATGGTATACATGGTGGGGCAATAACTTTAATCACCTGGAATATCTCCGTTATTTTTAGAGATATGAAAGAACATTATTTACAAACGTTGTACGATACCGAGGGGCGCTTAACATGCCAGTAATCTTTTTTCGTAGGTGGAGGGTTTTCGGAGATTTTAAGGTCGCCCATATTTTCTCAAATGGCATGCTAGACTTTTATTTATCCCTAGTAAAATAGTGGATGTTTAGACGATTTCATCAGCTAGAGATAAAAAATATAGCATACCACTTAAAAAAACAGAGGTGACCTTGAATTCTCCGACAAGCCTCCACCCATAAAAAAATTATTACTGACATGTTATGGCACCCCCGGTACTGTACAACTTTTGTAAATATAGTTTCTTCATGTCTCTAAAAATAGGGGAGATATTCTAGATAATCTAAATTATTGTCCCACCCTGTATAGGTACATCGCATACTGTGCCTACTTTTCAAAATAAAAAGATTAACGACATCTTAATAGAGTTAAAAAAATTAATGTGATCGTAACTTGACCGAATGTATTAGTGAAATTTATTTTTTATTAAGTTAATCACTCCATATTATTTTTGTTTACTTTACATCTGAACCTTCTGATCGAAAATCGAAATATTTCCTTCTTCTGGATACTCATACCTTTTCAGCTAAATCACAACATATATGACACTCTAAAACGATTAGATAATTTAAAGTAATCGCAATATTAATTAATTGTTTTATTCTTTTTTAGTTAATCTATCTATATACTACTATCTGTGATTGGCAATCACGAGAATAAGCAACGTAGTAACGTGCTGGATATATAATAATAAAAATACATTATATAACATTCGCACAGCGAATTCCTTTATTATTAAGCGTGCGATATAATTTTTTAGGGCCCCCTTCGGCTAGCGCCCTTGCATCATGGGTTCCGCCGGACCTGTTCTTTGGTCTTGAATTCTCCCGTATAATTGTGTCTTTATACCAAACAATACCTTCTGTGTACTTTCGAGCAATTTTTACATTTCAAGTAACAATGTCCTGTAAGACCTCTACATATTCCACAAACGGCATGCCGATCTGATCAATGTCCACGTATCACGGAATTCAACAGTAGCCAGATCATACTCCTCTATAATCATCTAAACCCTTCAGTCACAACATAGATGCATACATATGAACTAGTACACTAGGGCACTACAACAGGATTGATCGTTGAATCTCCTTGATGTAGCTCCGTCAAATCCGATCGGATAGGAGTTCTGAAAGCAATCCTTGAACTAATTTGAGGACATCTTATCTATTAATGTATCACCCATATAGGCTGTAAACGATGCAGGAGCCAGAATCGTGGTCAACTGTATGAATAGATTGCAGGTTTATCGTATGAGGTCTCTAACCCATCTGTATACTTACAATTAGACGTAGGTACCTACTATTAGACGTGAGAATTTATTGGTATAATTTATACCGAACCGAGAACACATCATTTAATGTTAGATTAATGCGTTGCTAATGACCGAGGGTTATGACAAGTGTTGCACGCCTGTCCGATTCATGTCAATGAAGCGCACCCTCCGAAACTTTGCAGTTTCTCCTAACAGGTGTTTTCTCAAAGTCAAAGAGCCTTGCGACTTCCATGTGTCTCCTGTTACCGCGACATGTACCAGATCTAAAGAATACACATCCCAGACTCTACGGTGAGACTTCAATTTCGACCATCCCCTTTCTCACCCCCATCGAAGTTCATTAACCGGTGGGGGAAGATTTTAAATATACTCGCATAGTAAGCTAAGCATGTAGGACCTTAGGGGTAGTAGTTAGATTTGCCAGAGACATTAGGAATAAGGAGACCTTAAAGATACTTTATACTGCCCTGGTACGGCCGCAACTTGAATATGCATCGGTCAATTGGAATCCGAAACATGAAATATGAACGGGTGCAGCACAGGTTCCTCCGGTTTGCAGTTCGCACCTTGGGAACCCTTGCGGGGTTCATGGATCATGACTATGCTCCTATCCTGTGCGCATTGAATCTTTCTACCTTAGCGGATCGTAGGATGCTTGCGGACTTATCTTTCTTATGCAAAGTCATTAATAACCTATTTTTTAGGTTGCCCTGAGCTTGTGGGGCTTGTGTGTCTTAAAGTGACGACTAGAGACTAGGGCTGGGACTATTTGTCGAATTTTCGGTATTCGAATATTCGAATACTTCAGTTGCTCAATTATTTGGCGAATATAATTCGAATATCCAACTATTCGAATACTATTCGAATATTTAAGTATTCGAATACTATTCGAATATTTAAGTATTCGAATACTATTCGAATATTTAAGTATTCGAATAGTATGGTGTGAATTATAAATCAAGTTCTTTAGGTTGATTTTTTTACAAGCTTTTATTTATAGTGAATTGTGCGTTCGTTAGTTGGTCAGGGTGAAATCTTGCAAGCTAATTTTGACCCACTTCAAATTATCCGATCGGCTTGAAACTTTGCACACATATGTAATTCCGATGACAATACAATCCCCATAAAAATAACTTAAAAAAAGTAAAAAAAAACTACGCCAAGTACACGAAATCAAATAAATCACAAAAAAAAGAAGATAATAATAAGTACAAAATAAAAAAAAGATGTGAAATCAAAATGAGCTGCAAGTACACGAAGGTGCTTTCCAACTGCGCTTAAGACGACACAACTACATACATATACACAGCTAAAATGCTGTGTTCGTACATTCCATCACTCATATCGCGGACATTTTAATAATGTGAAGATAAAATGTAACGTCTAGACATTTGCCTAGATGTCCGCGGCCTGGAAGTCAAATACTTGGCGTGGCCAGGCAAGGTATTCTCAGATCATCAATATCCACACCTTCCCTCTCGCAGGCTTTCAAATGATTTGTCAATTTAAAATTCTGACAATATGAGTACATTTTCATTATATTGCGTTTTTAAATAATTTTTATTCATCGACACCTTGACCTTGCATAACCCCTGAAAATCCGATCATTTTCCGATTTTGTGTTATAACTCGCGAACTGTAAGAGATACAAAACAAAGTTTTCAGACAAAAGTCACTTCTTTTAATTAGAACTATCATTTGGTAAAAGTGATACGTGAGTTATAACACAAAATCAGAAAATAGCCGGATTCTCAGGGGTCAACCCCCTTCATCAACCCCTTAGAGTGAATTTCGAGAAGCAAAAAATTGCGTAATACATATTTATGTATCCGGGTCACTCCACGCGAAGTCGGGCACTTTTCGGAGTAACATTTCGGATTTTGGTGCAACTTGGATATGTTGTAGTCTTTAGGGGTGTATAAACATATCTCGAAGGATTTTTCGAAATGTCAAAAATTGTGGATGTTACAGCTCTTTGAAATATAGTGTTTACTATTTTTCAAAAAATTATAACTGTTGAACTAATAAACTGATAAAAATGACCTTTTGGGTGCTTACAGTGCAGATATAAGAGTACCTAATAAAAATTATTTCACTTAATAAAAACGAATATTTGACCATTTATTTAGCAATTATTATTAACAAATGCAATTTTATAGTTGAAGGCACCTTTTTAAAAATTTGGAAAAAATAGGAGGATAAAGCCCTGTTTTTCCTCTTTACGGGCATGTTTTGAAAAACGTGGACGTTTTAAAATTGGCCAAATGAAAATTAATTGAATGTAACGCTGCGTCGCCCAGCACCGGCTCGACTGATCGGGCCGTGCGGTACGCGCAGCGGCCAAGCGGCTATATCTGCTATCCTTATACAGTGTTCTCGTAAATGGCAAGTATTTGTAAAAAAATGAAACAGGAAAACTTTTACTGTTTTTTATACCCAACATAATACAATATCTCAATTTTTGGTGTTCGCAATATTTTCCTTGAAACGAGGGTGACCTTCAGTTTTTTAAATGGAATGCTATATACTTGATTACCCAACATGAAAGTGACTGTCAAGACAAATTCACCCATATGGTATACTATGACCTTCAAAGCCACACAAGGTTATAAATATATTGAAATAGTAGATTGAGTTTCTTTCTTTCATTCCTAACCTTGTGTGGCTTTGAAGGTCATAGTATACCATATGGGTGAATTTGTCTTGACAGTCACTTTCGTTTTCGGTAATCAAGTATATAGCATTCCATTTAAAAAACTGAAGGTCACCCTCGTTTCAAGGAAAATATTGCGAACACCAAAAATTGAGATACTGTATTATGTTGGGTATAAAAAACAGTAAAAGTTTTCCTCTTTCATTTTTTTTACAAATACTTACCATTTACGAGAACACTATATAAGAATAGCAGATATAGCCGCTTGGCCGCTGCGAGTACCGCACGGCTCGACCAGACGAGCCGGTGCTGGGCGACGCAGCGTTACATTCAATTAATTTTCATTTGGCCAATTTTAAAACGTCCACGTTTTTCAAAACATGTCCGTAAAGAGGAAAAACAGGGCTTTATCCTCCTATTTTTTCCAAATTTTTAAAAAGGTGCCTTCAACTATAAAATTGCATTTGTTAATAATAATTGCTAAATAAATGGTCAAATATTCGTTTTTATTAAGTGAAATAATTTTTATTAGGTACTCTTATATCTGCACTGTAAGCACCCAAAAGGTCATTTTTATCAGTTTATTAGTTCAACAGTTATAATTTTTTGAAAAATAGTAAACACTATATTTCAAAGAGCTGTAACATCCACAATTTTTGACATTTCGAAAAATCCTTCGAGATATGTTTATATACCCCTAAAGACTACAACATATCCAAGTTGCACCAAAATCCGAAATGTTACTCCGAAAAGTGTCCGACTTCGCGTGGAATGACCCATCCCCTACATATCCCCAAAGTTTCACAATTTTTTGAACTTCCGGGTTGGGAATCTTCCCTTGTGAGATAGTTATATTCGTTTCTTAGAGACAGAGAAAAATTCGATTGCTTTTATACATGTATTTATTTAATCTGTGATATAATTATCGCCATTTATGACTGTGTCTGTCATTCTAAAACCTTATACAGGGTGTTCAATAACAGGGGTCAGAAACTTTAAGGGCTGATTCTGCATGCAAAAATAAAACGAAAATCAAGAATTACGAAATTGCATTTGAAGCTTCGCTTCCGAGTTATTAATTGTTGACAATATGCATCATAAGTGTCTGACGCGAGGAATTTACAATTATATTGGACTACTGCCGGCGCGCGTTAGCCAGGTTAGACACGTCGAGGGTAGTGCTTATTTAAGTGTTTTGAAACGGACCATTATTTGTCCACTAAATTATTTTTCCGCGAAAGTGCTTTTAACTAAAGTCGGCGCTAGGAACGACGATCCGTTCCGTGACGCCGGATATGACCGGCACTGGTATACACAGGTCATCAGATGGATGCCGGATATATCCGGCGCTGGTACCGAAAGGGTTATGAGTCTTACTCGTCTAAAAACCTTAATTCATCAATAGCAACGAATATGATATCCACCGAAAGAACACCAGGTTATCCTTCGTTCTTGTTTGCGCTCCTGTTACCCCGACTGTGTATAGTTCGTAGTAAATAGGGCATCCGTAACATTAATCGGCGGATACACTGAAATGATTATATACACGGTTATGGTTGTCGCGCGCCACGCCCTACTCATAGAGCGATACTATATTGTCCATCGCGTACACGGAGCAATTAAGGCTTATATGCTTTTGTCTCGTTCCAGCTAGCGAACCCGCCAAGTTCAGGGAGAGGTGCTGACACCGCGCAACATGATGCAACGGGTGAAGGTTCGTTTGGACCAGCCTCAAGACCAGCGAAATTGGAAGGTGATGCGAATATAATTGTGGTGCTCACGAGTTCAAGGGCCACGAAATTCGACCGCGTGAAATTGGCTGGCGCGGCGCAGGAACCTGCAAACCTTTGCAGCGCTTGGTATCAGTTGCTGGCACACAATCCTTTCGCCTGACTTTGACGTACGTTACGAAATAATAACATTTCGATAGTACGAAAGTGTCGTTCACGTTTTGTTGGCGAATTCTTTTCTGATTTATTTAACACCTCGTGATAATATTAGCTACATATTTTCGGATATGAGAACATTAGCAATTTGTAGATCAGTGCATAATCATTATCTGCCTAATTCTTCCTTTGCGAAAAATAGGTGCAGATGAAGCAGGACTAACATCGGACGATGCAACAATTGCTTTCCAGGTGAGACTGATATTGATTCCCTTCCAATGTATGTGATTCCCTTCCTGCCTAACACGATACTAAAATTTATTCAAATATCAATTTTCCATCCCCTCTTGCTTTGGCTGCGAGAGCCAGATTCACTTATAGACTACTACTCCTTGATCTACTTTCAATCTTGTCCTATTTTCACTTTTTTCTTTTTCATCACACCAAGGTTTAGGCCTAAACTGTCACCTCACTTCTCTATTTCCACTCTCTTCTAATTTCAGCGTTTACTCTTAAATCTTGACTCCTTCCTTCATCCGCACACGACTGACGTTTTCCTTCCCTCTGCTTCCCTTGTATCTCCATTTCGTGACGTCGATATTGATACAGATGCTTTCATTCTTTAATCCCCTGCGCCCCTATTTTCCTCCGTTTGCTTTCTCTGGAAGTTTTCTCATGTGACATCGAATTTCTCGTGATCGTATCGCCGCAATAAGTCTTGGAATTACAGCTCGACCGTGTTACGAAAGGATAGGTCGTTCATAAGCGGCTGTTATTGGCAGGCCCGATATACGCGCGATAATACGACATACAGGACGCACATTCCGCCCACGTTCATTGCCTAATGGGTCATATGGTGAACATACAGCAGGTGTACTCTGTGTACCGCATGCTTCCTTCTTGGTGCGCGACACTGCATGTGTACATTAGCAAGTAGAAGTGTGAAACGATCTTACACTATTCAAACCTACATACCTGCCTCAAATTAAAAAAGCATTTTATATAAAGCTTTGCTATCCAGCGTGTACGACCTAAAACAGACCTACTAGTTATATTGTATACTTGCGATGATGCGAAAAATGTTTCATAAACATTTTCCAGATCTTTTCACATTATAAATTATATGATAAACATGTATTTTGTTGTCGTTGAAAGCTGGGGTCTTGAACGGAATAAGTTTTATATTTGATTTTATATTTTGGAGTCCAAGGTCATTTTTAGGTCATTGTATTGTACATGTTTGAATGGGCATTAATGTGAGTTACAACAAAGAGAAAAACGTACGTTTTTCCTTGCAAAAAGCATAGGTGATTACTTTAAAATTTTTATCTTAAAAAATCAAATTTTATAAAATTTAGTTGAAATTAACTTCGATGTTAACTGATCATGCAAAAAATTTTACTTGGAAGAGTCAAATTTTGATTAATTTAAATGAAATTAACTTCGATTTTATTTGATTACTTTAAGATTTTTATCTTAAGAAGTGATATTTTATAAAATTTAGTTGAAATTAACTTCGATTTTAACTGATCAAACAAAGAATTTTACTTGGAAGAATCAAATTTTCATAAATTCAGGTGAAATTAACTTTGATTTTAATTGACTCCTTTAAATATTTTATTTTAAGAAGTGAAATTTTATAAAATTTAGTTGAAATTAACATCGATTTTAATTGACCATGCAAAAAAATTCTTGGAAGAGTCAAATTTTGATAAATTTAAATGAAATTAACTTCGATTTTAATTGTGACAGTGACTTTGAAAATTCTGATAAAACCTGGCAGTGAAAAATAATTTTTCCTTGTAGTGTTCCTTCGGTCTTTGAAAGTATTCACCGTACTTATAGAATATTTCTTCCACCGCCGCAACTAAATAGAGATAATTGGGTGGGACACCCTGTAATACGGGCGAAAGATTTTGGTCGCTTAAGGCCAGCGAGCGTCTATCTCTAGCGGCATCTTCCCCAATTCATGTCTCATCTATCTTGCTACCCCAGAGGGGTGAAAGAGAGAGACAGATAGCGAGGAGAAAAATCTCAAACATCATATGAATGAATAAATATAATACTTCTGGAAGTTCCAAAACAATCATCCATATCACTATGATGCGTGAAATTCTCGCGAGCATAACTGTAAGGGTTGAGAAAAAGGGAAAGGTCCCCTAAAATAATGGGTCATTTTTTGCTTTTATTCGAAATACATATTGATTTTGTTGTTATGCCATCTATGCGTATGAATTAGTGACATACTTTACGACGCGAAAGTAGAGATTGGATGAAACAAAGGAGAATTATTTGGAATTTATTCTATTAAGCACGTGGCTTATAAAAACTTGAAAACTGAGTTAACGAATAAAAGGTTAATTAAAGATAAGTTTTGCAGAGTACGCAAATTTTGACGTCCATAAAACTGCAGATTTAAGTCCAAATCTCTGTTGCTGTCTAAAGTTTATTTCGATGCTATTTGTGAACATAACCTACAGGGGGCAAGATGGTGGGTTAGGTAAAAAGAAGTTTGGAAGAGAAAGAAGAGCTTTTAGGACAGAAGGAAGAAAAGAATAAAGTAAAACTACAAAAAAAAAGGAGAGAAAAAAGGGAACGAAGTAAGGGGGAATATAAAGAGGCTAACGAAGAATCTACTGTGCATCAATGATGTGATGAGCTATTTACATGCAGATCCTCCTTAATTTGGACTTTGGAGGACTGGATTCAATGTTTTAAGTGTTTACACTGGTGGCACGAATCTTGCACCAATTACAAGAAACTTAAATGAACACTTACTTTTTGGTTTTAAAGATAATTGTATAATTGTTTTAGCTAAGTCTTTATAAAAATAAACAATGAAAATATAACTTTGGCTTTGCACTCTCACCATTCTCTGCTGCACAAGGCTTTGTTCTGATTAAGGAGTGAGTGGAGGAAGAAAGGCGGTTGAGAGCTTGGCTATCCGCTTACACTACCAACATAACTAAACAATGCACATAAAATAATAAAGTTTCCTATTATAATACGTACCTATTTTCAAGAAAATGCCAAAATGGTAGTCACTAATTAGCATAACCATCTTTCCCCAATAAGTTTGCCACTATTGGGAAACCAAGTCGAGGCGTGGCTTAGATATCAGCGCTGCGGTGGTAAGTTGGCAAACTATTGACAGTAGGCTGGATCCCACCAAACATTCCGAATAAGTATTTATTAATCGAATAAGTAAAAATTTAGTGCTCCAAAAAATTTAAAAACACTCGTTTTTCACAACATGTCTATATAAACACTGATAATCATATGGACTTTGGCGGATTTCAGCCTACTCTGAGTAGTTCAATTTTTTGTCACTAGTTGGCGTATCGAAATTCTTGGTTTCCCAATACCCAATGGTTGAGTAAGATTACGAATTCGTTCAGAATTAGTTTTTCATTTTTTGCTACAGGTAACTTTCAAATTATGTTATTATAAAATTGTATTTTTCTTGTAAGTATAGTAAATAAACAACATTGATTTTATTTAATTTAGAATAATTTAGACGGCCACATATGGAGCTCGCCTCAGGGTCCCCGAAAACGATAAGGCGGCACTGATCCATACAAATAAATAGGAGTGAAGGTGTCTACAATCAGTCTAAATAATAATCTGCCGCCATTAGATGCGGCCACTACTTTTCCATCATATCTAGAGACGCGGTAGCGTCTCGACGCCAAGCACATATATGTCGAACTGTCGCTACTGCTATCATTTACTCATCGCCCGGCTAACCCAACCTAACCTGAAACTTATTTAATTAATATCTCATCAGGCCTGCAATATTTTCTAAATTTAAAGGCATTTTTCTCATGTAAACCGCACATGAGCTTTCGAATAAGACAAAATTCAATAAAATCGGTCCACGCATGACAGAGATATCGTAATATCGTCTCATGGATCAGTCGGAAACGGTAAGATTTTTCTTCTGATCAGTTTATCTCCCTGTTTGAGAGATGGAAAGCGTGCACAGACATGTCCGCGTGAAGTTGGACGGAGAAGTAACCGGCCATTGCGCTAGGATTAATCCTTCAATGGCCATGAGCAGTCAATTGAATTTAGGCTTATGTGTATGTATCCGTAAAGTGCCTCGTAATCGGAGCAATGGCCTTCAGTGGCCTGTTGATTTTGTTATGGCTGCGTATATACAGGGTGTTCGGCAACAGGTGTCAGAAACATTTAAGAGTGATTCTACGTGAAAAAATATGTCGAATATATAGAATAACATTTTTTGATATCGCGCTTCGTTTTCGAGAAAATCAACATTGAACTTTAGCCGAGTACGCGTGCATCGAAGTACAGTTTTAAGGCGGGATCTCCTACCTGCGACTGGTCGCTGCCGGTCGCAGCGACCCCACTAGTGCAAGGGAGAAGTATGACATCTCTTTCTCCCTTGCACTAGTGGGGTCGCTGCGACCGGCAGCGACCAGTCGCAGGTAGGAGATCCCGCCTTTAGGCGCCTCAGGGCGGCCACGCTGTGGTAAGAGGAACGCGTTGCGCTTTTCGCAGACGGTTAATTCAAAGTCTATTTTCTCGAAAACGAAACGCGATATTAAAAAAATTTATTCTATATTTTCGACTTATTTTTGCACGTAGAATCGCTCCTTAAATTTTCCTCCACATGCAGCCGAATATATTGTATATATAAAATGTATAGCAAAATATGATTGTACTCCGTTTTCGACAATATTTTTATTTCCCACAAAAATATAAGTTAGGTTTAATCTTTGTATTCTTTCCTACAGAAGTGTGTATAAAATGTTACGCGAAATGCCGATTTTACTCTACTGTCGGTAACGTTGAGAATTACGTGAATCCCTACTAATATATAAAAGTGAAACGTTGTCTGCTTGTTTGTCCTTCTTTCACGCCGAAACGGCTGAACGGATTTCAATGAAAGTTTGAATAGAGGAAGGGGTGGTAATATGGCCCCCCAGTTTTATATATCCCCCTAAAATCTGATTCATAATTTAAATTGCTTAAAATGTAGGTAAACTAATAAGGTTATGTGTGATAAAAGGTGGAAGCAAAAGAAAAACAATTTAATTGAATTTCACATATATTATAAAAAAATGTCATTTTCGGCGCTCTCGCAAAAGTCAGGGTAATATGGCCCCCTGACAAAAATCATAAAAAATAATTATTTGGCAACATCAGAGGTAAAAAATAAATGAATAAAGAATATTTTATTATTTATACACAAAAGTCGCACGCATATTCCACTTTTTCGCACGATGTGTACTCGCTATGTGCCATAATCCGCATATGATGCATTTAATCCATAATTCGCCAAGTTGGTCTATGACATAACATCCGCCACGAAGCATGCATATTGCAGCGGTGTTATCAGAAGCTTCACGAGGACTTTCGATGTCTGAAATATCAGAGGATGAGTTTTAGGGTTCATTATCCGGGGGCCATATTATACCCTCCATTTTGGGGGGCCAATATATCAACACGCATAGTTTTGGAAACTTTAAGTTTATATTTGAAAATATCAAAAAATATCGATTGTAAGTACCTTTTATCAAATATATCCCGACACGCAACACTTTAACTTTCTTAATCTACAAGAAATACTTCCTCTTGGGGACAACGAAAAAATTTCGTTTTGCAGGTTATGTTATTTATGCTTATTATAGCGGCGACTATGCTCCATCTAGTGTCACATGTTGTTATCTGTGTATATAGTTAGTAGGTGCAATAGATAACGCTATTAGCCGCTAGATATTTTAATTTATAATATGAAAATCACGAGGGGGCCGAATTACCAGCAAGGAGCTATAATACCACCTTTTCCGCTATACGTTACACACGTCCTAGATTAGATTATAGGCTATTTTTTAGATTTTTCCATTTTTGAAACATCATAACCCAGACAGCACACCACGTCTTATAGACGTCCATTTTACGACTGTTTTTCGTCTGAACGTCTAAATGTCGTGATTCGTGACAAAGACGTCTTTAAGACGCCTTACGGACGTGTGAAAGACGTCTTTAACACGCCCATGAGGCATCTTAAACATGTCTGTCAAAGGACATCTTAAAGGCGTCCGTAAAAAGCCATCTTAAATGAAGTTATTTGCATGGAATATTAAACATATAATAACGCAATTATCGTACATTTGTTTCGTCAATTTTTCTTCAATACAATTATATGAGAGTGTGTGAAATCAGTCTAGAGGTGGAATGATGATATATTAGGTTAGGTTGTAGAGCAGCACTTATGCTGAACCTCGCCTATTCACCATTATTGTTATATCGTAATTGTCATAGTGCAATAAAGATATTTAATAATAATATTCTGTAGAATATTTCGCTGTAATGCGGTTTTTTTTTATAAACAATTAATACTATATTTATATATACCTAGAATTTAAAACTCTTTATAATGAAATATGTTGGGTAGGTGCGAATAACGGTTGCTGCGTAAACGGGGAAGTCCGGGGTTCGATTCCTCTCGTCACGTCAAATTTTTTTTTTTTGAACTGGACCTTATAAAGACGTCTGAGAAAAGACATCTTAAAGATGTTTGAGAAAAGACGTCTTGATTCGTGACATAAGACGTGCAGAAGACCTGTATAAGACGTGAAAACGACGTATACAGACGTCTTAAAGACGTCTTAAGGCGGGATCTCCTACCTGCGACTGGTCGCTGCCGGTCGCAGCGACCCCACTAGTGCAAGGGAGAAAGAGATGTCATACTTCTCCCTTGCACTAGTGGGGTCGCTGCGACCGGCAGCGACCAGTCGCAGGTAGGAGATCCCGCCTTTAAACGTCTGGCTTCAGACGTCTTTAAGATGTCTGTGTTGTCTGGGAAATAATTCCCGGGTGAAACCTGGTAACGGGCAAGCTAGTGCTTAATAAAAATGAAGGTCGGACAATAATTCGTGAAGGTAAGTAGATACAGTAGCGTCGCCACTGTCGCCAGTTTAAATTGTAATAAATTGTGCCTACGTGCTGTAAGAAAATCCGTTCGGAAGGCCCGCAACATCGGTTGGGACCGTCTGCGCGGGAGAACCTGGGAAAATCCGGACCCGATGGTGGCGCCACGGGAAGGACGCTAGACCCCGCCGCCAGGGTGCGCTAGTCGCCATCGGGGAAGCCCTTCGCGTCTTTTGTATGTACGATTCGATAATATCATTGTTAAATATAGTTTGCAATTATATTAACGACCGTATTCATCGCGCTTTTGCTGACCCTGTTTTAAAATATTTGTTACAGTGCAAAACGGATGCACCAGATTAAATTCTACAAACAGGATGATAAAATTAACGCCTCAGATATCCATAGAAAAGTCAGCACATCGGCTTACTGAAGTTCATTGAAGAACGAGAATCGAAGATCTTTCGCTTTCTCGCCGAACTTCTGTTATCAGCGAGTTAGGCGAACCCTCGGCGTCTATCTTTGCCACCATCTATACATAGAATATCCACTTCCCTCTGCCACAATAAATCTTACACCGTGTAATTAAGATAAGAACAGTATGAATGTGCCCTGAAAGAATTTCTGTAGCTGGATAATTAATGAAAACGCGAAGTAACATCTGCGACGACATACAATTAATGTGTATCTACATATACATAGTGATATTTATTTGTAAATTGTAGCCACCTATATTTAAACAGGCATCCGAATGTGTAATTAACGAGAATCAAAGATGAATACGAAAAGACGGACAAATAAGATAAAATTGAAAATTAAATTAAAATAAGAAATTGAAGAAAATAACGGAAAGAGATGAAATAAATGGATTACCGATACTTGGACGTGATGAAATTTAACAAGAATCAAAACATTATATTAATTAACAAATGAGTTTCATTAAGAGTAATCAATAATCATATCAAATAGAAAATATTTAACATGTGATTGATTATGGAGTAAAACAAGTAAGTTTGCTTTGGTGTTTGTAAAATGGGTAATTTTAAAATCATTTCTTGAAAGATCAGCTGTGAAAGAAGTCTGTGAAAGGAAGATATAGGCAATCTTGGAAAGAGTATTTGCAGTAGTCAAAGGTTTAAACAAAGTTTGAGGTAGTAAAATATAATTTTCCAAACTGGGGCAAAAAAAAAGTGTGGAACACTGTCGTCAATTCTCTTCGAAATGTTAAACGTGCATTGAGCCCTTGGTGAGTTTTTGAATTGAGGGCTCGGATGCAATAAGGGTATTAGCGCTCGAAAATGGGAAAAATTATTGTCCAAACGCTAAGAAATATTGGAAAATTAAATATTGTTAAACTGTATTTTAGAAAATCTGACTACTCCACGCGATGCAGCAGACATTTTTCCTTCGGAAAGCATCGATAGAAGTGGTGGGTCACGTTTTACTTTCAATACAGAATCGAAAGAGTTTGGCAAAACGTGCGGCGCGGACAGTGGCAGTCACGCGCGTTACGCGATTCTGTGGCGCTGAGCGGCCCACGCGCCACTGACTACCACTGTCCGCGCCGCGCGTTTTGCCAAACTATTTCGCTTCTGTATTGTAAACAAAAGGTCTTTTACCACTTCTGTCCATGATTTCCGGAAGAAAAATATCTGCTGCATCGCGTGGACTAGTCGGATTTTCTCCTAGACCCTTAGTTTTTGAAATATATAGAAAGATATCTGCAAAAATTGGTGCATTTCGGTTGTCCTTTTCCCTTTTCTCGTTGTTTAAACATATTTAAATATTTATAATTCAATAATAACCACGAACGACGAGAATATTCCTGTATTGTGTTTCTAAATCCTTCTAGTTATTTTGCTCAGTCTACTTTACAACCAGTTAGTACTTATTCTAAAGTAAGCATAAGTTACTAGAGCTCTTACTACCCGACCCGCCGGGTACCCGTGAGATACCCGACTACCCGGGTAAACAAAAATTACCCGGCTACCCGGGTAGACAAAAATTACCCGGGTATCCATGAGATACCCGAGTAAATTAGATGTGATGAGGTAGTTGAGAATTTCGATTTGACAGCCGATCGTCTTTCGACTTTCGATCATTTTCGGCTAACATCAGTAATGAACGGAATAAACTTCAAGCAATTAAACATTTTATCATAATATTCATAATCTTAACGTGCACACACACATTCAATTGCTTGACGTTTATTCCGTTCATTACTGAGGTTAGCCGAAAATGATCGGAAGTCGAAAGACGATCGGCTGTCAAATCGATGATCATTTACCCGGGTATCGCACGGGTACCCGGGTAGTCGGGTATTCTACGGGTACCCGGGTAATTTTTGTCTACCCGGGGTCTCACCGGGTACCCGAGTACCCGGGTACCCGGATACCCGGGCCAAAAGAATAGCTCTATAAGTTACCACAATACCGCTGGAGCATTCTGCTTACTAAGGAAATATATTATTTGACTTTTAATAGAATACAAGGCTCCTCTCATTTTAATAGAAATGTACAACAATTGTGCAGAACGTACACAGAACATTTGTTCCCAGAAAATCAGCAGAAAGTAATCGACGTTATTTCGAATTACGAAATATGAAAACTTCCTCGGATCTAATCAGAGAACAAGAACCGCAAGTGGCTAAGCAACGGTGTTACAAGCCCAGCTACAAACGCCGGGATGCATTTGAAGCAGCCAGGAAATTTAGCGGTGAATATCTAGGTTAGCAGCACGAATTGCAACTTGCTTCCTCCTCCGTACATACAGCATGGATTCGAATGGGAACCACAAATTTGAGGAAAATTTAGTCAAACAACAGTATGTACCCGATAATTCAGAAAAGTCACTTCCTCTAACTTCTTCAATATACTCTGTAGAGTAGCTGTGTCGACTTTGATAACGACCCAGTGCTCATTAAACTGTTAATGAGTAAAAAATTCCTAGTAAATATAAGTGGAAAATCTACATTTTCGGAGGTAATACAAGGGTGATTTTTTGATTTGGTAACATTAGTGTTTTGCTTGCAAGGGAACACCGCGAGCCCGAACTCACCAATTGGAACGCAACTTTGTGGGTTTTTAGAGTGACTCAAAACAAGAACAACAATATGCTTCATTTGGGTAAACTAACCTCAAAGTTAAATTGGCACTTCCACTTTTTCGCGTATAACTCTCAAAGTACAACAGACAGAAAAAAATGTTTCAAACAAAAGTTTAATGGTACAATAAGCGCTGAAAACTTGCGTTAAGAAAATTTTGAAAAGAGTTTAAAAAGAAAAATATCTGATGCCAAAATTTTTTTTCAAATATTTTGTTAACGGAAGTTTGTAGCGCTTATTGCACCATTAAACTTTTGCTTGAAACGTTTGTTTCTGTCTGTTGTACTTTGAGAGTTATACGCGAAAAAGTAGAAGTGCCAATTTGACATTGAGGTTAGTTTTCACCAGCTTAAAGGGCGATAGGCCCCAAATGAAACGCATCGTTGTTCTTGTTTTGAGTCACTCTAGAAACCCACAAAGTTGCTTTCCAATCGGTGAGTCCGGGTTCGCGGTGTCCCTCTTATAAACTTGATTCAGTACAGAAGTATTAGTAATTCAGTTTGAAGAGTTGAAATGGTTTTGTTTTTTAAATATCATCCGCGTCTATTTGCCATCTGTTACGGTTTACAATAAGCAAATGATTGAACTTTAATTTTAACTTATTGTACAATAGTAAATTATAAATATTTTTCACGTCGGCTTATTTCTTCGTTTGAGGTTATGAGTATCCAGGGATTCTTCAAGTAATCGTTTACCTAGGATGTTCGGGCGATGTAGTAGTCCATTTGAATGTCTGCTTGTGCAGTCCGCAGTTTCCTTTTTTTACGAAATCTTCCTTTAAGTGTATTATTAATCATAAATGGTGCGTTTGCTATTATCCGCAGAGTTTCAGTCTTTCTAGGTGGCTACGGCACACAGTGGTGCCTTTTCCCGAAAAGCTGGCCAAAAGTCAATTTCTGAAGTAAATAGCAGCTTGTCGATAGTATGGTACATTTAATATATATACATCAGTACAACAAATGCCGCTTGAAAATTTAAAATATAGTGGTTGGTTAATGAGATATAGGCTGTCAAAGTTGACGAAATTTCGTACTTCTTAGATGGCTTGAAAACGCTCGCATGTTTAATGTATCAGGCAAAGTTTATTTTTAAAAATTCATATGTAACACATTTTACCATTAAGATACGTGTTATAAACATACATTGTGCACATGAATAATGCAAAATATCCTTGAACTTACTCTTGTACTTCCCTTCTCAAGATGTCCTAAATCCTACTCATATTTTAGTACAACGGAAGGAAAATAGTTACTTTATTCACGGAACTTCACACAGTTAAAGGTTTCTTGACGTAAAGTAACATGTGAAGTATGATATCCAATTGAAAAATCTTGCGCATATTTGCGCTTTTTTAAGATATCCGCATTTAAAGTGCCTATTAGTATCTATCTACGCTCTCCGTGAACGAACCCTTTTCATTTCAAACAGCATTAAAATTCCAACTTTGTTTATTACTATTTTCAACCACATATTTAAACTATGCAATCTTCTATAAACGTAGGAATGCCGCATTTTTCATAAAAAAAAAATAAAATTTTCACAGTAATTAATTTCAAGAATGTTTTAAAATTAAGATCGCCATACTAAATTCGACATTTTGATTATATAATTATAGGCGAATATTGGGAAATTATCACAATTTCCGCAAAAATGAATTTAAAAAAAAGGTTTATGCCAATGCTATTAGGTCTGCGATATTGAAATTTGCATTTTGGACAAGATATTCGTAATCAGCGACCCGAAGAACAGTAGGATACCAATTTTCGTGCAGACCTATCAATTTTTTAATATACACGTCCGCCATATTGGATTCGCCATTTTGTTTTCAAAAATTTGAAGTTCAGATTCGTAATCAGCGACCCCAAAAACCCCCGACCACCAATTTCTGACAAGATTAAAGTACGTTTTGAGGGTTTTGCCGCTTTTTTGCGATTTGGAACCACTGTGCGGCACCGCAGTTCCTGACCCAGCTAACGCGCACCGGCAGTAGTCTAATTGGGCCAAGTTATGCAGAAAGCAACCAACCCTCAACGATCTGAAATTGAATTTTAGTTTGAAGATTTGAATTGTTAAAGTAGCTTTATTTCCATTAGGTATATTTTATTTCTTGCTTTGTTTTAGAATGTTTTTAATTGGTTAGTTAATAGTCAGTAGAATAATTAATATTATTTTAAATTTTCTGTAGCTTTTGTTGTTTTAAGCCTAAACAGGAACTATGGCTTGGTAGTTTTAATAATTGTTCTATGAGTTGGTAATTTTTTGCAAAATAAAGACCGCAATGGGATCCGTACTGTGTTAACTAATTTTTTGTCATTTTGAGGGTTGGTAGCTTTCTTCATATCTAGGCTCCCTCCAGTATTTTACGCGTAGATCCAGCAATTAGTAACCCGGTAACGAAGCCTCTATTGCAATTTCACCACTCTTGAATTTCGTTTCATTTTCGTCTGCAAAACAAAAGAAACTTTTTTAAAAAGCTTCTTTAATTATTCATCTGTAGCGTCGTATATGATGCATATTTTGGACTAAACAAACCTGTTTTTTTAAAGTTTATGCTGCTAATAAACTTTGTATCAAAGTACAAGTCAGAGCTTCAATTTATTTATTTGTGATAAATTGAAAAATAAATACTGCAGGCCTTTGTCGTCATGCTCTAAATACAGTTTACGAGTGTCCGCCCAGTTGAATAAAGGTTAATGCAAATTTGCAAAACAAAAGTATTTCTATTACTTTTATGTTTGAAAAACCTTTCTTTGGAACACAAAGTAAGCTTATTCGAAGAGATCCAAAGAAGACGGAAGACCGTATATTCAATAGTTTCGGAGATAAACATTTTATTTGTGAAGCTGGTTTTCGTAAAAATCGGCAAAACTGTAAACTTTGAGGAATTGTATTCTTTAAATAATTTCAAAACTAGAAAAGGGATAAACTTTAAACTCCTGCTGGTTTCATATGGACAAAGTTATTTTTCAATATCATCAAAATCTCTGACATCGACGTACAAAAGTGATCGGTTGGCGTGGTATACCCGAATGAAATTGGTAGGACTCTTCGTTTTCCTCGCTTTTAATGGGAATTATAGCATGATAATGTTGTTCGAGGTAAAGAAACAGGCGTCTTTTAATACAAACTAACATACTGATTTTTAAGGGTGTTTATTATTTCCATCCAGAAAAGTCTTTCCTTCTTTATTAATAAATTCTAAAGGGAATCTACTTCTTCAAAATTATAGTTGATTATTTTAATAAATTGTTACTATAATTTCGAATCTACACGCTTTTAATTTTGTATTTTTCTCATTTTTTCTGTACCTATGAAGGATTACAAGAAGAGAATGAACTGTTTTGTTTCTTACATTCCTTGATACCTACTCTGTTTCTATAATTATTATAGTTATTTTATTTAGTTGGTGTTTAGTATTAATTGGTGTTACTGGTCAATTTTTTATATTCAATTCAGTGTCCACTCTACTTTGCTGGTCGAACAAGAGACCTATTTGCATGAATTTTTTCTGGAACTATTGTATGGATTTTAATAGTTTTCTTTAAATATTTATTATTCCTTGCTGTATTGAATTGTATTTTTCATATTTCCAAAATGTAATTACAAATGTGTGGATTTAAGTTGCAAATTTAAAAACCAGTTTTCGAATTTTACAAATTCATAAAAAAAAAACGGTTTTAAACCCTTTTTTAAAAAACCGACAAACCCTACACTAAACCTTACATTCCTCTCCTCCCCTCAGCACAACACAATCCGAAACAGAATTTTAAACAAGCACAAACTCTGCACGATCTGTATTAACATTTTATTAGCGACAGCTGCAAGAAATGGAATGGCACCTTAAAACGGCAGCATGTTTTTTCCGTTTGTATGCTTGATTGTCAAGCTCGGCAGGTGGGCGGAAATGTTTCTTATAGAGCTTTCGGGAAAATGCGGTTCACGTTTAAGAGCCATTTTCGGAGATAATCCGGGTCAGAAACCTCTACACTCGACGAAATTATTTACTGCGAAGTTCCAGGGGATTATCTGAACGAGGGGCAATATCGAAATTAAGGAAATACTCGAACGGCTTCTACCAGGGAGACATGATGAATCGTCCAGGTCATCGATATACCCCAGGGAATATTTGTCAGACTTGCGAGTAATTGCCGAAACTCCAACATTCAACGAAGCATTAATCACGACTCCCAAATGTATTCTCGTTGGCTCACAAACTTACCGTTAAAGTAGAGTCAAGCAGTTTTATACTTCGCATTATTTGGTTATTTTCAATTACCATAATAATTCAAAATATTTAAAGTCACGACCAATGACTATATTGTGATCTATGACTATTAAGAATAATAGGCTACTAGGTTCTAAGGTCACGTTTAATTGGATCTTTGATAAATAATCCACCCTAGACGTACGGCTGATTAATGTTATATCAATAAATATTGACTTCGTTTTCGACAAATTAGCCATACAGTCAGTCCATAATTATTTACCTTTATCAATAGCGTACCGCTGACGCACAATTTGCTGTTTGACGTGTAGTTATTAACGTTACCTTCGCTGCTATACGTATAGTCTACGCAGATTCCCCAACAAATGTGTCATAATTACAGTGATAACGACGTAGAACTAAGGAAACCACGTGCGTTATCATGCAATTACAAAGTGGAAGGTAGGGGAGACCGGGGCAGGTTGTAACAAAAAAGTTTTCACAGTTTTCTCTCGAAAGTGTTTTACTCAATCAGGAAATAATTTGTGTGATTTACTACTTACATATGTGGTGAACTAGTTGCGTGAAAGTACGTGACAAAATCTTGGACAAATCTGAACCTTTGTTACAATCTGCCCCAGTCCGGGGTAAATTGTAACACATCTGTTTTACTTATTTAAATACAAATATGAACACAAATAAACATTTCTAAAAAATATAAATGAAAACACAGATCATTATTAAACATTTGATATACACGAGTTAAGGCAGGATACCACCTTTGCACTTAAAAAAAATTGAAATTTTTTTTTGTTCTCAAAGTACTCTTTCAAGTGTATAGAATCGAAATTCATTCATTAGAAAGGTGGCCGGAACCTTTTTCTTGTGTAAAAACCGGATTGGAGCAGATATATAAATCTAGGGTAAATCCGGGACACGCGGTCGACCTAATATAAAATGGCTATTAAAACTGATATAGATATTACTTATTTTATCAGAACAAACCTAATATGTTCAGAATTTTATGCCGATTCAGAAAAACTGGTCGATATTTGCTTTAAGACAATATTTACTGTAAATCGGGTTGAAAACTGAAGTCATGACATCTGACCACCTCTCCCGAGGTGCCGGGAGAAATGGTTTTCGTCGTTGGCAGAGACCACTCACATAATTATTCATGGAAAATTAACAAAGGATAAAGCAAAATTATTTATGAGTGAATACAACTACGGATTCCTTGATATTTAATTTGTTTACGCTAAACAAGTAAAGAACACATCAAAGAAAAAGTGAATTACCTACTGGCGATTAGCAAGGCAAATGAATACAAAAGTGAATAAATAAACTAAATAAACAAAAATATTATTAAAATAATAATAAAAAATAAAAAAAATAAACAAAAATAATAAAAAAAATCATAACTCGACCATCTCACCTTTCTGCAGCGAGACATGGTCTTCTCGTTAGCTTTGAGAGGAAGAGTTAATATGGCCAAATTCTTCGGCTGCATTGTCCCTCAATGTCTCTACTATCTTATTATTCCAAACATTAAAGGAAAATAAACTTAGAAGTATATTTTAAATACGATTCTGTACAACCGCTGTTTGACAAAAGAGGTTAAATGTAACATCAGTTTACCTTTTATAGCCTATAAATCCAGAAAACCACAGAAGGAATCAAAATAACGCTATTCATTCAACTATTTGGCTTCTAGAGAAGTAATTGGTCTGCACTTTAATGCATTTTTACGTATAGACTCTGAAATATAGCGACACGACCAACTCTCCGGCCCGACCGCGTCTCCCGGATTTACCCTATATAAAACTTTAAACGCGTTTTTCTCGAAACGATGTTTTCCAAATCAGCGTGTCAGATTACTCCTACAATTTTCATCGGATTGACTTGAAACTTTGCACAATTCTTCCGATTGGTGTAATCTAACGATGTACGTAGGACTTTTGCTGTAGCGTTGTTATTTTTCTTTTGGTGCGCAATTTTATAAATTTTTTTAAACTTTTTTACCCTAAAAAATTGACCTTTTCGTTAAAATGGCCGCCATTTTCTTAAAAATCGAAATTTCGTAAAATCCCTACGTACAGCATTGAACAATATTGTTGTTAATAGGGACATTCTTTGGTTTCTTTTCTAAGAGCCACGTACAGAGCGGAATTTGACACGCCGTCTAACGATGTTTCTCCAAAGGAGTGTATTTTGGCGCCACCTACAAGAGATTATTTTTTACTTTTTCAGTTTCAAAAAATGTGTAATTACAGATTAAAGTTACATTAATGAATGACTGAAACCGATTTTGTTTCTGCGCATTCTTTGTATGCAAAAAAAATTCATGAAAAACGCCTCCAAAATCGCAGTCAAAGGTGGTATCCTGCCTTAAGCAATCATTGCATATTCATATGATTCTATCAAAATCTTCTTCTGAGCTTTCTTTACTTTTGCCTTCATACTTTTTTTCTATTTTTTGGATTCTCGATTGTTCTATTGTTCGTCTAGAGCATCTTTTTTCGGTGTGTCAGCAAATAGCTTGCTTTATCACCATTTGGGGCGGAGTAAGTATAGTAACTGTCGCAACTAAATCGACTAAGTATAGTAACATGTTACAATTTACCCCGAAGTCGAATTTTTGCGTTTTATTTGAGCAAACGAGAAACTAAACATCAAATCACTAAAATGCGTGCACATAATAATAAACCAATGTGTACCGATTCGTTTGCGACAAAGAAACAAAAATTCAAACGGTTCCTAATGACGGTTAATTGAAATAAAAGTGCTAAGACAACATTTACTTACGTGCTCTGAATACTAAAATTCTGGGATATTACCACAAAATGAATACATAACGCTCGTTTGTGTCACTAAAATCGACGGTGCTAATATCGTCAAGCAGCTCTCGCATGCTGTGAGTTACCAGATTTGTCGTTCAAAAGATTTTACTTATGTTACAATGTACCCCGTGTTACAACCTGTCCCGGTCTCCCCTACTATATTTTTGTTGGCTTGCATGTAAGAAATGAAGAATAGGCATCTGTGAGAACAGAAGCTTAAAAGTTGTGACATACGAAGTTATATTCATAAAAATGTTATTATAGAACTGTAGCATTTGAGAAACATTAAGAAGTTCGTTGTACGTGTTTCGTGAATTCGACTTTCAAAATTAATTTGCATGATATATGTATTACGTGATAATTATGTAAGAATTATCAAGGTAAGACAGTCGGTCGTATTATGTAATGAAAGTATTTTAATTGGTTGGATTACAGTGGTTCTGTAATCGCCTAAACCAAAGATTTTGTTGTTTTAAATAATGATATTAAAATGGCAATTAGTAATATGTGCATTTATATGTTCGAGGGTGAGTATTTTTAAATTTTAAACGTAATCGTCAATTTTTCTTATTAATTTTAGTATTAACAAACAGTGTTTGTTAATTCTTACTATTATATGTTGCAAAATTTGTATTCGAAGTTTTAAAAATTGATATAAATGAATTCAACTTCTGCAGTCAATAAAAAGTACTAATACATACGAAGCTACTACGATAAAATTTATTCTTAATATATATACTCCTCACATTAATTAATGGGGAACACCACTGTGACAACCGGAAAAATTAGCCCATTTTTAAGATTTTTTTAAGTAATAACTTACAGTTTTATTATAAAATTGTTATTACCTATCTTTAGAACAATGTCTTAAGAGACTATAAAAAAAAAGTAATAGAAAAACATGCATAGATTTCCATATACAGTTAATCTCCTACACCCCTCACAAGAAAAACATAGGTCGCTTATCGAAACGATATCTCTGGAACGGCAACTCTGAAATCAAATTTTTTTTTAATATAATCGGTATGAGTGTAGTTTCCGTAGTGTGTACCGATTTTTTGATCGAAAACATATTTTTTTAAATACGCTCGAAAAACTATTAATTTTTTTGCCGATTTTCGAAACTTTTTCTTCCCAAGCGCACCATTTTTACAAAAATAATTTTTTTTAAAAATCGGTACGCTCAACGGAAACTACACTCATACCGATTATATTAAAAAAAAAAATTGATTTCAGAGTTGCCGTTCCAGAGATATCGTTTCGATAAGCGACCTATGTTTTTCTTGTGAGGGGTGTAGGAGATTAACTGTATATGGAAATCTATGCATGTTTTTCTATTACTTTTTTTTTATAGTCTCTTAAGACATTGTTCTAAAGATAGGTAATAACAATTTTATAATAAAACTGTAAGTTATTCCTTAAAAAAATCTTAAAAATGGGCTCATTTTTCCGGCTGTCACAGTGGTGTTCCCCCTTAAGGGATCACCTCTAGGAACCCGGAAAATAGGGGCTGGTTCAAGTGCTCATAACTCCGGCAAAAATAGTCGTGTCGATATTTTAAAAATATTATTTTAAAGTGTGGAATCTCTACTTTCAGTTGCGTTTTTCAAATTTTAGCTGTATTTCTTTTCGGCAAAGTTATAGCGATATAAAGAGCACTTTGTCAGTTTAAAAAAATTTCTGCAAATTTGCGATGTTCCATAGGAAGAATGAAAATCTTTACACACATTCTATTACATTCTATTTTTTGAAGAAAAAATGGAATTTGTGCAATTTTTAAGCATATTTTCGAAAGGCCATGGTAAACCGAAATGTTAACCGCATCGAAAAAGCAAACGATATATTTTTTAGAGGAAAGACTTCTTTCTATTGCCTTTTTATGAACGTTCTACGATGATTCCTTCGCTTTCTAGAAGCAATTAATGTAAAAAAAAACGATTTTTGCTTCAAATTTGAGTAACTCAGCCAGAAAAATCACCCAAAAAAATGGATTAGTCTGTTTTTACACAGGAAAGTGGTCACTTTCGATTGATGTAAATGAAATATGTGTAAAAAATTTTATTCTCCCCGTGGAACATCGCAAAGTTACAGGAATTTTTTCAAAATTTCCAAAGTGCTCGTTGTATCGCTATAATTTTGCCAAAAAGCAACACAGCTAAAATCTAAAGGAAAAAAAAAACTAAAAGTAGAGATTTCGCACTTTCAAACGATATTTTCAAAATATCGATACGACTATTTTTGCCGGAGTTATGACCATGTGAACTTGCCCGTATTTTTCGGGTTCCTAGTGGCGATCCCTTAATTAATGCGAGGAGAATAAATGCATCGGTATTATAACGATATGAGTTCAGGCTAATATCTATCCAGAATTATAAACTAACTCGTAACGAATATAAATAATTATTAAATTTTACCAAGTTGTGTGGATCTCATGATAATAACCAGTGATAAGTAAGATGAACATAAATGAGCCACTTAATTTTTTCAGGTAAAATCTATACCGATTTTATTTCACTTTATATATTTCTACTATTAGAGGAGATAAAAAGGAATACTTGACCCTTGAAAATAAATGTTAGAAAATCACACCCCTTCCTTAAGTAAAGGTAAAATTCACTACAATTGGAAAAATAACAAATAATTTGATATACTTTCAGGTAATACTCATATTACCACTGCTAAATTTCGCATATAATAAACATTTGGAATTACTAAGTAGCACTCTAATCACTGTAATTGCGGTGATCGAATTCAGTAATGCAAGATTATTAAAGATTTTATGATATTTCATAGTTAGATAATTGAATGTCACAGGAGAAAAACATGGCTGTGCTTTCAGTACCATTCTTCAATGAAATGCCGGAGTCTATTTTTTAAAGTATAACTTTGAGCATTAGCGTCACGTATACTTGCAGATGTAATTTTCTTCCGCGGAATGGAAACGTAAAGGAAATAAAGTTTTGTTTATTCGCTCCAAGCTTTCCCCATCGGCTGCGTCTGACAGACAGCGGATTGTTGCCCAGACCAGCTATTACGTTTCGCTACGTAACCAGATACCATTTCGTATATTCGCGTAATTAACATAAATTCAACATAAAGTAAGGCGAAGGTGCACCCTCCCAGTCTAATCTACCGTTAAATTGCAATCTTCTATTCCGTTAAGTAAACTTTAATTAATTTAATTCCTATGAGACACAACTTCATGGTCTGCGAATAAAGTTTCAACGAGGGGCGCTTCGCTTAAACCAGTCACACGTGCAGTAATCGCCTCTGAAGTGTTCCGTATGGTGAATTTACTAAAATTCTCCCCGACACTTTCCCTACAATAAATTTAAACTGGGAAGTTTCAAGCTGCTATCTTCCACTAACGTATTTTTCATCACGTCCGAAGATAAAATAACAAATAACGGATCAGTACTAATCATGCCCATGTAAACTTGATCAATAATATAGTAAAAAGTAAAAAATAATTATTGTCTTGTACTACAATTTCGATGGCTAGGTATATGTGACTTTAATTAAAAAGTTAAGTAAAATCGTTTGACTTAAAAATTATTTTTTATATATATTATTTTCTTTTTAGTCTTTGTTTTGCAAACAATTTTTTTTCTTATGAATTCTCCACTCAAATACCACTTAGTCAATTTTTAACAAATTACAATTAATTTTTATTTTTTAACAAATTACAATTAATTTTTAAAAACTTACAATTATTTTTATCAAGTTTCAAGTAGATTGGATTTGTGGAAATGGGTTAAAATTGTAGGGAATGCACTTTTTCACCCCCTCGGGAGTGAGTTTTTCTAAACTTTGTATTGTCATCATAACTACGTACGCCTGCATAGTATCAAGTCGATTGAATCTGTGGAAGTGAGTTAAAATTGAGTTACAAGATTTGAACCAAAGAAACAAACAGACAGAGGAGTGAAGTTAAATAAAATCGTTTATTCGTATAGTTGTCATATAGTGTCAAACATATGAAATCAGTTACATGGTTATAATGGGTTTTCGTTTAAATAAATGTATCAAATGATGTTAGGGTAACTTGTCCATGTTGTCAATGTCTGATTTTATTAGTGCATCAGTTAAAAGTAAGTAGGTATCATTTTTTATCAATACCTGATTGTGTTTTTATTGCATCTGGAAAACGCCTTGACACTTATTTTCACAATTAATTTCTATATTCAATTTCACCATTTCTATTCTTACAGAATTATATGTATCAGCTTTAAAGATAGCAGTTAATAAAAGTTTAATATTTCTTTAACTGTTTACAATTAATCTATCCAATCTAAGAGATTGAATTTCTCTTGAATGAAATTTTAATTAAAAACCAGTCATTAATTTTTACGTACACAAACTTTCCTTTCTAACATTTTACGACTGACTTATTCATTTAAACCACTATTATTGTCAATAAGGAAAAAATTATACATTTTGATAAGTAGTTTTAAAAATCGCAAAGATTCAGATTTACCATAATTTATAATATGTCAACAAAATAATAACATATGAAAGAGTAATAAGTCTTCTAAACATAACATGTAAAACTGCATATCTACAGTTACAAATCTTACTCAAACTCTATTTATACATATGGCATCAACACTTTTGAGTCCACAAGCTACATCAACTACGGTACACATGGACAAAACGTTGACTTGTTGGTAAAACTGACCACCAAATCCATTTCTTTTAAAAAATGAGATTTTGGTCTGTGCCAAGTGCATTATCTTTTAGTAAAGACCAAAATCTCATTTCTTAAAAAAGTGAACTTGGTCAGTTTTACCAAGCCAACGAAATATTTAGCCTAATCGCTAAGCTTTGTTTAACTGGAAGTCTACTGAAGAAAAAATATATTTATAGGTGTCATATTGCAAAGGATAACTTTAGTTCATCAGGTACTTCGCACTGTCTATAGAAAGCTTGAAAAGCATGCATAATTACCATGCGATCACGTACTATGAACATGTTCGCGCATTTCGATTGGTCACGTTCGATTCCTGATACTTAACCCTGCAACACGTGTGCGTGACCAAACTATTGGATTTTGGGAATTGCCATTGTATTATGCTAAAACAATATGGCCTTATGGATGTGCCAATACTTACATCGAGGCGTAAAGTGACTGTAAACACACATTTGTAGTAGTTCTGATTATCTACTTTGCATCTGTACATAGCCGCATGAGATATTATACAAAAAATGCATAGGATCAGTAGTTTCAATATTTACAGATGTTTGTGTACTGAATCGCGCGGTGTCAATATTTTCGTCAAGCACAATTCCAGACTGCTTCGAAGGTAATCAGTTGGGGTTTTGTTTTTAATCATGAAAGCGTACGTCGGCGTCGTAGTGTCACGTCCCAGCCCCACCATGGGATCGCGACTGCTAGAGCACGCGAACGCCACCAGAGGTCTAACCTTCCAAACTCTTTCTCGCAAGTGTTAGGTCTCAGTCGCGTTCGTATATATACAAGTTCCGTCGCCGTACGGCTACGGCAGTAGTGGTGGAGAATTATCGATAGTCGTGACTATCGATAATGGTCGATAGTAATCGATAGTTTGATCCCTACTATCGATAAATTATCGATTGTTTCCGAAACGTCAATTCACTATCCCAGATAGCACACCTCGTCTTAGAGACGTCTAGTTTAGGTCTATTTTAGGTCTGAACGTCTTGATTTGTAACAAGATGTCTTTAAGACGTCTTTAAGACTTTACCAGACGTTGTGCTATCTGGGATTATAAGCGTATATATTGAAAAAAAATTAACAACAGTTGAATATAATTGATGTTCAACGCCAAATAAAAAAGAATGCAAAATAAAGAATATAGGAAGTGCTTAAAAAAAATAGTGTACGAAAATAACCATTGATTTTTATTTAAAAAAAACAATTAAGTCCACATTTTTTTATTTTATCCTGGACCTCTTTTCAGAAACGATTTGTTTAGTTTTACTGAAAATTCTTTCAGACTCTACAGAAGTCGCTGGAATACAAAGGTATTTTCTGCATAAATCTGACAGTGGTTGCTGTTCTTCACTTTCCTAAAAATATTACAATAGTTATTATTTTAAATTTAACAATTATTATCAAAATAATAAACATTTTAAATAGCAAGTTACCTTCCAATATAATAAGGGATCTGTATTCTCTGGAGAATTATTCTTCTCCAAATACTGTCTCTTACGTATAATGACGTCAGCTTGGACACTTTTTGATTTCATTTTATTGCGGTCGCTAATAAATGAAAAAAGTGATTTCTTCTTGGGTGAAATCTTTTCTGGAGAATTTGGTTCGTTTTCACTCGTTTTTTTCATTAAAGCGTGCATCTCCTTCTCAAGAAACAGCGCAGCTTGATTTGCATTTTCATTTGCATGAAACAAATTTCAATCGATTTTGGGATACCCCAAAGATCGAAACAAAAAATGGCTGCCGCTGTCGAGTCTCGAGACTCATGACGTGGATAGCGTCATGACATGAACAGAATGGAAGTGGGGGGAGAAAACTATCGATCACCATCGATAGTCATATAAAAATATCGATAGCTTTCGATATTAAAAACTATCGATAATTATCGATAGTATATCGATAATTCTCCACCACTATACGGCAGGGTCCGTCGACTGGAGCCATATTGATGATGAGTGCGGCTGACGGTCCCAAGATGAAACGCCGCGCACTCCTTTTCTTCCTCGAAGGGAGGAAAACCCAGTTAAAAACGCCAAACCCACCCGCCCTGCTTAGTACTCCGTTGCGCGTAACCTGGCCTTTTTTAAGCCGTGTCCCCACTGCGTCTCAGCGAATTTGCCAATCGGCAAGGCCGCCGCCCACAATCAGTAGTGCGAACCAACTGGTAGGGGAGAGGCTTGCAGGTTGCCACCCCTGCTGTATTTCGACTTTCTAGCAGTGTCATAACCTCAACTCTGACTCACATCGACGTTAAAAGAGTAGTTGTCACTATTTATTAACCTCTGGAGCGGACAGACGCAATAACACTGTGTTTGCTGAGCGAAGTGTGATATAGTGTTTGTCAAGAAATTGAATTATTGAAATTGTGTGTTTTCCCTGTGCTCGTAAATTGAACATTTTCATCGACAATTCAAGGTAACTAGGCTAAGTGTGGGTATTACTGCGGACTTTTAAGGTAGGTTAACTTTAGAACCCTCGATACGGCGTTCAAATGAAAGAAAGTTCCTCCTTCTTTTTCTAAAAAAAAGGTGGTACCTTAATAATTCCATAAAAAAATATAAGGGCGGGGTAATAAGCACAGTTAATTAAAAACAAAGAGATTTGTCGATCAATGTCATTGCAGGAGTTACTGCGGACATGCATGTATTACTGCGTGCCTGTTACTAACGAAATACCAGTTACTGCGCATGTATTACTGCGGTCTGATGTCAGGCGAAACATAACCTTAGTAGAAATATGAAGGTTAGGTATAAGGTTATGGTCACGTTGTCACGTAAGTGAAACGGTCGGAAGAAAGGTTAGGTTGCGCAGTCGTTGGTCCGCAATAATACATGCATATGGTGTAAAGTACTGCACCTAATACTGCGGTGAGAAATAAAAATTAAAACTAAAATGTAGACGACTGATTTACTGTTTTTCTGAAAAAATAGCTCTTATTCTATCGAGCAATAACGCTACATTACATGTATTACTGTTAATAACAAAAATATAAATGTTTTTCAAGTAGGTGTTCATGACCGCCATATCGGGAATCGACCGAAGTTTCGCCTTGACGAATTTCAAATTGCGATAAAAGAATTAATAATAACTTTGCTGTACATATATATTAATAATTATCTGTTATAGAGTTGAAAATAATTTTATCAATAATTTTCAAGAGATTATATAGTCTCCAACATTAAATATGATCTGTTTTAGAATATCCGCAGTAATCGGGGCATCCGCAGTAATACCCACACTTACCCTATTCGTACTGTGTGTTTTTTTTTATCTAGTTTACATATGCCAAACAGATTTCCAAAAATATCATGAATTGACCATTTTTGCTCATATTTTCCAAAAATGCGTCGGAATGCAAATTGCCACCTTTTTTGGCTTGCAGGTTGCCACCTCTCTCTTTCCCGCTTGTTTACACTCAAAGGTCATTTTTCATGATTATGTGATGTTTACTATTGTCATTGAGTTTGAAGTGAAGTGTTTTAGCAGGTCAAGAAAATCTGAACGCGGCATTAAGGATTTTGAAGCGTTGCTCGACGCAATTAAAGCAATCAAAGTCAACAATAAATCAAGGAAGAGCACTGCAAAGGCATACAACATCGATATGCGAAGCTTTACTGGAGTTTTTTTTACACTTTCAGCAATTTTTCTAGGGGTGGCAATCTGCAAGCCAAAATTTCAAGGAGTCAATTTTAGATACTTTCGAGAATTTGCAGTATAATTTTTCTTTTTCGAGAGTTTACATGATTTCTAGCTCAGGATTGTAGCTCTACACTTCCTCTTTCCAACTTACACCATAAATCAACGATACGTTAATTTTATGACGAGTTATGATCAAAAAAGCTAAGGGGTGGCAACCTGCAAGCCTCTCCCCCTAAACGTGTGCGTTTCTCGGCTTCTTGGCTCACATGGTTTGAAAATTTGAACGCATTCCGATCGATTTAGCGAGCGGCCTTGTTGATTGGCAAATACCGATGCAGTGGGGACGCGGCTTTAGAGATTATAGTTACGCCGGAGGCGGTGGGGCAACATCCCTTCCTTGTCCAGGAACGGCGGTTCTGGACGTTGCAGTAAGTACACCTATTATATGTTAACTGTGACTTGTAGAGTGTAGACATATTAAACTGCTTCTCATTTGATGAACATGCCTACACCGTTTACACCTTCGATGAGTTTCTTAGTCAGGATTAGACGAGTTCTGTGTGAGCCTTATGTTAGAGACGATTTCTGCATTGGTATCGTGGTAATCGGTTAAAGGAAAACTATGGAGTCCCTTCCAGAAGTGGAATTTCGAGTAGAAGAAGTGTGAGGCGCTATTGGTCAGAGGCGTGTTTAAAGCGGAGTGTTTTGAGTGATATAGGAAAAGGAAAAATTCAGGACCTTTCTCTTGAACTGGGGCTATATTTTTCGGCCGGTCATTGCGACTGGCGGCAACGTGTACGGAACAAAAAGAAGTTCACTTGTTTATATTAATAATGACCCTATTTCTGTAGACTTAGAATTGTTCCTCCAAGAGTCTCAGACTTATAAACCAGGACTGACAGACCGAGTGTTTGCAAGACGAAGCTAATAATTTATTATAAAACCTTCCTAATCTTCTATCGCAATTTTTTCTCTTCAACATTCCATATAAATCAGATTTATTAATACCACCAAAATAACATCACTGCTAACAAAGGTATATCACCCGATTGATACTCTCAGCTTTGGTTCAAACTCTGCACACGCGTGGAGCATCGGAAAAAATTACATACCTATTTTCTATAGCTGCCCAAATTTATGTTCACGGGATGAAAAGAGCCCTCAAAGTTGGGGATGGAAAATGTAAATTATTTTTCGACCCTCCACATGTGTGCGGAGTTTGGTCAAAATCTGAGCGCATCAATTGGCTGATGCTTCTTGTAATCCCATGGAAGGGCACAAGAAGCCCACAACTTTCCCTCTGGTATCGCACAATATCGTCACTGGGTATTCGCGAGAAAAGAGTAAATGATGGAAGCGGTCTTTGTCGACCCCTGAAACTAGCAAAAGCAGTACACTTCTCAGGCGTGACTCCTGTTGGGTTGCATTGCAACGCGTGTCTTATTAAGTCTGACCTCCGGTAAGAAAGAATGATAGATGGCGCCAAGTTACGTTTTCATCCGTGTGACGTTATTTGGCCGCGATGGCCCCGAAACCAGGTGGACGTCAATGACAGCAACCAACAGGGAAACCAATAAAACACACGTGGCGATAAATCGCGCGTGGTCGCACGGGCGTCGTCGAGCGGGCAATAATGGGTGCCTCGTGGCCGGGCAAGCCGTCCTGTAGGCGGAAACCAGGAAGGGTTACTTTCAGGTCCCGCGTATAGCGAGACTCTAGTGCGGTTGCTCGTTCGTCCGGAAGCAGCGGTGTACTGGGCCACCGGTTGATCTATTGCACGTCGTTCTAACCTGCGCCACTCGTGCAGCTCTTGCAAAACTGGTCGCTACGGATGAGAACCGTTTGACCAGCTTGCCATTATTAATGTATTAGGTCATCCAATAAGTAAGACGGGTTTTCTGTGGAGCGAGCTTATAACAATACAGGGTGTCCCGCTAGTCATTGGTCTCCTTACAGGAGATGATTAGGGAGGTAAAATGAAGAAGCTTCGCTATTTCCTTATCTACATTAAGAAACTCAGTTTTGTGTATACTGGGTGATTAATATTTATTCATTTTTTTTCATCCCTTTATGTTATTCTCTTTGGTGTTTAGTATTTCAATTTCAATTTTTAATTTTACCTGATTTGTTTGTTTTCTATATTGTGTATTTTCATGTTATTATAATGTGCCAAAGGATTGTTATCCCGTAATAAATAAATAAATAAATAATCATAGTGTCTACTTAATAGGTAAAAAATAGATTATTTTAGTCTTGCATACCAAGAAGGCTGCATGAAGAACATCCAAATGACTTGACCACTTATTAATAAACAAGTAATTACGGTTAAATACGCATTTAGATACGGACTAATGCAAAAGTATGTACATGCTAACCACCAACTCGTTGAAGCAATGTACCGAATGTTTTTAGAAAAAAAGACAAATTGTACATTTTCAAGAGGTTAATAAAAAAAGAGGAACAAAAAGCGTCCCATATCACCTCGTTTCATTTCCACACTCACTTCACATCTGCATTCAGCAGAATTGCTAACCATTTAAAAAAAAACCCAGTCTGGTAATTGGCATGCATTTTCTACTTACTGAAGGGAAACGTGCAGCATTGTATTTTATAATATTACAAAATTATCGCACAACGGTAGTTATGAACTGTCATATGAATTAAATACAATAGTTAATGTGGTAAAATGATGTCTTTTTCACAGTGCGGGTATAATAAACAGATGCAGGCAAAATTGCGTTATTAAAATATGAAAAATTTTATCATTTTTCTATTAATACTAGTGGATTATTGGTCGAATGCTAAATGCGTAACACTAAAAAGAAAATGTATTACAACTATTAAAATGTGATGCATCAAATGCACAAAAAAACTGTTCCTACATTGCGAAAAATACCAGGATATTATAATAATTGTGACGCGGCTGACGTAGAAACGTGACATGAAATGAATGTAACTTTACCGAATTGGATGTGCTAAAAGATTTCTGTGACTTAAACGTTAAAAATATTTGGGATTCATGAATGTTTAATTAAATCGTATTTAAATTTATTATTCCTTGTTTCTAATGTTAATATTTATATTCTCTATTTCAAAATTTATTTAAATTAAAATAAAAATGTAAGTGTTTTGTTATTCGAAAATTCACTTATCTTCAAACAGGCGTTCCCCGATTATTTCGGATGAATAAATAATCGGATGAATAAATAATGAAGCATAAAACTGATTTACGTTGCGCGCTGGTGTTAATCCAAAATAAACTCCAATTAATTATCAAGTCACTGTACAAGCGTGTGATTTCTTACCCACTTCTAAGATAAATATTTCGCTTCCGAAAATTTGCACAGCATCATCCAACGTCCCTGGAATTTTCAATGTACCTCTTCCCTCCCGGAAACTTATTTCAGTTTTACTTTCCCAAGGCGGAACCGAGTTTCTGCGTTTCCTTTCAGCGGTCGTTTTCCTTGACTCCAACTGAAACTGCCTAACCTCGCGTTCCAGTCGGAGTAGGGAAAAATTGTATTGTTGTTATTTGTTTGAAAACCATTCCACGATAACACTATATGTGCGATTTAAACGTGGTGGACATTCATCATCACTCGTCTGCACGTTGAATTATTTGTTTTGCTAAACTGACATTCTGGGATACAGTATTGCACGAAACAAATTTTTGTATTTTAATATAACGCGAATAACTAAAAAATATATGAAGTACGTTTTTTTTTAGTGGTCACGGTTGACTCTGATGTGGTTTTGATTTTTTAAGATTGTTCGAAGTACGGGATAGAGCTGTAAATATTCGAATAAGTAAGAGTTTTCGAATATTCGAAGATTCTTGATAAATTTGGAACTTTATCGATCTTTGGTAAATTTTTGAACTTCAAATTCCTATTCGGTACAATCCGAAATTTGATCACTCCGAATATTCGAATACTCCTAATTATTCGAATATTCGAATACTCCTAATTATTCGAATATTCGAATACTCCTAATTATTCGAATAATCGAATACTCCTAATTATTTGAATATTCGAATAGGTAGGTACTCTTAATTATTCGAATAATCGAATACTCCTAATTATTTGAATATTCGAATAGGTAGGTACTCTTAATTATTCGAATATTCGAATAGGTAGGTACTCTTAATTATTCGAATATTCGAATAGGTACTCCTAATTATTCGAATATTCGAATAGGTACTCCTAATTATTTGAATATTCGAATAGGTACTCCTAATTATTCGAATATTCTGAATAATCTGAGATTCGAATTCTCTGGTATTCGAATACTTAGATTATTCGAATATTCGTTACAGCCCTAGCACGGGTGTGCGAGTAGGTACTCGATTTACTCGAGTACTCAAATTTCGAGTCGAATAATGATCAGTCGGTCAAGCCGAGTCGAGCTTTGAATTTTCCGAGCTGCTTGAAATTGATGAACTGTTTTAAAAATATGCGAGCTGCTTGAAAAATTCAAACGGCTCGAATATTCGAGCCCTTGTTAGGCTCGAGTTACTTGGAAATACATTTTCTCCTCGAAACTTTTCGAATTACTAAATATATTCGAACAAATCTTCAGCTCTCGAGTTGCTCGTAAATATTCGAATACATATATACATGGGTGAGTTCTTAATTGTCTCACAACATAGTCTCATATGCGCTCTATGAGATTAAAATTCGGTGACTGACAGGCCAGATAAAATAACATTAACGTTTTCTTCTGCTAAAAATGCTTTAATTAATTGTCGTGTTGAAACCAGGGACTTAATACCGGTATAATGCTCATACCGGTATTTCGCCAATACAGCTATACCGAAACCGATATCATACCGAAAAAGATAAATACCGAAACCGATATCATACCGAAAAAGATAAATACCGAAAACAATCGGTTTTCGGAATTACCGGTAACCGAAATAAATACCGGTATTTTTTCGGTACTCTTCTCGGTGAACACCGAAACCTACCATGTTACTGAAAAGAATACCGAAAAAATACCGGTATTTATTTCGGTTACCGGTAACCTTTTGTTTTCGGTATTTATCTATTTCGGTATGATATCGGTTTCGGTATAGCGAAATACCGGTATGAGCGTTATACCGGTATTGAGTCTCAGACGAAGATACAACCGAAAAATACCGGTATAATACCGGTATTTTACGTACCGGTAGGAGTCCCTGGTTGAAACTAGGGCTAGGGCCTATTTGAATAATTCAATATTCGAATATTTTACAGGTATTCGAATGCTGCGAATAAACTTCGAATATTTGAGTATTCGAATGTTCTTATTCGAATATTTGAGTATTCGAATGTCATTATTCGAATATTTCAGTATTCGAATATTTACGTAATCGAATATTTCAGTATTCGAATATTTCAATATTCGAATATTTAAGTATTCGAATATTTCAGTATTCGAATACTGAGTTATACTTAAATATTCGAATAGTATTTGGATGCTTGGATATTCGAATTATATTCGCCAAATAATTGGGCAACTGAAGTATTCGAATATTCGAATACCGAAAAATTCGACAAATAGTCCTAGCCCTAGTTGAAACAACCAAACATTCTTTCTTGCGCGAATGACAACGTATGATTTTCTCCTATTCTTCATCGCAGCTTCACGAAGTTGGTACCAATGAATTCCCGAGATTCTCCTGATCGGAATGAGTCCAAACGCTCCGGCCCCGCACCGTGCGAGCCTTACCTCTCTGTATGCGCACAGTTGCACTCAATAAGTGCACAGACATCCGGGGTTTACTGCGGCAGTTGTGAACCCAGACATTGCGCGAGCAAAATGCTACTACTAGAATTTATTCCGATGTTCCAGACAGCGAAACATATTTCCCATCGTTGGAATGTCGAGTAATTTCCGACTCCTCCGTCTTGATTAATATTATTTGACAGGCGGACGTGCAGACACGCCGAGAGGAAAAAGGACAGGATAGTCAATGTCGACGTTGATGCCCGTAATCGTGCAAGAAGGTACATCAATGCGAAGCAAATTCAATATTTACTGGTTGGAGGGACCCCAGTAATTTAGTGACAGAAAACGAACGTCCAATGAGGAGAAATAGAGGAGATGATAAAATTCAATTACGCAAATTGAAGCAGCCTGGACGAAATGTTCCGCGAGATTTAATGTCGATAACTTCGACGGGACTTCGATTCCATCGTAAAAGTCCCGTGGCGTCTAATAAGTTGAAGTATTGAGAATGAAAATTCTATAAGAGGAATGGCATACGGGTGAGCTCGAAAAGAAGTATAATTGAAGTAAGCGTTGTAGGTAGGGGTTGCAATCTCGCGTTATTTTCAATCCCGCGGGATTAAGGATTTGGTTGTTACATCCATATACATTTAATAAGGAAACAAATTAAAATCATAATTCAATAATTATTTTTTATTACAGAAATTTTTTAGTCTCCTGTTCTCAAAGTATAAAATAATACATTTTCAACAATAATAATCAAATATTCATATTACAAAACAAAATTTTAATTTGTAGAATTTTGAAAATATGATCTCAAAAAGCAAAGACTATTAATTGTTTCATCTCCCAGGCTGCTCCTTAAGTCATTACAAAGATATCCTGCGGCGGAAAAAGCTCGTTCAGCCTCTACACTTGTAGGGGTAATAGTCAAGAAATATTCGTACGCCATGCGTAAATATTTTCCTTTTGTGCCGTCATTTTCAAAGGCACTCATCTCTTTCTTTAAAATTTTATCAATATCTTCTGACAAACCCTTTGATTCAATTACTTCGGAATAGTCCTTTTGCCATTTGAACTCTAACTCTTCTTGTAAGGATAAATTAGGCTGTTGTTCATTTTGTTGAATATCTTCATCTTGGTTTTCCTCGAAGTAGTTGGATGCAGTATCGAACTTATTTACACTATTATCTCCGCGTGTATTACTGCGGACTCTTTCTAATAGATTTTTTATTTCTTTGCGTATTACCTACAGTTTTTTAGGCATTTCAAATGTAGTATTTTTGAAATTTTTCAAATCATGTTCAAATTTATTCGGATTTTGTAAATAAACTAATGTTCCACTTAAATCGGTGCGACGTTGTCCTATCCTTTCACGAAACGCCGTGGCTAAATCAGTGCTGAGAAGAGTAGATTGCTTATCCAATTTTTCCAATATAAAACGAAAAGTTGTTTCTGCGGTGATCAGAGTTGAATCTCTTCTGCACATGACTTCGAGGCCGAGTTTAACTGGTTCCAGACATAACTTTAAGTCATTTATTTTCTACCACTCTTCATCAGTGAAATATATTTCCGACTCTACATCAATCAAAGCTTTGCTTATGCACAACCTTAGGTTGTAAAAGCGTTCTAACATATTGAGTAGACTGTTCCAACGAGTCTTACAATCTAAAATTAATTCTAATCTTTTGCCGTGTTGTTCTTTCACATATTTCTGCAAATAAATGTCATTTTTTGTCGGCGACTTTTTAAAAATTTTCACAGCCTTTCTCACTTTCGCAATAAGGTCTCTATAATTTGAAACTACTTCTACAGATGGAAGACTCGAACTTACAGATAAGCCACCCTCTTCATCTTCAACGTCGTCGCCCTCGTCGTCAGTCATATGGAACTGTATTTGTGTTTCTTCTGATGAATTTTGCTTCGAATTTTTTTGGTATAAAACGTCAATAACGGCAAGTTGTATGCCGTGTGCATAACAAAGTTGTTGATAGCAAGGTACAAGTCTACCAACTTTTGCCATCATACTCGCTCCATCAGTAGTTATACCAATAATATCGTCTTTAATGTCTAGATTGAAGCTCTTCAGACGTCCTTCAACTAGGTTGATGCAATTCTCTGCCGTACATGAACCATGGATTCGAACTAAACCAAGATTAAAGTGTTTCTCTTTATAATGCACATTTATGTTTAAGTATCTCCGATTCTTTCGAGATGTCCATTCATCAAATCTTAATGAAAACTTTTGGTTTTGTTCTTGAAGTTGTGACGAAGTCACGTCACGCGCCGCGCAGGCGTACGGCGCCGCGTCGAGAAGCCGAGTTCGCGCCGCGGCCGCTAGGCGGCCGCACAGCCGCGAGCTGTCTCGCGGCCGAAGATGTACGGGCTCGCGATATAAGGACCGCGGCGAGCGAGACTGATAGCTCTTGTTCCGCACGAAATTAGCCGCTACCGCCGCCGTACCGTACGCCAAGACGCTCATATTTTTGATCTCCGTGAGGTGTGCACGCGTCGGCCGATCGTCACGCTGTGCCATTAACCAGCCTCTTTCCTAAATAGGCCGAGAGAGCAATCTTCTGCTTTACCTCGCCTGTAAGGTGTCTCCGCGCCGCTATCGGCCAGAGCCCTATTGTACACGGGAACGCCCACTATACGACTCTCGTACGATCGTGCCTGTTAAGGCCCTTCCGAGCAGAACGTTCCACAAAACTCCCACATCCTTGATCCCCCAGCTCGTCGCCAGCGCCGCCGCCGCACAGTGGAACGACGTACGGACAATAACTGGACATGGCAATTACTTCCAAACGGTTTGGATTTTCATTGTAAAAATTTGCACACTTTCAATTCATGTTAAGTAGAATAACACAAAATCGAAAAATAGCCAAATTTTCGGTGGTTAATTTCACCCCCCTTCGAATGAATTTGGGCAGCAAACAGAAAATGCGTTGTAATCAGGAATAAATCCCATATACATATATTTACAAATTTTCAGAATTTCTTGAATTTTCGGGGTCGGGATCTTACCTTGTACCAAAATTATTAGGTATAACTTATAGTGACTAGGATTATTAAATATAACAATCTTGGAAACAGGTACGTGATTCATGCGTTCGTCGATATACGCGTGTCGCGACGATCGGGCCTGTCTGCTAGCCGAGGTTAAATACGTATAAACTGAAATGTTTACATTAGATTTATTTTATTAATCGCAGCTAGTAGCAGGTAATTCTTGTACAGTTCAAAACCTTACCATTAAAGGATTAAATTAAGGTATTTTAGAACTTGGGCGACTTTGAGCAAAGCTTTAAATCGCTAGTTGAATTATTATAGTATTGAGTGCAACACATTTTTATTTAATACAGTTGATTATTGATGAAATCCAAGTTAATTCAGAATGTTTTTTGTACAAAATCATTAATAATAAGATACTCAGAAATATGTAAATTATTGAGAACTTATGAAGTAATAGGATTTAGGCAATAATGGTTTAAAGTGGTGCAACTGAAAGACAAAAAGACTGAAATTTTCATATAGGTCAGATTCATATACAATTAAATCAAACCTAATGTGAATATAAAGTTTATTTCTTTGTGTTTTCTAATGCTACGAACACTTAATAATGATTTAATGAAGCTATAGAACAGAATTTTGACACTTCAAATTTTGGCCGATGTCCAAATAAATAGGGCATTCTCGTTCCACTGTGCGCCGCGAGAACTACGCCGCCGCGATTTTACCGAGTCGAGTCTCCGCACCCGCAACCGTTACGCGGAAAATATTGTAAAAATAATCCTAACAGCTGAATAAACATTGTTATTGTTTAAAACGCCTTACTCATTTGACGAACCCGGCCTTACCGACTGAGTCGGCAATAAACTCCTTCTCCGTCCCACCGGCGACCGTCTCACAAACCGAAGACGGTCACAAAGTTTTGTAAATTTATTTATCATATCGGCTTTTACAGAATCTGAGAATGTAATAACTATAGATCTTATTGTATTAGGAGAAGTTGGAAGTCTAAAACCACTTTTCAGAAACAAGCTTCTTAAGTCTACAGATTTACAGAAAGTATTGAAAGTCAAACCATCCTTAGCGATCATTCGAGATATCATTTTTTCCATGGAATTTTCTTTAACGAAAAAGTTGTCAATTGTTTTGGCCCTCTTTTTTGGTATTACATTTTCGCAATTGTTGACAATCTGCGGCTGGGGTGCTATTTGTGATTCATTACATGGATCCTTACTCGATGTTGATGCTTGCGATTGCGACTTTAAATCTACACAATGTTTGCTTTTTAAATGTGTCATCAATCCTTTTCTTGATCGTTGGCTTAATTTCAAAATGGCAGAGCACTTCAAGCATTTGGCAGTTTCGGCAGTATCACTTTTCACAAAATAATCCCAAAGAGTTTTATTAGTGTTTCCTTTCTCATTGTCACACATCAATTCTTGACTGGACGACATATTTTGTTTGCACTAGTGATATTAATTGAAACAATACGTAGTATAATACGTATAATACCCAAAGTGAATAAATAATATGTAAATTCGGACTTAAATAAGACGACACACGCACGCGTGAGATGGCGATGGAATAAGTGAGGAGCGCAGAGCCGCGAAACAAAGCAACATCGCGCTCGCCGCTCGCCTCAGCTTATTGCACGGTTCGAGATAGTTCGTCGTGCGCGTCGTCATTTGCGCGATTTTGGTTACATACAGTCCCGCAAGCCCTGCGGGATCCCGCTGCTCCTATTTAAAATATGCGGGACCCAAAATTTGCGCGGGATCCCGTCTTGCGGGATTGCAACCCCTAGTTGTAGGCACGCTTATGCTTGTGAGATTCGCATAACACAACTTTTTTTTTTATGCATGAGTTTATTTTAAAGTGGTCGCATTAACAATAGAGCCATTAGCGTCCACTTACCTCCGCACAATGATTACATATTTGAAATTTGGTTATAAAATATTTACACTATACATATAGTTACATAATGTTCAATTATAAGCTGTCAAGTAAAGTGTCTAGCCGGGTAAGCAGAGTGGAAAGTGTTCCCAAACCAAATTGAGCTTGGTGTACAGCAATCGATAGGTTCCTCAAAGAACACTATTTCTGCCAAGTATCAACCCGATACCCCTACTACTAGGGTAGTTACGGGGTGAAACGTAATTTGCAGTTTAAGCTCCATTACTTTTGTTCTAGTGAATAGAAATTGATAAAAAAAATCGGAGACATTACACCCATTGGTGTACAGGCAAAGAGGAGGTATAATAAGAGGCGTCACTCGACAAGGACAGAAATAACCTAGGGAAATCACTAGACAACCAATTTAAATGCCCATTCGGCAATGATCGCTAAGCTTCGGCAATGATCGGTCAACTTCGGCAATAATCAGCCAATTGCGGTAAGGTACATTTAGTCGATTTGAATATCCCGCTTGAAATAGAAAACCAATTTAAATGCCAAGGTCAAGCAAGGACTTCAAAGGTTCCGCCCGGAGTGACGCCTCTTATTATACCTACTCTTTGGTACAGGTCTGTGATTTTTTTCAGAATTTTCAGCAACAAAATCGAATTTTAAAAAATTCAAACAGATTAAAAATGCCGGTTTCGTATTCAAATTATCAAGGCACCACGTTTATATTTTTAAAATTTTAGCGTCTATGTGTGGTTATTAATGTGTAATTTTTCCAGATTTTCGAAAAGTTAGAACGCAGTTACAAAAATTAAAAACTGATATTTCCTACCTTCCCGTGTGCAAAGCAGTGGCATAGGTAGGTACTCATACGACAAATATATTTTGTTCGTTAAAAGTGTGTTATATGCGATTCTAAATACTTTCACATGTGATAGATGAGTCAATGCAATTAATCTGAAAAGATTTTATCGTCGATAAGTGTGAATTTTTAACTAATTGCGTGTATAAGTGATGACCGGCGTCAGTACCTACATAATAGGTGTCCCTTCGACTTTTCTTGGTAGGTTCCTGAATATTTTATTTTTTTTATGTTACGATTATTTTTTTTTCATGTTACGATTTTTTATTTTTTTTATGCTACGATTTTTTATTTTTTGTATATATCCTATTATTTATCGAATGCTGCGTATCTTGAATTCCCTTCCTGCGAACAATATCTTATAATAGGTTTTCATTATCAGATACTTCTGCATTCATTAAATATGTTACTGAAATCGAATCAGTGAGTTTTACCTTTGATAATTTTGATTTACAGCACAAGTAACGCGATGTTTTTAATTTAATCTTTTAATAAAATCTCCTCGATCACATGGAATTTCCTTTTCATTACTTTCAGAAGGTAAACTCCCCTAAAAAATATTTTAAGAAATTCCACAGATTCGTTCACAGAAGTAAAAATGCAATTTTAACTTCGCTACATGCAACTCGAGAGTTGAATTATATTTGTCACCCAACATCAATTTTTTCAAGTCGCACGCAGGAGTAGACGTTCACGGGTAATAAACAAAAAATTCGTGTGCCGATAATTCTTGGGAACGGCGCCGCATTCTATAAATTCACGGCTCACCGTCGGATTTGTCGGAAATCTCGCGCCGAAATAGAACTCGTCGCGGTGCCGTGGGAAAAAAATTAATCGCGGTTCTGGAATAAGTCGGAAATGTTCCGGTCCTGTTTCCACAATTTCTCAACGCGTCGAACACGACGGTTGCGCGGTTTATTTTCCCCGGCCTCTTTGCGGTAGATTATATCGCCGCTGAATAAATTTACTAAAGATATTATATTTTCATATGCCAGCAAGACTGGCACCGCCTTCGCTCGCGTTTGTTTCGAGGCGACTTCATTCGCCGGAAAATTTCCTGTTTACCTACTCCGTCCTTGGCGGGGAGCGAAAGAATATTAAAAAGCGACTTTTACCTTTATGCGGTATATTCCACGTAACAGGGTCATTGTAGATGTGCGTTATTTTACAGCGTACAAACCGCATGTATAAGTTGAAAGTGTAAGGTTACAGTTACACAGCATAAAATTGAATCCTTCCAATAGTTCCTTTTCATTTTAACTTCTTAACCGGGCTGTTTACCGGGTAGAACTGTTCCTTGTGTATTTTAGAACGTGTATTGGAAAGTACGCGAATTAACACGGTTTGACGATAGTACCTAAATGTTGCGTACAACTTACAACTATTTTTACAGTATTAAAATAATTAACTTGTTGTTATAAATTTTGGAGGAGTTATTAAAATTCCTCGAAGTACCCTCATTTAATGCTGCACCGACGTTATACATTGTCCAAAACAATTAGATTAAGGGGTTATACCTAGTCAGGCGGCCGAAAAGAGGCGAATGTTTGTGAATTTTTTTTGAACAAGCGGAAGCATATATTTTTATGGAACTTTTTGCACTTAAAAGAGCAATATTTAATCAATATTTAGTCATTTTTTTGTAGAAAAATATTTACGTTTATAATAAAACTACAACGACATCCAAGAAGCCTTTTTAAAAACGGTGAGTAAGATATCTCAGCAACCACTGCGCCAATCCTTCTAAAATTTTGTGGGCTTATTTTTTATATAAAAATCAATCGACTATCGTTCGCCTTTTTTTAAATATATATTTTCGATTTTATTAACGAAAAATGGCCGTTTTTCGCGCGAAAATCAGGACTTCAAACTTTAAATAGCCGCCATTTTATTTTAAATTAATATTTCGAAAATTCCCCTTCCGTCTGTCGATAGATACATTAATATACTAACGAAATCTTTTTTTTTTTTTTTTTTATTTTAGATAATCTGGTTCCGAGTTGCAGTGCTCACCGCAAAACAACTTTTTAAAAAAGCCTTCTTGGATATCGGTTGTAACTTTATTATAAACATAAATATTTTTTTACAAAAAATTTGTTCAATCTTCTTTAAATGTTGCTCTTTAAGGTGCAAAAAGTTCTGTGAAAATATGTGCTTCCGTTTTTCCAAAAAAAATTCGCAAACTTTCGCTTTTTTTCGGCCTCCTGACTAGGTATAACCCCTTAAGCTTGACAGATTAACATGTTATTCTTACGATACTGTGAAAAAGATTTAGTTTTAGACAATCACCAGCAAAATATACCCGCGCTTCGCTTCGGGCCTAAGAGATATTAAAGACTCCATGAAAACAAAATTTCACCCCCTTTTACCATCCCCTTAGGGGTTGGTTAGGGAAAAATCCTGAAACTGGTTTTAGGCATTTATGTGGGTAACCTTTCGAAATAAAAACCAAGTTGATATCTAATTGGGCCTAAGAGATTTTGGGGAATCCGTGAAAATACATTTTACTCGTTTTCGCCCCCTTGAGGATGGAATTTCCAAAAATCCTTCCTTAGTGGGTGCCTACGTCATGAAAACAATGTACCTTCCAAATTTCACGTTCCTAGGTTAAAGGTCTGCGCACACATATCCGTTCCGTGTCAGTTCCGTGTCAGTTCCGTGTTAGTTCCGTGTCAGTGTGCCATTGGTAAGAATAAGAGGTGCGTAGAGGACCTCTTCTTCTAACCACTGCCACACTGACACGGAACTGACACGGAACTGACACGGAACCGACACGGAACTGACACGGAACGGATATGTGTGCCATTGGTAAGAAGAAGAGGGGCGTAGAGGGTCTCTTCTTCTTACCAATGGAACACTGACACGGAACTGAGACGGAACGGATATGTGTGTTTAGAACTTAAAGGTCTCTTCTTCTTACCACTGGCACACTGGCCCTCTACGCCCCTCTTCTTCTTACCACTGGCACACTGACACGGAACTTTAGCGTCGCCCGGTATCCCTGACAACACTGACGAGAGTGGGAGAACCCCGAGTGTACGCGTACGCGACCTTCGGGAGCCCTGTGTAGAGATTAAACAAAAATGCACGGAAACCGGGAGTGGATGTAAAAATGAAAGTGGTAAAAAAGAGATCAGAACTACTCTAAGGCCGATTTCACACGGCCCAAAAGAACCGCTTAAAGAAAATTAAAAAATTCTTCTTTTGCGTCCGAGGTGCCCCTGTCATTAACGCTCTTGGTATCGAACGCGCCTATGCCTCGCATAGGCTACTTACAAGGGAAGTTTGGCAACCCGGAAATTCAGAAAATTATGAAACTCGGTGTGCAAGTAGAGTAGTTCATCCGTAACGCAACTCTATTTTTTGTTGGTGCCATAATGCAATTTTTGGGGGTGAAATCACCCCTTGAAAAAAATGCAGAATTTTCTTTTCCGTGGAATATCTCGGGAAGGGTGACAGATATCGAAAAGAAGTTTAAACAAAAATTGCATCCTTTTTTTATATCTACAAAACCGCGTAAAAGTAATTATGGAATTGAGGATTGGTGGTGGGGGTAACTTGAAAAATATGGATTTTTCGAAAATTATCTTTATGCAATTTTGTAGATACAAAAGTAAGATGCAACATTTGTTTATACTATTTTTCGATATCTCTCACCGCTCTCGAGATATTACAAGGAAAAGAAATTTCTGCATTTTATTCAAGGGGTGATTTCACCCCCAAATATTGCATTATGGCACCAACAAAAAAAAAATTGCGGTACGGATGAACTACTCTACTTGCACACCGAGTTTCATAATTTTCTGAATTTCCGGGTTGCCAAACTTCCCTTGCTAGTGCGTTCTGCCGGGGCAGGTCCAAACACGTCTGCGCTGAGCGCGATCCGATCGTGAGCTTACTTTGATGTACCGACAGCGATCGGATCGGCTCGGCGCAGTTCGGCAAGTGCTCGGTTCCCCCTCGGTTCACCGTCCGCATCAACAAAACGTTCGCTTGCTCGAGGCTCATACGGTGCACATGCGGGGCGAATGCGCAGATGAATACGCGGCTTAACAGCGAGCTTTGTTTTCACGAACAAATTTTCCTAGGAATTATATGCCGTGTTGACAGGCAAAACGGCTGCAATACGCGATCCTCTAAATGTTTTGAACAGTGTAGGAAAACGCGTTACAGTATATTCTACCTTTGCAAGAGTACGATTATTAAGCTTCGCGATTAATTCATTCACTTCGCCTATGTAAAGGTATTTTTAGGTGACGAGTTAACTCGTCGTCCACGATTCACAGGTAAAACCTTCGTTGACACTCTGGGTGTGAGCCACCCATAAGCTGATTTTGACACTCTGTACCTTCTATATGCAAATTAAATACCTTTTTTCCAAAGCCGACTTACAAACTATTTGTTTTCTCAAAATATTGTATCTGAACAACAACTCTGTAGATTTTTGGCTTCTAATATTGAAATTTGTAAAAGTTACAATTTTTTGAAGATTTTCTTCGTTTTCTCTCTGGACATATGGTAATCTAGAATTTTTTTTACAAAAACTGTGTTAAATTTTCGATCAAAAAACTAGTAGAATACATTCTAGAGACCTTGAAATTGAATTATGATTTTTTTCATGCTAATTGGATTCTTTAGATGAGAATGACAGTTGTACAGAAATTGCTGTGGGTATCAACTACCCAGGTATGTCAAAGTTGATCGAAAAAAGAGCTGTGTCAACGAGGGGTTAATATCTCTGTTCTTGTGGAGCAGGCGAAAAAAGTATTGATTTCAACCAGCAACAACATTTTACCCGAAATCCTAAATTACAAATTACGTGCCTCAGAATATTCCAAAATCGTTTAACTTTTAGGAATTACGTATTTTATTATATTTACATTATTACCATTATTTAAAGTATCTTATATATGTGCATACATTTAATTCAGGTACTAAATGGTGCCAGTAGGAAAATATTATTGGGATAAGCAAATGAAAAACATACAAGAAGGAAGTTCCCCTGACTCTATTCTTTAACTTATAGTTTTTTATAGCTAATTCTATAGATACACTTTCCCATTAGTTTTTACACTTTATTACAATATTTATTTTATATTGTGCAATGAGTTTTCCTAACAGCATATGTTGACTGAGAGTTAAAATTCTTTTTCAAAAATTACTGTTAGTTCAACTCAAGAGGCTGCGATGTATAAAGTTCTTTCCTGTCACTCTGCTTGAAAAGAAAAATCCCAAGTCTCACTGGACTTATGTATGATCATTTTTCCGATGTTTTAAGAAGGAGACCCAAAGGGTATTATCCAATCTATTTCGTATAAATTTCATGATTTCATTATAAGTAGCCTTTAAATTACTATGGTCTGAAATTTTTATATTTGAAAAATATAAAACTATATAAGTGCAATCTTCAAATATACAGTAGAATTTATAAGACTACACGGTTATGAACACTTCGGATCTTACAAGTAATCTACCTTATGCAGTTGAAAAAAATATGCAAATCAATTTTTATATGCATCACTCAATCCCAATAAAGTGATTATTAAGTACTGAGTATATTCAGAAATATAAATTCAACTTCTATTTTGCCACTAACAAGCTTCTATATGATAAACTGTTGAAACTTTGACATAAATTTGTTCTCCCTTGTTAGAGCAACGCAAAGAAACGTCACAACCTGTTACCTTGAAGACCAAAGGAGTGGCTGACCAAACCTCGTTCCCACTACTGTTTCACGAATCACTACGACAGATGGAAGAAAACAGAGACTGAGGAAGAAAGTGAGGGGTACAGAATCTCGCAACTAGCCTTCCTTCTCGCGAGTCGAGGAGGAACATCCTCTCTCTCTTTTAATCGTTCAATCCTTCGCTCTCAAGTCAAGGGCTTCCCACAGACTATCTTCTTCTTTGGAGGAAGAACTGTTTTTACTTTAAGAAATTTTTATCCGCCTCTTTCCCTTCTCTCTATCTCTCTCTCTCTCTCCTGCTCCCTCAATTTTTTCCTTTTTGATTTGAACATTCTCTCTCCTCTCTGTAGCCAGGAGCTTCCCTAAACAGCCTTCCTCTATTCCTCAGAGAGAAACCTCCTTTCCCTCTGAGAAATTTCTCTCTCTCTCTATCGCTCTCGCAATCTAAAGATTTTCCTCTACGTCTTCCTTTCTGTCCCTTTTCCCCAGCACAGCCGGGCAGCACCGCAGGGCAAGTATCATAGCTGAGACACTTGTTCCGAACGAAAAATAGGAAACGCGGGTAACATCAGGAACAGGCCATTAGACCTACGCTCCGCCAGTGGCATAGGGCGTATCAAGGTGTATTCAAGTTACGTTGGAAAATGTAGTCGCCATTAACACCGATACTTTCGCTAAGATGCTGGGCGTTCCAGATGTTCATTGGCTTGCAAGTAACAAAGGAACTAAAAATAAATTCACCCTCTCCTTGCTATGCACGTGCACTTGCATAGACCACCGGAAATCACTGGAAATTACATTTCTCCTTTACCTTTTACAATGATCTTTATGTTTATGCTGCTGCTGTTCACTTGAGTTCTCCCAAATGCGTTTGATATTCCGCTAGTCATCCTCAAATTCTGAGGAATTAAATAGTTGTGGACAGATGATTTTTCACCCGGTAGATATGTTACGAGATCGATAATAATAATTGGAAATAATTTTTTAGATAGTATGTGAGGGCGTGTGGCACTCTGACACTTATAGTAATAAGTCCTCTCAATAGAATATTACTGATTCTGATTTATTTATTTGGATAATTTTCATGGTTACATCCACCCAATTCCAAGGATGTTTACTTATAAATAGTATTGCAAGTGGTTGTATCTGAGTTCTCAAATTGATTTGTCTTGATTTTATCACGTGATAAAATTAAATCGTGAAACTGGTTCAGGACAGGATTTGTTATCTGACCACCTTTGACATACTGGGTGGCTCACACCCAGAGGAATTTTTGAACGACTGTTATTCTCATCTAAAGAATCCAATCGTTATGACAAAAATCATTGGTCAATTTCAAGATCTCTAGAATGTATTTTAATTGTATTTTGATTGGAATTTTATCACGGTTTATTGTAAAAAAAATATAGATTACCATATGTGGAGAAAAAGCGAAGGAAATCTTCAAAAAATTGAAACGTTTACAAATTTCAATAGTAGATGCTAAAAATCTATAGAGTTGTTGTTCAGATATAATATTTTGAGAAACAAAAATAGTCTGTAAGGGAAGGGGGTATCCGTGGGTATTTCCACCAAGTAAAAAAAAAAGTACAAATATGGTACACATGTCAGTTTTGAAAAGGACTTACAGTGTATTTCCCGGTTCAACTCCTCTGCACAAGTAACTACACTAACTCCTCAACTCTTCCACTGACACTCTGTGCTTTGAAATTTAAGAATGTACAATGTCGACCCCTTTTTTCGATTAACAATCGACGAATACGCGAGCAGAATAAAGGGAGCAATCCTAGCTTTCAAACTTCTTACAAAAAAACAACTGAATCTCACAGTTCCAAGGGCGAATCAATATTCTAATCTTAAGAAGAAGTAGCTGCACGTTACGTGAGAGAAAGTCGGATGAAGTTCTTCAGATGCGTCCTACACGTTCGTGTTACTTATATCAATTTCGAATTTTTATTAGGGCTGGGACTATTCGAATAATTTAATATTCGAATACTTTACAAGTATTCGAATGCTACGAATAAACTTCGAATATTTGAGTATTCGAATGTTATTATTCGAATATTTCAGTATTCGAATACTATTCATTCGAATACTGACCCACTTCAACATATCCGATCGACTTGAAACTTTGCACAGATACATAGTTCAATTTTGGGTCAAAATTAACTTACAAGATTTCACCCTGACAAACTAACGAACTCACCACTGAAACTAAATTAAAGCTTGTAAAAAAATGAACCTAAAGAACTTGATTTATAAATCACACCATACTATTCAAATACATCAGTATTCGAATACTGATGTATACTTAAATATTCGAATAGTATTCGATTACTGATGTATACTTAAATATTCGAATAGTATTCGAATACTGATGTATACTTAAATATTCGAATAGTATTCGAATACTTAATTATTCGAATAGTATTTGGATACTTAATTATTCGAATAGTATTTGGATACTTGGATATTCGAATTATATTCGCCAAATAATTGAGCAACTGTAGTATTCGAATACCGAAAAATTCGACAAATAGTCCCAGCTCTAATTTTTATTATATTCAATATTGACGCGCGTGTATCTAAAAAATATATGGTCCTAAGCCCTACGTTTATTAGAGTTTGTTTGTTAGCTTCAAACTGTAGGTATAATACACCTGCAAATTTTGCGACAGGACTTGTAACTCATCTTGCATATTCGATTTGCCGAAGTCCTTTTGCATCTAATATTCGGGTATAGCGCCGATTCTTGGGGCAGCGGCACGAAAATTCCGCGCGTACTGCTTGTAAACGGTCCCATAATTTATAAACTCGTGAAGTATGAAGCATGCAGACATAGTGAGAAATTACTGTTCAGGGATGTGTCTTCATAGCACGAGACTGTGAAGGAAAATTCTGACTTCTAAAACGTGAATGGTTACATCCTTTAGCTTCGTGCGTCCGTTATCACGTTGCAACAGTTACAATTGCTCATTTTAATATTCCAACACTTTATTATTTCTCAACATTTTATTGTTTATCCTACATAAGGATGTGAATATTAAAAAACTACATTGCATAATGTTGTAAAAGAATGTAAAACTTGTTTCTTTACGGTATACGATTTTTTTAAATAACAAGATACAAGAGGAGGATCGAGTTTATTTTGTGTCATAAAAATATTCTGAAAAATTGTACAAGTAAATGTTTAATATGTTATGTGCTGACAATAAATGTTACATTAATATTTCACGGGACACCTAAACGCTTTAAGGGGGTACATGGGTATTTCGAGGTAAAAAAAATCAAAATAAAAATCGATTGTTTATGATAGCCACAAGTCTTAGGAGTATTTTAAAAAAGATTTCAGCGGCTCTATTATAATCCATCCAACGACAATCAACACTCCGTATTCTTTATTTACGCAAAGCATTTCCAAGGCAGTGTTTTGAAATCCTACACCGCGCCGTTATCAAGACAGCGATCGATGAAGACGTGGCGGTCAGTCGCGGATCAATCGGGAGATACATTAAATCGAAGGAGCGTTCCGTTTCGACACGAGTGTAGCGAGAAATGGTCGGAGAACTGAAAAGGTCCGAGAATTCCATCGACTGCTATGCCGTGAACGGCTCTACCAGAACATTTCGTCGCTCCTCATCCTCATCCTGGCTGGCCGGACGCGCCAGGAACGGTATGAAGGTATCGGTGATTCGAATCGAAGCGAGAAATGCTTCTCGCCAGGAGAAGAGAAACTTCGCTGCCCATCAAAGCCACGTACGGGACCGTGTAGTCCGTAGGTTACTGTTACCGCTGCGCATCTTCAAAGAGAAACGGACAGGGGACAGGTCGAAGTACCGTGCCGTAACGCGTTTTACTGTTACGTCGCCGCGGCGTGTTCGAGAATATTAAATGTGACACTTTATGCAAAGGGAAATACGTTTTTATTTGTTTGTTAATTTATATATTTATTGCTTTAAACCAGGAGTGGTTTATATAGCAAATAGAGTAGGTGTGCTTACATGTAGTTTGGATCAGTGCCGTCTTAACCTGGAGGCGAAAGAGGCAGCTCAGGGGACCCCCGAAAAATTGGAAAATTAAAAAGTAAACGGTTGTAAAAGCTAGGAAAAAATTGAAGATGGGCACTCCAACTGGGACGAAAAGAAAGTAACGAATACACCAAAATTTAGATTTTAAAACGAGGCCATATTTTTGTGGAATGGACCCCACGTTTAATCTTATTTATTTAATTGTTTTAATATTTTTTCACTTCGCGTGTTAGCGCAGTATTTTTGGTTTTATTTAATTTAGAATAATTTAGAGGACCGCGTATGTAGCTCGTGTCAGGGCTCCCGAAACCGATAAGACGGTACTGGTTTGGACAATGCATAATTTCCAACTTATAGTTAGTTAGTTTTCCCGGTAAAGTTTACAATTAGTAATTTATAAAACTACTATTTCACTATAGTTAGTCTTGCAGAACATTGTTTAAGAAAATTGTAAATAATTTTCAGACCCTCGATATCAGGATCACATAAGAAATGACTAATATCTACTTATAAAGTGGGAGACAGAACTCGTGTCTGAGGGGCATTGTAATTAATATTTTGCGTTCATCCTCATAATCTGGGTATTGCCATGTGACACGATTCAAGCCTTGGGATTCTGCTTCGCAATGACAAGCACTGTTAGATATAAACTTAACTCTGGCTAAGGAAGCGTTTAAGGACTATTTGCAGGTTTGAGGCTTCAAAATTTTTTTTTTTTAATTTATAAGTCGGCAGTATAACATCTTAAAAATGCTCAGGTAAATTTCATGAAGAAATTCGAAAATTGTTCGTAGTTATACATATCGTTGAGAAGCAAAGCAGATCATGCGATCTATGCTCGGCATGCAGAGGAAATATGTACAATATATACTTTAGTCGTGTTTTTCTCGAAGCACCGTTTCTTAAACTGGCGTGCAGGATTAAAAGAAAACTAGACGTCATTTCGTCTAACTTTTTTTCGCGTTATCTTCGCACGACTTCAATCTAGTGGACTCCCAGAAATAATACTAATCTATTTCTTGTTTTTAATTGAAGAAAATGGGTGTAAAAATTAGGCGAAAATCGTAACTTTTTATTCAAACACTAAATTGGATTTTTAATTTTTTTTTAAATATTTTTAGGGGGTCCACTAGCTTTAGGTGAACTATAACAACCCACTTCATTTTTCGATTTCCAATGATTGAACGAGCTGCTACACTGCACGCCACAAACACCCATCTTTTAAGGAGGCACTCCTCTGCTCTCAATAAAAACAACATAAAATTTTTTTTGACTCTCTAAACACAAGAAATTATAGTGTAAACATAGATTCATAAAATGTAAAAAGATTCATCAAGATATCTTGTATAGTTATTTAAAAAAAAAAATTATAAAAATTGCATCACTTTTAGGCGTCAAACCCGCAAATACCCCCTAAGTTGCGAGCGACATCTATTAACAAAAACTACAAGATCCTTGTAGAGCCTACGTCCAGTACACCACAGCTTATCCCTATCCATGACGCCACTTCTTTATCGTATAAGAACTTGACAGCAACTCTCTATTACCAACATTGAGCTATAAGAATACCTGGAGAGGGAACAGAGCAATGGCGGCCGGTCCGAGAAAAGAAGGGAATGTGCTATGTTCATTGAGCTCAATGAACATAGCACATTTACTACATGATAGTACAGAGTGAGAGGGATAATAGGAAGAAGAAGGATAGGTTCACCCGTAATCTTCTATTTTTCTCTGACCGCTGTCGCCTCTACTTCTTCCCATTGCTGTTCTCTCTCTCCAGGTATACTTATAGCTCAATGATTACCAATCATTTGCGGCTGTCTAGACAACAACATTTGCGCATCTATATACTTTGCATATAGTGTGATACAATAACAAGTTACTGATTTTAATACTGTAACAATAAATACATACACACCTAAATAGTTTGACCCTAGGTAGCGGATAGGAAGAGAGAGAGAGGCAGCCATGGGTAGGAAGGAAAATATTCGAGGGAGTTGGAAGGATAGTGGAGATAAAGGTAAACACATGGAGACAAATTTAAGAGGATGACATGCAGAAAGAGCAAGATGATTATCCAGTGGAAGCGAATGGGTCACCTTTACAGTTTTATAACTGCTGGAAAGTTTCTAGATGGATCAGATAACTGGGTCAGTACTCGATCAGGAACGTCCGTGATGGATTTAAAATTTTATATTTAAAAATGATTCCAGACGAATTAACTAACTTTGCCCAAAAAAGGTTTCCCGTCCAATAGAAATATGATTAAAAATTCAATCTCTTAATTTATTAATTGCACTAAAGGTTTAATAAGCAAAAATGTGGCTACTGTGTTATAAATAATTACTGAGAAGAAGATACATTTTTAACAGCTTTTAAAAATCCCTCGACTCTAACAATAAATTACAATTTCTTTATTAGACTCTGGCTATTAATTTTACTTCCGAGTTGTTTTGATTCAATAAGATTATACACGCAGTCCTACATGTTGTCATTTCACTTGCTCATTAATTAGTAAGGACACGCCGCAAAGAGCAGCAGTAGAAACGTCAGGGAAATAATTCTTTACACTTCTTCGATTTCACTCTGTCATTTGTTATACTTCAGCGTAACGAACTTCATTAGCCCGGACAAAGTAATTAAACAAAGCAATGGCGGAAATTAAATAAATGTGTTCGGTCAGCATTGTTATTTCAGCCCATCGTACTGAACACTATAGGAACATATGTACAGGATGTAAAAAAGTTATTTGTCGCGGCAATCGGGTGCGTTTCTACATATATACAAGGTGCACCTGAAATGATAGTACAAATGATGACTTTATGCAAAAATAAAACGAAAGTATAGAATACAAATTTTTCAATCGATGCTTATTGCTAATTTTCGGGATAATCGATTTTCAAAAATTTCTTAAAAAAATTTTAGTTTTGTTTCCCAGATGAGCTGAACGTGGATAAAATAAGAGACGATGAGGCTCTGTTCGGCACGCAGCATTCTACAGCGATTTCTCTATTACGATTAAATATGTATAGTTAGTAATAAAAAATTCCCAAATATTGCCCATTATATGCTCATTTAAACCCCGAATCAATAACATTTCAAAGAAGTACGTATGTCTCCAAAATAATTCACAAAGAACACGCTGTTTTTCGGTCTTCAAAGTGTTCTTCCCCTTTAAGTCATTATTCTATTCACGGGGGAGCCCTGTTTAGGACGCTAGGAATAAGGAGATTATTGGGAATTTTTTGTCTAAGAAACTGTTATGCGGATCCTTTCCAACATTTCAGAGTATTTTAGCTCACATTCAAACAATAAAAATTAATTTTTTCGTTACAAAGTGTTCGGTAGAAACGAAGATATATGAACACGTTTCAATTCTTCCCTGAAATAAAAAAACCAAGGAGTTTCTTATTTCTAGTATCATTACATTGCCGATGAATCTAAAGAACGAAAAAAAAGTTAAAAGTTTGGTACTATTTATGGAAAAAGAGTTGTTCAATTCAATTTATTTATCAAAGTTTTAAGTTTTAGGATTTTCACTCGGCCGAGTAGCAGACCGATGACTCGGTCGAGTCACTCGTCAGGTATAAACCCACGATAAGCCTCGGATGAAAAAATTTAATTCCACATTTTTTATTTATTTTTGCAGAAGGAATCACCACCTGCCCGCTTGTACCATTCTTTCTATTGATTCATCTATTAATTAAGATAATGTTAGCGGGCTGTGGATAGGAACTGACACGTTCGCCGTCACTCACGGTATACGAAAAGGTTTTAATGAAGATAATATGACGTACATAGGTATAAGGCTCGCTTGTATAAAGCGTACTGTTCGCGATCAGTGACGATAGCGCCCTCGCGATGCGCGTGACAAATCATCGCCGCCGGCAGGGGCGCTCGAGGCGCGTTCCCGTACATGTTTTCCCGAACACCGACCGGTGGCGCGATCTACCGGCGTCAATCTGCATGCACCAACAGATAATATGTCACAAATCGGAAACAAACTTTGAAATTCGAAGCTAAATTCTTTTATCGCATACTCACTGGGTGGATAAAAAGTGTCATAGGAAATCGTATACCTATTTTCAATTGCTGCAACCTTATATCGTCGATGTACAACATATTTTACCAAATTGAATAATTAAGTCCATCCGATTCCATATTTAATGTTCACAAATACAAATAGAAGTAGAAGCATAACAAATAATCAATAAGATCCTCATAACAACACTATGGCCACTAGCGTGCACCCTTAGCACAATATTAAAGTCACTTTCCGCGGAACTTCAACGATGAGAGGGAATCAGATTGGCACTTTCGATTAATTTCTGTATGTGGCACTATATTTCTCATCTCGAATCCTAGCGACGAATTTCACTCAATTCAAACCATCCTTTCTACCAAAATGAATCTCGCGAGATTTGGGGTGTTGCGCGAGCACCGCTAAGATTCTGCCACGTCCGGCATTAAAATGCAAATATAAAAATTAAATGTCGCTTTTAATCCGGCGTATTAAGGGTGGACTTAATCCTGACACAGATATATTCCGGAATGGAATAGTAAAAAGCGCGGTGGTTGCTGCGATTTTTTTTTTGCCGCTTGGCGACCGATTGCCGCGTTTCGTTAAATTAATTAAAACAGGTTACCGCTTGACGAAACTGACTAATGACTTACGCACCGTCTACGCTTCCCGCATTCGTTACCCGGCGGAACTTTCGCAAATATGTACAGCGCGTGCGCGTACAATATCAGCCAACGTCCCTATATTGAATAATTTAATCGTGGGTCATAAGAGCCGGGCAAAAGTGGTCCCCAGCTTCGGGCCATTACAGACTAGAGGACAAACAGGCCGAGGCACTCGCCACAGCTGCAGTTATACAAATTTATGTAACTTTCAGACTAATGAGACAAAGGGACTCGACATGGCTGAGTCGCCCTTTTGGGTCATCTTACAACCAGGACATCTGGCTCTGATGGTAACTAGTTCAGTATCGTTACGACAAACGCACCCAGTGTTCTATAAATACATAAAGGCGAGCAAGTTAAGGTGTAGTGGGTATAACGGGAAACAGAAGAAGAGCGGAAAGGAACCTTCGGTGCGTATACCGGATCACTTAACCCTCAAACATCACGCTATATTTTCCTAACGCTTCCGCCACACTGGGTTCCCGCGACCCATAATTTTCTTTCCCCTATTGGGAAACCAAGTGGAGGCGTGGCTTAGATTTCAGCGCTGCGGTGGTAAGTTGGCAAACTATTGACAGTACGCTGGATCCCACAAAACATTCCGAATAAGTATTTATTAATCGAAAATGTAAAAATTTAGTGTTCCAAAAAATTTAAAACCACTCGTTTTTCACAACATGTCTATATAAACACTGATAATCATATGGACTTCGACGGATTTCAGCCTACTCTGAGTAGTTCAATTTTTGATCACTAGTTGGCGTATCGAAATTCTTGGTTTCCCAATATATCAGGATTTGCTGCACCGATTTAAACTATTTTTTTTTAATCAATTCGTCAGACAATAAGTAAATGGAATATATCGATAGTTTGGTGAAAATTTTTTTGATGCTCAAGATATTTTCACCTGACGCTAACATCATCGAAGAGACTAACGCGATTTCACAATAACTAATAAATTATAAGAAGGGACGACACAGAAAACAATATTCTACAAGTTTAAAGATGCCTCCTTATATCCCAAATGAGTTTAATGCGGTAATTACGAGGTAATTACGAGGGTAAACAAGAAGAGTAAAGGGTCAAAGATCTCACAAGGGAAGATCCCGAACCCGAAAATTCAAAGAATTCTGAAACTTTGTGAATATGCAGGGGTTTTCCTCCTGATTACAACGCAATTTTTATTTCCTGCCCAAATTCACTCGAAGGGGGTGAAATTAACCCCTGAAAATTCGGCTATTTTCCGACTTTGTAAGTTACCAAATGATAGTCCTAATTAAAAGAAGTAACTTCTGTCTTGAAACTATTTTTCTATCTCTTACAAATTGCGAGTTATAACACAAAATCGGAAAATAACTGGATTTTCAGGGGTCAATTACACCCCCTTAGAGTGAATTTCGGCAGCAAACAAAAATTGCGTTGTAATCAGGAGGAAATTCCCTACATATTCTCAAAGTTTCAGAACTTTTTGAATTTCTGGGTTCGGGATGTTCCCTTGTGAGTGAAGGCGCCAAGGTTATTTCAAAGTCAGTTGCATTTTTTCCTTAAGTAGCACATGTATACTTTTTCTACAGAATAGTAGAGCGGAGCGACATAAGTTGAACAACCTCCTACATTGGACGATTTTTTTAAAAAATTTGGTAATATAACAATGAAGCATGGGTGAACTTATTATGAACATACCACTGGATAGAGTAGGGGTGGCGAATCTATGGCACGCGTGCCAGAGGCAGTGTTGACGGGAAAATCCCTACGTAGTACCGTACTCGTATCGTAGGCAGGGAGAACGCATGCGCGCGATGACGCGGTGACGTCAAACCAATCAACGCCAAGATGGGAAACGATGGGAAACGAAACGGCGTGTCCCGTCTTGGCGTTGATTGGTTTGACGTCACCGCGTCATCGCGCGCATGCGTTCTCCCTGCCTACGATGCGAGTACGGTACTACGTAGGGATTTTCCCGTGAACAATGGCCAGAGGTGGCACGTACGAAAATTTTGCTGGCACGTCAATGATTTAATGCTATGATTAATATGTGTATAGTAATCTAAAATAATTATTATATGGTTAGATACACCTACGAATATACTTTTGGCCAGCTTTTACTATACGACAATGTGTATGTCAAGTTATGACTTAATTCCAGAGATGAGCAAAAAATTATTCGTCATGTGTCGAATAAAATTGCCCCTGCTTAACTTTATTCGCCGAATAAAAAAATTAACTGTATTCGTCAAATCATAACGTAATGCCCAACTCTGGGTAATTCCTATGAAAATCCATGTTAATTTTCAAACATGCCTTAATAAAATTCTGCAATGATTAATTTGCTACTAATTTTTCCCCTATTAACCTTCAGTCTGTGCATAGGGGTCAAATGGACCCCAGTCATTGTAATATACGATGTAATAGGTTTTTGCACCTAACAAATATGCCAGGCAACTAGGATTGCCTCAACTAAGGTTTTACACACACATTATTAAAAAAAAAATCGAAAAAATATTATCTATGACGTATCTACGATAGTTTTAAGCCAACCAAGCATATTTTGGTGCATTGGGGTCAAACTGACCCCAAATTTTTTTCATGCATTTTGTATCCAAATTTATATTATATATTTTCTTTTGTGGGAATATCTGAGTCGGGCACCCAGTCAGAGACGTCTCGGGCGTCTCGGAGACGTTTAGGTGAGGAGCATTTGTTTCCTTAGCGCGTGACTCGCCGTCGAGCGATCGAGAGTCAGTCCGGCTACGAAGCTTAGCCGTGCAAGGTCGCTGAACTATACAGAACTAAAAGATACTACTTTTGTACAAATTATTGTCTACAGTTTCGAAAAGACTCCTATTTTGTATACAATATTGCATTTATTTTTCTTTTGTATATTTCTATAAATATTAAGTAACTATTTTTTTTTTAAAAAACTTTACAAAATATATGAAAATATATATGGGGTCAGCATGACTCCCGTGCACAGACCATGGAAAATTTACTATGCACAGAGTGAAGGTTAAAAACTAGCCAGCACGTCAGCAATTCGATAAATATTATTTACAAATTTTTGGCACGCGCAGATAAAAAGGTTCGCCTCCCCTGTGATAGACTAGCGTTCCTTTCAAATTTGGAATCGATTGCCATGAACATTAATGCATTGTTTAACACGTCGCCTAAAATCTTCTTCTATGACCATGTTTATATCCAAAGTGGCACTTCCAAATGTATTAGAAATTCTGTCCCTCATATCTTCAACACTTCTTGACCAACAAGTAAAACCTTTCTAAATTTCCAAATGAAATCATCCAACATAAGTACTGTTAAAGTCACCTTATTACGCTCTATCTCTCAGTAAAAAAGAAGGATACATGGGGCATTTAAAAAACTGCAATTCACCCTGAAACAACCTGAACGCCTCCACTCAGCGAACTTACTCCTACACGTTCAGATGTCCCCAGCCAACTCCTTTAACCACCCAGAAGCAGGGCTCCCGATTCAATGTAGTTTCTGAAATATAAGTATAGTCACAGACCAAAGTGGGTCACCCGGTATATTCCGTATGCTCTTTAAGAAAGAGTTTCGCATATTTATAAACTCATGAAGCTATCAAATGTAGATCTGAAATATATATATACGGATGAAGTGAAGAAACTGGTATCGAGCGAAATGCCTTGGGTGCACCAGGCTACAAATGAGGATCCGGATTTTTGCAGCAGGAATATCTACAGCCACCGTTGCTACGAACTTTAGAAACGTAACAGTAGATAATGAAAACTCGTTTTTGGATGGTTAATTCCACGCAAAGAGTAGCTGTACAGGGCGAAGGGAAAATCATTTACGGACGAACTATGGAATACAGATTGGTTCTGGACCATTTTAACCTATCACAATGGATTGTACTCGTGACGCTGCTGCCGGCGCACAGTTAGCCTGTCAAGTAGGGGCCGAAATTATTCTGCATTATTGTGAGAGGAATCCGAAATGTGTGTTCGAAATCCTTCTCGTAGGGCTATTATAACGTGAGCAACAATACGGGCAAACGCTAACACGCATACTACCACTTAACGGCCGCTCCAATTCAATTGTCATTTTGAAATGCTCGATCAATCGATGCCCTAGTAACCATTCAACGTGTAGAGGGATTCGAAACAGGAAGTTGTTTGTCGGCCGCAAAATAATGCCCTCGTAACAATCAATACGTAAACAAATACAGATTGCGGGGTACAAATATTCGCGGAAAAGAACGTCAAACGGTGTCTCCAAACATTCTCTGTCATTGCACTGTTGAACAGAACTTTTCTTAGAAGGGACGGTTCCCAACCCGGAAATTCAAAAAATTATGAAACTTGGGGGATATGTAGAGGATATATAGGTATGTACTAGGGAATTTTTTTTTGCTGCCAAAATTCACTTTAAGGGGGTGAAATTGACCCCTGAAGGTCCGGCTATTTTCCGATTCTGTGGTATAACTCGCGTATCAGTTTTACCAAATGATAGTACTAATTAAGAGAAGTAACTTTTCTTTGAAAACTTTTTTCTATTCCTTACAGTTCGCGAGCTATAATACAAATTCGGAACCTAATTACCTAAATATATATTCTCTAGATATCCCCAAAACTTCATCATTTTTTGACTCTCCGGGTTGGGTATCTTCCCTTGTTAGCCTTAGTATAATTTAAGAAAAAGTACAATTTGAAGGTGAGACATCTACATTTTGAATAGAATCATATGGTTATGTAAATTCGTCTATACATACACTGCCACTCCAAATTTTGAAGCACTCACAAGGGAACACCGCGGACCCGGACTCACCGATTGGAACGCAACTTTGTGGGTTCTTAGAGTGACTCAAAACAAGAACAACGGTGTGTTTCATTTGGGCCCTATCGCCCTTTAAGGGGTTATACCTAGTCAGGCGGCCGAAAAGAGGCGAATGTTTGTGAATTTTTTTTGAACAAGCGGAAGCATATATTTTTATGGAACTTTTTGCACTTAAAAGAGCAACATTTAAAGAACATTTGGTAATTTTTTGTAGAAAAATATTTACGTTTATAATAAAACTACAACGACATCCAAGAAGCCTTGTTAAAAACGGTGAGTAAGATATCTCAACAACCACTGCACCAATCTTTCTATAATTTTGTGGGCTTATTTTTTATATAAAAATCAATCGACTATCGTTTGCCTTTTTTTTAATGTATATTTTCGATTTTTTTAACGAAAAATTGCCGTTTTTCGCGCGAAAATCAGGACTTCAAACTTTAAATAGCCGCCATTTTATTTTAAATTAATATTTCGAAAATTCCCCCTCCGTCAGTCGATAGATACATTAATATACTAACGAAATCTTTTTTGTGTTTTGATTTTAGATAATCTGGTTCCGACTTGCAGTGCTCACCGCAAAACAACTTTTTAAAAAAGCCTTCTTGGATATCAGTTGTAACTTTATTATAAACATAAATATTTTTTTACGAAAAAATTGTTCAATCTTCTTTAAAGGTTGCTCTTTAAAGTGCAACAAGTTCTGTGAAAATATGTGCTTCCGTTTTTCCAAAAAAAATTCGCAAAAATTCGCTTTTTTTCGGCCTCCTTACTAGGTATAACCCCTTAAGTGGGTGAAAACTAACCTCAAAATCAAATTGGCACTCCACTTTTTCGTGTATAACTCTCAAAGTACAACAGACAGAAAAAAATGTTTCAAACAAAAGTTTAATTGTGCAATAAGCGCTGAAAACTTGCGTTAACAAAATTTTGAAAAGGGTTCAAAAAGAAAAATATCTGATGAAAAAAAACTTTTTCAAATATTCTGTTAACGAAAGTTTGTAGCGCTTATTGCACCATTAAACTTTTGTTTGAAACATTTTTCTCTGTCTGTTGTACTTTGAGAGTTATACGCGAAAAAGTGGAAGTGCCAATTTGAATTTGAGGTTAGGTGTCAGTGTTTAACTAAATTCAGCTTCTACATATACGTATGATTGTGTCGATGATATTATTATTTTTGATTCTTAAAGTGATGTGTTTCAAGTATAACTTAGAATGAACATGACGATTAGAATATATGCGGTTCTTTATATGAATAGGGGAAGATGAAAAAATCGTGTTGTTACAAGGAACACCACCCGACATGCTGATTTTCATGAAACTTGGCATGCAGGTAGAATGTGTGAAAATATTCGATATGTACTCTTTTTATAGCGGCACATGCTCATCTAAAGGGGATGAAACTAGCCTTCTAAGTCCCGGACTAAAAAGTTATTTAGCAAAACAGCTAGAAAGCTAACAGAGCCAGAAAGAAAGATAAATATAAAAGTTACTTTGGTGTCATATGAAAACTAATATGCCATAAATAGAATCTAGAAAACATAAAAAATGGCGCCTCCGTAACTTATTTTAACGTAGGTATTATTTAATAGATATCTCGGTTAAAACTAATCTTTTTCGCTGAAATTTGACAAGTCAGAATTATGAATTATTCTGATAAGCATCCCAATTTTTGATAAGCCCTGTGAAACATAAAACTGTAAGAAATTATGTGATTTACATTCAACTCAATTATTTATTGCAAAATACATAAAAGTTGCAGGGGAAAGAATTCAAGAAAATGTAACACTGACCAAGATAGCATGAATACTGAAAATATTACGCGAAATGTGCAAATTACGATGCGTCGATGGTTGAAGGACGGCAGTTTGAGGAATAGGAAAACATTGCGAAGGCAAAAGGGTATTAAACTAGAAGGTAAATGAGGCTGGGATGCACACACATCGCCCTCGTAACGCTAAATTATTTTTTTCTAAGAATTATTCCACAGAAGGTCATTCGGAAATCAATATATTATACAGGGACGAATTTGTCTTCTGATCGGCTGCAATATTACAATTAAGAAAATATACCGTTCCATTTAAAAATCTTTGGATGACCTTGAAGATTTTTGAAAATGTGACCTTGGGGAAAAATCACACTGGCCACAATATTTATCCTTTAGAAATGAATACTTTCTCTTTTATACATATTCCTATATCATTAAAAGCAAGGAATATATTTTATGTTATAATCTTAGGTGTCTCACCCTATAGGCTTCTTATCACAACCAGAAATTAAAAAAGAATAGCGACTGGATTTTCTTAAACTTAAAGTTCGTAACTACCCGTACCTACAATATCGATTTTCATTTATTTTATTCTAAACTCTGCTACCTTTAAAAACCATTATAACTTGATTGACTGACTCATCAACTCCCAGCTCAAACCCTTTAACCTAGGAACGTGGAATTTGGACGGTACATTGTTTTCATGACGCGCCCACGAAGGAAGGATTTTTGAAAATTTCGTCCCCAAAGGGGACCCACACAAATTCCTAAAAATAAATTTTAGGATTTTGCCCTAATCAACCCCTAAGGGGGTGGAAAGGGGTGAAATGTGTTTTTACGCATTCCTCAAAATCTTTTAGGCCCGATTAGATATCACCTTGGTTTTTTATTTCGAAATGTCACCCACCTAAATACCTAAAACCCTATTTCAGGATTTTGCCCTAATCAAAGGGGTGAAATGTGTTTTCAGGGATTCCTCAAAATCTTTTAGGCCCGATTAGATATCAACTTAGTTTTTTACTTCGAAATGTCACCCACATAAGTACCTAAAAACCTATTTCAGGATTTTGCCCTAATCAAAGGGGTGAAATGTGTTTTCATGGAGTCCTTAATATCTCTTATCCCCGAAGCGAAGCGCGGGTATATTTTGCTAATATACAATATTTATTTTCAAGGGATATCACCCAAGTGTTACATCCCGATTTTGATGAGCATTACGTAGATTATAGTTCGCGAAAAAATATTTGACACCATATTATTTGTATCGGCAAACGTCCATATCCAGGGGATGAAATCAGCCCTCAAAGTTGGGGGTGCAAAACACGTTTGCCCCAATATCTCGGTAAGTATGCACTGCAGAGAAAAATCTTTTAGACGAAAATGATGTATTTTTGTATAACGAATTCGGCCGCGTACTCAGATTCAGTGAAAAATGACTAATTTTTAGGAAATCGTTTATAAACTAATAAACTGACGTAATACGAATCTGATTCTATGAATAAATCATATTAGCTTTAATATCTGCTATAATCTGACTAATTACTTACTATATTCATTACTTTATCTGTACATATCTTGATGATCGATAATCAAATATGGTATTTTTCAAGAATTTCTGGAGATATCTGACAACGAGTGATTTAACAAATAAGTACAATATTAATCTATGCATTTTCCAGATTAAACCAGTGAAACTCAAACTGATCAATTAAAGGCCAAGCCTGAAAACGTCATGTGTTCAAAGCTGAAAGGAGCCTTTGCCGAGCTTCTTTGAAATTATATTAAACATGCTTAAAGGAGCACCTACTTTGAAGGATAAATTTCTAGCGTGTACTATTACGGTATGTATACGAAACGCATATCGGGGCCACTAAAAGCAGCAGCAGAAAATTCATTCTATTCAGAAATGGAATTTTCTCTAGATTCTTGAGAGTTGAGGAACGGTCGATTGGAAGGCAACACAGAAAAAAGGCGCATGTAAATTTCTCTTAAACGCATCGTCCGAATCACCGTCAGCTACCACCACGACCCAGAATTTACATAGAAACTCAACGCTAAGTCAATTCTCGGGCGCGCGATTCTCGCGATCGGGCGAAAAAACCTCTCGCGATCTTTTCTTTGAGAGCCAGCTATAAAGAAGAAAAAGTAAGGCCGACTCGGGGGAGATCTTTGCAAGCATTGTGCGAAGCGCTGGAATATCCCGAACGCCTGAAAGGTGGTTTTGTTACGTGCGATTCTCATTTTTTCATTTCTGCCGAATAGTTCGAAAGTAAGTACTATGTATTTAAAAACAATTTCGCGATTCAGATTGCGAGGAGCATCGGTAGGTATAGATTGGAAAAAATCGAAATTACACAGAGCCAATTTTAGTAAGTACTTAGGCAACCTTTGGGGTGCTAGTCGACTATTTTACCAGTTAATTAAGGAAAAGTAGAATTTTAAAGGGAATTTTTTTTTTTTTTTTTTTAAGTAATTTATATCGTGTTTAATATTCTCATTATCCTATTTTCTTTTCTGGTCTGAAGCACATGCAATGTTTGACACAGATTGTATAGTTCACTGTGAATCGTTACTTAACATTTTATAGAGGTCACCGTTAACTCTGTAAAATAAATTCTGACCAAGTAGTGTGCAGCCTTGGGGTTTTTTTTTCAAAAAAATTTCAGAATTTTTTTATGGAGACGTACATAAGTAGTCATAGGTGATGCAAATATATAAAATAAACATCGTTTTGTACCTTCTCAGACAACCCGAATATATGTCAACAAAATTTAATTATTTTAGTAACAGAATTTATTTATCATAAAAGATATGTTAGATTAACTGTAGTCCTCAGCAACTCTAAATTGCCAGCAGACACTTAAAATAAAACACCTCGATATTATCAAAAATTAGTTCACATCAGTTTTGATTAGGTTATTTCTGTTGAGAGAGTTGGAGATATTGGTAATAGGTAGGTTTTAGGTAATACCAGAATAATTCCATTTTTATCCGAAAAATCAGGTGGGCATTATTCACCTGAGAATATTGTTGGAAAATAATTTACATAAATAGTATGTAGAAGTTTAAATTATGTATTAGAATTGCTACTTAAATATTGCTCAACGTAAGTCCTCTTACTACAAAACTGCGACGTGAGAAAGGGGCCGTTTCATGTGCAGCAACTTAATATTTTGCATCGAAAGAGCCTTCCACTCGACTGAGCCCCACCCCTGTCTTCTTTTCATCCCTTGGGCGTGCATTCGCGATGATGAAATCTTCGGAGCCCATAAAAGTGAAATGAAACTAGCGGATATTTTTTTACCCTTTCGGCAACTGCACGTTCGGAGGGATGCACCTGCTACCTGCAGTTCAATCTTATCCGACCTTATGAGCTTCGTTTCCTTCTACAAAATGGCACGGCTGCATGAATGCTCTTTGAACGTGGGAGCGTTAAAGGCAAACCAACAAAATGTATCGGATATATTTACGGAATTAGATTTCTCCTTAATCTTTCAGGACCCACCATTTGTTGTTAGAAGGGTTGTATACGCAGACAGATTAATTTATACAGAAATTTTAAAACACTTTTCTACCAGTTTTCTTATGATTACATTAAATTCCAAGGTGACACTGATATTGTACAAAGTATTGTAATTGGTTTTACTATAACAATGCCGCCGTATATACGAAAATATTGTTTGAAGGAATTAGGGTAACTGTACTCATAGTTGACACTTGTATTTTCAGTCACGAATAATAAGATTTCTATTAAAAAAATGTTTTTGATTAATACGTTGTTTGAAAAAGTATTAGTAACATTTTTTTAATAGAAAGCTTATTATTCGTGACTGAAAATAAAAGTGTCAACTATTGGTACACTGTCAACTACGAGTACAGTAACCCTAATATTTTTATTTTTTATATCAAGTCTATTTGCGATCAATCTTCAATTACAGGAGATTTATAAGCAAATATGGTGTTAGTAGTCTATACTTCTGGCTTCAGATATGGTGACGGAATTAATGATAAGGAAAATAAGTCTGTACTTACGCAACAAGACTTTGACAGTATGTGTGCACAAATATGTGATCTACACAAAATATAATTTGTATTGTGATGAAGGAAATATTTTGGCAGTGTCAATGCGACGCAACTAATACAGAATACGAAGCATGTATTAAACATAGTCATAAAATTACTTGCACAGGTTGAAACTTGAAAATGGAATTTGAAATAAAAGAATAATGAAAATGCTTGTAATACGTTTTCCTTAAAAAATTTCGCTCTTTTGATCTCGCAAACTTATTACCACATATGAAATTATTTGAAAACAATTAAACGTAAAGTTTATATGCGTAGTCGATACGTTTTTAATGTTGTAGATATCTGTTAGTACCGTTCAGTACTGTGTCGAATAGTGACGAATAAATAATTTTTGTTAAAATTCCTATAAAATTGTGTTATAATTTCCTATTAAAAACCGGTAAATCTTTTTGAGAAATCGAAGATACGATATAGAGAAATTTTAATACTATTAGAAATATCAGAGAGAAAAAATTTATTTGTTATTTTTGATTCAATATTAAATATATTAATTATATATTATTCGTGTATTATATCATATTACATATTATTTTATTAGCATATGATTTAATGTTATTTTTTACATGTTACTTAAATTTAATATTTATAATGTTTCTGATGAAACAATTGGAAGAATACAAGGTACATACTTCGAATGCAACTTCAAAATTCAGCAAAAAGTATGTATCAAATTATATTGCACTTTTCAATGAAAATGAAAACACCAGTGTGTGCCAATATTTTTTTAATCGATAATAGCAATTTTATGACATATATCACCCCTCTGTGAAACGTTCGTTATGAAATCCGTAAACACGTGCTGTGTTCAGTCTATTAAATATACCTGTATAACCACAATGTAAACCGCTTCGAAAAGTTTTCAGTCGTAGGAATAATTCGACTGTTTTCATCGTATAATTCTTTATTTGTTCCAGCGTTAGAAGAACCTCATCGGAACTGTATACCTCCTTCGTAACTAGGGTAAACCAACCAGTAATTGACCGCATACCAGTGAATGACCATTAGACAAAGAAATGTTAATTATAAATTTAAAAAGGAATATATGTTTATAAATGGAGTGTAGTTGTACTTGTAATATCCCATATTTTTAGTTACGCGTATTAAGCAAACATTAATAAGTACAATTCTTATTAAAAGTATTTCAAAAGTGTATCTCATGACCACTCATTTAAGAATCACCAAATTTTTAGTAAGAAGGCAGTAAATGCGTAGTCTCGAAAATTATGTATTGTGCTAGTAATATTTATTGTTTTTATTTATAAACTAAATGACAATGAGAAGAAAAACTCATTAATTATTAAAATTAATTTTATGTATTGTAAAAATAATTATAAGCATTCATTAGTTTAAACTTTCTGTCGGTCAATCTTTGGTATTCAAAACAGAAGCATTCTGCCAGTAAATGACCGGCTGGTCAAATATTGGTAGGTTAGATATTTATTACAACCAGTCAATGACTGTGAAGCCTGCTGGGCTTGCTGACACTTGCTGAGCACGATTTAAAGGTTATAGGTAAATTTATAAATCATAATTCATATCTAACCTATAGAAAATGTGAAACCGGTTTTAAAGAAAAAAAAGTCGGAACAAAAATTTGAAAAGTACGAAAACCCCAAAAAAGTGTAATCCGATAAAAAAACCAAAAAGAAAGTATAAAAGATTCCAGTACAATACGGAAGAAAGTCTAAAAGAAGCAGTTGACAAAGTTAGAGCGAATGTGTTAAGTGCTAATAAAGCTTCAATAGAATATAAAATACCAAAGGGAACCTTAATAAACAAATTGCGTGATGAAAGGGAACCAATCATAGGAAAAATGGGCCCTCCGACAACATTAACTTCGGAAGAGGAGAGTAGAATAAAAAACTGGATTATTGATAAGGCCCGGATTGGATATCCTATGCATCCTAATATTGTAAAAAATGCTATAAAAAATGTTTTAGACAAAGCTCCACGTCCAAACTGCTGCAATAATAATATGCCTGGACACAAATGGTTTCAATTATTTCTAAAGAGGCATCCAGAAATAGGCCTGAAAAACACAGAAGTGTTATCCAAAAGTAGGGCGGCCGTTACGGAACAAAATATTAGACAATGGTTTGCAGATGTAATAGCCTATTTGGAAAAAGAAAATGCGTTAACTGTTTTTAATTTGTTTACTTTTGATTATATGTAAGCAATTAATTATTGTAAGTAAAGTTAAATTTATTAATTTAAGTTTATAACAATACACATACTAAATGTGTTCAAATATGTGGTCTTCCTTTAAAAGCAATTTGTTTACTTCGAGACATGTATACTACATATCCGAATAACATTAAACTAATGTGCAATAAATACTAAATCGACTACTACAGCTGCTTAATTTCGTGACTTACATTGTATGATTTGAAAGTTCAAATAAATATATTTTCTTAAAATAAAATGAAAACTTTAGCCAAGTTTTACAAAATATTTTGTTGCATTTATATGAATTATTATAGTAATTATTTGATTCTCAATTTATTATTACCGCGAACCGGTCATTCACTAGCTCATACCCGGTCATTTAATGGGTGCATGCGGTCATTTACTGGGCTTCTACACATTTTGCATTTTATAATAGTTTTTTTTAAATATTACGATAAGAATAAGTAATTACTTTTATAGAAATTTCAAGAAAAATAAATTTAAATGCAATATCAACAGTTGTTTTGTTGTTATACATAAATATATTCGAGTATTAATCTCAAAGATCCATAGATTCAACAATTCGGTCATTCACTGGTTGGTTTACCCTAGTTAATGTTTGTTATGGAGTGTAGGAAATTGGTTTCGTGGTGAGTTGATATCAGTCGGAATGTAGCAGGCAATGAAGAGATGGAGGAGAAGGTTCCTTGAAGTAGCAGGTAGGCAATGTCTATCTATTATGCATAACAGTGGTAATGACGTACCATTACCGAAAATTTGAATAGTAACGTCTCTTTTATGAGGTAAATCGACGAGCTGGGATTCCAAATTACCTAGGTGTTTGCCATTGATATTACCGAGAATAAATTATCGACATTAGTACGTCGAGACGAATAATTGACAGGAAATTTTGAGGGCGTTCATTTCTCAGAAACACACAATTATTCACGAAGTATCCGCTTACTCCATACGTGTATTATATTTCACATGTCCAATCAATGTGGAAGTTCAAACTAGGTACCAATTCGAAATCACATTACTATAAATCTTGATTAATGTAATTTAGATTAATTAAAAATTATGCTTATGGTTATCTACGAAGTAACAAAGATTTCAGGTTAATTACAATAAATTAGTAATGTTCCAAATATCCCAGGCATGTTATTATAAATTTTTAGCTGTTATATTATAGATTGAACTACTTAGTTTCTCTGAGAAATTCATGTTCGTCTTGTTCCATTCTACTAATAAAATTTTCTAACTAAATGTAGATACATTAATTAATATTAGTTTATACTAATCTGAATTAGAATTGGCAATTCTACCTTTAACATTTATCAAATATGTTTAATATGTAAATTCATTCGAAGCAGTGCAATATTTTTAACGTTCTTTATCAGTGTTTAATAAGTTCAAGTTCGTAATGATAAATTCAAGTGCAAAAGTCGCGCAATTACTTTAATTATATATATTATCACGTAATTATTCTCACGAACGAGTGTCGAACGTTTTGGAAATTTTCATGTCACGCTCCGCGGGAAAAATTATACCTTCCCGTGTAAAGCTCCACCTCGAAGTTGGCCTCTCAGTCCGTCTAGGAAGAAATCGGATTCACATTTGAATTTTAAGCGATTCTTTAGAGAATCGGTAGCTTGCTTTTCGATGACCTCATTCGCATTTAAGATGAAAAGTTCTAAGATGGACTTACAATCATCTCTTTGGAACTACTTCAAGCAGTAATTCTAAATCTTCTTACTCTACATTGCCTGGTACTCTGTGCCAGATAGCCAATGTTGAAAAATGAATATTATATTTTAGAAAATACGTAACTTATGATAAATAACAAAAAATGTGTGTAAATACAAGATTGCTGTTGACCTCGAAATCATTTGCCCCAAGATCTTACCACCATAATTTATAACTAATTTGGTATAAAAAATATGTCCCTTTATACATATACATATGTAATAGTACCTGTTTATGTCAATTTTTCAATTTAAACTATATTATTGTAAAGAAGATTAGAAAGAACAATGTTACTACTTGTTTACTATTTGGAATGCTAGCCGTAATAAAACGAATCTAATTTTCAGTAAATTTTTTGAGTAAAAACTTAGTAACTTTTTTTCATCTTATGAAAATAAAAATATCTGGGTGGGATACAGGATTGCAAATGGAAACTGTTCTTGTCATCGAGTTGTTGTTCTGGTAAAATATTGAAAGAGTAAATTGATGAAGTTTGATGAACTGCTTCAGATAGTAGGTACCTATTTTTATCATAACACTATGGTTCAGAAATTATTCTGTAACTATTTACAACTGTTGTTTACTAAAATTACCTTCTGAAGTGTGATTGCGCTCTTGTGTTTGAAGTTTAGCACTCTATGTAAGATTCTGCTTCGATCATTTTCGTTGTTCATTTCCTGCACTTACAACGGAACACCGCGAACCCGGACTCACCCATTGGAACGCAACTTTGTGGGTTTTTAGAGTGACACAAAACAAGAACAACGGTGTGTTTCATTTCGATGCTCAGTCGCCACGGAGGTCCTTCGAATAACGAATAACGAATAACGAATAACGACTAAAGATTGGGTCGACTAAAAATTTATTCGTTATTCTCGAATAACTTCACTTTATTCGAAATTTGTATTCGAGTTCTTCGAATAAAAACTTAGTCGACTAAAAATTCATTCGTTAGTCACGAATAGCTTCACTTTATTCGAAATTTTTATTCGAAGGTTAGTCGAAGAACAATTTAGTCGAATAATACCCAACTCTGGGCCACACTAGCTATTATTTTAAAATGCAATGGTGTATAATATTTGAAAATTTTAAAAATGCTTTTTAAAACAAGCCCCATCTATCGGAAAAACTTCTTCGTATTTTGCACACTTAAAGCAAAGTAATTTGTAAATTCAATGTAGCAATGTAGATAAATGGAATGCTCATCTGTGTACCGCGATTTATGTCTACTCTTTGAGCGCGCACATTAATCGATATATCAAAGTAACGCGCACAGTTCGTTAACAAGCTTTCCATAATTTCAACGGTATATCGACCCGACCAATGGTTTGCGTATTAACCGAATATACGGTAGAAATGCGTCAAAAGCTGAAACTATCCTGTAATTACGCGGAAATATCGTGTTCCCGCAGTCACATAGATCCAAGTTACAAAGACAGACACGAGATATTGGTCCTTATTCTCTTATGTCCAGTCATATCGAATCGATGACACGTCATGACACACTTCGCTTCTAACTATCACATAGACACCACGATGTTTGCGAAATTTTTTAAAAATTTTCAAAAATCAGAAAACGAGTTGAACAAATTGCTTAAAATTCTAACAAGGTCCATTATTAAGAAATATCGTACGAAGGTAAAAAAAATTGTTTAGTTTCTAACGTTCGGAAATTTTAATAACGTCCATTATTAAAAAATATGGTATAAGGTTAAAAAAAATTATCCAATTTCTAATGAAGATTGTTCACGATAGTATCAAACCCTGATGTAAGTAAAAAAGGGAAAATTTGAATAATTCGAGAGGGGAATGCTTAATGAAATGAATGTTGTAGAGTCTTGTTACAAAAAAAATAGCATACCACGATAATACTGTAGTGTCATAATTCATTTAGTGGGCAATTTCGAAACGACATTTTCAAAATGTGCTACCCCCTTGAAACATTCGAGTCCTTCAGCTGACAAGTTATACATATATGTGGTTCATTTTGAGACTGTCAGGAAACTTCATGCATTATCTATTTATGCTAACATGGAAGCAGCTCCAAATGCATTTTTGTTTTTTAAAATCTCGCTCAGCATTTCTATATAAATTACGTGGCAAACGTTTTCTCGAAGAGGAAGTGACAGAGGGGGAGAATAAAGGACTGGTTCGTTTGGCTGTCTTTAACAAAGGACGGGCATTTCCAAAGCTTTCCGCAAATGCAGAATTGATCACTTGTTAGAGCAGTGTTGGCGAGCTGAAATGGCAGTTCTATGGTCCGCGATGCGAGGAGGTGTTCGAGAATAATGATGATCAGAAAAAGATCTTTCTCCTTATTAATAGTCAGCCATTCTGTAGCTGATATTAATACGGAACGGTGAAAGGAATGCTTAAAAACATCATATTCTCGAATTCCAATGGACATAGAGTCACATATTGTAGCTGCTCTACTCCTCATTAAATTCGGGCTCGTTTGATCTGAGGATTTACGACATGCAAGCACATTAATTAATATTGTTTCTAATCCTCGTACTGATTTTATACCTATATATACTTTATGGCAAATTAGTTTAAGGTGATTACTAAACTTTAATAACCTATAATTTAGTCATATATCATATGACTGAAAAGTTACAAATAAATTATAGATATTTAATAATAACTAGCCATTTTGATTTAGAACTAACTGGAACGCGTTGAGGTCGAAATAATAATTTACAGAGAAAATGCTTTGTAAAAACACAATGAAATTAACTTCACTTCAAAGTTTACACGTGGAAGTTACGAATTTTGAATTTTAAACAGCAAGTAGTTTCGCTTGAAATGTGTAATTTGGAGAGAATAAAGCTGAGGTACATAAATCCTGATCTCCATTCCGATAATCTTCTTCCTTGTTAGCTTTGTCAGAGAACTTTACAGAAGGACAAACAGGGGAAGTTGTGTTGTTTGAAACTAATATAAAATGTGGTACGTTGGAACTTCTACCTTATCTTGTATTTATTGCATGACATATATCCAAAATTTAGAATATATTCAAAATAAATAAGAAACTTGTAAATCCAATACAGAAGCCTTGTCATTTATTTAATAAGCAGGATACTGGATTCACATAAATGTAAATCCAAATATACTCGCCTCAGATAATTATGCGATCAAAGATAGCATTCTAAAGTCAAAATCATGAGTTTGAAAGTGAAACTAATTCTTTTTTAAATACTCATTACAGAACATCTGAATTTGTGTTATAGTTTTATGCATGGGAGGAGGCGTATTTCAATTATTTAATTATGTCATAAGCACTTTCCTCCATGTAGGTATAAATAGTGGAAGGTTTATAACAATTTAAATGCATCACCTTGAATTTGAAAATTTTGGTGTCAGATTCGTTATTAGAGACCTCAGAACCTTCGATCATCAAGTTTCAGAAAGATCCGATGAAATCTTGAATTTTGGCCACAAAAGTTCGCGTCTCTGGACCACTATTAAGAGATAAGGGAATAAGGGAATTTTCGTATAGTGGAACACTCGCTTTCCTCGCAGTGATTATTCTGCACTAGCTTTACTAATCGGCTTCGCCCAAAATTTAGATTCCGATTTTGTAAAAAAAAATTTTTTAGGTTTTCTTGTAAATAGTCACATTAATCCGGATTAGTCAGGCATAATGAACTGCGGCACATTTCATGACCCCAGAGTTTATTGTTCGCAAGCTTTTAGACGACAAACAAACACACAAACATATAGAAGCTTTCTACTTTATACATTAAGATATCAGAAAGAATAAGACAAGTAACAATAATGCAAAAATGAAAAATAATATAAATAATATAACTTTCTATATCCTTGGTGTGTATTTTTTAGCTGCTGACGTATTTCCCGTTTCGTTGCAACAGTTGATGCTACACGTTGTACAATGCCATTACATACGTTACGTGCACAATGTCAATTTTATCCTAAAATAGTGCGAATAGTATTCACATTCGTATCTGATTCGACAATAGTAAAGGACATGCATAGATACAACATATCTGATCATAAAAAGAAATATGACAGAGCATTCGGATAACAGGTGTTCGAATAACGAATAACAATAACTGCCCGTAGCAGGCGCACAGCCAGAGCACGGAAAAATTTTACTGTTCCACTGCTCTAGATTTTTTCATTATCTGAATTTTTTTTTTTTTTTTTTTTAATAAATGCACATGAATGAAAATTTTTTAAATACCAATTCCCAAATTTTCATCATTGAAAAAATATTATTTCGTAGGGCAGCGAAGCCCGGTGCCGACACAGGCGCGCGCGGCGAGAAGGCAAACTAATACCGGCGTTGCCAAAACTGCGAAATTGACGACGTTGCCACGTGCAAACGTTTTACTCGGAGCACGAAGCGGAGTTGGAGCAAGTATTTCGATGTCGGAGCTGGGCAGGAGCGGAGCAATTAAATAATTCGTCTGCCCAAATCCCCAGCATTAAAGGCCATATTTTGTATTAATATATCAAGATATTTAAAAACAAACGGGCGTGCCAATACTTTTTTGACCCACTGTACTGTAACCTACAGTACTGCCCGGTTAATTGTTCGCGTTGTCAGGACCGAACGCGAGTCTTTAACCGAGGTATGGCAACAAACCTGCCAACCCTTGATCAGGTTTTATGGGCGAACCGGTCGACGAGGAAACCGAGAGTCTTGAAATTTTCAAGGCTCCTATTTTTCATTGCATCTTCATAAAAACGATACCGATGGATTGTTGAGATTTTCCTGAGAAAAATGAATCCAAACGCTACGTCATTTAGACTATTTCAACGATACGGGATGCAAACTTGATTTGCAAAATGTGCAAATTATTCCACTCGGATATCGTTAAAAATTGCTCAGGTCTTCGAAAGATTCGATCTAAGAAATACAAATTTAAGCAAACGCACTTTGCGCAACGTTTTACGCCAAATATTAACACCGATTAATTACACAGAATTCGGACAATTAACATCGCTATTAACGGCAGAAGGGCTCGGTGGAAAACAGGCACATGCCACTGTTTCATGATTTTGGAAGAAAGCAAGTTGAGGGAAAAATTGTTTTCATAGGAAATGCGGTACGAAATTGTAATTAATTTTAAACGGTACTTAAATTAATAAATGGCAACTATTGTTAAATTTTAACTGAAAAATTATTTTCGTAGGAAATGCGCTATGAAATTGTAATTACTTTAAACGGTACTTGAATTAAATGGTAAATGACAACTATTAAGAAATTTTAACCGAAAAATTAATTATATTCGGTCACGTGTCCCTATGAAGCCGAGTGGCATGCACCCCTTTTCCACTGCGCATTTGTTTTTTCTCGGCGTGAAAAAGATTTAATATGATGCTGCTCAGTGAAACGTAGATACATGCTATTATATCAGGAGGTGGTAGAATTACACTACATCGCAGGAACGAATTAAGGGAACAAAGAAACGAAAATTTATGCAAGTGCCTCTTTTCCACTAGGCCCCTCAATTTTGTATAATAATATATGTACATGAATGGCACCCATATCGCAATACACGCCAAAAGTGCGATTAATTATCAACCCTTGTTCGAAATATAAATAACTTCCGACACACATATTGATCAGGGCCCTTACATAATTCGGTAAGCTGATAATCGAACACCACTGCCCTCAGCATAATCCAGTGGTACAATTGATTGCAGAGCGTACGCTAAATCCCTTAAGGTGCTGAATACGCTTGTCATTCCACGCGTCATTGACCACCCCTTCTGTTCCATGCAGACTTCTAGAACGTTAATTGCAGCTGAATCGAGATACTCTTTATCACGAGAATAATGGCCCAATGAATCCTTTAATCACTATCCATTTTGTGTAGAATCATTTTTCAAATACTTTCGAACTAATTAGAAATAGTAGATCTTCTATAGTTTTAGTTGGACAAAGAGCCGGAAGCTATTAGACACTGTACTTGACTGTACGCATTTTTGTATCAGTCTAATTTCAATACACAAACCAGAGTTGGAGTTTTTTTATTTGAGGAAGAAAGAAAAGAGAATAAATAGAATTGGTGAATATTAGAAACAACGTAATTTTTCTTGTCAAATAATAATTCATTTTAAACAATATCATACTTTATTACACAAAAACGAAAGTGCGGTATTATCTAGTTTCAATTTCAACAATTAGCAAGTGTTTTTATTGATGTAGTTGCAGATCGTAACTAAACATTCATTATTCAACAGATATTTTTCTTTCTTGGCTAAATTATTTTGGTTTACAACTTAATGTAAGAGAAAAAATTACTTGAAATAATTATTTGAAAAGAACCTATGATAATAAAATAATAGAAAGTTATTTGAAAAATTAAATAAATTACATATACTTCGATAACGCCCAAATCTGTTATAAATTTATAAACATGATAATGGAAATTGTGATAAAATATACATGAGCTTACAACTTTATTCACAATGGACTATTACGTGTACTCGTCCGGATCGTATACCTAGTTTTACTCTTTGCATCGAATTATTTTGGAACAGCAGGTCCGAAATTAAATTTCATTTTTTTTTTTATAAACTATACGAGTATAGTTTCCGTTATACGTACGGATTCTGTGATCGAAAACAACTTTTTTTAAATACGCTCGAAAATCTGTCCATCTTATTCGCGGATTTTCGAAAATGTTCTTCTAAAGCGCACCATGTTTACAAAAATAATTTGTTTAAGAAATCGATACCCACAACGGAAACTACACTCATATAGTTTATAAAAAAAAAATGCAATGTGATTTTGGCTCTGCTGTTCAGTAGTTACACATTCGACCAGCTCGCGTGGGGGGGTCTAGAAGATTAATTAATATATTAAAATTTATGGATGTTTTTCTATTTATTCTTTTTTTGTATATTCTCTTAAGACAGTGTACCAAAGGTAGGTAATAAAAATTTTCTATGAAAACTGTAAATTATTCCTAAAAAAAATTCTTAAAAATGGCTTACTTTTCCGGCCGTCACAGTGGTGTCCTCTCTTAATCCTCAAACACCACACTGGGTCACCGAGACCCAGACCGTTTGGAAGATTCGTGGCCACTACTAAACGGTAAATGGTGGGGAGCTGTTGTGGTGGGGAAAAAACTTTGGGACCCCTACTACGGATTCCGCACCGTGAGACCCCTAATTTACCTGAAGAAGCCGAGTGACATCGTGAAAAACGTAGTTTATGGGTCGCGCAGACCCACTGTGGTGTCCACGTTTCATGAAATCATCAAAAATATTATCCTCCCACCAACCTTAATTTTTATGGTGCATAATTTGAAGCTAATCTCCTCAAATTTAAGTCAACGTTTAGTTTTTTGGTATCCTCCAACCAAATTACAGACCGTTACGTAATTTTGAAAGCTAACCTCCTCAAATCCAAGGATCATCAAAAATATTATCCTCCCACCAACCTTAATTTTTATGGTGCATAATTTGAAGCTAATCTCCTCAAATTTAAGTCAACGTTAAGTTTTTTTGGTATCCTCCAACCAAATTACAGACCGTTACGTAATTTTGAAAGCTAACCTCCTCAAATCCAAGGATCATCAAAAATATTATCCTCCCACCAACCTTAATTTTTATGGTGCATAATTTGAAGCTAATCTCCTCAAATATAAGTCAACGTTAAGTTTTTTTGGTATCCTCCAACCAAATTACAGACCGTTACGTAATTTTGAAAGCTAACCTCCTCAAATTTAAATGTTATCGAAAATATTATCCTCCCACCAACCTTAATTTTTATGGTGCATAATTTGAAGCTAATCTCCTCAAATTTAAGTCAACGTTAAGTTTTCTGGAATCCTCCAACCAAATTACAAACCGTTACGTAATTTTGAAAGCTAACCTCCTCAAATTTAAGCATCATCAAAAATATTATCCTCCCACCAACCTTAATTTTTATGTTGGTAAAAATCTACTTTCGGAAAAGTGGAGTTAACAGTTGCTACAGAACATTATTGTTTGTGCAGTGATTTGTTGTTCCGACAGAATTTCTACGCAGTGTAAAGTAGAACGCATACTTTTCAATCGATAGAAAGTGTTTAAAATGCAATCGGCCGATGTGTAGGGAATATGTGGCGAAAATATGGTGCGACTAGTCTTAGCGTAAATGAATGATTTCATAGTGATCTGTACTGTTTTTATAAAATAAATCATTATTCCAACCATTTCATTGTATAATTTCACAGAGCACATCCGTTCTTCACCTCTCGAAATAATTATATTTTTTGCAACCAATCATAATGACACATATATTTCCTTGAATTATGACTCAAAACCTTTCAATTGGTGTACAATAAAATCCCCGTACCTCTTTCGAGAAAAATTGCGATTAAAAGAATAAAAAAAGAACTTTCAGAACACGGACTCTCTTTTCTTCAAAATATCTTGAGCATCAAAAGATTTTTCGCCAAACTATCGATATATTCCATTTCCTTGTTGTCCGACGATTTGATTAAAAAAAAGATTCTTTAAATCGGTGCAGCAAATCCTGATATATAGAGGAAAGAAAATTCTGGGTCACGTGGACCCAGTGTGGTAGAAGCGTTAGGAAAATACAGTGTGGTGTTTGAGGGTTAAGATGACCCAGATAAAGTACAGAAGCAACACAGCAGTTTCAACAATCAAATATCCATTTAACATTCCCGTGAACTACTAATGTCTGCACAGAAAAAACGCACATCATTTAATACGCGAAAACTCGAAGTGGAGTAACTCACAAAGGATTAAAACCACTAGCCACATAATAATATCCTTAGAGCTCTTTTTTTCACAATTAATTGTGCGCTACAAGGAACTTAGTCTCCTATTATTACTGTATTTATTTCATCTCCAATCAATTTAAGCGTAAAATGTTGCGGAATATTTACTACCTACGTAGATCGATGCGGAGTACCGAGGAAGTTTTACAGCGGCTATATATTCAACAACAAAGCGAAATCTAAAACTTTAGGAAGCAACAGGGCTGCGTAGAGACGAATAATCCGAAGTGAAAATAAGAAATAGAAACAGCAGGAATGCAGAACTGGGATTGAAACGAATTAGGGCGAAAGAACAATTGTTCTCGAATTATAACCCCGACGTAGCCAACTTTTTTCTACACGTGTAGCTTCCTACCGCGTAACTTTATTACGCTGCGGTAGCAAAACGACGTTCTACGTAGATAAACCACCCAACGCGAAACAGACTTCCCGCAGATTCGTCAAACAGGAGGTACAGTTTCATTGTCAACGACGTGTCACTTCCCTCATCGCTGCGATAATCGCTATTGATTTCTTCGCGAGGCGAACTCGCCGCAAAAAACCTTCCGCCGAATCGTGGCAGCCGGATTCAAGCAAATCTGCGCACTAAGCTTGCCCAGAAAACAGCTGATCTCCAGATTCCAAGAAGAGAGAATACTCTTTACTCCCTGTCTGCCAAGACGCAACGATCAAGGACCACCGAGTGCCGATGCTAAGCTACGAACATAAAACAATGCGCAGCCAGGTGACAGCCATTACTCACCGTTGTTGAGAGGACACGAGGGAGCTGCAGCTTTAAAGATACAACACAAACAACAGCAGGACTCCAGCACACTAATCACTCATCAAGCACACGTGTACCCGAAAGGGACTGCGCTCGTTAAGGCTATCACTGAAGACGTACTTCCCAACCTTCGGTCATCAATGAATCTCCTTTAAATCCTCTGGGACGAAACACGTGAGCACGAACGTCATTTAAAGACCCGCGAACGTTGAGACTTGTTTTGCAAGTTAATTGTCTTCTTCGCCAGCCTCGGCTACGTTTGATCGATCGCTGATCGATGGAGGATCGACGGAGGCCAGTCCTAAGTGGAATCGTCTACCTGGAAACATGGAAAAGCTCCCTTCACCGGTTCACGGTGCAGGTACGAGCAAAGATCGTCCGGATAGCGGCCAGCCCTGATTCGATACAGGCTCGATAAGAGGTCGATAGATCAATGCGAGGATCTAACACGAATTCCTGATCGTTGATCCACTATCGGCGCACGAACACTGGCACCCGCTCCCTCGTCCGCAGGGGGGGAACACGAACGTTGCTCGATATTCGCGACGTTTATCGCGGCAATGAATAACACCGGGTTCGATCGGGGAGACTCAAAAAGACGATTTAGTGAAGCAAGATAAAGGCGCGCGCGGCACGGCAGCGGGACGTGAGTGCCGCTTCGAATGCCGACTGATCCCGCAGGCTGGCGAAGCGCGCAGGTCCCCTCGAACGTACCACGTCGGACTCGACCGCTGCCTCTGACTCTGACTCCGATGCCCGCGGACAAGCATTTGTCGTGCCAGCGGGAAACGCGACGCTTTCTTGCTCACGAAACACCCCTTCGGAGACTCCTTTCGCTCCGAAGATCCCGGCACTTCGGGCAGTCTTCCGCGAGATCTTTGTACTTATATTTATTTATGTTTAGAGTTTTTTTCTGTAACATCTATGAACCATGTTCCACGAAAGTGTGTTCTGTGCAAATTGTACATTTTCTTTCGTTTATTTAAAGAAATAAACGAGATTGTTAAGTGTGCTATCAGTTTGTCCCGGACTGTTTGTAAGAATTTTATGTAAATTGTGTATGGTAAATGGGGAAAGTGTTCTGTTGAAAGTGAAGAACACTAATTGTTAAGTTTAGAATGCTCCCAAAAAATCCAATTTTACCAAAAGTGTGGTTTTATTTAGTTCTGGGAGTAAATATGTGTTTCTGTCACATTTTCGACAGTTTTAAAAATATTGATTGTCGTTATATTAGCACCCATTGCTCTTTTTTTGCAAAACTTCGTGGACTTATCAGCTGTGCAGTCAGTTATTCAATAAAAAATTGAGGTTGAATAGCTCAATATTAGCGAGCTTAATAGCTCAATATTTAATATTGAGCTTTTCGTGGGCTTATCAAATTATTCTCCTGCTTCACTTGTAATGTTATTTCCCTGTACACCTAATTTTAAAATGCTCATATCTCTGGATGTGAAAGGTTGTTTTCCTTCTCAGCTGTCATATTAAAGTACTTCCTTTTAGCCACCAGATGGCACTAAAATAAAAAATCAGCGAAACTGGATTTATCATGTTTTTCCTTTGCGGTCTTCAAGTGATGTTTAAATTTGAAAGATTTGCAGCTGGGGGTGACATCAAGTGGGCAGGTGTTAAGAATAGTTATAATTAAAATTTGAATTAATATAATATTGTTAATGAAAAATTATACTTCTTGTATTATACATTCTCACAGTATAAAGAATATTTAGTACATATCTGAAATTAATATCAACATTATAGCGTAAATAGATTATAATATGTAATAAGCCGGGTGACAATTTAAAGAGGGGCAAACTTAAGTGAACACTTGAGTAACGAGATTCGGAAAGAAAAAATGTAAACGAACACGGAGGGTACTTGCCATTTTCACGAAGAGAGATTTTTGACAAATCTACTTGTTCATCTTCTCATACAGCACACCTGGTTGCAGCAGTATTGCAGGGACGTTGCTGCAATATTACGTTGTTGCAGGTTGCATTGCAATATTGTAGGAACGTTCCTGCAATATTGTCGTGCATTAGTGGAGTGGCAATGATCCTACAATATTGCAGCAATATTGCCATTTCGTTGCCGTGCAATGTTCCGTTGGCAACGATGGTACAATATTGCTGCAATATTGCGCCCACATCGTCGTGCAATGTTCCAGTGGCAACGATCCTACAATATTGCAAGAACGTTGCCGTGCAATGTTCCATTGGCAACGATCCTACAATATTTCTGCAATATTGCGCGCACATCGACGTGCAATGTTCCAGTGGCAACGGTCCTACAATATTTCTGCAATATTGCGCGCACATCGACGTGCAATGTTCCAGTGGCAACGGTCCTACAATATTTCTGCAATATTGCGCGCACATCGATGTGCAATGTTCCAGTGGCAACAGTCCTACAATATTTCTGCAATATTGCGCGCACATCGACGTGCAATGTTCCAGTGGCAACAGTCCTACAATATTTCTGCAATATTGCGCGCACATCGTCGTGCAATACTGTAGTGAAAACTTGTAGAAACATTACAACAATATTCTGAAGCAACTATGACTTTGTCAAAATATTTCGAAATATGTACATTAGGGTGGTCCTTAGCTATAGGGGTCAACATTTTTTATCAGTTCTTTTTTATCGCACCCCCCTAAATTGTGACACTTGATGAGAAAATGATATGTGCAAAATTTCAAAGTGATCGGACAATGGCAACCCGCGCCACATTTGAGTTAAAGTTTTGAAATTTTAGTGATTTCTCGCCAGTTTCGAATATAATTGTTTTCGGCTATTTTTGAAGTATCAGTGAATATTTTTTAATAAAAGCACAATTTATTAGATGTATAATAATAATATGCATGTTACTTACAAAAATATATACGAAATCTTTGAGTTTTATCTCTTAAAATTAGTATATAACGTAGCGTATAAGCTACTGTACGCAGTCGGGTGGTTGTTCGAGTCAAATTATAGTTCTTTTGATGCACAACAAGTGTATTGTTTGTTTTTGTAATAATGATTATAGTATTAGTATTTAGGAATTAAATTTTTTTACATAGTTGTAAACGAAATACTCTCTATTGAAATTTAAGTTATATATTATAGATTGAAGGTAATAAATTAGCATATTATTAAATTCTATGTATTTTTCAATATATATTGTGTGTTTGTAAATTTGTTTACATTAGGGTAAAGTCTCCTATAATCTTCAATTATTTGTAAAATATATTGTTTTTCTTCCTCATTTTTTGTCAGCAGATTATTATATTCTGATATAAGTTTGACATAACGTTCAGTGGTACCTATCATTTGTCACTTATAAATGTGTTGCACTTTGTAAAGTTTTCTGATATAACGTGTCGTTCTTCCACAATGAAGGGTCCTTTCCTAACAAGTCTGTAGGTATATTGTACCTATTAAAAAAATTTGGTTTGGAAAAACCAAACAATCCGCCTTTACCAAGTAAAACGCGGTAATATTTACGATTGCCAGGTAACGATTTTTTTTCTATGATATTAGAAGGTTCTTTCATTAGAAGCATTTTCATAGGGAAAAGTCTGGACTATTCACGTAGTTGCATACAGTAGCTAAACCGCAGCGTTATATGTCAAGTTTCTCTTTCAGATCTCCGTGGTCGTGGGAATCTACGACACAAGTTTTTGAGTAAATTATTTAAAGTTGTGTCTACATATCATTATTATACATATCAGAAAAACAATAGTTTTTAAGGAACTATTAAGTAATCCTTTTTAATAGGGCTGTATCAAATTCACGTAGCCGCGCATAATGGCTCCGACGCTGTTGTACGCTAATTTTAATGGTAAAATTCAGAGATTCTGAGAATACTGTTTGAAGTCACACAGAAATGATACTATTATACACCTAAGAAATTGTACTTTTATTAAAAAAGAATCACTAATTCCTCCATAATAGCGGAACACAATGATGTGCGAAATTGACGTAAAGTCACTAAAATTTCAAAAATTTAACACAAATGTGGCATGGTTTCCCCTTGCCCAGTCACTTTAAAATGTTGCACACATCATTTTCTCACCAAGTGTCATAATTTAGGGGAGTGCGACCAAAATAAAACGGAAGTTGAAAAATAAGGACCATCCTAATGTACATGACGTCGAGTGGTTTCTACGGCGTGTTTCATTTAACTGGATACGCTAGAATATCTCGTTGGCCGTTGAAGATATGAAAAAAGTGTTATCGCGGGAGTTGTATGTAGGTACATGAACTTATAGAGGAGATTCGAAGATCAATTTAATTATTTTAGATAAAGTAGGTACTATATTTTTTTATGTCTGAAATTATTATTATTATTATTAAACGTCTTTATTGCACAAATACGTATATACAATCTAGCAAGAGAAAAGAGAGAAGAGAAGACAAATGTAAAGGTTTAGTCTAAAGACTGTTTTCCAACCTAACCTAAAACGACACCGGGTGAAATTTGTAGTACGCACCTATAGTGTTACAAAACCCTAATGGGGTTTGTCAAATGAGCCTTCGTTTCTGAATAATTTGAGTTTAAAGTATTGCACGGTAGGAGTATAAGTTCGAATACGTAAGCAATCTTATCAATCAGCGGTTGTAGCTGCGGCGGTAAAGTGTTCGTACACGATGCTACAGGTCCTCGGTTCGAATCCCCCTGGGGTAAAAGAATTTTCTATGAGAAAAAGACACACGGGCGGTATACTACACTACGATTCTGCACACATTCACGTCGTCGCGTCCCTCACTGTCCGAAACGAAAATTACGTTGCGGCGGAAATTACAGTCCTGCAATATTGTTAAGACGGACATAGGAGTGAACCTGCAACGTCTCTGCAATGATGCGGTGCAATGGAGTTGCAGTGATCATTGCCACTATTTTGCCGTTTCGTTGCAGGACTACATATTTGTAATGTTCCCAAAACTTTGCAAAAAACACTCCTGCAATATTGCTAAGGCGGACATAGGAGTGAACCTGCAACTTCTCTGCAATGATGCGGTGCAACATTGCATTCTCGCACCGCAATATTGCCGAAGAGTTGCAGGATCATTGCCACAATTTTGCAGTTTCGTTGCAGAATCATTGCCGGAACGTTGCAGGACTACATATTCGTAATGTTGCCGCAACTTTGCAAAAATACACACCTGCACTATTGCTAAGGCGGACATAGGACTGAACCTGCAACGTCTCTGCAATGTTATGTTGTAATATTGCCATCTTGCACCGCATCATTGCAGAGACGTTGCTGCAATGTTATGGTGCTGTGTGGGATTAAGGGGTTAGGCCACCTTGGACGGAGCAAAATTGCAGTCATTTTCGGCAATTTTTTTGACGGACATAATGAAGTAAATGGAGAATTCAATATGCAGCCTGTTATTGCACAACTCTCGACGGAAAAAGTGGTATTTTTTTTTTCTTACAAAATGGCGGCGGTAGAGCCGTGATACGCAAGATATTGTGGAGCGACGTTTTCCACGGTGTTCAATCTCACGGCTACACCGTTTGACTTAGAACAAAAAACCAAAAAGATTTATTTTCTACATGCCTAAAAATAGGGAAGTACGTAGCGGTTTTGCGATATCTTGAATATGTTCTTTGCAATTGACACTTTTATAAAAAAAAAATGCACTTTTTCTCCCCATGGTCACCACTTCCTTAGTTTTAGGCATGCAGAAAATAAATCTCTTTGGTTTTGTGTTCTAGGTCAAACGGTATAGCCGTGAGATTGAACACCGTGGAAAACGTCGCTCCTCAAGATCTTGCGTATTACGGCTCTACCGGCGCTATTTTGTAAGAAAAAAATACGATTTTTTCCGGCGAGAGTTGTATAATAACAGGCTTCATATTAAATATTCTGTTCATTTCATTATCTTGCTAAAACAAATGCCGAATATGACTGCAAATTCGCTCCCTCCAAGGTGGCGTAACCCCTTAAGTCTTCGTAACAATTTAGTAACAGTAAGATTGTTTATAATATACTATCAGAATGCCAAGAATTAAGGAGTGGTTACTAGAAGTTCGAGCCTTGTGAAGACACGAGAAGAGTTAAAAGAAATTCATCTAAAGTAAATAATGTATCATCTGAAACATAGATGGCACTGTTGTAAATCATCAGTTATTAGTTAGAAGAACATGGCGTATTGTTTCTTTAAGAATCAGTAAACAAGTGACTATTCAAAGCGACAAACTTTATCGTCCAAAAAATGCGTCACAATAAATTAGCCCTCGTTATAAGTTTTCTAAAGTTTTATGTAAATTTCGTGTATTCAAATTGCTTGCTCTGTCTTATTTTCTTCTCGCATGATTTTTAAGAAGATTGTACATACCTTTTTCTTGGGCGTTTATTTTTTAATTAATGTATACATAATTATACATTCGGTAAAAAATAGTGTCGAGCAGTCTATATCTAATGTACTAAAAAGTGAGGTTAACAAAATTTATATAAAATATTTACTATGCAGTAGTATTGCAAATTTGAGACATTGTGGACGGAAACAACATACCAGTGTATAAAATTATGGCTGAATAAAATTGTTCCATCACTACTAACGACACTGAAAAAGCAATAAAGAAAATTACTTCTGTTTCTGTTTAATTGGATGTCTTATTTATTAAATACAATTTACTTATATAATACTGTTAATACAAATTTTAATTGCTAACTGAATAATGTATGTAGCATAAGGATATGGAATAAATAAACTTTAAATATATAAATAACCATAGAGATTATAGTAGAAATTGAAAATATCATTTCTATATTAGAAATTAAAATTCCAATATTCTAGTAAAAAAATTTGAAACCTATTTATAAGAATGCCATTCTACATAGATTAACGTAAAGTTCATGAAAAATTGTTGTAAATTGTCGAAGTTATCATGCTGATAAGGAGGCCCCCGCTTGGTGGAGACATTGCTGCAACCGCGGAAAACCACCGGCAATGTATGACAAAAGTGTGTCAAATAATTTTTTTTTATGTGAATAAAGGTCCCAAGAACAAGATACAATTATAAATTTTTCGAATTATTTCACACCCCCCAGAGGAAAAAAATCCCAAAAGTGATTAATTATTGGGCGCCGAGAACGTATGTAACCCCTCAAGTGACCCCACAGGAAGAAATTGATATTTACATTGGGGTAGCGATAAAAATTTAAATTGTCATGGCCCCGGATGGAAAAAAGGGCAAAACTAATGGCGTCTATAAACTCAGATTAAGTTATTAAGCAAATGTAATTCAATATTAAAAATGGCCTTTGACAAAGTCTCTGTCCGGTTAAGCACGTGTATTAACCTAAGTCGTACATCAGTCCGGATTTTCCAAATCTCGGCTATCAAATACATGGATAAGTCTTGCTTAAAAGAATTAAAGAGTTGGAAACGATTCGTCGAATTTATCTCGATAAAACTCGAGGAGCTTATTACTGGCTAATGCTGCCTCCTTCCATATTTATGACTGAATAGCATCAAGAAGGTGTAATATCTGTGGCATGCGAATAACGATTCACCGTGCATGATATTACTACGATGTCATATTTCAGCCGTGGATTATGGACAATGCGATCGGAATACAGAATGGGGATTACATACCTGCGTATGCATGAAATCGACAATTAATTTATTAAAAGGTACCACCTAGAATCCTGGGAAAGACTTGTATCATAAGTGACTTTTATTTAAAATAAAGTAGTTAAGCTATTGACCGTATTTTTAGAATAATTTTTAGACTTTTATTTACCTTTGAATGTAGCATTCTTACAAGGGAACACCCGGACTCACCGATTGGAACGCAACTTTGTGGAGTTTTAGAGTGACTCAAAACAAGGACAACGGTGTGCTTCATTTGGGTAAACTAACCTCAAAGTCAAATTGGCACTTCCACTTTTTCGCGTGTAACTCTTAAAGTACAACGGACAGAAAAAAATGTTTCAAACAAAAGGTTAATGGTGCAATAAACGCTACAAACTTCCGTTAACAAAATATTGTGAAAAAGTTTTTTTTCAACAGATATTTTTCTTTTTAAACTCTTTTCAAAATTTTGTTAACGCAAGTTTTCAGCGCTTATTGTACTATTAAACTTTGTTTGAAACATTTTTTTCTATCTGCTGTACTTTGAGAGTTTTACGCGAAAAAGTGAAAGTGCCAATTTGACTTTGAGGTTAGTTTATCCAAATGAAGCACACCGTTGTTCTTGTTTTGAGTCACTCTAAAAACCCACAAAGTTGCGTTCCAATCGGTGAGTCCGGGTTCGCGGTGTTCCCTTTTTAGACAAACTCTGAGGTTTTATAAACATATTATTTTATTTCTTATTCCATGTAGATAAGTGACAAAATTCGTCAGTGATTTATGGAATTGTAAGAAATTATAAATAATTATGTGTGACTAATTTCTATAAACTTAAACGTGTGTAACAATTTTGTTAAGTGAATGAAAGTAATAATATATACTTACATTGGCCTTTAATATAGGTACCATAAGTATTTTTATGCAAACAAGGAAGAATAAAATTCTAATAATTTCTAATAATTATTTATTTACCAGAAATCCATGCTGAATATCAAGTCAATAATACTTTTCATTTATAGTAATTATATTGTGTTTTTATTTACTGTTTATTTACGTTATGATTTGTACCAACTGTATAATTCTGAAGCAACACAAGTTTCTTATAATTTTCATGTTAACAATTTTGAGAAAAGGAGCTTCAGAAAATTTTATTTTGAAATTTCGCTCTGATGAAGATTTAACGATTCCGTTGTGCCAGTGTTAAAACACGCTTCCTGTGTTCCTTGTATTATTTTACATATTAAATTAGTTATTTTATTTGCAGTATTTAATTAATTTTCAATGTAATAACCAAACATTAACGAAAAATATCTTCATTAATTATGACTCTTGAAACAATTTTGGAGAGAAATTTGTTTTCTTCAACCATTATTTAAACAAGTATATTTTGTATATTTTTATGTTCTATGTATATGAATATATAATCTCCATCAGTACCGATTTTATGAAATTCATTAATGTGAAGCAGTATGTACCTACTGTAAAAGAAACATTTTCATCTCGAATCAACATTGCAGTCACCTGATGCACTCTTCATTATTTATGAAATACACAGGATTTCCTTTCCCTTTAGAAAATTACTCTTCTAGTTTAAATCATCCATTTGAAAATTACAAAACCTCTTGCCAGGTGTTTCAATTAATATTCCAATCGAATATTAATTAATATACGATACATTTCACCAATCCTCAGGAAACCTTTCAGGAAAACCATGAGAAACTATTACAGTGAAACCTAAAATATCCGTATTAATTAACGTATATAATGTTTAAATAATTGATTTTTTCGAGTAATTGAACGGCCATATTTTGACAGTAAGTATCAAAGAACCTTACATATGTAAATATACACACGAGAACGTTTGTCGAAACATTAATGTCATTTTTCTGAAATCTACATTTTTCCACTTTATGGAAGTACTATCTCAGAACTAATGCAACTATCGGTATAGAATTTTAGCAGCTCGTAAAAAAGGAGTTTGTTTTATATTTAAACTAGAATTATGCCAATATTTGTAATAATTTTTCGGTTATAAATAAAAAAGGACGACACAGTTTAGAAATTTACACTTTCTAACGTTTAAACTGACACCACTTTTATGACCTTACAGCTTTTCGTGTTTGTTCCAGTTCCAAAAAATTAATTTTTTTCGTCGAGGTGCATGTTTCTAATATCAGTTTTTAAAATAATATTGTTTGCATTACTGCATTAAAACAATTTGCATGTGCTTTTTTAATAGTCAATCAACGCATATGTAAAATCTCAAAATAATCCAATGACTAATTTTGTCTGTATAAATTCGTGCAAAAAAATATCCGCGAATGAAAGATGCAATACATATTCACCTAAATTAATGAAACTTATTAAGCTCTGTCTTAAAACTCTCTTAAGTGTAAAGACATGTGTCATATTCCACACTTCTAACTGGTTACTAAATAGATACATACTTGAGTCCGCGAATATGTTAACCCTCGGTTGTCACACTGGGTCAAATTGACCCTGCAATTTTTTAAGCAAAAAACTTTTTGTCGGAACTCTTATTGCTTCAAATTTTTTTTTAAGCATGATGACACTTTAAATGTCAACTTTCAACGATGGGCATATATTCTAGAGTGTTCAAACTTTATCTCAGAATTTTCGAGACTTAATTTAACAAATAGTTTTTAAATAACAACTGATTGAAAATTGGCAGGGTCAAATTGACCCAGTGCGACAACGACGTTCGAAAAATTAGGTGTGACAACCGAGGGTTAAATATGTTGCAAAATATGTTTCATTGAAATCAGAAACTCACCATTGTTCCCTTGAAAGCTTCCTTAAAAAAGAGTGCATTTTGCATTTTCTGCTCGAGGAAACACCCTTTTGCTGGTTTCGTCACAAATTATGCCTTGCTCTGTGTATTAGAATTCCAGTGGGAAAGTTGCATAATTTACATCCTACATTGTTCTAACGGGAGATTTATAGGACACATTCTACATCACAAGTACATCTACCTCACAGACTTCTCGTGCGAGATAGATGCGAGATTGTAAAACTGATATAAGAAAGATGCATAATAATAAGGAAAACCGTGATTCCTGAAATAATTAATTCTAATGATCAATAGAGTAAATCCGACATAAGTGTATACTGAATTATTAAAATGAACTAACGAATTTCGTAAATAAAAAATGAACTGCAGGTATTATTTGTAAATTATATTCCCAGGAATAAGAATTATCATAATCAGTAAAAAATTAGTATCAACGAAAAAAAGAGTAAGAGAATAATAAATTTGAAAAGTGAAAAACATTTCACAATCATAATTCATACAGTATATAAATATCCATATACATGCACAGTAATGTTTTATAATGTAAAGCATTCAAGTAGTACAGTGTTCGATAATACGTCAAATTAATGATCAATATGGTTTTTAAATAGTTTGTTAAATACGGTACATATTGGACATAGTTGACACGTTATCTTTATATTTAGAGTAAATTAAAAGTCAATGTCTCCTTTGAAGATAAACTTAATTGAAACGTTACATACACTCCTCTAAAAAATTAAGGGCGCACCTCTATGAACCCGAAAAATGGGAGCAAGTTCAAATGGTCATAACTCCGGTAAAAATGGTCGCATCGATATCTTCGAAATATCGTTTGAAAGTGTGGAATCTCTACTTTCAGCTCCTTTTTTAATATTTCAGCCATATTGTTTCTCGTCAAAGTTATAGCGATATAAAGATCACATTGACAATTATTTTAAAAAATGTGGTTCAACTTTGGAATGTCACATGGGGCGAATTAAATTTTTTACAGAGGTTACATTTATACCAATCGAAAGCGACTACTTTCCTATGTAAAATCAGTGATCAGTAGTCTAGCGCGATTTTTTTTGGGCCGAGTTATTCAACTTTGAAGCAAAATCATCCCTTTGACTTTAATTGATTCTACAAAGCAAAGGAATCATCGTGGAACGTTCAACAAAAAGGCAGTAGAAAGATCAATATTTCCTCTTTAAGACGCATCTGTTGCTCTTTCGATTTGGTTAACATTTCGGCGTACCAAGTCCTTCCGAAAATATGCTTAGAAATTACAGAAATTCCATTTTTTCTTTAACTCGCTGTATCTTGGCAAGGGATGACCGCAGAATAACGACCTTAAGCTCATTTTAAAGCGGAGGGTCTGCCGATTCGATTGAGTGTCAGGCGAATCCGCTGCGATAATTTTTTACTTAAAAAATTGTTGATGCACAGAGTCGACAGGTAAGAGAATAAATAATCAAAATGCATAACACACGTATATATATATTTAAATAAAATAAATGAACATACAAGTGGAAAATCAGACGCTTTATGAATGATGATAACAAAATATGTGCTTTTTAAATTAGATTGAAGTGCATCGCACGACAGTCACACAAACTTTAAATATTTGTTTTCTGTTACTGCGCGATATTGTCCGTATAATTAATCGAACCTTCGGATATCCGGTCTTCGAATATAATCGAGGTCCTACTGTAATATGTTTCCTTTGCTTATGAAATATTATTAACGCGCTACATTCATATGATAATATAGTAATATTGTTGTGTTATTCATCATGTTCACAGCAGTAAAGTATCATAATATCATCAATTATGACTATACTATTCTGGAACTAATTTGGTATGCGCTCCACAAACGATTCTCTTCCTGAAGTATGAAGGAATTATAGCTCATCATGTAAATTGGCTTCAACTGTTTCCACCTGTAATGTGCTTTATTGTTTAATTCACTGCACGTACGAATAGTATTATTAAGAACTCAAATAATAGATATTGCACATATATTTGTATTTATTTTTATATTTATAGGTACGAAGCTCCGACAGAAAGTACATCCGGCGGAATAATAACGTTTAAAAGAATCGCTACTTGGCCGCTGATAAAGATTGAGAAACACGAACGCAGACTGAAGAAAATTGATAAATTACACAGTTCGACAAAATTTCACTTTTTTCGGACTTGTATCATTCAACAGCCGATTCTTATAGGTTTACGTGCGCTGAAAACGAATCCGCAAACCATTTGCCGCCATCACCCTAAGTTTTTGAGAAATTCGATTTTGAAGAAAAATGCAAAGTGTCAACTTTGAACGCCTTTTGTGTCGAAACGGTAATAGTTATTCGGTTGCTTGTTCCGTCAAATTATTCTATGAACCCTCCCGAATGCAACGATATAAGTTATTAGTGCATTATGAACATTCAAATATGTTTAAACAACGATCAAATGGAAAAGAACACCCGAAATGCACCCATTTTCGCAGATATCTTCCGATTTATTTCCAAAACCAAGGGTCTAGGAGAAAATCGGATTACTCCACGCGATGCAGCAGACATTTTTCCTTTGGAAAGCATCAACGGAAGTGGTAAGTCACGTTTTGTTTTCAATAGAGAAGCGAAATAGTTTGGCAACACGTACGGCGTCGACAGTGGTAGTCAACGGCGGCGCGCGATCCGCTGCCGCTCAGCGTAACACAATCGCTTAACGCGCGTGACTACCACTTAGAGCATATAGACATGGAGGTCTCATTGGAAGCTTAAAACTGTCGCCAACATGGTGCGAGAGAGAAAGACATGTGCGAACTGGTGCGAGCGAGAGAAGTATTGAGAATCTATACTTCTCTCGCTCGCACCAGTTTGCACATGTCTTGCTCTCTCGCACGATATCGGCGCATGCGCATTACGGTCGATTGGGACCTCTATACAGTAATTCGTCGTAATAGTCCCGACGAACGGGGCTGGCGGCGGGACAACAACGCGATGCGGACACCATTCGTAGCCGACGACAACTTCGTGTCGACTCTTTTGTTCTCTCGCACGTTCTCGGATTCTCTCACTCTTAACTGAAGGATTCCAAGAAATGATGGGGATAGTGAGCGGGACTATTACGCATGGTAAAAACGGGACAATAACGACGAATTACTGTACTTCTCTCTCTCTCGCACCAGTTCGCACATGTCTTTCTCTCTCGCGTGATGTTGGCGACAGTTTCGAGGCAGTCAACCATAGGCGATGAGACCTCCATGTATATATGCTCTAAGGACTACCACTGTCGGCGCCGCACGTTTTGCCAACTATTTCGTTTCTGTATTGAAAACAGAAAGTGATTGACCACTTCTGTTGATGCTTTCCGAAGGGAAAATGTCCGCTGCATCGCGTGGAGTAGACAGATTTTCTCCGAGACTCTTAGCTTTGGAAATAAATTGAAAGATATCTGCAAAGATACGTGGACGGATACTTTTGTGTGTAACTGTACATAGAAGACCAAAGCTGTTCTTCATTTCAGTTAAGAGTATAGTCTTATTTCCAATGGGATCGCACTACATAGAATACGACATAAACGCTTCCAAACAATTGCCTTTGTAGGGGTTAATGATAGAAGGATAGGGGAAGAGGTGATAATATGAAACAAGTGGTTATTTTTGAAACTACGTTTGGCATCTATCCGCAACAGTGGTGCCTATAATGCTGTGTCTTCATTGAAACAACAACCAGGAACATTCTGTTGATGTTCCATGTTTCTTAAAAAAGTCGCCGCCTGTTGCCGAATGTTTCTTCAGGTTTCTTCATGGTTCTGTTGCCCAGTGGTGCCAGTAACAAAAGCCGCCGCTTGTTGCCTGTTCCCGTTCGGAGCGGTAAGGATCAAAGAAAAATTGGAAACACGCGGCAACACGTCGCAACAAGAACAAATATCTATCAGTCCTGTGCCATGGCCGTCTTTAGTACAGGCCGGAACCTACGATGTTGCAACACCGCATTTCTAACAACCATCAGTCCGATGACTATGTTCCGGCCGGTACCAGAGGCAACAGTAATGACTTCGCGACATAACGCGCGAAAGGCTTCATAAAAATTCAAATAGGACTGATGACAGCGTTGCCAAATTCACTATGTTCCGGCCTGTTACTAGAGGTCAGTGTTCACGGGAAAAGGCCTGATAGCTCTCGGCTACCCTCTGTTGCGCATGCCCGCGACGAGCTGTGACGTCAAACCAATCAACGCCAAGCTGGGAAACGAAGCCAGCCACTGGCGTCGATTCGGTTCGTTTGCGCTTTGCCTGTGCGCTTTGTCGTGAGGTTCACAAGGCATTACCAAAACAACACCCAAATGTTCCACAGATTATGTTGCTTCGGTGTGGATAAAATGTTCCTACAAGTTGGTAGTTGATGGACACCTTTTGGAACATCCAGCAACAACATGTAATAAAAAGTTTATTTTTATTGCTTCAGTGCGGACGTAGCTTTACGCAGCGCGAGTCGCTGATCACCGAATTGCCGTGTTTCAGGCATTTCTGACTCAAATTTTTAAACATTAACAACGAACAGATTATTAATTAACGTTAGGCTTATTAACAGTTCCTATTGCTGCCTCGGATTTATTCTAATTTGACTATTTCTATATGTACTATATCTTCCATTTAAGGAGTAAAAAACTAGAAATAATAATAATAATAATAATAATAATAATAATAATAATAATAATAATAATAATAATAATAATAATAATAATAACAAATGAACGAAGCCGCCACCGCAATTTTGTTACTCTTGTTCTTAATAATATTTGCGTAATGTTTAAAAAATTTTCATCAAAATCGGTTAATGCAGAAACAAGTAACAAACATCGAAATATGTAAAAATCTTTAAGTTTACTACAGTTATAGCCGGAAAATTGCCGAAATCTTTTTCTTCTCATTGAGCAGAACACGTTGATGTAAAAAAAATAGCTACTCCACCGATCCAGAGGTGTAGATTCACCCAGTGACCATTACTTTTTATACACACTGTACACTAAGTCCATAAGTCACCGGACACTTCCGTGTTTTGAGCAAACTGATCATTGGATATAAGTTTCTAAAGTGACTTTATTATTTTATTTTTATATATTTACTTATTTTACGTTAGTACTTCAATATAAAATTATAATTTAAATAAATATTTAAAGAGTAGGTAGATGTCCCAATTACTGCCACCTTAAGATTATAACCGAACTTCATTTAATCATTTCGCGTGCTGTGTAACGTAAAAATTGTTTCAGTTTGAAACATAATATTATTTAACATCTCTTTCATTAAAAAAAAAATAGTTTTATGAATTAAATATGAAGAACTTATTAATCTCAAAAATAAATGTTATCGGCACGTAGGCTCGGTCACTTACATAAAAGTTATTTTGCAAATTTTAAGTTCAAATTTCCAACGTTTCGGTCATAATTGAGACCATTATCAAGGAAATAATAATCTAAAACGAAAACTGCGTTCACTTTTATAAACTCCGCAACGTATTCGACGTGCGAAACATGAGTCGGTTGGCGGGTGACTGAGGTAAACAGCCAACAGCAGGCATGAACAACCAGAGGGTAAAACCAAATATGGTCTACACGGCGACATATAGCGGGAACCGTTAGTTGTTATGACAAATTGAAAAACAAAAATTAAACCACCTCTCAACAAAATGCCAAAACACAAATTCTTGTCCTAAAACCAAATGTCAAAAACCAAAACTACATATTACATATAAATATGTAATATTGTCCAAATCATAAAACAGGGGAAACAAAAGAAACTCTAATAGAGAGATAGCATCATTATACCTTACTTTTTCAGTAAAGTTGCGTAATAATCTTGTATTTTAGGTGTTTCGTACCTAAGGTTTACGCTAGGTTGTTTAATCATGTGCAATGTCTCTAGTAGAATCCTCTGATTCAATTTGGTCTCTCTATCCACAACCTTGACACTGTCGAAGTCAAATCTGTGGTCAAATTCTAGCGAATGTTTCGTTAAGGCAGTGTGTTGAAAGGAGGGTAAAAAAATGTTCCTTTTGTGTTCGTAAATACGCCTTTCTAAAAGTCTGGATGTCTGCCCGATGTAGGTCTGATTACAGCCCATACAAGGAATGGAATAAACAACATTAGAATTTTTAGACAACGGTATTTTGTCCTTAATAGGAGGAAACAACTGTTTAGTATATACTGGCAATTTAAAGATGGTGTGTATTCCAGCTTTTCTAAAAATTCTTCTTATGTCATTCGAAATGTTGTTAATAAAAGGTACGACCACAATGTTTTTCCAACTAATTGGTCCAATTTTTTTGTTTCTCTCTTCTCTACGCTTTTCCACAAGTAGTGGATGATAAATCTCAATCACCCGTTCTCGAATGATTGTCGAGATCATCTCAGTAGGATAACCATTGCGTTTTAGTGTATCTTTAATGAGAAGCAAGTTGTTTGGTCGAAATTTTGGGTCCGCAAGTAGTATGGCCCGATCTATTAAACCTTTTATTAAACCTATTTTATGTTGTATGGGATGAGCAGTTACCTCAGTCACCCGCCAACCGACTCATGTTTCGCACGTCGAATACGTTGCGGAGTTTATAAAAGTGAACGCAGTTTTCGTTTGAGATTATTATTTCCTTGATAATGGTCTCAATTATGACCGAAACATTGGAAATTTGAACTTAAAATTTGCAAAATAACTTTTATGTAAGTGACCGAGCCTACGCGCCGATAACATTTATTTTTGAAATTAAACATTACTTCGGTCGAAATTCGGAATCATTTTATTGAAGAACTTATTAATAATTAATTAAAATTCGCGAGTGATCCTAGTGTACCTATAACTGTCACCTCAAAAATCATCTTGTCCTACGTACATATGAGTATGTATATATATATATATATATATATATATCTTTTTATTTTAATGTAAATCAGAATCTCCATTTGATAATAACTATTTTTTGTACATTTCTTTTTATACGTTACGTTTTTATTACATATAATAAATCAAGTGGCAGTAATTGGGACATCTATCATAGTCATTTATTCCGTATTCACTTTTCGTGTGCTTTGGAAGTTGAGGTCTGACTGAAGGATGCTTCTATTCAGAAGCATTAAAAAACTTAATCGAAAGGATGCCACTATCGATTCAAGAGGTTATATCCAAACAAGACGGATACATGGTTGAGAAGAAAATCCTATTGCATTATTAACAACTCTTCAGCAAGATCTTTAACATATAATTTGAAATATATATTCTTGTAGGGATGTCCGTGGTGTAGGATCGGAAATGAGTGAAGACACGACGCGGCACTAACACTAGGCATATTCTACTATATAAACATGAATAAAGATACAAGTAACTCCCACGGACTTAGGAATATTCCTAAGTCCGTGGTAACTCCCGACTCGCGTTCTCTCGATCCGCCATGACATGAAACTCTCCTGTGCCCCGGCCCAGCGTTGTGCGCACTCTAGTGGAGCGCCTCTAAGCTGGTGCGGTCCCCAACAATTATCTGTAAATAAACGATTAATAAGTGTTGACTTTATATCATTACGTAGGTCATTTCATACTGTGAAGTGGTCGTCTTACCAACTTTACTAAGTGTCCGATTTACTTATGTATACCAAATTGTAGGGCTCGAGGAGCCGTTGAAGAAACACCCCCCTTTTGGGTGCAACTGGTTAAAAAATCGGTTAGAATACTCGACACTCCGAATTAACATTTAACATATTAACATTTAACAGAAATAATCCGCCTTCTGCCACTTCCCTTATTAACTTAAATTCCCTGAAAATCTCTGGATCGTTGTCTTATTACATGTTGTAAAATTTAATGAATGAATGACGAAGCCGATCGGCTTTACGGAAGCTCGCAACAAAGCTACAAGAGTCGAAGTAACTTCTAACCCCTAGAGTATTGAGTTCGACCTCTTCAGCTAGGCCTGAAAGCCACGCTAATACACGTGCATGAATATTAGTAGTCGCAGGTAAGAGAGTGGAAGCGTCAAGTTTAGCAACCCGTCGAATAATTGAGCACATTGAGGTCGCTCAAACTGCATTCACCGTGCAACGTAGAAAAGTTCTAGTAATTAATATTTCGTAGCCAGCCTCGAACACATCTCAGGTTGCAAGAAGTCAATCTTGCGAACTCGCTGTAGCCACATACAGCGTTTCTACAGCGAGGTTCTAAACCTAAGGAACTTGTTCCAGTTGTTACTGTGACGAAAAGGATCATATGGATTGTTGTACCACAAAATCTTCATATTAATGGTTTATATTAAATACCATTAATAACCTGTGGTTAATTTATATGTATACAGAGTGCGACTGAAACAATGGTACAACCATTGGGCGATTCCTCATGGAAAAGTCAGTTAAAAGCGGAGAATAAAATTTTGTCGCAAGGCTTAGACTTGAAAAAAATCGAATTTGAAGAATTGCTAAATTATGGTTGCCCTGTATATAGGTATACCGGGAACTGGCGAGGTGCGACGTTGTCGATGCCGAGCGTCGCGCTCGCCTTTGTTGCAAGGATTTCGATGGCAACGTCTCCCGGCGGCAGCCGTCGGCGCACGCAGTCTTTGGCTGGCGTTTAGAGGTGACGGCTCACGGCTCACGGCTCACGGCTCACGGCTCACGGCTCACGGCTCACGGCTCACGGCTCACGGCTCACGAGCGTTCGCTGTATCATTAGTACAAATATACGTAGTGTTAGGCTACATGTTTCATTATTTCACGCCCCATCTTAGCCCACTACAAAATAAGCAAACACCTACACAACTACAGTGAATCACGAAAATATTCGGACACTAAGGTATGCTTGGCTTTAACGGTCTATATCTTTGTTAATTGTAGAAGAAATGAACTGAAACTTGTTTCTTTCGATAGAGTATTTATTGTACTTTACAAATATGTGGAAATTATTAATTTTTCTTAATACACTTATATAATATTAAACATTAAATGAAATCACAGCCATTTTTCGCGTTACAACAATATTCGGACATTACACATAATTAATACTTTATAAACTAAAGTTCAACTTTTAATACTTAGTAGCATATCATTTTTGTTTTATCACATGTTTTAAACGTTTCGGCATACTGAATATAATTTTTTGAAGATATTGTACACTTGTTTTCTCCCATTCGTCTCGTAATCTCTTTTTCAATTCTTCTTTATTCTTTATCGGTGTTGTCCTTATTCTTCTGTTTAAATCATCCCATCTCTATAGGGTTAAGGTCTGGTGACTGAGGAGGAGGCTGTAAGACTTTCGGACAATGATACAATAGGTACTCTTGTACAATCCGTGCTTTATGCTTCGGATCGTTATCCTGGTAAAATTTGAAGCTTCTTCCAATACCCATACTGACTGCACTTGGCATTAAATTTTCTTTTAAAATATTTAAATATTTGATTTTATCCATAATATCCTCAATAAAAACAAGTTTTCCTACTCCTCTGCTCGATATACACCCCCAGACCATAACATTTCCTCCAGTATGCTTGAAAGTGGCTCGCAAATTTTTCGGATTTAGAGCTGTATTTGGCTTACGCCACACCATGTGTCGTCCATCCGAACCAGATACATTGAATTTGGATTCATCAACGAAAATGACATCACTCCACCATAATTCTTCTTTCGAAATCATATTTTTTGCGAAAGTTAAACGTTTCTTTCTATTTATTTCGCTGATGTACGGTTTCTTAATAGCCACTCTCCCATTGTAGCCATCTTCTTTAAGCAGTCGCCGAACTGTCTGTGTGCTTACATTTTTCCCACTTTCTTCTCGAAATTCTGCTGCTAATGTGGAAGCACTCAATCGTGGATTTTCTTTCACTTTTCACAATAATCTTCCGCTTTTCTCTCTCATTTATTATTTTTCGCCGACCACTTTGTGGTAGTGATTCAATCCTGTCTTCATTTTTGTATCTATTAACGATATCTGCCACCGTGCTTTTTTTTAAATCAAGCACAGCAGCGATCTGGCGATACGATTTTCCTTTTTCCCGATGAAAAATTACTAGTTGGCGGAGATTAAATGAAACGTTTTTACTTTTCCGATACATTTTCACGGTAAACGACGGTATAATGACTGAATTGTACGGTAACACTGACGACTGGGTACTGAACCCGATGCAACGCACTTGTAAACAAAGGCTACGTTTCGAGTCGAACATTTCTAGGAAAATAATCAAGCACTATTTATAAATATATTGAGAAACAATGTATCTGTCCGAATATTTTTGTAACGCGAAAAATGGCTGTGATTTCATTTAATGTTTAATATTATATAAGTGTAATAAGAAAAATTAATAATTTGCACATATTTGTAAAGTACAATAAATACTCTATCGAAAGATACAAGTTTCATTTCATTTCTTCCATAATTAACAAAGATATAGACCCTTAAAGCCGAGCATACCTTAGTGTCCGAATATTTTTGGGATTCACTGTACAAGCAAGCAGTGGAATCGATCAGAAAATGTGCTGGAACTGCGAATGAAATTAATCGTCGTGTACAAATAAGTTGAAATTGCGAAACAATTGTTTTCGAATGGGGCTTTGTTTCCAGAAAATTCATTTGAAAGCGAAACCAATTTTCGTCAAGTGTGCCTACGTGTACTCGATGGATCTTCACTCTCGATTTTTTGAAAAACAAGACCTTGACAACATATGTCAAGGCGAAGGCCATTGGAGGTGGGTCCCCTAAACAGCATGTTTAACAAAATATATTTGATAGTTTTCTTGACGAAATTATAACCGGCATAATGTTAAAAAATATCTTTGTTTGAAAAGGCGGGATAATTAGAGACACATAAGCTTTATGCTGCCAACGATTGTTAAACACAAAAGCAGACTGGATGATTAACATATAGGAAAGTAAATGTGCTTATTAATAAACGTACAAACTTCGTAAGTGTATAAAATATAAATTCACAAGCACTTACCTAACGTAATTGATTCTCATACTTACAAAATTTTCTGTTGCATTTTGTTTTCTGTCTCTGTCTTTATTTCTATATAATCATTATATATTTTCTATGCATATGGTGTTTTGTTTTTCTTGAACAGAGATTCTATTTTATATATACAGTGGGTGGCCAAATTATTATACTCAAAAGGTTTGAGATTTTGTAAGTTTAAGCGATGGAATAAAATAGATGTATCGTTTTTAATGTTATAATATTATTTTTTAATACTAATATATGTATTTAAGAATGCAAATTAAATACATTTAGGTAAACAGGTTTACGACTATATTGTACGAGAAATACGATTACTCAATATTTGGCGACTCCGCCTTCAGCTTTTATGACGGCTTGGATTCGGCGTGGCACGCTTTCAAAGCATTTTGTGGCTACTTCCTGCAGTTTTGGAATAATCTGCCATACTCTGATAATATTCTCTACTATTTCTGTCTGATTTGTAATAATTTTATTCCCGCTCTTTTAAAAACAAATGAGATTTATATGTTGAAAAATGACTCACAATGTTGCCAGGTGTTGTAGCTAATCAATAAATGAAAGAACAATAACATTCATGCATTGTTACTTTAATTACAGCCACGATTTTCACAGATTTTGACGAAAATGTTTTCAGTATAATAATTTAGCCACCCTCTGTATATATAGTATAGATTATCCAAATATCGACGCCACCACTTCGTCTCTTATTTAATCAAAATTAGAGGTGTCGAAATTTGAAAATTCAAGCTAAAACTGAACTCAGGTTAAATTATTCGAACCAAGCCAAGTACTCGAATGTCGAAGTAGCTTAATTATTCAAGCAAGCTTGAAAAAATTAAATCTTCTTCCATGATTCGAGCAGCTTGCACGTTTTAACGACTTACTTACATTTAAGCTACTCGAATTGAAATAATGACTCAAATCCCTTGGGGCTACTTGAAAAGCAAATAGTTACTCATATAATTTCAAACCATTCTATTAATCAAGTGTCTTATAAGAATAAAGTAAATCGATGGAAAAAGAGGTTATTTCGAGAACAGAAGTGTTGCTATATCTTAAGAATAAAAACATGTAAAATATGTATATACATATAGGATTTATTGATACATATACTATTCATATAATTTTGTATTTGCTTGTATATAATTACTAATGTATATACATACGTCTATATAAGTTAAAAAATGAATAACGATTTTAAATTCTGCAAATAAAAATAGTGGGTATAAATTTATTATGAACAGTGAGTGCTAGTATTCGGTAATTTGAGTCGTTCAGAATGTACTCATATTGAATATAAGCCTTAAATCAAATATCCATCCTGATTAAGTAATAATTCTTATTATTCGAGTAGTAATAAAATTTTCGAGTAACTCGAAATCAAGTATTACCTAAATAAATTATTTGGAATCAAGTAGCTTGTGTGCAAGCAAGCCACTCGAATCATTAAAAAAAAGATCGAATTCTGCCAAGCTCGTTCGAATATTCCAGCTATTTAAAGTATTACTCGGATAATCGAATGCTTGGCTGGGTTCCGAAAAACAAGTTCCACTCTGTTTGAATTTCAGGTACAATGTGGTAGCTCGAATCAATCTACCCAAGAAAGGCGGCGAAGAGCAAGATAAACATAGAAAAGTCCAAGTAGGAACATTAAAGAATTACCTCCCGGAGTCCGGGAGACACAACTGGGAGTACAAACTAATCTTCCGGTGGCAGTGGTTCATTGAAATTCCGTGGTCTTTTTAACCTCTCAACGTCTTCCCCCTTAAACGTCCTCCTCTTTTGTTTTCGAAATATAGAGCGACGTCGGGGAGTTAATGTAATTTAATAAGTACCTTCTTTGTAATAGAATGAAAGCCCAAGAAGCAGCCTACTCCGAGGGTCGCGGCGCCGGCAAGAATAAAGCCCTCCGATGGCTTTTATTTCGTCTCTTTCTTTCCTCCCCCGTTTTTTTTTTTTTTATTCTTCAACAGGAAGGACGGGGACCGGTAGCTGGAAAGAACGATAGCGTTCGTTAGACCGTGAAATACGAGCGGCGAGGAGTTCGTTCGTCTTAAACGCTACCTTGTACGGTATGGTCCATATGAAAATCTCAATAGTACCGTCTCACGCGGTAATTGGGCAACCAAGTGTTCCGCGCTCGAAAATTGCCTAGAAATCGCCGGAAATATAGAGTGATCTTCCGCTTCGGCGAATACAGCCCACCATTTTCCATGCCTTATTATGGAAGCTCGGGCGAGCCCGGGTTTGACGTTAACCGTCCTGTTTTCGAAGCTGAAAACTTGGACCTGTTTCTAGATGGGGCGTCGAACGGGAACTGTTATTAGTTCCTGGTTTTTAGCGCGTTGTCCGCGTCCCCGTCGCGGCTACCAAATGCTTAATTGGGAGAATTACCGAGCGGGAGTGTTACTTCCAGTTGGACTACTCCTTCAGGCGATTCCCAAATGCGTTTCACGGGGGCCTAGCTCGTTTCTGACAGTTTCTTAGTGGTATGAATTCAATTCGCGATAGTGGGAGTTTTAAGTGGAACGTGTTTCAAGCGACGACATTATTATTTAAGAGGATTTAATGCAAGAACGTTACTGTTTAAGCGGAGAAACGATGCCAACGTTTCAAGAATTTTCTTTCTTCCCCTTATACCGCTGGGAATTATTATAACCCTAATAACGCTGGATTTTATTGGAATTCCAAGTTTTCTTGACTGACTAACGTAAATAAATAATGCAAAAGTATAAATCAGTAATAGGGAAATATTATTTTGTGCGTGCTACTATATTGTTGCAAGCCAGGGCCGTGGCAGCGCGAGAGCCCGGCGAGAGGGGTATTTCCTAAGGAATACGGTTTGTCAGCTTGTTAGTTTGGCGTGCGGACGGACCTGCTGCTAATCAGGGAGCCGCGGGAGAGTGAAACTTTGTGAACGAACCCGATGCGTAATCGGGGTGTCACTAGGATGAAATTTGCAAATGAACACGGCGTATAATCGGGAAGCTGCTAGGAGGTCGGTCGGGTTGGAGTATTGACAGTCGAACCTGGTCTCAAACTAGGGACCTGTTAGGAGGCTGGTAGATTTGTGGAAATCGGGGAGCTGTTGGATTCGGACGAACCTGATGCGAAATCAGGGAGCCGCAGAAGGGTGAAGTGTTGTACCACCACCCTTTTCTCGACAATTCTTTATCGCCCTATTGTGGAACGTAGGATATCAGAACTTTTTTTCCGACATCTTTTAGGCCCGATACACACTATCGATCCGCTCTCGGTTCGATCAAGTGCGTATTATTCCACTGTTTAGAACGTACGAATTTGCATTATGAGTAGATTGCGGATGATTATGCAAATGCATGCAATTTGCGTTGATATGCAAAAATTATTTTGCATATTGCATATGCTTTGTTAAAAGGCATATGCACATATGTTAGATATTTCTTTTATATCTATGTCACTATATTTGGTTGCGATCGTAGATTATGAATTATCGAGCCGCTACGTGACATTAGTGGTATGTACCAATGTTGATATCATGCGATGGGATAAGTCATTAGTAGAGACTAATTATTCATTCATTACAATCGCCCGATATAAGTAAACAATTTCGATAATATTAAAGAGGTTTGGCCATTTTTTTCTCTTGACACCCGAAAATAGTAAATTTGATAATTTTTTTTATTTCTACAAATAGGCAGTTGAAAGTTTTAATGGAAATACTGTCCTTGCAATTGCAGCTGCTCAGAATGTTTTCCAACAGACGCAAGTTGCTCAAAATTTAACATACATTAAGGCACATTTACAAATTCTTCCAGCCACAATAAAGATATTGGAAAAACTGTCGGTGTACCCTTAACAAAATCGATAAAAATAGACGGGCATATTTGCATATGCTTTTTGCATATATTACGTACATAAACATCAGCAGTCTAATTATGAGTAACGCTCCAATCTCGTTATCAGTTCGATCTCGCCCCGGCAATGATCCTTGGAAACAATATTTTGCTGAAGCGAGCTTTTGTTTGTCTGGAACTGAACCGATATATGTATAGTGTGAACGTGCTTCTGGATTTACTGCAAGTCAACCCGCAATTTTTCGAGTGTCAGGTAGCGGCAGAGTGAATATGGCTAAATAAAAATGTTGGAATTTCGAAAAAGGTATGAATTAGGGCTGTCCGGGTACTCAAATATTCGAGCAGCTGGAAATTCGGACCGAACCGGGTGCCCCTAAAATCCGGGCGGCCCAAAAAATCCGGGTAGCCAGAATTCGTTTCGGGCGGTTTGAAAAATCCGGGTAATATTCATTTATTGTTATTATTTACCATAAACGGAATTATATCTACAATAACTTTATTGTAACAATGTTTTCATGTATCGGCCTGACCGCATGGCGAGGTCCCACACAGCACCATAACATTGCAGCAACGTCTCTGCAATGATGCGGTGCAAGATGACAATATTGCAACATAACATTGCAGAGACGTTGCGGGTTCAGTCCTATGTCCGCCTTCGCAATATTGCAGGTGTGTATTTTTGCAAAGTTGCGGCAACATTACAAATATGTAGTCCTGCAACGTTCCGGCAATGATTCTGCAACGTTCCGGCAATGATTCTGCAACGAAACGGCAAAATTGTGGCAATGATCCTGCAACTCTTCGGCAATATTGCGGTGCGAGATTGCAATGTTGCACCGCATCATTGCAGAGAAGTTGCAGGTTCACCTCCTATTGTCCGCCTTAACAATATTGCAGGAGTGTATTTCCGCCGCAACGTTTCGGGCAGTGAGGGACGCGATGACGTGAATGTGTGCAGAATAGTAGTAGTATAACGCCCGTGTGTCTTTTTCTCATAGAAAATTCTTTTACCCCAGGGGGATTCGAACCGAGGACCTGTAGCATCGTAGACGAACACTTTACCGCCGCAGCTAAAACCGCTGATTGATAAGATTGCTTACGTATTCGAACTTATACTCCTACCGTGCAATACTATAAACTCAAATTATTAAAAAACGAAGGCTCATTTGACAAACCCCATTAGGGTTTTGTAACACTATAGGTACTACAAATGTACTACAATTTTCACCTGGTGTCGTTTTAGGTTAGGTTGGAAAACAGTCTTTAGACTGAACCTTTACATTTGTCTTCTCTTCTCTCTTTTCTCTTGCTAGATTATATATACGTATTTGTGCAATAAAGACGTTTAATAATAATAATAATAATTTCAGACATTAAAAAATATAGTACCTACTTTATATAAAAAAATTAAATTGATTTTCGAATCTCTTCTATAAGTTCATGTACCTACATACAACTCCCGCGATAACACTTTTTTCATATCTTCAACGGCCAACGAGATATTCTAGCGTAACCAGTTAAATGAAACACGCCGTAGAATCCACTCGACGTCATGTACATATTTCGAAAATTTTTGACAAAGTCATAGTTGCTTCAGGATATTGTTGTAATGTTTCCACAAGTTTTCACTACAGTATTGCACGGCAATGTGTGCGCAATTTTGCTGGGGTGTTGCCACTGGAACATTGCACGTCGATGTGCGCGCAATATTGCAGAAATATTGTAGGACCGTTGCCACTGGAACATTGCACGTCGATGTGCGCGCAATATTGCAGAAATATTGTAGGACCGTTGCCACTGGAACATTGCACGTCGATGTGCGCGCAATATTGCAGAAATATTGTAGGATCGTTGCCAATGGAACATTGCACGGCAACGTTCTTACAATATTGTAGAATCGTTGCCACTGGAACATTGCACGACGATGTGCGCGCAATATTGTAGAAATATTGTAGGACCGTTGCCACTGGAACATTGCACGACGATGTGGGCGCAATATTGCAGCAATATTGTACGATCGTTGCCAACGGAACATTGCACGGCAACGAAATTGCAATATTGCTGCAATATTGTAGGATCATTGCCACTCCATTAATGCACGACAATATTGCAGGAACGTTCCTACAATATTGCAATGCAACCTGCAACAACGTAATATTGCAGCAACGTCCCTGCAATACTGCTGCAACGAGGTGTGCTGTATGGGGTACTAAACAGTAACCAAAAGCTCGTCGCAATCCAGAACAAAGGCAAAGAAAAATAATAGTTCATGTACTTACAACTAGGTGGCGCCACCAATACGTATAAATTAGAGACAAAGTGTCTCTAGTATAAATGCACCTACTCTCACTTAACGACAAACCGCTATATAATTATAATTAACTTATTAATATTTTTTTTAATTTTTATATGGTCTTTTTTTCTTGTTTGGCACTGTCCACTTTCTTCATCTTCTTCATTCAATGCTACAGCTATTATACTAAATTCGTCATCCGAAAACACTGCCATTGTACGGGGAAAAATGATTACGAACTCGATAGTATGAAGGTGGTAAATAAACTGATCTCCGAGATGTTCGAGAATGTACCACTTCTGTAAGGATGTGACCGCATCGAGAGCAAAGCGCGACCGGGTCGTAAGCGGCTCGGTAGCGTGGACGCTCAGGGATGTGATCGAATCGAGAACGGAGCGCGAGCGGATCGATAGTGTGGTTCGGGCCTTACAGCTTCGCAAATATTCACGATGATATGAAAACACAATTTCTCTGAGGGGTTGTTCCACCCCTAGTACCGCTTCATTGCCGAGACAAAAAATAGCTACATTATCCGCATCGGTTGAACTATACTTCTGCAGTTTCGAATATTATTTAAACATTTATTCAGTTTCATACTCCTCGTAACTTACAAATCAAACCCGGAAATATGCAATAATTTTCGAAGCGTAATTTAACTTGTTAATTGTAGGAAAGACCTAGGAAGAAAACCTGAAGACTAATTGCAGGTAATTTAACAGCCATAAACGAATGAACAATGAGAAATTCTTGGATCGAATCTGTTTAGAGGTTAGGAAAATTTAAAAAGGAAGATTGGAATCATCCTGCTGATTAACAAGGATCCAAATGGGTTGGGAACAATTCGTCATAACGTGACACAGAACCGGCGTGCGGACTCATCAAGTGGGCATCGAGATTAAACGTTCCAAGGCCGTATCGAATTGTCCCAAGTTCGAGATAGGAACGATGAGCTCGAGTCTACCACAATACACGCACATGCACTACACGGCACCGAGAAATTACGGCTGCGGTATCAGACACTCGACTGTGCCTCCGGGGCACAGGTTTGCTGAACTTTCGACACGACCTGCTGATTTCGCTTCCGCTGACCAACACGGCCTGCAGTTCAACTCTGGAAAGCCAGGATGGGCTTAGGAAGTACACGCTGCTGACAATCGAGAGCAATTTATTGGTGACGCACGTTCGGTCAAAAATATCGTCCAAAATAAACGTCAGTAGACGGAAAGTTGGCCAAGTCATTGGACGCGGAATATTTGGCGTACTATTTAGCAAATTCCCGTTGTTGTGGCTGCAAATAAATATTACATCACATTCAAGTGGTACCTAATATTTCACTCAGGGACACTGCAAAAATCTTAATAATCTGGATAAGTCTGCTGATGGGAAATACCTGTAAAAGTAATGTAAGTATTATTCCTTGAAATGTATGGTCAAGTAAGAGAATGTAAGAAGGGTAATTTTTTGAATAATAGAAATTTCACTTTTAAGGGGGGTACACACCTAGGGAGGCATAAACTGACGTTCTTTTATAATTTTTTTTTATGAAAGTATTAACATTGTTCCGACCGCAATTTTTTTATTAATTATGTCACACCTGTGATTATAATACTTAATTTTTGTATCTAAAAATATTAGTCATATAATACAGTTAAATAAACATTTGTACAAAACCACAATATCATGGACGCATTATGGCTTTTTTTAAGTCTTCAACTTGGTTTCAAATGGAATATATGCTTCGTTAAGTTTTATATCTAGGTACTTGTTAGGAGTGCCGTTATTGTTTAAGGTGCTGGCAGTGTATCCTACACGATATGCTGGATTTCATACGCATAACAAGCAGGAATATTGCTCTCCCGCCTTCTCCCCTATATAATTTTTACACTCCCAAATTCGTAAGCGATATGCCAACAACATTCGCATAATATACTGGAGCTGAATGAGGACCTATTCAATTCCGGGAACAGTGAAGCAGCTTCTGCTTAGTGCGTAAATATTTTATGTCCACTTTTAGCGTTTTCCAGAAAAACAGGTTTAAAAATGCAATAGTATATAAGATTCAGCGACATACAATGAACAAATTATGATTTTTGACAAATTTATGACGTAGATATAAATGTGATTTTTATACAGTATAAGGAAACAGGCAAGAACTATTATTTGTTGCATATAAAAACTCAAATTTCACAAAAAGTGGACATGCAAATTTGCGCACTAAACCATGGATATGTCCCTGCTATCGAAGGGGAGAACCTTAACAAAACACCGTGGCAATTCACATAAAATAAAAACAGCTGATCAGGCTACCGCCCGTACTAATTGTTACTTGAATTCCAACGGCGCACGAAGGGAGCTTTGGTTGCTCCACTGCGGTATCTTAACGGAGCTTCAGAGGGCGTCAAGGTGGAGAAAGATATCAATACGGTCTGTAGCTTCAGACATAAAGAAAATCCTTGAGAATGGGAACCGCGACTTGCTGGGGAAGAGTGAACAATAAAATCCTCACGCGGGAGAAGACCATGGAACTGTTGCAATTGGCTTTTCTCCAAACGAAGCCGTCACATTAAACCCGCGAGGAGATATTCATGTGGAAATGAGGCGCAAGGACGCCTGCGGAGTGTCTCATCGCAAAAAATGCGCATCACTAGATCTTGCTTCGGTCATGTTGTAGTAACTATTCAATTTCGCCATCAGAGACAAGGTTCTCAGGTCCCAACATTGCATGGATCGAGAGCATTTATTTAAAAGAATTACAGTGTTTGACACATAAAGTTGCATGGACTCGAGATACTTGAAAGAAAAATTAAAAAAAAATTTGCCTGTGACAGGTCTTGAACCCCCAACTCTCGCTTACAAAGGAATCATTCCTCGCTTCCAACTATTAAACTAGCTTATACACACTTTCAGCTTACAGAAAGTGAATGAATTAATATTAATTGTTTATAAAAAATGCTATAAAATATTTTAGAGAATGTCATTACTTGTCCCCTAGATTCACTCCTCGAAATTTCATCAAAATCCTTGGGGGTTCAATTGTAGGGTCCCTTTGTCAGATTAAGAAGTAGGATGGGCCACTGCATTGCCACGTTTGTGGAAACCCAGAGTACGTCCGCCACCGTTGTGCTAACTGTAATCAACAGTAGGCGGGGAATGTGCACGCCCCCTGTTGCGCCATGGAGCTGGATGTTATAGACGTAATCATTTGCGAGAAGGAGACACGGGAAACGTTAGGAGAAAAATAGCCAAGAACCTGGGGAGCAAAGTGTTAAGGCTAAGCTTCATTCCACTGAGAAAGGACAGAATCACGATTCAGTACTCAAACCCTTCAGAGGATTCACTAGATTGTAACTTGCAACTATGTAGTCAGTAGCAGTGGCGGACTAGCCGGGGTGTCAGCTTGGCCGATGGCAAGTAGGTCCTGTGGGCCCCTGAAACATCAGACAATATGTTAAAACTGTTAAGCCTTGGTTGTCACACCTCCTTTTTCGAACGTAGTTGTCACCATCGGTCCCAATTTAACCCAGCCAATTTTCAATCAGTTGTTATTTAAAACCTATTTTAAATTAAGTCGCAAAAATTCTGAGATAAAGTTTGAATATTGTAGAATATATGCCCATCGTTAAAAGTTGACATTTAATGTATCATCATGCTTAAAATTTTTTTTGAAGGAATAAGAGTTCCGACAAAAAGTCTTTTTGTTTAAAAAATCATAACTTTTTTAATTTTTAATATTTTTAGCTAAAAATCTATAGTTATACTGTTGAGATATGCTGCTATGATAAAAAAAATAGTCCTATATCAGAGCTTTCAAAAAAGGTATTTATTTTGCATACTGAATGGTGGCATCATTTGGGTTGAAAAACTCATGCATTTGTATAGAAAAAAAACATTTATTATTATTCCAAGAATACAAAATTTAACTTTAGCAATAACAAAGTATGTTAAATTAAAAACAAGTCTATTGCGGACCGAAAAAAATATTTATGTTAAACGATTTTATTAAAAATGCACTAAGAACAAAATTAAAATGCACTAAAAACTAAAAAATAATTATTTTCTTGTACTACAATTTTGATGGTGTTAATATCACTTTAAATAATTCACTTTAAATAAAATCGTGGGGCACGATATTTCATAACAGGTTATGAATCACTTTAATATTTCAACTTCTGGTTGCACATGGTGCCCCACGATTTTATTTAAAGTGATATTAACACCATTAAAATTGTAGTAGAAAAAATAATTATTTTTTAGTTTTTAGTGCATTTTTAATAAAATCGTTTAACATAAAAATTTTATTTATATATTTTTTTTTAATACTGATAAACAAAATATCTGTTCCTGTTATAGAGAAATTTTTATTTTTATATTTTATAAGTTCCATTCCAACTAGAACTTTTATTTTCAAGAACTTTCACTTTATCAGTTCTTATGGGGACTTATAATGTGAGGACATTTTTAAAAAAGTTCCACGATCCATGTTTCAAATAGAACCTATTGAAAAGTTCCAGAACTCTTTCGAACCCTGCTTCTATTTAAGATCCTCAATAGACTACTCATGTGTCCTACATTTCTATCACACACAGAAGTGTTACGAGAAGCCATCCCTTATTTAGGCTTACTTAACACACGATTCATGATTCACCAGCTCGACTTCTTCGAAAGTTATAGAATATCAATATAGACTATCAATTCTTCTGGTTAAAATTACTCGCAGTTATCAGTGCACTGTGAGTATTGTGACACTCTCCAATTATTATGTACCACTCAGTGGCGCACCCAGAGGGGGGGGGGGCCAAGGAGCCCTGGCCCCCCCCCAAAGAAGGAACTTTGTAAAAACAAAACAAAACTGTATTCTATTCTTTAAATAAATTTCTATAATCCCCCAACGAATTATATTAAATTTGCACTAAATAAATTTTTCTTAAAAATATTTTTATCCGTTCAACTCGTCTCCCCCAAAATTAAATCCTAAGTGCGCCACTGGTACCACTCTAACTATACTTTATACAAAATCTTAGACTGCGAATTAAATAAATAAAGTATTATTCACTGTCTTAAATAGTGACGCATTGTCATGATTTTTAAAGCCACAATAAGTATATTAATATATCTGCTTAAGAAGTGATTCTACACAAGTTGAGTTGCACACAAGCGGCCATAGAGATTCTAGAGTACGAAGCACAGGTTTCTAGTGACGTTATCTCAATGATTAGCGCTGACGTTAATACGATTGCCGTCATGTGACAAACTCAGATGGTTTACGCGGGACATTTGCAATAAGTCTATCAAATATCCTATCATGTCATCTAACCACATGGAACTGTACACCGTGTACTTATCACACCAAACAGTCTCCATTTTCCTTTTTAATGTAGCATGAAAACTTTCATTTAATGGAGCACAAATAAAATATTTGATTCAAAATCAAAATCGCAAAACGAGTACTTATGCATACTTATGACTACGGTGCGAGTGTTTTAGAGTTAATTAAAAAATTTAGTCGACAGATCTATATTTATTTCTTGATAGACTAGTCTTGTTATACTTTTTTAAAAATTCTAAACCATAGTTATAAAATTTGTAACAGAATAGTGATTTTTCAGTTATTTACATTTCCGACATACAGTTGATACTTTAAACAAGGAAGCTTGAAAAAAATTATTTACATAAGAAAAATAATTGTTACGCTTTTTACTATAACGATATAAACCGCTAATTATGTTTGTTAAAAGTGCTCATGTACTACTTTAAAATATAATGCAATATTCTGTGAAAAGAAACTAAAGCTTTTCTAAGTGTACTTAAAGTTTATACGCGATTTCCAGCATATACAAATTATTTATCACTAACAAACATTTCTCAAAAATCAAAATACAAACAGATGTGTGCTTTGCCCTTACAAAACACATTTCGTGGAAATAATATTAAATAAACCATCGAATTTTATAATACATGGTATAATATTGAATAAACCACCGAATTTTATAATGCATGATAAGAAAAGAAATCAGAAATAATGAACATTTTCTATTTCGAGTCATTTATTAATTTCTGAAGCCTGCAGTTTTGTTGTGTGTTTATAAAATAAATGCTAATTATTTACATAATTGGCACAGGAGGCTGTACTATATTCACTGGTTTGTAACTTATTGCGCGCTAGGCCGTCCAAGCTCATAATACACACGAAATATGTAAAAGCATATATCAGGCACCTATAGTCACGCGTCAATAAATAACAGTAATGTAAAATGAAATCAAATCATATTGTCCATTCACCCGACTTACAAGGGTTACTTACTTTGAAATTAGCATCGTAAATTCTGTTCACGAATTAGTCTATCAGTAGCCAATTGAAAATAAAAAGAGGCGAAGCATTGATTGTGTTCATTTGTTTTTAATTATTTTGTTCCTAGTAATGTTTCCAGTAAACTAACAGATGATTCTATATCAAAATCTCGTTTTCGTTTAAATACAAATGCAATGTGGCATTGAGAAAGAAAACATTGTTTATAAATATCAGCGAATAGAAACGGAAATTTTATTGTTGAAAGAATTTAGAGATTCAAAGAGGTAATGTGAAAACTCTTGAACTGTAGAATCTACATTTCACAACTCAGAATTTTAATTTCCAAGTATCTTGTCTAATCCTGCATATAATTAAATATTTTTAATATTGTTGAATTTCAAAGTATGAAAGTAGGACTTCCATAACGAATGTAGCCGAATGAAAAATTGTAAGTAAAATGTGGAGTATGCAGTTTTGGAAGACCGTACTCTCGTGGTACATGTATCGCAGAATACATTTTTAGAAAGAAAGATTTTGTCGTTACAAGTTCTCAACGCTACAGTTCTGCGGTAAGTGCCTGTAGTCCATCACATTCCTCTTACCAGGAGGCATCCTCACCTTCCCCTTCTGTGGCCAGATCCTCTAGGAACGGAGTCCTTATTCTTTAGCAATACGACGTCGGGTTGCCATTCCCAAACTTTCCCTCTCTAAACAATAGTAGGTCATACTCGATAGCTACTTGGCTTCGAGTCACTAACCATCGCCCGATACCCACCCACGAGGGTGCATAGTTTATGTCAAAGCCGGATCCTGGTCCTGACCCTGCCATAAACCTTCCGAAAGCGAAATGAAGACTATCTCCCTGAAAAAAAACGTAAAATCTGCCCACGCTCATATATGACATACAAAACATCTCGCAACATCGATTTGTTTATAATAAAAAAAAAAAATAAAAAAAAAAACTGAAATCGTGATTTTTTCCAGGCGTCGAAAATCAGGAAAGATGATTTAAAATGTCTACAACTTTCGACGTCATCGGAACATCCTTGTTGACTTGTCCCAAGGCTGGCGGCTTTCGTATTGGGTAACAAAAAATGGAACCAAACGGGTTTTTAATTCTTATGAGTGTCGCTATCGCACCTACCAAAATCAGGTGAATATTGTCTAAACTTCGACTTTCTTGGCACCTAATAGTTACGAAAGCCGGAGGAAAAAACGTATTTTTTCTTTAACCGACTGCCCTTTTGTAGAATCTTTTTTTAAATGTCTGATCACGACAAGCGATAGAGACACTCATAAGGATTAAAAAAACGTTCGGTTGAATTTTTACTGTCCAGTAGGAAAACCGACAGCCTTGGGACAAGTCAGCAAGGATGTTCAGATGATGTCGAAAGTTGTAAACATTTAAAATCATCTTTCATGATTTTAAACAGCAGGGGCTTGTAAATCTGCAATTTGTAAACATGTTAACCCTTCGTGGTTACACCTTCTTATAATCACAAATTGGTGACATGAGGTTCACTGCACCCCAGCGTAATTTTTGAGTTACCATTCTCGTATTTTTGAATTTTTTAACTTTACAGTGGTAATTGTACATTCGTAATACTTATACAATCATGGTCAAATAATGTTCTTCTAGAAACGTAAATTTTGAAATGATAATTTGTAGTTGAAAATGAGCGATTTTCCATAGTTGAGGGAAAAAGCGATTTTTTATTTTTATTAATTTTTTTTGCGATAAATCCCTTTTGGAAGTCGTTAACTCGAAAATTGCTCTGGGGGTGTGACCACGAAGGGTTAAATCATCTTTCATGAGTTTAAACGGTGAAAGGATGAACAAAAGTGTATTGGCAAAGGAAACTACCACCGCGGGAATGGTGGCGCTAGTGTGGCGTAAGAAATATGGACGACGCAGGTATACAGTTTACTATATGTTTATATGGAACCAGTAGTATAAAAGTTTATTTAAAAGTTATTTCTTACAGTAAAAATGTTAACAGTACATTTAGACACAATATTAGAATATGTCAAAGTATGTTAGGTGGACAATTTGATTTGCTCCACTTTTTGGCACTGTTAGTAAAAGTTATTGATGGATCAGTGCAAAGTAGCGAATAAATGTATTTCACAAGCTGAGCAACGCCCAGAATTCGGAGCACTAATAGTCGTTATATTTAAACAGTCACAGGTGTTCGTTACAAGTCAAACTATGTACAAAGTCACTGAAATAAACACTATTGACTAATTTACTACAAATGTTTATGCAATAACAATTATTTGAGCTAAGCGAAGCTTGGCGATTAAGCAAGTAAACGCCAAGCAGCAAGCGAAAGCGATTACGAAGCAACGGCGTAATCGAAGCGAAGTATAAGCGCCAGCAAGAGAAGCGCGTAACCAAGTAAGGCGCGTGGCAAAGTAAAGCGCGTAGCAAAGGTACTTGTTATAACCGTGGTCGCGAACAGAGAGCCAGGATCCAGGAAATCGGCTCGATGGAAGGGGCCGTGATCGACGCTCCACATGAGTCAGCGCGCAGACGCCAAGCGCCTAATTACCGGTGGGCCAAGGAGATGGCGTTAACATGCAGAATTTCTTGAACAGGCACTTTTATGAATACTTAAATTGAGATCATTGTTCATTGTAGCGTGACAATTATGCTACACAACATTTTTTTCTGCATACAGTTCGTCGATTCTGTGAAAATTGATAGACCGCAGTAAATTGTATACCTGCGTCAGCCATTACTATTAGTTCGCGTACCGACCGCTAGTGTCGCATACTAATGTTCTACTCCCAATACAAAGTACCTACCAATATTGTATCTTTTTGCGTCGCCTAGAAAAAAATCATGAAATCGGCTGTCTAAACCCGGATACCCCTTATGTGCCATTAAACAATGTGCTGTTAAATGTTTCTCTATTTTACTGTAAACAGAGCTACTGCCCATCTCACTTACAACTCCCTGTTCGCTGATCAGGTGTCTGTTACCATTTTGTTAGTCGTTAGGTATCTATTGGATAAGGACGTTGTGGCAATCTCGTCGAAAACAATTTACGGAAAACAAGTTATATCCGATATCCTCGTGGAACAGTTATCGATATATATTATACTGTCAAAGTACAATCAATCTATAGCGTCCCACACCCAGATTTCCCACATCACCCTGCACGGCAATCTTTCCCCACATCGAAAGTGGGCAACGGTCCCTGCGCACATTTCTCAAGAAAGCAAGAATTTGCGACACCTGAAGATCAGATGACGGCTTCATACGTTCCATGTATCATTGGAAGCCAAACCGGTCGCGGTCAATGTTCGTCCCGCGTTGCCGCGGCAATCGTTAAAAAAAGATGGAGCTAAACACCGAATCTTCAGACAGACGTCTACGAGGGGAATCCGCGAGGTAGCCGAGTGCTTCCGTATTTATACGCGCTACTGTCGCGGCAGTTCCACTTAAGCTGTCGACGGAACGCTAACGGAAGAAAAACGCAAAGCCGCGGAAGATCGAACGCGTGTATGGTTCTCAGAGCATCCTTGAGCGCGCCAGTCCTCCTTCTGGTCTCTGAGTTTTAGACGAGCGGCGAGAAAGGGATCACGGGCGAAGGGAGAATTCAGGGGTACTCCTGTGGGAACAGCGGGACTCGCGACGTTACGGTTTGACAAGCGGGTACGTAGTCGCTGTTTCCGCATCCTTGAGCCGTGTGACTCACTCTCCCGTCGATTTCATTCGTAGAGTGGGTGCTTCAGGCTGAAACGTAAGCACTCGTGTGTGCACGTGTTAGATGGAAAAGAGAACGCACCAACACGATCCCGGAAATTTCACTGAACGTGTCTTTTCCACGACGAACGTCCCGCTGAGCTTCGTGTACAAACTCTTGGCCCGCTCGACTTCCCGCGACCCCCTCGCTCCCTCTTTAATCACGGTTTTCGGTAATATCGGCCTGAAACTTTGACGGAGATTTTTTTAAATCAGCGGCTCTAAATCTTTTGGTTTGAATGCTTGGATCTGTGATAAAATCGCAAGATATGTACTTGCCCGTTTTACGTCTTCGTGCCGCATTCCTTAAAACAGAATTTCCGCGCCTCCCTAGGCTGGAACAAACTGACAGGACTCAAGTCAGTTCGACGTCTTCTCAAATCAGCCTCTTCCTAGGTAAATGCCATCTTCGCGAAAGTTTTTACTAGCAAGCGAACATCCCGAAGTGCCAATCGCTGATTTTTATGAAGGTTAGGTAAAAAGTAGTTCCCAAAAATATATTTGGCACGTAACTTTTTTATCGGCGATGGTCATATTGAAAGGGTGAAAGTAGCCGTCAAAGTGCGGGGGGTGAAAACATATTTGGCCTAATATCGCAGGCACTATTAGAGCTAGAAGAACGATTCAAGTAGCAAAATCGTGTATTTTTAGACAAGGAATCCTGCTACGTAAATATCTTCTAAAACAGGTATTTGTTGAAATAATACATTAAAGACAGCACCTCTGTGCTAATTTTCTGTTCAAAGGTTAATATGTTTTCATGTATATTTATGTGTGAAAAATATTATATCCAAATAGGAAGTGTTGTGCCCTGCGTGATGGCTCGCAAGGCTGGTACGGGATCTGGCGTAATCGTGAGTTCGGGAGCGATTAAAGGATGAGAATCCACCGGGTGAACTGCACCAAATGTGTTTAAACTCAAAGACTAAGTCTTTATTCAGAAACAACTTAAACTAGACTGAGGTGTACAAGTAGGTTTTAGCCGTGTTGCCCGGTCGAGGGTCGGATCTCGAGTCTGCCGATTTGCGGCGGCAAATCGGTTTTTTATTTCGCTTATTGGGCGTGGTGCCGTCGCTTCGCGTTGCCGTATATGGTCATAGCGAAGCGCTCGCATTTTTGCTGATTTCGTAGATTCGTGTTCGCCTCGCAACTGATTTAGCTTAGAAACGTCTCGAAACGTTCTAGAGTAATATAATATGTATAATGTATAATAGTGTGTATAATACGTGTGCTTGGGCGTTGCCTGGGCACAACATCCCTCCCCCCTTGAGGAGGAAAAGCCATAGCTTTTCTGGCGGCCGATGATAACTATCTTAGGGAAATCCCAAAACTCGTAGTGGTTGGATTGATTATCATCGACTTACATATGGTTTTTTCTTAACTAGATTATAGTGGTAATAATTTGTTTATAATGATTATAATATTTCAAAGGGAATTGGTGGAAGGCGTTTCTTCCTTACTAACTATTTTGATTATTGCTTCGGGTTTTCGTGTGGTTCTGTCGCGACTCGTGTTGTCTGTGGTACAGTGTCGTGGTGTTCTTGCTTTGCAGCGTACAATGCATTTGTAAAGTGTGAAGATACATAGTGTAATAGTTATAAGTCCTGTCGCAGAGGATAGTGTAAAGAAGCTATAGTGATACTCGGTTGGTATAATCTCGGGTTTTTCTAACTCGTTTTGTAAGTCTTCTAATTTTTTGCTAACTTTATTTAATTCTTCCGGATGTTTGATTATTCTTTTAAGTTCGAAATTGGTATGTCGATACGAATTTACAGTGGTCTGTGGAAGCGTAATTTCGTCTAGTGACAAATTGTAACCAGGTAAGTAATTCCATGTTTTTTCCATCCCGTATTGCTTTCCAGTTTCTATTGTGAATTCGGCGGTCGTGATTGTACATTTATTTCTTATCGTTATGATACCAGAGTCCTTAATGCTATACATGTTTGTGCCTTTGTCGTCGCAGGTTGCTGCTAGTTGTATCGGTTTCGGCGCGATATAAATCCACATGCCCGGTTGTTGTAATTCTATCAGGATCGTGTGATTCAGTGTCATTATCCGTACTTTACAATTGTTTGGTTTTTGCGTCAATTTTGTGTACAACTGTACTTCGCAAGGTCCGTATGGTATCGCTTTGAACATCGGGTGATTAGATGTACAGAGGTATAGATCGTTTATAGTTTTACATTCGGCTAAGTCTTGTTTACTTAGTTGTATATAATCTTGCACCGAGGTGTCAAGTACCACGTATGGGTCGAGGGGTTCTATATACGCGTAGAACGATTCGTTTACTTTCGCGGGTACCGGGTGTACCTTACTCAATTTAAATTTCTTTGTGCTCAACAATGGAATGTCTAGTACTACAGTGATTGATTTGGTATCCGAAAATGCGGAGAGTGTTAAGATCTCATATAGGACGTGCATGTTTTCTAATTTTATCCCGATAGGGAAGTCTAGTCCTTTCGGAATGTGTGGGAGTGCGGAAGTGAGGTATGTTATGATTTGCGCTGGTGGTATTAACCGTGGGTTAAGGACTCCCTTTTTTATATCCATAATGAATTCTAACAAGTCTTGTGTGTCGCGTAATAGTGTTTCCGCGACGCTGTTTATTAGTATGAGGTGTTCGTCTACTGTCTCTCGGAAGTTAATAATGTCGGTTGATTGTTGTAGTAAATATTGAATTTGCCAAGTCGCGTTCAAGAGTGTTTTTTCGTTGTCTTGTACGTTATGTATAGTGTAACGTTCTCAAACGAGACTGTGCCGTTTGTTACAGGCGATTCCACAAGTAGAGCGGTTTACCTGTGAAATTATGGGATTGGTTCGGGTGGCGTGCGATTAAGAAATGAATTTCAAGATACTAGAGTCCTTCTTTTAACAATAATTAACAAATAGTTTATTCAAGAAAAGGCTTTTGACGCTAGGTCGAAATAGAACATATAATACGACACGGAGTCGTGTGAACTTTGACGATATGATATTTACGTAACGACGTATAAGTCGTTAATAAAGGATATTCCTTTGACTTTGGTTTCGACGCTAGATCGGAATTAAAGAATAACGTTTGATTTCGGTCTCTACGCTAAACCGGTAATTAAGTATAGTATAACTGACGCGTTAATTAATATTAATGATATAGTATAATAGTACGATACTAAATCGTAAACTGAACATAAGGTCTCGACGCTAAGTCGATATAACGGTTTGATACAATGATGACGCTTGGTCGATTTGGAATGTTAAGTTGATACTTGGAGAGGGTTCCTTCTCTCGGATTTGTTGTAGCTTCCAGTTGCCTATCAGCTGGCCCACGCTTTCTAGGATGGAAGCCGAGGGGCTAGTTTAAGCGACCTCGGAAAGCTGTTGAATGTTGGTAGTCAGGACGTTGAATATATATAGACTTGTTGAGAGACTTCTATAAGCGGCGTGCTTATGGTTCGGTAGCAGAACCCAGTCTGAATCTCCGCTGCTGGCAGGCTCGTATTTATACAGTTTGGCGATACCTTGCTCTCGCCAATCACTAGCTGTCGATCTCGCGCACCAATTAGAATTAGCATCCGGTTCCCGCCGGTTCGCGCACTGCACTCGGTTTATTCGGCGTCCGGTTTATCGCGCGGGCTGCGCACGCGCGCTTGAGTCGTTCACGGCACTGAGTTCGCAGGCGGTTATGCGCATGCGTTGCGAATGTCCTTAATACTAATATTACAATTTAGATATATAGAATGAAAATAGTAATTGGTATAAAGAATAAAGGAAAAATCTACGGCGGTTGGTAGCGGTACGTTACAATAGTTTCGTTGAGAAGTTCGGCGTTGGCCCTTACAATTTGCATTTGTCCTTTGATTGTATTTTTTAGTTTGTTATTCTGTCCTTTTAAAAAGTCTATTTGGTCGTTGATTTTCTTTCTGTCCTCGGAATCCATTAGTCCGAAAAGTGATTTGCCTATGTAACCTAATCCGTCTATTAGTCCTCGGCGCTGTTTTTGTGCTGAGCTTATAGTTTGCTGGACGTAGGTAAGGAGTTTGGTGATGCGGCCTACCTTATCCTGAATTTTCGCGGCGAATGTTTTGCAGAATTTTTGTAAGTTGTCGGTAGAGGGTTTTTTACATTGCGCAAGTATGTCATATAGTGCAGCTTGAAGGTTCGCTTCGCGTCGGTAGATGTAAGATATGTCTACGTGTAATACTAACTTCCAGCTATCTCGGTAAATTTGTAGATCGCCTAGGTTCTCGAAGTAAATGCCGGGGTGGTCTTTGAATTCTTTTATAGCGAAATCTGTATCGGGGGTTGTCCCTCCTATGAGTACTATCGTTGTTTGTAGGACGGTAATCCTGCAAAATATAATGTCGAGGTGTAGTCGGCGCTTCGTTCCGTTCGTCGCGAAGTTTCTTTTCCTGCGTATGCTATGCGTGCATGAGATAGAATTTTGCTAACGTAAGACGATTCGTCTTCGCAAGGGGCTCGATTGTCTCTTCGCTTCTCATTTCGTTCTGACTTGTCTTGCGAGATGCTGTCTCTGCTATCCATCCCGCGCGAGCTCGCGATGTTTTGTTGGTGCGTTTAGTGCAAGTTATTGAGTGCATTGTGACGTGCGTGGTGGTGAGAAGTTTGTTTTTGTTTGAACCCGCCTGTTTTTCTTTTAGAGTTTGGAGTTCCCTACCCCGTCGGCCTACCGCGCGGGGCGCCGGCGTTTTGAAGCCGAAAACGCCGAATGGCTTGATGATGAAGATGCTTGGGGGATACGGGCACTTTTTGGTGAGTATCCAGTGTTTTTGTCAGTTGGGTGTTGTTTGTAGTACAAGTACAAAATCTATTTTGATTGTTTCGCGTCTGGTTTTTGTTCTAGAGCGCTATGGAGATCATGTTTTGGGGCCCACTCCGCGTCACAAGTTATGGGCCCTTTTCGAGGCCGTTCGCTCTACGGCCGGGGAGTGACGTTCCCCCTTTTCTTCCCCTTTCTCCCCTTTGCTTATTTTGACTTATTATAAAAAAAATTTTTTTTTGTACAGTGTTCATTCTCCCTTTTTTTTAAAATAAATATATCTTGTTTTTCCTTTAAATAATTGTTACGCGCCGTTACTCTCCTTCATTATAGCGACCGTTTCCCTATTCCTGTCCTATTCTATAAAATGTTTAAGCCGGTTCGCGTGTACGCGGCGCGTTTTTCGTCCTTTACTTATAGTGTAATTATTATTGTCGTGCGTATCTATTATCGAGTAGGGGCCTATCCACGCGGGGGTTAATTTTTTCGATCGTCCGCGTCTTACTGTCTCGTCGTGCAGTAGCACTTGATCTCCAATTTTGAAAGACTTGTCCGCGGTTTTCCTGTCGTAATACGTCTTAGACTGTTCTTTATGGGTTCCTATAGTTTCTCGGGCTATGTTATTAGTAGACCGTAGTCTCTCACGTAGCTCCTCGGCGTACTTGTCATAAGTATATGTCAATCGCGGTGTCTGATTTAGTGAGGTTGGCAGGGTAGCTTGCTTCCCGAAAACGAGTTCGTAGGGTGTGTATTTAGTAGACGTGTGCGGGGTGGTATTGTACGTGAACATCGCGTACGGTAGCCACTCGTCCCAATCAGTCTGGTCTTCCGCGATAAAATTCTTTAAGTATTCGGCTAGTGTACGATGGCTTCTTTCTACAGCTCCGTTTGACTGCGGGTGGTAGGCTGGGGTTTGAATTTTCTCGATTTTGAGCAATTTGCAGACGTTTTTGAATACCTGGCTTAGGAAATTGGTTCCTTGATCGGTCAATACCCGTTGCGGTATACCGTATTCGCAAATTATCTTAGTGACGAATTCCTTTGCTACAGTGGTTGCTTCTTGATTCTCGAGGGGTATGGCTTTACTAAATTTGGTTAGTAGGTCTTGAAAGGTTAGCACGTATTTGTTTCGTCTGCTTGTCTCGGGTAAGGGTCCTACTATGTCTAGTGCACATTTCTCGAATGGTTCCGTGGGAGTGTCTGTAATTACCATGGGAGCTTTGGTTATTCTTGATAACTTGTTTTTCTGACATTTTTCACATCTGGAGATGTATTTTTCTACGTCTTGCCTCATTCCTGGCCATGAATGATTTAATCTTATACGTTCTAGGGTCCGCTTTACCCCTAAGTGTCCTCCCAAGGGTGTGTCATGGAATTCGCGCAGTAGTCGGTTTTTATCGTCCTCCGTATATGTTCTATCGCTCGTTTTTTCTTCTGACCGGGGCTCCTCTTCTTCGCTGGCGCCTTCACTGGCGTCGGTTACTATTACACTGCTGATCTTTTGTTTCGCTCCTCGCGTTATCGCGAACATTCTGCTGATGGCGTCCGCGTTCTTATTCGTTTTTCCCGTCTTATACTCTATGCTATAATCGTATTCTGCTAATTTCAACTTCCATCTCATTAATCTAGAACCGGGGTCCTTTACGTTAAAAAGCCAAGTAAGTGGCTTGTGGTCCGTCACGATTTTGAATTTGGTGCCGTATACGTATGGTCTGAAATGTTGCGTCGCCCATACGATAGCTAGCAGTTCTTTTTCGATTGTGCTGTAATTTTCTCCCGCCTTGTTTAATACCCTGCTCGCGTATGCTATCGGCAAATCTTGTCCTATTTTCCCTTGTGATAGTACCGCTCCTATCGCTTTTCCGGAAGCGTCCGTTGTTAGAACAAACGGTTTCGAAAAATCTGGATATTGTAATATCGGTGCTGTCGTTAGTTTTTCCTTTAGAATCTCGAGGGCTTCTTGCTCCTGTGCGGTCCATCTGAATGTTTGGTCTTTCTTCAATAGTTGTGTTAGTGGTTTCGCGATTTGTGAGAAATGGTCTATAAATCTCCTGTAATATCCAGCTAAGCCTAGGAAGGATTGTACGTCTTTGACTCCTTTGGGTATTGGGAAGTTTCGGACGGCATCTAATTTTGACGGGTCTGGTTTGATGCCGTTTTCGGTTATTATGTGTCCTAAGTATATTGTTTCCTTGCGTAGAAATTCACACTTGTTGGGTTGAAGTTTTAGGCCACTCTCTCGTATGCGTTCAAACACGAGTTCTAGTCGCTCTTGGTGTTCCTTTAACGAGCGTCCGTAAACGACTATATCGTCTAAATATACGAAACATTTTATTCCTTGTAGACCTGACAGCACGGTGTTCATTAATCTTTGAAACGTCGCGGGTGCGTTTTTAAGCCCGAACGGCATTCTATTATACTCAAAATGGCCGTATGGCGTCGAGAACGCGGTTTTTTCGCGGTCTTCCTTTTTCATGGCTATTTGATGGAATCCTGACGCCAAATCTAAGGTTGAAAAGTATTTCGCTCCGCCTAATTGGTCTAGAACAGGGTTGACTAACTGGTGGCTCACGGGCCACCGGGGGCACCTCCGCCTTGCTGTCACGCTGAACGGCCCCCCTCCATTCCTACCAGACACTGACGATCGCAGTCGAAAAGAGAAGGAAAGAAAGAAGAATCCACTGCGATCGTCAGAGTTTGGTCGGTATGGAGGGGGGCCGGTCAGCGTAGCAGCAAGGCGGAGGAGCCCCCGGTGGCTCCTGAGTCACCAGTTAGTCAACCCTGGTCTAGAATATCTGTTATGTTGGGTAAGGGGTATGAATCGCCTATTGTCGCGTCGTTTACCTTCCTAAAATCTACCACTACTCTTAGCCTGCGTAGCATCTGGTTTTTTCGGGACTACTAGCAAGGGAGCGTTCCATTGGCTGGCGCTTGGTCTAATTATTCCTTCCTTTACCATTTCTTGAACTTGTCTATCCACTTCATCCGTATGCGCTTGAGGCAATCTATACGGCTTCACGTATATAGGTTTGGTACCTTGGGTTAGGGTAATTGAATGTTCCGCTTTTGTGGAGTATCCGAGTTTGTCTCCCTCTAATCCGAATATTTCGTTGTATTTTTCGCAAAGTCCAAGTAAGCTTGTTTCTTCTTCGCCATTTAGGTGTTCGGTCCTGAGGCTTTCGCGCAAGATTTGCATTCTATTTTTTCCGTGTACGGCGTGTACCATATATGTCGGCGCGTCGCGCTCCTGGTCGCAGGTCGCGTCCGTTGGGTCAATGTCATCACTTGTCAGTGGTTCTAACGTCACAGTCGGCGTACTGATAAGGACTTCGTCCGCTGTGGTGTTCATTACGCTTATTACGCATTTTCCGTCTTTGCCTATCGTTAATGAGTTCCCTATGAGTATTCCTGGCTTGATCTGCTGTCCCTCTACTATTCCTTCTCCTATACTTGTCGTTCTGGCAAAGAGAATTGTTTCTGATCGCGGTTTTAGTGTTACGTTTCCTCTTCCGGAGTAAGGGAATCGTATTCCGTACAATTCTATTCCTTGGTTTGCTCGGATGCATAAGTCGTGCTTAGTCATAAAATCTTGTCCCAGGATTCCGTCTGCTTCTAACGGAAAGTCGTCTTTCACCAACCGGCAGGGATGCGTTACGAGTTTATTTCCAATCCTTACGTTTAATTGTATTAGACATAGCGTCTTGATTTCCATTGGAGCTATTCCTCGCAGGGACAGTACTTCGTCTTGGGCGTGCACATCGCCCAACACCTTTCCTATCTTTATTAACGTAATATCGGCACCGGTGTCGACCAGCAAATTTGCTTTTCCCTTTACTAGCTCTGGCGCCTTGATTTCAATGGTGTTCTCTGTCTTGGAAGTCACTACCAGATTCGCTCGGTATGAATCCACTCTGGCTCCTGCGTTAGTTTGTCTATCGTCGGTTGTTCTGTGGCCCGCGTTCGGGAAAGCTCGATTTCCGCTAGGCGATTCTCGGCTCGGGTTTCTGCTAAAATTCTGTCTAAAATCGTCGCGTCTATTATTCGTATTTGTATAGCGCGGTCTATATTCTCGTTCATTTGCTCTTTCTCTGGCCCTACATTCCCTGATTTGGTGACCCGGTTTTTTACAATAGTGGCAGACTACTGTGATGCGTTGAACTTCCCTTTTTATGTGCGTCTGTTGCGTCGGATAGTTTATTCGCGGCATGCTTAATCGCGTATAGCAATTCCTCGCTAAATGTCCTAATTTATTACAGCGTTCGCAACGCAGTACGTTTGACCCTTCCCTTCTCTTGGGTTGATCATCGAACTTTCTAAAATTTCTTGAGGTGTTTAGACCCATCGCTTGTTCCTCCTCTATTGCTGAGGCTATAGCTGCATTTAACGTTCCGTAGTTTCGAGACCTTATAATCGTCCTCAATTTTACATTCAACCCGAGAGTAAAAACATCTAAGGCGCGTTCTTGTACTGATCCTACTAACGCGTCATTTACTTCGTTGCTGTTTCCTGGCTTTACCGATAGCTCGGATAACTCTCCTGCTAATTCTTCTACTCTACACGCGAATAGTTTTACACTCTCGCCATCTCGCTGGTGACAGGCGTGAAACTCCGCTCCAACTGCTCCTATTGACCTTTTATCCACGAATAAGGATGTTAAGATGTCCTTCAATTTATCGAAACTCTCTATTTCCTTGTATTCTAGTACCTTGGCTGCCTTGCCTTTTATTTTCGTTCCTATCACCGTTTTCAAGAACCGCGGTAACTCCGTTGCGGGGACAAACTCTGCGGCGCTCGCATAGGACTTCAAAAATTCTGCAAGCTCGTCTGACGATTTCCCTACGAATTTATCGACTAGCGACAACGCGGTAGACAATTTTTTTACGTCCGGTAGTCCGGGGGGGTTAGCTCCGTCAAGCAACGACATTTCTTGTCCTTCCGAATTTACTCTGTCCAGCAAACTAAAGTCCGCTAGCAAAATCGGGTAGTCTCTATTCGGTGTCACAAAATTTTCCGGAGATGATTCTTCGCTTGAATCGCCGTTCTGCCTAACGCTTAGTTTTAACGGCGGCGGTCGAAGTGTTTGGCGGGACGGTCTTGGATGGTCTATAGAAGGTAGAAGGTCTAGTTCTTCTCGTAAGAAGGTTAACTTTTTATTGAAAAACGATTCGAATGATCTCGACAAGCTCCTTTGACTCGGAAGCTTGAATTGATTCGCGCGTTCGTCTTCTATAGACATGCATGTACCGTCTCTGGATTTCTTTAGGACTCTGGTTTACAATATTTACGCTCGCGTTTTCTGTTTCGGACTCGGTATACGCTTCATTTACTCACAATGCTGCTCGCAACCACATGTCGTCGGCTCGGTCGGACGTCCTCTCGTACGTGAACCAACGGCGGCGATAAGATGAAACTGGACCCAGCAAGGTCGATCCGTACAGCTGTTCGCTGCGTACCTCGACGGCTGCTTCCCTCGTACGGCTCTCCGTCCCAGTGATGCCAGAATCGTGGGACGTGGGACAAATCCTTACCCCCACTATGACCTACCGTCGTCTCCCACTATGGCCTACCGTCGTCCCCCACTTTCTTCCCATCGCACTGCACACAAGCATATCCCTACTCCTGTCCGTGTGCGCTGCTTGTTCGGCTGCCGAGCACATGGACAGGAGTAGGGATATGCTTGTGTGCAGTGCGATGGGAAGAAAGTGGGGGACGACGGTAGGCCATAGTGGGAGACGACGGTAGGTCATAGTGGGGGTAAGGATTTGTCCCACGTCCCACGATTCTGGCATCACTGCTCCGTCCGTCCTTCAGGTGCGGCTCCTACACGTTCCTCGGTCGCCAAGTCCTCTCGTGCGCCTCGGTCCTCGGATCCGTGGCGTCCTCGTAGATGGAATTGGTGTTTGGTGGATGGTTGATTCAACCGTTCACTCACGAGCTGATTTTACTCGTTACTAGGTTCGTCGTCGTTCGGACTGCGTCGAACGTTTTCTCAAAGGCCGTTCCTCGGTCCTCTGTGCTACCTCGGTAGCGACGATAACCTGTTTCAGCCTATGCGACTGCGATGATCCAATAATCTTGTCTGAGAGAGTTCAATCTCAGACGGTGTCGATTGATCGGTTGCGTCTTGACGCCTTGGCTCGGTAAAACTTTTACGATGCAGATCCCACCGCTGCCACCAATTTTGTTGTGCCCTGCGTGATGGCTCGCAAGGCTGGTACGGGATCTGGCGTAATCGTGAGTTCGGGAGCGATTAAAGGATGAGAATCCACCGGGTGAACTGCACCATATGTGTTTAAACTCAAAGACTAAGTCTTTATTCAGAAACAACTAAAACTAGACTGAGGTGTACAAGTAGGTTTTTAGCCGTGTTGCCCGGTCGAGGGTCGGATCTCGAGTCTGCCGTTTTGCGGCGGCAGACAAGAGAAAGGCTGATTTTATAGGAAATTCTTCAGCGAATATGGTGGTATTTTTTTCGGATTTTTAAAATCGTGACCTTGAGCCTCAATTTGAAAAATAAAACTTTATTTATAATATTCATTATTGTAAAAATGATTTTTTAACCGGAAACAAAAATATTCAGGAAGGCCGATCCTTCTAGTTTACAATAACGTTAGGATCAACTAAATCCGACAAATAGTTTCCGAGTTAAAAATGCATAAGTACATTTTCATGAAAATAGGCAAAAATCGCAAAACTCAACGCCCTATATTTTTTAAACAAATTCGAAAACGACAAAATGGTGAAATAAACCCCCCCATACTTTCACGAGGGCTACAACATATTCAAGTTTGAACAAAATCCGAGACATCGAGGGAAAAAAGTGATCGAGTTGGCGTGGAATGATCCAGCTGCTCGTTCACGCTGGTTTTCTATCACACCTCTTCCGCCCTTGCTTTCCCTCCCCGTCTGCACGCCACAGACGTAGTAGCCAAATTGTTCTTGGGAAGTTTCATCGCACAAACGAATATAAACCCACAAGTTTGACCCAGGATCTGGAGAGCAAGTCAGGGAAGTCGATTCGACTGATCGAATAGTGTGGAAACGGTTTGTTGGAGGCAACGACGGAACCTTATCTCTAAAGTTGACTCAAGTTAATGTTATACGCGGCTGCTGATATCGAAAGGATATATTGACGAAGCTCGAAGAAGGTTGTTTGAATAAAAAGGCACTATGATGAAAGGGAAAACGAAACGTGGCGAGTGAAATGTAAATTGGACGAATGATTATAGAGAGTAAGCTTTGTGAATATTTGAACCTTAAATAGAGGTTTGAAGAAAAAGATTTCTCTATTCATGACTTTTTAAAGAATTTACTATTTTTAAATGGTTTAACAACATATATTTTTTTCATTTTTGCATTATGTCGTTTGTTAATACAGAATTGCTATAGCAGACCGTTCGGAGTATATTTGGTAACTAGTTGATGGAATTATTAATTACCTTTCTGTTAGTACTTTTGAGTGAATACTTCGGTAAAAAAGTCAACTGGAAGGGAAAATAAAAATACAGACATTTCCAGCTATGAAATGTGTTATTCAGAAAAACTTATTCTGAAATTAATCAATTTTTAATTTTGAAATAATTACGTATGTGTCGAAAATTAATATGAATTCAGGTACACAATGTATACAAATACTTGTATTTAGAACATCAAACAATGATTTAATTAGTATTGTTTTATGGAACCAATAAGTTAATTAATCATAGTCCGGCATTTTTTACGATTTTCACACCATTTCTAATATTTTTTTGTGTATTCTCATTCTCATAAACTTTATAAAACAAATCACCAGAGTGATGATGAAAAACGAATGTTTTAGTACTTTTAATGAAATAAAGGAGTGCTTGAAATTTAAAGCCGAACAGAAATCGTTGCTATTAAATATATATTGCAGAGGGCTCACTGTGTATTCCCAGAAGACGAATATCGTGTAAATTCATTGTAAGCAACCTGCTACTAAGATTTCTCCACAAGAATTTGATTTATTGCACTCTTGAAATTAAATTTCTGACAGACCATAGTAAAGCTATTCCACGAGCAATAAATTTATTGTGAAATTCTGCTTTTAAAATGAACGAAAGTAAACTACCCCTTTCAATAATCACCATTGAGTGATTGATAGCATAATTCATAATCTTATGCGCACTTAGCCTACGCACGACCAACTGCATAATCACTGAATTTTATGTATGTGGTGTAATAAGACACGAATCATTTGCACTCAACGTTAGTAGTGCATTCGACAGAGTTACTAATTGTAAGAGACGTTCTGAAATATGCATGAGCGTGCATGCGGGAACCATATAGTAATAATTCATATGCTGAATTGGTAAGATATTGTTATGAAGTGAAATGAAGACTCTCAGGTTCACTTAATACACTTTTTTATAACAAATTAAAACTTAAAATTAAGTATAGGGGAGACCGGGGATAGTTTGGACACGGGGATACATTGGACAGTTTGAAAATTGCCTCCATAGTGTCATGATGACTGCAATTTTTTTGTAGATTGTGCCTATATGCACACCATATCAACTGATATTCAATATGGCGTGTTGCATTCACGAATGACAAGGTATGTCACACTTTTCAATTACGTAGGATAGGCTGGGATTCTTAGGGGCCCCAGTGCTGCCACTGGCCCAAGAGGCCAGTTATTTCAGCCTATGAATACGAGCTTGCACCGCACACTCATACAGTTTTTCTTATCCGATGTACATCCGCGGTATCATTGGCTTCGAGTTCCCCTTTCGCGCGGCTCTGGAAAACACCATGGAGGTCGGGCTCCTTAATGGCCCAACAGGCTATTTGTCATTTTAAATAAATTATATATTCATTGGATTATTCATTATCATTTGTGCTATGTCCAATGTAACCCCACCAATGGGGATACTTTGGACAATATGCATCTCTGAACTTTTTTCATCTCAAAGTAATACTAGGGAATGTAAGGCCCGTTTCTCAGGTTCAAATGAATAGCGCACATCCTGAGCTATCGAATGGTGTACAATTTATAGCCGTAAGGCATCTTACAGTCTCGCTAAAGACTATTAATCAAAAATTGTCCGAACTATCCCCGGTCTCCTCTACTATTAATATCAATGGAACAAATTCTCGTATACTCTGCGGCGTGACTATTATTAATAATGATCGAAAATGGCTATTAATCGTGTTAATAGGTTTTTGGAACTGACCCTGACCCCTGTTTCAGCGTCCTAGTTGAGGGTGTCCCAAATTTTCGGGACTTCCCGGAGCACGCAGTATCCTCATGCAAAATGACATCGAAAAGTCCTTTACCATTTTGGGATCCGTGGCTTTGTTCTCGAGATATTAACAGTTGAATATTAAGGGTCCAACTTCCGGGACGCGCAGTTTAAAGCCGAAGCTGCGTGCGGATCAATGACCGCTCGCACGCACGCGCAGAAGGCACGCGTAGAGCCGACCGCACTGGTTCAAACCATGAAAATGTGTTAGCGCGGTCGGCTCTTCTGTGCGCGTGGGTCTGTATCTACGCGTGCCTCCTGCGTGTGCGTGCGAGGGCACGCTGTCGCGCGATCAGCTGACTCGGCTTTAAACTGCGCGGCCCGGAACTTCGACCGCTAATATTCAACTGTTAATATTTCGAGAACGACGTATCGGATTCCAAAACGGTAAAGGACTTTCCGATGTCTTTTTGCATCAGGATATTCTATGTTCCGGATTGTTCCGTCATTTTGGGACATCCTGTATCTGTGGTATAGATCGAGAGATTTTGCTAATTCCTCCGGAAATAATCTTGTTTTAAATGGGGTATATGCATTGTACTGAAGGGTTATCGAGGTCCTCATGGTAATTTGACGTATTCTTATAAGTACGATAATTCGTTTTACTTCCGAGCTGAGTCATACTGTCCCAAATGTTACATTAGTATAAATTTTTATAAAGTAAGAACGAATAACTTTCGTCAGCGTCGAGCGTGTTTATTCGAGCCGCCGGTCCTTTGTGTTCGGCGCTCGCCGCTCGGCCGGGCTCGACCCTCGGCGGCTCGAATAAACACGCTCGACGCTGTCGAAAGTTATTTGTGGCTTTATTCGAAGGCGTCGAAAAGATAAATGCTACGGATGAAAAATTTATTCGACGCATTTATTCGAATAAAACCTTCGAATAAAAGACTATCGTTATTCGTCGAATAAATTTTCATCGAATAAAAAAATTATCTTCATTCGTCGAATAAATTCCCATCGAATAAAAAAACTATCTTTATTCGTCGAATAAATTCTCATCCAATAAAATTATTTATTCGTTGCTCTTCGAATAAAGATAACTTCGATTATTCAAGCCTCGAATAACGAATAAAGATAAAGTATCATTTATTCGATCGTTATTTAAATAATTTTTTATCTAGATAATGCCCAACTCTGCTTAAAAAACATACCACTTCGTTCGCAAATTACGTTTGTGCGAGCAAATAAAATTTGTTTTGTCTCCAATAAACTCAGCACTGTAAGTCCACTAACATAAAAACCGAGATTTACACTGTTTGTCCCCTAAATAATTTTGCCTAATAATTCAGTCATACAAGTACCGCCATTTATTGCTTACATACGAAAGTAGTGACTTAATCGATTTATCAACTGAAAGTTTTAGCAATAAAGAGGCTTTTTTAACTACGTAACTCATTTGCAGGGAAAGTTGGACTTACACTGATTGGCCTCGGAGCCCTTCATCTGTGAATTAAAAATCAGATAAATAATTACATTCAAGGTAGAAACTACATATGTTACGATATCGAGAACTACTCGGTCCTTCAATTTGGCCTTTTAAATTCACCAAACATTGGCGTGAAACATTCATAAACATAAACATATAAACCAAGCTGCATTGGAACTAATTACTCGAGCCATTTGCATGATTTACAGCTCCTTTTAGATGAATTCGCCCACTGGAAACTTCTAAAAGCGATAGTGCATTTCGAAGGAGCGCGCTATTAATTTTTTAATTACTTTTACCCGTAATTGAAAAATTCCTTATCAGAGTCAGGGGACCGTCTAATTTCAGAATTAATCAACGCGCGTTCTCATTTCAGCCGGAGTGTAAATTACGTGGCTTCGGTGACTGCGTCGCGCCGGTAGCCGGGAACAAAAGATTTTGCGAAAGATAACACAACCAGGCCTTGCATTCCTCTCGCGCAGACACTCGTTGAGTTTTTAAGAGTGTTTTCGGCATGGCGATCCCTTTGCCGTCCCGACAAATGGCAATTCCTATCCTGCGATCCACGTGGAATCAGTGCGGGTATAAAAATTGCAGCAGAGTATTCGCGACTCTTCGCCAACTCAATTTAAAAATGATGTTTTCTTGCACAAAGGATAAATTATGTAATTCTAGTGCTTTCAGCGGCAGTTCCATTTCTGTCAGGCAACGGTTTTCCCCATCTCTTTCCAAAGGACCTTCTCTGTCTCCGTTTCTTCGCCGATCATTCTGCTCCGGTCGTTCAATTTCTAGTGACTTTCCAGTCTTTTTTATTTGGATCCTAATTAAGAGTTCGCCGGGTAACTTCGACATTGTAGTCGTGCTAGAGAAAGAGTTTGAAGGGAGAGACGTGGAAGGAAAAGCGTCTGGGTTCGGTGCGATAACCTTCGTTACGGTGGCAGGTTCTGCGATTAAATTATTTCCGATTTACAAAGGATATGTCAACATTGATAAACAGAATATTATTACGTCATCGGATTCTTTAGGGAAATCTATATTTAAAAAATCAGAAGAGTGAGAGAATGGCCAATCGTCTACAGAAAACGGTTTGCTCTAATGTATTGTCACAGCGTGAAATGAATATAAAATATAAAATTTGTTTCCTTGTAAAAAACAGTATTGAACAAAACATGGAAAATAGTTGCACGGTATATAATACAAAATATTGATGGGATGTTATAACAAGTACCTACGTTAAGAACAAGAATTATATTTTATATTTTATGTAGTAAAATATGTATTGCTTGTTATGGTAAGTACTGTTAAATAAACATTCGATAAAAAATTAGGGAAAAAATTTTATACACGTATTGGGGTTTATACAGAAACCGGTTTTCGAATTCGACTATTCCCAAAAAACCGGTTAAACCGGATTTCGAATTTTCACAAAAATTTATAATTAAACCAGTAAATAAATATTTGCACTTATTTTAAAAATGTTCAGGTTCCTTAATATTATGAAATTACAAAAATATACTCTATCTATACAAAACTAAATAAAAAAAATAAAAAAAATGACTAAAAGTATAACTAATAAAATATCTACAAAAGTATAACACAATAAAATAGACGGCATTCAAAACCAAGTGAAAAAAAACTAAAATCCGTACAAAATATAAATCTTTTAAAAGGTGGTACCAAATTATAAATCTTTATTCCATTTAGTATTTTTTTCTGAAAATATGAACTCATGAAGATTAGTTTTACAGGAGATAAACTGTCACCTACTACAATATGCTTGTGTCCGAGGCGATTTCAAGTCAAAAGTTAACGTTTTTAATTAATTAATTCTGGTATATAAAACCGGTGTTTTAAATTTAAAAACCGGTTTTCGAATTTTACTTGATAAATAAAAACCGGTTTTTAAACCCGGTTTTTGAAAACCGACAAACCCTAACACATATATCACACTTGACTCTGCATCTCTACAGTAGTTCTTCAAATAACTTATAGCACTTATACTTATTTACCCCCATATCAAGTGTTAACAATGGCTTCGTTACATGTGAACGCCAACCTATGAATCTTTCAACATAGCTCTTCTTACGCGCTTGAAAATCAACAAGTTTTTGAGTTTTTGAACATTTTATTGGATACGTTGATCGCTTCACTAAAATTCAGTGGATCTAAATTCGAAGACGAAAAGGTGCTTATAAATATATGGGACAACATTTTTTTCAGGATCGTTCTACTCATCAAAATAATAAGAAAATTTGGTATACGCGTATATCCAATAATGCTGAATATTGCAGTTATAAGCGTTTTTATATTTCCTAAAACACGGGCGCCAAACGCCTATTAAAGTGGCATTTAACGAAGCAAAGTTGTGTTTCCGCGATTCGATATATTGATTATCAATTCGCCTTTGTTTTTTTAATGACGAGAAGGAGAGAATATGAATGAAAATATAATGACGAACGCGCCCGTCTGCCAGTTTCCCTTTAATAGAAATTTCAGGGCGGCATTTTATAGAATACAAAAATGCTTATCACTGCAAGTCTAAGCATTATCGGACATATACGTATACCAAGGTTTTTTAATTTTGATGAGTAGTGTATCCACCGATGGTGGAAAAAATGTCCCATATATTTATAAACACCCTGTATAGTCGGTTCGCCAATAGATAGTAGAAAATGAAGTGGGTCAAATTGTGAGACAAAATAAGATAAAAATCAAAAGTAATGAAATTGCGATGGAGGCTTCGTTTTTAAGTTATTAATGTTTAAAAGATAATATCTTCACATTTCTTAACCTAGTTTATCCATTATTGTATTACTAATTACCGTTGTACTAAGGTGTTTTCGAATCTTAATGAAATAAGAATCTTAGTAAAATAAGAATGCATACTAATGTAAACGAGATGGAATGACGAAAACGGAAAAACGTGGAATAACAATTATAACAACAATTAAATAGTAACTTTCAATTGTAGTACTAATAAAATTCTCTAGCGCAAGTATTGTGGCTAAAATTTATATTTTCACATTGGAGTATAACGTAATTGGTAGTACTGGTACGTATGAAGCAAACATCTTCCATATTTTTCATCCCTTTGTATAGTATCGTCTATCTGTGGTGTATTCTCGACCAAATTGCTTCCAAGCAGAAGAACCTCGGAGGAAAAAAACTACAGGAAAGAATTTATGAAGCAGCAATCTTCCAAAGTTTCCAGGGTTGCATAACTTCAAATTGCGCATATAGCTCGCGTTAATAAATATTAATTACCAGAAACTCTGGTTACGTTTGACTAGTTACGTAGCTGCAGTGAGATTCGTAGGAATTTCTTTCTCGCTGAAAAGTTTGTATATTGTATTAATAACTCGGAAGCGGAGAACTGTTTAATAAAATTGTTTCAAAGTTTATGGTGATGAATTGGTCTGGAATTTTATAATTATCTGTTGCACATACACCGAAGCTCTGTGGCCTCAACAGCTTGTCTTAAAGCAATGGAATTTATTAATCACGTACATAGAAGCATATTACAGGATTAAATGAACCCTTCTAACGACTGACGTGATATAAAAAATGTCATATGTTTGTGTAATAATAACATATTATACCCAATTTTAAAAATAGTATACCGTGAATATCAGTTACTACACAACTTCTGCATGTTACTAATTAAAACACTTATTTTATATTATTAAATTAAAATTATTCCTATGATTAAATAAACATGAATTCTCAGTTTTAAAAAAAAGTGAAGAATGAAAAGCGCACAGGAAATTTTAAAATTAAACTATAGATGAACAATTTAATTCATAGGGAAAATAAATTTAACAGTATGTACATGTAATGCAAAGTCTCACGTTAGACAGAGTATGTACTTCTATATCTCTACTGTAACGTTCTCAAACGAGACACTGCCGTTTGTTACAGGTGATTTCACAAGTAGAGCGGTTTACCTGTGAAATTATGGGATTGGTTGGGGTGGCGTGCGATTAATAAATGAATTTCAAGATACGAGAGTCCTTCTTTTAACAATAAGTAACAATAGTTTATTCAAGAAAAGGCTTTTGACACTAGGTCGAAATAGAACATATAATACGACACGGAGTCGTGTGAACTTTGACGATATGATAATTACGTAACGACGTATAAGTCGTTAATAAAGGATATTTCTTTGATTTTGGTTTCGACGCTAGATCGGAAATAAAGAATAACGTTTGATTTCGGTCTCTACACTAAACCGGTAATTAAATATAGTATAACTGACGCGTTAATTAATATTAATGATATAGTATAATGGTACGATACTAAATCGTAAACTGAACATAAAGTCTCGACGTTAAGTCGATATAACGGTTTGATACAATAATGACGCTTGGTCGATTTGGAATGTTAAGTTAAGATTTTGAGAGGGTTCCTTCTCTCGGATTTGTTGTAGCTTCCATTTGCGTATCAGCTGGCCCACGCTTTCTATACTGTATCCATCCTAAGAAAAAACGTGTCCGCGCAGGGATGGTTCCGAGGAGGCGCTGATTGGTCATACTCCCCACTTAACCGCCTACGTTTTTCTCCGTCTTACCGCCTGTTACCTCTCTGTCAACTGTTCCGCACGCGACGCCTTCATATACACGGTGGCACAATTATTTCCGAATACGCACGGCAAGCGCCTGCGTTTTATAAAAATTTGAACAAAAAATCTTATCATTCCTTTGAATATAAATCCTAAAAAAGACGTAATAAATGGCATTCTAAATAGACTATTTAGAACACCTCGTTAACTGATGTTATATCTGTTCGGAACCAAAGAACTACCGGGTAGATACATTGCACTCCTGCAGATTTGACATTGACATCGGTCACGTCCCGCCCTTGGAGGGTCAGGGAAACCGGCAGGTAAAGCGCTACGAGCAATCGCCTGCGTCGGGCCCGTAGGCGGTGGTGGGGGCTGCGCAGATCGGTCGCAAAACGGTATGGGCGTCGTTTTTTCTTAGGATGGATTCAGTATAGGATGGAAGCCGAGGGGCTAGTTAAAGCGACCTCGGATGGTAGCCAGGTAGCCGGTTAGGGCGTCCCCAGATGGAAGTAGAATTGGATGATGATTCCCTTTCCTAGACTAGTAGCAGCTTCTGGTGCCTATCAGCTGACCCACGCTTTTAACCCCTCGGCTACCACCTCAGTATCTGGTACTGACCCTCCGTTTTCCACTGGTGGCCCACCTCAGTATCTCGTACTGACCCTCCGTTTTCCACTGGTGGCCCGCCTCAGGTAGCAAAGTGTCGTTTTCGTTCCGAGGGCCCGGACCTCACAGTCAGTTTGACATTTCAGGGGTCGGTAGCTGAGGGGTTAAATGTCAAACTGACTGTGAGGTCCGGGCCCTCGGAACGAAAACGACACTTTGCTACCTGAGGCCTCGACACTGTAACATCACGGTACAGACAGCCTCTAGAGTATCTGGCACTGACGCGGGAGCCGCATTACAAAAAGGGTCCGTACCAGATACTGAGGCGGGCCACCAGTGGAAAACGTTAGGGTCCGTACCAGCTACGGAGGCGGGCCACCAGTGGAAAACGGAGGGTCCGTACGAGATACGGAGGTGGGCGACCAGTGGAAAACTTAGGGTCCGTACCAGATACTGAGGTGGTAGCCGAGGGGTTAAGGAGGGAAGTTGAGGGGCTAGTGAAAGCGACCTCTGGATGGAAGTTGAGGGGCTAGTTAAAGCGACCTCTGGATGGAAGTTGAGGGGCTAGTTAAAGCGACCTCTGGATGGAAGTTGAGGGGCTAGTTAAAGCGACCTCTAGATGGAAGTTGAGGGGCTAGCTAAAGCGACCTCGGATAGATGTTGAGGGGCTAGTTAAAGCGACCTCGGATTGATGTTGAGGGGCTAGTGAAAGCGACCTCGAAGGAAGTTGAGGGGCTAGCTAAAGCGACCTCGTATGGAAGTTGAGGGGCTAGCTAAAGCGACCTCGGATAGGTGTTGAGGGGCTAGTTAAAGCGAACTCGGATAGATGTTGAGGGGCTAGCTAAAGCGACCTCGGATAGATGTTGGGGGGCTAGTTAAAGCGACTTCGAATGGAAGTTGAATGTAGGAAGTCAGGATGTTTAAGATAAACTTGCGAGACTGAGGGGCTAGTTAAAGCGACCTGCTTTTGGTTCGGTGGCAGAACCAAGTCTGCTCTCTGCTGCTGGCAGGCCCATATTTATAGCGTTTGGCGATACCTTGCTCTCGCCAATCACTAGTCGTCTGGTCTCGCGCACCAATTAGAATTAGCATCCGGTTCCCGCCGGTTCGCGCACTGCACTCGGTTTATTCAGCGTCCGGTTTATCGCGCGGTCTGCGCACGCGCCCTTGAGTCGTTCACGGCACTGAGTTCGCAGTTGAATAGGCGGTTATGCGCATAGGTTGCGAATGTCCTTAATACTAATATTACATTTTAGGTATATGTATATATAATTGAATGGAAATAATACTTAATATATGTAGAAAAGAAAAAGGAAAAATGTACGGCGGTTGGTAGCGGTACGTTACACTGCATATAATAAACGAAAACGTATGTTTTCCTGTTCCCTCACAACTCAGGAACTAATAGATCAATTTCGATGCGGCTTTTTTTAGCGTGTAGTATAATTCTCAGGAAAGGAGAAGTGATGACTCGGCCGGCTCGCGATGGATAGTACGCGACGCGACCGCCATTTGGCGACCGGGCCGAGCGCTTCTTGCAGGTGGGACACAGCAGTAGACACAAATCCGTAAAAAAACAATTTCAGGATTTTGCACTGATCAACCCCTAAGGGGGTGAAAAGGGGTAAACTGTATTTTCATGGAGTCCGTAATATCTCTTAGGCCCGAAGCGAAGCGCGGGTATATTTACTAGTATGTAATAAATGGTAGATTTATAGGAGACAAGTTAATATAATTTCGCATTTTACCCCAGTTATCAGTGTAAAGTTGGGGTTGTTTATCACAAAGAAGAATATACTGTGGGGCCTTACATGTAACAATAATTGATTTGCAACAGAATCAGGTACACGTACAGTTTAAATCGAGCGAATAATTAATGGTCATGTGGGAGTTCTTCGAAGCCAGAAAAGTAATAGCACATCTGTGCAAACAAATCAGAGGGATGAACTTACAGATGTTCTGCATAAAGATGTGCACAAGGGGATGAGATATTTGTTTACCTACAGAAATTTATTGTTAGCATTCTCGTTTATCACAGTTCGATGCATGTGGAATTAATAAGAGTATGGCAACAGAAAATTCTGTGACACGCGATACTTTAGGCGTTCGAAGAAATATCCATGACATTTTGCATGCAAACGAAAATGCATTTGACACACATCTGAAACAGTACGTGTCTCAAATACGAATTGGATGAGCGAATGCAGAATTGTTTTCCCTCCTTGCAGTTGCGCCTTTTCCACCTGCTATTTATGAAAACAATATTTAAATATATTGTTGTAATCTCGGACGGGAATCAGTTATATCCTTGATAGAATATACTTTGGTAGGAAAGGAACAAAAGATGACCGAAGTGGCCAAAGCCGTGGAAAAAGGTTGTTGATCGTCCAAGAGTCACGCGAAACGCCATATATATTGTATTTATATTGTATGTCAATTTATTTGTGTAATAAATATTTTTTACTTTTTGGGTATCAGAGGAGAGCGAATTTTCCCGAATTCTTCATGAACCTCTAACCTAAGCCTAACTCATCCTGCATGTATCGGGTGGGTGGAGTACGTTTTTGAGTAACTGTATAGTGTATATCCAGAATTATCTACTGAAAAGAAAATGATCTTAACTCTTAGCCACTAGATGAGACGAAATTCGATTTTTTTCTGAATTTAATCTCTGAAATGGAAAGTGAGGACAGCAGCGTAATTCAGACCTAACAGAAGGCTGGCCATCCAACAATATGTATACTTATGTAATTGGTACAGGCCTGTATAAAAACTTGGAGACAAGATCCAATACATAATATGTAAGTACGTATATTACTTCACTTTCACTTGTCTGGCTAGGAATAAGTAGACTCTACTTCTGCTTGGATTTCATTCGTCCCGTTGCCGTATTAGATGCATCCATGCAGGGCCGTTCCTGTATTTTGGCTGCCCAGTTGCAAAAACCATATTGCCGCCCTTATTAATTCAATATTCTTTAATTAAGAATTTAATATGCAGTGTTTACTTTTATATCTATACATACATAATTTTAAACAGTTATCATGCAAAAAAGTTTCGATTATTATTCTTATTAATCAAAATTTTACATATAATAAACGGCCTGCGGCCGCCCCCGCCAGGAACGACCCTGCATCCATGTAAGTCTCTGCTTAAGGGGGCCGTCTCACTGGGCGTGAGGTGTGTGCGTGCGCTCACACAAGCTAAGTTAAGGGTGTTCGTGTACACGTGTAGTAAACAAACCGTAAATTACAACTTTCGTCCTGGAATCGGCCAGGGGGAAGTTTTTGCGGGTACAGTTACCTCCAGTAGACCTCTGTGCAGGGTGGTCTGGTGCGTTTGAATGCTAATAACCACCGTACGTTGAAATAATAATAGATTTATGACTCGAAAACTGACACAATGAAGCTTCAAGGCTTCTCCGTCAGAGGCGCTAAATGGTATACTCCAGCCACGTAGCACCAGCGTGTGCGTATACGCAGGGCCGGCGCGAGGATGTTTGGCGCCCTTATGCAAGAAAATGTTTGGCGCCTGCAAATTTTTGCACCTGGAGATGTGTCACCTCTGTAGAAGTTCTTTTTATCGACCGCAGTAGTTTCATTAGGGTCCGTTTTTTTACTGGGGACGCTTCGATTCTTAAGGGGAACCTCCGGTCAAGACGCTAGAAAAATTTTGATGAATTTTTTACAAGAAGAGGTTATAACATAACCTAAAAAATGTTTTGGGTTTTTATTAATATTCTCGTTAGGGTAAAAAAAAATTTGTTTTATTTCGATCTTAATGCATTTTCTAGGTGGCGCTTAGTGCAGCGGTGCCAAAAAGAGATGCCCAAATATTTTTAGGGTTTTTATAACCTCTTTTTGTAAAAAATTCATCAAAATCACCAATTTTCCGAGCGTCTTGACCGGAGGGTCTCCTTAATGCCAAAAAACAGACTAAATCTTGTCGAATTATGAAAAAATGGCAGTAAAATTTGTTCCACCCTGTATATCGCAATTTTGATTTTCTTTTAAAACATACAATATCATATTGGTTAAGTGATGCAGTAGTTTCTTTGTTTCAATGCTTCTCGGTCCAAATCTTATTTCCAATGAGTGTACTGATCGAGCAAAACTATCGCTACTCGAGAGGAAGCTTTAAAAAGACATGCAAGGATTGCTGAAACCGTATGCACAATCGGAATTAAATTAAACAGACAAAGGAAAATTAATATTTGCGCAATCGATGGCGTAGAGGACAGGGGGCCGCGGAGCACGATGCGTAACAGCACATGCATATCGAGTGGAAAAGAATTACGAAGGCACTGCCGACATCGTACTAGCCAAGTGTTCTTCTCAGTTCACGACTGCATAAATAACGCCGCCGATCATGCGAGTAATATTCAGTGAACGAATATTATAACGCTGTGAAGCTAGGTGTGCACACGCCTATACGTTCCTCGCGCTCTCCCATTCTAGGATTTTTCCTCACCTCGCTTCTTTTGGTTTTATTTCGTTGACGAGGCCGAGCCGCGCGCTCGTTTCCCTGCATCCTTTGCTGCGCTATCGGCATGATGTACGACCTGGCTATCGTCCTTCGAGCTTTTCGAGTGCTACCGGCCGCATCAGAATTTCACCAGTCGTTTAGTTTCCTCTTCCAGGCAGCGGCGGGCTATCTTTAATGTGCATTTGCATTTTTACGCGGTCGTTGAATGCGGGTACTTGACGCTTCCCGTTAAAATGACAGGTGCTTCTTACGAGGAGGAGCGCTCGGGTTTCCCTTCTTTTTGGATTGCTCGTCTGGTAATAACAGTACTTATGTACCTGAAAGGCACAATATGGATAGCAGCCAGTGTTTGCGGTAGAAAACATTTGTTCCCATACAGGCTGACGTTCCTAACGTTCGAATACTGAATATGTATATTTTCCAAAATATTCGTGATATTAGAAAACATTATCAGGGAAAGTTGTATTCCCTTAGGGGGCTTACTTACCGAACTTTATTTGCTGTTTTCTACATGAACGTGTCAATAGAATATCCAAGTCATCGATGTTTAAATTTAAATGCAACTATATATTCTGTTTGTTGCTTTGTTATAGCGCAAAAAAAGACTATTCCTATTTCGACTATATTTCAATCAATGTAATTCAAAAATGTCAATGTAAACAAAAATTATGTTACTTCTTACCCATAATTGCTTTTTGCATATATGTAATAAAACATCATTTTTTAAATGATCTACAAGTGAAATATCAAACTTGTATATAGTTCGTCATAATTTACATAAACGAAGTTAAAACTCATGCAGCTTATATATATTCCGAATGTAACTACTTTTGAAACTCTACCTTATACTATGAAAAATTTTTAGCGTGTACCTGTTTGGTGTTATGACTTCATATTTACAAAAACAACGCCCCTTGCATTATATTTTGGTGTACAATGTTTGGCACTCTAAGCAGAAATCCAAATTGGAATGTCTATATTTTTTTCTGAAGTTTTTATATGGTCTTAATTTTCAGTTATTATCAATGATTATGGATTTTTCATTAAAATAAAACATTTTGAGTATCTATTAAGTCTTTTCTATTAAAAATATTCAATGAAAAACAAAAATAGGCATAAAAGTACAATCATTGGCACCCTAAATTTTGAGGGTATATAGAAAAACGTATGTATTGAAAAACGAAGTTTTAAAGTGTTTAAACAGGCTACTTCATTCACTATTAACCTTCCGGTACTCGCGCCTATTTTTGTAACGCGAGCACTCGCGTCGTGCACTGAGTGCACGGTGACGTATTATTAACCTGCCGGCAGCCTTTTTGGTTGAAAAAACCGGTTTACCGTGATGTAGTGTACCCAGCACCCCTATGTATTCTTGCAGCGGACATTTTTGCATAATGCTACGTACTTGTCAGGTTCAAATTCATTTTGGAATTGTTTCTGATTGAATGAAAACGATAGTATGCCGCGTATCTTGCCAGCGACCGCGCCCGTGTACTCATAAGTACGCCTCCAATTGCTTTGGTTTTTGGATATGTTTTGGAGGACCGAAAAATAAGATATACGTGTTTTTTATTTTGGCCTGTTTGCATGTTTAGGGGGTGCAACCACCCCTCAAAGGTTTTCAGGTTTTCGCCTCCGATTGTTCTGGTTTTTGGATATGTTTTAGAGGACCGAAAAATAAGATATACGTGGTTTTTTATTTAGGCCTGTTTACATGTTTAGGGGGTGAAACCACCCCTCAAATGTTTTCATGTGTTCGCCTCCGATTGATTTGGTTTTTGGACATGCTTTAGAGGACCGAAAAATAAGAAACACGTGTTTTTTTATTTAGGCCTGTTTGCATGTTTAGGGGGTGAAACCACCCCTCAAATGTTTTCATGTGTTCGCCTCCGATTGATCTGGTTTTTGGATATGCTTTAGAGGACCGAAAAATAACAAACACGTGGTTTTTTATTTAGGCCTGTTTACATGTTTAGGGGGTGAAACCACCCCTCAAATGTTTTCATGTGTTCGCCTCCGATTGATCTGGTTTTTGGATATGCTTTAGAGGACCGAAAAATAAGAAACACGTGTTTTTTTATTTAGGCCTGTTTGCATGTTTAGGGGGTGAAAGCTTCCCCCAAGGTATAAAATTTTCAGGTGATCATCTCCGATTACTTTGGTTGTTGGATATGTTTTTCCATATGAAATTTGACTCAACAAAATTTTGTACCCCTTATGAATTTTGAGGGGTGGTTTCACCCCCTAAATATGAAAACGGGCCGATATAAAGAAACACGTGTATCTTATTTTTTGATTCCATAAAACATATCCAAAAACCAGTACAATCGGAGGCGAACACCTGAAAACCTTTGAGGGGTGGTTGCACCCCCTAAACATGCAAACAGGCCAAAATAAAAAAACACGTATATGTTATTTTTCGGTCCTCTAAAACATATCCAAAAATCAAAGCAATCGGAGGCGGATACCTGGAAAACCATTGAGGGGTGGTTTCACCCCCTAAACATGCAAACAGGCCAAAATAAGAAAACACGTATATGTTATTTTTCGGTCCTCTAAAACATATCCAAAAATCAAAGCAATCGGAGGCGGATAACTGGAAAACTTGTGAGTACACGGGCGCGGTCGCTGGCAAGATACGCGGCATACTATCATTTTCATCCAATCAGAAACAGTTCCAAACTGAATTTGAACCTGACAAGTACGTAGCATTATGCAAAAATGTCCGCTGGAAGAATACATAGGGGTGCTGGGTACAATACATCACGATAAAACGTTTTTTTTTTCAGCCAAAAGATGACCTCCGTGCACTCCGTGCACACGCGCGAGTACCGGAAGGTTAAATACTTACAACACTTAGTAAATCTGTATTTCAATCCATTACTTAGTTATAAAGCGACAAAATATACTTACCTATACCTTATCAAAATTTTAAGAAAACGCCTAAAACTCAGCCCTTTGTCCCACTTTGTGGCGTTGCCAGATGTAAAATGTTCAACTACTGGGCTTTGCAGTGTTATAATTAAAGAAAAATATGAAATTGTAAAAAAAAGTACTTTCTAAGCTTGTGCTTCTTAATATTTGGCTTTTTAATCAGGAGTGCCAATGATTAGTGTAGTTTAAAGAAGGAAAGCAAATGTCGATAATCATAGGTAAGGCTCTGCAGATGATTTGTGTTACGTATCGACCATTTTTTCTTAAATTTCTTTTATGCCATCATTGACATCCAATCAAACCATTGTGTGTTATGGGAGCTTCCCTCGATCAATTGTCAATGATTTTCAAACCGAATTTCTACGATAATATTTTTATTTAGTTTCTTGAAGCCTGTCACGCCATGACATTTTTCCCACACAAGATTGTCGACAACAATCTTTCGACACTGCGCGACGTTCCTAGAACACCGGATGCGATAAGCATTTTGAAAACCTAAGCACTAAGAGGCTGGGAACGGTCCGAGGCGACGACTAGGGGTGCGTTCCACTTGCGCCCAAATCGCCCGCAACGCCCGCGATTTTCATTAAGGTAGGTTCTCCTATACGCGACTGGACACAACGTCAAGAATTTCAAAGTCGATTTTCTTGAAAATGAAGCACAATATCAAAAAATCTTATTCCTCTTTTTCGACTTATTTACTTGTTATAAGTCGAAAAGAAAGAGTAACTTTTTTTTATATCGCGCTTCATTTTCGAGAAAATCGACTTTGAAATTCTTGACGTTGCGTCCAGTCGCGTACAGGGAAACCCACCTTAATGAAAATCACGGGCGTTGCGGGCGATTTGGGCACAAGTGGAACGCACCCGTGGTGGCCCGTGTGCACGAGGTGCGGAGTCAGCAATTTTGGCGCTCTTTGTTCAAAGTCCCAAGTGCTCGGGCTCACCCTGCGTTCGTTCGTTGCAGTCGGCTAGCAAGTCGCATAGTGCGCGGTCGATTTGTCCGAGGAACATTAACTATTTGTTAAAGTAGTCATTGAGCTGGAGTTCCATAGATCCACAGTGAACGTGGAAAGACTCAGTCTCCGTAGAGACTCATTAATATACGTTTTCTCCTTTCAACTACTGTTTATTATTTATATATATATTAATTAAACTCCGATTATTTTACCGGAAAATGTTAACATCTAACATCAGTGTATTGTGCGACGTGTCCTGCGCATAACCATCGCTACCGCAGGCCCCTCCAGATCACATATTAGAGAGAGAGAGAGAGAGAGAGAGAGAGAGAGAGAGAGAGAGAGAGAGAGAGAGAGAGAGAGAGACAGAGAGAGAGAGAGAGAGAGAGAGAGAGAGAGAGAGAGAGAGAGAGAGAGAGAGAGAGAGAGAGAGAGAGAGAGAGTAAGCCATTCTAAATTTTAACACTCTCCTAGTACCGAGTCGGTAAGTGGTTCAAACTATCTATGATATTGTACGGAAGTAACAGTTGATTCAACCACATAGTGGGTTACGGGATTACCATCGGTTAACTGTTACCTTCCCTTCGGCGTGTACCGCGTTCTAAAATTTTTCCTATTTTTCCTGTAATATAAATCGCCGAGCAAATTACCATTTTAAACAATTCAAGTGAATGTACAAAATTGTACACAAACGCGATAATTGATTCAACCACTTAGTGGGTTACGGGATCTTCCCTCGATCAATTATCGTCCTTCGCCTGTCGCCGACGTGTAATTGTAACCTCCGCCACCAAACCCAATTTGTATTTGTATTTTTATATTGTTTATCGTCAAACCCATGTAAATTCCCCATTTTTGTACCACCCTTTTGTTTTTCCTTCGCTTATTTGTAATACATGGTAACTTTAATTTAAAATCCGTCTCATTCTGTTTCAAACCAATCTCTCCAAGTACCACATCCTGATAGGGCAACCTGTATAGGTTGCAGACGAAAGCCGTACCCCAAAACAATCCTGATTTTAATTCATAACTCTGTTTAAGTGAAAATTTACAACAATCCTTTTTTGTATTTGTTAAGCGTTGCGTGAGTAAATTAGACTCCACCGCTTGGTCGCTTTAAAATTAACGCCCTCACGTAACATTTGTTTTTTAAATACAGCTCGCATAAGGTATTATTCTCCTGTATAGCAGATATTTGAAGCTGATTCCCCTGTAGAACTCTGTAAGTATTTAAAATATTCGTTTGGCCCAAAATGCAAGTCAAGCGAAACTAATTTCATCGGACTGAGTTCAGAACGCAAGCATTTGAATAGTCGAGATTAAAAGTTTAGAAGGTACTTTAGTAAGTTGAAGTATTTTGAAAAGTTTCGAATAGTACCGAATTATCGATTACCTGGAAAAATTTAAATATCTCAGCTTAACTTATTTGTTTCGACTACTTGCAGATTAATAATACATATTTTACGCATGAACATGCGATTATATGTAGATATATTATTAAAATACAGGCTAGGGATTAATGATTCTACTCAAGTGAACTTACACACGTAGATATTAAAATAAAGAACTACTCTAAAAATAGTGCATTTATCCCTAATGTTTAATTTTACCCATGGCACTCCAAGTAAAGGTGAAGAATATGCGATACGCAGGGTTGCCAGGCGTACTGAATAAATGGCGATGTGCTGACGTATATGACGTCATACGGTGTAGGAGAAGGGGAACACCTACAGCAATAACGGTGTATTTGTGTTGGTGACTTCGTGACGTCATGCCAACCGACACCAGCGCCAAGTCATGCCAAGTGACGCCACTACCGATTAGTACCACAATTCATCGCATGGCGTGCACAAGTCGAGTAGTGTATATAGGTCTATGCCGTCTTGTGACGTCATATATGCCAGTACGGTGTACTGAACCGCCTGGCAACCCTGGCGATACGTCGAATTAGATGAATTATTGATTTTGGAATCACTATGATATATTTTTCCTATTCGGAAATTCTGTACTTAAGAATTGCAGCAGTGAGCGAGAGACATCTGCTCGATCAATGAACCTATAAAGTGGAGTGCAAATTGTTAATAATGAGGGTTAATAATTCAGGCTCGATGAAACTGAATTTTTAGAAATAAATTAAATGTCCTCCACCTCATTTTCTTCTATAAATAAAACTGTATTATCACCAACCACCACACTGCGTCTGTAAAACACCTGTTCTCGTTCTCGTCCTTTTTAGGCAGTAGGTTTCTACAGTATTTTCCTACGTAGGGACCAAAGTTAATCTTAAGAATATCGTACCTAATAGAAAATAAGATACCGCAATTTGTATACTCTTAAAAGGATATTATATTATACAATATAATACACCATCGGGAATAAAATTAGACATAATAGTAGGTAAGCTTCTAGTAAGTAGGTACTACTGAAGACTGTAGGCAAAAGTATTAAATATTTTACGTATTAGTATGTTTATACTTTTTGTGCATAATTGTTATATAAATAAAATCTTTAAAGAAAACAAAATTCTCATCCGATCACTGAAGTTGAGCGACGCTGGGCGCGGTTAGTACTTGGATGGGTGGTGACCGCTTGGGAATACCACGTGTGTTAGGTAGTATTATTTTGTTTCTTACCGCTTCATTTTTACTGTTTATACGTTTATACTTATGAAAATCGCGTTTTTACGTCCTGAACTTGCCACATGTGATTTACAGTACTATTGCGAGCTAGAAAGATGTCGGACTACCCACAAGCTGAGATGTCACGGGGAATCGGCCGGTCGCTCCACCCAATCCCTTGCAGCAAAGTCCGCCGCGTAACGAAGAACGCGAACGAAACAAATCACGAGAGCCCGCGGATATGGACAGCCGCTAAGAACCTAAAAGTAGGATTTCTTGGAGGTGATAGGGTGGAGCGAGCGGCCGATTCCCCTTGCCCTTGTGACATTTCAGCTTGTGGGTAGTCCGACTTCTTTCCAGCTCGCGATAGTACTTATGTGCAGTGTTGTCTCTGAAAGTGGTGGGGTCGTATCTCCCGATTCACTACTTTTGTAAGTAGTTGTTGCGGCGAGTGAGAGGGCACCGTAATTTGTGGCTTGTCGCTGTCGCGTGTCCTCTCACCTTTCACTCATTCTGAAGTGAGAATCTGAAGGGAAAACTTTTGAAATCGCATACAGAAAACGGCATTCTGCAGCACTATTTATTTGTAGTTTATGAATAACTACTTTTTCATACTATTCTAATCGCATTAGTATAATTTTCGCATTAGCATTATTATCAGGGTAAGAATCGAAGAAATTTTGTTACAACAGAAGTCAGGAATTGAAACGAGTCGCAAACTGTCAGAACGGCCCCATGTGTCTGGCATTGACAACCGTCTGCAAACCATCTATCGACATAAACATTTCGGAGATCCTGCCAACACTCACGGAACATCACGTGAAAATCTTGGCCGACCATCAAGGAAAGGAACCCCAGGGGACCCTTCACGATGCCCATGCGAAAGCAAACGCAATCGCCCTGGAGGACATTGAAAGACAGGCAAGGGAGCTGGCCATCCATCATCGAACCAAAAACCTAACAACTTATGTTACCTATGGACTGCCCGGACTGGGAGGAATCTTCATCATCCTCCTTATTGTCTGGATTGGATACCGTTTTTTTAAGGCACGCCGGACCCAACATCGCCGGCCCTCAAGGAAAGAGGCAAAAGTGGATATAGAAATGGTACCCCCCCCCCCCGAAAATAATTTCAAGACTCCCGTCCTATTGCTATTACGCCCTTTCCTCCCGAACTACCCGTTATACCGTAATGACGAAACGGACTCACGAGACCGTTTCGTGTCTAAGTGGGGAGGTGTTACATGGGCCCTTCCGGTCCATCCCGTGCTCACTGTCCTCACGTCGCATTCCTCACTTTCCTCGCGCGTGTCAGGCAGGTCGACGAACCGCGGAGGTTATCGTTGTAAGCACAACGTGACCGTTGACGCCCCGGGCCTTGATATTTCCCAAGAGGCAGCGGCCATCAGGTACCGACGGGGCGATTTCTCCCCCGATCGATTTCGAGAAGGCGAGGCGTGGTCCTCAACCGCCGCACTCGATAGATTCATTCGTGTTTGAGACCTCGACTTAAGAAGTATCGACGGCGAGTCGCGCCGTCTAGATCGCGTCTTCGCTTCAGTGTCCAGCCTCGCGAATCGCGCTTGGTGGATCAGGTTAGGCGAAGTGTATCTCCATCCGATACACCGAGAAACGGCCTCGCTGGGAGAGCATTTAGGCGCCGATATAGACCACCGCGAGGCTAAGAACAGTGACGGATCGAGCGCAGCGAAAGGACGGACGCCAGGTACAGCGACTTCCCTGCGTCATCCGAGACCGACACGCGAGCGAACACGACCTACGACAGGTCCGGCGACGTACGAACGCCCCGATAACGTGCGACGGAGACGGAGCACCGTCTCCTGGTATGTATTTAATCATTTATCTTTATTAAGAATATACCTTATTACTATTGTTCCTCTGAATCCCTTTGTCAAGATCTTATTTCAACCCCTTTTTCCTTTGTATTCGAGGTAAGTGTAGTCAAGGTGGGCCTTAGCCCTCTGATAGAGCAAGAACCCGGTAAATCATTCCAACCGTTCGGGGTGATTTACAGGAAGTCCCTTCAGAATGTAACAGGGTGTAAACCCCTAGGGGCGCCCCCTGATAGGGCTGGAACAGTTCCAAGGGGCACAGGAATCCCAGTCGAGACCCCAGGGGCAGACCCACCCTCGAAGTGCGAATGTCAGGGCTCGTGGGAACAGTGTTACCGGGAAATACCCGCGCAGTGGCAAGATGATAATTCGTAGTGGAGGGGGGAACACGCCACGCATGCTTGTGATGTCGCGGTGACGTCAAACCAATCAATGCCAAGATGGGAAACGATGGGAAACGAGCCGCCGCTAAGGCAAGTGTGGCCGCAGCCGACAACCGATTTCCCGACGACGCTGGTTGGTCGTGGCCTCACTTGGTTCGACTAGCTTGGCTTGGCGCTGGGGTCAGCTCGTTTCCCTTCATGGAGTCTCACGCATACATATACCGCAACTGCTGTAGGTGTCCCCCCCCCCCCCCCATTATCATCTTCCATTGCGAGGGTATTTCCCGGTAACGCAGCGTGGGAATCGGGTAAGGTGTCCAAAAGACTCTTAGCTGGTCTGGGGGGGAACCGTCCTAAAAATCCACCGAAAATGATATAGGAGGAGAGGGGGGATACAGGGCACCCCCCACTGTCAGAATCAAATAGGAAGTGTGGAGCGGCTTGTATAACGGAACTCTCCACGCTCCCAAGGTGTGGGCGAGACAGTGCCAATAATAAGAGATGCCGGCAATATCGTAGTCTCGCAGATCAACATACAACGGCAGTACGGCGCCTACGAATTTGCTTCACTGCTGTTGGCAATCCAAATTAGGCTGAGATTTGTGAGGAATGTTGCAGAATTATGCGGCCCATTTTCCTCACGACTCTGGCGAATCTCCTTCAATGAGGGAACTCTGCGCTGAAAAACTTCTGTAGGATGAAGGGGTTGCACCTACTGGTGGGATGTGATGCGAACTCGCGCCAAGAGGTTTGGTGCACCACCAACACTAATAAGAGTGGATCAGGGGGTCCAAGCCAACTTTTGTCACCTCTGGCACAAAAGTGGTGACTGGAACCAACTTAATAGGGGTCACATTTGGGACAACCCCATGGATCCCCTAATAAGACAAACTGGATCTCGGAGTGCCTTGCCGCGCTCTAGGACTAAACTAACGGCATGGGCCACGCGAGGGCCCTCCTTGGGGGACTTCTGTTGTGACCCAACCGACACCTAGGCATAACGACCCCGCACGCATTCCGGTTGCCCCAATCGAGCGGCCGAAATCCGGCACAACCGAGTAAAGGATTTCGGAAGCATACCGAGAACCGTCAGCATATGGTGAAACACCCAAAAGCGGCCAAAGACGGAGACCCCGATGGTCCCCACTTCACCCCGATTAGGATATAAGAACGATGTACGAGCAATGCGGGAAGAGACTTTATACAGACTTGTTACGAGAACATACACGATACAGTACGCGCATCGCCTGTCGCCCAGATCGGGACAGAATAAACTCGTTTAACCTTACGGTGAGTTCCAACTTTTTAACCCACAACGATCCCCTACCCCTGCCCTACGTTTCAGACCATATTGACCAATGTTCAGATCAACTCCCAATGCTTCATGCTCGACAAGAACTACATCTCGGGATGCAGGAAACATCATCGGATGTACATCTGCGAACTCAGCGTACCGCTCCAAGACTTGGAAAAAGCACCAAGCTGTAAGATAGGCCTTGCTAAAACCGCAGAACATCAAGTGGCCTAGCTGCAACATCCAAGCCTTCCCCGGAAGCCGAACCTTCCTCAAGAAGATGGTCCCACCTAACACCTGGCTATATTCCATAAAGGACACCCTGGCCTTACAGGTACAATGCAACAAGCATGCAGCCGGTTATGAAGTGCTTCAGGGTACGGGAATATTACAACTGAGGAAGGATTGTCAGGCCAAAATCGGAATCGATCACATCCGGAATCGACACCGAGGCATTAACAACCATCTACAAACCATCCATTGGCATAAACATTTCAGAAAGCCTGCCAACTCTGACGGAACACCACGTGAAAATATTGGCCGACCACCAGGAAAAGGAACCCCAGGGGACCCTTCAAGATTCTCGTGCGAAACCAAACACGATCGCACTAGAAGATATAGAAAGACAAGCAAGGGAGCTGGCCACCCATTACCGAACCGAAAATCTATCGACTTATGTTACCTATGGACTACCAGGATTGGGATGAATTTTCATTATCCTCTTTATTATCTGTATTGGATACCGTTTTTGGAGGGCACGCCGGTCTCAACATCGCGAGCCCTTGACAATGGTACAACACCGCCCCCCTCCTCAAATAATTTCCAGACCCCGTCCCCTCGCTATTATATATTTTCCTCCAGACATACCCGTTATACCGTCCACGAGGACAAAAGAGAGAGCCCACCTAGAACGAGCGAGATGTTTCGCAGGTTCCGAGCCATACTTCGAAGTATTCTAGATGCACTCTGCTGCGAAAATTAGATAGTAGCATATAAGACATCAATCAAGCGAGCGAGTCATAGTCGTTACAAAAATTTTTACAATAACGTTCGAAAATGTACGCGCCACGATACAACGACGCCGGATGCGTACGATCCTCCCTGGCCGAGGTAGTGCTGCCCCGGCAACTACATGCACCCTTCTGGAGACGGGTCCGTATAACACTGCAGAAGAGCGGGCGGGTCTGGACCTACGGGGTCCACAAGACCCAAACACTTTGCGACGCCTGTGCGTGGATACGACCCCCCAGCGACTTCGACAGATACCGATGAACTCCGGTCCACTGGCTCGTTGAGGATGGAAGGGCGGTGGACCTAACCAGGTGCGCGTGTTGCCTGGGCCGGCATCTGCGGTGGACCACACCCTCCGATTGCACCGGATGTATACGAGCGGTCCTGGACGTTGAGCCACGTTACTTGCCGGCATTTCCAATCATCGAGGCGCCCAGGCCCCTGGCGCCCCCCCCAAGAGCGGGACATCCCATGGATTGTGCCCGCCGGGGCAGAGTGAGGACTCACCACCCCTCAGTCGTAGGTAATTAGCCGACTAAGTGTACTCACGTCTAAGTGACGCGACCGAATCATAATTGTTTCCTTTTCATTTCAATTCGCAGCAGAGCGGCATCTCGAAGGTTAACACCAGGAGCGCGATAGACGAGAACAGACCGAGCGAACACTACCTACGCTAGGTTCAGCGACACGCTAGCGGCAACAGAGGCGGAGCGCCGTCTCTAAGGTATGTAATCATTAATTAGCCTTTTGCAGAATATACTGCACACTTTTGTTTTCCTCTAATTCCCATGGCAAAATCTTATTTAAACCCCTTTCATCTCCCTCTTCCGTGGTAAGTATAGTCAAGTATAGGCGTGCTTTAGCACCTAAATAGAGCAAGAACCCGACAGATCATTCCAACCCCTCGGAGTGATCTGTAGAAGGTCCCTTCAGGACGTAACATAATTCACATTTATTTTAAATTTCATAGAATTATTAAGTTTCAATTCTATACTTTAAATCTTTCATATAAAATATCGTTCCACACGCGATACAGAATATATTTCCATCTTGAACATGCATGAAAGCATCGTGTCAGAAGAGTGCTGTGGTTGAAACCACATATGTATTTCAGAACGGAAACTGATTTATCGGGAAAAGATGTATGAGGACGTGCAATATAGACATGGTATAGAGACGTGAATATTTCCTGTCCTTCCATGCCACGTCAATTGTATAAAAGCTGACACGAAACATAATGCTAGCTAAATTTTTTCATTTTTAGGAAGACGACAAGTTTGAAACTTGTTGAGATATCATTTATTTATAAAATTATTCGATGTTTCTTCATGTATATTTTATTGACTTTATAGAAACTACCAATACAATATTGTTGAAAAATTTCCAAAATTCTACTGTTGATTTACCTTTTCTTTGAAGGTTGGTCAAACATGAAGTGGGTGCGGGCGATGTCGTCACAGATTTGGCATTGCGGTGTATGTGTAGACAGTATTTTTTCCCCTGTCTCTCGGGCAAATAATGCGTAGTAAATAAAGCCTTTTTTAATAAAAATACCAACATTTTTAAATAACAAGTATGTATTTGTTAGAAAGAGAACAGAGTAAGGGCTTATATTTCAAAATCAATTTCATCATCGATTTTAACGTAAAAATATACAGCGTGTACCAGAAATACGGCAATCCCAGATTAACTCGGAAGAATGAAGTTTTCGAAAAAAATGTTTGAAATTAAAGTTTCAGAGTTTGGGAAGAGGCATCTTATGGTGACCTTGATCATGACCTAGAGGTCGAATTTGGGGGTATTTCTAGGTCAACTACATTTTTGAATTTTCAACCACTATTTCCGTTACCAGAAAATAAATAAATCGAACATTTTACTTTCACATTTTTAGCCCTGTTATTGGGTGAAAGATCGTCTTTGATCTAGTCGGTTAAGACATGAAATATTTTTTTCGAAAACTCAATTCTTCCAAGTTAATCCGGAGTTCGCCTCTTTCTGGCACACACTGTATACATAATTTCGAGTAACATAAATAATCAGGGTTACAATATGAGAAATATGATAGCTAAGGTGATCTAACACAATAAAAATTCGCAGTTCATGTAAAAACACATTTTATGGATATGAAATTAGCAACTTGACGCAAACCTTATGTAATGAGACTTTGAAAACTGGAGTGTGTTATAGATAGAATTTTTATATTTTCTACCGTGGATATCAGTACTTACCTTGTCTTTTCATCCAGCAAAGGTTGGTTTAATCTTGCACAAACCGTAAAAATTAATTCGCAACGAGGACAAAATCTGACATTTGTTTATATTACTGTTTTCATGTGTTAAATCCACTCTTAAAATGGATTCTACATATTACGTTACACCCTGTATACAAAGGATAATACACAACATATTTTAAACAATGTTCCCATTAACTTTAAATTATTTTGAATTTGTATTTTGAATATACCTACCCTCAGTATTATCCACTACAAGAAAATTGAACGTTTTAAAATTTCAAAATTCTAATTTCCTTTTCACGTTTTATAAATACACCATTTCTCGATAAAACTTTTACTATATATTTCCAGTGCGACGAATTCTGTACCTAAATTATTTATGGACAGGTCAACCCAATCGCCATTTCTTGAGAATCTTACGATCTATTAACCCATAATATCGAATGTAGTTGAATGTCCGTACCGATTTTATGGAATCATAGAAGTAATATTGGCAGAATCGCAACGGTCTCGTAATTCTAGTACTTGGCCACAGTAGTAGATGTCAGCCATAATGACGGCCTCAAAATACGTAGCGCAACCTCGGATTAATGGCGGCTATTAGTAGTAGTCTCCGGGTTTTACCCGATGGTAGATAGAATTTCAATAAAACACATCGAGAACGTACGGCTTGTCTACACGATTTTAAGCTAGTTGAAATGCTTCATTTTAGACAGGAACGACTACCTAGAACCCTTAGGGGATTATACCTAGTCAGGAGGCCGAACAGAGTCAAATGTTTGTGAATTTTTCTTGAAGAACCGGAAGCATATATTTTTACAGAACTTTTTGCACTTAAAAGTGCAACGTTTAAAGAACATTTGGTAATTTTTTTTGTAGAAAAATATTGACGTTTATAATAAAATTACAAGGGACATCCAAGAAGCCTTTTTAAAAAAGGTGAGTAAGATATCTCAACAACCACTGCACCAATCTTTCTAAAATTTTGTGGGCTTATTTTTTATATAAAAATCTACAGAATGTCGTTCGCATGTTTTTTCAATGTATATTTTCGATTTTATCAACGAAAAATTGCGGTTTTTCGCGCGAAAATTAGGCTTTTAAACTTTAAATAGCCGTCATTTTATTTTAAATTAATATTTCGGAAATTCCACCCGTCAATCGGAAGATACATTAATATACTAACGAAATCTTTTTTGTTTTTTGATTTTAGATAATCTGGTTCCGAATGGCAGTGCTCACCGCAAAACAACTTTTTAAAAAGGCTTCTTGGATATCGGTTGTAACTTTATTATAAACGTAAATATTTTTTTACGAGGAAATTACCAAATCTTCTTTAAATGTTGCTCTTTTAAGCGCAAAAGTTCTGTAAAAATACATGCTTCCGTTTTTCCAAAAAAAATTCACAAACATTCGCCTCTTTTCGGCCTCCTGACTAGGTATAACCCCTTAAGAAACCGAGTATTACACAATCCAGTGATTGTATAATTAAATAATTAATTCCGCAAGTAAATTAAAACCTAACGTTATTGTAGTTTAAGGGGAAAGCAGCAAATATTTAACGAACATTTAAAAAATATTTTCGCTGGGAAAGTATTTCAAAGTTTACTTGCATTCTCCTGCAAAATTACAAATTCTTGACTCTGTGGATTTTTCTCCTGTGTCCTTCAATTAAGAGCATTTTTTATTACTTAATCGTGTCTTAATATACTTCACATTTAACAGTTTATGCTGCACACGTAATGTTACTATACTCAACATTCAACAGAAAAACAAAATTAAAATATTCAATTAGTTATTATATTTAATGTCATGTTTTTGATAGCAATTCTATTTCTACAGAGGCGAATAGTGTAATGAAAATCAGAAGTGTCAGTTAGTGACAGCCACTATGAACGAGTACGGACAACCGTTTGATAACTTTAATTGCGCTGTGTTGTCGTAAATTAATTTAGACCAGAAATGCAATTTTTCTTGCACCTTTTTCATACGATAATTGTTCCAATGATTTATCTATCTGCCGAAATCTCAATTTTTAACCGACTTCAAAAAGGAGGAGGTTATAGATTCGAACCCGTTTGTATGTTTTTTTATGTTTGTCCCCTCATAACTCCTCAGCATATGGACCGATTTTGATGATCTTTTTTTTATTCGAAAGAGGGCGATGCCCCGGTGGTCCCGTCCTAGACTAAATCAACATTGGCCCAATATTTTGCCACTTATGGTTAATAATAAAGACTATTGTCACCTAATTATTATTATTTTATGTACGTACGCGCATATCTCCTCAGCATGCTGTGTCAATATATATATATAAAACTAAAAAGTTAAAAATAAAAAAATTTAAAAAAAATTAAAACCGACTTCAAAAAAATAAAATTGCACTAAAAAATAAAAAATAATTTTTTCCCTTATTTAATCTACGACTCTCATATTTTATAAGGCGGCGCCAGATTTACACAGTGCAAATGATGAGGCACCGACTTAAAAAATATGAGAGTCGTAGATTAAATAAGGGAAAAAATTATTTTTTATTTTTTAGTACAATTTTATTTTTTTGAAGTCGGTTTTAATTTTTTTTAAATTTTCCTGACAAGATTTCAAGGTGCATAATCTATTCGTAGCGAAGTATCCTACTATGTAGGCAACTTGTTGATATCGAGCATGATTTGTCAAGTTATTCAACTGTACAAATTACTCGCGACCTGTTGCGCAGTACAGCGGCAGATTAAACGCATCTCCTTTTTGTTTACATTATTTTGTACCCGCGTCACGAGAAAGAATATGAAATTGTGGAATTAATTTATTCTCGCATGCGATTTTCCCATTCAACAACATTTCTCTAAATGCAGTAAATTTTTTTTTCCCGCAAGAAAATGTTTATTAATTATAAACGGAAGAGCATTAAACTAACTTAGAACAAATTCAACTGAACGCGCCATTAATTTTCCATGACCATCTTAACAACTTTCACTCGCTCGCAATCATGCATCGGTCATTAAAGCAAGGAAGAAGTTCTTGAAGAAACGTAAAGTTTGTAATAAACGCCGAAGCAAACCCAGAACCGAGAAACAAATGGACAGATCGTATGAAAAGACGTCGCAGCTGGATTCAGAAATTCGTGTCGTCGTAAAATATAGACACGCAACACAATATCGTATAAGAAAATGCGAAAATATGTTTTCCTTCTGGCGTCTCAGCTGTTTTGCTTTCGCCAGGCGTTTTCATACCACATGCATAGGTCACAGAACATTCGCAATGCCTGTTGTACTTCAGCGTCTACACAGAAAGTGTCCGAGACTGTCTTGGACGGCCCGCATTTGCAAGCTGACCTCCTTTTAATTACGCAACCCTTTGTTATTGTAGCTGTGTCCCGTTTCCGCGGCCCTTTTCCCTCCGTCATAAACCTGCCGCGATTTTATCCATCAACGGCGAACAGTAATTGCACGTGTAATTCCTATTACTCCGCAAGTTTCAGCGGGTCGCAACTTTAAAACGCCTCAAAGACTCGTTTCGTGATGTTGCCGCGCTTAAGATCAATGTAGATATTTCTATTGTTGCAGGAGTTCGTTATTGATGCAAATCTCGCGTGGAAACGGTGCAATCACAGAAAAAGAATAACTAAGCCTGAACATTATTTGGATCATACTGTTATTAGAATATTTTAAATTGTGATTGTCAATGGAATAAATTATCTTATTTCGGTGAATGGTATTTTCAGTTATTGACACAATAATTTATTTCGATAAACAAATAATTTTCCGCTATTAAGCTGAATTGATTCAATGTAATTCGGGTCATTTAAACCCCACAAAATTACCTTTTTTAAAAAAAGGTACAAAATAGAGCGCCAAGTATATAACCCATTCAAAAAGAATCCGATTTAAAAACATTGTCGTAAATTAATATAAATTTATTAATCTGCTATATTTTTTAACTTTACAAATGTAATGATATACTATAATTGCGCCAATTATCACAATTACTATTTATACAAAGACAAAATGTATTAAATAATATTAGGCAGATATATTTTTATACAAATAAATATTTTAATACGAATAAATATTTTATTCAAAATACTTGGCGCTGCTCTCCGAATTGATGTTGCTAAACTGAATAAATATGTATAAATTGCATTAAAATCTTTTTCTTTCTTTCTTGTCTCAGTGGTGTCTTGTCTTGCTTTATATTTATTAACCAAGACAATTAACATTTTTTTCGGAGAGCAGCGCCAAGTATTTTGAATAAAATATTTATTCGTATTAAAATATTTATTTGTATAAAAATATATCTGCTTAATATTATTTAATACATTTTGTCTTTGTATAAATAGTAATTGTGATAATTGGCGCAATTATAATATATCATTACATTTGTAAAGTTAAAAAATATAGCAGATTAATAAATTTATATTAATTTACGACAATGTTTTTAAATCGGATTCTTTTTGAATGGGTTATATACTTGGCGCTCTTTTTGTACCTTTTTTTAAAAAAGGTAATTTTGTGGGGATTTCACACATTTTGTAGTTTTATTGATGACCAATTATCTAATTGGCGCAATTGGCTTATTTATTTACTATCATTTTTTGTAAGAACAAAATATCAAGATCTTTAGCGCCTCTGAGCCATTGCCTTTTTTTAATTTGCACGTCATCAGCTTCAATCCAACTACTAGTCATTCCTTCTTCTTTACATATGCTGGTGTAATGGCCATCCTCAATACATGAACCACTATGAAATATAGCATTCATAACTTTATATGATTGTCTAGCTATCAATACTACAATTTGGTTGTGGGAATAGTACCTACATATATTAAATTTACGTATTGCTTTGACTAATTTATCATCTTGCAATGAAAATAATAGTAAACGATTAATAACTATATCTATCGGCAATATTAATTCATTCTTAAACATAATATAATTTCCTTGTACACTGTTCACATGATCCGTTATCTGATTCATGCCCAATGTGATGAAAATCATACCAAATATCATGTAAATCGGACTACTTTTACACAAGCAATTTGTATTCCTAATGTAAAAGTAGTCCGATTTACATGACATTTGGTATGATTTTCATCAGAAAAACATAAGGAATCTATTGGTGTAACTTCCATTTCGATACGATAAAGAATAAAGAACTTTTTAATACGCTGAAATGAATATTTCACGTTTTCACCTTCAACTGCGGGGGGTAGACCACGATTTGCCGGGGTCGACCGAGGATTTCATACCTGTTTCAGAAAAAAATAATTCTTTATTCTTTCTCGTATCGATATGGAAGTGATGCCGATGGATTCCATATGTTTTTCTGACGAAAATCATACCAAATTTCTTGTAAATCGGACTATTATTAACGAAGTTAACTTGAGGTTATGGAAATTAATTTTTCATGGAATTTCCTTCATTATTTTCCGAATTACGTCGTTCTTGGTGTCAGTTTCATCGGCGAAACATAAGGACTCAATTGGCGTCGTTTTCGCAAAGATCTGATGAGAAATGCGGAAGTTGAAGATTTCTCACTTCTTAATAGGCACTCCAACCCCTTCGAGGGTCGAAAGCCCTAAAATTCTGTGGGGCACTGCGGGGGCTTGACCGCGCCACGGGGTACCAGGACGCATCCATTGTCGGGCGGAGCTCCAGAATCACCCTGTAGAAACTCTAAATTAAAAATGGCTTACTGGTATAAAAATATCTGGCAATTTAAATGCAATTTGTTACAATATATTATTATTTTGTAGATGCCTGGTATAAATTTCTAGAAACTTGTGCGAAAGAAGATATTTCTCTGTCGAACCTTCTCCGGGCAACTTCCATGTCTGTGCGTCCCCTTCGTTTCTAGAAGCTCTACATAAAAAATGTATTAAAAAATGTTGGCGATTTACCTTGTTAATTGAGACAATAATTCAGTGTCCTATATGGTGTAAAAACCCGTGACATTTGAAAAATATTGACTACTTACATTATTTGACACTTGGCAGGTTATGATGCTTTGACACTAGCTAGGTTACGTTTACCTTGACAGATGTGCTCTCTGTCTGGCTGTTACGCGACAACAAATCGTGTTTGTTACGCGATTGGCCGAAAGTGCCGAAACCTTCATCGAATGAACGACGTGCATATAGGAGACATTTCCTCTCCCTTTCATGTTCCCCTCTTGCCTACACTTGACGATGGAGAAAAATCTCTTAACATAAAATTCGGGAAATTCCAACTTTGCATTGATATATCTCAGCTCATAAGGCACGTAGAAACAAAACGAAGACACTTTTCTTATGTAAATCAAACCCAAGCTATCCATTAAGACGTTATTGAGATTCGTTAATCTCAGGGTTCTTGATAGCGGGTCTCGGCGTAATATAGCCACAGAGTGTCTCGCGCTGCGCATATACCTATATACATATACTTGGCGCGAGACACTACCGTGTCTCTTGATGTGAGAATTTAGAATCTTTAGATCATCATAAATTAAAACAGAACGTTTCAACAATTTCGAGGTTGTGGCAGTCCTGTGTTTTGTTCAGTCAAGCACCATTCTTACAAAAATCAGTATTTTTTAGTTTCCTCGTGTACTTCCCGAGATAATCTTGTATAGAATCCAAAAATTTTCGGTTTTTTGTTCAAGGTCAAAAATTGAAGGAGGAATCTTTCCGGCCGCGGCACACTGTTTTTCAGAAGAAGCTTCTTTTGTTGACCTGTGGCGCCGCCATTTTGTATTAAAAAAATTTAAAAAAAAATTGTGATCACACTTCAAGGTATGTGCAATTAAGGCCTTCAAACAAATTTTGTATTCCATTCGCTATACTCGCTTAAAAAATTCTCAAAATCGGGCTGCTTTTCCGGTCTCTACCCTAGTAGCATTTCTGGTTGGCCAACGGTAGCCAACAGTTGGGAATTAGTTGGGATATAGTTAGAGTTTTGCCTACAAATTCCCAACATAGGGCCTACGGCAAAAAACTTACGGCAGTTTGCAAACGAATATTCAATGTTGGGCCTACAATTATTATGGTTGGTTAATTAACAAAAAGTTACGACAGTTTGCCAACTAATATTCAATGTTGGGCCTATAATTATTATGGTTGGTTAATTAACAAAAAATTACGACAGTTTGCCTACGACTATTCAATGTTGGGCCTACAATTATTATGGTTGGTTAATTAACAAAAAGTTACGACAGTTTGCCAACTAATATTCAAGGTTGGGCCTATAATTATTATGGTTGGTTAATTAACAAAAAATTACGACAGTTTGCCTACGACTATTCAATGTTGGGCCTACAATTATTATGGTTGGTTAATTAACAAAAAGTTACGACAGTTTGCCAACTAATATTCAAGGTTGGGCCTACAATTACTATGGTTGGTTAATTAACAAAAAATTTACAACGATGATTAAATGTTGTCTTACAAACGTCAGAAAATTTGCACCATCCAAAAACCTGTTATTATATTCCAAATTGTGATTTTTCTTTTCTTATTTGTAAATACGTAATGCGGACGTCTGTCTTGAGACGAATGTGGAATTTTAAGGAATGAGTCTAAAGGTCGAATGATGATATTTTGTAGAATATTTCGCGTCACTGTGCAGTTTTTATAAACAATTAATACTAGTTATGTACTGAGAAATTAGAAGTATTTACAAGGAAATGTATTGGGTAAGTGCGAATAACGGTTGCTTCGCAACTGGGAAGTTTGAGCTCAATTCTCCTCACCGCAAATTTTTTTTTTTCTTAAATCAGACCTGAAAAAGACGTTTACAACGTCTTTTGAAGTTCTTCAAGACGCCTTCTGAACGTTTTTAAGACGTCTTTTGGAAATAAACTGTTGGGCTTATGGAAAGAAACCTTCAGTTGGGCCTATGGAAAGAAACCTTCAGTTGGGCCTGCGTTGGTTACAATCGTTGGCCCATTTAAAAATAGCGCGACACTTCAACAGTTGGCCAACGGATAACACGTCATTGGCCCAACAAACTCCCAGCAAATAAATGCTACTAGGGTACAGTGGCATCACCCCTTAAAAGGCTTAAAAGGCATTTTCTAAATTTTGAACTACCTATACGGTATTCAGATAATGGATGTCCCGATAACGAAGGGTCTACTGCCGTTTGTGCCATGTATGCTTGGATAATAACAAAAGTTAAATTTGATTAGCAACTGAGACAAAATTCCCCGCTTATAACTCGCATGCATTCAAACGCGAACGGTCTGAAATAGGAATACAGCATCCCGGACCGTAAGTAGATATTTCATTCCGCGTGATACGTGGAAAAGTTTTCACCTCTGGCCACGCGGAACCGGATAATCCCGGAAATGTACGGAATGGGAATTAAAAAATTTTAACGTCGGTACGACTTAAGTAGCTTAGAAAGCATTATCCGCGAAAATTCGCGGGTGGAACTTGTTTCAATGTAATTTCATTTATTGTCCGAATAACAAAACACACGCGATTGAATAGCGAATCGCAGCAGGGCGGCCCGCGGATCTTTCATCAACTTAAAATTGAGGGGCTCAGTGGAAAACGGCCACATGCCACATTTGCATGAATTTTCATTTCTTTGTACCATTAATTCGTTGCTGCGATGTAGTGCAATTCCACCACCTCTTAATAGCATGTACGTTTCACCGAGCAGAATCATATTTTCTTCACGCAGAGGAGAAAGAAATCCGTAGTGGAAAAGGGGCCCGTGCCACCCGGCTCCTCGAGAATACGTGACAGATCTTACCTTGTTTTCGAGATATGTAGAGAAATTAATCATTTCGGTATACGAAGCAAACACAGAAGTAAGTGGTAAAACACGTTGAGAATAAATAGAAAGATAACGAGAGAAAAATATGAAGACGTAGTGGTAAATAATTTATACGGTGATATAAGAAAAATAATTAATTTTTCAGCCAAAATTTGATAGTAATTGCCATTCACTATCCAATTCAAGTACCGTTTAAAATAATTGCAATTTCGTACTGGATTTTCTATGAAAATAATTATTCTTTCAATTTGCTTTCCTTTAAAATCATAAAACGGTGGCATTGCAAAACGGTGGAAATGGAAAAAAAATTTATACATTTTCACACTTGTAATACAATCACAAATGATGCAATGTTATGATAGGATATCTAAACCAAATTTAAAAATGTTAATTAAAAAAATAAAAAAATATAAAGCGGAGTGCATTGAGCACAAAAAGAAACAAATTTAAGTGTTAACGTAAGTTCAGATGTGGTAAAACTTTAACTTCTTAGTGCTATTTATATATGGTGTGCCAATGTTACCCGGTTACGGGGTATTTTATTATTATACATTTTACGCATTTTGACACTTGTGGTGCATTCACAAAAGATGCAATTTTATGATAGGATACTTCGAGCAAAAGTAAAAATGTTAATTTTTATATTATATAGCAAAATGTTCCAAAAACATGCCAATGTTCCCCCAGCTTACGGTATGTATACATACATACATACATAGTATATCAACGTGCACTTATGAGAGTCGACGTAACAGTTGCTCTCGTTGCAGCAAAGTTGCAGGATGGTTGCAGTGCAATATTGCAACGCAACATTGATGCAACTATGCAGCAATAATGCCATGTCCGCCCCGTGCAATGTTGCACGGCAACGTCGCAGCAACGTTGCATCGACATTGCGCTGCAACCATGCGACACGGCAACGTCGCAGCAACGTTGCATCGACATTGCGCTGCTACCATGCGACACTGCAAGGTTGCTGCGACCATCCTGCAACGTTGCCGCCACGAAGTGTGCTGTATGGGTACTCGAAGGTGTCTAAATAGGTGGCGAGTCGCACATGCTTTCTACCTCTTCCATGTATTATCAGAACAAAACGAAAACGCATTGATTAATAGAAGCAGTGACGTGCCCTTGTTTAAACAAAAGATGATCGACGCGAGAAGAATTGGTCACCAGCTCCCTCTACCAGTCGCGTATCAACTCTGGCCGTCCCGACAATACTTCTGATTTCTCGCTATACCATTTTGTACACGTCGCGACATTTCGCAGCAACAAAATTAAATTAGGCACACTCGTGCCTGGGCAGCATACAGCTCGTTTTATTCCTCAACTTTAGTCGGCAAAATGCTATGCAAAGTTAGAACAAGTTTCGGCTGTTTGGCAGACCGCTCGTTATCGTGAATGTGCGAGGAATTAATCCGCAACCATTCCTTTGTCTCGTTGCGGTCTACATCCGCGAGCGGAGGATTCCTTTCCGCGTCAACGATAATTAAAAATACAGCGAAATATTCAGTGCAAGGGCAACGTACACAAGTGTATGAAGGGGCAGTCTTTCTTTGGGTGCTCCAATACTTGAATAAGCCCACGTTGCTTACACGTACCGTACAGTAGCACCTGTAGAATTTTGGCTAATTATGCAGATATCGACTAAACTTTGATACAGATGTGGTATTTTAAGTGACGCGTTCCAAAGATAGATAAAGCCGTGGCGACGTAGGGTAAATACATGAAAAATAACAGGGAAAATGAAACTTTGAAATAGACGTAGTTTCGCGTAGAAATTTGTTTCACTGATTCTCACAAATAGTAATTGTACAAAATCCTTAAGAATCATAGCAAAATTTTAGTGAAATGTATCCGAAAAACTTACCTGCTTTATATTTTTTTGGTGGAGTGGCGGCATGGTGACTCGGCTTGTTAATGGCGTATGGCTAACTGTTGTATACAGTTTCTACCGATACGGGCGATTGTGACTGGCTTAGGTTAAAAAAAAAAACAGCGGGGATACGATTTAGGCGCAGATACGAATTAGGCAAGTTTACCCTTCCCAGGGAAGACGCCATTTGGGGCGGTAGTGTTGGGGCTGCATCATGCGCAGGGGAGGGAAGGCACTTGGAAGTAGCCGCTAGTTTGATCCCGCAGAAGTCCTGCTCCCAAGGCGCGCAGCTCCGGCAAGAGCATGACCACCTTGGCGGTTTTAGTGGGTTCGAGTCCCACATAACCCCTGACCTTCCCCCGAGGGTTGGGGGTATCCGTGGGGATTTCCTCCAAGTAAAAAAAAATAGTCAAGTTTACCCTACATCGTGTATGTTGAGCTTGTAGTTTGATCGAGCCGCGTTTAATAAATCCGCTGGTGATGTCAATGAAGAGGATATCTGGTTTAATACTGAGATTTATTGTAGGCGGGAGTAGGGTAAAGCGGAACGGGTGGGTAAAACGGAGCATCAATGTTCCTCTTAGGCCCGGTCCAGAGCTGAACCGAACGCCGAACCGAACGCCACTTGAGTAGTTAGACGGAGCAAGACAAGTAGGGTAGATGTCCCAATTACTGCCAGTGTCCCAATTACTGCCACTTGATTTATTATATGTAATAAAAGCGTAACGTATAAAAATAAATGTACAAAAAATAGTTATTATAATAGTTATTATAATAGTTATTATAATAAGCGTAACGTATAAAAATAAATGTACAAAAAATAGTTATTATAATAGTTATTATAATAGTTATTATAATAGTTATTATAATAACTATTTTTTGTACATTTATTTTTATACGTTACGCTTTTATTACATATAATAAATCAAGTGGCAGTAATTGGGACACCGGCAGTAATTGGGACATCTACCCTATATCACTCGTCTTACTCCATCTAACTACTCAAGTGGCGTTCGGTTCGGCGTTCGGTTCAGATCTGGACCGGGCCTTAGATGAGAGCTGGGAATGAGTTGGTATCACGTGACACGGGATCAAACGGTCCTCACAGCATTTCGTAACAGACTATAGACCCGTGCACACGTTACTTTTCGATTAACAGTGTTGTAAATTCCGGTATCGAAGTTTCGATATTGTGTTGTAGTTTTGACCACTTCTCTTCACATGGATTTAGAAAAATTATAACGGCAAGAACACCGTTGGATTATATAGTCCTTACGCTTCATTTTCACGCTTTACCCAGTTCTTTACCTCGCGCTGGGCCGTAAATATTAAATGTTTACCAAATTACCGCATGTGGGGCACAGCGGAACACTTTGCGTAGGGTAAAACGGAACACCTATTTAACCCACTTCCGCCAATCCAATTGTCTTGAAACTTTGCAGGCGTGCGTAGTTGTGATCACAATACAAAATTATGAAAAAACACCGGGAGGGGTGAAAAAATTACCCAATCATCAATAAATATAACCCATAGGTAACCAGAAATCCAGACTTGAAATCAGCCTGTAACCACAAATCAAATCAATTCAATCGTTATGAAATCCGCATATAGGGTAGATGCACCATTTGTGCCCACTTTAAGGTATTGTACCAGTTTTGGCCACTTCTTAAAAAATATAATATTCTTCCGTGTAAGCAATAAATGTAACCTTATATTTCTGGGGGTATACTAAACAAAATATTTATGATGTGAAATTCTCCTCATAATAATGATCTGCAAGCAATTTAAAAATAAGGTAATTATGCACATGGCCAAAAACAGTACAGTGGCCACAAACGGTACATCTACCCTAACCACAAATCAAAACATTGGCACTAAAAAGTAAATAATAAAAAAATACACAAAAAGAATTTATAAGTTAAACAATTTTATTTAAAATGCACTGAAAACAAAAAAAATCTCCATGCACGTGTTGATATTCATTATTCATGTAAAAATCCATGTGTATTTGATTATTTTCAGTAATTTTCACGTTATCTGGTAAACTATTTTTTCTTATGTGTATAATATACATTTTTGTTATATTTTATTTCTACTAGTTACACCTAAAACACATATTTATAGTTTTTTACCTAAATGAATACTTTTTAAATCATAAAAACAAAAATTTTGTACGTTTACCTGGTCTTCAAGTGGGTGTTCAGCTTTACCCTACCACTTGAGCGAGGCGAAGATTTCAATACCTCCGGTAAATCTCATTTTCCGTTGTTGCCAAATATTTATCTTAGCAAGAGCTTTGATTTTCTCATAGTCTAAGGTCCACTTAAGACTCCTGTTGAAGTCCCGTGTCTTTTATTCCTGCCGATTTCATGTTATCACCCTACAAAGTTAAGCGTCCCATTTTGCCCCACTCTCGCCTATAGATATAGGTATAAGTCTATATTGGTCCGTCTCGCTCGAGTCTCAAGGACAATCTGTCTGGCCGGCTTGTCGAGCCGATCGCGCAGCGCTGCCAATTCGTGCAGCGTCGTGTTTCGTCGGTCGCCAACGCGCACCGGTTTCTACGAAAGAGGCGAATTCCTTTCGGGCTACGCTTCCAAGAAGCGTGCAATGTTGTTGGGACGCAACAGTGTCCACATGTTGATTTACATGTAAAGATTCGTCAGAGTCAGCAGTTTTGTAATTACGAATTGTGATGTATTATCATGTCATTATTATTAGCATTCAAACAATTCAGATTGGTAGGTTTTTTATAAAAAGAATTCAAGTTGAAGTTGTAAATCCTAACTGACCATCGTGATACACGCGGATTAGTGACTTGTCACTAGCCAAACTAATTTTGAGTGATTGTTTTAAGAACGGTAGAACCACTATTTCCGAACAATCTTTGTAACAGACTGATTTCACATGACTATGGACAATATGAGATTATATGATGCGGTCCAAACGCTGACCGTGAAGGGAACACTGTCTTCATCCAAGAACGCAACGAGTGTCTATGGTCCGCACGATGAGCAAGAAGAGACTTGTGATTCGTTAAATGTCGCGACAAGGATGAGTTGCGGTCCGAATGTTGACCGAGATTGCCTGATCTGGAGCGTTCGTTGTTCGTAACAAGAATGAGTGTCCAACTTTCCCCACTATTGGAAAGTGGACGTGCTTGATTTTCGGGAGGTGTCAGAATACCCCGATTGGTTGCATTTTCCTGGAAAAGGAGGGACCTTCCGTTTGCGAATTACATATTGTCCTGCGAGTTGACGGTGGACAGCGGTACGTGCGGCTGCGAAGTCACCGTGTGCACCACCCGCCGACGGAACAGTATAGGGACTGACTCAAAGCTAAGACCGTCTAAAGTCGGTACGTTTTTGACTGCCTTTTCAAAAATCTGGCAAGCAACTGCTTTTGGCGAACGCTTCGAAAACAAGGAATTGCCGGTCGTAAGTCCCTCGTCGATTCGATCACATCCCTGAGCGTCCACATTCGTCCGGCTTGACAGTGTGGACGCTCAGGGATGTGATCGAATCGAGGACGGAGCGTGAGCTTACCGTGAGCGGATTGAGAGCGCGGATGGGGCCTAAGACGGAACATGAGAAGTATTAGACTGATATGAGTTTTATTGCTTTTAAGTTAGACCAGCGTTTTTCAATCTTTTTACACCTGCGGACCGGCGAAAATAGGAGAAGTATTTCGCGGACCAGCTGACGGCTAAGACAGAAATAAAAACCGATGTTGATTCTATTTTATTTATTAAATCTAATGTTACAAAATTACAATTCAAATTAATTTACGTTGTTTATTTAAAGTAGCGGCTACATGAACCACGCAAAATTTTTGGCGAACCGGGACCACCGGTTGAGGAACACTGAGATAGAAAATAAACTAATATGGAAAAATCGATATTTATGATTTCAAAGAGCGCCTTTTTGTTTTAATGAAGGAATTTGAAATTTTATAAACTTTACTGACTACACTATTAAGTTTCCTTATGTTATTCAAATTCTTTGGCAAGATCACGTCCATAGCAAAGCACCTGTAAAAAGGTGCCCTACAGTAGTGATTATCTCTGACATTTCTAAAAATTGTTTAATATAATTTTATTTGAAAAGACTTTAATCAAAGTTAACAGTTTAACGCGATAAATTTTGATAATCTGTTACGTGTATGTATCTCCTTAAATATTTTGTGATATATGACATTAAAAAATTAAGGTTTGAGTAAGTTAGATTTTTTGGTGACAAATTATTTGCGTCAAAAATTTGATGTGATCTCGTTATGGTGAAACTAATCAACTTTAGCAGCCTCCTCGCAATGTTCCAGGCACTCTATGACAAAATTATCTCCTTTAGGAATTAACTGAACAAGAAATTTTGAAAATATATTTATTTTACTATCTAGTAACTCTATCCATAAATTTACAAATTATTTGAATCATGTTTTTAATTTGAAAACTAAAATTTTACGATAACCAAAACAGGTTCGAAAACCACAATACCGCTGCGCACCGAGAAATTTCCTAAATGCCTCAATTTTCCACTGCCAACATTGCTTAAAAAAAGTAAGATTTGAAAGTTACTACGTTGATTCGAATTATTTTTAAAAATGGGAAGTGTGATATCTTTAAACTATAAAAATATTTTTATTCAGAACCTTATTAACATTTACATATGTATGGACCTATACTGTAAAGAATATATATAATACTGTTTATGTAATTTTTAAGATTTGTCTACATGGTTGTAAACAAGCGATGCAGATTAATCTGATTCAGACAGTATTTGCGAAAAATAATAAACAATTAAAATAGAGTCAACTATCATAGACTAAATATGTGTAATTTAATTCAGGTTCCTTGTATGCATGATTAAGAAACACTTTCCCACAAAATATCGCCCTCGAAAATATCAGAGAAGTAAATTTTTTGACGCCTCTAGTGAATCAGTGTTTCTAATAACAAAGTGTAAATGGAATAGCAAACTATTCTTCCTCGTTCCAAATTTTGAACACGAGTTGTACTCGCAGGCGACTATCACATCCACACAATATATGCAACGATATTGCCCAAACACTAGCACAGCCTGCGTTTAATCAATAAAACGGGAATTTTAATTTAATGAGAATTTCCATTTAGAGTGTAATCAGAGATAAGTTCGAGAACCACGTTCCATCAAGTTATCGTTTAATTGCGGTTCCCGTGAAAACTACGAAACGTATTTACATTTGCTGTGGTTATCGTGCCAGTTTCAGTCCTCAATATTTCACGTTCCAATATTTGGATGCACTAATTGGGTATTTTAACGATCTCGTTAATAAAGAGCTCTCGACTGAAAAACAACCACTCCGCGGACGATTATAGATTGACGAGTCACGTGACAGCACTAAGTGGTGAAAAAGCTTGAACATTGAATGTTCTTCATAAGGCAACAATCACATTTATCAGTAAAATCAGGCAAGTAATTTATCTGTTCTCTAAAAGATAAGCATTTTATATATATGTTATAATAATAATTGTAAATTAATTAAATTACATCGATAAGTTTTTACTAACAACAAGTAAATTAAGTAAATATCTAGAATCAAGTGAAATGAGAACAAAATACAATGTTAAGTCCCAGAGGGAATTACTGACCTACGAGCGTGCAGCGATTGCTGTACACCAGCGTTTCTCAAACTTGTCCTGCGAGGGAACACTTCACAAATCCTGAAATTTTAACGGAACACCTTGGTTATTTTGTAGGGTAGGTAGATATAAAATATACTAAATAAATTAAATGAGTAAATCTAAGCGTTAAGAAAAAAACAGACAATTATTATCAAATGGTAATTATTTTAAACAAAACTCATAAAATTATTAAAATAAACCAGCGTGTATATATATATATATATATATATATATTGTAAAATTACAATATATTGTTAATACAATCTACTCAATTAATTTAAAACCATATGGCATAACAAAATCACACGTTGCATTGAAACTTTGTGTTGACAACTGTGTGCAACACTTATTAAAGTTAAATGGAAATCTTCGTCAGGAAGCATTTCGAATAGTATCAGAAGCTAAAAATTATCTACTGCGCTGGCAAAAACCCTTGCAAAATAAAATGCTGTTGAAACCCTATTTTTTAGATCGCCTATTTCACTGTTTACCGAGTGCTAGGGTTAGTCCGTTTTTGCTCTCAATGCCTCAGACATATGGAAACCCCATTCTCGTGTCGTGATTAGCTGCGTACTATTAATTCCTTGATTACAGCAGTACAATGTATTTTAAGTTAACAAATAAACGCCAGAGATATATAAAAGCACCCACAATAAAAGAATTTTAGTTAAGTATAGATTTGGAATAGTTTTCTTTTCGAACTATAGTAATGTAATAAAATTAAACATTAACGCAGAAATAATCAGCGTCTATCATCAAATTATTTTATACCACGTTATAACTGTTTATCGTGCTGTAACTTTACAACAGTTTACGATGACAAGCATAATTATCAGCACCTTATACAGTAAACGAAATTTGACAACTTATTAAATATTATTCCTTATTTCAAATTCAATATGAACGAACATTCAATATGCAAAATTAAAAAAAATTAAATTTTTTTTCATTATACACACCACGTAATTGTAATAAGTGAGCATATTGAAGTTCATAAAATTCAGGAAATTCATATATTAAATAGGTAACAACAATTCACTGAAAATTATTTCCTCTAATGTTAAAACTTAAAAAAAGTAAAAAAAATACGCCAAGTACATGAAATCAAATAAATCACAAAAAATAGAAGATAATTGCAAAATAAAAAAAAAATGTGAAATCAAAATGAGCTGCAAGTACATAAAGGTGCTTTCCCGCAGCGTGCAAAGGCGACACTGGTGTAACGCAATGTAAGATTCGGTGCTTTCCAACTGCGCTTAATAATATTAAGCAGATATATTTTTATAGAAATAAATATTTCAATACCAATAAATATTTTATTCAATATACTTGGCGCTGCGAAACCGAAAAAATGTTAATTGTCTTATTAATAGTAAATTAATAATTTACAATAACTCACTTACAATCTAAAATACATTACGAACGCACACACAAGAAAAAGAGAAAAAGATTAATGCAATTTATACATATTTATTCAGTTTAGCAACACCAATTCGAGGCGCAGCGCCAAGTATTTTGAATAAAATATTTATTGGTATTGAAATATTTATTTCTATAAAAATATATCTGCTTAATATTATTAAGCGCAGTTGGAAAGCACCGAATCTTACATTGCGTTACACCAGTGTCGCCTTTGCACGCTGCGGGAAAGCACCTTTATGTACTTGCAGCTCATTTTGATTTCACATTTTTTTTTTATTTTGCAATTATCTTCTATTTTTTGTGATTTATTTAATTTCATGTACTTGGCGTATTTTTTTTACTTTTTTTAAGTTTTTATGGGGATCTCACTTCTTTTTACAAAGATAATTTCCATAGGGAATGACTTCAAATAATTTTTAATATCATATTATTACCGGCGCCGTGGGGGCCGTCAGTAATAAAAATAATCCCCATAATATATTTATATAATAACATAAATATTATAATAATTTTAAAGAAATAAATCTTTTATTTTATACATATACATGAAAAAGTGCTTATTTCATTTGCTCGTGCAGCAGGGTTACTTTCTCTTTCAGCTGTTGAAATAATTCTCTTCGTCTGCATCGTTAACTGAAATAGGACACATTTACTAATTATTTATAAATTATCATACGTGCTCATATGTCAAGATAAGTGAATGAATAATTGCGTATGCAAAACCCTACCTTCAAATTTGTGCATACATAGTCTGACGTAGATCACACTACATCATCTTCTGCTTCGATTATCTGTAAATATATGAAAGTCACATTTTTTTTTTTAGTTATACGACTTAACGTAGAATTTATATAGAAATATAGAAATAGAGTGGCCTTTTGCTATAGTAAGTGTAGAGACTACATAATCTGTCCGAAGGAGGTGAGAGCGTATGGCAGAAAGTCTTGTTGCAGGAAATTTAAATTAAATGCTAATGGTAATAATTCAGCGAAAATGAACGAAGCGATCCAATATTTTTAACCCACAATTTATTGGTGTTGGTATAATATTAATTTAGTATGTTTATTGGTGAATTGAAATATTGTTAATGGGAATCTAAAACATTAATGAATTAATGAATAGCGTGGCAACTACTATGGATTTTATATATTAAAGTATTACGAATGTCTTTCACAAAAGATTGAAAAGCATCAAGGGAGAAGTGTTTTCAGCGTACTTTCTTCACTAATCTGACTTGCTCTACATTGCAAGCAGTCCACCATAATCTATTTTCTTAATAATTCTTAATGCTAGTATGTCGTTTGACAAATTTTGTAGATTTACCTTATATGACAAATTTCCAGAAACTTGTGCGAAACAAGATGCTCTGTCTATCTATCTAATCGTCTCCGGACAACCTCCAATCCTGTGCGTCCCCTTCATTTTTATCCAAGTCCTGTGCGTCCCCTTTATTTCTATAATATATATATATATAAGCTTTACATAAAAACTCTAAATTGCTGGTATACAAATAAATATCTGGTAATTTAAATGCAAAATGCAATACAATTTTTTGTTACCACAATATTTATTTTGTACATGCATGGTACAAATTTCCAGAAACTTATGCGAAAGAAGATGCTTCTCTGTCCAACCTTCTCCGGACAACATCCAAGTCTGCGAGTCTGCATAAAAAATCTATTAAAAAATTTTGGCGACCCACCTTGTTAATTGAGACAATAATTCAGTCTCCCATGTAGTATAAAAACTCGTGACATTTCAAATTTGGACAACTTACCTTATTTGACACTTGGCAGGTTTTGATGAATTGACACTTGGTAGATTATAAAGCGATGACACTTGGTAGGTTATAATTCAATAGTATACGCCGATCCCTGCCGAATGATCCCGAGAGTCGACGAACGAAACATACAATAGTTTCTTTTGGCTGAAGGTGTACGTGTAACGCGTATATACGTATTATGTTGACGAAAATTTGGTTGAAGGAGAATCAGAATCAGAAGAAAATCTTACCGTTTTCGACAGATCCCTGAGATGATATTATGATATCTCTGTCATGCGTGGACAGATTTTATTGAAATTTGGTCTTATTCGAAAGCTTATATGCGTGTAACATAAGAAAAATGCCATTAAATTTAGAAAATATTGCAGGCGTGATGAGATATTAATGAAATAAGTTTCAGGTTAGGTTGGATTAGCTCGGCGACGAGTAAATGATAGCGGTAGCGACAGTCGACATATACAGGGTGTCTTTCCTGTACTTGGCGTCGAGGCGCTACCGCGTCTCTAGATACCCAACACGCTCTTTATTACCAGATGACGAGTGGTCGACATCTACGGTATTTCATCTCAAGTCTATTAATATTCTCAGGTTCGGAAACCCCGAGGGAGGACGAGTAGTGGAAAGAAAATGGGGGGTGGGTGTCTGAAAGGGTAGGGCCAGAGGATGAGGAAGGGCTAGATGATTGCGCGGGTGACACTAGTGGCTCGCTTGATGTACGTCCGAAGTTCCGTTGGGCAGGCAGGCTCTCGTTGTGGGAATTGGTAACACATTAGATCTCCGCCTTCGAGGGTAAGTGAAATTCTTGAGAAGTTTAATTTAATTATACCGGGACCAACCGGAGCGATTAATCGTGACGTACTAATAACCAAGCCCTTCGTCTTGTTCCCAGCCTCGTTGGCCCCGCTTTGTTCTTCTTATATCGATTCCTGGCGTACGAAAACTTTGGTCATAGAGTAAGGAAGACAGTTTGGGAAGCCGCCATCGACGTGCAAATTATAATGAAATTCATCCAGAGAGAAATACTGGTAGATATTTAAATATTGTCCTTCCCTTTCAAATATTGTGCCACGGAAGAGACGTTCCTCTAAAAAATATACTTAAAATTAAAAAATGATTTGCAAAATTGTATTAAAAAATTAGATAAGTAAATCAATAAGGTACATATTATTAACTTCTTCTTTGGTTAATTGTATTACCTTTTCGAGGAATTTCGAGATGTTTTAAGCTTCTTTGGTCTCTCATACCTGCTTCAAGTAATTGTTTCTTGGCAAATTTTTCATCAAAATATAAATCATGGGGCTGTATAAAATATTAACCCCTCCGAACAGAATTAAACTTGTTACTTTAGGCTGGCCCCCACAAAACTGTGCAACTTTTGCAGGAAAAATCTTCCGCAATTAATCGTTCAGTTAGGCTCCGACAGTTTCAATTAAATTATATTTTTCATATCGCACCAAATATAAAGTGCAACCTTTTGTGGATGTGGACCTGGTCTCGTACCTGGGGCACACGGTTCCTCAGTGCTTATCGTTACACTGTAAAGTTTATTTTCCACCTTATGTGGCAGTTCTATTTCCCCCAATCCCGATCTTCCCCAGATAATTTATGCGTTAACTACATAGTCTCCCAATTTGGTCAAATTATTTATGGGAGAAGGTGATACTTAATCCTAACTTTGTGGTTCGCCAGACGATTTAGAATCGAGGAACTACTACTGGATGGTTGGAAACTAAAGACTTCCCACAGACTCCTTTGTTTCGCACTCCATCTTCTTAACTCTTCCTACAAAGCTTAAGGGATGCTCGGTTACCCGAGCACTCTGATTTTTTTTAAACTATGCAGGTTTGTAGAGGGCCTCAATAGAAGTATCGAGCAATTTTTCGTTTGTGCAGGTTTTCGCTTCTTCGGGGTGAAAACAACCCCTAAATATTAAAAAAATTGTTATAAAGAAAATTTAATGGTTTTTTATGCTGTATAAAAATATGTAATTGAATTGTTTAAAACTTGTGGTGGAGAACATTTTACAGTTGAAATTACAAATTTTAAACAATTCGATTATACTGTTTTATAGAGCATGAAATGCCGTTAAGTTTTCATTGTAATGATTCTTTTATATCTACTACAGTTTTCAAGATATACAGGAAAGTAGGGAATCACACATTAACCTTTAAAGGGTGTTTTGCACAAACGAAAAATTGCATAGTTTCCAAAAAAATTTGAATGTTCAGGTAATCGAACTTCCCTTGTCAGTGTGTTTCCTTGTATCTATATCTATCAAGAACACAGGAAACATGAAATACATGATCATCCACACATACAAGAGTTATTTATTTGTAGATACAGCACGTAGTCAAACGCAATTGGCTCTTATTTGTAAGCTTTGTGTCAGGACATAATGGGGGTGTGTTTAGAATTAATTCCCAAGATTCTATATTCCCCACGAGCTGTAATGGACGCATATTACACAGTACATACATAGCTACGAATTCCTGACTGGATAATGCAAGTTTGACTGTCCGTTTAATTGTAAGCTCCACTAAATGAGTTAAGCTCGTTCATCAAGCAAAGGCTACCCTCGTATTCGTAGCCTCGCGGTATGTCGAATCGCCTACAAATGGCTGGCTAGAACCTCCAACAAGTGTTTCGGTTTCACAGAAACCTGATACGAGCCAAGTGTAATAAATTATTACTAATAATAATTGCTGCAGTTCCTAGTACACAATGTTATGTTGTTGCATTTGCGGGAACTATGTAACTGATTTCTGATTGAGGAAATAAGATGTAACGGATCGCCCTATCCATTTCAATTTTGAAGTTCTTAACAGAATATTTATTTTGAAACATAAAATTCATTGTGTCCTGTAGTAATTCTACACGTTATTATTTATTTTCTAAGTATTGCAATTTGTTTCCTTACGTTAATTCGTAAGAAAAATATGTATAAATTTAGAATGTGTATAACGGATGTCAGAAACTATAAGGGGTGATTCTGCTGCCAAAATAAGATGAAAATTAAGAATGACAATAATAAGTTGGAGTTATTAATAATTGTTGAAAATACGCGTAAAAAGCGTCTGACACGAGAGGCTTATTGGTAGACTGCTGCCAGCGCGCAGTAGTACATAGTTAGCCAGGTCAGGCATGGCAAGGACAGTATTGTAGCCACCTATGCACAACTCTATTTGAAGCGTGGCGTCGTACGTCAGGGGTCGCCCTTGAATTACGTAAGTCTTAGGGGCGGGAGGGGGTCGCGAATTTCCTACGTTCTCTTACGAAGTGGCGAGAGGGAGTCGGGTAGCTTCTTACGTAATATTTTTTTAACCTAATTTTCAATACGAGTAGCCTAAAACAGTGTTTTATATTATGAGTTAAATAAATTATGTGGATCTTTAAAAAAATTTTAATAACTGAAAAATGCAATGTAAAAAATATTACGTAAGGAATGGGGAGGGGGTGGAATGTAAAATCTTACGAATTTTTATACCGCGGGAGGGAGAGGATAAGAAATCGCCAAAATTACACATACGTAATTTAAGGGGTTGTTCTCGTCTAGAGGGACGAGATTCTCTATTCTCTTTAGGGACGTCCCACAAAAAAACTACGCAATTTTTACCGATAAGCATTATCCACACGTACTTACTAACATTTCAGTAAGTTGTAAAAAAAATTTCAGTCATATATAATAATAATTAATGGAGATATGGGTTTTTCTCAAAACGGTGTTTTTCGTGACGGTACACACGGTATCTCAACTTCTAGTGGGCCAATCTGGTCCATCTTTTTCGTACTCCTTCAGAAAACATACAATTCTAGCCGGTAGCAGAATCCAGGCGAAATAGTTTTTTTTCACAAGTTTAAAGCCGTTTAAAGACGGAAAAAACACGGAATAGATGAGTTTAAATTCAAAGTCCCGCCATTTTGTGAATTTTTCATTTTTTTTCATAAATCTTCTACCGGATATAGCCACGCCTTTGCCGATGAAGAATCCGTTTGGTTTCTTCGTTTTGGATCAGCGGAACAGCCGGAATCGAGTGTACCATGAGGCAACTTTCTTTGCACACGCTTTACGAGATGACCCGTATCTCCATTAATTATTATTATATATGGTTGAAATTTTTCTTACAGCTAAGTGAAATGTTAATAAACACGTGTGGATAATACTCGTCTGTGAAAACTGTGTAGTTTTTTGTGCATTGTCCCCGTTTGAGGGCGGCTCCCCATCACTTTGACTCCTCTCGCCGTGCCTGACCTGGCTAACTATGTACTACTGCGCGCAGACAGTAGTCTGAGTCCCTCGTGTGAGACGCTCCTTACGCGTGGTTTCAACAATTAATAACTCGGAAACGGAGCCTCAAACACAATTTCGTCATTCTTGATTTTCGTCTTATTTCGGCACGTAGAATCACACCTTAAAGTTTCTGACAGGATACTTTTATGAATATCTGCATTTGCTCTTTAAAAGTCAATTCTACTTATCAGTTGAAGGGACATTCCACGCCAAATCGGACACTTTTTCGAGTAACATTTCGGATGTGGCTCAAAATTGAATATGTTGTAGTCTTTAGGGATGTATAAACATATCTCGAAGGATTTTTGAAAATTGTGAAAAATGTAGATTTTCCAGCTGTTCTAAGGTAAGTGCTAACTTTTTTTCAATAAATTATAACTATGGAAGTAGTAAACGGATGGAGATGAGGTTCACGGTGATTTGTAGAGAAGACATTTAAGTTTTAAAAAAAAATTATTTCAGTTTTTGAAAAAAAAATTTGAACCATTTTTGTGCAATTATTATAAACAAATGCAGTTTTTTAACATCGGGCGCGATTTTAAAAATCTGACAAAAAGAACAGAATATAGTTCTATCCTTCCCCTTCATGGTCTAATTGTCAAAAATATGTACATTTTAAAATTGGCTTTGTAAAAATGACCGAAAGTTGACGCTGCATGCGGCCGCACTATCGCGCTCGATGTTAAAAAACTGCATTTGTTTATAATAATGGCACAAAAATGGTTCAAATTTTTTTTTAAAAACTGAAATAATTTTTTCTTAAAACTTCAATGTCTTCTATACAAATCACCGTAAACCTCACCTCCATCCGTTTACTACTTCCATAGTTATAATTTATTGAAAAAAAGTTAGCACTTACCTTCGAACCGCTGTAAAATCTACATTTTTCAAAATTTTCAAAAATCCTTCGAGATATGTTTATACATCCCTAAAGACTACAACATATTCAATTTTGAGCCACATCCGAAATGTTACTCCAAAAAGTGTCCGATTTGGCGTGCAATGTCCCTTACATATAATTATAATTACAAATGTATTTGATATTATTTGATTCGCCTTGACGTCAAAAATCACTCTACAGATTTAACATTGTATTTACGTACGAGACATATGAGGCTCGTACACGTCCAAGGTGTGAAATTCAAATTAGCCTCCATAGATAACACGTTAACGCTCTGAAGTGCGCCCCGCATCTTTCGTTGTAACAGTGGAAACACAATTTCGACGCAAAACGATTCGTGGGTGTTCGTCGAGCACTTTGTGTTACGCGACACGTGCAGAAGGACACTCAAGGCAAATATATGCACGAGTCCTAAAGCATCGGTGTTTGTTTCGTGCGTTTTTTGCGAGATTATGCAGAGTATCCTGGGCGGGACACGGGCTTGTATAATGCGATATGGCCGGGGACCGGTTCGCCGTGGGAAGGTTATTAGCGAAATTACGCGAAATAATCCGGTAGACGGTTGCATTTAATGACCGAAGATATATATCGCCTGCCTGCAGATTTCTCGATTTAACTCTATTATCTCGCCGCCGGCAAGGCGGTCTTGTTCGTCGTAAGTTAATTAACGAACTGCCAGCTACGCATTGTGGCATTTAATCTTCCGCAATGTCGTGCTCGGGTTAAACTGTATCGCATTCATCTGCGATTGACCAGAGATCGCGATCAGCAAAACAGCTGTGGAGCTGTGCCCGTGCAATATAAATATGCGATGTATTTATCGGCGGCTTGAAAGTGGATGGAAATAAATAAAACTGCATAATATTATAGGGAAACTAATAAACTTTTGTATTTCAAACTCTTAGAAATAACAAAAAAAACAATCTATCTATCTGAAACTTTTGACTAATTGAAGAATGGCAGGAAGTAACGATTTTGTTAAGGAGCAGGTAATTTGGAACACCTGTATTCCAATTTAACTTCACTTTATAAAATTAAAAAGAAACAAGTAGGTAATAAAATTATTTTCTCTTATGATTTACTCAAGCCCAAAAACCAGAGCATAGGGACAATCATCTCAGGTAAATATCAATTCTGAGTCTTAAAATTTGCTTGCAGTAGTCACAGGTGTAACTTCGAAAGTCATAAAGTTCACAGTGTACCCACATTTCACACATGAAACACTGGATCTTCTCGCTCTAATTCACATTGCAGAAGAGGCACACAGCGTCTTTCTTCAATATTCCGTATCGTAACGTTCTCAAACGAGACTGTATCGTTAGTTACAGGTGATTCCACAAGTTTACCTGTGAAATTATGGGATTGGTTCTGGTGGCGTGCGATTAGAAATGAATTTCAAGATACGAGAGTCCTTCTTTTAACAATAAGTAACAATAGTTTATTCAAGAAAAGGTTTTTGACACTAGGTCGAAATAGAACATATAATACGACACGGAGTCGTGCGAACTTTGACGATAAGATAATTACGTAATGACGTATAAGTCGTTAATAAAGGATATTCCTTTGATTTTGGTTTCGACGCTAGATCGGAAATAAAGAATAACGTTTAATTTCGGTCTCTACGCTAAGCTGGTAATTAAGTATAGTATAATTGTCGCGTTAATTAATATTAATGATATAGTATAATGGTACGATACTAAATCGTAAACTGAACATAAAGTCTCGACGCTAAGTCGATATAACGATTTGATACAATGATGACCCTTGGTCGATTTGGAATGTTAAGTTGAGATTTTGAGAGGGTTCCTTCTCTCGGATTTGTTGTAGCTTCCAGTTGCCTATCAGCTGGCCCACGCTTTCTATGGTGGAAGCCGAGGGGCTAGTTAAAGCGACCTCGGATGGTAGCCAGGTAGCCGGTTAAGGCGTCCCCAGATGGAAGTAGAATTGGATGATGATTCCCTCTCCTGGACTAGTAGCTTCTGGTGCCTATAAGCTGGCCCACGCTTTTAAGGAGGGAAGTTGAGGGGCTAGTTAAAGCGACCTCTGGATGGAAGTTGAGGGGCTAGTTAAAGCGACCTCTGGATGGAAGTTGAGGGGCTAGTTAAAGCGACCTCTGGATGGAAGTTGAAGGGCTAGTTAAAGCGACCTCTGGATGGAAGTTGAGGGGCTAGCTAAAGCGACCTCGGATAGATGTTGAGGGGCTAGTGAAAGCGACCTCGAAGGAAGTTGAGGGGCTAGCTAAAGCGACCTCGTGTGGAAGTTGAGGGGCTAGTTAAAGCGACCTCGGATAGATGTTGAATGTAGGCGGTTGAGGGGCTAGTTAAAGCGACCTCGGATAGATGTTGAATGTAGGCGGTTGAGGGGCTAGTTAAAGCGACCTCGGATAGATGTTGAATGTAGGCGGTTGAGGGGCTAGTTAAAGCGACCTCGGATAGATGTTGAGGGGCTAGTGAAAGCGACCTCGAAGGAAGTTGAGAAGCTAGCTAAAGCGACCTCGTGTGGAAGTTGAGGGGCTAGCTAAAGCGACCTTGGAATGGGTGTTGAAGGGCTAGTTAAAGCGACCTCGGGTAAATGTTGAGGGGCTAGCTAAAGCGACCGCGGATAGATATTGAATGTAGGAAGTCAGGACGTTGAATTTAAAGTATACTTGGTTTGAGAGACTTCTAAAAGCGGCTTGCTTTTGGTTCGGTGGCAGAACCCAGTCTGACTCTCTGCTGCTGGCAGGCTCGTATTTATACAGTTTGGCGATACCTTGCTTTAGCCAATCACTAGTCGTCTGGTCTAGTGCGCCAATTAGAAATAGCATCCGGTTCCCGCCGGTTCGCGCACTGCACTCGGTTTATTCGGCGTCCGGTTGATCGCGCGGTCTGCGCACGCGCGCTTGAGTCGTTCTCGGCACTGAGTTCGCAGTTGAATAGGCGATTATGCGCATGCGTTGCGAATGTCATTAATACTAATATTACAACTTAGAGATAATAGAATGAAAATAACCATTTATATAGAGAATAGAAGGAAAAATCTACGGCGGTTGGTAGCGGTACGTTACAGTATTGACAACATGGCATTAAAACTTGAAATTTCATGTCAGATTTTGTATTCTCCAAATGATCGTAAAATTGACACGATACCACAGAATTAATATGCAAATGAGTAGATTAAATGTTTAACTCTAAAGTTTTCACATATTTTAACCATGATTGGAGCGATTGAATACTTCCTGAAAAAGGTTTTCAAATTGTCGTTTTCTTACTCTGCAGATTAAGTCGAAAATGTCAAAATGACGAATCGTCCACAAATGTCATTACTTACAATTAGTTAACAGGTCATTCGCCCATATTATTTGCGGTGTTACAAAATTAGATAAGTAGGTTTTTAACCCTCATCCGCCCCTCGTGTCAATTTGACACAGTTTTCCCATAATAATTTATACTGTTCTATTATTTGTGATTCTTGTAAACAAGCAGCGTGTCCTGCACATCGTTTTATTTTATGCAAAAGTTGTGAAAAATCTAAGATGTAAATGATAGCGCATCAATTTGAATAAAATAAAAATGCACTAAAAAGTAAAAAATAATTCTGTCCCTTATTTAAACTACGACTATCAATGTTTTTAAGTCGGCGCCAGATTTACACAGTGCAAATGACGAGGCGCCGACATAAAAAAATTGATAGTCGTAGATTAAATAAGGTAAAAAAATATTCTTTATTTTTTAGTGCATTTTTATGTTTTAGAAGTAGGTTTTAATTTTTTTTAAATTGTTTTATTTGTTACTTTATGGTTATTTAAGTTACATAACTACATTTATTTAAGAAAATATGAGTTGGCCTACAAAAAGAGCTGCTCGTAAAAAAAATAACCGTTTGCTGGAAATGGAAGATTCCAAAAATAAGGGACTTGAAAAAGTGAGAATAAGGATTTCTCAAATTCATTATATGGGGTCACCAACTCAAATTAGCCAGTACCGGTAAAGCATTGATGCTGTGTAGAATGGGACCACCGAGGCATCACCGTCCTTTGAATAAAACAAAGATCATCAAAATTGGTGCACATGCTGAGGAGTTATGTGGAGACAAACATAAAAATAATAAAAAAAAATACATACCGGGCGAATCTATAACCTCCTCCTTTTTGAAGTCGGTTAAAAATATCGAAAAATAACCGTTTACCTCGTAATTTCATCGATCTTATACCACTGTGTCAATTTGACACCGAGTGACAGATTCAGTTCGTGAAATAAGGAACGGATGGGGGTTAAATATTTCAGTTCGTCTGCTAAAGACAAATTGCATAACGCCCAGGATTAATTCTGGTTAGACATTCACCCTGACAATACTTTCTCACAGATAGTGAATACGTTAAACGGTTATCATAGTCTTCCAGCTGCTTTTGGTTTCTCGCTTTCAGCCAAATATTTAGTACCTACAAAATCTAAAATTAAGCAAAGTGTTTAAGCGAAAAAGGTCGGCCATGCTGACGCTCCGGCCAAACTCGTGACGAACTGCAAACCGTGGAAGAGGTCGCGCCGCGCTCTACTTTTTTGTGTCTTGAACGACTTTAGGGGAGCGCAGCGCAACCGTTACACCGGAGTCGTGCGAGCAGCTTCGCCTGCGATACACGCGACACACGACAGCGCTTTTTCTCTCGCCCATTGCGAACTTTTGGACCAAGCCTTCGTCCTTGCGATCCTTGGCGGCATTTGTCACATGCGCCCTCGCGCCAAAGTATTTGTAGGACGTGTATTTCGTCGCGTGAACTTCGCCGTCCAAGTACTGTGTCGAGTTTGCGTATCATTGTATTCCAGGGTCTGCTCGCGCTGTTTGACTGATTGTGCAACGACGCCCTCGCGACAGAAAAATATACAAATCGTGAAGATCTGGGCTGTCTTTACTGACTCGACGTTTTAGGCAGTCATTTTTGTCGGATATGAAGCATTTCTTCTTCAAATCATTACAAAGAAATAAATTGAAGCTGGGACTTGTTCTTTGACGCAATGTTTATTAACTTTTTTAAAAAGCCTCGGTAATGATCCATTTGCAGTGTCATCTATAGTACATATTTTTGGCGACACGAACGTGTTTTTTTTTAAACTTATGATGGGAATAAACGCTATTTAAAAAAGACAAGTCCTAGATTTATTTCTTTGTAATTAATTGAAAAAGAAATGCTTGATTTTCGGCAAAAACGACAGCCTAGTACCCTTGACGCAAAAGTATATTCCGTTAACTTTTTAACGAATTATAACGTTTTGGACCTTCATTAAAAAGGAAACTACCTGTATCTGGATTCAGCAAACGCTAGTGTAGAGTATATTTTTCATGCTTTCTGGAATAATTAATCTCGTTCCTTTTGGGAGAAAAATTGGGAGAAAAAACTCTACTGAATAACATGAACGGAAAAAATGAACGTGACGCAGTTGCTCCCTGTTTGGGTTTTTTTTTAAAAGGTGTTCCGCCTCCTCCACTTTTAATTGCAGCCTATGCCATTATAAGCATGCCTTTTGCTGCATTCCCCTCATCGAAACGTAAATGGTAACCAAACCAACCAAGAGACATTCTTACTAAAAATACACGAGGACTTCGCCTGCACTGGGCAACTGAATTTTGTAACCCTCTCTCATCCCTTGCGAACTACTTCGACAAAACTTTTTCTTCAATTACTAATTAGCACTTCCCTCAGTTTTCTTGAAAACTCCCCCCATAGGAAAATAGCCCACACATATTTATGTCCGGAAAATTGCTATTAGCGCTCAATGCAAAGGTCTCTCTCTGAACCAGAGGGGGTGATTCTACGTGACAAAATAAGACGAAAATCAAGAGTAACGAAATTTCGGTGGAGGCTTTGTCTATTAATTATTAATGTTTGAAAATTCGGGGCAGGAACGCTCGAAGAACGCAAACAAAAAATGTATTAAATAATATTAAGCAGATATATTTTTATACAAATAAATATTTCAATACGAATAAATATTTTATTTAAAATACTGGGCGCTGCGCCCTGAATTGGTGTCGCTAAACTGAATAAATATGTATAAATTCCATTAATCTTTTTCTTTAATCTTGTGTGTGCGTTCGTGATGTATTTTAGATTGTAAGTGAGTTATTGTAAATTATTAATACTAAGACAATTAACATTTTTTCGGTTCGCAGCGCCAAGTATTTTGAATAAAATATTTATTCGTATTGAAATATTTATTTGTATAAAAATATATCTGCTTAATATTATTTAATACAATTTTTGTTCGTATAAATAGCCATTGTTATAATTGGCGCAATTTTTGTATATCATTAGTTTTGTAAAGCAAAATATAGCACGTAATAAATTTACGAGAGTTTTTTTTGTTCGTCTTCGGGCGCGTATACTTGGCGTACATTTTTGTACCTTTTTTTAAAAAAGGTAATTTTGTGGGGATTTCACACATTTTGTAGTGTTTATTGATGACTGGATAATTTTTTCACCCCCTCGGGGTTATTTTTTTTTAAATATATTGTATTGTCATCCAAACTACGCACGCCTGCAAAGCTGCAAGACAATTGGATTGGTGGAATTGGTTTAAATTTGAGTTTTCAGATATCACCCAAACATACAAGAAGCAAACAGAGGATCGAATATTCAAGCTGAATGAAATCGTTTAATTAATATAATACTATGTCACAATAAATTTTTTCTCTGACGTAGATCACACTGCATCATCTTCTGCTTTGATTATCTGTAAATATATAAAAGCCACATTTTTTGGTTACAGCATAACATGTAACTTATAGAAAAAGAGTGGCCTTTTGCTATAGTAAGTGTAGAGACTACATAATGTGTCCGAAGGAGGTGAGAACGTATGGCGGAAAATCTTGTCGGCGGAAATTTAAATGGTAATGGTAATTTAGCGGAAATTAACGAAGAGATCCAATATATTTTTAACGCACAATGGCTATAATAAAATTAATTTATTATGTTTATTGGTGTATTGAAATAAATATATTGTTAATGGGAAACTAATAAAATTAATGAATAGCGTGGGAACTACTGTTGATTTTAAAGTATTACGAATATCTTTTACAGGAGATTGAAAAGTATCAGTGGAGATATGTTTTCAGCGTATTTTCTTCACTAATGTGATTTGCTCTACATTGCAAGCAGTCCGCCATAATTTTCTTAATAATTCTTAATGCTATTTCTTTTGACAAATTTTTGTCGATTTTACCTTATTGGACAAATTTCTAGAAACTTGTGCGAAAGAAGATGCTTCTCTGCCTATCTAACCTTCACCGGAAAAGCTCCAAGCCTGTGCATCCCCTTCATTTATATCAAAGCCTGTACGTTCCCTTCATTTCTCTAAGCTTTATATAGAAACTCTAAATTAAAAATGGCTTACTGGTATAAAAATATCTGGCAATTTAAATGCAATTTGTTACAATATATTATTATTTTGTACATGCATGGTATAAATTTCTTGAAACTTGTGCGAAAGAAGATATTTCTCTGTCGAACCTTCTCCGGACAACTTCCAAGTCTGTGCGTCCCCTTCGTTTCTATAAGCTCTACATAAAAAACGTATTAAAAATATTTGGTGACTTAGCTTGTTAATTGAGACAATAATACCGTGTCCTATATGGTGTAAAAACTCGTGACATTTGAAAATGTTGACAACTTACTTTATTTGACACTTGGCAGGTTATGATCGACTGACACTAGCTAGGTTACGTTGACTAGCGACCTGAACGTAGCTGCTTTTTGTCTTTTTCGTGCTGCGTGAATTGGCGGTACATTTCCTCACCCTTTCATGTTCCCCTCTTGCCTAAACTTGACGATGACAATTCTTAATCTTCAGAACATAAAATTCGGCAAATTGCCACTTTGCATTGAAATATCTCAGCTCATAAGGCACGTAGGAACAAAACGAAGACACTTTTCTTATGTAAAGCAAACCCAAGCTATCCATTAAGACCATTCAAAATCTAATCGACTCATCCATTATTGAGATTCGATAATCGATGGGTTCTTGGTAGCGGTTCGTGGCGTAATATAGACACTGCGCTGTGTCTCGCGCTGTGCATGTACTTGGTGCGAGACACTAACGTGTCTCTTGATTCGACGAATTCGATGAGAATTGACTCGACAATTTTTATATTCGTCGGACGTTTCAACTTTAGCGTCGAATCAAGTTTCCAACTTTTACTTTCACTTTATTTGACGTCGAATGAGGTTGAGGTTGAGGTTGAGGTTGAGGTTGAGGTTGAGGTTGAGGTTGAGGTTGAGGTTGAGGTTGAGGTTGAGGTTGAGGTTGAGGTTGAGGTTGAGGTTGAGGTTGAGGTTGAGGTTGAGGTTGAGGTTGAGGTTGAGGTTGAGGTTGAGGTTGAGGTTGAGGTTGAGGTTGAGGTTGAGGTTGAGGTTGAGGTTGAGGTTGAGGTTGAGGTTGAGGTTGAGGTTGAGGTTGAGGTTGAGGTTGAGGTTGAGGTTGAGGTTGAGGTTGAGGTTGAGGTTGAGGTTGAGGTTGAGGTTGAGGTTGAGGTTGAGGTTGAGGTTGAGGTTGAGGTTGAGGTTGAGGTTGAGGTTGAGGTTGAGGTTGAGGTTGAGGTTGAGGTTGAGGTTGAGGTTGAGGTTGAGGTTGAGGTTGAGGTTGAGGTTGAAGTTAAAGTTGATGCTGAGGTTGAGGTTGAGGTTGAGGTTGAGGTTGAAGTGGAAGTGGAAGTGGAAGTGGAAGTGGAAGTGGAAGTGGAAGTGGAAGTGGAAGTGGAAGTGGAAAACTTTATTCGACGCTGAAGTTAAAACCTTCGACGCTGAAGTTGAAACCCTCGACGAATAAATAAATTACCTTTATTCGTCGAAAAAGTTTTGTCCATCTCTGCCTCACAGAAGTAGTGATAAATAAATCATCTATCCTACAAAGTCATGCGGGGCTGTAAATTTTCAAATCATTTATGGTATTTATGTCCTAACGCTGTTACGCTTGCATTGTTTTACCTCAAATTATTAGTAGAGTCCAAGGAGAAAAGGTTAAAGCTCTTAATTAGAGAGAGAGATCAACAGATGAAAGCGCAAAGGCTGGCATGCTAGTAATTACACAAATGTATACAATTTCTGTATTGTCTGCAAAGAGCACTGAAATATTTGCTACTGCGGAAACAATGGCATTCTGTGTGAGGTTTGATACATATATTATGTACATACATAACCAATTTTTTACGACGGATGCAACTTCAATAAATGATAACAAATTGTAAGAAAAATCAAAAGTAATTAATGAGCAGTCAAATTAATAGAAGATTATACTAAATTATTAAAAACAATGAGAACCCAAACAATTCTTATTACAAATTGTGAAAAATGATCCTAGTCGCTTTGTTCACGGTAAGAAGGATACATTCTTGCAAACACTGCAAAATAATGAATGAAGAACAGTTGCGTTAAACATGTAATGAATTTTGTATTAGCTAGTATGTTGGCTCTAAATATACCAGTGTATTTAAACCACCCGAGGAATTTTATTCTACTCCATTCAAACCGAACGGGGTTAAATAGCCTCCAAAGTAGTAGCTGCAAGGATTATTGTAATTAAACGCGATTTTCGGCAATAAGGGTACTGGAGCTTGCACTGAACACCGAGAAATACAAGAAAAATAGAATGGCTAGATAGCAGAATGACTTTGCTAAAGGACTTTCAGTAGTGGCGGAGCCACTCTTATGGGATTTTACGTACCTACACGTTAAACCGCAGAGCTCCTGGGGCACGTTTTCTCCTTATCCAATCCAGCCCACCTTTTACACACACTATTTTTTTTATGGATTGCAACCATTCTGAGGATTGCAGCTAAAAAAGAATTGGGTATAAAAAAAATATATAGTTTCGTTTAAAAAACTGGTGGCAACCTTGAAATCTTTGAAACGTCCCTACTTCCGAAATAGACACATACAACATGTGATGAGCCATTCGAAACCATTTAATTCTACTCAATGAAAATTTGTCACCCGAAATGCACCCATTTTGACAGATATCTTTCAATTTATTTCCCAAACCAAGTGTCTATGAGAGAATCTGACCGCTCCACGCGATGCAGCAGACATTTTTCCTTCGGTAAGCAGCAACAGAAGTGGTAAGTCACGTTTTGTTCTCCATACAGAAACGAAATATTTGGCAAAACGTGCGGCGCCGACAGTGGTAGTCACGCGCATTAAGCGATTGTTCTACGCTGAGCAGCAGTGGGTCGCGCGCCGCCGCGCCGTTGACTACCACTGTCGACGGCGCACGTTTTGCCAAACTATTTCGATTCTGTATTGAAAACAAACCGTGACTTACCACTTCTTGTGATGATTCCCGAAGGAAAAATGCCTGCTGCATCGCGTGGACTAGTCAGATTTTCTCCCAGACCCTCAGTTTTGGAAATAAATTGAAAGATAACTGGAAAAATGGATGCATTTCGGGTGTCCTTTTTCCTTTGATCGTTGTTTAAACATATTTCAATTTTCATAATGCAATAATAACTTATATCGTTGTATGCGGGAATAACTATTACTCTTTCGTCACAAAACATGTTCAAAGTGGAAAAGTTGCAGTTTTTTTTTTCAAAATCGAGTTTCTCAAAAACTGAGAGTGATGGCGACAAACGGTTTGCGGATTCGTTTTCAGCACACGAAAACCTATAAGAAACGGCTATTGAATGTTACAAGTCACAAAAACAGTCCAATTTTGTCGAACTGTGTAATTTGTTATAAAAGCATTTTATTTTGGAATGTATTTTTACTGGAACTATTTGTTCCACAATTGCATTTCTTATCAAATTCCAAGCTAGTGTCTTTTTCTTGTTCTGGAACATATGTTCTGTATATATTGTATACAGCTTTTCAAAACGATCCATGTAAGTATTTCTGTATAAGTACGACAAATCTGTCTCGCTGAATGCAATATGCGTCGGACATTTAACCGACAGTATTTATAAAATCGCCCACAACAATGACAGCAGCTTCGTGACGATTTATTTTCCTTTTTGCGACATATTAAAATAATAATACCACTAGTGTTCAGCCATGTAATAAAATATACACAGTATGTGTCATCCATCGCGGATTCACACGGTTGCAAAAGCACCGCGACATTCAGGCTTTTTGGAGTGACCAAAATTGGATTTTAGTCGGCTCGATTCACAGCGAGATACGACGCACTGCATACACTGCTTCTCACTGGGTATGACAGGGTTCTTTTGCACCAGCCATAATTTCACATCGACGCAATGCGTGCTATAATAACCACCTGCACTTGATCCACTAATAATGCGAACCACTTCATTGAATATTTTTATTGAGATTTAACGTCGCAATTGCTGCAAGTGAATATAAAATGATTATATAATTCTTTTGACGAGACTATGTACAGATTTTTACAGAAAATTATGTTTAATGATTAAACAATTTAATTGTTTATTAAATTACAAATTCTTAATAAAAATTATAAATTAATCACGTCTTCCAAGTCTCTTTTTTTATTATTTTACGTCACCAAACAAAACATACTATTTCCCACGCCAGCTCTCACTCATTCAAATTAAGAAATTAAGATTTAACAAATTATAATGTTTATAAAATATTTACAATATTCCTACATATGTATCACCCTGAACAGAAACTGATTGTGAGCCCAAATACGACCTTATTCGAACTGTTGTTAATTATACGTAAGCAGAATCATATTCGAATTCTGTAAAATTGTTTGCAAATAATGTATAATTAAAAGTACTGCGAGTGTTGTCAAGTTTAGAGTCATTTTCACCAGGAAAGCTTCAGAAATCCATTGGTACCAAATACTCGCACGCAGATCTACTAGGTATCATGAAAATAATAATTTTTATAAATAAACGAAACAAAGTCTCAGACAATACTTCCAATATTTCATAGAAAAATTAATGTGGAAACACGCTAAAGCCAGACAACGGGTGGAAATCTCTCAGCTTGAAAATACGCGGACACCACTCAAAGACGTAAGTAAGCTTCATTTGGCTGACCCACTTTTTATTTCATTGTTCGTCAGCTTCCCTATCAACGTAATGCTGTGAAATGTGCCAACAAGGAGGTAGTTCATACATTTGAAAGTTTACAAAAGTGTTACCAGTAGAGGTGAACATTGTTCTCGGATTATAAAACTGGTGTGGAGATTTTAACAATAGTCATTATCGAAAAAAGCAAAAATTTCAAGCAGATCGCGATTATGATTGTCAACCCTTCTGATAATGTACGATGAATTATGCCCCATTCTGTATATTGGAGGATTATTACGACACCAAAAAACAGTATAAAGTGAAAAATATACACAACAATACACTATATTGTACAATATATAATATATTGTAGGAAAATTATAAATATTTTGAAAATGTCATAATTCGTTAAATTGTAAATTATTAATTTGAGTGACTGCGAATTGGCATCTGTGATAGTGTATTTTATTTGGCAACCGTGCGACATAAAATAATAAAAATAGAAGAGCTGAAAGAGTAACAAAGTGCTGTAAATACACGAAGATATGATTAATTTACTATTCTTATTAAGCATTTGCAATTTCTTAAAATGATGAACTGTTTAATCATTAAATGTAATTTCCTGTAAAAACCTATAATATGGCATTTTTTAAATTTTGCCTTGGTATTCTAAGATAAAAAGTGTAACGAGAATGCAGAGCAATATTACAATCATTGTAAAGGAGCCCTAAATTTATGAAGTTATCAAGTGTAACTTTTCACATGTTATAAATTAGAATTTTCATTTAGAATCCTGTGACATGAAGACATTTTATTACATAGCAATTGTGAATGTATAATTTACGAACAGAGACGGATTCGGGAGCCTTTCTTATAGGCGGTGAAATGTGTAAAAGTACGTAAGTACATTTTTGAACCTTCTTTTACAAGATTTAAAATTTGCTTGTAATTTATATTTTAATATTTCTATCTGATACTATAGTCTAAATAATTAAATTCACATTAATTATTTATCCATAATAATACACAATGTCATAATATTTGTATATTTTATTACTCCTTCGATCACCCCTATCGCCCCCTCTGGATCCGCACCTGTTTACGAAACGATTACCAAAAAATCCTCAAGGTGAGTCAGTCGAATAATTGGTCATACACAAAAATTTGGCCTCTTGCTCTAATTGTAAACCAAATATCATAAACGGTCCATTCAAGTGCAACGTCTAACGCCCTCTCTCCTTCATACTACCCAGCCTTACTTCAGTATTTCTAATTGCGTCTGTAGTTGATACTCAACTGTAACATTCCGGTTAGTGTCATTAAGTAGCCACTGAAAGACAAGATATTAATTACTATACCGAAAACAAAGTGATATTACGTAACAAAATGGTGAATCTCCACTTTAAAGTTTCATATGCATTAAAAACTGGCGTAGAAAGTGAATGTCGAATAATTAGAAGACGATGTGTACAACGATATTAGATGCTTAACTTGGACATATAGGAATAGAAGTCCTGGCGAAGTTTATTTATAAAGCGGAAGTTTGGGACAACGGTGGCCACGTTAAGCTCTTTAGCCGGATAAACTTTCCAGACTCCTGCATCGCCATCGATTGTGGCCGAGAGCCAAGACCTCCTTATCCTACATAATATTTTACGAGCGTGGACTTTGTTTTGCACCCGGAAGGTCCAAAAGGAAGGGTGCAGAAATGGTTCCGCCGCAAGTGAACAGGCAAAGGAGAATGAAACGCAGATTTTTTATCTATAGATAGTCCTCTCCACTTTCAACAGAAGGTAAAACGATTCGATGTAGATGACAGTGGGTACCTTTGTTTTTATACCTCCGTATTTCTACTCAAAGATGATTCCAACCTATATTTATAAATAAAATTTACAAATTAGATAACGTTAGAAGTTTTTTAAATATTTAAATATTCTAAATTATCAAGACTATTCCAAATATGCTGCAGTTTCTCTGCTAAAGACTTTCCTTTACTTCAATTGTTCACTTTTTACAGGTACCTACGCGAATATAACGAAAAATCTTCTTTTTTTTTTTGCAAATTGATAAGGCTAACGAGGGAAGTTCGGTTACCCGAAAATTTCGATTTTTTTTAACTCTGCAGGCTTGTTGAGGACCACAGTAGAAGTAATGAGCGATTTTTCGTTTGTGCCCATTTTCGGTTTTATGGGGTGAAAACACGCCTTAAAGCTTAACATGTGATATCTTACTTTCCTGTATATCTTCAAAACTATAATAGATATAAAAAAATTATTACAATGCAAACTTAACGGCTTTTTATGCTCTATAAAACTATGTAATCGAATTGTTTCAACTTTGTAATGAAGCAAGATTTTTTATTTAAACTAGAAATTTTAAACAATTCGATTGCACAGTTTTGTACAGCATAAAAATCCATATTAAATTTTCGAATAAAACAGCGCACGTATTGTTCCACAGATGACCACAGACATTCACTGGGACATATGTGTCCCAAGAGGGCCGAAAGGTTTAATACGGTTAGAATAACTATCAACTGTGTCAATTAACTAATGTGCGGTGCCGTTCAACATATATGTATATAGTAGGCAAGTTTCACTGAAGTTTCTGAACTTGTGGGTACATGAAAAAAAGATCATCTTATGGCACTTTGCACTAGGGCTGGGACTATTTGTCGAATTTTTCGGTATTCGAATATTCGAATACTTCAGTTGCTCAATTATTTGGCGGATATAATTCGAATATCCAAGTATTCGAATACTATTCGAATATTTAAGTATTCGAATATTTAAGTACTCGAATATTTAAGTATTCGAATATTTAAATACTCGAATATTTAAGTATTCGAATATTTAAGTACTCGAATATTTAAGTATTCGAATATTTAAGTACTCGAATATTTAAGTATTCGAATATTTAAGTACTCGAATATTTAAGTATTCGAATATTTAAGTACTCGAATATTTAAGTATTCGAATATTTAAGTACTCGAATATTTAAGTATTCGAATATTTAAGTATTCGAATACATCAGTATTCGAATACCGATGTATTCGAATAGTATGGTGCGAATTATAAATCAAGTTCTTTAGGTTCATTTGCCTATTCGAATAATAACATTCGAATAGTATTCGAATAATAACATTCGAATACTCAAATATTCGAAGTTTATTCGTAGCATTCGAATACTTGTAAAATATTCGAAGTTTATTCGTAGCATTCGAATACTTGTAAAATATTCGAATATTAAATTATTCGAATAGTCCCAGCCCTACTTTTGACTTGCTCGATACAAATCTTTGACCCATGTATCTGCAGGCTTCCTCTCTAATTATTTTGAAGACGGTTCATTATTTGAAGAAGACAATTTCGATAAAACGTAACGCCCACACCAGTGTAATCATTTTTGTAATTTCAGATTTGCATTCGCTTTCTATAACTGTCCATTCCCACTTAGGATAAATGATTGTACTTCCTGATTCCACAAGACGAACTGTAAAATGTCCCGCACGAATTTATCTGTTCCAAGTAGTACTCAGAATGGCCATTTTCCACCATTCTCCTTTGTAGTGGCTGTTAGTGACCTCTGGACGTTTAGCAACCGTTCAAACAATAAAGTGTTTGTAGGCGTTGAGTTCCCCTTAGTCCCGAGGGCGCTTTACGAGGTGGTGCTGGTGTGAGCGCCGCGAATTTTACTACCACAGGAAGTCTCATTGACCAACCTCTAATAGGGAGAAGCGTCCAGAAGTGTCGCGGCTGCAAGTAAACGGAATTATTGCCACGCGTTCTGGCATGTAAACCGGGCCTCTCTGCCAGTGGTAGGAATTACACAATGCCAGCAGGTAAGAGAACGCAATGATGTATTCGCTTATAAATACCATAACCGTTAGAAAATAACATTTTATATTATTCGATCTCCTATCCCTTTCGTCGCGTAGCGAGTTTAGTGAAATAAGTTTGCTAAACAACTTCGTGGGGGCAGATTCGTTAATTAAACATTTGTATGGAACTACAGGTTTGAATTAACTATGTGGCGAACAGTTTAATGCCGCTTAAAATGTATGAACGGAAACTATTGGATGGTATAGTTAATGGCAATTGCATTTAGAAAGTTGAAGTCACTTGGTGTTTGGAAATTGGATTGTTAGTATGTAGTACGCGTAGTAACACTTTATTGTTTTTGGGGCGAGGAAATTGTGGAAGGGTTTTTAATAAAACTGAAGTTCAATAATTTAGAATTTCGACCGTAGAGAATTTTTAAAAACTTAAAAGTAAATGTTATCGGCGCACAGGTTCGGTCTATTTTTAACCGGTTAACTGGCACGGTCCTTTTCACTATTCGGGCCCAAACTGGTACCATCGAATAATTAAGTGAATCACACAAAATTTGGTATACAGGGGTTTTTTGAGTCGCTGAACCGATTCCGGGGGTAATTTTTTTCATCTGACACCCCCAACCCCTAAAAAAATAGAATTTAGGGGTGAGTTTGTCAATTCTTTACTAAACCTTTTTTTATTTGTGAAGTTTTCTTGTCTATAATTCGATTGCAGCAGTTACTTTTTTCAATGCCACCCCCAACCCCTGAAAAATAAGGGTTTAGGGGTTTCATTTTTTAGTTTTTTTATTTTCTACGAAAAAGTTTCGAATAATTTTATACCTGAATTCTTCATCCATAAATTCCACCGCAAGTGCTTTTTTTTATCCGCGATCCCAAAAACCCTTATATACAATTTTTCTATATCCCGATAGTATTTCAATATTTGGCGGCCATTTTGGTTCGCCATTTTGAGTCTGCCATATTGAATTTTACAATTCCAATGCCAAATTCAGATTCAGCGACCCCAAAAACCCCTATATGTATACAATTTTTCTATATCCCGGTAGTATTTTAATATTTGGCGGCCATTTTGGTTCGCCATTTTGAGTCTGCTATATTGAAATTTAAAATTCTAATGCTAAATTCAGATTCAGCGACCCCAAAAACCCCTATATACAATTTTTCTATATCCCGATAGTATTTTAATATTTGTCAGCCAATTTGGTTCGGCCATTTTGAGTCTGCCATATTGAATTTTACAATTCCGATGCGAAATTCAGATTCAGCGACCCCAAAAACCATTACATACCAAGTTTCATTCAAATCGATTGAAAAACAAAAAAGTTATTCCATTTGATCATATATGATACATTGCCAGAATTGGCCAGATTTTTGTTTGATCATATATGATACATTGCCAGTTAACCGGTTAAGAGATTAAATAAAAGCTGTTGGGCACAACATTTACTTTTAAGTTTTTAAAAACTGCAGTTCCTTGGGTGTATTGTAGCTATTTAGATAGTTTGAAGAAGGCATTTAACCATATATTATTTCATTTTCTCCATTTAAGTTTCAATTCTTTTGACAACACCTATTTCTGAAAAGTGTGGCGATACCTCCGTACTTGCCGCAAGAGGGCATTTCCATCGATCACACTTTCTCGCAAGTTCTTTCTTAACTAAAGGTTCCTATATACAAGTTGTCCGAAAATTCAGGAACTTCCCGGAACCTGCAATATCCTGATGCAAACCAACATCGAAAAGTCCTTAAGGGGGGTCACTCAAGTGAAAATGAACTACCAGTTATTTTACAGATAAAAATTTGAAAATATGTATTTCCATATTATTTTTTACGCTGAATTGAATTATGTAAGAATTAATACAGTGACATTTTTTTCAAAAATTTAAAAAAAAAATGTCGAAAAAATTATTCGATTTTAAAATCCATTCCCTTATCTCTGTAGTATTGTATACAAAGACTGCAGAAAAAATTTTCAGCTCCAAAACTTCATTTTTGTCCGAATTATAAAGTTTTTATGTTTTGGGGTAGTAACTAAAACGCTCCTGCTCCGTACGTTGGACCTTCCTCTTCTTGCAATGCCTGTTCTCTTCGTGATTGTGCAGTTCGTATCATTTTTCTTGCACGTTTGTATCTTTCTGAGGCTTTCTGTTTATACCTGCGTACTCGTACTTTGTGACGGTTTTGAACAATTTTCAATGATTGTTCGCTCATTTGCATATGGTTGTCCTTGAATGCATGTAATATTGTTTTCGTCCATCCTTCATTATATTCAGTGACTGCTTCCGCGACTGCAGCTTCAATAAGATATTTTGAAGGAAAAATATCCTTTGGGCACTTACGCCATATCATTCTATGCAAACTTTCATTAGAATTTTGCGTAAGGCATTGTGCGCAACGACGGAGCAGTTTTTCATCGCTTAGTCTATTATAAATTGGTAATATTTTACCCAGAAATTGTTCTTTGATAGGTGTTCCTATTTTCTTAGCATGAGAACCAGGTTTTCTTCCTTTCGCAATTGCTGACTGGTAGAAACACCATGATTCTTTACCCGGTGGGCATTTATCATGTTGTGGTTTCGTATCAGTTGAAATTGCGAATTTTCTAATTTTAAATTCTTTCAGGGTACCCTGCCCTTTACCCCCTAAAGTAATGCCTTTCGTACGCTCCTGTTTTACTAAATCGGTCAAAGCTCTCCATAATCTTTTGCCAACGTGGTTCACACATTCTTCTTTTTCGATTTGTACGCCTTCCCCGTATATTTGTAGAGTATTTAGATACTGCTCGGTTTTGCAATCACCGTCAGAAATAAAGGTTTTCAGTCGGACACCATATTCTTCTGATCTTTGCCATATTTGCGCTGCTGCGAACATTTCCATTGCATAGGACGAAGCGGTATGATTTTTTTGACAAAAGTCTTTGTGCCCTTCCATCCATATCGAAAATTCCGGAGAATTTTCGTCTAAATCGCGTACTGCATATGTACAACTTTTACAATACTTTGACAGTACCGCATAATCCAGCACATAACCGGTTAGCACATCAATTATGCAACCCACTCCATATTTTGATGTGTGGCCATGAGTTAGCCAAGATCCATCGTAACTTACTGATATTTCAGTAGGAGTACTAGGATCACTAGTATGCAAATCTTGATACTGTTTCTTTACTTCGTGCCTTATTTTTTGCAAATTTTCTGCACATGTTTTGATGGATGAACATCTCAAATTTGCAGAATATTTTGTATACAATGACTGTGAAATACACTTTATGTCCATAATGGCACTAAATTCTTCTAAAGCAGAGTATCCTTTACCAATACTTGAAAATGCTTTACATATACGTACATTGATATCGTAGACTGAAGCAGTCATATTTTCATTATGAATTTCATGAGAACTAATCGTAGAACTCTTTACAGACTCCAAACCACTTTTCTCGCAGTATTTGCATTTCAAAACAATTTCGTGAACTAGTCCATGCGCTTTCTCACCCAATTGTATTTCTAAAGAAGCCTGGTCACATTCAATACATTTCATATGTGAACAAAGATTGTTCAGACTAGAAATAGCAATAATTGCATATTGAATCTGTTTCGAAGCACAAGGATATGCAGTCATTGCACTTTTTGATAATGCTTGCAATCTTGTATTCCCGTTTGAATTATGAGGAACGAAACTAGCAACACCAAAACAAGGATCATGTGTATTACTAGAATTTTGTGGACTAAGATTATTGTTGTCATCCTCCACAGTATTTTGTTTGACCCGAAACTTTTGCCATCGTTTCTTCTGTTTCTGACGGTAGTATTGCCTGTTTTTCTTCGGTCTAGTCATTTTGAAGAATTGATAAATTTCTAAACTTGTCACGTAGCGTCACGAAGCAAGCGGGCGAGCGACGAGCGGCGGTGCGGCGGCAACCGACCGAGGCCGAGCCGAGCCGAGCCGAGCCGAGCCGAGCCGAGCCGAGCCGAGCCGAGCCGAGCCGAGCCGAGCCGAGCCGAGCCGAGCCGAGCCGAGCCGAGCCGAGCCGAGCCGAGCCGAGCCGAGCCGAGCCGAGCCGACTGAATTACCGGCCGAGTCTCCCCGATCGCGACTGACGTCCTAGTCTAAGAGCTGGCTACATAGGGTTCAACGTGACTCAATGCAGTCACAATTCTTATTTAAAAATGTTGGATTAGTATTGCCGAATACGAAATCGCCGGTCTGCCGCGTCAGTCCGGGGAACTAACGGCGGGGGTGGACGTCAAACAGGTAAAATTTCTAGGTCAATAACGTCATTTCTGCATTTCTGAAAATTCTGGTATGTATAGTACATGATGGTACAAAGAGCGTGTAACTATTGGCAGACAACTAGACAGGGGAGAAATGGCCGGCAGATCGAAGTAAAGCTGCAAAATATTCGGCAAAGTTAACGTCATTCTTGCAGTTCTGAAATTTCATACACTTATTGTTTACCCATTTAATGAACGATATGCAAAATGGCAGACCTCCAAGTGGGGGATACAACGTGGCAGACGTCGATGAAAAGCACGATAAGTGGCTTTCGCGCTTAAGCGACCAGCGGACAACCACGATTCATTTTGTCATTTTTATTCTTTGATCACTTAATTTTACAATGTCATTTCTTATTCTTTTTAATTTTTTTAAAATTTGTTGTAAAATTATTAGTAAAAAATTGATGTGCTAACCGGTTATGCGCTGGATTATGCGGTACTGTCAAAGTATTGTAAAAGTTGTACATATGCAGTACGCGATTTAGACGAAAATTCTCCGGAATTTTCGATATGGATGGAAGGGCACAAAGACTTTTGTCAAAAAAATCATACCGCTTCGTCCAATGCAATGGAAATGTTCGCAGCAGCGCAAATATGGCAAAGATCAGAAGAATATGGTGTCCGACTGAAAACCTTTATTTCTGACGGTGATTGCAAAACCGAGCAGTATCTAAATACTCTACAAATATACGGGGAAGGCGTACAAATCGAAAAAGAAGAATGTGTGAACCACGTTGGCAAAAGATTATGGAGAGCTTTGACCGATTTAGTAAAACAGGAGCGTACGAAAGGCATTACTTTAGGGGGTAAAGGGCAGGGTACCCTGAAAGAATTTAAAATTAGAAAATTCGCAGATTATTACAAAAAAGCTATATTACGCAATAAAAACAATATTGCAGCTATGAAAGCTGTCATATATGCGACAATATACCACGCAATTTCAACTGATACGAAACCACAACATGATAAATGCCCACCGGGTAAAGAATCATGGTGTTTCTACCAGTCAGCAATTGCGAAAGGAAGAAAACCTGGTTCTCATGCTAAGAAAATAGGAACACCTATCAAAGAACAATTTCTGGGTAAAATATTACCAATTTATAATAGACTAAGCGATGAAAAACTGCTCCGTCGTTGCGCACAATGCCTTACGCAAAATTCTAATGAAAGTTTGCATAGCATGATATGGCGTAAGTGCCCAAAGGATATTTTTCCTTCAAAATATCTTATTGAAGCTGCAGTCGCGGAACCAGTCACTGAATATAATGAAGGATGGACGAAATATTACATGCATTCAAGGACAACCATATGCAAATGAGCGAACAATCATTGAAAATTGTTCAAAACCGTCACAAAGTACGAGTACGCAGGTATAAACAGAAAGCCTCAGAAAGATACAAACGTGCAAGAAAAATGATACGAACTGCACAATCACGAAGAGAACAGGCATTGCAAGAAGAGGGAGGTCCAACGTACGGAGCAGGAGCGTTTTAGTTACTACCCCAAAACATAGAAACTTTATAATTCGGACAAAAATGAAGTTTTCGCGCTGAAATTTTTTTTGCAGTCTTTGTATACAATTCTACAGAAGTAAGGGTATGGATTTTACAATCGAATAATTTTTTCAAAATTTTATTTTTAAAATTTGAAAAAAAAATTGTCACTATATTAACTCTTACATAATTCATTTCAGCGTAAAAAATCATATGGATATGTATTTTCAAATTTTTATCTGTAAAATAACTGGTAGTTCATTTTGGTCGGTCCAACGTACGAAGCAGGAGCGTTTTAGTTACTACGCCAAAACAAAAAACTTTATAACTCGGACAAAAATGAAGTTTTCGCGCTGAAATTTTTTTTGCAGTCTTTGTATACAATTCTACAGAAATAAGGGTATGGATTTTACAATCGAATAATTTTTTCGAAATTTTATATTTATATTTTGAAAAAAAATTGTCACTATATTAACTCTTACATAATTCATTTCAGCGTAAAAAATAATATGGATATAAATATTTTCAAATTTTTATCTGTAAAATTACTGGTAGTTCATTTTCACTTGAGTGACCCCCCTTAACCGTTTTGGGATCCGAAGACTCGTTCTCGAGATATTAACAGTTGAATATTAGCGGTCGAACGTCCGGGCAGCACAGTTTAAAGCCGAGTCAGCTGTTCGCGCGGCAGGCGCGCGTAGATACAGGCCGATACATACCCAAGGCCCCTAACGCCTCGGAGCCTCACAATTTTCCGATTCTTTAAAAACATTAACTTGATATTGAAATCACCCCCATTACTCCACCTACAGTTCACCTTCGTATCAAACAACTTTTGTAAGAACATTTATTTCATACCTTCAGTTTCTTATGAAATATTCTACCGTGTTCAGTTAAAACAGACACCGTGTATAGAGTGATACAATAGCATTCATAATAAAAACTTAATTATTTCGATACTGTAATAGTATAATCTACACTGTTCATTTACCAGCTAACAATAAACATGCTTACAATACATTTGCAGGGGCCCGAATTATATTGGGTTAGCACACAGTTTTCGTGTATTTTTTAACGACATTCCAAGGAAAGTTTTATATGTAAAACGAAAACTTTAGGTATATCTAACGATATTTTAATATATTGAGTAGCTTTCGGATTCATCGAGTCAGCTTTCAAATTTTATTTGCATATGTGAATCTACAGGAAACCGCACTCACATTAGGGTTTATACCAAATCCGACTTTTGAAAAAAAAAACAGTTTCCGAATTCCACTATTCTCCAAAAACCGGTTAAACTGGTTTTCGAATTTTCACAAAAAATATAATTAAAATAGAAAATAAATCTCTGTACTTATTTTAAAAATTTTGAGTTTTTTTTTAATATTTATGGAATTTCAAAAATAGAAGAAAATAAAATATACTCTACCTATACAAAACCAAATAAATAAATAAAAATTAAAATAACTAAAATCCGTACAATTTTTGAGTTGACATTGTATACAAAACCAAATGAAAAAAAAACTAAAACAACTAAAATCCATAGAAAGTATAAATTATAAATGTTTATTGCATTTAGTATTTTACTTCTGAAAATATGAATTCATGAAGATTAGTTTTACAGTAAACTGTTACGTACTGCAATATGCTTGTGTGCGAAGCGATTTCAAGTCAAAATGTTAACGTTTTTAATTAAATAATGAATTCATTTTTACATATGAATTCTACTCTATAAAACCGGATTTTTTAAATTTAAAAACAGGTTTTTGAAAGCCTTTTAAATGAAAAACCGGCAAAGCCTTTTAACCATCCTAATACCATCATGTCACAAAGCTTCGAAGAAAAATGTCAAAAATCATATAAGAATGGCACTTATAGCACATTCTCTTTATGTCTAGTGTACGTGTTCTTTTATGAAATTAAACAAAACTGTAGTTCATCATAGAAAAACAGTGAAACATATGAGTGTGTTATTCTATAGAAGCCTGATATGTGACAACCACATTAAAGGCACGTGTAACTAACTCAAACAAGAAGTTAAGGGTCAATAGAGACTGGCTTCGTGCAAAACACTTTAAACTTCAGAGTCCACAGTATGGTTAGAAAACAGACTACGACACTATTAAGCAATCCTAAGGCCAACGTGAACATAGAAATCCAGCTTTGATGCACAGTGAGCAAAGCTAGCTATCAAACAGCGGAGTCATGGAAATCATACATATAGGTACCATTATTGGATGACAAGCTTTCTGCTAGCCCTGAGTTAGTAAAGGATCTAACCAATAAATGCAGTTCAACAGCTGCGTCCAGAACTTATTGTTAGTAATCCTACGTTCACTTTCTACCCCAGTGATTCCCAACCTGTGGGTCGTGACCCCCAAGTGGGTCGCCACGGTTTTTGGGTTTTTCTTTTAATATTATTAAGTTAGAATTTTATTTTGAAATACCTATTTTTAATTTGTCTTCTTTTTCTTATTAAATTTACCTTACCTTATATAGGGGCGGGGGGGGGGGGGGGTCGCAGGTTATATATTGGGAGATTATTAGTGTGAGTCAATCTTAAAGCTGGTTTGGAAGTGAGATTAACAGAGGAAGATGAAAATGTAATTAAATAATTTTTTTAAGTGACATCAACGGAATTTTTTAAAGGGAGAACAGTAAACTTACAATTAGCAGCAATTTGTGAGAGGCATGTAGAAAATGGGGGGAAAATAATATGTACCTATATCGTTAATTGATCATTATGTTAATATGCTTCTGTTATATGGAACCCTAAACACAAGCAGTACACCGGACAAATCGAGAGGGTACAGCATAAATTTCTGAGGCTGGCCTTGAGGGCTCTGGGTAATCCGATGCATTTTAGTGACCACGACTATAGTCCGGCCCTGCAATCAATAGGCATTGCCACTCTATTTGATCGAAGGCTCTCGTCCGATCTAATTTTTCTCTACAAAGTCATTCACGGCCATTTGGATTGTCCAGAGCTCGTGGCTGCAGTGAGGTTCCGTGCTCCGGTACGTGAATTGCGACCAAGGCCTCTTTTCGATTGTATTGAGCCTATGTACCGAAGCTACACAGCGGATCCCATAACCAGGGCCATGGTTGAAGCAAACCAAAGTCTGGCTGACACAGATATATTCTCCGTATCCCTCCATACCCTCCGACGATCTCTGAATAGTCGATCTTCCTCCATCCAATACTAGATTAAGTGCGTTTAGTTTAAGTTGCGACCTGTTCATTATACTTTAATTTGTTTTAATTCATAGTATTTCTTGTAATTTAAAAGGGTTTCCCGTAAATAATAATAATAATAATAATAATAATTATCCAAAAGTTCTTCATAAAGAATTAAAATACCTCGCATATTGTGAATAGCGTTGTCGTGTTTTCACGCTGAGGAATTTCCACCACGTGTCTCGCTTCAGCGTGCTTCCACGGCAATATATTCTGAAAAGCATCGAAAGCATTGTCCTATTGTCCTCCAATGTTTGCTCTAAAACAAAGCAAGATCGAAGATTGCTTTGCATTTCGTCGCTTCAGTACCTAATTATTGGGTTCGCCTTTAGCAAAGCCTGGATCAATCATTTATTAATGAAAATTTAAATCTCTACATTGTCTATTAGATCTTCAAGAGAATATTAGTAATGAGCTCGCTAGATTTTCCTGACGAAAATGAGTCTAAACTCGATCTCATTCATACCGTTTTTAATCATACGTAATATACAAGGTGTCCCGTAATCGTCGCTGCAAACGGAAGGATGGTGATTCTACATGAAAAAATAAATCGAAAATGTAGAATACAATTTTTTGATATCGCGCTTCGTTTTCGAGAAAATTGATTTCAAATTTTAGCCGAGTACAGTATACTCTCGCTATGGGCTCACGCTCGGGGCTGGCGGTGAGCGCTTAACGAACTGCGTCGACGATTCCGAGACAGAGTCTCATACTTTCTCTCTCTCGTAGCAGACGGTGACGTCGCGTCGACTCTTTCGTCCCCTCGCACTAGCTCCCGGGTTCTCTCACTCTCATCTGTATGATTCCAAGAAGAGGTGGGGATAGCGACGAGCGCTTAACGCATAGTTGAGAGGAGCCCATAGCGAGAGTTTACGTTTACTGTACACGTGCACCGAAGTATAGTTTTTGGGGTCTGAGGAACACGCTGAGGTAAGAAAACCGGCTACGGAAAGCGCGACGAATTACCCAAAAATTTTACTCCAGTTTTTCCACTTATTTTTTCCACTGTATAAGTGGTCTACGGAATTCCGAAGCGCTTTCAATTCTGTATAATTCAATGTTCCAAATGAGGACGTTGTTGGATTTATTTTCATCGAGAAAAGCTTCTAATCTAATAGAAAATATTAGAAATTTAAATTTTCAGCAGCGTTGCCATTTAGTCAAACCGCAGCGCGGGCTAGACAACAATTTCCCGGCAGAAGTGATCGCTCAGAAAGTGCTGACCGACTTGAAACAGTGTGTCACCGAACCATGCGCCACGCAAAGTGTTAAAGTAATAGCAGCTGAAATAGAATAAAGTGAAATCGAAGCATTGTATCGTTGAGAAATAGTCTCTGATGACCTTGCTGGGAGTGTGTGGCTTCCCAAAATGGGTGTGCAAGTTTCACGGGTCAAAAACGTTAGACACGATATATTGTATGTACGAGCGAATGCGCGATTTGTCGTCGCTATTGTCCCGCTATTCATTGTCGCCGCATTGTCGACCTATCTGTGTTGACAATAAATTCAATGCGTTCACACGCGAGTGTAACAATTTCACGAAGGGGCAGGGAATAAAACTATGTACCATTAATTCTGTTGCAAGTATTTCTGACGACACGTAGTAAATAAAAGGCCCTCCTTAGTTCAAAGGTCCTATCTAGCCTTTCGAAACATCCGAGAGAATTGAAGTTTTATTATTTTCTTTGTGCCGTCCTTGTAAAAAAATAAACAAATTACACTGTTTCTAGATCTCTACGAAACACGTGGGGTTTTCTAACTTTACTTAAAAGGTAAAAGATGCGTGGAACTGCAAATATTTCACCATTTCTTGAAAATGGTAAAATGCTAGATGGGACATTTTAACTAAGGAGTGCAGTGTATAACCATAAGAAGATACATGTCATACAATTTTTATTTGAAACATATTATAGGTTTTAATTTACTTTTATTGCATCTGTAACGTCTAAAAATAGCTATGCTATATTTTAAATCGAAATATTAAAAAAGGCTATTTTATCAGCATGCAAACAGCGATTAAATACATTCTTTGGTGGTCGATGTCGTTGTCCCCATAAATGAAGAAGAATTACAGTAGTAGGAACGTGGGAAACAGTTTAATGTTAAACATTACAGAAATGTCGGAAACACGCTTATAAGAACAGCAATTAGGTGCTAGTAAATAAATGAAGGTGAAAAATGGACTTCGAGCTGCAATACTAATTGTAAGACTGCATCGGCGTTGACGCTGGCTAAGCAACCATTTATTATGTGCGAGGACATGAATCTCGCCTCAGATTTTGACTCTGGATTTCAAACGGACCCAATATCTTAAAATGATACATCCTCCTATTCGGGTATATATAATACATAAGTCACAAACACTGTCTACTTACAGATTCACTTCATGGTCGTATAACATTAAGAAGGCAGAAAGCATGAAAGATGAATCTGCTTAGAGCAAACATGAGAAATTAAATGTAAATGAAAAATATCATTTTTCTCCTTCCGACAGAGAGCCTTCATATTTCATTTTACTAGCTTTACTGAATGATAGAATAGAAAGTACCTACTTTATCATATTTTGCAACTGTGTAAGGGTGTTGGTTCTTGCATACTATATCTTAAAAATATTTGTTTGTAATGGACATCTGTTGAATAATGTCTACAAAATTATTTTTATATAAAGAACATCATTTGTATAACACTATCATTTACTCTCACTACAAAACAAATTGGATTAATGCGATGTAGTTTTGAGTGTATCAACGGGGAGATTGAAATATGTAGTTGCAGTGCAGTTTCCAGTTTAGCTGTGTAATTTTAATAAACTGACTGACAATGAGTTTCGCTAAACCGAGCTTTAGGTATTTTTTACATCGATGTCTACTTAAGTCAATTGAGAAAGTATCTGCGAAATATAAACACTAATATGTACCGCTATAACAATTTACCGAATGTCCTTACAGGACAAATTGTAAAGTTTCTTGGAGATATTAAAAAAAAACTCAAGCCAAGGCCGAGTTGTGACCAAACTATCATTATAGTCGAATTAACGAAAGAAGGCGCGCGTGGCTCAGGAGAGACCCAATGCCTGCTCCGCAGGGATTGTAACCGTAACCCTAGGCCGGTTCGGTTCTCAGTACCGTAGACTAATTTACATAACCGGGTAACCCGAGGCATCTAGGCACAGAGTTACCCGGTTAACCCGCTCTCGGAGCGGGTTACCCTAATCCGGTAGAGGGCGTAGTGTTTCCCTATTTTTGTGAAATCGACCTGTACTTATGAATTTTTATTTTAAAAACTATCTATCGCATTAGGTTCATCCTTTTTTTATTTTAATGCAGAAGATTTTGTCTATTTGAATAATATTTTTTTGAAATTGTAAAATTATTTATGTAACGTCAAATTATAAACAAATTTTTATTTTGCAAATTTCTCCTCGAGGGTGACATGTTTCTAAAGTTGAAAAATGTACCATATATATTCCATGACCGTATAGTATAAACATTGTGTTTTCATTTTAACACTTGCATACTATTTTCTTACAAATCAGTAAATTTCATATATAATAGTTGTGTTACAAAATATTATTTTTATTATAAATAAATAAATTACCTTTCGAACTTCTACAGAATTGTTACATTTGTTATAGGCCATTCATCCAACACGGTGATGCAATTTGACCAAGAAACGATTTGCATGTAATGTCGTGGGTATAATTCAAGAAAATTCGTAACATTTTTCCTCGAGAGATTAAAAATTACATGGAGAATCAAAACCCTGCAAGTAATTGACGTCATTGCATGCAACCCGGTTCTTGTTAAAATTGCAGTTGCATAGCCGCGGTGGACGCGCGCGGAGCAACCATAGTAGGATTTTGGACGTAGAATGTCGTATGTCACTTGTAACCCGCTCCGAGCGGGTTAACCGGCTCTCTGTACTCTTTGGGAGCCGTTCCTTCGGGGTTACTACGGGTTACAGTAACCTTCGCTCGGTTAACCGGGTTCGGGTTAGGGTTAGGCGGCGGTTACAATCCCTGCTGCTCCGTACTTCGTGCGACGTTGCCACGTTGTGTAGCAGATAGGACGTCTCCTTCTATCTTCAAGCTCAACTGTGTCTCTCTCACTCGCTCGATAAAACAGATTCCTTCATCTACAAGTCACTCCACGCCAAATCGATCACATTTTTAGAGACTGTGATCAGAATGCAATATGTATTTTGTAAATCGCGTGAAATTATGGAAAGGTTAATAGTGCCGTTCGTTCAGTAGATACGTGTTTGTTTTTTAAGATGTTTCGTCTTGCATTGAAATCTCCCCAGGCATTCAGTACGTCAATTTCTGAGTTTTCAATAATTCTGATAATTTTACCTCGAATTATCAAGATATTAAATGTCGCAAAAAATTTCAAATCATTGGACCATTATTGCAAGAATATCCCTTAACCGCACAAAAAATGGTTTCAGACATAAGTTTAGTTATTTCTCTGTACGTACAACCTATCTAAACTCCAGAAATTTCTTGTTTCTCTTTTTTCGGGATATGTGGAGGTTATAACTTTTAGTTTGTTAAATATTGTGTGGCAGCTTTTTTTATAAATTTCAGTAGCAGTAAAATATCTAGCAAGATAAATGTCGCTGCGTTTGTCCGAAGTATTAAAATGTTGATGAAAGTAATTAAATGTTTGCAGAAAAAGTAAAACATCGTCTTATTAAATGTAACGAGTAATAATTAAGAAAATATGTAACGGCAAAATATAACGTTATTATAGTTATGTAAAATAGTTTGATGGTTGGTTATAGCATTATGTGACATAAAGTTCATAGGTGCGGTTATTTAATAAATAATTGCTATGTTTAAAAAACAAACAATATCGAGTAAGAATAATTTCAAAAAACGGTAACGCATTGAAATCGTGACCTTGGACCGTTCGACCTTCCAATGTATTGTCACGTCTCAGCCTCACCATGGGATCGCGACTGTTAGTACTCGCCAGCGCCACCGGAGGTCTACTCTTTCAAACAATTCAAACTCTTTCTCGCAAGTATCAGGTCCTTGTCTTGTTCGTATATATACAAGTTCCAAGTGTATTCCATTGGGTCCCCGGCATGGCAGGGTCCATCCGCTGTAGCGCTAATGACGAGTCAGTCCGGCTGACTGACGCGGCAGTCCCAAGACGAAAAACATCCACGATGCAAAAAAAAAACGCCAATCCACCCTGCCGTTCCAATAAGTGCTCCATTGCGCTTAACCGGCCTCTAGGGATTTACGGTTACGCCGGAGTCGACGGGACAAGAATAATCCCGTTCTCGTCCAGGAACGAGGGTTCCGGACATTTTACATGTATCCAAGATCTAAAGGCAGAATATTCGCCGAATGTGTTGTGGAATTCTTCCTTTAACATGTAACAATTCAAAATTCAGTGATATTTAGAAAAACAATTCAAATGTTATATATGAATTTAGAACTTGTGGCGATACCTTTACACCAGCAACAAGAGGACGATTCAACCTGCCACGCTCCTCTCGCTCATTCTCACATAATCCAACCATTCCTACATACACACACTCATCCCTCGATTTACGCGCTACTTTCTATACACATTCACAGTTTTACGCGGTCAGAAAATATATCTTTATTATATGAAACTGAAGTAGAAGTGCTAAATATTTCGGACGATGAGGATAGTAACTTCGAACCAATTAAAAAGAAAAGGTTGACTGCTTTGGAGTACAGTAATTGACAGCGCCAACGAATAAAATTTGAATTTATTCTTCTGAACTTTCATTATTATTCTTTTTGTGCAAACATGTGAAATAAATATTTTTACAACACCGAGGAGCTTTTCTCTTACGTATTTGTTTTTTTTTTTGTACCGGCAGACTCCATTTACGCGATTCTGGATCGCGTAAAAAAAACACGTGGAACGAATACTGACTTCGTCCTCTCAATACTTGCGTCCTCCCTTCTACCTTTCAAATCCTAACTCATGCCTTCATACACTTATGAAACTTTTTAAAATTCAGGGCTTGAAGGAATTTTGATGTTTGTGTGACTTTTTTAAGGAAAATTTCGACTTCTTAAGTTCACCCACTGGTTTCTGCTCAGAGTCTATGTACCGTATATGTTACACACCTGCTACAACGATACTCACTATGAATTTATGAAAAATTCGAATGAAAATTATGGCCTTTCAAAATTATGCAGAATAGGAAAAAGTTTTCAAACGATGAAAACTACTCCATCAAAATAAAAACTAAAGGAATCCATCGAATTAAGCCACAAACATACCATCGTCAACACTTGTCACTCGGAGGTATTTAAATGAATTCTACCAAGTCCCTTAATCCACACAATTTATAATTCAGGTAAACTAGAACACTATTCACATTACTTTCAACAATCGCATTTCTCGGGAGTCCCTAGACTCTTCGGTGGACTCATCAAGAAGACTAATAGAGCTGTATCTTAATTAACGCTGTTCAACGTAAGAACAGACAATACGCCAATACGTCCGACGTGAGCTTAAAACTTGCAAAAAGTTCACATTTAGCGGCATAAATCCTGTAGTATCGAATGAGCAGGATTTTTTCACAACTCGATCTGCTTCAGGAAATGGAAATATCGATTTCACGTACAAACGGGGTAAAACAAACTTCCTACACGGGCTTCGCCCCTCAAAGAAATTTGCTGCACTCTGGCGACCAGTTTGGGTCCCGCACCTTCGTGGTCACTGATACGTAGTGCTTTCGTCGAGGCTATTTCATTTCAGCACACGTATCCCGCGCGATCGCTACTGATACGTTGTATCACTCTGCCCTCACTCGTGTGTCTTATGTACACAGCCATCCTTGCGGACAGAGAGCAATCTGGCAAGTAGATTCCAGATTTCAGTGCCCTGCCACACGTTGCCACCGACGGTCGCGGCCCCGAAAAGGAATTACTTTCGAAACGTAACAGACACACACGGCTCATGATAATTAATGTTCCTGAGTGTCGCCTCCACTGTTTGCTTTTTTACTTACACGCTTCTGCAGGACATTGCAGTGACACTGTAGAAATATCTTATTGGTATGCTTTGTTTCCACGACATCGCCTTTGGAAGGTAAGGAAGATAAAATATGAATTTTAAGAGAAATATGATGCATGCTATTCTCAAGGAAAATTCCGATACATTCCAAGCTTACTTTATTGGCTTCTAAAAAGTTTAATATCTTATTGAATGGAAGGGATGAGGCAGTATGAAGAACATGTACGCGGTCAAACAGTCTTCTTATTTGGTTTTTAACGTTTTTATTTTATGAAAGTTTTGGTACTGTGTCGCTACTATGGAGTGCATATCCACATTTAATAATGGGATCTTATTCTTTATGTATATTTTACTGACTATGTGGCCATGCAGCGTTCTATTCAGGGATGCCAGGGATTCTTTGTGGCCCAACACCTACAGGAGTGGTGGTAATGTGTGCGTGAACTGACGCTAGCGCCAAGGCAGCCAAGTGGCCCCAACGCGAAGCCAACCACGGCCAACCAGCGTCGACAAACTATTTCCCGGCGACGCTGGTTGGCCGTGGTTGGCTTCGCGTCGGGGCCACCTGGCTGCCTTGGCGCTAGCGTCAGTTCACGCACACATTACCACCACTCCTGTGGGTGCTGGGCCACAAAGAATCCCTGGCATCCCTAGATCTATTCAATATTAACGATTCCAACTATCACTTCCTTTCGCATTCTATTAAACATTAATGTTCCTAGAATTATTTCCCACAAAATTAAGATGAAATTGAAACCAATAGAGTAGATATAACGGTTTTTATAGAATGCATTCGAGCATTCAAATAACAAAACCTAGATATTTTTCTAACAATTCATTTTTTCAAATTTGTCCGTGAAAGTAATCATAAATTATTCGTCCGATCAATTAGCAATGTTGTCCCTACATTAACAATAATATTCCCTATCTTTACAAGTATGGTTTTCTATTTTTGTACTATTTTGGAGAAAAGCTTCAAAAGCAACCCATATATTTCTCACATTTTTACTTTTTTCTTTATAAGATTATCATTTCTTAACAAATCAATAATTGATTACTTACACCCTTTATTGTACATTTATAACTATTAGTCTGTAATTAAATTGTTTAGAAGAAGAGACATTTGAGTGTTTCACATAGGAATAATCGTACTTCGTTACCACGTGAAACAATTTAAACATTCTAATAACCCACTGAGGTTACATCTCCCTATAAAAGAGTAAAAATGTACATTTTGCTAAAATAAAATTAACAAACATTTATTTTTCAAATTTCGTACCTTATAATCAAATTGATATATACACACATTAGAATATTATTACATTAAACTTTCCACGACAAATTTATACATACCAAACCCACGATTCTAATAGTTTATCCACATCGACCTGACTCCAACACCCTGCCAGCTGAAATTACAGCAAACATGCACATCGATAGACTTCTATAGTAAGCACTGAATGAGTTTGGTCCGAAAACCTAGTTAGGGCAATTTAAACTCAGCCTTTGCTGTACTCGAAGACACTCCTAGGTTTGCATGCCGGCGTTCTGAGCCGCAATTCTGAGACCGAGATCGTCGGAAGCGGAAACTGCCCGGGGTTTTTGATTTGTGCACGGCTGACCGCCCATGCGGACGTGGGAGCAAAACAATAACAGAAAATTGGCCACCCTAACTTTCACGATTGTCAGGTGGAGCTTGCTGCGTTGTTTGCCCTGTTTGGGCTACGTCCTGGCCTTTGGGGCTGCGCATGCTGGATCATACATAAAGGTAAGCGGACCGCAGTTAGCTACAGACCGGAAATCGTTTGAGAGCAAGTAGAACAGAAGACCCCGAGCAACAGAGATAGACAAGCAAGAAAGGAAAACGGATATGTATTGTTACGGTGCTTGCGCGGTACACTTCGCTGGCTTAGCACTGTTAGCCGAGATATTCATATGACAGCGATGCCTTCAGCATCAAAGCCTTAAGCTTTTTACTGTGGTTTTATTAACGCTCCGAGTGGCGTCGACGTGTTTTCTGAAAAATATTTGCTTCGGAAACAAAGCATCCGAGTGACGTTGAGATTCGACTCATTTTTATCAGGGAAGCCTGGCCAATCCATTCATAATATCCTCATGAAGATCTAATAGAAGGCATAGAAATATTTATTTTCATTATGTAGATGACTTATCACTGTGTCGGCTGCACGCAAACAAACATTCAGTGACTCCTGAATAAATACTTTCGATAACTCTCGGCATATATTAACGTTCAAATACAGTACTGCTCGGTTAAAGTCTCACGGATCAACCCTCCACATTTTTTGTTTAGATAGGCCAAAGACCCATCACAACCAGACTGACGGCGCACTACTGAAATTTTCAATTTTTCTATTTTTCATTGCATCTTCCTAGAAATTATACTAATAAATTCCTGAGATTCTCCTGATCAAAATGAGTTGAACCGTTACATTATTGGGGTTATTTTTAATGATACGCGATGCAAAATTCATTTGCAGATGGCAGAATTTATTCCAGTCGAATGTCGTTCAAAATTGGGTAGAATTTTTATGCAGGTGCAATGAAAAATAGAAAACTTGAAAACTTTAGTAGTGCATGGCATACATACTACGAGTCCCGAACTAATCGCTTCTTCGTCGACCGGTTCGCCCATAAAACTTAGTTAAGGCCCGGTTAAGGTGGGTCCACACCAGCGAAGAGTTCGCGAACACTGTTCGCAAACAATGCTCGCAAGTTGGTCGCAAACTTTTTATAACCATTGCTCGTTTATATAAGATAACCCAGTGCCGAGGAGCAATGGTCACTCCAAAACACCTTTTCAAAAAGAGCTTCCCGGAAATCGACTGTAACTTTGAAATAAATAAATATTTTTGCACCAAAGTATAATACAAAAACTGGTTAAAATGTTCTTTACCAAAATATAAAAATCTTTCTACAACAGTATGAACATAATTCTTCAAATACGTTCCCAAATAATCGTTCTTTTATCTCCTGACTGTGAATAACCAGGGTGCCGCGCCGGCAAAAAAACGCTAATTTCGAGGCTCTGTTTTTGGTAAATTAAAAAATGTTGTAAAATATCTTTATTGGTATTAGAAAATACATATCTTGAACAAAATTTTCCCCAAAATATCATGTAAAAATATTCATCATTGTAGCCACAGTAGCCGATGGCATGATAAACCTCAGAAAAATTTGTTTAAAACGGGCGCACGTCAAGCGTTTCATCGCTATGTAGCTCTACAATAAACATTTATAACCTTTTCTTACAATCAGAGGCAATATCTTCAGTTGTACGTAAAGATTTTCAAAAAAAATAATTTGTTACAAAATACGGAGTTTTGAAATGAAATTGTCGAAAATCGGTAAAAAAATCGACATTTTTTTCAACGTTACGAAGAAAGTAAATATCCGCTCGAAAATTCGATTCGCTTAACTGAAGGTAACCTTAATTGCAGCCAGAAAGAAAAATTTGAAGTAAATCGGATGAAAATTAACTGAGTTATGCGTACGCCCAGTTTGATAAACGGCGTTCCGAGAAAAACGCGTTAAAGTTTTAGAGCGAACTCGATTACTTGCGAACTGCCGAAATCGAGCGTCACCACCACCGCTACTTGCACCAAACTGTCTTGTATAACTCCGTTATTTCCTCGAATTTTACTTTAACACTTTAAATTATTGAAACACCAAACATTAAAAAAATACAAAAAAAATCGGGTTTCTCAAACCATCGACCTGGTTTCCTCCCTTAACCTGGCAGCGGCGTGAAAACACGCCAACGCCACATAAAGTGTTAATTGCGGTAGAGATATTACCAATATCTCTGAATTGAAAGAATAATATGCATAAAGATGTATCTCTAATATTTTGGAGCCTTTGGAATGAAATTAGAAAAATATCAAGATCTTATGCTGAAATTACTTATTCTCCTAGTATCGTTGGTTCGTTACTGTTTACATTGTCAAAAATAATTTCATTAAGACTATGAAATTTTTTCAATTTCCGAAACTTACAATAAATTACTTGAACTTGCATAAAGGAGTTAAATATAACTAGTAGGTTAAGTATAAATAGTAGATACTGGATGAGAAGTAAAAATAAATACCTATAAATACAAAAGTAAAGTAGTTTAATAATAAATAAAGATAGAAATGTAACGAATGACGTACGCAAGCAAGTGACATTGAATTACTTTGATATACAATATAGCGTGCGTAAAATAGGAAAAGGTAACTGAACACATTGGGAGGACAGAATTCCATTGAATTAGTCAGCCAAGAAGTGACTGTTTTATATAATGCTCTCCCTTCTCGTCACTTTTGCAATGGCGATGTCGATTCACTATGAAATCCATCGAATGCTGCAAAAAACGAAACGATCGACCGCTACAATCTGGCACAAATAGAAACCGAGTTATTCGCAACGCCAAATAACGAACTCGTGTGATTCGTGGTCGAATGGTTTTGGCTGTTTTGTTAACACCAAGAAACCGCGGAATACCCATTTTCACTCTGCTTTAGTAAACACTTCAAGCGCACCAACGAGAAATGCGTTTCTCAGTCCTGCATGAAACAATGGGTACTGTTCTAAAGATCGATTGTGTGTTAGTTATACTTAATAGCAGGTACCAAGCAAGTTATCAACGTACGATAAAATCATAAAATACACGGAATTTGGGAATTTACTAAGCTAAATTGTAAATTCATAATGGATTATATTTTAACCAGCATTACCACCCGGCTTCGCCCGGTATTTAGATTCTGATTTTAGCAGCAGCAGCAAACTTCTAAAACAACCAAGTTGGTTTCGATGAACCGAGGCGACGCCGGGTAGTGAAGCTAGGTTACAATAAATTCTCGCTATGGGCTCATCTCAACATTCTCAACTATGTATGCGTTAAGCGGTCGCACAGTGGGCCGGATTCACATAGTTTGCGCCATTTAGGTCTTTTTTTTAACATATCGGAATGAAATTTACGCCAAAAAATAGGAAAAAATTATTCCTTTCTAATGATGTATAATTTAATTTTTTATTTATTTATTTATTTATTTATTTATTTTTCAAAAATTTTAACTAATTTTTGATAAAAAAAAATTTAATTGTGTTTATTTGGTACCTTATTTAATGCCCTTTTCAGTGTTTTAAATGGAATGTTCGGGAAACTTTTCATTTCCAAGTTATAAGCAAAAATCGAATAATAAATGAATGCAACCAAATATTGCTTTGTTGAAATTAAAGACCAATCTTTTGCGCTAAACATCATCTCCTAACAGTAATTAATGTAAATAATGTATTGAAAAATAATTCTGAATATAGTGAAGAAATTTGCGATGTTTTTTAAATTTGACAAAGAATATCTTCCAAGTCCCAACGAATCCCAACTTCTAAACAATTGGAATATTTTCAGTACACCTTCCTCTACATGATTATGTAAAAACCACATCCTACTTCGTCCTACTTTACAAATTATTACTGTTTAAAGCGCGTCGCGTCCGATATCTGGACTCCGCGAGACACGCAGACACTCCCATAAGGATTTGTTTAGATTATAATCACATGAAATTGTTTATACTATGGTGCAGATAAGGCTTTGACAAAGTTCTGGATTTTCTGTCTGCAGTCAGTTGAAACAGTACCATCAGAGACTGCACAGTGTGACATTCGAAGCATTTTTGCATAATATTTGAACGTTACGCTCTAGTTTTCTTTCGTTTTAGACAATTTTAGTTTTGCCTTGTACAGTTGATATTTAGTGTGCATAATATATATGTTTATCCTATATTTTTTTAAGTTTATCAGTGAAGTTCATCAGTGAAGTTTATATTTAAGTTTTGTTTTCTTACATTTATATTACATTTCATTTTACACATTTTACACAAAAATGCTTCGAATGTCACACTGTGCAGTCTCTGATGGTACTGTTTCAACTGACTGCAGACAGAAAATCCAGAACTTTGTCAAAGCCTTATCTGCACCATAGTATAAACAATTTCATGTGATTATAATCTAAACAAATCCTTAGGGGAGTGTCTGCGTGTCTCGCGGAATCCCGATATCGGACGCGACGCGCTTTAAACAGTAATAATTTGTAAAGTAGGACGAAGTAGGATGTGGTTTTTACATAATCATGTAGAGGAAGGTGTACTGAAAATATTCCAATTGGTTAGAAGTTGGGATTCGTTGGGACTTGAAAGATATTCTTTGTCAAATTTAAAAAACATCGCAAATTTCTTCACTATATTCAGAATTATTTTTCAATACATTATTTACATTAATTACTGTTAGAAGATGACGTTTAGCGCAAAAGATTGGTCTTTAATTTCAACAAAGCGATATTTGGTTTCATTCATTTATTATTCGATTTTTGCTTATAACTTGGAAATGAAAAGTTTCCCGAACATTCCATTTAAAGCACTGAAAAGGGCATTAAATAAGGTACCAAAGAAACACAATTAAATTTTTTTTTATCAAAAATTAGTTAAAAATTTTGAAAAATAAATAAATAAATAAAAAATTGAATTATACATCATTAGAAAGGAATAATTTTTTCCTATTTTTTGGCGTAAATTTCATTCCGATATGTTAAAAAAAAGACCCAAATGGCGCAAACTATGTGAATCCGGCCCACTGTGGGTCGTCGCTATGCCCACCACTTCTTGGAATCATTCGCTCGAGAGTGAGAGAACCCGACAGCGAGCGAGAGGTGACGAATGAGTCGACGCGACGTTGCCGTCTGCTACGAAAGGGAGAAAGTATGATACTCTGTCTCGCTTCGTCTGTCACGTGCCTACGCTCTGTCTCTCTCTCTCTCTCGCACCATCGGCGGCTGGGAATCGTAGACGCTATTCGTTTATTTGAACTATTAACTCGAGAAGGGAAGGTCGTAGCGAGTTGAAAATAGTCACAGTCATCTGGATTAGCCAGGCATAATGAGCTGAGGTACATTTCGTGACCCCAGACTTTACCGTTCGAAAGTTTTTCGGCGACAGACAAGCACACAAACATACGATACACTTTCTGCTTTATAGTATAAGATAAGATTCGTACTCAATACTTTAGGGTCAATTAAGACGAGCGATGCGGCGTCGTTGCAATCTCGCAGCGGTACATATACTATGTGTATACATAGAGAGATTCACGCGTGTCTCAATTTTTTGCGGCAGTATTGCCATGTTGCACTGCCGCAAAAAATTGAGTCATGTGTCAATCTCTCTATACGTATGTGTACCGCTGTGAGATTGCGACGACGCCGCGTCGCTCATCTGCATTGACCCTAAGCGGACATTGATGTAACAGACGATCGATATGTGACCAGTCATGTTTATTTTAATGTTATGCAAAAACGTCAGTTGCACGCATTTCCCTTTCCTAACTGAAGTAACAACGTCAGTCGCAGATACGTCTGGCGTAAGGTCGGTTGTTCTAGCACACATGTGTCCACAGCTTAATTTTCTTCCATTGGATCGGAACTGACTGATCAGAAAGTAGAAATACGCCGCACAATGAAAATTAGCATCGACTCTGATCGCGTGCTCGCAGTCTAATCGAATCGACCGACAAGTTTCTCGGCTCGAAACTTGGCCAAGCTCGTGAGAATTCGAACGTGGCACGACTGCACGAACCATCCATGAATCGCGATCCACAGCATTTCACAATTTATCTAATAGCACGTCCCCGGAATTCTGATAGCCATTATCATCCCGCGAGAATCCCTTGCTATTCACCCCGTGCGCGCGTTGAGTGCTGACTGTATCCGCACGATAATTACCAACTATGTTAAACCACTGTATAATATTGCCCCGTAGATCCACGCGGTTAAGAGAATGTTAGGGTACGTTTATTGTCTTCATCTTATGGAATGGAAGTAACGCTCACACTGTTTTGAGTAATGCAAAAGACATTTGAAAATCAAGATATACACCTTGTTATGTATAAATTAAGCTGTATTCCCCTCAGAAAGAAATTTGATATCTTAAGGGGACCTTCCGGTCTAGAGCCCAAAAAGATAGGGGATGTTTAGGAATTAATTAAAGGAAAACTACTATATATAATATAATGGGACTTGTTGCATTGTATTAAGGATGTCTTAAATTATAGAAATCTATTTTTTTGTTTTATAATTAATCATTGCAGACGGCACGCGGAGTCGTTAAAGTCTAGGCGTAAAAAAATTGATCCTATTCGGTGGGACCTGTATCTCCAAAAGTTATTATCCGATTCGACTGAAACTTTTTTTATTTTGAAGAATATACTTCTGGCTAGGGGGGAAACCAGAAAAAAATACAAAAATGACATGTTTTGAGAAAATAACGACACTTGAAGTGTGAAATCACTTTTTCCCTATATTTTTCGTCCATTCAACGCCCTTAAAAATTATAAATTTTCAATTTTTTGTAATTTTTCTGGTTTCCCTCCTAGCCAGAAGTATATTCTTCAAAATAAAAAAAAATCAGTCGAATCGGATAATAACTTGTGGAAATACAGGTCCCACCGATTTTGAGAACACTGTTTCGAGAAAAACGCGTTTAAAGTTTTACGCGAGCGCCGAGTGGCCGGTCGTGACCCATGCATTTGCCGCTACTCAAATGCCTATAAGTTCGGGAATTTTACGAATTTCAACAAATCCTTTCAAACACGTGTTCCTAAAATGATGAACATTCGAAAAATGAAATAAAAAAATCGACTTTTAGACCGAAAGGTCCCCTTAAGGGAGGATTGCGCCTTGTTGGACCGAAAAATAGGTAATATTTTGTGATTTTTTTTATAAAAACGGTTCGACAAATTAATTTGAGGATCGGCGGGATGGTTTATTGTATCTTCAGCTATTGTTCTGAATTTTTGTGTTAAGTACGCATAATGGATATACTTCCGAAAGGGACCGGTGGCCGATCGAGATGAGGTTTGGAGGGAGGAGTGGGGAGGGGGTGTGGACCCTAAATCTAAAATTGTAGCTCCGGGTATTTATTAATTTCCAAAATATTAATAAAAAATTATTGTTAATTTTTTTTTGAAATTTTGTTTGGACGTAGGTGCGGGCACCCCTACCCGGCGACCCTCCCGTCCCCGCAAACTGTTTTACGAACTGCTGGACGCGTTCCCCTTACCTTCGCGTGCTCCTCAGGCACCGGAAAGGCACGCGTATTTAGCTGAAATTCAAAGTCAATTTTCTTGAAAACGAAGCGCGATATTAAAAAATTGTATTCTATATTTTCGTCTTATTTTGGCCTGTCGAATCGCCCCCTAGAATATTGACTATCAGTAGAATAACACTCTATATAGTAGGATGGGTCGCATTCGCAAGTTGCTGGTTCAAATCTCCAAACTCACATCGGTTCGCTACCATGCTTTACGCGCCCGCAAGCGGGCGCGCACCCCCCGCACTAATCTAGCCCCAACCAATACTAATATCCAGGAAAAGTTGAAAAGTGGAATGCGTTATGTCGGAATAAGTCAACAGAAATACTAAAAGTTTTTTATTAATATCTCGGAAACTAATAAATTCCCGAAGCAACAATTTTAGATTTAGGATTCACACACCCTCCCCTCTCCTCCCCCCAAACCTCATCTCGATCGGCCACCGGTCCCTTTCGGAAGTACAGCCCGCATAATTTATAATGAAATATATCAAATTCGTGTTATGCCTGTAAGTGCAAAAAAAATAAAGATGCGTTTAACAATTTACATATCTTTTAAAAAATTTTAAGCCGTACGGTGACAGATGAAACGTGTCCACATATGAGCGTAGATATGTTCTATACACCAAGAAATGTCGACAACAGATTAAAATATTCGGATATTACTTTAATGTGACCTAATAACGAGTGGACGGAGATTATCTCTGAATCACTGCATGATACTTCATTACGCCAGGAAACGTGACAGCCAGAAATAATAGATGCGGAAAAATGTACCTCGTATTGTTCAATTTTCGATGAACGATCCTCGAGGCGCAACAATGGGAAACGACAATATAATTCATTATTTGGAATGACGTGATCAATGAAGTGTATACAACTTTTACATTGGAAATGCAGTGACTTGGAATCACGGTAAATTATTCACCCATCAGCAGGGGCGCGATATGATTACGTCAACTCTTAGCGATCCGACGATTAATATGTTCCGTTAAGGCTCGTATAGACTGGGCGATAATCGCCGGCAACTTTGTTGCCAGCGACTCGCTGGGATGCATCGGCTTGTCTCCAGCGATTTTTACCGAGCGGCTGGTATCCAGCGACTTGTGTCCGGCGACTCGGCAACTTGTGTCCCCCACCTTACGACCAAGACCAGTGATGCCAGATTCGGGGCGGGTTCCCTCGAGAATTTCCCCCACCTCGCGCACACTACGCCGGAGCTGCGTGTCCGTGAGTTGGACTCCGAAGCGCCGAGCTCACGGATACGCTGCTCCGCCGTAGTATGCGCGAGGTGGGGGAAATTCTCGAGTGAACCCGTCTCGAATCTGGCATCACTGACCAAGACTTATTTTTAGTAGCCATGGATCCGTCAATAGCTATGGGTGTTGGCGCCGCGTTCATTGTAATAGCATCGACCAAAAGAAAAAGAAAAAGGCGTTGGTGGAAAAAGGCGTTTTTGAGAAATGGAGAACATTACGGTGATGATTTAATGTCACAGTTTCTATTAAGCGAGTTTTTACTCGAGAGATAAGGGATCCGTCTCGAATTTGCAGGGAAGACGGCGCAGGCGGGACCACGCGCAGTCAGCGGACTACCATTCTTTCTTCTTGTGTCTCTCTCTCTCCGCAAGGCGTATTGATGTTGGATAATACTTTTTAACTGCTATACCTGACACATTTAGATAAAAACTGAAGGGGATGACTTGTATACCACACCTGGTTCTCAAAAATTAATCAAGCTGATCGGCCAGAGTGTTTCGACAGGGTCCCGGTTTATGACCGTATTGTCCCGTGAGTCAGCGGTTGACAACGCTACCTGCGCGTCCAAATTCAGTTATCTTTTAAAGCTGGCAATTTAGTATTTTTGAAGCGAAATTTCTTCATTTCTTTACGACTAGGCAATAGCTTGTTCTCGAAGTGTTCGTTGGGAAACATTTGTCTACCAGATGTCGATAATGGGTGGTATACACGGTGACATCGGACGCGCAGGTACCGTTGTCAACCGCTACTCATGGGACAATACGGTCATAAACCGCACCTTGGCAGAACACACTGGCCGATCAGCCTGATTAATTTTTGGGAACCAGACGTGGCACACAAGCCAATCCCTTCAGTTTTTACCTAAATGTGCCAGATATAGGCCTGCGCCGTCTTCCCAGCAAATTCGAGACGGATCCCTTATCTCTCGAGTAAAAACACGCGCTTCAATTGCAAAACAAGAGCACGCGTTGACCTGTTACGTGCGAAAGAAGGTGGACCTCGGAGAGGAGATATGTATTGCTGTGAAGAGAGCCTCGTCAAGGGAGTGTCCGCATATATATATATATAATAAATTCGTTTAATATATATATATATATAAAATAAATTAATGTTTTAATAAATATGTATATGTGTGGTGTTTTTCCACGCAGTAGATCATATAGTAGATATTTACGTTAAAAATTTATTATACTATATATTATATATATATACATATATTTATATATATATATACATATATTTATATATATATATACATATATTTATATATATATATATACATATATTTATAGATATATACACATATTTATAGATATATTACATTTTTAACGTATACATTTACTATAGGATGTACTTCAATATATATATAGTGCGTGGTGTGTTGCCACAGAGTCGGCGATGTTTCCCATTCGGAACGGGAAACAGAAATACAGGCACTAGACACTCGGGCGATGTTGCTCACCGTCCACTTGAATACAGTTTTTCGGGAACATGTGGCCAACAGTCATTTCTAGAAGGCCGTTTGAGGCAAGGGTCGAGTTGCTGTATCCCACAGCGATTGTTGCAAGTCGCCGGATACAGGTTCCGGCGACTTTCCCAGGTATATTCGTATCTCTTTACCCTTAAAGGACGAGTCGCCAGACACAGTTGCCGGACACAAGTCGCCGGATAAAAGTCGCCAGATACAAGTCGCTGGCGACAAGTCGGTTATCCCACCGACTCGCCAGCGACTCCGGCAACAAAGTTGCCGGCGATTATCGCCCAGTCTATACGAGCCTTTAGATCGAAGCAGTGACAAACTCGCCTCACCAAATATTTTGTGACATTGAACGGTGGAAGATCATTAAAATGTGGTAACGTCGTAGCATTATTTTACACCATTTCAAAAAAATATTTTTCATTAGTGGATAACTCGTCTGGCATACAGGCCTTATTATTCTCAACTACCAGATCGTTTGCGTGGTGTAATCATAGGACATTTTTATCTCTTAGAATCCAGTATCTAGAGACGCGGTAGCGTCTCGACGCCAAGTACAGGAAAGACACCCTGTATATGTCGACTGTCGCTACCGCTATCATTTACTCGAGAAACGGCTAATCCAACCTAACCTGAAACTTATTTCATTAATATCTCATCACGCCTGCAATATTTTCTAAATTTAAAGGCATTTTTCTTATGTAAACCGCATATAAGCTTTCGAATAAGACCAAATTTCAATAAAATCTGTCCACGCATAACAGAGATATCATAATATCGTCTCATGGATCTGTCAGTATTTTGAATAAAATATTTATTGGTATTGAAATATTTATTTCTATAAAAATATATCTGCTTAATATTATTTAATACATTTTTTCTTTTTATAAATAGCCATTGTTATAATTGGCGCAATTTTGTATATTAATTTTGTAAAGCTATTAATTAATTTACGACAATGTTTTTAATTGGGATTGTTTTTGATGGGATAATTAAAATGTCCGCGATATGAGTAGTGGATTGTATGAACACAGCATTTTAGCTGTGTCTATGTAGTTGTGTCATCTTAAGGGCAGTTGGAAAGCACCTTTATGTACTTGCAGCTCATTTTGATTTCACATCTTTTTTTATATTGTATATTTTCTTCTATTTTTGGGGGGATTTATATTATTATCTTCTATTTTTTGTGATATATATTTTCTTCTACTTTTTTGTGATTTATATTATTATCTTTTATTTTTGGTGATTTATTTGTTTCATGTACTTGGTGTCATTTTTTTACTTTTTGAAAGTTTTTTATGGGGATCTCACTTCTTTTTACAAAGATAATTCATGTATTTGGCGTAACTTTTTTTACTTTTTGAAAGTTTTTTATGGGGATCTCACTTCTTTTTACAAAGATAATTCATGTATTTGGCGTAACTTTTTTTACTTTTTGAAAGTATTTTATGGGGATCTCACTTCTTTTTACAAAGATAATTCATGTACTTGGCGTAACTTTTTTTTACTTTTTGAAAGTTTTTTATGGGGATCTCACGGCTTTTTACAAAGATAATTCATGTACTTGGCGTAACTTTTTTTACTTTTTTAAAGTTTTTTAATGGGGATCTCACTTCTTTTTACAAAGATAATTCATGTACTTGGCGTAATTTTTATTAATTTTTTTAAGTTGACTGCCACGTGTGCTAAAAATAAGGAAAAAGTAAGGAAATCCCAATAAATTATAAATTCTGATCTATCTTCGTCACACGTTTACGTGTTTATGGCGCCCTGCAGCCTATCTAGTGACGTTAGAGGATAAGGTATATACTTGGAATACTCGTAATAGAGCAAAGCAGCTCAGCGAGTGTACTTTATTTATTTTTTGGTTAAGGATAAATTGGTGGAATTGGTTTAAATTAGAATTTTCAGATATAAAACAAGCATACAAGAAGGAAACAGAGGATCGAAGCTGAATAAAATCGTTTAATTAATATAATAAAAGCAACCATACAAGAAGGAAACAGAGGATCGAAGTTGAATAAAATCGTTTAATTAATATAATAATATCAATAGTATGTTACAATAAAAAAATTTCTCTGATGTAGATCGCACTGCATCATCTTCTGCTTCGATTATCTATAAATATATGAAAGCCACATTTTTTTTAATTATACGACTTAACGTAGAATTTATTATATATAGAAATATAGAAATAGAGTGGCCTTTTGCTATAGTAATTGTAGAGACTGCATAATGTGTCTAAAGGAGGTGAGAGCGTATGATTAAAGTTTTACGAATGTGTTTCACAAAAGATTGAAAAGCATCAAGGGAGATATGTTTTCAGCGTACTTTCTTCACTAATGTGACTTTCTCTACATTGCAAGCAGTCCACCATAATCTATTTTCTTAATAATTCTTAATGCTACGTCGTTTGACAAATTTTGTAGATTTACCTTATTTGACAAATTTCCAGAAACTTGTGCGAAACAAGATGCTCTGTCTATCTATCCAATCTTCTCCGGACAACCTCCAAGCCTGTGCGTCCCCTTCATTTTTATCCAAGTCCTGTGCGTTCTCTTCAGTTCTATCCAAGCCTGTGCGTCCCCTTCATTTTTATCTAAGTCCTGTGCGTCCCCTTCATTTCTATAAGCTTTACATAAAAACTCTAAATTAAAAATAATTTGCTGGTATAATAAAAATATCTGTCAATTTAAATGCAATGCAATTTGTTATCCTTACTAATATATAAAAGTGAAACGTTGTCTGTTTGTTTGTCCTTCTTTCACGCCTAAACGGCTGAACGGATTTCAATGAAATTTTGAATATACATTACATACGTCCTAGATTAGATTATAGGCTATTTATTTTATTTTTTAAGCTCTTTTATTTTGGAAACATCATAAATAATTCCCGGGTGAAACCGGGTAACAGGCTAGCTAGTAATATATATTTTGTACATGCATGGTACAAATTTCCAGAAACTTATGCGAAAGAAGATGCTTCTCTGTCGAACCTTCTCCGGACAACTTCACAGTCTGCGGCTCTACATAAAAATCTATTAAAAAATTTTGGCGATCCACCTTGTTAATTGAGACAATAATTCAGTCTCCCATGTAGTGTAAAAACTCGTGACAATTTCAAATTTGAACAACTTACCTTATTTGACACTTGGCAGGTTATGATGGATTGACACTTGGTAGGTTATAAAGCGATGACACTTGGTAGGTTATAATTCAATAGTACGGAATGATCCCGAGAGTCGACGAACGAAACATACACTAGTTTCTTTTGGCTGAAGGTGTGCGTGTAACGCGTAGTATACGTATTATGTTGACGAAAATTTGGTTGAAGGATAAGGAGAAAATCTTACCGTTTCTGACAGATCCATGAGACGATATTATGATATCTCTGTTATGCGCGGACAGATTTTATTGAAATTTGGTCTTATTCGAAAGCTTATATGCGGTTTACATAAGAAAAATGCCTTTAAATTTAGAAAATATTGCAGGCGTGATGAGATATTAATGAAATAAGTTTCAGGTTAGGTTGGATTATTTCATATTCTTGAAGAAAGCAGTTATTATACGTTACAGGTTCAGTGATGTGTGCAGTAAGCGAAACTTTATGTCGACGTCCTTTTCCGACCATATTAATTACTGGCACTGGATTGAGTCGTAGCGGTATAAATTATCCTGTAACTTTGCAAGCGTTCCATTTATCACCGTGTGAAATGGAAACAAAATGAACTTCACGTGGCTATGGATTTTCAGTTCTAGGTTTAAAGCTGTTTCCACATTTCTCCGCAAATAGTGGTGAATTTGTTAATGAAAACGTATGTATTCAAATTCTCCCGCTGGTGATTATTTTATATTTTTTTTTCGGGGATTTGTTCAGGGAAATGTAGAACAGCATATGCGTTATAAAAACTTTTACAGGGCACATTGAAACGTTTGCATTTTATGAGAAAATCGATTCACAATACACGATTGTGAATACCATTTCGTGCCACTTCATTGCCTTTTAAATCAGAACGCGTATGTGGTACAATGTAAGGTGTTTCAGTTCAATTCTTTACTTTCTTTGGAATTTTGAATACGTGCTTCCTTCAGTATAAATATTTTCATTATTCCTCAGCTTCCTTATTTGCAATTCATTTTAACTAAAAATTGACTTTAAACACAGTTGTGACGACATAACTTGTAACTTCTTTTAACTCACCTTTTTTGAAAATAGTATTTGTTACGTTTCAAGTATACTCAAATTCAAAACTACACTAATTTAATTGCGATCTCACTGCACAGTCGAAAATGAATCAGCAAATTCTTCATAATTCAAAATTGTAAGGTATCCCTTGGACAAGGGTCGGTTAGCAATCTCATTTAAAACAACGTACTCGTCACCACACTTTGCACTCCAAGGTATAAGTTCATACATTAGGAATGTCGAAATTTGTGACTTGTCGCTGTCGCGTGACATATCGCCCATTCTCAGTCCCTCGCACACGCCGCGGTGACTACAAAAGAAGTGTCGGGGATAGAAATGTTCTCTTAAGGGAACTAGGCACTTAGGCAGTCGATAGATCGATTTATCTTTTATTGCATTTTTCGAAAGTACTATCCTTATTTAATAAAGTGTCATTTGTTTTTATATTAACCCCTTGCCTTACTTTGACGAGTCCCACGCGTGGTGAAAATTTCGGACCAAACATGATTATCACGAGTCAGACTCGTCATGCCAATTTCGAATCAAACATGATCATCACGAGTCAGACTAGTGAAATTAATTTCGGACCAAACATGAACGATTATAACTTAATCGGCGGTCATTGCTTATTAAAATTTAAAAATAGAAAAAGACGGTACACCTGTGTTGATCGTTTTCGGGGTATATTTGGGGGCGGGGGGGGGGGCGGTGTAACAATAATTTTTTATTAATATCTCGGAAACTAAAAAATACCCGAAGCCAAAATTTTATATTTGGGGTCCACTCTACATACCCCCGACGGGAGCACCTCCCAGACCCCCCCCCCCTAATTTATCCTCAAACCTATATCAATACCTCGTGGTACATACTGAAGCATTCGAGAATATTGGTAAATTATTGTTAGTGAGCGGGAGCGCGGGGATTTCTTTAATATCTCGGAATGTATAGGGAAAAGTTGTTCAGAATGATGTTTGAAAGTCATCAATATCGGTGAGATGCGAACTCCGAGTAATTACTATTTATATAAGTATATCTCAAAAAGTGTAAAATACCGCCGATGAACAATAAGTTATAAGCAAAAGTTGCCCAGAGTGATATCTTTGACAACATATGTCAAGGTCAAGGTCATCGGAGCTGCGTCCCCTATACTGCATAATGACCGCAGACTCGGCGAGCGTGCTCCCTAGTGTGTGGGATCAAGGAGCGATTAAAATGCTCAGTTCGTGAGATGGTCCAGTCGCTAGAAATGGCCTATGAGCCGAGCGTCGAGCATAGCACCACTGAGGCTCGTCGAATATGGTCGTATAGTGTGTGGACAATCGCGACCATGTCGACAAGCTTCACGGGAGCTTCATCAGAGCACGCTTGGCGAGCATAGTCGCTGATGTATGGGAGCAGTGGCGGATTTAAGAAAAAAGGGCCAGGTGGGAAACGTTCTAAGGGACATTTTTTCGGGAAAATGAAGAGGTAGTTTACTAAAAACGGGCCAAGTGTTCTACTGAACGAACAAAAAAAAAGTAGTGTTTGGATACCTATTCCTAATCATATTTTTTTTTTAAATGGGGCCCTGGAAGCCTTCTGGACAGGAGCCCGTTGTGGCAACTGCTCATCTGCCGCCCTGTTAAATCCGCCACAGTATGGGATCCTGGGGTTTTTAAGGGTGCGTCCAGACCTGAGCCGAACCCTGAGTCGAACACTACTTCAGGCCCCATAATGCCGCTTCCCTACGTGTGAAACACACATTCCTACCGGTTTCTGCCAGCTTAGACAGAGTCCCATGGCTTGCTACAGATAAAAATGAAAAGACAAATAGTGTTTACAGTAGTGCAGATCGTTTACCTGCCATGTAACACCGAGGAAGGGACCTCGGGACCCTCGACAAAAGGAAAGGCGGGTTCGTCGTGATGCTGGGGTTGTTTCCAGCCGATGATGTCGGTAAAGATTCGTCGCATCAGAGGAATGGCACATTCACATAGCGTGAACAATTGTAGTGATGCATCCCTATCCCTTACACTAGGGCTAACGAACTTCTCCGCCGGGAGCCGCACGAGCTCCAGTTTCAGTCAGTCTACTACCCGCAATATCAGCTATGTAGGAGCGAGAGCTGCGTGCGGCTTGCGAGCCACCAGTATAGAGCAGCATTGGCAGGTGAACTTCCCTACCGTAGGGAGAAAGTGTCGGCACGGAGAACTATACAGGGTGTCCTAAAAATAGTGGAGTTCCTTAACAGGGGTGACTCCTGGGGTGATTTGAAATATTTTTTTCCTTAGCGAAAATGTTCTCCGAGGTTTTGTTAACGAGATATTAACAAAAAGACCCGACCAATCAGAGCGCGAGTCTGCGGTATGATACTCGTCCGTGTGCGGTCGCATGTTTTTCGAAACGAATTAAAAGAATGCCAATATTGCCAATGGTCAGGTTCCCTCGCACGCACGGCCTACTCAGTGGTCGCTCGGAGGCAAAGTTATATTGCGCGATCTGTACCAGCTCTAAAAAAATTCTGAGTATTACTTCAAATATACCTTAATATTTAGGCAAAACGTCAGACAGTATAAACTTATAGTTTTTGTTAAATAAATTCCCGAAGATGGCCTTGAAAACGGGCAGTTATACTAGAGTACGCGCCCTTAACGTGTTAAAAATATTTTCATACGAATACAATCTAAAATATTAAAAAGTAGCTGAAATACCAGGTGTTATCCGGAATAGGTAGAATCAAAATATTTGCGAAGTACCGCAACAATCATTCTAACATATATATCCGCGGTAATCCAATTCTCTCGCGAGAAAGCGCGCGAGAAGCTTCGCCACCTGGTGGTGACATCGCGGTACTGCTACGCCCGAGGACGGACCCACGCGATCTGTAACCAACTTCACTTACAACGTCTACCGTAGCTCGCCACGCCAGTATTGAAACGCCACGCGAGTATTCATTCCTCATTAAATAACAGAGCGTAAAAGTGGGTGAGGTCAACGAAACCTATACAGTGACCTCCGCTTCAACATGTAGAACATATGTGCCAAATTTGAACGAAATCCGTGTAGCGGTGTAAATTTGTATTACGTACAAACAAGCAAACAGAAAATGAATTTTATATATATAGAAGATTTGTCGAAGAGTGTCGTCGCACCCTTCGGTTCTTAAATGTCATCCATCCTAGTATTGACGGCGACAACTGGTTACAACGGAAATCTCTCTACTTGCAGGGGATCAGTGGCGGATTTAACGGACGGCCAACGAACAGTTATCGCCTGAGCCTCTACCCAAAAGGTCCCCGCAGGGTCCCATCTTCAAAAAAAATTATAATTTTATCCAATCACTATATTGTTTTTTGTTTCCCATAATTTTCATACCACACGCGTGTAAATTTATTTCTAATTCTGTTACATACACAGGGTGACCCAGAACGTTTGCAATCTGGGCCTTTTCCCTTAAATCCGCCACTGGAGGGGACAAACATTTTCTTGTACTGAAAAAGAAACTTTGTTCCGTATATTGAGAAATCACTGTATCCTGTCAAGGACCACGTGATGAGTAACTATATAAGGGCAGCATGGTCTGGCCGAATGTGTTGCTCTGTAAATTTATGCAGCCTACTCCAAACATGTACCGGGGTTCAACGGCGCGGGAGTGGTAACGTGTACCGACACTATCTAAATTTATTCGACCGCTTCGAGCGCGTCGATCAATCGATGTGGATACAATGAAACGAACCTTCTCCAGACACGGGGAAATTTAGAGTGGTGAATTTTCGATCCAGCCTACCGCTGCACACACCACGCGGGCATAGGGCTTGCGGGTATTCGCTCCGTGCCCGTCCCACTCATATATTTTACGGCGGGCCGCAGTAACTAACAATTCCTAGTTTGCGGGCCGCCGCTATATTTTCGTCAGCTCATTCCCCCAGGGTACTTGGGAACCGCCGATTTATTGCCGCGCCCCTGTACGCTTTACCTTCGCGCTGTCAGGATGCCTGGGATTCTTAGTCAAGCATAAAATCGAATGGGAGTCGATTATTCAACAGTGATCACGTACCGCATGTTGTAAGTGAAAGGGGAGTAGGGGTAAGCATTTATATGGCTCGTCCCTATCAGCTTTCATCACAAGACGTAAGACACGATTGGCTTTCACAAGACCGTAGAGAACAATGGACTCATAAAGCCATCGAATGTAACCTTTCATAGGTATTTTGGAAATTAGATTTCTTGTTTATGACTGTATGCTACGAAGACACTTTTATAGGTAATAGGTTTTTGGTTCCGTTTATGTGCTTTTTAAGGACCATGTGCTGTATATTTTGGTTATTACCAAGACCATTTATAAAGAACAGGTGGATTTCTATAAGCGCCATCCCAAGGTTTTATTATGTAAAGTGATATGTTTGGTAGAAGTAGGAGTGGAAATAGAAATAATTCATATCATTGTAAACCGAAAAAGTAGTATCGAAGTATCCAGTAGTATCGAAAAGAAACGCCACTAATTCGATAATTGCGTATCATGAGATACCAATCGAATGCAATTAAAGAGTCCCTATTATAATTCGATATGAACCTTCGCTTATTTCATCATGGTATATATCTTTTTCAAAAATGATGGAAGCAAACAGTAGTTACTGTAATCAGTTATGCCATTTTGAGCTAGAGATTAACTCCGGACGACGACAATTTTGGCATGCCCTGTATTCGTAGTGTGAAGCCTGGTGCTAGTGCGTCGGAGAGTCTTAGTTCGCCCTGTATATACAGGATGTGCCAATAAGGATTACCACTTCGAATATCTGCGAAATCACTGAAGTAAGAGAAAAATCGCTCGTAAGCCACTCGACCTGCGAAGAAATCGTTGTGACCCCTTTCATACCAGACAACTTTTATTCAAAAATCTTTCTCTTACTTCCATGGTTCCGAAAATATTCAATGTGGTAATTCAAATTCGTCCACTCTGTATAGGTCCCCAGAACAAAACCAATAGAGTAATTAGGATTTGTGTGTGTGTGGGGAGGGATGGGAACAAGTCTCATCTTCTCTTCTTCTTTTGTAGAGGAAATCTTTATACCATCCGCATGCATTTCACAAAATAAAATTACATACACATTTGATAACAATCATTTACCTACATATTTTTGAATACTGAAACAAAGAGTAACCTGAATAAAAAATTTCAAACAAAAGTTTAATAGTACAATAAGCACTGCAAACTTGCGTTAACAAAATTTTTAAAAAAGTTTATTTCTTAAAAAAAATTTATTGATGAAAATTTTTTTTTTTCAAAATTTTCTTTACACAAGTGGACAGCATTTAATGTATCATTACACTTTTGTTTGAAACATTTTTTTCTGCCTCTTGTACTTTAGTAGATACACGCGAAAAAGTGGTAGTGCCTATTTGACATTGAGGTTAGTTATCACACCCTTAAACGGCGATTGGGCACGAATGAAACATACCGTTATTCTTGTCTTGAGTCACTCTATAAACCCACAGACTTGCGTCCCAATGTGTTCACGGGAAATTCCCTGCGTAGTAGGATACTCTCGTCGCAGGGAGGGGGAACGCATGCGCGCGATGACGCGGTGACGTCTAACCAATCCAAGCCCGATGACGCGGTGACGTCAAACCAATCAACGCCAAGATGGGAAACGAAACGACGCCACCGTCAAGATGGGAAATGAAACGGCGCCACCGTCAAGTTTCGTTTCTTGGCGTTGATTGGTTTGACGTCACCAAGTCATCGCGCTTGGATTGGTTTGACGTCACCGCGTCATCGCGCGCATGCGTGGAGTTCCCCCTCCGCTATTCCTGATACGGGCGCACGGGATTTCCGCCAAACCCTGGTCCGACATCCGAAGACATTCCACTAATTTCTTTCTTCCCATGCCGTGACAGTTTTGTTCTTAGGCACCTATACATACAGGCTGTATAAAAATTATATGACACGACCACTACAGCGGGATTCTACACCTCTGGATCGGTGGAGACCTGTTAAAAAAGTGGACCGCAAAATTATCCTTGACCCTAGTTTTTCAAGGTCATTTTTTTATTGCAGCGCATTTTACTCGTCGAGAAGATAAAAAGTGTCAAAAGATCCATAGATCGCAACACAGCCGTTCTCTTAACAAACGATGTAAAAGTTTCAATAATTCTTATACTAAATAACGTGCTATTGATACGAAACAGCAACAAATTACAGCTTGTCCAGGGAAATATATCATTATTCAGCGAGGAATAATGGAAAAAATTATAACATTGTTTTTTAAGGGAACGGTTCAGTTGAGATCTATGGTTCCTCTGGCACTTTCTATCCTCTCGACGGACGAGTAGAACACGCCCCAATAAAAAAAATGTGACCTTAAAGAACTTGGCCCAGCATCAAGTTATTTAACAGATCTCCATCGATCCAGAGGTGTAGAATCCCGCTATGGTGGTCGTGACATATAATTTTTATACACCCTGTACAGGCCTGGACACTAGGCTCAGAAAGCAAGATAATGTGCCTGTCCAGTTACCATGGCCGATCCTGCTTCACTAATTAAATTCTTGCATGCACTCAGCAAGCTTATTGGACGACAACCTTTGTTGGACATCCACTGCCTGACTGTTTAAATTCTTTCAACCTTTTTCATACAGATTGGCGAAGTACTGTCCTCCAATCAGAGGACAAATTCCTACCCCCCTACTCCCTGGTCTGCATTCTTATCTCTCTGACAGTCCCCTTTGTACGTATCCTTAACACCATTTGTTACGCGTTAAATTTATTTTCATGAAAACGTTTCACCTACAATAAAGCATGGCGGGTAAGGGGGAAAACAGGGAATCTCACAAAACAGCTTCATCGAGAAAATTAAGTTTTAATACTTTAGTCCGCCAGTAAAGAAACAAGGTTTAATAAATTTATCTGCTTTCTTCATAACATGAACCATATACCCTAATTATTATCAGAAAGAATTAAGCAATATAATAATAATTGTTTTACATTATTTTAATATTCTTTCAAGTTTGAACAGGGTGGCATACCGAAGCCAATCATTTTATTAATTGTCAGATATTTTGTTTTTCACTTACATGTGAATATAAAATCGCTGAACTAGGATCGCAAAATTTTTTTAAGACCACGAGGTCTTCGTATTTTGCTTTTTGAGATAGGCAGGAGTTCTGTGTATGCTCTATTGGGAAGTTCAAACTCTCCTTTTTCTCTATCACTGTCACGTCTTTTTTTTCAATGGTGATGAGTTTACTCAACCAACGGCCATTATAGGTGTTTCAATAAAAAATATCACGTAATGCCTATTCGCATTTCCTTCACCTGCTGAATAAGGAATGGGCATCTCTTAACAAATTTTTCTCGTAGGAAAGATGTCCATCCCCTTATCATAATTTCTTATTCTACCTTGGCAACAGAAGCTTATGCTTAGGCAAAGTGTGGGGACACTCTGTGTTTTGTTTCAGTGGGAAACGAAACGGCGCCACCGTCAAGATGGGAAATGAAACGGCGCCACCGTCAAGTTTCGTTTCTTGGCGTTGATTGGTTTGAGGTGACCGAGACATCGCGCTGGATTGGTTTGACGTCACCGCGTCATCGCGCGCATGCGTGGAGTTCCCCCACCGCTATTCCTGGTACGGGCGCACGGGATTTCCGCCAAACCCTGCCAGTACCTATACCAACTCTTTAAGAGTCATCTTACGGGTGTATTTGAACTTTATAATTCTTGGTGATTCGACAGTTCTGTAGTCCCAGTTGCCACCAACAAAATATTCTATAAATCGCAAACTCACAAAAAAATGGCTATGCTCAGTTTTCCCCTTACCCTTCCAATAAGGTGTTCGTTTCCACTATCGTCTATTAACTTTTTTTATCAAATTCTGTATTCATGAAAAATCCAACATCAAAAATACCTCATTGGCACTCCACGTTAACGAAGATTAACTTATTTATTTACTATCAAGAGACACGGTAGTGTCTCGCGCCAAGTATATATAGGTATATGCGCAGCGCGCGACACTCCCGTGGCTATATAACGCCGAGCGGTTTTTGGAAGAACCCTGAGATTACCGAATCTCAATAACGGCTGATCCGATTAAGTTTTGAATGGTCTTAATGGATAGCTTGGGTTTGATTTGCATAAGAAAAGTGTCTTCGTTTTGTTCCTACGTGCCTTATGAGCTGAGATATTTCGATGCAAAGTTGCAATTTGCCGAATTTTATGTTAAGAGATTTTCTCCATCGTCAAGTGTAGGCAAGAGGGGAACATGAAAGGGAGAGGAAATGTCTCCAATATGCACGTTGTTCATTCGATGAAGGTTTCGGCACTTTCGGCCACTCGCGTAACAAACACGATTTGTTGTCGCGTGACAGCCAGACACAGAGCACATATGTCAAGGTAAACGTAACCTAGCTAGTGTCAAACCATTATAACCTGCCAAGTATCAAAGTAAGTAGTCAACATTTTTCAAATGTCACAGGTTTTTACACCATATAGGACACTGAATTATTTTCCCAATTAACAAGGTAAGTCGCAAAAATTTTTTAATACATTTTTTATGTAGAGCTTCTAGAAAAAAAGGGGACGCACAGACTTGGAAGTAGCCCGGAGAAGGTTCGACAGAGAAATATCTTCTTTCGCACAAGTTTCTAGAAATTTATACCAGGCATGTACAAAATAATAGTATATTGTAACAAATTGCATTTAAATTGCCAGATATTTTTATACCAGTAAGCCATTTTTATTTTAGAGTGTCTACAGGATGATTCTGGAGCTCCGCCCGACAATGGATGCGTCCTGGTACCCCGTGGCGAGGTCAAGCCCCCGCAGTGCCCCACCGAATTTTAGGGCTTTCGACCCTCGAAGGGGTTGGAGTGCCTATTAAGAAGTGAGAAATCTTCAACTTCCGCATTTCTCATCAGATCTTTGCGAAAACGACGCCAATTGATTCCTTATGTTTCGCCGATGAAACTGACACCAAGAACGACGTAATTCGGAAAATAATGAAGGAAATTCCATGAAAAATTAATTTCCATAACCTCAAGCTAACTTCGTTAATAATAGTCCGTTTTACAAGAAATTTGGTATGATTTTCATCGGAAAAACATGGAATCCATCGGCATCACTTCCATATCGATACGAGAAAGAATAAAGAATTATTTTTTTCTGAAACAGGTATGAAATCCTCGTTCGACCCCGGTAAATCGTGGTCTACCCCCCGCAGTTGAAGGTGAAAACGTGAAATATTCATTTCAGCGTATTAAAAAATTCTTTATTCTTTATCGTATCGAAATGGAAGTTACACCAATAGATTCCTTATGTTTTTCTGATGAAAATCATACCAAATGTCATGTAAATCGGACTACTTTTACATTAGGAATACAAATTGCTTGTGTAAAAGTAGTCCGATTTACATGATATTTGGTATGATTTTCATCACATTGGGCATGAATCAGATAACGGATCATGTGAACAGTGTACAAGGAAATTATATTATATTTAAGAATGAATATTGCCGATAGATATAGTTATTAATCGTTTACTATTATTTTCATTGCAAGATGATAAATTAGTCAAAGCAATACGTAAATTTAATATATGTAGGTACTATTCCCACAACCAAAGTATTGATAGCTAGACAATCATATAAAGTTATGAATGCTATATTTCATAGTGGTTCATGTATTGAGGATGGCCATTACACCAGCATATGTAAAGAAGAAGGAATGACTAGTCGTTGGATTGAAGCTGATGACGTGCAAATTAAAAAAAGGCAATGGCCCAGAGGCGCTAAAGATCTTTATATTTTGTTCTTACAAAAAAATGATAGTAAATAAATAAGCCAATTGCGCCAATTAGATAATTGGTCATCAATAAAACTACAAAATGTGTGAAATCCCCACAAAATTACCTTTTTTAAAAAAAGGTACAAAAAAGAGCGCCAAGTATATAACCCATTCAAAAAGAATTGTATTTAAAAACATTGTCGTAAATTAATACCATTCAAAAAGAACCCCATTTAAAACGAATGGCCTTAAATTAATATAAATTTATTAATGTGCTATATTTTTTAACTTTACAAAAGTAATGATATACTATAATTGCGCCAATTATCACAATGACTATTTATACAAAGACAAAATGTATTAAATAATATTAAGCAGATATATTTTTATACAAATAAATATTTTAATACGAATAAATATGTTATTGAAAATACTTGGAGCTGCTCTGCGAAAAAATGTTAATTGTCTTGGTTAATAAATATAAAACAAGACAAGACACCACTGAGACAAGAAAGAAAGAAAAAGATTTTAATGCAATTTATACATATTTATTCAGTTTAGCAACACCAATTCGGAGAGCAGCGCCAAGTATTTTGAATAAAATATTTATTCGTATTAAAATATTTATTTGTATAAAAATATATCTGCCTAATATTATTTAATACATTTTGTCTTTGTATAAATAGTCATTGTGGTAATTGGCGCAATTATAGTATATCATTACTTTTGTAAAGTTAAAAAATATAGCACATTAATAAATTTATATTAATTTACGACAATGTTTTTAAATGCGATTCTTTTTGAATGGGTTATATACTTGGCGCTCTTTTTTGTACCTTTTTTTAAAAAAGGTAATTTTGTGGTTTAAACAACGAGAATAAGTTTCATTATACATATAGAAGCATAAAGAAAAGAAAATCGTGACAGGAAATGAACGTTATATACCTACAATCTGATAGTGTTTTCGGTAATTTCTTTCGTAACAGAATCTTTAAATGAGTATAACGAGATATTGAAGAAAATAACGACATGACAAATAGATTGATTAAGTTGTTGAAATCCCTGTGTGAGATCTTTTACCGTTTCGTCGCAGATGCTGCTACGTAGATTCGGGGTACAGCTCCAACGGAATGGATGCTTTGACGGACGTGAATTGATCTCTCCTTAGTCAAACAGTTTGGATTCACCATAGAAGTTGATAAGTGTCTTTATTCTATTGAACGTTTACTGACCCTCTCGTTCTCACACTCATCCATCCGTCTCCAGTCACTGGTCGAGTGGGGCGTAACTTCAAGCATGGTTCTCTCTTGAAAAGCTTTTCCAAAGAGAGTTCGTGCACCCAGGGATTGCCTCTGGCTGCACATGTCGAAACGTGGTCTTCGGTCACGCTGAGTCCATACTGCTTTGCAATATGCGAAACGCAAGCAGTTGTTGAGTTTCAATTTTTTCTTCATTTTCCACAAGTAATTCCACTTTGTTAAAGTGGAAATTACTGGGCAAAAGCGTCAAAGTACTCTACAAATTAAGGGAAACACAGGTTCTCCTGGTAAATAAATTTAGGTGACTTCTTTGCGTGATGAGATATTAATTGGAATACGGGACATTAGAATTACCGGGGAAAGTCCTATAAATTAGGAGAATATTTGTCATTCAATGTGATTTTAAGGGGACATGCCTAGTTGGCAAGCAAAGAAGAAGGTGATTTTCGGGAATTTTTCCTGGAAAATCTAATGTATATTTTTTGCGACTATTTGCTTATTATAAAAGTACATATATGTGGGGATCAGGAACCCCCATAACATAAGAGGCGGATACGGAATACCCAAGAGAGGGAAGTCGGCGGTAGCCGAGTAGGCTAAAGGCGGCTGATCAGTGCGCAACGAATCTAAAGATCGCTGGTTCGAGTCCCGCGTCCGAGGCTTCCTTTTTCCGTTTCCTACATATATTCAGCAATTCTCGGTGATTTTGTTACTGAAAAATATTAAAAAATGAACGAATAGCAGCCACTCTCCCGGGAGCTATTTTTTTTAGCGGTGAGCACGATTTCTCCGAGCTAGATCATCCGAAATCGAAAAGTGAAGAAGATTTTCTTATTACATGGGTTTATCTGGTGCGTGAACGAAGGATTTTTGTTTTTGATGAAAACTCTATTTTTAATACGAAAAGCGAACAATGGGGAAGATGACTGCAACTTTTTCCCACCCGTGACGCCACCAGCACGCATTCCCATTTATACAATACATAAATGAAAAATTCGCGCGCAAACAATTCACACATACGCACTCGGGCACAACCACAGTACATGCGCTAGTGGCGTCATCTGCGCCGAGCTTTGCGTCATCTTCCCCATTCAGACGTCGAAAAATCCTGATTCTGCGTTAAACGACCGCCATTTTGTCCGAAATTATTTTTCTGAAAAATCGTTCGTTCACGCGCCAGATAAACTCATATAGGGTAAAAGACCCAATTACTGTCAGGTTAAGGATTGATTCTGACAGTATCGCATAGTTTTTGTATTTATTGATCACAGGCATAAGTTTATCTATTTATTTATTATTATTTAATATGTTTAGTTGAAGAAAAAAATTTGTATGACTCTTAAAATCTCTATTTTTATTAATAAATTTATTGATTTAAAAAATATATGACGGGAGCTAATACTGTCACCTGTGATATGTGTTCAATCGAATTACTGACATCCCAATTATTGTCAGTTTTAAATTCTAGTTCAGCAAGGAGTAAACGAGAATAAATATAGGAATTTTGTTATTTTAATAAAAGATGTCAAAGTACATTCTGTTATAAATATTAACAATAGTACTTACAAAACGTGTACGGTTACGTTGTCAAAAATTTCGAAATTGGACAAGGTTATGTCAATACGCGCACGCACGTGAAATGGTAGGAATGACAAGTGACAATAACAGCGTAACCAACTTAAAACTTTTTACCATCTTATCAAAATTAAAGAAGAAAAAATTAATTCCTGCTTTTCCTCGCATAAATTACAATTTTAAATGTATGTTAAAATTTTTTCGTGTATGAATTCACATGGTTTAAGGCTTATTTTAAGTAAAACAGCATAAGGCGACAGTAATTGGGTAGGTGACAGTAATTGGGTCTTTTACCCTATTAACAGGATCTTCTTCAATTTTTGATTTCAGGTGATCCGGCTCGGAGAACTCGTGCTCACCGCGCAGCACCATTATAAAAACAGCTTCCGGGAGAATGGCTGCTATTCGTTCGTTGTTTAATATTTTTTTATAACAAAATCGCCGAGAGTTTCTGAATATATGTACTTTTAAAATAAGCAAACAGTTGCGAAAAATATACATTAGATTTTCCACAAAAAATTCCCGAAAATTTAATGAAAATTGACAGGTAATTTCGGACTTTTATTGAATAGTGTCTGTTTTACAGGCAAGGTTCGAAATATAAATAAAGTCCTACTCGATGTGGGGCTCGATTCTTTTCCCCTCTAGGTTTCCTGAATTATCCAATACTGAAATTTTTAAGTTTTATATTTTGCACTAAATTTTTATAAAAGTGGCACCAATGGATCTCGAATTTGATGAAAATGAGTTGAAACGCGACATTATTCGGACTATTTTTGATGACGCGGAATGCAAAATTGATTTGTAGAGTTTAGAATAGAAATTATTCCAGTCGAGTATCGCTAAAAATAGTCCTGTAATATTTTCATGACAAAAACTTTAGCAATTTGTTGATCTCGGCTTTATAAAAATATAAAAGTTACATATTTCATTAATCCATAAATCATTACGCGAGCGACCCTTCGAACACGTGTGACTAGAAGTTGGTAGTTAGCGAATTTCAAAGGACGCTACAAGGATTCGAACGGTACACAAGATTTAAATGTTTACATTTTTCTTTATTCATTAACAATTAACATAAGTTTATAATTGTTAATAATGTTCATAAATGATCTTCGAAGTCAGAGTTAGGACCATGAGCAAGCGCATTTAATCGTTCTGGCAGTTTTTAACAGAGAAGGGTAGGTGGAATATGTCATTTATATACCAAACCACTTGTCTTAGTAACCTGTGTAAAGATATGTGTTTAACTCAAAACCGCAAAAAATGTCACATGTGTCGGTTCTGAAATAATCGATTCAATTATATCACTGTCTACTTTAATTTGTATAGCTAGTAGTTACTAGTATAGTAAATGTGTATAGGTAAGTGACATGTAGGTAGAAATAGAAAGTTTTGTGCTGACGAATGCAAATTTATCACAACGCTTGCGACTACACGCGTGAACATTCGCGTGGAAGCAATAGCACTCCTTTTTGGTCATGACGGTGACGCGACGTGCCGACAGCCGACAGGTTTGCGAGGCGCTCCTCCCTATTCAAATCGACCCATTTTAAGTGTCCTTAAATTGTTCTGCGCGGCGCATAACACACATGGGAACGTGTTTTTTACTGAAAATTGCGGGAGCATTTATCAATACTCATGCATGGCGTACTTCACTCTAATTGGTCGATACGAAACTTCCTTTTAAGGGTAACAAGTGGTGAGATCTAGGTATCGATGGCTTAGTGCACAAATAGGATATGTCCACTTTTAGTGTTTTCGAGATAAACACTGCAGGTTTAAACATGCAATGGTACATAAGATTCAGGAACGTACAATGAACAAAAATATTATTTTTGACTGAACTGTTTTTTGCATAAAAAAATTCAAATTTCACAAACAGTGACCATACAATATTTGTGTTACACAATGTTCCACTACAATTATGTATGTTTCACGAAATCTATGTCGATTTTTACGCCGAGCGGATTTCCACGAATTTATACTTATTTAACTACGAAAACCTCACCAATCCTACCATTAATAGTGCTAATATGAAGTTGTAATAGAAAATATACAAATTTTTATTTTCCTAGATCGATGACTCGTCTCGATTTCGGCACAAAACGATCTCCAAAGGGACCTTTGCTTTTACAGTAAAGATTCGAGGATATGTAGACAATACTTCTAATGCTTTCCAGAAGATATTAACATAAAAACACGTGAAAGCTAAGCATAGGGTTACTTGTCATTGAAAAAATTTAAATATTGTGTGATGTATTTATTGTGAACTAGCTGAAAACTTGCGTTAACAAAATTTTGAAAAGAGTTTAAAAATAAAAATATCTGATGAAAAAAAACTTTTTCAAATATTTTGTTAACGGAAGTTTGTAGCGCTTATTGCACCATTAAGGAGGGAGACTCAAGTAACTTTCGAAAAAAATTGATTTTTTTTTATTGCATGTCAAACATTTTTAATGCTATTACATGTCAAGAATATACTCCAGAAGTGTCAGAATAAAATTCTGCGTATTAACGGTGCTAGAGACAGGCTTATACCTGTCTAGCAAGTACGCGCCGGAACGCGCGTTGCGTCCTTTCGCTCATTGTCCGTGCTTTGCACACAATAAACTTCGAAGGTAAGCCGAGTAATAATAGATAGATGCTTGCTCAGGTATAAATAAGAAACAGAAGGTCAACTATACGGGCCTGGAATCGCAGATTAGCGTCAGAGAGCTTACCAAAAACATCGGCTTTTCTGAACCGAAAAATTTAAACGCGTTTTTCTCGAAACCACGTTTTTCAAATTGGCGTGCAGCATAACTTAACAAATATTTAATCAATCGAGCTGTCGCAGTGCACACATTTACATAATTGAATTCCCCACCGGTCGTATTACTTTAATTTATGATATTAATTATTAAAACTATGTTTATTGCATATTTAACACGAAAATCTTACGCAAAAATCGCTGTTTTTTTTCAGAGCTCCGTATTATTATTAATTTTGCATTTTTTTTCGCTGGCTTTAATTCTTCCGACTCGAAATGGAACTAAATAGAAAACTCCGTTTCGTTTTCACCCCAGGACAAAATCTAAAAGCTGTACACTGCACGCCGATTACCCTCATCGACGCCGAAGCCATGGAGAGCAACCATAATAACTCCTCAAAAAAACGGACATATTGGAATTAATTTTTTTTCTTGTTACATTGAAATACAAACAAATATATACAAAAAGTTACAGAAAGTTTCATCAAGTATTTATATCCCAAAAAAATCTCCGAAAATCACCTTATTTTTAGCGGTTTACTTGAGTCTCCCCCCTTAATCTTTTGTTTGAAACATTTTTTTCTGTCTGTTGTACTTTGAGAGTTACACACGAAAAAGTGGAGGTGCCAATTTGACTTTGAGGTTAGTTTTCACCACCTAAAACGGCGATAGGGCCCAAATGAAACACACCGTTGTTCTTGTTTTGAGTCACTCTAAAAACCCACAAAGTTGCGTTCCAATCGGTGAGTCCGGGTTCGCGGTGTTCCCTTGTCAGCTCGTGATCGAATGTTTGCTGAAAACGCTGATGGTTTCCAAAATCAATAATTGGTGGCTTGCGAAATTATGGTTTTGGCCAGTTTCTCTAGATTTCCGACCACTGCGCGCCGCCTCTTTAAGCCGCACACTTATGTACGTCGACCCTCTCGCGGCGCGAATGACTCACGGAATACTTCGACGAAACTTATGGGTAATAAAGTTGTCAACGAGCTATGAATATCCCCCAGGATGTAAATTATCTCCGATACTCGCGGCTACCGTAACTGTTATTTACGGCGTCTGAATTTCACGTTCCGATGTGGATGTTCTCGCCTAATTCTAAGGTACATAGTCGTGCAAACGTTATGCAGCACTCTTCTGCCCCCTCTTTTACGACGATGATTGTTGTATATAGGATATTTCACGGAAGTGCAACGGCTTGTATCTCTGAAACGGTACTAGATATGCAGAAAAGTTGCAAAGGAAAATTAAATGGTACCGTCTGTTCTGAATTTCTGTAATACTACTGACCACGTGCATAGGGGTGGAAAGTGTAATTATGTTTTGAAAGAAAATTCTGCAACTGTTAATGCACTAGGAAATATAGGCATCTTTTTCTACGTAGTATTTAGGCCGTAGACTTTAGATTAGACTATCACTGAAATACTTCGGTTAAGAAATTACAGCATACCGAATAACTAACAAGGGAAGATCCCGAACCCGGAAATTCAAAAAATTCTGGAACTTCGTGGATATGTGGGGGATTTCCTCCTGATTACAACGTAATTTTTGTTTGCCGCCCAAATTCATTCGAAGGTGGTGTAATTGACCCATGAAAATCCGGTTATTTTCCGATTTTGTGTTATAACGCGTGAATAAAATAAATTTTTTACCAAATGGTAGATCTAATTAAAGGAAGTAGCTTTTGTCTTGACACTTTTTCTATCTCTTACAGTTCGCGAGTTATAACGCAAGATCGGAAATTAGCCGAATTTTCAGGGGTTAATTTCACCCCCTTCGAGTGGATTTGGGGAGCGAACAAAAATTGCGTTGTAATCAGGAGGAAATCCCCTACGTATCCACAAAGTTTCAGAATTTTTTGAATTTCCGGGTTTGGGATCTTCGCTTATAAAAGGAAAATAATTATTTTTGAGTGTTATGGGAGGCTATTACAATACAGATTATTCTTGTTATTTAGAATTCTCAATTTATAATAAAAAGTATTTCTTTGATTCTTTTTTGTATAATCAGGACAGTAACAGCCACCAACAGACAGCAGTATTAGAAAAAATATGTAAACAAACTTTTTCACTAACAAGTCAAAGTTCATTTACGAGAAGATAACAAACGATAATTTCATCTTCAACAATCCGTTAAATCTCTCTAATATCGTTAATTTATTGTTAAAGGCATAAGTAACTAACAAAACACAGAAGAAGTGATATTTATATTTTTTATCAGGCTTTCATAAGAATGATACTAACGGATTGGTGACTTTTCCCTGATGAAAATGAGTCGAAATGAGTCAATCGGACTAATTTCAGTTACACACAATTGAAATCACTTGAATTCTGTAAATCAATTGTCCATTACGTATAATTTAAAATGATAGGACTAAAGTCGGATTTCTTCTGATTTTCATTAGGAAATCCTGGCCAATTCAATGATAACACTCTCATAAAATCTAATGAAAAACATAGCAATCTAAATTTTCGTTCTAGTACAGTGTTCTAGGAAGCAGTTAGCACCAGAATTGGGCAAAATGTAATCTAATGTGGTCAACTATTAATGATTACAGAAAATAATGTGTAATCAACTACACAATTACATTTTAATCGTAATTTGTAATTTGTAATTAGATTACATTTTGCCCAGTTCTGGTTAGGACTTAATACATTGGCCCGTTTCAAGGTCCTCGCTCGAACCATTTGACAAGGAGAGTGAATAAGATAAACCGAGAGTGAGTGAAATAGCGCGCCAGCGAGAGACCCTCGATCGACGGCGAGAGAGGAAAACCGTTATTCGTTGCAACCAATGTCAGTAGCGTAACTAAATTCAAATATTGATCAGCCTCAGTTACTTACAAAACCTATTCTTCTTTTAGCCTTTCAAATTGAATAAGGAAATTCTCGTTTTAATTGTCAACGTCGAGTTGAACGACGCTCAGCTGTACATTGAAAATAAACAAAAGAGTAGACGAATATCTCTTACGAGTGTCGAATCCAGGATCACTATAATATTTGCTGCGGTGTGCGATTTTTCGTAACACAATCTGCACAATATGTTTCCCAGAATGCCGAAGACCAGCAGCACCGATCTGTCTTTCATACGTGGCGTGGAAGTCTATAAAAGGTGGTCTGAAAAACAGCAATGAATTAGCAAACGACGGAGATCATAAATTCTAATGCATCCAGGCGGGACCACGGAGAATTAGCCACCGTCTGAAAGTGTTACAGTGTAAGTGAAATCGACCCGATAAGATTATCTCTCGGTATGGCCACTATGCAGCCGGGAGCTGCCTTCGTCGAGTGATTAATACCATGACTCAGTGACGTCTAACGTGGTAACCCACGCGCTTCTCGGGCGGAGAGGGAAAGAGACGTTTATTCCCCAAAAGGAGCAACGAGGGATTATTGAAGGGTGACGATAAATTCGCCGACGACGAGAAGTCGAGAGAAAAGACCATATCCAATGGTAATCAAGCCGGTCACCAAATGTACAAACCGTGTCAGACTTTCGTCATTGGCACGGACAAAAAATGATCTCGTTTATTCTGAGTATACCCATTTGGCGAGGAATAATCAAAGTTAACGAAGAGTTCACGTTAATTGGTTAATTGCCGTGCCACTTGAATTGTTACCAGATATTGGAGTTTGAGAAATATTATGCTGGACTTTTATGTTTATACCGATGGGAATAATATCCGATAGGAAAGTCTCAAGGTCAACTTGATTTTTTTAAGGGAACTTTCCGGTCTAAAAGTCGATTTTCTTTTTATTTCATTTTTCGAATGTTCAACCTTTTAGGAATACGTGTTTAAAAGGATTTGGTTTTCCCGAAACAGTGTTCTCAAAATCGGTGGGACCTGAATCTTCAAAAGTTTTTATCCGATTCGACTGAAACTTTTTCTATTTTGAAGAATATACTTCTGGCTAGGGGGGAAACTAGACAAATTACAAAAAATGAAAATTTATGATTTTTAAAGGCGTTGAAAAGACGAAAAATAGAGGGAAAAAGTGATTTAACACATCAAGTGTCGTTATTTTCTAAAAAAAATGACATTTTTTGTATTTTTTTCTGGTTTCCCCCCTAGCCAGAAGTATATTCTTCAAAATAAAAAAGTTTCAGTCGAATCGGATAATAACTTTTGGAGATACAGGTCCCACCAATTTGGATCAATTTTTTGACGCCTTGAATTCAACGACTCCCCAGTGCCGTCTGCAATGATTAATTATAAAACAAAAAATATATTTCTGTAATTTAAGACATCTTTAATACAATGCAACAAGTCCCATTACATTATATATAGTAGTTTTCCTTTAATTAATTCCTAAAGATCACCTATCTTTTTGGGCTCTAGACTGGAAGGTCTCTTTAAGTGAGATGACCATTATGGGAAGAATTCTAAGAAAATAAGTGTTATGCTTATGTATTCCTAAATAAAGCCAATAATTTACGGGATATTCAAATTTCAAGATAGTATTCACGAACTCACATTGCATTTTTTATTCTATGATGAGTATAAAATTGTTTGAGTTTTACTTAAACTTACATACATGTATGACAAACATTGCACCTCATTTTAAAAAACCTATTAGAAATTAAAGTACCCAGTGTTCCAATGAAGCTAATCATTTATCTAAGTTAATATGCATAAGAAAAAGATAAATGTAGGAGGACAATAATTTAATAAACTGAAGCTACTAAATTAGACTTTTTCCCTCAACTAAACGATTTCCACCTTCTTTTACATGTGGAACTTGTTACATGAAACAATCTTTTGCGTATTATAACGATCACGTGAAGGGAAACAGAGATTTGGAATTTCAGATCGCAGCAACAGCCCTGTCAATTGATTATTGAAAATATTAAATTCCAGTCGATTCCCGAAACAGTATTTTATACAACACTCACAATCAGTGACACTCTCGTCAGTCAAACAGTATTAAATATTTTATGGTACATAGTGTTAGACGAAAGTAACATCGGGCTGTTATTGGATATGCGGATACGAGGTCGACGGACAGGTTGTCAATTGTTATCCCCATGGAGTAAAAACTTTACAGTTTTTTGGTTTCGTTTGATACCAGCACATCGAACATTTATCTGTATTGATAAATGTCTGAATTTTCTCAGTGATTATTTCGCAGGTAAATGATCGTGTAAAAATCATGAGAATGAAACAGAATAACTAAGTAACAATAAGTGATACACATGGCCATAAACAAATTTATGTGCTCACAAAAATACCTACTATCTATATGAATTCACCATAAATGTATCAGCATTAAACTTAGCCAGAAGTTTTGTAATTTTACATATGACTAGCAATAATTTCCATTACCTTTTGTGATTTCTGATTTTTTGGCATATTAATTTTCTAAGCCAGGATGAGAGGACATTGAATATTCTTCCAAAAAATCTGTCGAAATTGAAACAGATGACGATCCAAGTGTACCTACAAGCTGAGTAAGAAAGTTTAATTTCTGTAGGGGAATTACGCCCTATCGAATTCAAAGAAATTCCAAAATAAATAGGATTTTGTTAATTAGAAATAAGGAATGGTTGTGTTAGTAAGAAAGCAATAGGACGCAATATTTAATAGCCTAGATAGGCATAGAAATGTTCGTACTTCGTCGGACAAAAATTTAAATGAAAAAAATTTATTTAATACACTGCTACTCTAATAAATGATAAGCATCCTACGAAGGACGCGACATTCCAAGATTTGAACTTGCTGGAATAAGAAATGGTAATTACCAGCTGTGTAATTTAGATCAGCAAGGTAGATTATCATGAAAGTACCGCATTGGAGATGCCCATGTTTATGCAACAAGGAATGTTTCTTTGCATCGTAGTATGCGTTTCCGAGCATACAGTGTAGTCATAATGATTATTGGATTGCTATAAAAAAAAATTGCATTGCTTCTTTACATCAATACATAATTATAAAATTTTTCGAAGTTCTGTACGTACTTCCCAACGCTCTATTACTATGTACTCGAATCGTACTTAATCAATAGAACCTTTTCAGTAAAAATCCAAGGAGATTTCTCAGAAATCTTTGAGATAAAAGCAGGAGTCCCTCAAGACAGCGTCCTAGGACCAATATTATACAGGGTATCCCAAAATTGCGGGACAATCCGGAACATACAATATCCTGATTCAAAAAGACATCGAAAAGTCCTTTACCATTTTGGGATCCAAGGCTTCGTTCTCGAGATATTAAAAGTTGAATATTAACGGACCCAAGTTCCGTGGGTCCGCGTGGGCCTGCGTCTACGCGTGCCTCCTGCGCGTGCGCGCGAGCAGTCACTGCTCCGTGCTCAGCTGCTTCGGCTTTAAACTGCGCAGCCCGGAACTCCAACAGAACTGAGCTGTCGGGAATCGTCGAAGGCAAACTTTCTCGCTCACAATGACAAGGCTACAATATCCCACTATAAATAGAAATTAAAATCTCATTTACCTACAACACGAAATCAATTACAAATTCTTAAAATTAATTTAAGCCACCCTGTTCTTTATTAACACTCCGTGGCCACACCTTCTTATAATCACAAATTGGTCACGTCAGGTTCACTGCACCCCAGCGTCATTTTCTAGAAATGTAAATTTTGATATGTTGAAATTTGTATTTGAAACAATAGTGGTTGATAAAAGCGATTTTTTTGTTAAACTACACCAAATATTCAAATTTTATTATTAACGTCTGAAAGTTTACAGGCAATATTGGCAAATACATATCCTGGTGTGCGACACACCCCACGTGGCCACGAAGGATTAAAGATAATAATATGTTGCACAGCTTCACCAAAGTCCTTTCTTAAAATTAAACAGTAAATAATTACCATTTCATATATATCTAAAGCAGCCTCTGCTGAAACGCAGCTTATTCCTCGGAACTATGCTCATGAAATTCATTTCTCTCCAGACACGTTGATTCCCTGCAAACATGTATCGCGTTCAAACGTTAGTCAACGGACTTTATCGCGAGAGCAACACAATACTCGCGCAGAAGAATCGCTCATGCCCGCGTCATTGCCTATGTATATCTCTGTGAAAGTTATTCCACTACCTATTCCATGATCGGGGCTGTCTCGTTCGCGGTAATCCCTCTGCCACGCTCCCCGTTAGAAGCGCATATTATTATCGGCAAAACACGAGGAAGCTGTCGACGAGCTTGGAAGCTTGTTGTTCTGCGCCACGACATTAACAAACGCGTAGCATGGCTTGACAATGCCCTGAAGTACGTAATGGCCGATCTTGCCCGTTCCCTGAAACGTAATCAAAAAGTTTCGGCGGCCGTAGGCCACACTTCCGGCTAATATCCCTGAAACCAATGGAGCAGAGGTGGTTCCGTGACCTGACAATTTCCAATCAGCGCGCGGAAATGGCAGGGCTCCATAATATTTAGCGACGACATCGGCGACGCCAACTCGACGCTCGTCTGGCGTTATCGGCCGTCTCAGACGGATATGAGATGCCCCGCAAGATGCCAGAGGTAAATTATTCCGCTTCTCCGCGTGTCAGACCAACCAGCCACTTCGGTATACTTCTTACGTTGCGTTCAGCAGTATTATCGTCGTCACACGGTTTTAGTCTTCGGCGAGTAACGTCGGGTGTTTATTGTGACTCGCCAGGTGTTATTGGATTTTTCTAAGCTTAGGAACAGATATTAGGACAGATATTTGATCATTAGGGAAGAGCCACAGATTTCGGGCTTCTCTGCTTATATTAACCCTAAATGGTCACACTGGGTTAGGGTAACCCAGTCCGCGAGGAAAACTCCTGGCTTTTCTGAACGGGAAGGTGTGGAGAGTTAGGTCTTTGGGAGAAAAAAAGTTGCATACTTCTTCTACAAATACCCCCTCGTAGGATCGCTGGTATGCCTGAAGCAGCCGAGTAATATTATTGCAAATGTAGTCCGTGGGTTACGTTCACCCAGTGTGGCTGTAACGTTAGGAAATCCATTAAAAGTGAAAGTCGATTTAGTAGTGAATATCTTTTTCTCTTCGACAATTTGTTATATGTACAGAATTGTCGAGTTACCAAAAGTGAAATACATGTGTTTTTGAAAAATGAATACGTAGATATAAATAAATAATTGTACACATTTTGTCACTTTCACTACATTTGTGGAATAAATTATTATTTCAACCATTTCATCGTATTATTCGACATTTTTGTATCCGATTTTGACAACTCTGTAGAAAAGGAAATTGAAACAGGAAAAAAATCAAAATTATAAAAATGGTGGCTGCAAAACGGCAAATTTTAAAGAAACGTCATTTTTCTCCAGGGAAAAGAACCATTCTATTTTTTTTTTTTTTTTTTTTGACAAAACAGGAGTTTTTACAGACTTATGCGTAGGTTCAGGTCGTAACTAGACATGTTTCATATATGCTGAATTTTTTTCAAATCGACTGATTCCTCCGTTTTTTCCCAATCACTGCAAAACGAAGAGGAAATATGATTCCGAGAAAAACGCGCTTAAAGTTTCGAAAGAGGAATCTAGTCTACCTGCGTGCGCGCAGAAACGGTTTATGGCGCGCTCGACCCTTTCGGCTGTAAAATCCTCAATTTTGCGAATTTTAACATAAACCAAACGGCATTTTAATCGGGAAGGGTGGTACTTTCGAAAATTGCAACAAAAAAATAGAGTTTCTGACTGCCTAGTCCCCTTAATTTCATCGGAAAAATCTCGCTCATCTGTTTCTAGTACTCCAATGAAGCTCTAATAGGAAATGTTGAAAATTAAATTTTTATTAATGTCAATTTATGCTTAATCCTGTCGCTACTAAATATCACTGTAGTCACCCGCCAGTATGCTAATAAAATAATACAAAAGTAGTGATAATAATAATTCTTTTAAACAGAAGAATTTAAGCGATTCTATTTAAGTAATAACATGAAACACTGCTACCGCGCGTATGCATAGAGTTAGTGCTCTGCACTCCCGTATAGCATGAGGGATTTTCAAGTAGCCATTGGCATCACGAAAGGGTTAAACCGCTGAGGCGAACTGGACAAAACTTTACTTGTAGAAGCAATCACTTGAAAACGCTTGACCGACTTATTGTTAGAGCGGTATTTCGTCGTTATTATCATAGAGGATGTTAGTTACTTACAGGTCTAATTAATACATCTTTAAAAAGTGTAGAGCAAATGGAGGAGTGCCTTCTTGACCTTATTCAAACTGAGAATAAACATTCTACAGTTCGCTGTACTCATAATTTTTTACATTCTGTTTCTAATTCTGTTCAAAAGACGTGAGTCGGTTGTAAAACAGAAAACCAATTAGTTCACCTTATTGATAAGTCAATTAGTAAACCATGAATGGCACATGTACAAACCTGTCCTTATTGTGTCATACTTCACATTTACCTTCCATTTTATTATATATTGTATTTCCCCACTGACGCATTAATCGATCAGAAACACACAGCTACGACTTTGAATGCACATAGATCCACGATTGACTAACAATAAAACATCTGCCATTTTGGCCATTATTCAACCACCGCGCAGCCGTAACGAGATAGCACCGTGATCGAACACGTATAACGTTTCTCTCTGTCTCAGTGCCTATCTGAATCCGTTAGAACGTATCCAAGACCCGATCAAGGTGTTTTCGAATCAATATCTTCAGGATTAACGTTGACGAATTTATAGTTTCGAGAAGCGTCTGTTTTAGAGGAAAAACTATTGAATTGTACTTTGCTGGTGTGAAGAATAAATTGGAAAGTTGGAAGAGCTTGATCATTCTATTTGACTTGTTTTACGTTAACCCTTTCGCTGCGTATTTAAATTTTTTTAAAAAGTGTCAATTTTGGACGAAGAAGAAAAGTTTTTAATTTTCAACTTATGGTTACCTAATGTAGACCACCTAACGGAGAACATTGCTGAGTATCACAGTGTAAAAGAATAGAATACATCTCCGCATTTTTTAATGCGTGGACTAAAGTCGAAATTAAACTTGCACTGATCAGAGATTTTTATGGAAGCCACTGGCAAAAATGTAAAAAAAATCGGTGCTCGATTGTTTATTGGAGCACCTTAAACACTTTTCGCATTCAGTTGCTGCTACTTTTGCACTTTACGGGAGAAACCACCCCTTTTACTTATGCGCTTGTAATTCGTAAATACGATATCGTTACAAAAGATATCGGAACAACATTTAAATAAATGTTATACCGTTTCTGAAGGTCTATATATCTGTCGGAAAGAATTTTCGAAAAAATAATTGGTTTTAATATGCGCGTATTATTTATAACTTTCCCATCGCCTCCAGGGTAAATAATTATGCATTTCGGATTTCTTAAGACCTGTGGAAACATAACCTGTAAAAAACTTTCGTTGCCAGCCAGGTCCAAAATTGACCAATTTCTACCATTCCCCTTGTATTCTCATAGCTACACACATATTTGACTCTATCTATACAGGGTGATTCATAAATGCATGGCAATAGTTCAGGCGGTAAATCTACACACTAGTATAAGTAAAAACGTCCTATGAACATATGTCCTATATACCTTAATTTTCGTGGTATGGATGATTAACGAAAACGCTCGTGTCTCGGCACACGGTAAGGTAAATGTCCCAATACCTGGACATTTAAGGTACGGCGTACACACATTTGAGAATTTTTCAGTTATACAAATCGATTTATATAAAAACGATTTTGCAATTACATGGGGTATCGTGTGTACTTTATCATTATAAAAACACATATTGTAGGAGTGAATAATTTTGTGAAAAATTGAAAATTCATAGACCTTACCATGGCCCAATACTTGGACAGCTTAACTAGTATGTCCCGGCGTCCAGATTTTACTGTCCCATTACATGGACACATAATGAAACATCAGCAATTTGGATGTTTTCTAGAGAAATTAAATAAAAAAAACAACACAATAGTTTTTTCTTTTTGCATATTTCTTCTGTATAAGTAATTTATTCAAATCAGTAAACAAACTTGAGTAAAAAGAATCTATTATTGAATGACTAATTTTAAGGTTATGTGTATTCATGTGTAACATCGACTGCTTAGCAAATCAGATAAATCCAATACTAAAATGGTGTAAACCGGACAGTTCAAGAGAATAAATTGTTTTTACGAAAGTGTTACAAATATACCAAATATAGGGGAGACCGGGGATAGTTTGGACACGGGGATACATTGGACAGTTTTAAAATTGCTTATATAGTGTCATGATTATTGCAATTTTTTTGTAGTTTGTGCCTATGCTCACACCAAATCAACTGATATTCAATATGGTGTGTTGCATCCACGAATGACAAAGTAAGTCACACTTTTCAGTTCTTGTATGTTACTGTATAATATTTTCATCTACTTTTTGTTGTGATTCGGATACTTCATTATGGAAGAATTTTATTGTAAATTTTTTTAGGCATTGCTGAATGTGTTTAGAATAAAGTAATGCTATGCAAAAATCAAAGTATCCTTATTGAAGAAAGGCACGAATCATTTTGTTTTGATTTGATATGAGGGGTTACATTGGACAGACATGGGAATACATTGCCGCTTGACGTTTTTAGCTGTCAAATCTATAATTTTGCGAATTTTACTATAAACCAAGCGGCATTTTATTCAGAAAGGATAGTACTTTTGGAAAATGCAATAAAAAAATCGATTTTTCGACTGCCTAGTCCCCTTAAAGTTTCTGGGCAAAGGCGACGCTATAGGTTGCCGCTTGACGCTTTTAGCTGTCAAATCTATAATTTTGCGAATTTTACTATAAACCAAGCGGCATTTTATTCAGAAAGGATAGTACTTTTGGAAAATGCAATAAAAAATCGATTTTTCGACTGCCTAGTCCCCTTAATAGCCCAACAGGCCCCAACTGCTGTAAGCAAATCTTGTAAAGTTTTTAAACTTCATTATTTCTTATCTATTTGTCATTTTAAATAAATTATATATTCATTGGATTATTCATTATCATTTATTTCCATCTGTCCAAACTATCCCCGTGCTATGTCCAATGTAACCCCACCAATGGGGATACTTTGGACAATATGCATCTCTGAACTTTTTTCATCTCAAAATAATACTAGGGAATGTGAGGCCCATTTATCAGGTTCAAATGAATAGCGCACATTCTGAGCTATCGAATGGTGTACCATTTATAGCCGTAAGGCATCTTACCGGCCCGCTAAAGACTATCAATCAAAAATTGTCCAAACTATCCCCGGTCTCCCCTATATATGAATATATTTTACTAAATATTTGAATAATTGAATAAAATAGTTCTTTTTTGGATAAAGCGAATATTAAATGTACTAATCAGTATTATTTGCACCAGTGTCCAGCTACTGGGACGTGTCCACGTATTGGGTCTTTTACCTTACTGTACACCGTACCATTGTGTTCCGTACTCGCTCGAAAATACCCGGTATTCTTCGAAAACTCTCAACTCCATTTTGCATCCTTTATCGCAGTCCGCGCATATTATTCACTTGCCTTGAATTTACAATTGAAGAGTTCTTGTAGACAACACTGTAGGTGCTAAAATTAAAAAAAGAATTTATCGAAAAATATTATACATGCCAATGGCAATACTATAGTATAGAATTTGAATTTTTGCACTTACAGTGTTTTCTACAAGGACTCTTTAATTGTTTTAAAATGGCCCCAGAAGTAAAAGTCTAGCGCGTGTTGAGACCCGAAGCGGGCACTTCAAGCATTTTCTTATTACACGTATTGGCGTGTAGATTTACCCCCTGAAGTATTGCCATGCATTTATGAATCACCCTGTATACAGTGCTGCCTCCATAAGTGATACCTTTCGTGACTCAGTGAGTGATAATCCGCCATCCCTACTACTTCTTTTGTAGTTGCCGCGGCGAGTGAGAGAGACAGAGAACGAGTGAGAGGGCCTCGTAAGTTATGGCTCGTCTCTATCGCCTGCTCTCTCGGTCGTTCTCAGTCATACTCGCGCGCCGCGGCAGAGAATAAAGGCAAGCCGTATAGACTACCCGATTCGAAAGTTGATACATAGAGTATATACTGGCCGGTCCCGAGCCAGTTTCACTTTGGGAGACAGAACTGTGTACATACATACAACGCGCGTTCCCACCGACTCACTTTCACTGGAAATGGCCAAAGTTGAGGCCCCACGTTATATAATTAAAAAATCTATCTAAAGTCTGGTTTGTAATTACTGGCCATTGAAAATCGTAAGAACCATTGAACTCGGCAGAAGACCTCCTGGCAGGCTTGCCAGGGATTCTTTGTGGCCAAACACCTACAGGAGTGGTGGTAATGTGTGCGTGAACTGACGCTAGCGCCAAGTGGCCCCAACGCGAAGCCAACCACGGCCAACCAGCGTTGACAAACTATTTCCCGGCGACGCTGGTTGGCCGTGGTTGGCTTCGCGTTGGGGCCACTTGGCTGCCTTGGTGCTAGCGTCAGTTCACGCACACATTACCACCACTCCTGTAGGTGTTTGGCCACAAAGAATCCCTGGCAACCCTGCCTCCTGGGAACAAGGTAAGGCGTTGGAGGGTGCGTCCATTAACCCTCGGTTGTCACACTGGGTCAAATTGACCCTGCAATTTTTTAAGCAAAAAATTTTTTGTCGGAACTCTTATTGGTTTCAATTTTTTTTTAACATGATGACACTTTAAATTGTCAACTTTCAACGATGGCCATATAGGTATTCTACAATGTTCAAACTTTATCTCAGAATTTTTGAGACTTAATTTAACAAATAGTTTTTAAATAACAACTGATTGAAAATTGGCAGGGTCAAATTGACCAAGTGTGACAAGGACGTTCGAAAAAGTAGGTGTGACAACCGAGTGTTAAGAAAAGCCAGACAACTTCTAACAATATTAAGTAGAAAAAATAATAGATTACGTTAAATTACTAATTCCACTACATGCAATATAAAATGAAAGATGGTAAGATTACATATTTGAGGTAAAGGTACTTTTCTTTGCTCAATCATACACGTATAAATATATAAATTCTGAATTTTTAGATTTCTTGGATTCGCTCTTACAATTAGAAATAACGCCATTGAAATAAATTCGATTGGAAGTATAAACCACAAGAATAAAAAAAATTAAACCATACAACATTTCCGGTGTATATCAATATATGTTATCACCCCTCTATCAGATGCTGGTTCCATTTGGACCTCGCCATAAGAAATATTTACGTTCTTTGTGAGTTGTTAATAAATATAAAAATAACATAAAAAATAAAACTTTGCAGACAATGTTTACATCATTTTGTGCTGGATATGAAAGAAACAAATACCTATGTTAAGGCGTTGAAATAAGGATATTAACTGTTACGAATTTTACTGTCATTAACTTAGCCATTTTTGCCATTTTTAAAGAAATGTTGAAATATTTGAGGTTCCACGCGTCTTCTACCTTTTAAGCAAAGTTAGAAAACCCTACAACGTAGTGCCTAATTTATTTATTTTTTTACAAGGGCGGCCCAAAGAAAATGACAAAACTTCAGTTTCCTCGGATGCTTCGCAATGCTAGATAATACATTTTAACTAAGGAGGACAGCATTGGCAGCCTGGGGTGTAGTAATATAAAGCGACGCTAAAAATTGTTTTCCTTGGAAGTCGAAATCAACATTTCGGTCCACAGCTATGCTATGTTTTGTTAGGATCGTGTGGTAAGAGTTTTGTAAATAACGCACACGAGAGAAGTTTCGCTGCTAATTGGATACACATCAAGAATTACGATGACGTCATGGCCATCACGTATTCACGGGAAAATCGTATTTAACGGTGCCTAGCGATGTATATTACGAAAGTCATTCATTCTGATAGAATTATACGTTAACGAAGTGAATTATACGAACAATATGATCAAATTCGCAATTTATTACATCGGCCTGTCGCTCTGGTGATAATTAAGGTAATTTCATCTAGTTAGGGTTAATTATAAGGGGTTCATATTTAATATTTTCTCATCACCACGGACAGGCAAAATGTTGCGCGTTCTGCAATAATCGTTATTGCCTTAATTGGGCGCATTTCATCATTCAACATTTTCCAAATGTCTTCCTGTAATTTCGTGATTGGATAATGAACGCCACGCTTCACGCCATTTATGTGGCTGCAGAGCGTCGAAAATATTCTCGGCCATACCTACTATTAAATCCAACGTTAGATATTGCCGAATATTATAAACAAACGGCTGAGCGTTGGAGCTAAATCCTCTACAAAATCATTTCAAGTAGTGTACACTACAAAATCCCAAAGTACGGAAAAAATCCGAGGGGGCCACTTGACTGCGTTCCCTTTTAAGTGCGCATGTACCACTAAAAATAGCAGAATTCATCCATAAATATGATACAATAGAAAATGAAACGAGTCCTCGTGTACAAATAAGCCCTAATTGTAGAATAAATCTGTCTGAGATGGGGTTTTGTTTTTAGGAAAATCGATCTGGAGCTAGCATCGATTTTTGGTTAATTGCACGCGTACTCGATAGGTCTTCAAATTCGATTTTTTCAAAAAAAAAAAAAAAAAAAAAAACAAAGCCTTATTTGAAAAACAAAGTATCTACAATATTTTACTGTTGCACTCCGCCAATTTTTAGTCTGGTGCTCGTGAGCTCGATAAATGTTCAAAACAATTCTATGTTTTCGATTTATTTTTGCACGAGGTTTATCTGTACTCTAAATATTTGATTCGTCAATACCAAATTATATTTTGTAATTTTTAAACTTCACTAGTTTTTCGCTATTCCACTCCCTGTTTTTCTATAGGATTTTACATAACGTTTAAACTTTGTAAGCTGTGCTTGAAAACTGTGCTCTCTCAGTTAGTACGAAGAAAAGGGTTTTTGCAAACAAGTTTCAAAAAACATTTTCCTTATCAAAACTTCGAAAGTTTATCTTGTTGAATATTATTGTAATAAATATGCTCATTCCTTGCATAAGGTAATTAATGATTTTATTGTTCTGCAAAAGGTTTCTACTTGTAGATACATATCGCGTAAAACCCTTTCTTCGTTCCTTACTACTTATCATTTGGTAATTTTTCTAGTATATTTTTCAACTTTGGTTTACTATTGTTTCTCGATAAAAAGTTGGTGACGATATAATTATAAAACACCTTTAATTTCCAAACCCTATACAGCTGTTTATTTCTTTCTTCATCTACTTCTTCTTACATTATCATTCGCTGTTTCCTTAAAATAAATTTTCTGTACATTCCATCAAATGTATCGCTTTTTCTCTTCGTATCGGTATGTATCTTTTCACGTCACACGCGTCAAAATTCTTTCACACATCCGTCATTTTAACTCTTAACCTCTATTTCCATTTTCGAGGAGCGAAGAGCTGGAGCTACTCGCTCGTTCACTCGTCGAAAGGAGAAATGTTAAGGCACAAGCGATTACTGTCGGCGGAGGCATAGAGGCACGGCGAAAGACGAAGGAAGCGGAGGCAGCGTATAATTAAACTCGGTAATGTCTGAACATTAGAGCAGATGATGACGTCATCAAACCTCGAGCCACCCCCGAGAGCCAGCCTCCATCCACCGAAATTCGCCGTCCGTGCAGCCCTCGACCAGGTCAGAGAACGGGATTCCGTGGTATTACCGTCATTATTCTCCGCCGCTCTCCTCCACCCTTTCACAACGGGACTTAATATCCTTCCAATTAAAAACGTATGGGATAAGAATAAGGTCATTGGGATGTCTAATCTGTTCAACAATTCTGAATCTTAAGTGGGTAGTAGAGTAATAACGAGCCAGCACATCACTTACGAGTGCAAATGGCATATCCTAAGAACGATTACATTAGTACCGCTTCTGCCGCATTTACCTAGGTTTCCCTTGCTTCTTGAAATTGTAATTTGTTCACGTTTGAGGACTTAAGGCGTCCTCTTCCATAGTATAAAGTTCTTCTCCCCCAAAAGTAATTTACGTATGTTGAGAATTATTTATATGGCACGAAAAACTGTTGCTTTTTAATAAAATTATTACATAGGTACGTATGTTATAAAAGTAATACTTATGTATTATCAGTAATTTATATATTTATACGACAATACTGCATGCTAAAAAAGATTTTCATTTCATTAAAAATTATTCTAAAGATATTACGAATCTAGCGGGGAGCATAACATTTTGAACGGGCAGTTTTCATTGATTTTCTGCAATTTGTGCGCGTCGCGCGCATGCTTAGGTACTATGCAAATACAGCGCGGAGTTGTGTTCGTCTTGGACAAGGGCTATTGTTTACGTATTAAAGAACATTAAATCGAAATAAGCTTTAGGTATTTCATTGACACATTCGAGATCTGAGTGTGGCCTCGATATAATATGTAGCAGTAACAACATTGCGCGAAATAATATGCGGGGCAGTTGTTCTAGTTTCTACTGCTAAAAGGAAACTGACTATTCGAAATTAAGTTCGACTTCAGAGGATCAGTCTGTTTCGAAATTCGGAGTATTCAGAAAATTGGTGAAAAACGTGAGAAATTAGATATTGTTCAGTGAGCTGAACAAGGTGTGAAGTCCCAAAATTCAGAGACTTCCCTGAACATGCAATATCCTGATGCAAAAAGACATCGAAAAGTCCTTTACCGTTTTGAGATCCGAAGCTTTGTTCTCCAGATATTAACAGTTTAATATTAGGCGTCGAACTTCCGGGCCGCGCAGTTTAAAGCCCAGTCAGCTGAGCGCGGAGCAATGACCGCTCGTACGCACACGCAGGTGGCGCGTGTAGACACAGGTTCATACACGCAATAAAGCCGACTGCAGTAACCCCTGTTCGCAGTTTGAACTAGCGCGGTCGACTCTACTGTGTGCGTGGGTCTGCATCTACGCGTGCCTTTTACGTGTGTGTGCGAGCGGTCCACTGCTCCGCGCTCAGCTGACTCAGCTTTAGACTGCGCGGCCCGGAAGTTCGACTGGTAATATTCGACTGTTGATAATGTTAATATCTCGAGAACGAAGCCTCGGATCCCAAAACGGTAAAGGACTTTTCGATATCTTTTTGCATGAGGATATGAGGGATGTTGGGACAACCTGTATTATTTCAGGTTTATGCTTTTTTAATACAAAAAGATTTTCTAACATTTCTCAAGTAGCACAAGGATATTAAGAATTATTTGCACGATGTAAATGTGTGCTGTATATTGTTTTTAGATTCATTACATTGTTGAAAACTGTAAGAAAATCCGTAATAATGCAAGAGATCAAGTAAGAAATTTTGCTAGTATGAATAAAACTGTCACGTTCCATTAGCGACGGTGTTTCGGTGCCTGGGTTATAACGCGAAGATGGAGTATACCTATAAATTAAAAGGAAACATGTCTCCTATCATACTCCCACAATACTTGAATTCCATAGTAGGGTAACTGTACTCGTAGTTGACACTTTTATTTTCAGTCACGAATAATAAGCTTTCTATTAAAAAAATGCTTTTGACTAATGCTTTTTCAATCGGCGTATTAGTCAAAAACATTTTTTTAATAGAAAGCTTATTATTCGTGACTGAAAATAAAAGTGTCAACTATTGGTACACTGTCAACTACGAGTACAGTTACCCTATGTGCATATAGTTACACTGATTTCATGCTATGCAATACTGGTTTCAGATTCCTTCGTACCAAGCACGGCCATACCGACGACAGCCCAGAACTTTTTGTACGTTTTCCAATTGAAACTACCTGCGTTTACGCAAATCGTTTGATCGCTCTGTCACGCGATGCAATTAATCTCGTGGAGCTGCATACATATATCTCTTATCGATGCCCCGTGCAATTACGCCTCCTCTAATTCTCCCTTTCGCGGGGACGGTTCAGATCTCCCGACATTTAACTGTCTCAGTGATCTTTTGTTTGACTCAGGCAAAAGGACCCCAGTACTTTTCATTTTCGGAGGTGTCCCTAAATCACGGTCGCGCCAGAATGTAACGTAGGGCGGAAATTCGTCCTCGACCGTAATTTGCACGGATCGCGAGCCAAGCTGCTGGAACACGAAAACGCTTGGCTGCGCTGCCACCCCTGCGAAAAGAGGGGCAGGGGGATAAAATGTCACGCGGGGTGAAGCGCATTACCATACGCTACGACCGTGGAACGTATATAAGACTACCTGCTCGGACCGAGGGCCCAAATTAATTATTCTCTAACAACTTCGAATGAGACCTGCTCGTGCTCTTTCCCGTCGCTCCTCTCGCTTCTCTCTTCCATTTCTCGTTGCGACCTCATTGTGTTTCCTGCGATCACGAGGGTCCCGGAGGCAACGACTTACTTTTCCAAGCAACCTCCCTGTGATAGGGGCAAAATTTTTCTAATGCACTTCAAATACATAAATTACCGGCGTTGTTATTTCTAAGCGAACGTAAGCGATACGATGAAAATGTAATAGAGAATTCTAGAAAAAAAATGTTTATCGCGCAACGACTATGAATTTCATAAATAAAAAAAAATAGTTTTGGAAACTTTTAGATCTCTGTTGCGTAGAGATTTTTCTTGAATGTATGCTGGTGTCGCATTAAATTAGAAATGTACGATTAAAATTTTTTCCACGAGTAATCATCCCTTAAAATATAGCTGAATATTTAATTAAAATTTAATTCACCGGCAATCGTTGCAGACTAACATTTGTAGTAATAATAATGTTCTCAGAAATTCTTGGAAATCTTCCGATTTCAGAGCACATTAATGAAAATTCGTTTGCATTCAGCAACAAGGCTCTGCGTCATACTTTGCACAAGGAACGTTTAAAAATAACTTCCCGTTTCGCTTCGCTGTGACGAAAATGATCTTGGTAGAATTTAACGGGACGTTTTCGACCAGTACCATCGTAAAGAAATAAGTCTTTCTTCGATACCTTTCTCTGACACCTTTGCGGAACGAACAAAACCGCGTGGCAAGTTCGTGAAGCAAGTAAGAAAGCCCAGTTCCACCCAACCCCACAACATTTCCGATTCCAGCGCACAGAAGACATTTTCCAGAGGATGTAAAGGCAACCGGTGTTGGGTTGCAGGCGGAGAACGAAAGGTAGTCGGTCTGCGGGCTGGCGGGGCTGAGGGACGAGGGTCGCAAGCGGTTCTAACAGTCGGTCGCTTTGCTAGCGATAGGCAGTAACAAACGGGTCAGTGGAGCGGGAAACGTTTATCCCCGCTATTCTGGATCGTGATCCTTTTTACGGGGAGATCTTTGAAATATGAATGAAAGAAAGTATCAGTTTTCGTGGCCATGGTGACTGAGAAAAATGTTTCTTAGGTTGAAGATTAGGGGTTGATAAAAGACACGCGGAACTCCATTATTGAATTCCAAAATAGATCTTGTTCTTATACACGACTTCATTAGCGACTGCAATCGATAAAAATTATCGGGGAATTGTTTAGCAATAAGTCACAAGTGTGAGAACAGAAGAGCCAAATTGTTGATGTTTTGTTTTACGTCCGTTATAATTCATATTCAAAATAGTGGAACTTTAGCATACTTACGCATGACTCACTTGTTCAACTTAATAAATGTATACGGGTCTTTGCGGGTTCGACGAATTTTTTTATAAATAACTATACAAGATATAAGTAATTTTTGCAAATATCTTTCGATTTATTTCAGGAACTAAGGGTCTGGGAGAAAATCGGACTACCCCACGCGATGAAGCAGACACTTTTTATCCGGAAAACATCAACAGAAGTGGTAAGTCACGTTTCATTTTCGATACAGAAATGAAATAGTTTGGCAAAACATGTGGCGCCGACAGTGGTACTCAACGTCCGCACTGCCGCTCAACGTAAGAGAGTCGCCGGACTCACCGTGCTCCAATATTGTATTTGTTATTTATAAACTATTTAATTTAATAAAAAGTTATTAGCTAATAATAATAAACTATGTAATAAATTTTGGGTAATTTAAAACTTTGATTTTTCTCGATATGCAGGGTGTCGATGCTATATGTGTACTAGGGTGGGCCCAACAAAATCAAATTTTCGAAACTCGAAACAGCCTAGTGCGGAAAAGTTGCGTCTGGGGAAGACGAATGAAGGCAAAGAAATTGTTTTGAAATCGATCAATATTTGACCGGGCCCAAACGGGGTCAAAGTTTTTAAAGTTTCCGCGACTTCTGTATATTTTTATAAAATTTGCATATTTCACTGTTGAGCGTTAGAAAATATTATTTAAGCACATAAACACGTGAAATAGTGTTTTAAATATTGTCGCGAAGCAGAGTATCTATGTGTTTCTATTGTTGGACGTAACGCGGTCGTAGCGAAAGTTGCCTTTTCCGCACTAGGCTGTTTCGAGTTTCGAAAATTTGATTTTTTCGGCCCACCCTAATGTGTACTGTTAGATGTTAGTTCCTAATGTATTAACAATATAAAAGAATTGTTCATGCGAAACTCGTATGATACGACGAGGTAAATACATTATCAAAGACAATATCTTTACATTATTATTTTTAAACAAGTCAGCGTGCGAAAAACGGGTTTCGTGAAAATATGGTACTTCGTGAGGACTTATCTATCTACAAAACATTTTTACGCGTCATACGCTGAAGAATATTAAAAATTGACGCTATTACTGACATTTCCACAAATCCCTGAGATCTGCACAAGCCTACATATACGGTGCCCATCTTGCGACTTGTAAAAAATAATTTAAAGCACTGCACCGAAACATTTTTATAAAATTTATATGCGTGGTTTTCGGGATCCGAGGACATTCTTATCGTTTTTTTTCTTCATTCTTTTCCGATTCGAGCTGTCACGCTGTGTCGTCTCGAATGATCGACAACGTCTCCATCGCGTATGTTCCCAAGGAGGTAACAAAAAGCGAAAGCGGAAAATGTGAGAAACCGAGAGTGCGGAAGAGCGCAGCTACCAGAGACCTTCGATCGATGGTGAAGCCAAACCTTTAGGCCATGCGTGCGGCTGTTCATATTTCCCATTACACCTTGATGAGAGTATTAGCGATGGGTTGTCGAGATTCTGTCAATGAAAATGAGTCCAAATACTACGCAATTCGGACGATTTTTAATTATAAATACACGATTATAATGTTGACAGACTAACAATAACTATGTATTACAGAATACAGTAAAAGATATTATTATTAATATTCTTATGTTTCTATTATATCATATTATACACCATCGTTAATGTATGCGCATACATATGATGAATGGATGTGGTTCAGCAACAGGTGCTCTTAAAACACTCCTTTAATTATTATTAAAGCACTCCTTTCACGAATAACGTTTTCGCGAGCGAATGAAATTTGTTTTGCGTTAAATAAACTCCATCAGAACAGTAAGTTTGGAGATCGAATATGATTTCGTTTTGTTATGATTCTTCTTCCTCTTCCGTTGAACTGAACACGTCCAGAAAGGTCGTCGCCCACTTAAGGGGCTGTTCCGGTCTGGAGCCCATAAAAATAGGCGATTTTTAGGAATTAATTAAAGGAAAACTACTAAATATAATTTAGTGGGAGTTGTTCATTGCATTAAGTAGGTCTTAAACTATAGAAATACATTTTTTGTTTTATAATTAATCATCGCAGACGGCACTGAGGAGTCGTTGAACTCGAGCCGTCAAAAAATTCATGCAAATTGGTGGGACCTGTAGCACCTAAACCATTGGTCTGAAATAAAAAGTAATGCCAGATTATTAAAGGGCATGAAACTCGCTCGTGGACTGACCAGAATAAATTACAAAAAATGACATTTTTTTAGAAAATAACCACACTTGAAGTTTGAAATCACTTTTTCTCTATATTTTTCGTCCTTTCAACGCCTTTAAAAATTACAAATTTTCAATTTTTTTCAAATTTTACTGGTTTCTCCACGAGACAGAAGTATATTCTTCAAAATAAAAAAGTTTCAGTCAAATCGGATAATAACTTCTCGAGATACCGAGGCCGGGTGTTACCCCTGCACTTGCCGTTACTCAAATGCCTATAACTTCGGGAATTTTACGGTTTTCACAAAATTCTTTAAAACACGTATTCCTAAAATGTTGAATAAAAAGTTGCATTAAAAGGTTGAACGTTCGAAAAATGAAATAGAAAAAATCGACTTTTAGACCGCAACCTCCCCTTAACAGCACAGCACATGAACGGCACCAGGACAACCCCAACGTATTCACATTATTATATGTAGTTTAAATGTGGATGCGTCCACCTGTCCATAACAGCACAGCATCCATACTCCTCCGTATCGCCTCGATAGCAACGAGATTCACGTCAAGAATGTTTTGAACGATCTGTAAATTATAATTCCTCGAGCATAAACATTTGTAAATCGCGAGTGTAGAATAACCTAATTAAACATGTGGTGAATTCTAATTCCTACCACGCGTAGCGTTACAATCTGTTTCGAGGCTTTACCGGTAACGTTGCATGTGACACTAAAATGGTAAGAGGGTGTTCGGGGACCCCCCAAACCAAACAAAAAAATTCATTGAATATTAGGTCTATACCTACTAAATGAGCCTATACCTATGCTATATATCTAGTCTGTAGTTCAAGTAATGAAGATTCGATTCTATTCAACAGCAGATGAAGCATTACCGTCATAAGTTCCCAATGCAAACGGTGTATATGTGTACTCTCGATTACTGTATTGTCCTAAAACGATAACTTGATTGATACCGACAGTTCAAACAGAAAGTAAGATAACGGGAACGATAGAAGACAAAGCATGACATTGCTAACGCTTACGACGATAAATGCAAACCTAAATAGTCGCTTATAGTGATACTTACAAGGGAACACCGCGAACCCGGACTCACCGATTGGAACGCAACTTTGTGGGTTTTTAGAGTGACTCAAAACAAGAACAACGGTGTGTTTCATTTGGGCCCTATCGTCCTTTAAGGTGGTGAAAACTAACCTCAAAGTCAAATTGGCACTTCCACTTTTTCGCGTATAACTCTCAAAGTACAACAGACAGAAAAAATGTTTCAAACAACAGTTTAATGGTGCAATAAGCGCTACAAACTTCCGTTAACAAAATATTTGAAAAAGTTTTTTTCATCAGATATTTTTCTTTTCAAACTCTTTTCAAAATTTTGTTATCGCAAGTTTTCAGCGCTTATTGTACCATTAAACTTTTGACATCATTTTCTTATTGCTCTGGAAAATTGTCAGAAACATTGCACCCAAAGTTGCATGCAGAGTTTTGTTTGAAAAACTAAAGTGGCATGAATGAATAATATCAACGTATTCACACTTTTTTTTTCAAATACTTATGTAATTTTTTCTTTTAGTATGCAAACGATTTTTAACTTCTTCTTGTAGACATTTTCTTTAACATTGTATGTTTATACAACGTCCACGCAACGCGATTAGCTAATCCCCGAATTGTCATTCTTCAGGCAGTCCCGACTCGCATTTTCAAATAATAACTAAAAAATGAAGCCTCCACCACAATTTCGTTACTCTTGATTTTGGTCTTATTTTGTCACGTGGAATTACTTATTTCATTTTTTACCATCTGTTGCCGAACACCCTACATGTATATCTAAAAATTCAAGGATCTTTAAATCGCTATACCGTTAAGGAACTAGTTCTTGATCAGGCACTAATTTTTGATCAGTTCATGAAATAAATCGTTCTTTTGAGTTTATGTCAAGAAATAATTGTTTGAAATAATTACTAACATAAAAATTGATAATTCAAAAATATATGTGTTGTCTGTGAAAGCAGTTAGTATTGTTAGTTTTAGATGATTAAAAACTAGTTCCTAGTCACCTTATTATTCCATACCTTATAAGTATTTAAATTATATATTTATTTTCAACTTTTTAAAATTTTTCCTTGAAGTTTAAACATTAATTCAACTTTTAGTATAAAAAAAGTCTATGGTTTAATGTTTCATTAGGTTAAAAATAAATATTAAAGCGGGAAACCTTCTAAACTGATCAGAAACTAGTTCCTTAACGGTATATCTTAAAGTAACCAGATCTTATCAAAGCAGTAATAGCCTAAGGTTCTTTCCAATACAAATGCCGCAGTCGAGCGATCGGCCTCTGACGCCACTTCTCATCTTTATTCCTCAGAACAAAGTAAAAGTTATTCGCTCGTAAGTCGAGATCCTCTCACAGAGAACAGCGTTGACCTGAAAGTTACGATTTAATTCGGCAGCAAAACGTTGATTTTTTCCATTAGAGTTTAATACAGTCGAACTGCGGGAGATTCGAATACGTTCAAGTTTTTTCTAGGTAACTATCAATATCTCGAAAGAACGGGACTCGAATATATAAAACACAATAGCTAAGTTCCAAGCAGCTTTGCCTCCAGCTGCTGAGACCCTTCCGTTGACCCACTCTTTTTAAAAGCTTAAAGACATTTCTGTTTGCTTCCTTCCACTGCAGGCATCGCTGTAATCTTGAAGAATTAGAGAAACGAGGTTTGACAAAGCAATTTCCAAAACATTACAGGAAACGATGCTACGTAAGTCTGAAATGCTTCTCTACTGCCCATCAACAGACACGTTTGCACATTAATACCACTTATCACATTCGTCGCCATCGCCTTCGTCTGTATCCTCGGCCATTGGTTTAAGGGGGATTTTGATACAAAAACTCATCCGGTGTTGCAGCATATTTCATGTATCGGCCAAAAACCAATTATCAAAGGATGGCTGATGCGCGGACGCAGCATAGTGATAAGATACTTTCACGAGTGACGATGTGACGTCCCGGCCCCACCACGAGATCGCGACTTAGTGTCCGCGAGCGCCACCAGGGGTCTAATTTCCTAACTCTTTCTCACAAGTTCTAACTTTCAATCACATTCGTATATATACAAGTTCCAAATTATGTCCTCTTAACCCCCGTGTGTGTCTAGGGCAGGGGCCGTCAGCTGTAGCCCTACAGATGAGTCTAGCTGACGGTCCCAAGACGAAACGCACCTCTTCTTTTCCTCCTCGATCCTTTAAAGCCAATCCACCCGCCCTGCACAGTTTACTCCATTGCGGCGTAACCGGCCGGCCTTAGGGTTTCGGTTGCGTTGGAGGCGACCGGGAAAGAAAACTCCCTTCTCGTCCAGAACGGTCCGGTAATTCTGGACGTGATAATGTTACATGGGCCCTTCTGGTCCATCCCGTGCTCGCTGTCCTCGCGTCGCTTTCCTCCGAATCGGCGATTCAGCGGAATCGCCGCGCGCGTGTCAGGCAGGTCGACGAACCGCCGGAGGTTCGTCGTAAGCGCAACGTGACCGTTGACGGCCCGGGCCCCGATATTTCTAAATAGGAGGCAGCGACCGCCAGGTGTCGACGGAGCGATTTCTCCCCCCGATCGATTTCGAGAAGGCGAGGCGCGGTCCTCAACCGCGGACTCGATAGCATTCATTCGATTTTGGGACTTCGAGCTAGGGAGTAGCGACGGCGAGCCGCGCCGTCTAGATCGCGTCTTCGCTTCAGTGTCCGGTATCGTAAATCGCGCTCGGTCGATCTGGTTAGGCGGAGCGTATCTCCATCCGATACACAGGAAACGGCCTCGCCGGGAGAGCACTCACGCGCCGATACAGACCACCGTGATCGCGAAGAACACCGACGGAGCGAGCGCAGCGAGACGACGGACGCCAGGTTCAGCGACATCCCTGCGTCACCCGAGCCCGAAACGCGAGCGAACACGTCCTACGACAGGTCCGGCGGCAAAGCGAACGCCCCGAGAACAGCGACGGAGACGGAGCGCCGTCTCCTGGTATGTACCTAACCACTAACCTTTATTAAGAATATATGCGATTATTATTGTTCCTCTCAATTCCCTTGTATAAGCCTTATTTCAGCCTCTTTCTTCCTTTCTACCCCCCGGTAAGTATAGTCAAGGTGGGCCTTAGCCCTTTGACAGAGCAAGAACCCGGTAAGTCACTCCAACCGCTCGGGGTGATTTACAGGCAGTCCCTTCAGGACGTAACAATAACGAAATTAAAAATATAAATGACTGTAAACAAAGAACGAAGAATATACAGGTAAGAATCTTTTACGGTGAGACCGTGCTGCTATTATGCGGTCCACAGATTTTGAGACAGTGGCGCCAGAAACCAATGAACGCAGAGTACACTTCAAGTGCGGTTGAAGCATTATTCCGTGTGCGGGGCATCGCGTATCTCCTGCTCATTTTTAACGTTATAACTCGCAAATGAAAATCTCACTAAGATTTCAACAAAAACTCGGCCATACATATTTTGGGAATTAAAGTTTTCTCAATTTCATGGACTTAAGAAAACCAGAAAATCGGGTGATTTTTTATTTAAAACATAGGAAGTGTATAAAACTATGCGCTGTCACAAAACTGGATTTCTTTGTGATTTTTTGCCGCAAGTGACATTTCGATATTCTGTTTTAATCAGAAGTAGTTTAATCAGAAGAAGCCTTAGATAGGTTTCGCAAATTACGAACTGATCCCTTCTCTCTCTCGTCCCTAGAGATCTCGAGAAAGAGTAAAACCTGGAATCGATCACTGGTTCGTGGGACTATTAATATACAAAGTTTGGAGCAAATCTGTTTCGAGTAATTGCACGGGGATTTTGAATAGGGTTCTCTGCTGAGGAAAAATATTTTTCTTCCGTTCCCTTTCTACGCTGAAAGCACACTTTCGGGGAATGGTTTAATAAATCAAGAATCTTGATTGCATGAATTCTTAAATCTGATATTTTTCTATAAATTTATAGTAAACGCTGTTCCGCATATGCCCAGTCTACAAAGGAAACTGTAATACAAATTTATGAGTTATTAGTAAGTTGTAATAAAGAATATGATGAGCAAAACTCAGATGCTTAGTTTCGCGTACTAAAAACATTGACAGCTGCACATTTCGTAACAAAAGCGTCGGAAATATCCCGTCATCTCTTATAAATCCAACATTTAATGAATAGCGAAATATTACTCCTAAATATATTGCTAGCAGTTATATTTATTCACATCAATATTTTGGAATAATGTGATAGTTTTCGAAATACTCAGCTTTATAAACGAAATACTAAATTGATCATTATTTACATTTCACTTTTGAAAGACTTTAAAATTATGAATTTATATGAACTAACAATGGCGTTGAAGTTGCATAAATTTGTATCAATAAATTGGAGATGGTTTTTGAAAGCGTAGCACCCAATGAATTGAAACACTTTTCACTTTTCAGTAAAACTGACAAGGAGACGTTATCAAATTTCCTTTCTTGATGCGACTGATATCGAGAAACGTAGAGACTACTTAGAGACTAACCCTATTGGCTTTCTCTCCCATAGGCCTTAGTTTCTGAGAAAAACAGAAAAATGTTTAGCACTGTCTGATTATAAATAGTCTATGATTTAAGTAATATTTTGACACGTAATATTGAATATCTGGTGAAGTATTCAGTTTTAAATACCTTTACTCTAATTCACTTATACGCAAAATGATTAGTGAAACGATTCATGTAAATAATTTCATTTAGAAAAAAGCTCAATTAAAGAAAAAAACAGATCAATCCATTATGTTTTTATTCGCAAAGAAATTACAATCCCATGGCAGAGAGAATGTTAGGTATAGAAAACACAATCAATGAACAGGAAAAAATGGACGAAAAGGATAAAGGAAGGAACACAGGAAAAGGGGTAGTAAAAGGGAAAAGGTCAAGTAAGTGAAATTGGGCGAAAAGAGAAGGTAGAAGATAGGAGCGATAAAGGGTTGGGGAGGTCTGGCACTGGAGCGCGGTAAGTGTATAGTAATTTGAATATAGAAACTTGAAATAACTTTTATCCTCTGAATTCAATAATGTACTTCAACTATTTAACTTGCTAATACTTAAAACTACTATGACCAAAATCTGACCAAATTCGAATCTATTAAATTAAGCATTAAATAATGAATACTTAAATATTGTTGCAAGTAAAAATATTAAAAAACAAAATTAAAATTGGCTATTGTTACATTTTAAGATGCAGTTTGAAGCTGACGCGCATCTGCCACAATTGAGAGCCAGGTGGTGACACCTAAGGAGAGGAAAGGAAATTACGAAGGATAACCGATCGCGGGAAACTTAAAGAGGGATTAAAGGGCTCGGAAGGAGAAGAAGATGGAAGGAAAAGAGGAAGAAGGAAGAAGGAAAAGGGAAAAAGGGAAAAAGGAAAAAGGAAAAAGGAAAAAGGAAAAAGGAAAAAGGAAAAAGGAAAAAGGAAAAAGGAAAAGGAAAAAGGAAAAGGAAAAAGGAAAAAGGAAAAAGGGAAAAGGGAAAGGGAAAAGGAAAAAGGAAAAAGGAAAATGGAAAATGGAAAATGGAAAATGGAAAATGGAAAATGGAAAATGGAAAATGGAAAATGGAAAATGGAAAATGGAAAATGGAAAAAGAGAAACAAGGAAAGGCTAAAGAAGAAGAATAACAGTTAAAGTACCAAATGGTGTAGGGACAGAATGCAAGTATAGGAATTGAAAAAGTGCTAGTCGAATACTATAAGTAAATGAATTTCACCTCACTAATCCAACAAATCCTGCGACTTCTTAGCAACGGACGCATTTCGTACGTTTCTAGATAAGCAACAATGTCACATGAAATTTCAATCTAGAATTAGTTCCCCCTGATTTAATTTTTGCATTGTCAAATTTGGAAACTTTTATTCCTCGAATTGAAGAAACATGTCAGTTATGGAATTATATTGTGTAAGTTAAATTTGAACTGAAAAAACGCAAAAATACAAACCGAAAACATACTCATCCTAGAAAAATTTGCATCTGCTGCCCTTTCCGTGAAATATCATCAAATATTTTAATTTAAAAGAGTTGATAGAATTTTAAAATTAATTCAATATCACAAATCACATATGAGTTATTGCTTTGCTACATGAAAAAAATTAAATTGTTGTTAAAGTTGTCTGAAGCCTCTGTGTTTAAACCTTTCTCAATTTCTTTCGCCCAAAATTTGCCGCCCCAGGCCTGTAGCCTACTCGGCCTATCATTTTGACTGGTGTGGTAGTTCTAGTGTTAAAGGTCTACGCACACTTATCAGTTCTGTGGCGATTCAGTGCCGTCACTGTCAGTGGTAAAAAATATCGTTTCCCTGTTTTGGAATGGCGCAGTTCACACTTGCCCGTATCAAGGAGACAAAAAGACGACTGACACTGACGGCACTGATCCGTCACGGAACTAATCTGTGTGCGAAGACTTTAAGTCGTTGCTGATCTCTGGATACCTGAATACGAAGTATAGTGCCTATACGAGCTATAGTGACTTAGGGCCTTAGGACCCCGGTTTTGTCCTGGTTTATAGGGCCTTAGGGCCCCAGTTTTGTCCTGGTCTTAGGGCTTTAGGGCCCCGGTTTTGTCCTGGTCTTAGGGCCTTAGGGCCCCGCTTTTGTCCTGGTGTTAGGGCCTTAGGGCCCCGGTTTTGCCCTGGTCTTAGGGCCTTAGGGCCCCGGTTTTGTGCTGGTCTTAGGGCCTTAGGGCCCCGGTTTAGTCCTGGTCTTAGGGCCTTAGGGCCCCGCTTTTGTCCTGGTCTTAGGGCTTTAGGGCCCCAGTTTTACCCTGGTCTTCTCTAAATACAGTCCTGCAAGAGGTAGTAGGGGGGCACGTTTAGCGGCCAGTACCCAGCAGGGTGTCGGGTAAGGCCCCACTGAGTGACTTCACACCTAAGTCACCGTAGCTCGTATAGGCACTATAATAATAACGGCCAATGTGAAGCAAACGGGGAGTGAAGCGTTGAGTTTACAGTACCAGTAAAAATGTTTAGTTTTCTCGAAACGGAGCCGTTTTTCATTGTCCGCCAATCTGCTGTCGATTGTACCATCCATTGTGGGGCACTTTGTAACGTCTTCAGTGAAATTCTAGGGAGCACCGTTTGGTCCTAACAAGTCAAACGCTACGTGACAATTTCTCAATGGCCAAACATCTGTCATTCTCCAATATCCGGATCGTCTGTCTCGCCACTTGTTTCCAAAATATTCGACCCTTATACCCCTGGATGGTCAACTAGGCAGCGGTAGAAGTAGTAGGCAGGTTCCTGTTGCGGTACACAACTTTTGGAAACTATTGTCTTTCTGCATATCCAGGATCAAACCTTCGAAACTTGGAAGCCAACGCTGGAATGCAAATAACGCGTGCACGGCAGAAACGTCATGGTTTCTGAACTATGCAACAGAATGCAAACACTGATTGTCAGTTGAATAACAATGTTTCATAATACGGAGAAGGAACACTATCAAACAATTTTGAGTGTAGCAAAATTTGTCAACTTGAACCCCTCTTATTTTCACATGCACTACATATAACGTGTTTCAATTTGAACTGAATCCATGAAAAATTAAATCCATGACACAATACAGTTATAAGAACGAATTGATTATAAATAAAATACAAATAAAATGGTTAAAGATAAATATAAACATTCTGCTTAATTTATTTCTTTAACTGAGACAGTAACATAAAAATTACATTTTCTTCTTCTGCCCGTACATATAGCGAATCACAAAAAAATATTCAGACATTTCATAAAACGGAATAACATTCTGACAATTGCAAGGTTTCGCACAAAGTAGTTTAGTAAGAAGTAAGACGTACATAGTACCACATTCCACATAATTACTTTTATTAATTGTTTCTTTAAACTTTCTGTTTCTCCTTCCTCCCTCGCTTCTTTACTGGTCACCTCAGGTACGCCGTTCTCTAACCCAACCTCCCGACTTTCTTCTCCGACTTTTATGAACGCATCCTGCATCTGGAAATGAAAAAAAATGTGTAAAAAAAAATTTAAGTTAAATGATTTTACTTAACTTGATCAAAAATGCACTGAAAACTAAAAAATAATTCTTCTCTTGCACTACAATTTCGATGGTGATATGTCACTTTAAATAAAATCGCGGGGCACCCATAAATTATATTTCTTGACAGGATAATTCATAACCGGATATGAATCAATTTAATACAGAATCGAGTGACGAAATGAATTTGTTGCTGGAAACTTTTCTATAATGTATTCGCATTAACGTAACAAAATATTTTAATTGCCGGATACAGGTTGTAATGATTGTAATTTTGATAATTACATTTTCCATACGATCCATTTTTTTTTCACTCTTGTGTTATATAAATGTAAATACTTTTAGAAACGAATGAAACCTATAAAATGTGTTGTGATTATTTTTTAAAGCCTCAACATGTACATTTGTTCGTAATGTATTACTTTTTTTTGTAGATAAAAGAACGAATGTCCCATGTTTATTGATTCAGCAATTTCATTGTATATTCTATTTTAACGTAGGTACGTTGTTGTAATTTTCTGCGAGAATCAATTTATTTGCATTGATTACGCCGATTGAAAAAATAAAAAATTTCGTCGTTTGAACATTCACGATTTGCCGTATATTTCCGCTCTAAATAACACTGGAGAGGACGAACGACCGGAATGTTCGGTCAGAACAGGGTGGCCGCTGTGAAGCGCACTAATCGTCACAGATATAACAACACCTTTGTATGGTTTCGTATAAAGAACAGCCGAGATTCCCTTTCATTGAAAAATAATAAAAGAGGAACATTTTTAACTCCTCATTTTTGTTTCGACATTTTTGCATTCTTCTCGAAGTTATTTTTACGAAAAGTTACGGAAAAATTCCTTCTTTATATACTTAAGTAGGCACATAATTTTGTTAAGTTCACGACAACCACTGAAAATGCGATGGAAATTATTGCAACAGTTCAAATGGTTAAAATATTTCTTTGCCGCAATTAAGAAACATTTTCAAAGAAAATAGGTAACAAAAAAATGGATCATCCTGCCTACAGTTATCCTACCCTCACCAAAAATCTAATGCATACAGATAAAACCAGAAAACTGCACAGCTGAGATAGCATTCGGTCCTTTTTTCGAGTTTATTTATAAATTGTTTAACAGAGTTGCGCTTCCTGTGGGGTAAATTGATGCATTTTGTCTTCGCCCAAATAATATTTTTTCATTCATTTTGTATGTATTTTCTCAAGTTTTCGTATACTATATATTAAAGAGGAACGACCAAAGTATATTCTGGCATATTTGTTATTAAGTAATTAATGCAAACAAAAATGAAAAAAAATGAAAACTGAATAATGTATCAACTAGCCCCGGTCTCCCCTACTTTATTCATTGATTTTTTATCAGCTTAGAAATCCTTGTTGAGACCCATCGTATATTGTGAAACTACTACGAACAGACATATTATCCTCTAATAAATATATTCGATCTTTACGTTCCTCAACATAATTCAGTTTCGAACTAATGACAAAGGAATTAAAAAGTGTCAAATGTATTGAATGCTGTGTTAGAACAGATACCTACTCAAAAAATGGTTCGTGAGTACAGGTTGTTGGCAACTCCGCATTTGGTACAGTTGAATGCGGTTAAGAGTTGGTGCTTAATGGTAGTTGAACGACGGTTTAAAACAGTGCTCTGTCCAATCTAAGCTCTGGAGCTTATGGACCTTTCCCTACTGTGCCTTCGTTACCATGCACATAAGTGCTAAATAATGACGCGCTGTGTGTGTACGTTCCGCCCAAACAAAATACAATATGTAGACTGTAGAGGGCGGTCAAAGCCCGTGAGGGATTCCACCAGAGGGCACCACTGACTTGAGGTTTCGTCGTATAGATATTGGCTGTGCACTTCTCCCGTTACAAATATTTATAATCTTTGTACTCGTGATAAAACTGACACTTTTAGTCAAATCCACACGTACCCTTGTATTAGAGGTCGTTGAAACTGTCTAAACATCCGCTATTCTACTAGGAATAAAAAAAGTACAGCATGTCATTGAAAAAAATAGAGGTGACCTTGAAATGTCCGACAACCCTTCACTTAGAAAAAAATTATTACTGGTATATTATGGCCCCCTCTATACCATACAACTTTTGTAAATAAAGTTTTTCTATATCGCTAAAAATAAGGGAGATATTTCAGGTGAACAGAGTTATTGGGCCACCCTGCATCAACGTTTCATGCCACAATGGTCTAACATCTGTCTCCGACTCAGCGTTATCGACGTAAATGGCTCAAAGACAAAAGCCAATAGGTATGCAGTATCCATGGTATTGAAAACCATCGAACCAGCACCTTTGTCAACTACTGCTTAACGAAGCACATTTTCCAACACAGGCGGAGACATGATTTGTTACACCGAATTCCCGATCCCATTATCTACTAAGAAGTAACGTTTTTCTCTGTCTGCTGGTGGAAGCACATTCGTCAGATCCACGTGGGTACTTCGTCCGGAGATATTACAACGTTAATTGACGACTGTGATTGTCAGGTTGATCATCTATCGTGTTTAATTAGGTACCTATTTTGTGCTCACCAATTTATTTTTCCTTAATTACATAATACTCTTTATCATCAAACTTGAATGTCATTAACGTGCTACAAGCACAAAGCTTTGGCTTAGCTTTTGTCACAAGGAGAGTTTATAACAGCTGCGACACATCGCCGCGAAGGCGAGCTTCGTAGTACTTGGAAAGTAGGGAATTCAGGCGCGAAGGTGAGCTTCGTAGCACAAGGCAACTAGGGAAGGTTAAGCAGTAACGCGCACTAAGGTGACACCCCTTAGAGCACAGATGGGTTGTATTTAAAGGCTCGGTAATTGGATTTACCGCTGCATTGGAATAAGAAGCTACACGTAATATTTCCGCGAAATATGTCCAGCCATATGGTCGTACAAGACCTATCCGAAAGTAAGCCTTGTAAACACTAAAAGAAATCCCGGCGTTCGCGAAGCGAGATCAGCTGTTGCAGTGGTTTATTATGATTCGGGCTCTCCGTAACCGAAGGATCAATACAATAATGCGAAACGTTATTTATGACAAGAGCGTTTATTTAGTGGAACGCACAAGAATATGCCATGCACTATTAATGCGATAGCGGTAGAGTTAATATAATAATGCGTGGGACGTTAAGCATTAGCACATAAAGTGTATATAAACGGTAAGCAATAGCAATACATATGAACATGAAATATGTGTGTATTAGCAATAGACAATAATATAGAATACAATAAGCATTAGCAATGGACAAGAATAATATAAATGCAGTAAGCATTAGCAATAGACAAGAATAATATAAATGCGATAAGTATAAACAATGGTAAATAATATAAATGCGATAAGCGTTAGCAATGGAAAATAATATAAATGGTAATGATATGCACTGGTACAGTAATAATTAATTAAAGACTTAGAATTTCGACCGTATTTTTAGAATATAAAAACCAAAAAGTGATATCAGCGCGTAGGTTCGGTCATGTAAACCGTTTACATGACCGAACCTACGCGCTGATATCACTTTTTGGTTTTTATATAGTAATAATTAATAATAATCGCTTACAGTAGATGTCGAAGATTAATGTTCCGCCGCTACGACTAGTGGTTTCCGTAGAAGAGATTTCCGTAGAAGAGAGCCTACGGGTGCTGGGCCCCTTGTTTTATACGATGCTCCGGAATGTCAGGCATGAGGGGTATGCGAAGTATGCACCATGACTCATCTGCAAAATATGCGTTATATAATTGAAATGTATTGATGACTCATGCGCGAAACATGCGTCGCAATAGAACATCAGGGGTTCTAATTTGGGACTCCGAAAAGGTGGTACCCAACCCGTTGGATGGATTTTGGGTGTTTTGGATGGGAAGGGGTGAGAGTGGCTTTGATTTGGTGGCTCGTGGAGAGGGGGTGAGACGTGGTCTCGATTTAAGAGGGTTTTTGGGACGGGGAACTTGTTTAGATTTAGATGCGAGGGAGGAGATCGTGCCTCGTAGGGCGAAGAGGGGAAGCGGATTTCGTAGTTGACCATCGCGAGATGGGGACCGCTAAGGTACATATAGTGCCTATACAAGATATAGTGACTTAGGTGTGAAGTCACTCGGCGGGGTTTTACCCGACACCCTGCTGGGTACTGGCCGCTAAACGTGCCCCCTACTGCCTCTTGCAGGACTGTATTTAGAGAAGACCAGGACAAAACCGGGGCCTTAGGGCCTTAGGGCCCCGGTTTTGCCCTGGTTTTGGGGCCTTAGGGCCTTGGGGCCCCGGTTTTGCCCTGGTCTTAGGGCCTTATAGCCCCGGTTTTGCCCTGGTCTTAGGGCCTTAGGGCCCTGGTTTTGCCCTGGTCTTAGGGCCTTAGGGCCCCGGTTTTGTCCTGGTCTTAGGGCCTTGGGGCCCCGGTTTCGCCCTGGTCTCAGGGCCTAATCTAGCGCCCTAAGGCCCTATGACCAGGACAAAACCGAGGCCCTAAGGCCCTAAGACCAGGACAAAACCGGGGCCCTAAGGCCCTAAACCAGGACAAAATCGGGGCCCTAAGGCCCCAAAACCAGGGCAAAACCGGGGCCCTAAGGCCCTAAGGCCCTAAGGCCCCGGTTTTGTCCTGGTATTCTCTAAATACAGTCCTGCAACATGTAGTAGGGGGCACGTTTAGCGGCCAGTACCCAGCAGGATGTCGGGTAAGACCCCGCTGAGTGACTTCACACCTAAATCACTATAGCTCGTATAGGCACTATACATCTTCGGGATGGCCCGATGTTTGGCGAAAGGGGTAAGAGTTGAGTTTTAGGGATAGTGACGGAGTTGTGGAGTGATTTATGGGGAAGACTCTAATTATGACCGCTCGAACAATAGTGGGCCTCCACATATCACTTTCACTTTTTTAAAAAGTAGATCCAACATGTGGAAAAAGTGAAGTTAAAAACTGTTTAACCAGCAACTTGATTTAATATCTTCAGCACCCCCTGCGATCCCTGATAAGCAGTAAATAAATTCGGATAAAGGCTGGCGAAGATGAGTGACCGACAATTTACAGAAGCGGAGGGTTCTTCATATCCTCGTGCTTCTTGCAGATAACAAATATCCCAACGAATGAGACTTAAGTTCAGCGGGATACGCCGAGCAGTCAATAAATTTTAAGGGAGTATGACCGTAAAAATACATCCACAGCTCCGTTCGATTCCCTTTACTACGAATAAGCGATATACATATAAGATTATTGCGAATTTTTGTGAAATGATTTGAGAACAGGAACTTATTATTAAACGACTTTATTTAACCTCCCTCCTGTGTCTGTTTGTTTGCTTGCCCATTTGTTCAGTTCAAATCGTGTAACTCAATTTTAACTCACTTTCACAAAACAAAACGACTTCAAACTTTGCAGGTAGTTACGTAATTATAATGTCAATACAAAATTCTGAAGAACTCGGGGGTGAAAAAATTGCGTCCCCTACAATTTTAACCCATTTCCACAAATCCAATCGAAACTTGATAAAAATAGTTGTAATTTGTTAAAAATAAAAATGAATTGTAATTTGTTAAAAATAACACTGGATTGTAATTTGTTAAAAATAATAATGAATTGTAATTTGTTAAAAATAAAAATGAATTGTAATTTGTGAATATTCAAATATACCTAAATTCGGTGGTCATTATTTAGTATGGGATATTTGAGTGAAGAATTCATAAGAAAAATAATTGGTTGCGAAACACAGACACTAAACATTGAAAAATAAAAAATATATAAAAAAGGAATTTTTAAGTAAACCGGGTTTATTTAACTTGATCAATAATGCACTAAAAAGTAAAAAATATTTATTTTCTCGTACTACAATTTCGATGACGATATGTGACTTTAAATAAAATCCTACAAACTCTATACTTATCACACAAGATAACACATGACAACCTTCATATGAAAGAAACTGGTAGAATATCATAAAAAATTTGTTTCATTCTCTAGAAATTATCACTGATACCTGGTTTTATTTCGCATATTTTATGTTGCGTTCTATCTAAGATCTAAATCCCATAAAGACTTGATAAAGTCTCCTTAGAAGCACCTTAGATCGTTTTTGTAAGAAGTAAAAATACGGATAAAATTGTAAGTACGATAGAACAGATTTATTAATCACGAATCATTATTGGGAAACATTCCTTTTTATTCATGTTACGTTTCTATCAATACTACATTGAGCATTATTAATAATGGGAAACTATGAATAATGGGAGTAGTGGCAAAAGTAACTATTTTTTTCACTGTATTTTATAATACTTACGGTTGCTTGAATTACGCATATACGTTACACGCCATTCATAAACAATTATCCGTTAGACGAGGAACAATAAGGCCTGAATGTTAGTACACAGTTGGAACAGCCAATACGATGGAAGTGTGGAAAACATATTACCATAATACGATAAAGGCATTTACGTCGTTATTCGACAAGCAAAAATGTATCTTCCAAGAATTTAATATTTCAGAGGGAATTATACTTTTAGATGAGCATACAGGATTGGAGGTGGCACGAATCAGAAATGCAAATTCATTGCCAACGATACTCTGACAAAAATGTAAATTAATTTCGCGCTACTACAGGCTGGTTAGCCTGAAGCATATCGATCGTTCCTCGATTTTCATTACCTCCCATAGACATAACGAGCTTAAAGGATCTATTTGATTGAAACTCTTTCAACACTTAAACCTTGTATTCATTACTGAAACATAAACAATGCCTCGGACAAATGGGTGCCGTATTAACTATAAAGTGGGTTCAATAAATTTTATTTTCCTTCTATTAACTTCTGTTATATAACACTTATTTTTCACCCATATTGTATGTGAAATGTTTAGCAATGGTAATTAAATATTCATCCTCAATCGCTACTTTTAGAAACTTTTTACACATTAACGTTTATTATTTGCATCTCTGTAGCACTTCACTAATATTCGCTCACATTTATTTATTTTATACAGGGTGTCTAGTAACACATCACTACAAGCGATGATTCTTTAGGCAAAAATAAGTCAACAATATGCAATACAATTTTTTTCGTAAAGAGCTTCGTTTTCGAGACAATTATTGTGTTTTAATATTTGCCAGGTATACATGCATTTAATCTGTTAAGTAAGAACGACGAGTTAATTTACGATATGAAAACTCAAGCAAAATTTTAATCCTTGACAACAGGGAATTTTAGTGAGCTGCATTAAATAGAGTGTGCCCAGTCAATCTTGAAACAAGTAGTTGGTAGATAATTCCTCGAGAATAAACAAGTAAAAAGTACGGAATAAACAGGAGGTCGAAATTTGATCTTTGAGGAATAAACGCATATAATAAAGCTTCTCAATTGCTGAAAACTTCGAACTTTTCTATATAAATGCATTACAAATCTCTGGCAAATGTATCCATTTCTAACCATTTCCATCGAACGAGATTTAATTTTTATTTAATTACAATAAGAGGGTGAAACAACCCTCTGGTACAATTAATTACAAATGAGGTAGAAAAGGAGGATGCGTACTAAATAATATTCATTTTAAAGTGAACTCGATTCTGCTTCAATATCCTATCAGATTTCGACTTCAACCGCTTCGTATCTCTTTTTCAGTTCAATTTCAAATGCATTATAAATTATAAAATCGAACAGCTCAGCTCTTCGATCAATCATTTGTACTCAACAGGAAATTTCTGCCATTTCTTCAACCATATAAATATAAGAAGCTAACTTTCAAGCGAGAATAATAAAGCGAATAATAATAAGAGAAAATAATGATAAAATTGCTAACTTACAAGTGCAGACTCGTCACGTATATGTGGGAAATGCTGGTTTATCGCTGGGAGGCGCCCTGTTGATGGAATGCTCCGTGAATTTTCCGCAGGTATTACGTTTCTCTCGTACGATTCTGTTACAAAAATGTTGAATAAAAAGTCGAATATTCAATATCAGGAAACACTAACGAATCGTGGGAAACGCGGTTCAAAGAGAAATGAATAAAATACCATACCTATGTAGTGGAGTAGACTGTGTAGTAATGAGGCAACATTAGTTTATTCTGTAGAAGATTCTAGCGATATTGGAAGACTACAAGACAAACGTTACCCGTCGCGTCGACACTGGATTTAGCAATGGCTTTGCGTACAGCAGTTCCGAGTGTACATAGATATATACATACATACAGACGTGGATAAGGTCAGGTCACCAAACAAACGAAAAACTGTCCTAGCCATCGACGCACGTACATACACTCGGGGACAACAGTAAGTGGACAGATAGTGGAAATAGTTATCAATGAATTTTAGTCAAACTAGTACTATTGTTATAAACTTAAATTTTTATGTATTATATATGCTTATGGCACATACATTATTTAGTCAATAATTGAAATTCATATTTACATATCTGTGGAAGTAAATTATAGTAGTAGTGTATATAGTAGAAATGAATGTTTATTAGAATAGGGTTAGTGGTACACAATATGTCGCTTCCTCACTCACAAGTAAACATTTACTTATAAGGAATAGAGTTTCCCGATTTGGAATATATATTTTTAAAGTACTCATAGTAACTAAGAAATCCTGAAAATTATATCTGCAATGGACCTATTTTACTCATGATATCAACAACATTCAATATAACCTCACGGCGTATTCGAAAAACGGCAAAATTCTCTTATTTAAGAATAATTGGCTAAAACCTAGCATTTATATGTTTTCTGTGGTGCTGAATCCGAATAAGACGTTATTGTGTGTGTAAAAAAAATTCCTAAGGTAGTTCTCTTAATAAAAAATCGGGTTTTTGGAGATAACTCAAAAAGGAAAGGCCGAAAAATATTTAAAATATTTTTTTCGGACTACTCGTACCAATTTACTTCAAAATCCATTTTAACCTGCTTTTAATTTCCAGGGGCTACATCTGGGCCCATAGGGTAAGATACCAATTCATAACCAGTTTAGGTTAGGTTGAAAAACAGTCTGTGACTGAACCTCGCCTTTGCGTTTCTCTGTTTTCTTTCTTTCTTTTCTTCCTTATATACTTGTGTTGTTCAATAAAGACGCTTAAGAATAATAATAATAATTTCCCTGAACAAGAGAAATGACCACTGTGTGTCTATTGCCAAACCCTTCTACCTAAATCCACTTACCAAAAAATTTTATGTTGTTAAAAAGTCGAGTTGTACGTATCTCCAAATAGAAACGATTTTTTATTAAGAGAACTACCTTAAGATTTTTTTTTTACGCAAACAATATCGTCATATTCGGATTCAGTACCACAAAAAACGTATAGATGCCAGGTTTTAGCCAATTATTCTTAAATAAGAGGATTTTGCCGTTTTTCGCATACGCCTTGAGGCTATATCGAATGTTATTAAGGCAGGATACCACCTTTGACTGCGATTTTGGAGGCGTTTTTCATGAATTTTTTTTGCATACAAAGAATGCGCAGAAACAAAATCGGTTTCAGTCATTCATTAATGTAACTTTAATCTGTAATTACACATTTTTTGAAACTGAAAAAGTAAAAAATAATCTCTTGTAGGTGGCGCCAAAATACACTCCTTTGGAGAAACATCGTTAGACGGCGTGTCAAATTCCGCTCTGTACGTGGCTCTTAGAAAAGAAACCAAAGAATGTCCCTATTAACAACAATATTGTTCAATGCTGTACGTAGGGATTTTACGAAATTTCGATTTTTAAGAAAATGGCGGCCATTTTAACGAAAAGGTCAATTTTTTAGGGTAAAAAAGTTTAAAAAAATGTATAAAATTGCGCACCAAAAGAAAAATAACAACGCTACAGCAAAAGTCCTACGTACATCGTTAGATTACACCAATCGGAAGAATTGTGCAAAGTTTCAAGTCAATCCGATGAAAATTGTAGGAGTAATCTGACACGCTGATTTGGAAAACATCGTTTCGAGAAAAACGCGTTTAAAGTTTTATATAGATTTATATATCTGCTCCAATCCGGTTTTTACACAAGAAAAAGGTTCCGGCCACCTTTCTAATGAATGAATTTCGATTCTATACACTTGAAAGAGTACTTTGAGAACAAAAAAAATTTCAATTTTTTTTAAGTGCAAAGGTGGTATCCTGCCTTAATAACATGAGTATAATATGTCCATTGCAGATATAATTTCCAGGATTTCTTAGTTACTATGAGTACTTTAAGACTATATATTCCAAATCGAGAAACTCTATTCCTTATAAGTGAATGTTTACTTGTCAGGCGACCGCCGAATGATGCCTCGCGAATCGTCGCGTATCGTCGCGAATGACGCCACGCTTCTCGCGTGTTTTCGTCCGCCCAATGGCGTACCGCTTAAAACCACAATCGGGCAATCGGGCCCGACTAAACATACTACAAAATTGTGTTTAATGAATATGTGAGCAAATTGTAGAGGGACAGAAGTAAGTGGACACATAATAAAATTAATACTTGGTATTGCCGCTTTTTGCTTGAATTACTGCTTCAAAATGTCGTGGAACACTGTTTATTAAATTGTCAATATAATCTCTACTAATATTTTCGAATACTGACTGTAAACTTTTGAAAAAATCGATCTTTTTATTTCGCTTATTCGTACGTACTCTCCATAGGGTTTAAGTCGAGGCTCTGCGCCGGCCATTCGAGCAATTTAATATTGGAATCCTCAAAAAATTTCTCACTTTTCTTGGCAACGTGTTTGGCGTCACTGTTCCTGTTCGGAACCAAATCCTTCGACGAGACCCAATTTTAATACTGCCTCTTCTAAATTTTCATTCAGTATATGAAAATACTTATCTGCATTCGTGATTCCGACAATTTGTGCTGACATACCAATCCCATGCCAAGAAAAGTACTCCCACCTCATCAATGATCCGCCGCCAAATTTTCTGACCAATTCATTAAACACAATTTACTTCTACAGAAATGTAAATATTAATTTCAATTATTGACTAAATAAGGTTTGTACCATAAGCATATGTAATATGTAAGTTTATAACAATAGTACTAGTTTGACCAAACATCATTTATAACCATTTCCACTAGCTGCCCACTTACTTTGGTTCCCGACTGTATACATACAACAGGAATCCGTTCAAAATTTTGGATCGAGCACACGATGAAAACAGAATTAATGATAAATATATTTAAAAAGTCTAATCAACTTTAATATTCTTGAAGGATGTACATATAAGACATACATTGCTAGTCAAACCTCTCACTTACACCTCCAGGTTTGGTCTCGCTGATCCCTTTCACAGGATCTGTAAGCTGGCTAACTTGTATTGTAATGGGATTGACTTTTCCTATGGTTCCCTATCTACTTTTAAAACTAGCATCTACAGAGGCGTAGTATACAACGATAGGTCTTAATACTTCTTCAGTTGGTTCATTTTTCTGTACTCTCGATTTTGTTTTTTGTTGTAATGCTTGTCACTTAGGTACTTCTACTTCTGTTACTACATGGGTCTTACCTGTGCAAGAGAGAAATAAATAAATAAATAAATAAATGCACTTGATTTGCGATTTTATTATCTGCCGTTTAGATAGATATTATCATAAATGTGGAAGGAAAATTTGTTACCCGAACAATATATATATTTGTAAAATTACCAGGAATAATCTAGAGACGCGGTAGCGTCTCGACGCCAGGTACAGGAAAGACACCCTGTATATGTCGACTGTCGCTACCGCTATCATTTACTCGTCGCCGGGCTAATCCAACCTAACCTGAAACTTATTTCATTAATATCTCATCACGCCTGCAATATTTTCTAAATTTAAACCGCATATAAGCTTTCGAATAAGACCAAATTTCAATAAAATCTGTCCACGCATGACAGAGATATCATAATATCGTCTCAGGGATCTGTCGAAAACGGTAAGATTTTCTTCTGATTCTGATTCTCCTTCAACCAAATTTTCGTCAACATAATACGTATACGGTATACGCGTTACACACACACCTTCAGCCAAAATGATACTAACACATGTTTCGTAACCTGACGAGTGTCAAAAAAGGTAGGTTGTCAAAATTTGAGATGCCACGTGTTGTTGCAAATTTGTATATCGTTGTACCATTGAGTTGCAACCATAACCCATAACCACAAATTCTAACGTCTTGAAATCAGCCTGTAACCACAAATCAAATCAATTCTCAATCGATATGGAATACATATACCTATGTAGAGAAAAGGGGAGAAGACGAAGAAGCGAAGTGAAAAAAAGAAAAAATAAAGTTATTTTTCATTCGTTACTTTGAATGAAAGAAATTTATAATCGATTTCGACACAATATTGAAGGAAGCATTAATGAATACAATTTTTCCACACAATACTGAAGCATTAATGAATAAAATTGTTTGATCTGTAACAGCTCTTTAAGGGGTTATGCCTAGTTAGCTGGCGAAAGAGAACGCGTTTTCCGGGAATATTTTGTGGAATATCTACTGTATATTTTTTTACAACTATTCGCTTATTTTAAAAGTACATATCTTGCAGCAACTCTCAGTAATTTTCTTATTGGAAAATATTAAAAGATGAAGGAATAACAGCCACTCTCGCGGAAGCCGTTTTTAAAAAAGGCGCAGCGCGGTGAGCACGATTTCTCCGAGCCGGATCATCTGAAATAAAAAAATTATTTGAATTTCAAGATATAATAAAACACAATTTCGCAGGATGGAAAAATCTGAAAGATTCTTGCCCTAATTGTGATAATTCAAATTCAAACACAATAAAGAAAATCGATATAACTGCTTCCAAACAAATTCTTATTGCAAAATTACATTTGTTCGATCACGATAGTAGTGGAACAACAACGAAAGTGGAAAATTTCTACATCAAAGCAATACCTACTACTAAAATACAAATGGGCTGTTATAAACTTAAGGCAGCGATTTTCCACCACGGTAAAAGTATTGCCGATGGTCATTACACGAGTATGGTAAGGGGTAAGGGCACAGCGTGGGTATCCGTTGATGATTTACGAGTAGAAAAACAAGCTTGGCCACAAAATGCTAAAAATGCATACATATTTTTCTTCGAAAGGTGTTAATTGTGGTTGTTATTACAGTTCAATGTCAATGTTAAATATGTTCAGCGCCAAAGGCTGCTTTCAGCGCCATGAAATATGTACATATAAATCGGCAATGCAGTGCGCATGGTTTCTTTTCGTAGTTGTTAAACTTACGTAGAATTTATCCTTAACCAAAAAATAAATAAAGTACACTCGCTGAGCTGCTTTGCGCTATTACGAGTATTCCAAGTATATACCTTATCCTCTAACGTCACTAGATAGGCTGCAGGGCGCCATAAACACGGAAACGTGTGACGAAGATAGATCAGAATTTATAATTTATTGGGATTTCCTTACTTTTTCCTTATTTTTAGCACACGTGGCAGTCAACTTCAAAAAAGTAAAAAAATTACGCCAAGTACATGAAACAAATAAATCACAAAAAATAAAAGATAATAATATAAATCACAAAAAAATAGAAGAAAATATATATCACAAAAAATAGAAGATAATAATATACATCCCCCCAAAAATAGAAGAAAATATACAATATAAAAAAAGATGTGAAATCAAAATGAGCTGCAAGTACATAAAGGTGCTTTCCAACTGCCCTTAAGATTACACAACTACATAGACACAGCTAAAATGCTGTGTTCATACATTCCATTACTCATATCGCGGACATTTTAATTATCCCATCAAAAAGAATCCCAATTAAAAACATTGTCGTAAATTAATTAATAGCTTTACAAAATTAATATACAAAATTGCGCCAATTATAACAATGGCTATTTATAAAAAGAAAAAATGTATTAAATAATAATAAGCAGATATATTTTTATAGAAATAAATATTTCAATATCAGTAAATATTTTATTCAAAATACTTGGCGCTGCGAAACCGGAAAAATGTTAATTGTCTTATTAATAGTAAATTAATAATTTACAATAACTCCCTTACAATCTAAAATACATAAACATATACATATTAGAAACGCAGTCAGATTTATTCTACATATATTTAATTGTAATATCATACGTAGCATATGCACACGCACACATGCACACATTCACGAATGCACGCACAAGAAAGAAAGAAAAAGATTAATGCATTTTTCCGGTTTCGCAGCGCCAAGTATTTTGAATAAAATATTTATTGGTATTGAAATATTTATTTCTATAAAAATATATCTGCTTATTATTATTTAATACATTTTTTCTTTTTATAAATAGCCATTGTTATAATTGGCGCAATTTTGTATATTAATTTTGTAAAGCTATTAATTAATTTACGACAATTTTTTTAATTGGGATTCTTTTTGATGGGATAATTAAAATGTCCGCGATATGAGTAATGGAATGTATGAACACAGCATTTTAGCTGTGTCTATGTAGTTGTGTAATCTTAAGGGCAGTTGGAAAGCACCTTTATGTACTTGCAGCTCATTTTGATTTCACATCTTTTTTTATATTGTATATTTTCTTCTATTTTTTGGGGGATTTATATTATTATCTTCTATTTTTTGTGATATATATTTTCTTCTATTTTTTTGTGATTTATATTATTATCTTTTATTTTTGTGATTTATTTGTTTCATGTACTTGGCGTAATTTTTTTACTTTTTGAAAGTTTTTTATTGGTCTCTCTTACTGCCAGTAATTTATCATTACTGAATCACAGCTACTACCTTCAATCTATGGTACCGTTAGAAACGTACCTACGCTAGCGAGTGAAAAGAAACTCGGTTCAACGATACAGCCAAGCAATGCAATTCGTTATATCTCTGGGGAGCGGCATACGATTTAACTCGTAAATTTTCAATACATTAGTCATATTCCGGAAGTCCCTTTCAAATCGCGCTTCTTGCCATTAGAGAAACAAATGAATTTTGCAGGCATCCGTTTATCAGAGACAGATGTGGAACACCCCGGAAACATTCCTCTGCGATTTTGTACGATGAATATTCATCTATTCTATGCACACCTGTATCTGCTCGTCCTGCCTGGCTCTGTACTTAGAATCAATTAGAATGATACATGATTCGCGTGCAATGCTCCCATTATGAATGGTTGTTCCAGGGTTGTCGGAAGGCAACCGAGGATTATAAATTCATCGAGCTATCGATTGCGGAGAAAAATTACATTCTCGCTCTATTCTTTAACGGCCGTGCTTCTTGCAGAAAATTAGGTACCACCCACGCTAACATCACAGAGGTATCGCTTCTGTGGGCCAATAATGTCCATTAAATAAAGTTAGTAGTAAACTTCGTATTAATTGGTGATATTTATGTTGTCTTCTTCTTTCATGGAGTAGGTGATATTTATGTTGTCCTTCTCAGTATGTAGTGATCAGTTAAATTTGAATCAGTCGAGTCCGTGGATGAAAATTCTCGCGAGCAGGATAGAGTCTTGTTTTCAAGAAATGGCCTTCATAACTGATTGACAAGGTAAGTGAACAAATGTATCGAGGGTAAACAAGATAGACGTGTACAGGGTGTTCGGCAACAGGTGGCAGCCACTTTGAGGGATGATTCTACATGCCAAAATAAGACGGAAATTAAGAATGATGAAATTGCGTTTGAGGTTTCGTTCCCGAGGTAGGTAAACACATATTAAAGGGGGGAGCCTATTGTAGCAGGTCGAAAACATCGATTTTTCTTTTTTGCATAAAGCAGTAGTTGAACATCACGAAGATGTGCTCCCAAAGCCGCAAAACGAAATTCGAAAAATTAAACCGGCTGTAACCGGTTTGCTATGGGACAGCAGGTGACGCAGAGGTTACCAGAAAAGGACAATGTTAAGTCGCAGAGGGGATTAGTGACCCAGGAGCCTACAGCGTATGCTACACGCCGTTGGAAAGATCTCGCCAAGACGAATCGATTGATACCATTTTTAACTTCGAAATCAGATGGGATCAGCTCGAAAAATGGCCTCAAAGTTCGAGATTTTGCGGTTTTGAACAAAAGAAACCTGTAGTAAAATCCCATCCGGCCCGAGGGGCCTCGGGTAGGCACCTGAGGGAAAACCGAGGGATGTAAGCCAGGGCTGAGCAACTTGTTCGCCGTCGCGGGCTGCACATTCCCCACTACCAGTCAGCCGGTTCCCCCACCATCAGCAGATTAGCCGCCACTCCATGTCCCTTCCTTAGGTATAGTGCCTATACGAGCTATAGTGACTTAAGGTCTGTGCCCACATATCCGTTCCGTCTCAGTTCCGTGTCAGTTCCGTGTCAGTTCCGTGTCATTGACAACTTGGAGTGTGCGGATCGTCCCGAGGCTCGAGTTCCCCGCTCTCGGGACGGATCGGATGTTTTCGGGATCCCGAGACTCGTTTCAGGTCGGCTCGGCAAAACTCGGACCCGATCGGCTCGTAAGCTAGCCATTAAGAGGGGACCAAGATGGAAAGATTTGTGTATATCATTTATATCAATACCAGTGATAAGTTTTTACCTTTCTGTTTCCTGTTGAATCAAAATTTGTATCTTATTATTCATTTACATATATATGTATTTTCATTGCTGCCAAATCTGTGAATACTGAATATGTCCATATACATACTTAAATAAATATCATGTTCAGAACTTGGGGAGAAGACTATTTTTATATCGACAATATTTTAAAATCTTAATAAAATATAACGAACAATGCTAGAGAATAAGGATTTTGTTCCTACAGAATCTGGGCAGGGAATGAGAAATGCGGGGGTGCCTTCCACTGTTGCAAATATCGTTATCGGTAACCGAACAAAATTGTTACCTGAGAACGTAGAACCATTATGTTTCTTACATGTTAATTTGAAATAATAAAATATTCGCCTTCCCGTATATTTTTAAATATTCCTTTCTGTATGCTTATAGTTGTCCGTACGTTTTCTGTGTTAAATCTGAACCTATCTTGAAGAACTTAATACCCAATAGGTATATATTCCCTTTACATAAAGTACGAAGTATAAAGTATATTTTATTAAGTTTTTAAAAGATTATCGATATAAAAATAGTCTTTCTCCCAAATTTTGAATATGGTATTTATTTAAGTACGTATATGACACGTCACAGGCTATTTGGTAACAATGAAAATATATATTTAAATGAATAATAAGATACAAATTATGATTTAACAGGAGACAGAAATGTAAAAACTTATCACTGGTACTGATATTTAGTAGATACTCTTAATAGCTGGCTTTCGAGCCGATCGGGTCCGAGTTTTGCCGAGCCGACCTGAAATCAAATTGCCCGCTCATGGCGGTCATGCCTGTAGCCCGAAACGAGTCGCGGGATCCAGAAAACTTCGGGATCTCGAGGAATACGAAAGTATCGGGATCCCGTCCGATCTCACCCGAAAGTTTCCGGCCCGTCCCGAGGCCGAAACGTCGGGTACCCGCACACCCCTGCTGACAACTGTGTAGGAGGCCTGCTGCTCTAGCCCGGCCTGCAGTCCCAATTCAGCCGGTTCCGTAGGATCGCGATACATGTATCGCAGTGGGAAAGAGCTTAAGTTGGCAAGTCTTGTTGAAACGCACGTCCAGCTTTATTTCCTTGACGCCCAACATTCATGCATCCGATCATACCTTATATACCAATCCAAAACTCTTTTCATTACAATCATTAAAAATGATCAGAATTCTATCACGTTTGGTATCAGTTTCATTGCAAAAACTCCAGCAATCCATTGGTGGTACTTGTATGGCGATCTGATATTAATTATAGAAATTCTCATTTTCATTACTGAGCGGCCTTGTCTTTATGACCCTAGGGTCTGGGACCCCCGACGCGCGGTTCGAGAGCCTCGACCTGAGAACCTTTCACGGTCATAAAAAAAGGTCGTCCCTTCAGTCATTTCAAGCCTCCGTCTCCGTGCAAATGGCCAAAATATCGGAGGCAACCGAATTTTAGTTTCACTGAACGGATCCGGGTTCCACACTGACATCTGCTGACAGCCCTGACACGGACAAGTGTGCGCTGCTCCATTGTAAAGCACGCAAACGATATTTTTAACACTGATCCTGACGGCCCGGAACTGACGGATACGGAAAGACCGTCGAATTTCACGGAACTGACAAGTGTGCACTGCTCCATTCCAAACAAGCAACCCATACCTTTTGCGATCACGGAACTGACACGGAACTGAGACGGAACGGATATGTGGGCACAAACCTTTAGGTGTGAAGTCACTCAGCGGGGTCTTACCCGACACCCTGCTGGGTACTGGCCGCTAAACGTGTCCTCCTACTACCTCTTGCAGTACTGTATATAGAGAAGACCAGGTCAAAACCGGGGCCCGAAGGCCCTAAGATCAGGACAAAACCGGGGCCCTAAGGTCCTAAGACTGGGGTAAAACCGGGGCCCTTAGGCCCTAAGGCCCTAAGACCAGGGCAAAACCGGAACCCTAAGGCCCTAAGGCCCGGGTTTTGTCCTGGTCTTCTCTAAATACAGTCCTGCAAGAGGTAGTAGGGGGCACGTTAAGCGGCCAGTACCCAGCAGGGTGTCGGGTAAGACCCCGCTGAGTGACTTCACACCTAAGTCACTATAGCTCGTATAGGCACTATACCAGTACAGTGTAGTGTAGGAGTTAAAAGAGTATGGTGGGGGTCGTTCTCCTGCGGCCCAGCAGAGCAGGCAAGTCGGGGAATGGGCCGCATGAGGCTCATAGGCCGCGGCTTGCCCAGCCCTGATGTAAGCAATGCTCTAGCAGGCTGGGGCGGCAAATGTGCCTCATGACCGTCATTTCAGGGCCGTGTTGGGCATGCGTTTGCCCTATGGGCCCCTTTCCTAATGCCCAGTACGAAATCGCCAATGGATTAGTGGCCCATGGGGCAAATGCAGGCCCAACACGGCCCTGAAATGAAGGTCATGAGGCACATTTGCCGCCTAAATACTTTCTTTAAAAAAAATCTCGAAAATGCCTCGACTATCAGCTACTTACACCAGGCTGTCCCCTTAATGGTTGAAAGTACGTGTAAAAAGTGTCTGACGCTAGGGACTTACAAGGGACGACATTTTCCTCCTCTACTAGCTAATCTCTCTATGTTCGGCAGGCAATAAACCTCCACTACAGTATAAATAAGTTATAATGATGATCTGAGCGCTGACCATGACGCAAATTAATCTTGTGGTCCGCACGATGACCAAAAGAAGATGTTCTTATTATAGGTTGAAGAATGTTTCCCTGGTAATGGGGTAGGAAACGAAATTACTCTGAAGATGTACCAGTAGGTACGCCTCGCGATGAGACTCAGGAAGAAAAGAGGTAGTACGCTGACTGCGCGACATTGACCGTAAGCGGCCCCTAGACGGTGCAATATTCAATATTGCACAATATTATTGATCGTGTGGAGCACCCAACATTAATATTGTGCAATATATTGGCGACTTTGATGAAACTTTGCAGATTTGATACATATTTTTTTCATCGACCATCGTCCACATCAAGGGGGTGAAAACAGCCCTGAATTTTAAGGGACAAAAACATTGAAATTCCAAACGTTTTTTTTTTAATGGCGAATTCAGCTACGTGTATAGCTTCACGAAATACCAATTTGTTTAAAAAGTACATTAACAATTTGTAGTTTCTTACACATTTTTCTGGCAAATTGTTAATCTAAATTCGGGTAAATTTGTCAATGTGAAGTACATACATAGCAAAATAAAAAATACGGATATTTTGAAAATTTTAGTTTCAATTTCCGACTAAACAAAAGATTGTAAATTTTTATGATCTTATGAATAATTCCATGGTACTTTGTTCCTGATTATCCCTAATGTGGTAAAACTTACCATTGCAGGTAAGGAAGGTCTGCAGCGCTACTTTTTAATTGCAAGCGGTACGGAAGGCCTCCCTGCACGAGTAATTCGAAGTCATAAGAAGACCCTATATTACAATTAGGAAAAATCTAATTTTATAATTTAAATTTATAATTACCTATATCACAAAGCTTTCTATAAAAATTATAAATTATTAGATTTAAATCGTTAGGCTAAACGGACAGCTATCTGGTTCTTTTGTGCTTGTATTTATTTATTTATTTACTTAAACGGAAGCCCTTTGATAAATACACGGAAAAATAATATATACACTGAGCAGTGTAGGGCAGATTAGCGACAGAATTATACAAGTAGGGGTAGTGAAAGATACACTAAACGCCAAAAAGTATCAGAAAAAAATACAGTTAGATAGCTGGACACTTTGGCTAGAGGACACGCAATCTCGGCGGAGCCGTGCTTATCTATGAGATGTTATTTGCAAAAATTCTGTGACCCGATCGAGTCCATCTTTTACATACATTATTTTTCTATGGACTGGGATCATTCCAGGGGGATTCCATAGAAAAACTTCCGAGGTTAAAAAATAAGGACCGCTCTAGTATAGACAGAAACAGGTGAAGAAAGGGAGAAAACTGTGGACAAGGAACGCACTGAAGTTTCACAAGAGTTGCACAGAAGCACAGTGGGACTTGATTCGCGCTCAAACTTCCGCCGACGATTAATATTTGCAGACAATGGGCACCGCATATTTCTGCCGCACTTCTTGGCCCTCTACCACCTTTAGTCGTCTTCCCCTTAGTCTCGAAACGTTTTGGTATGCGAAGGCACACGCGCAAGCTATCCGCGTTGAGGCTGTGTAATATCTACCGCCACTCTGTCCATGTGTGTGTCACGGTACGTCTGTTGCTTAACGTACGATGCAAGTTTCCTTTGTCCCGCGGAACTCCGCAAGTAACTCGCTTTTCTTCTTCCACAGCCCCTCCTTTCCATACAGCAAGGATGTCTTTATAGACAACTGTTGACGACTGGAATCGCGAATATCCCCCACAGAATCGCCGTTAAAAACATGGCTACCCTGCCTTATCGATCTAATTTCTTAAGACTAAAGGTCTAAGAGCCAACTCACCGATAGATAAACAGGGTTAGCAATTGCAGTGCTTGCAAATTTAAATGAAGGGTACACTAAGTTTTCTCTATGACTCAGAGGTGGCACAATGGCACATGCAGGGTTCTCTACACATACAATTCTTTTTTTCACGAATTTGGACTATATTACTGCAAAAAATGGAATATTTTGTGGTGAGTCTGGGTTATTGTATACTTAAGGGACTAGATACGCCTAGGAGGCGATAAAGTAGAACGGATTTGAAAAAGTTGTTTTTCCGTGGAGAAATGTTTTTATCAAGGAACGTTAAACAAGAATGTACCAACATCCTCTTTGTTCATTCACGACTAATGCCGATGCTCCGTTTATACACAATTATCTGGCAGTACCTCGGAGGGAGGCGAAGACCACCGTTGCTTTCTTTGACGGCGCAAACGGAACCCTGAAATTAATGACGAAAGAACGCGGGGAACGTCGAGTCAACGTCTTTACTTCGCCGAGACCGAGGGGGAAAGGCAAGCAGTATTGGAGAAACGGATAAATGTGTGCGGTTGGCTGGTAGATAATAGCAAACGGAAAAACTGAACTGCATCCGCGGGTATGGATGGAGTTCGCTACAGGAACTTGTATGTTCGCACGCGAATGTTCGATGAAAGTGAGTAATTGTACAGAAAGCTAGGCGAGAATGTACAACGCAACAACAATACGCAATCAAATGGCTGGCGGCTGACGCCTGCACGGCCGTGCCGTTGTCGAGTGCCATTGATGACATTTTAGAATTACCACGTCGCTTCCTTCGAGGGCGTGTGCTAATCGTGTAATAATCCTACAGGATACCACTTTTTCTCATTCGTTAATGGTTTGCAATTATCTAATAAATGTTTCTTCGTGAACAGTTTTTTTCATAGAATATCATTTTGCTTTCTGCTTATTAGATTGGACTATTATTCAATTCAGAAGTTGAAAAATTGTTGAATACAAATCATTCTCAGGTAGATGTTACTTTTATTCCATATTTAATCTCCATTATAATTAGGAGAGATGTTTGCTATCCTCTTACTTTTTAACACTTTTGTATGTCCAAATACCTAAAGATTTTATATACATAATTCCATAATAATTGTGTCACACTTTCAACTCTTAATAAATAAAGGATCTTCTATTGGTAAGGCAACTATTGATAAAGTTGTTGGATTCCGCCAAAGCGGGCAAAATAATCAATTTATTTTAAAATATAATAGAAACTGTAACGAAATCACGCGACGCGACGGCAGCGAACGTAATTCGTGCCGTGGCCACTAGATGGCCATTCACGACTCGCGAACTCTACGAAGAACGGACGCCAAGAAGTCCCAGCGAACGCCAGCTCATGGGTCAGAGGCCCCAGCCGCCCGCGAGCTATTCCACGTTAAAACGGATAGGTGAAAGATTTAGTTTCGCCGATTCTCTTCAAAATTACAGCATTTGTCGATAACCTTGCAAAAACAAAGCATACTGAATTTTAAAGGCATATGTCAAATAGTTTTCGCAATATTTAATGTTAAAGTTTTAAAAATTGAAACATAATCGGCTGACGCGTCATCAGTTAAACTTTAATATCTCGGTCATTTTTAAAGATAATGCCTCCGTCTTGAGCTCATTTTAAAGCTGAAGGAATGCTTTCTCAACCCGTATATAGAATATTTTGTTTATTGTTAATAAACTTAACAGTAATCGATGTGAAAGTTTCAAATCGCGATTTGACGTCGTTCCCACCCACGATCCGGCTTGAAAAAAATAGTATTCGATTCGTTGAGCCTTCCGCTAATAAATGCGTGTTTCAAAAAAGTGGAGAGATTTTGGGAACAGTAAACAAAAAAATAAAACTTACGACAGTGCACACCGCTTGGAACTGCACGGATCCCGTGGTCAGTCCGCACGCACGCGTTTTCAAAACAATCGCCTAGCGTAGGAAAGTATTTATATACGATGCAATAAAACAAACTTTTCGTTCAGTGTTTTCAGTATTCTCGAGAAAAATAATAGGAATATCTGCTCACCATATAAAAGATTAGCAATAGTGAGCAGATATTCCTATTATTTTTCTCGAGAATACTGAAAACACTGAACGAAAAGTTTGTTTTATTGCATCGTATATAAATACTTTCCTACGCTAGGCGATTGTTTTGAAAACGCGTGCGTGCGGACTGACCACGGGATCCGTGCAGTTCCAAGCGGTGTGCACTGTCGTAAGTTTTATTTTTTTGTTTACTGTTCCCAAAATCTCTCCACTTTTTTGAAACACGCATTTATTAGCGGAAGGCTCAACGAATCGAATACTATTTTTTTCAAGCCGGATCGTGGGTGGGAACGACGTCAAATCGCGATTTGAAACTTTCACATCGATTACTGTTAAGTTTATTAACAATAAACAAAATATTCTATATACGGGTTGAGAAAGCATTCCTTCAGCTTTAAAATGAGCTCAAGACGGAGGCATTATCTTTAAAAATGACCGAGATATTACAGTTTAACTGATGACGCGTCAGCCGATTATGTTTCAATTTTTAAAACTTTAACATTAAATATTTCGAAAACTATTTGACATAGGCCTTTAAAATTGAGGGTGCTTTGTTTTTGCAAGGTTATCGACAAATGTTGGAATTTTGAAGAGAATCGGTGAAACTAAATCTTTCACCTATCCGTTTTGACGTGGAATAGCTCCCGCACAGCCGACACCTTCGCAGATCTACAGTACTTCCTCGCTGAGGGCTCGGTTTGGCCTACACCATGAAGACTTTTCGCAATCCCCACGACTTCTGCCTCACTCTTGTCCGGCGAAGGCGAGAGCGAATGAGAGGGACTGAAAGCGAGCGAGGAACGGTACGAGACAGACGACGCGTTGATATTTCGTCCCGCTCCGTCTTTCGGACGCCTGACACTCCGTCCTTTACGTGCGCGGTGGGCGTGCGCGGCGAGCGTTCTATCTCGCTCCCCCCTTCGGCAAGAAACAAGCGAGAAACGATCGCTAGGAATTAGCGCTCTCTTAGCGACGAAGGCTCAACGCCGGTCACAACCAGCGACCCCTCAGCGAGGAAGTACTGTACTCTCTTGGTCATCGCCACAAATTTGTCCTCCCTCCTATTACCCGTAGATCAAGCAAAATAACGAATCAATGTAATTCACTTCAATCCCCGGTACAGAAGATGTACCAAACCTACCGTACGAAACGAATTGTAAGCCAATAGCGTAAAAATCTAAAATATGGATTAAAGTAGGAATCTAACCATCGACGCTGCTGGAAGTCAGGTAATGCAGCGTATTAGCTATGAAAAAGACACATAAAGTGGCGCGCAATGGGTCAAAACCCGAATTCTAATAAACAAAACTCTCAGGTAGCGCGATGGAAAGATTTTTCTAGAAAAATCACAGGCAGAAGCTTTCGCCAACGCGACGCCAAGTTGAGTCGCCGCGAAATAAGTTGTCGGCGCTGGTTGGCCGTGGTTGGCTTCGCGTGGTGTCACTTGGCTTGGCTTGGGCGCTAACGTCACCACACGCACACTCCTGTTGGTGTTCCCCCTCCGATAAATAAGTGGTCCTGCATAATGTTGTCCGGCGACCCTGTTGTGGAACTATAAAAACACGCCTGTGAACGGGGACCAACTATTGGGAGTCAGCGCCCTACCGACGGTGCGACACTCAAAGGAGCCTCATCCCTTTGGGGCAACTGTAGTTGTGGGACCCTGGGCATTGCCCAAACTCAACACCGTAGAGACCACCTGGATACCGGACGCTCCTATTCCGTGGGTCCTCACCCCAGTCAACGTCTAAGAAAATGTAATTGCAATCAACATTTTGTTAATTGCCGAGGCTCCCCGCCGATAAATTGTATTCAAATTCCCTCAATTATCCCAGCGCGATAATTCCCAAGATTTGCTCGAAAGCGGAGAATAATAAAATAAAACAAAACTCTTAAGTGTTGCGCCCCAAACGCGGTAAACTCAAGGTAGAGACGTAACACAGTGTATATGAATATTACCAAATTTTATGACATTAAACATCAGAACTCTCGAACTCCATAATGTTATCTCCAAATTTGAAAAAATTTGTAGCGTGTAAAAACTAGCGCCAAAGAAATGTCAATTTTCTAACAGTACCTATTTACATATATCATCATGAAGAATCGTCATAAAAACAAACTTTATTTAGTACATCATTTAAATATCCGTAAACGAGTAAAGCAATGAATAAATAAATGTTACTCTGCTTACACATGTATTGTTCACAATGTCTTTGATAAACTTTTATTTTCAGTTATTTTTACAACTTTACAGCCGCAGAAAACATTTTATTATACACTTTATCCATATTAATGAATTTTGAATAACGCCAAGGCAAGGACGAGAACGTAGAGAATGTTAGTTGAGGTGTGAGGTGTCGGATACGACGGATGGATGAGACAATGGAGGGTGAAAGCGGTGACTATAAAGTATGGAAGGCAGTAGCTGCTTCGGTAATAGAATAACGCAAGACCACAGCATGTCTGATAACGATTCAATTAATGCTGTTATATAGGGTGATCCTGCCTGCACGGCTTTTGACTGTGGACATTCCCCATTCCACCCTCGCCAACCTTCGCCCCTGACTCCCTATCGTGCATTGAAGCAGGTTTGTTGGATATTCGATCGGATAGATTGTCATTGTTCAATATCCTAGACAACGGGCAACAATAAAGGCTGTACTTGCTAGGTGGTGCTTTGTCCCTCGGTCATTTCGAGATTTAATTATTACAGCATCGTGCACACATGACAACATTTGTAATCTCTTTCGCAAAATAATGAGTTTTCAATTAGCCCGAGGATGCTAATCAAGCATCAAAGAAAATGAATTGTTCGAAATAAATTTGTGCAAGCTTGACTTTTTCGGATGCATCTTAGATATTTCGGGAACATTTTTTAATAATTATCATTTTCGTCTATGTAATAATGTTTTGTGAGATACTTTTTCAATGCTCTTTATCGGTACACGTGAATGATAATAATATTCAATGGCGATACCTACTGCAAAAGCTCTGCTCAAGACAATCCAGTGTTCTCACTCGCAAAGTTGGATCGAAAATGCTCCTTCCATTCCTTTGCATAAGAATCGATGTCTTCCATATCGATCCCCACCCTTACAGGATAGCTCTGCTTTCCCGCCAAAATACCAGGAGAGGGTTCTATCATCCCGCGCCTTCCTCATGTGTCCACATCTGCGTACCTACAATTTGTGAAGAAGGCGACGCTGCTGAGGAATGTCCTCCGTCGCTGTGGCTCTTGCTCTCGCCAGCTCGATCACCTTTAACCCCTTAACGACACACTAAATTTGAGAAAAATGTTAAAAATTACAATTTTTTTTTGTTTCTATTTTACTATATAAATGTTTATAAAGTGGGATGAAACACTGTTTTTCGGACAAAACGTTTATTGATTATTCCATCGAACGTAATATTATGAAAGTGGCTCTTAAGGGGTTAAAGCCTATGCGTACAACCTTGTTGCTTACAGTTTCTTTACACACCTATTGATAGAAGAGAGCAGACTTCTTTGTTATTTTGTAAAATCTATTATTCGTTATTGTCAAAATATAGTGGTGTGCAACAGTATTCGGCCACCCTTTAAAACAGAATAACTTGTTTAAAATTGGTCCAAACGATTTGAGCTTTTTTTTTTAGAAGCTAGAAGGATTAGTTTGCTAAGTGACGTGATTCGTCGTTTTGAAAAAAATTGCAATTGGTCGGAATAGCGAAAAGAATAGTAAATGTCCTATTTTTGAACTTTTTTGTCTGTGCTCGTAATGAAATTTAAAAAAAATGTCTTTTGTAGATTTAAGTAAGCTGTATACACGCTGAACACATCATCAAAATCGGTTAACGCAGCTATGAGCTACAAACAGTTAAAGTTGGTGAAAATCACAGTTTTCGGCCAAAAACTGCCGAAATGTGTGATTTTGAGAAATATCTGCTTGCCGTATGGTTAAAAGCAATCAAAACGTTGCAATCTTTAAGAATTTAGGTATTCTTCGGTCTGAACAGTATACGGTGTTACGTGCCGACCATTTTATACTTTTGCTTTAGCTTCTAAATTTTCTTTTGCCGTCATTGATCCTTGATCCAACCACCTAGTGTGTTGCGGGTTTATCCCTCAATCAATTGACAATGATTTACAAACCGAAACTCTACGGTGATAGTTAATTCCTTGAGGCCATGGCATATTTCTTCCCATGCAAGATTGTCGACGACAATCCTCCAATGCTGCGCGACGTTCTCGGAACACCGGATGCGATAAGCATTTTGAAAACCCAAGCATTGAGATGCTGGGAACGTTCCGAGGCAACGACGCGATGGGCCCGCGTGCATGAGGTGCGGAGTCAGCAATTTTGGCGCTCTTTGTTCAAAGTCCCAAGTGCTCGGGCCTACCCTGCGTTCGTTCGTTGCAGTCGGCTAGCAAGTCGCGTAGTGCGCGGTCGATTTGTCCGAGGTGTTGTGAGGTTGCCGGGGCTGAGATTCTCCCTGAGAATCTCGTCGGTTGCCGTGGGCTGTCCTCGGAAGGGTCGTCCTCCGGGCTCCGATAATTCGGGTGCAGGTGCCGGGAACGGGGATTCGGGTTGAAACCGAAGGTAGTGGATCCTTGGCCGGTTTAAGAGTTGGAACTCACCGTAGAGTGAATAAAGGATTTATTGAGCCTGAACTGACACTGGCGCGGCGATCACGGTAGTGATCGCTAATCGATTCGAAAAATGAGAGCGCGCGCCCCGTTTTGAGCGGTGATTATATATGGTCGGTTTGGGTCGTGGCGGGGGCCTAATGGTCGCCGTCCGATGACCCGTGGCTGCGCAACGTTCGTTGACCGTTGCGTCGTTTGCGGATTCCTTAGCATTGATGCACATCTTGCTGGCTCGGTGCTATTCGGTGGTTGTTTCACAACATCGGGACATATTGCCATATTGTATAATAGGCGTTTTGAGCTGGAGTTCCATAGCGTCACAGAGAACGTGGAAAGACGCAGTCCCCGTAGAGACTCATTTCTATACATTTTCTTTATTTTAACTACTGTGCATTTTACGTACATATATTAATTAAAACTCAGATTATTCAAACACTACTATCTTACGCGAAAACTGTTAACACTTAACGTCAGTGTATTGTGCGACGTGTCCTGCGCTTAAACATCGTGTACCGCAGGCCCCCTCCAGGTCACACATATAAATATATATATATATATATATATATATATATATATAGAGAGAGGGAGAGAGTAAGCCTTCAAAAATCCAGCAAATCTCTTCGTATCGAATCGGTGAGTGATTTAAGGTATGATATTGTACGGAAACGACAATTAATCCAACCCTAATAGTGAGTTACGGGATTTTCCCTCGATTAATTATTGCCGATCAATTATTGTCCTTCGTCTGTCGCCAACATGTAATTGTAACCACCGCAACCAAACCGAAATTTGTTAAAGTTCTACACCATCGCAATCGGACCTTGTATATTGTTTATCGTTATCAAACCCATGTAAATCCCCATTTTTGTATCACCCTCTTGTTTTTCCTTCGCTTATTTTGTAATACATGGTTATATAAATCCGTCTCATTTTGTTTCGAACCAGTCTCTCTAAAGTACCACATCCTGATTGGGCAACCTGTATAGGTTGTAGACGAAAGCCGTACCCCAAAACAATCCTGATTTTTGCTTCGTAATTCTGTTTATGTCAAAATTACAACAATCCTTTTTAATTCGTTAAGCGTTGCGTGAGAAAATTAGACTCAACCGCTCGGTCGCTTTAAAATTAACGCCCTCGCGTAACACCATTAATTTACCCGAAGCTCGTGATAGTGACAGTGAAAATATTTTTTAGTACAGGTGATGAGGACAAACAGAAGTCAACATTTGTAGATTTACAAGCGCTACAAGAGTCTTTCAGTAGATTTGAAAAATCATTACAGGATAAAAGCGCTCAATTACAGGAACTTGAGGACGAAGTTGTTTTATTGGATGCTCTTTCTGAGGGAGATACTTTAGACGAACATAGACAGGAAATTTTACAGGATCTAGGTCCATATGATGACGATACTGGGGACGAGGAATTAAATAGACGACTAGAAAAGTTGTTACAACAAGCTAGGGATTCCGTAAAAGAAAATCCATTTCCAAACACAAGAGTTGAGGAATCAGCCAGCAAGGCACCTCAATTGGAAAATATCGCGGAAAAATCAGAATGAAAAACAACAACCACGACAGAAATATTAGATAATACGATCGTGAATGAACCTAGGTACCATTCAATATTACCCACTACGACGGTAGATTCGAATCCTATAGCACTTTCGATACCTTTTCCAGACCCAACAGCTGATCGAACTCCTAAGGAGGGAGGTAGAGAACTTATCACTCAAAATCTACTCCTAGGCAACTTTTTCCACAAATTCCAAATTCATCCTCCACATAACATTCGGAGCGGTGATCACATACCCCCGGATATGGAATTCGAATCTCGGAACATGCGATACAAAAGTGAAGACATCGTAACTTCTACGAGACAAAATCTAAGCCTCGTGCCTCAAGGTACGTTAACAGAAATATTAAGGAATAAATTTGAGGATAGCAATATAGAAATAGCCCTTTGTTACGGAAACTCTCGGGAAACCAGGCTTTCGTGACCTTCAAGTCCATGGAGGGAGTGAACCAAGCCCTAGCTGCGGCGGACACTGATATCGTTTGCCATAAGAGGAAGTTAAGGGTCATGGCGGACCCTTGGTATAACGTCAGGCTTATTCCACCACTGCCAGCTGTAAACCCATTTCCGGGAGTCGATTTAAATGACAAAATTCCGCTACCGACGGAATATATTGCGAAAATTGCAAGCTACTTGCCATTCGCTGAGCGTAGTCGCCCGGAAATGGTCTCCAGACGATAGCGCCAAGGTAGCCTTGCCTCCTACCAGAGTATTCGGCACATTGACCTTAATAATTGGTGCGGGCCGAAAGCGTGGGAAGGAAAATTAATAACCACGAGTTCTTTTTATTGGTTGACGATGAGGATGGGCATAAGTATTAGCGAAGAACACCTGGCTAAAAATTTAAAACCTCAGATAATAGCTATTGCCATCAAGAACTGTCCTGGTTTGGAGTCATTGGACATGACCACTATAACTGTAAGACCATCGGCTTTGAGGGAAATGGAATCTGGGGCACCACGACTCACCTGCCTCAAAGTAGGAAGATGCGACGGACCAGTGGACCCAGGGCTTTTTAATGTGCTGGTGTCTGCCAGACACTTGAAATCGTTCTGCGCACTGGAAACTGATACCATCGGCAGATCTTTGTTACCCATAAACCAAGATCTCGAACAGCTCACCCTCCATGATTGTGCAAAATTAAAACCTGAAAATTTATCAAAAATGCTTCAGAACTTGCAGAAACTGGACTATTTGGACATAAGCAGATGTGATGACCCAACAGATCACAGCATATTACTAGCGTTCCTAGACAACATTAACCTCCACACCGCTTTGACTGTACTAAAGTGTCATTTTTGCTGCTTTAAAGAGTCTGGGCCTGAAGTGGAAATGGAGGAGGACAATGGAGCAGCCGAGACGGGAGATTTTGTCGAGCTGGAACTGGGGCCAGTGAAGATGGCCGTTTCCTTCCCTTCAATGTATAAGAATGTAACCAGCCTAAGCCTTACATTCTGTGGATGGGTTGCATCCGGCCTTGTCTCGGAAATTAGGTTACACATGGAAGAAGTAACGTCCTTGAGCCTTAGTGGATGCACTAACATTAGGAGGGAATTCACCCTGGAACCACTCCGGCCAATGCAGAAACTAAGGATCCTGAGTGTAAACAACATGCATCCCAGCGTCGGAGGGTGGTTCCTGCAGTTCCTCAAGGGCTTGGTGGAGGTCCACTGCAGGGAAAGCCAAGGAATCTCCGACGAGGACATCTGCGGTATGCTGCGGCAGTGCCCAGAAATAGACCTACTTGACGTAGAGAGGTGCCAAAACATCGGCAAAACCGTACTAAACTGCGCGTACGAGGTGGTGACAAGCAGTCATCATGTACGCCATAATTTTCTTAATTCTTAATGCTACGCTAATTTGACTAATTTTGTTGATTTACCTTATTTGACCAATTTCCAGAAACTTGTTCGAAAGAAGATGCTTCTCTGTCTATCTAACCTTCTTCGGACAACCTCCAAGCCTGTGCATCCCCTTCATTTCTATCCAAGGCTGTGCATCCCCTTCATTTATACCCAAGCCTGTGCGTCCCCATCATTTCTATAAGCTTTACATAGAAACTCTAAATTAAAAATGGCTTACTGGTATAAAAATATCTAGCAATTTAAATGCAATTTGTTACAATATGTTATTATTTTGTACATGCGTGGTACAAATTTCCAGAAACTTGTGCGAAAGAAGATGCTTCTCCGTCGAATCTTCTCCGGACAACTTCCAAGTCTGTGCGTCCCCTTCGTTTCTATAAGCTCTACATAAAAAGTCTATTAAACAATTTTGGCGACTTACCTTGTTAATTGAGACAATAATTCAGTGTCCTATATGGTGTAAAAACTCGTGACATTTCAAAAATGTTGACAACTTAACTCATTTGACAGATTATGATTCATTGACACTAGCTAGGTTACGTTGACTAGCGACCTGAACGTAGCTACTTTTTGTCTTCTTGGTGCTGCGTGAATTGGCGGTATATTTCCTCTCCCTTTCATGTCCCCCTCTTGCCAACACTTGACGATGACGTTTCTTAATCTGAAGAACATAAAATTCGGCAAATTCCAACTTTGCATTGAAATATCTCAGCTCATAAGGCACGTAGGAGCAAAACGAATACACTTTGCTTATGTAAATCGAACCCAAGCTATCCATTAAGACCATTCAAAGTCCAATCGAATCAACCATTATCGAGATTCGATAATCGAAGGGTTCTTGATAGCGGGTCGTAGCGTAATATAGACACTGTGCTGTGTCTCGCGCTGCGCATGTACTTGGCGCGAGACATTACCGTGTCTCTTGATTAAGCATCCTCGTCTAAGAGATTCGAATTTTTTTATTTCTGCCCAATCTGAAGTTTAAGATGAGTAAGAGCCCTTCGAAAATTGAAAACTGTCACTCCGTAGGTGGGTCGTTTGAACTTCATAAAACTCAAATGCTTCGTAGATATATTTTATTCTTAATTGAAAAAGTGACAGAGAGGTAATCATGACCTCATAGTTAAGTATAGCCACAGTTAAACATTTCGTTACGATTTATTACCTCATCTTAAAACTGTTCGATAAAACGGGAAATATCAAAGCTTTGAAACACACACATATTCCTCCTCCGCCTACCTTCCCGTATGTTCTAATGAGCGTTAGGATATTCATCATTCCCTTATCAAGCGCGATAAAAACAGAAATTTATGTCTACCCGTTAATAGAGAGATTTACAACTCTATCGTAGTGCGCTACAAATGCACATGGAGCTTATCTTTCTATCGTTTCAGCGATTATAAGTGATGAGGAACACAATTTTTCTCTGGCAAGAAATATTTCTGCTAACAGAAGAAATTCATTGCACTAATATTAGTAGGTTAATAAAATTACAAATGCGTAATGTTAGCTCGTATAAAAGTTTATTAATGATTACGATTTCATATTTTGCAATAGTGGCATTTCAATCTTCAAGAGATACTTCTTCTCCCAAAGTCTCCATCTACTAAAACAATGTACGAAAATATCAATAAAAAGACCATTTTTGTGTGATTTGCTATAATTTCTACAATCTTTTGAATTTCAAAGAATCCGTATGTCATACGATAGAGAGTACCTTAAGAAATAAAAGAGTGCACAACTTTGAATTTTGGTATCTGAGAAAGTTGAAATTACTGACGCCAGCATGGGAACGATGCTATTGTTAAATTATTTTTCAAAGTTCAGAAAATGCTTTGTGCGTGCTAAACAGGTAATTTTCACTGAGTGCACAAAGTTCTTGTAAAATATTCGTGAAAATATCGCTCGCTGTTGAACGCATCTTTATATTTTTCTGTCAGTGGCTTCTGTAAATATACATTTTTTAATGTATATATCAAATGTAACCCATATACGACTAGCGAATATATATGTAATTCGTTGAAAAAAAATGGGTTGAAATCATTTCTAGTGGCAATCGTAAAGTATGGAATACTTGGATGGAAACAACAAATACAGGGTTGTTATTTAAAAATAGATAATAAGCCGATCGTTTTGAATATATGCTAATATTAACGAAGGAATGTACCGAGTTACACATTCAAATGGGCGGCTCATATATCGAACATCTTGTATAGAAATTGAACTTTTATTTTATAATTCGAAAAGAGTTGGTTTTGGGATGCATTTTTGCCAACATTTCTCTGCTCTGACGAATGCTATATACGTACTAAAAGTTTTTACAACGAATTTGTGAGAACTCTATACATAGTTCTACATATTAAATGTTATTTGTATTTTTGATCTTCTGCTTCATATGGCAACATTTAACGCGAGAGTACAAAGAAACACGTAGTGTTTCTAGCACCTTTTTCGTTCGGGATATGTCGCAGCAAACGAATTAAAAAATTCGATGAATTTACTTCGTACAAGGGCACTTAAATGTCTACTGTAAATAATCAAAAAACTCATTTTTAGAAATTGTACACTTTTCGCCATGTCTCATAGTAGCCTTTACGCCAGTGAATCTAATTAACATATTGGTACATATATAGTTCTCTGAACATTATTCTGCCTTATTATTGATACCCTCATTTCAAACACTCTCAAAAGTTACTGCACAAAGAGTTCAGCCAATATATCATTGCAATCTTTATAACTACGAAATAAAAGACAGTCTTTGCAATAATTACCTACGGTAGTAATTTGTGGGATATACTACAGAATGTCGGGTTTTAAAACGTCTTTTAAAAACATGAGGTATTTGAGATCGTATTGGGTTTAAAGTTATTACACTTCAGAAATTAATCGAACGATCCTCGTCGTGAAACATGATATCTGTGCCAACTATAACAGAATATTAAAAGCCACAAAGTTATTTCCAATTATACGTTAAGTACCAGGTATCGATATAAGCCTGTGACCCCAGGCTGTCGATCAGTGAATACTGAAGACCGAGGAATGCTCCTTTTAGTAAAAGGCTACGGCAGAATTAACGCTGGACGATGCAGAGCAGGCAAACCCTTTAAAGGATGCGGAAAGTATCTTCAAGGAATTTAATAAAGCACCGCTGTTATCTCTTTGTAAGGAACAATCGTGCAATATGTCTTTGCAGAAGAAAAGCACATCGATTGCCCCGACCGCAAGAGCTTCCTTAGGTGCTACCAGGTTATCTACAGTCTTGAAGAATTTATTCGTTCCTTTGGAGGGACGAGATACGAGAATCAATATCGAAGGCTGTAATATTGCGTTACTCTTCTGAAATGAGAATTCTTGGGAGAAACCATATCGACGAGTTTTATGTCCGTGGCACATAGTCGCGTATCTTCCATATCTTTAAAGACCGTATTTCCTCCCTTCTGTTATCACGATCTCTTACGAACTAGGGCTTCTACGGTAACAGTATTATTCTTCTCATAAAAATCACAGACATTCGTAAATCTTTTAGTAGCCAACGAGCTGCCGCTCGAGGTATGTAGGTATTAAGCTGATCTTTCGTCACGAACAAAGTAGCTTGCCAAAAAATCAGAATCGCTTGTCCGGTTATCAAAGTTTATATATTCCAATACATAATGTCACTTCAATTTACTTTTTACGATTCTAAGTGGGGAAGAAGTGCGCGAGAAGGAGCCACGAACACGGGTTAACGTTCCATTCTCAACGAGAGTTCAAACGAAGAACACGATACATATTAGCAAACTGCACGGTATCACACCACTGCTATTTCGTAAATTGAACTGCGCCTGAGAGGGTCATTATGATGTAAATAAACCATACGTCCATTCGAGCCACGATCCACTATTTCCCTGCTCTTACCACTTCCAACCCCATTCCGTTCGCTGCTCTATCGATGCGAGGATAGCGATCTGGTACAACTTCATTTGATCCTCCCGTAACTGATAATAATAAGCCATTAGGCGCACGTTCGCTGAGTTATGTTCTGACCGATGGATGTTAACACGCCATGCATTACCAAAGTGAATGAGGAATAAAAGTACGAGCGAGTATGGTGGATATCAAGGATCATAACCATGAAACGTTTCGTGCAATGCCGTCGTTGTGGACTGGGTACTACCAATCTAACGATTACTCGCCATGCCAACCAACATACCGATGGCATGGTGGTAATCATAACGTTAGCATCGACATGTCTCGTGCAGACAGAGGGTTAAGTAATACCCAACCATTATTTTTCTTAAATTTGTTAAGTGCCAATAAAAATGTTTCATTTCCTGGCTCCAGTCTAGGGCTAACGCCACAGATGGGTTGATACTACTTTTAGTTTTCCCCTAGTAAATCCGGGAGACGCGGTCGAGCCGGAGAGTTGGTCGGGTCGCTATATTCAGACTCTACATCTGTGTATATGCAAAAGTGTGTTAAGGTTCAGAACTTATAGCATACATATATACATGGAGGTCTCATGGCCTCTTGTCTCCTGTGGATCCAGTTGCCGACCAACATCGTGCGAATAATCGACCGTAATGCGCATGCGCCGATATCGTGCGAGGGAGAAAGCATCGTGCGAGCGCCACAGTGCGTTGATACATGGACAAAAATTGAAAAATCAAATATTTTGCAGGGTGATAATTATCATCTAATATTTACATCAAAATATTCAGGAATCGAGTTCGGTTATGGTGGCTAGGTTACCGTTAGTTGTTTACGATGTTATTTACCATCTTAACCTGGAATCTAAGGACTTCAAGCGTCACTCGAAATTCATACGCGGTAGAGTTACTTTCTTTTCTTTTTATTTAGATTGGACCTTCAGAATATTTATTATTCTTGGCTCACTTTATTAACCATGGATTCTAGTATTACGGGTACGTGTGCTTCAAAATTATTGTTTAGGCTTATGCCCTTACTGATCATTAGAAAACTTCTTAGTGCCGAGAATGAAAATTTTATTTCAACCGACTTTTTAAAAAATACGTAACAAAACTTATCCATGATTTTTTTATATTTGGTTTCCCTAACTTTACGCTTTATGAAAATAACGCGCTTTTCTGCTACTACTTGCAATTATTTGAGAAATAAATTTTTTTAGGAAGAAGTGTGCACAACAAGAATTCTAATGTCTGTGAAATTATTATTATTATTAAACTATTATTAAACTAAATTAACAGATATTACTATTAAAAGTTTATAATAACAATACATTACGTTAACGTATTTAGAGTCTGCTTGTTTTTTAGTCCAAATAAGCTTATATATTTAAAATATATTTTATGAAAAAATTCTAACTTCAAATGCACGTGATAAAAATAATTTGATAAAAAAAAATTTCGAACAAAAGTTAGTCAGTATTCAGTTGACAACAAATTGTAAAAGTAAATATTCATAAAAAACTTTTTATTCAATAACAAATCGAGATCACCTCAATTGTTTTTAATGCAACTGGATATTGTTTTCTACACCAATCGATGCATCTATACATTCTGGTTAAAAAAGTATTGAGGTATATAGGTCGAAAACTGATTAGTTCAGAAGTTATGATTTTTGTCCCGACTTCCCATTGATTCAACGCACTGTGGAGCGCGAGAATCTATACTTCACTCTCTCGCACCAGTTCGCACGATGCTTTCTCTCTCGCACCATGTTGGCGACAGTTTCAAGCTTTCAACGAGACCTCCATGCTCTAAGGTTCAGAACAATTAATTCTCTAGAAATCAACTGTTTCGCTTTCACTGCCTCATATGTAGAAGCACATGTGTTGCATGCAGATGTCAGCAATATATTGAAATATATTGTAGTCCATATGAAAATAGAGGGGGAGGGCTACGTCATCATTTTTCTAGTTTTTAAATTGTTTAAAAAATAAAGTCTTCAAAATTCCCAGTTTTTACTGATTTTCACGAAATCGCCATCACAAATGAATTTTTATCTCCGAAACTATTAAATGCACGGATTTCGATCTTTTTTCGTTTTATTCATGGAGAATGGATTTGGATTTTTATATCGCATTTTGTATGCTAAACTTGGAAAGAGTGTTAAATCGTGATTATGACTGTATTAACTTTTATGGGCTCTGAAGGTAGTAACACGATAATTACAAGAAGCGTTTTTAACAGAGTTTTGTTACGTCCGAGCTATCCTCCCAAAGTGATGTAAAAAGTTTGTGAAACTCTTTACCACACGGACAGACGTTAATCGTTTGAAGGAATATGATCCCGCAATAAACTTTCGGAACATTCGCTCGGCAATCGGAGCAATAGGCCTATTTCAATACCGAGCAGCGGTGTCATTTGACGCAAAAAGATGAAGATTCTTTGATCCTGAAAGAGGCCGAAGTTATTGTCCCGTAATATATCTGTCACTTCCCTTGTCCCAATACCCGAGGTATATTCGTTTTAACATGCCATCGACTTTACGACCTTGCTACTGTGCGAAGCTGGCAAGATGTCTTTCGGGAAGACACAGGAGCAAAACGGTTAGTCCAGGGACCGCGTCGTCCTCTCTTCAGATTCAAAACAAATCCTTTATCTCTGATTTATATACACGCTTGCAATGGGGATCTCTTCCGTCGATGTAATGTTTACGATTGCGGAGCGAGCTCGGCACAGAAACGCGTGAAGGAAGACAGGTCGCAAATTAGCCCCCTCCGCGTGCGTTATTGGTGCGCGCTCAGCCCTACTGAACGCGTACGCATTCAGGGCTGAACCGGACTTACGGGGAACTGGGGACGAGCGAGAGGGCACGCGACAGTGACAAGCCATAAATTACGGTCGACACTGCCGCGGTGTCGTGTATCGAAAAAGGGCGGGATAGGTCTCTCTGGCACCTCTCACTCGTTGCAACAACTACAAAAGAAGTAGCGAGAATAGCGACGGCTTCTTTTCGAGATAGAATACGCGGGTTCTTTTCGAGACAGCACTGTATGTTAGGGTGGAGTGAAATTTTTTTTTACAATTTCGCCAACACTGTATGTTTAATTTTTGACCCTATACTAATGCATCATTCATACCAAAAATTAATAAGTTATTACATCATCCTCAGGTGGCGCATGGTAAATTAAAAAAAAACTTATTGAGACTTTATAAATTTTTTACAAATCAAGTATTCTACGCTTTCCTTAGTGTCCTCTCTCGCTCTAGCAATTGTTGATTATTAGTTCTACTGACTGATGGTCGAGATCAGATACATTGTCCGGTCCGAACTTGTCCCGCGAACAGCGATCGAGGGGAAACTGGCCCCCTCCAGTGAGCCTCCACTGTAATATCTAATTTTAGTTGTAACATTAATTAAACATTTTTTAGAAATATTCTGATTACTTATTTATAACCCTGTTTTCCCAATTTTTACGAAAACTTTAAGTCACCTGCGCCACCTGAAAATTATAACGCAGACGGCTGAAATTTTACAGTTACACACTTCCAGACAAGGGTCAAAAAATAGTAATACAGGAATATGAGAATATGTATTAAACATTTTTTTCACCTGTTTCGCTCCATCCTACTGTATGTATCATATAGGGGATAGGTGCTATAAAGGGGACACGTCTTAAATGGGACTAATCGAATCTCCAAAATTCTAAACGCATTACACATGCAAGTTATTTTCCTGTTTATGGCAACACTAGTGCCTAGTCATTTGACGTAAACTTCCCTGCGGTCTCACTTGCACCAGAGTAGTAATCCACGGTTGATGTTTTTCGGCAGTAAAAGTGAAATTTTCATTGGTTTTCTGTGTCGTTTTCTGAGATTAAGATATATACAAAGTGTTAAAGTGTTATATCATTAAAATAGCCTGTATTCAACTGAAACGAAAACGCTTAACAGGTAAGCTTAATTAATTGTTTTCTTTGTTTCGCGGTTATTTTATATTAAACTCACTTATAGTCGTAAAAGGGACAGCATAACAAGTCTTAAATGGGACGACCGTTTCATGGCTGTCCCTCTCATACACATGTACTGCTGGATTATACTATATGTATTATACTTTCCTGTAAAGTTATTAGTGTATCATCTGATACATAGATGACATCGTTTTAAATTATGAATTATTAGTTGATGGCGTATTGTTTCAAATTTAAGAATTAATAAAGTGACTATTCAAAGCGACAAACTTTATCGTCAAGAAAATGTGTGGCAATAAATTAGCCCTCGTTATAAGTTATAAATTTGCAACAGTTGTATTTAAATGTGCGGTAAATGGGCCAATGAGCCATGCGGAATAAAAGGCACATTCAATTTTTTCTGTTCCATGTGACATTAATAATAAAATATTGATGATTTATACTACAAAGAGTTAATTTTTTCGTAGATTTCGTTGTATTGTATCATTAAGATTTAGAATTATAATTGTAATACTTAATAAGTTTATTTTTATTTACGTGTCCCTTTCATGACTTATACTGTCCCATTTAAAACCACCTAGTCGTAAAAGGGACATTTCCCACTTTTTTGAAAATCGAAGATTTTCTTATTTTCTATTACAATCGATGAGTTTGCAATGTACTTTTATTGAAGGGAAATAAACACGCTTTCTTGTGATGTAGTTGTTTTTTAAATACCTATAACGACATTGTCAGAAATGGACGCTAAACAAAAGTGTCCCTTTTATAGCACCTCTCCCCTACTACGGTTGGCACGATACCACCGACGTCAAGAATATCGATGCATGCATATTTGCCGTGATCATAAACGTAAGTACGACTGATTCAAGTGTGTCCTTTTCGAAATATTCTTCGTGGAATTCGACAGGCTGTCGATCTGCAAGATCTCATCCCATTATTACTGTATCTCTGTTACCAGGCTCTTCGCGATTCCCAACGAAATACACTGCGGAATGCGACGGCACCGTCGCCTAAGAATTCCTCCTTGCCCCACGGGATACTAATGCGAGAAAAAATCTCAGTCGGTGGACAAAAGGGAAGCCTAGAGCTCTCCTTTCATTTCGTATTCTTATTTCAACTTGTCCTTCTCCTTTCCCCATCCTTTCACTTCCCCTCATCCCTGCCATTTCCCTTAATCTATGTCGTCCTGTCTTCTCTCCTGTCTATAGGTTTACACCACCGCCTCTTTTTTCATCTTACCAGCTGCCGCTGCCCCCCCCCCCCCCTCTCTGTTTTTCTTTTGCAATTGTCGAGACGATGGCGCAAGACGAGATAAAGAAGTCGGGACTCGCATAAAGAAAATGACGCGGTCGGTATAATGGAGAGTTCCCGACGCCCTCGAGGGTGTATACGCGGCTTAAACAGAGGGTCTGCTAAGGTGAATCATCTTCAGGTGGATAAACGATAGAGATAGAGGAAGCTCCTCGCGTTTCCGTAGTGACAGAAAGAGAATATAAGAACATGACCGGACCCTGATAAATATACCAAGTCTGTGAGCTTTCATTTTCAGTTGACCATCTGTGAAATCTCTGCTGTGGTACGCAAGAAATATTGTTTTCATTTATATTCTATTATGGTGCAGAAAATATCGCTCTCTAATTGAGGTTTTTTTTTTAAATTATGTTTTATAGTTTGAGCTTTATTTTAATGTCCAGTAGCATCTCTAAAATTTCTGGAACAATGCGTGCAGCAGAATATTATAAATATGTGGAAATACACTGGCAAAGTTGGATACATACTGTGTGTTGTTTACCAAAAGTTGTTGGTTTTTGGCTTCGTTCGTTCACAATAATGCAACTTTGTACACATTCATTTCATGATATGTTTACTTTTGATCTAAAACCAGTATTCTTTTAAACGAATCTTTAATCGTTCTGATTTCATTATACTTTTTATATAATCTGCTAAATTCAAGTTATGGCATCGACTAAAAAAGTTCGTAATTGTTGGTGACGAAAATTTTAATGTACCGATACTTTTTGAAAATTGAAACCAGGACACGCGAAATTGCTGCACTCTATATAACATTCAGCATATTAACTAATAATTTACAGAATCTGCTACAAAGTTACAATAGACGATCACAACGTAAATTGATGAAAATAATTGAGCACGTTTGTAGCAAGAGGGCTGCAGCTCGATTTGTGATTTTTAACGTTAAGTCAAAGTGATAATTCTGTAAATAGTTTTTTCGAATTTACTCGAAGTTGGTACTCTTAATGCAAGATCCTCAATTTCAAACGTAAAATATATTATTTTTGTGGTCTATTCCCATTAAATAGTATTTTCTGTATAGTTTTTATTTATACAAATACTAGTTTTACTACTCGCCTTCGCCCGAAATTTAGATTCCGATTTTATAAAAAAAAATTTATTTTTATTTTTTGTGAAAATGGTCACATTCATCTGGATTAGTCAGGCATAATGAACTGAGGCACATGTCGTGATCCCAGAGTTTATCGTTCGAAAGTTTTTAGGCGACAGACAAACACACAAACATATAGAAGCTTTCAGCTTTATATATGAAGATACATATTTTATATTACCTTATACATTTAATAGAATTGTTTATTTAGTATCCATTGTGATTTAACATACATTTTTTTATAATACATTATCATAGTACAGTATTATAACATAGTCAATGTACCACACATACAAATAATTAATCAGTGCATGGTTCATAATTATATACACAATATTTACTACAAGCTAATATCATAATTACAATGTATGCATAAATTCATTTACTACAAATATTGTATGGCTACACGAGTTTCGATGTAGGTACATATGTACATATTTATGTATACTAGGGTGGCTCTTATTTTCGATTTTTGAATTTTCTTCGGGGCACCCTCCAGAATAGTTCCAAATAATTAAAAAAAAATCTGTGTAAAGTTTCAGCTCGATCGGATAACGGGAAAGGGTGCCCCTGGGCCGTTAAACATTTAAATCATTATTTTACAGCTCGCGAAGTCGATTTCATATAAGGTCTTCCAACTTATTGATTAAATAAAAAAATATGTCAAACAAAAGTTGTAGTTATCCGGACAAGGAGCATCTTTTTTGGTGTATTACTATTTTTCGTGGGACAAACGGTTTTCGAAAAAAATCCGAAAAACTAAAAAAAAACTTTTTTTTTTAAATTTTGAAAGTTTAAACGCTTCGAGAACGCTTTTTATTTATGAAGGTGAACAAAAAGAGGGAATTTTTATTTTCGAGGACTATTTTTTAAACATTTAAAGGGGGGGGGGGGCATATACCGAAATATGCAAACAAGATAAAAAAAAATTTCTTCTTATTTTCAGTGTTTGATATGTGATGAATGTTTCCTGAAAAGTTGGGGTCGAAATTCGCAAAAATATCGGAGATATAGACGTCATGATTTCGAGTAAAATGATCATATCTGATGTCTATGATTTCGGGTAAAATGATCATATCTGATGTCTATATCTCCGATATTTTTGCGAATTTCGACCCCAACTTTTCAGGAAACATTCATCACATATCAAACACTGAAAATAAGAAGAAATTTTTTTTTTTATCTTGTTTGCATATTTCTGTATATGCCCCCCACCTTAAGTGTTTAAAAAATAGTCCTCGAAAATACAAATTCCATTTTTTTTGTTCACCTTCATAAATAAAAAGCGTTCTAGAAGCATTTAAACTTTCAAAATTTGAAAAAAAAAAGTTTTTTTTTTTTAGTTTTTTCGGATTTTTTTCGGAAACCGTTTGTCGCACGAAAAATAGTAATACACCAAAAAAGATGCTCCTTGTCCGGATCTACAACTTTTGTTTGACATATTTTTTTATTTAATCAATAACTTGGAAGACCTTATATAAAATCGACATCGCGAGATGTTAAGGCGTGCACAGCTGAATGCTCGCCGGGCAAAAATTTTCGGACGCGTGCGGAAAGAGCATCGTAAAGCACTAGGCTACGCCTTTATGAGCGACAGTGCCGTGAGGGCCGTGGTGGGGAGTGTTCGTGAGTGAAGTGTGCCGCGGAACATCAGCAACACACATTACAATTTACACTCTTCGCTTTGCTCACGAGCAATCGAGAGCGCTCTTGCCCGCCACAGCCTTGCTGTGCAAGCCTGTGTTAAATAATGATTTAAATGTTTAACGGCCCAGGGGCACCCTTTCCCGTTATCCAATCGAGCTGAAACTTTACACAGATTTTTTTTAATTATTTGGAATTCTTCTGGAGGGTGCCCCGAAGAAAATCTTGAAAAAAATTTTTACCAAGAGTAAATAAGAGCCACCCTAATGTATACGGCTCTGGCACAATGAGAAAGTTTGCTTGGAAGGAACGGTTGTCTCACAATTCAATTCTGAAGTAATCATTCATTCGTCTTTCATTGATTTTGCATTTAAAAGTAAAACCTATTATTGGTTGACATTTAATAAAGATAGTAATAATTTTAAAAATATTAAAAATCTTCTAAATTACTATTTTAGAAAATTAATTGTAAGTCAAAGAGTTTATTCAAGAAATGATGTAAATTAGGTCAGGACAATGAAAGGTCACATATTAAATTTCAAAAAACTGAACGAAATTACAGTAAATACTCCTTTCACGACGGTTATCACTTAAGTCGCAAACTCTAATATATAGCTAGCAAATAGTAATCTCGCCTTCGGAAAATATTCCTTGAATCTTCCTGCTGAGAATAATCTTAGCCTTGAAACGTGCAAGACCACATGCCCACTTCCTGAATCGGACGTCGAGGTTTCCAATTAGCCACCAGTAATAGCGTCTACGTCGGAGATGAGATTCTTCATGATCAAGTTGGATCGTCTCTCTCGTGAATCGGGTGCGTAATCTGAATTCCTGTTGGTACTTTAAACCCCGGTGTGCTTTTGTTTGTCGTGGCTTGCGGAACACTGACTTCCGCAACGTTCAACACTACTAATTATTAGATGTTTTCGTGGTTTCCGCTTTCTCTCCCTTTCTTCCACCCACCTTCAACCCTCTTCACGATTCTCGGAGGCCTCGAGTTTCGAATTCTTAAATCTTCCTTCCAACTTTCTCTTTGCGAACGTTTACGATGAATTCCACAGCAATCAAATTAAACGCCAAACGCCAGTCATCTTTGGATGCGTTCGGCCATTTTCTGCATTACCTGATATAAAAGCAAAAACTTTAAAATCTTAAGAAACATTTGTCATAAAAAACTTGATATCCAATAGAATTTGATATATCTTGGTGTATTTCTCAACTTCTTACTGAATAATGATGTTAATTGAAAAAGTTTCAGGAAGCAACACCCCAAGAAAGAATTCCTTCTATAAAAATTTATAAAACCATGTACCGTCAATTTGTGTTGCCACTTCAGGAATGCGAAACAGAAACCTGTAATAAATCTTTGCATTAAACATTTAATACCTTTGTCATACTAATGGTAAGTGATGAATTTCCATTTTCAAATCAGCTGTGTCTACACAATATTTAAGAAAAATGGTGACATATTTATACGATAGGTAGTACTCACTAAAATTATGTTATATCCAGCTGATCAGATTATTGCTTTTATTCGTCCCTCGCTGGCTTCGTTCTAAACTACCATTGAGCGGTTTACAGCCTGAAGTTTACAGCGTTCGCGACGGGTCGATGACCAACGACTCTGTGTCTGTGGGGGAGTCTGTGGGGCATCCATTGCTGATTAAACTTAGACTTATGTAAGAATTCTGGGATTATAAGAGAAACACGTCTTACCACTTCGGTAGAAAATAATGTATTAACAAAATATAGTAAAACATAAGTATGTACAGATAAAACCATAATAACTAATAAATATTTACTAAGCCACCAATCACATTTACTCTTTTAAAATTATTAATATAACACAAATTTCAATTAGAACAAACATTATCATCTACCTTCACTCATTCTTTTAATTAAATTATTGCGCGAAACCATTCACACATGCGTACTCGTGCACCACTCACACGTCCATACAAGCCACCATGTACCAAGCGCCATCCTACGGCACGCGCCGATTTCACAATGCAGCAGCTTCAGAAACGGTAATTTACCACCTAGATCGAATGCGTGAGTTCTGCCACAGACGAGGTGTAGACGTTAACGAAGTATAGGAGGCTAAACTTCCGCAAACGTCCATGCTCCGATTCGGCTAAAATTTTACAAATAGTTTCATTTTACATAGAAATAACGTTTGTGAGAAGGATTTTCGGCGAGTCAGAAAATAATTTTTTACCATTTTAATGTCATTCTCTACCTTACTGACACAATGTAGTTAATGTATAGTGAGCAAATTATTAACTATTAAAACAAATAATCACCGTACTTCGGACCCGCAGAATGCAAATAATAGAATATAAAACATCCCTCAGGCGACAGAAATTACAATGACCAAAGTTACAGGCTTGGATTAGGTATTTAACGAACTGACCCACGGGTTACATTGTAATCTCAACATTCCCGAAAACAGCAGGTTCTGTGACTTTAGAGCCACCTTCAAATTTGACCAGAGTATTTCTACGATTACGGCTGTGTCGGTAATATAGGGAGTGACCCTCAAATGGAATTTTTTTTTACGTTGCCGAAAAACCTCCTTGCATTCATCATTTCTGCCAAAAAAGAACCTATTCGGACCATGGGGGTTATCGGAAGTCCTGCCCAATTCCTTTTTCTGTCCCGGGTTTGGAGTGTCTCACGACCCCTTGCCATTTTGGTGTCACATGCAACGTTACCGAGAAAGTCTCGAAACAGATTGTAACGCTATGCGCGGTGGGTATTAGAATTCGACATGGGTAAAATTTACAAAAGTTTCAGTCAGAGTAACAATTTGATGCTCGGCTTATGAACATATTCCGTTCACCGGAAGAGAAAGCAGGATCACATCAAAACGAAAACAGAAACGAAAGGAAAACGAATTTCATTCACCCGCAAAAATGTAATCTGTAAAAGGAGTGTTTTATGTTTTTTTAAGAGCACTAATGGAATATTTACGTCATTATACCGATCACGACCAGACAGGTTGGGACGAATGGTTACCCTACGCGATGTTCACGCGGAATTACCAACCGCGTTGTAAGTACCCCCTAGACCGACCTACAATTACGAGGATTACACTCAAGGAAGCAGAGAACGAGTAAGGGCGGCACATGAGGTCACGAGAGAAAGATTACAGATCGCGAAAGAGAAACCGAAGAAGGGCTACGATAAAATGGCACACGAGGTAGACTTCAACACGGTAGATAAAGTCCTACTATACGACGAATCCGTACGTCGAGGGAGATTGAAGAAACTGGAGAGTAAATGAGTAGGACCGTACATAATACTGAAACTAATACTATTATACTATTATACTATTATACTATTATACTATTATACTATAATACTATAATACTATTATACTATTATACTATTATACTATAATACTATACTATTCAGAAGGGAACATTTAAACACACTAAAACATTTCATAGAGTAAACGCGGATGAGGACAGGTGAATGGCGAAAAATAAAAATAAACTTCGTCGAAACCTTACAGACTATGAATCTTAACACTACAGGCGGAAGTAAGGAAACGGAGATAAGGGAAAGTAATTCGGGGTACACATCGGTTAGGTAAACTAAAATATATGCATAAAAATTAAAATGGGCATAAAGTAAACAATCGGAATAAAATAAAAGGGGCAGGATCACAGGTCGTATTGGCCCAAATCTTCGCCCTGTAACAAACAGAAGAAAAGAAGCACATTAAAGTCGAAATTCAAAAGGAGGGTGAGACGAGAGAGTCACTATAACGGAGAGTACTTAATTCCTCGTCCATCCGAGGCTCACCAAAGGGCCGCCGCAACACAAAGGTGTTGAATTCTGGGCCTAGGAGGGATAGCCTTCCTCCCAGAGCGTTGCCATGCAACGCCTCTAGAGCAGCTGCTATATCCGCAGAGACGCCACTTCGCGTATAAAAATATATCCGACAACGCGATGGTGGGCATAAAACTAGCAACAGAAAAACAGCAATTAATAAATAGAATAGCAACAGAAGTAAATAATCAGATGGTAATCACAATAGAAACAATGAATACCTAAGGTGCGAAGGCCCTCGAAATACATGGTAATATAATATCTAAGCGGGCACGTAACTGATAAGAAAACGATTATAATAAGAAAATCGCGCGACTGAACCGTTTTATATAGGCGCGAATTAGCCGGAAATTAGGAAGGGATTGATGCCGACTTCATTGTTTCGGGATAACCGCACTGGCGGGAGGCCCAATCGAAGCGCCGCCGACTGGCGACCAGGCTTCGTATAATATATCACCGATTAAGCATAAGGCAGGAATCCACTTTGCTCACCTGGGAGAACTGCATATGGTAACCGATTCCTGGAAGCTCGTGACCCCTCTAAAAATGGACACCCTCCTAGAAAGGAATGGGCAGCTAGCATCGTACGTAGAGAAGTTACGGTGGCTATGCGTGAGCGACATCGCGAATATAGAAATTAAACGAACATGTATGAACTACTTAGATGTATTACTTAGAAGAGCAGGGAAATTATATAGGAGTGTTACATGGCAGTCCGGGCAGTCCATAAGTAACATAAGTTGTTAGGTTTTCGTTTCGATGATGGGTGACCAGCTCCCTTGCCTGTCTTTCTATGTCCTCCGGGGCGATTGCGTTAGCTTTTGCATGGGCATCGTGAAGGGTCCCCTGGGGTTCCTTTCCTTGATGGTCGACCAAGATTTTCACGTGATGTTCCGTGAGTGTTGGCAGGATTTCCGAAATGTCTATGTCGATAGATGGTTTGTAGGCGGTTGTCAATGCCTCGGTGCCGACTCCGGATGCCCAGATCTGATGCCCAGTTGTAATATTCCTAGGTGTCTTTGGTGGAATATAACCAGGTGTTGGGTGCGACCATCTTCGGGAGGAAGGTTCGGCTTCCGGGAAGGGCCTTGATGTTGCAACTGGACCACTTGATGTTTCGTGGTTTTAACAACGCATCCGTCTCGCAGCTTGGTGCGTTCTCCAAGTCCTGGAGTGGTACGCTGAGTTCGCACATGTACATCCGAGGGTGTTTCCCGCATCCTGTGATGTAGTTCTTGTTGGGCAAGAAGTATTGGGAGTTGATTTGGCTGACTGCTAAATATTGTGTTCTTGGTACTATGAATATAGGGGTAGAAACATTGGTCGATATAGTCTGGAACGAAGGGCACGGTTGTAGGTAATAAAGGTCGAAGGGAATTTGGTCTAGTAAAGGGATGTCGAGTGACAAGATGATTCGACCCTGTATGTAAACTACGTTCAATTTGGTCACCCCTTGTAGCTGTTCGGAATTCAATTCTTCCGGGGTTAGCGGGAATTTGTACGGCGTGGTTTCGCGAATCCGTTCGCAAGTCTGCGCAAGCTGACTGGGAGACAATACGGCCGGATGTAAAATACCGAGTTTCGCGAACGTAAGCGCGTCCGTAATTACAATGAGCGCGGTTACATATTCGTCCACGTGCCTGGTCATTATAAACGTCCACGTCGAAAAAGCTAATTCTAATTCTACTTTTGTTTCGCGTTCGTCTAATTGTAGTGTACCCGCCGGTATTTCCTTAATTCTATCGCCCATGTTTTGCACGGAACCCGTTACAGCTTTTAGTATGTTGTGTATATCCTGGAACTCGGATTTTATAATGTGTGTTTGGTTTCCTAACAATTCGGCTAGATGATTTTGATCTTTGTAAAGTTTATCTATTTCCCTATTGTAATATGGGCGTCGTCGTTGTCCAGGATTCCGAAAAGGGCCTTACTCAGCGATCCGATGAATCCCAATGATACCGATCGCTTGGTACGGTGGAGCGGTGGTTTTCCGAGTATGCTGAGTAGCAATTCCTCGTAGCGTTTACCGTCGCGGAGTTTTCGTTGTAGGGGCACGTTAAGGGCGTCAGCTGGGCAAGGCATCCAGTTATGTGTTTTACATATTGTTTTCATCCGGTCAATCTGCGGTTGAGTCTGTGGTCTCGAGGCTAGTACTTCCGCGACTCCTATCCCCGTGACCAGGCGCCATTGGGTATGGAAGACTCGGAGGGGTCGGATCCTTTCGTAGTACAAGCCCGGGTTGTGGCTTAACTGCGATATCTGGTAGTCTCCGTCGATGATGTTACTATTAACGATCGTCCACAGGGACGCAAACAAAAGCAGCCCACGTCCGTCCATGGTGGCCGTAGTGCGGGGGTTTTCCGAAAATGTCTTTCACGGGGGAATTCTATTGTTTTAAGTAAGTGATAACTGCAATTACGAAAACAAGTGGGATAAAAGGAGGAAAGGAGAGGTCCGATTTACGGAGTGTGGGACCTTGGTTATGTGGATCGGCCATTTGAACCCTCCCGCCGGTCCGTTGTAAGCTTAAACCACATTGCATACGTTTCATTGACGTCAAGGTGGTTTATCTTTAATATAAGCATGATTTAGTTTATCGAAATGTTTTATGGTCTGTTGGCCCTCATCCGAAATTAATATTGCATTGTTTTGTTCGGTGATTGCTTTTATCTTGTAGGGGCCGATGTAATGCGGATCGAATTTATGGAGCCGAGGCTCCTTTTGTACGTAAACCAGGTCGTATGGCGCGAATGTGACCTGGTTACTTTTGCGGTCGTAAATGAGTAGTAAGGCAAAGCGGGTTCTAACTCAGGTCCTCTGAGGGGAGCGCGGGGGCGGGAGGAAGTGAGGACGCGCGGGGGAGTGCGGTGGAGGGAACTATGGGCGGGGGGGGAGCGGGGAGAGGAAGACAGGTTGCGCGCGCATGAGCCGCGGAGTGGGGGAAGCCGCAATCGTGGAGGGGATCAGTCCGGGCCGAGCCGCCGCGGAGACCTCTCCAGACCTGACCCGCTGTTGGAAAATTTTCAGAGGGTCGCCCCCTCCCTCTAAAAAATTTCTGGGGCCGGATCGAGTCTGAAAAAAGATTTTTTCCTACAAGAATATTTTCCCCCAAATATTGTTTCTAAATCAGATCTACCGCCAGAATATTTTTTCCAAACCAACCGAGCAAACAAATATGCATCATACATTCTAAAGCCACCAATTTTTTCAAACTCTAGCAAACAAATATGCATCATACATTCTTAGCACTGTGAAAAACGGCATCGTCTCGCGCGATAACGCGTGTAATTTGACTCTTCTGGCGCAAGTCGTGCGAGACGATACCATTTTTTCACCGTGCAAAGAATGCATGAGTGAAATATAATCCTTTTTTATAAAACGTCGAATCTTAAAATTATGCGAAGAGGAAAGAAGGAGGATGGATGGCGAGTAAATAAAATTGAGAAGTAATGTATGTTTATGATATATATATTGTTACAAAAAAAATAAATGGAAAAATAATAAAGAATATAATGATAATGATAATATAGATTATAAATATAAATATAAATGATAATATAAATGATAATATAGAATATAAATGATAATAATGAATATAAATGATAATAATGAATATAAATGATAATAACGAATATAAATGATAATAATGAATATAAATGATAATAATGAATATAAATATAAATGAAAATAATGAATATAAAGAATATAATGATAATGATAATATAGATTATAAATATAAATATAAATGATAATATAAATGATAATAATGAATATAAATGAATATAAATGATAATAACGAATATAAATGATAATAATGAATATAAATGATAATGAATATAAATATAAATGAAAATAATGAATACAATGAAAAAATTATTACTCCGGCGACAATGGTGGCGACGGCGGTGGTGAGAATAGCCCGAGGGGCCATTCAGGGGATGGTGATGGTGGCAATGCTCGCCATGATGCCGACGATGGTTGAGACAATGACGACGCCGATGGCGGTTGAGGCAACGCCGACGTCGACGGTGGCTGCGGCAGCGACGCCGACGGGGGCTGCGGCTGGTTCAACCGCTGTCGCAACCATCGCACGTCAATCCAAGGCGGCGACGGCGGCGATGGGGGCCGTGGTCGCCTCAGCTGTAGGGGCCCCAGTCGCCTATATGGCACCTATGGCTGCCGCAGCCGAGCCGCCATCATTGACCCAACCACTTGGCCCGAATGTCGCCGCATCGTTGGCTCCTGGCGGGGCATCACGGAGGGCGCAGCCGCCACCGGGGGTGCAGCATCCGCCAGGATGCTCGCCAATAGTCGTAATCGCGCCATCAATAATTGATTGTCCTAGAACACAAACGCCGGTATAAGAATAATGCAACAAAATACACACACACACACCAATGCAATGTATTACATACCACTGAAGGCAGCGGCGGCGAAGGCGATGGCGAATGCGAAGGCGATGACGCCGACGACGATGACGACGACGACGACGATGCCATCGGTGGCAAGTCCTAAAACATAGAAACCCGCGAACGATATAGTATTGGTACGATCGTCTGATTTAATCTCACTCGATTTTCTCACTCGATTTAAATGGCTAAACGTTAAAATGTTAAAAAAATATTGGTATGTACATACCTCTCGACTATCCTGACACGGCTCGGGGTCGGAATCGGGTGCAATTCTCGCGACACCCATTTTTTATTACTGGCTGACTCACTGTTTTACTGTTTTACACTGAAGCTTTGAAAGACAACTAGTCTTGCTACATCTCCAAGCTCTCGCATGTAGAAACTCCTCCAAGCTCAGGCATGCAAAAACCCCTACTATCATGAAATCGAGAAGTGCGTAGCTTTGCAAAGTAAGATGCTGCTGTTCTCCACCTTCATTTTCCTCTTCGTTGACCATCCTCTCAATATTCACATGCATCTTCTTCGAATTTTTCTTTGGACACATTATTCGACTAAATCATACCACTCTGAACGTGTATCAAACGTGCATCAAATCACTTTGATCACATATCAAACATCTATCGAACCACTTTGAACATCTATCGAACCACTTTGAACATCTATCGAACGTATATTGAACCACTTTGATCGTGTATTGAACGTGTATCACACCACTCTGAACGTGAATTGAACGTGAATTGTACCACTTTGAACATGAATCGTACCACTGTGAACATGAATCGAACGTGAATCGTACCACTCTGAACGTGAATCGAACGTGTATCGAACCACTTTGAACATCTATCGAACGTGTATGGTACCACTTTGAACATCTATCGAACGTGAATTGAACGTGTATGGTATCACTCTGAACGTGTATCGAACATGAATCGTACCACTATGAACGCTAATCGAACGTGAATTGTACCACTCTGAACGTGAATTGAACATGTATGATACCACTCTGAACGTGAATTGAACATGTATGATACCACTCTGAACGTGAATTGAACGTGAATCGTACTACTCTGAACATCTATCGAACATGTATCGTACCACTTTCAACATCTATCGAACGTATATCGAACCACTCGAAACGTGAATTGAACGTGAATCGTACCACTCTGAACGTGAATCGAACGTGTATAGAACCACTTTGAACATCTATCGAACGTGAATTGAACGTGTATGGTATCACTCTGAACGTGTATCGAACGTGAATCGAACGTGTATAGTACCACTCTGAACGTGTATCGTCTAAAAATTACAAAATAAAAAAAAGTTGTGAAATCAAAATAGCTTCAAGTACATAAAGGTGCTTTCCCGCAGCGTGCAAAGGCGACACTGTGTACCGCAATGTAAGATTCGGTGCTTTTCAACTGCGCTTAATAATATTAAGCAGATATATTTTTATAGAAATAAATATTTCAATACCAATAAATATTTTATTCAAAATACTTGGCGCTGCTCACCGAATTGGTATTGTTAAACTGAATACATATGTATAAACTGCATTAATCTTTTTCTTTCTTTCTTGTGCGTGAATTCGTGAATGCGTGTATGTGTGCGTGTGCATATGCTACGTATGATATTAGAATTAAATATATGTAGAATAAATCTGACTGTGTTTCTAATATGTATATGTTTATGTATTTTAGATTGTAAGGGAGTTATTGTAAATTATTAATTTACTATTAATAAGACAATTAACATTTTTTCGGTTTCGCAGCGCCAAGTATTTTGAATAAAATATTTATTGGTATTGAAATATTTATTTCTATAAAAATATATCTGCTTAATATTATTAAGCGCAGTTGAAAAGCACCGAATCTTACATTGCGGTACACAGTGTCGCCTTTGCACGCTGCGGGAAAGCACCTTTATGTACTTGAAGCTATTTTGATTTCACAACTTTTTTTTATTTTGTAATTATCTTCTATTTTTTGTGATTTATTTGATTTCGTGTACTTGGCGTAATTTTTTTACTTTTTTAAAGTTTTTTATGGGGATATCACTTCTTTTTACAAAGATAATTTGCATAGGGAATGACTTACAGATAATTTTTAATATTATATTATCATCTATTTTTTGTGATTTATTTTATTTCGTGTACTCGGCGTAATTTTTTTACTTTTTTGAAGTTTTTATGGGGATAAGCTTTACATAAAAATCCTAAATTAAAAATAATTTGCTGGTATAAAAACAAATCCCCATAAAAATTCTATTAAAAAATTTTGGCGACTTACCTTGTTAATTGAGACAATAATTCAGTGCCTGGTGTGGATTGTGGTGTAAAAACTCGTGACATTTCAGAAAATTTTGACAACTTTCCTTATTTGATACTCGCCAGGTTTATAACCTGACTGTAAGCTGTCAAAATTTGGAGTAGATTGCATAGTGAAGGTAACGTAATAGCGTTTGACGAACGAAACATGTGTTAGTTTCTGTTAGCTGAAGGTGTGCGTGTAACGCGTATGGCGAACGAAACATGTGTTAGTTTCTTTTGGCTGAAGGTGTGCGTGTAACGCATATACGTATTATGTTGACGAAAATTTGGCTTGGAGAAGGATAAGGAAAAGAAAATCTTACCGTTTCTGACAGATCCACGAGACGATATTATGATATCTCTGTTATGCGTGGACAGATTTTATTGAAATTTGGTCTTATTCGAAAGCTTATATGCGGTTTACATAAGAAAAATGCCTTTAAATTTAGAAAATATTGCAGGCGTGATGAGATATTAATGAAATAAGTTTCAGGTTAGGTTGGATTAGCCCGGCGACGAGTAAATGATAGCGGTAGCGACAGTCGACATATACAGGGTGTCTTTCCTGTACTTGGCGTCGAGACGCTACCGCGTTTCTAGATTATTTCAAACATAAAAATGGGGTTATTTCATTTGCTCGTGCAGCAGAGTTCCTTTCTCTTTCAGCTATTGAAATGATTCTCTTCGTCTGCATTATTAACAGAAAAATAGGGCACCTTTACTAATTATTTATTATTATTTATAAAATAAATTTTCGCATGTACTTGACGTCGAGACGCTATGTTTCCATCATTTTTTTCTCTGCCGTAGATCATACTGCATCATCTTCTGCTTCGATTATCTGTAAATATATAATATAATATATATATATATAAAATCCACATTTTAGTTATTTTAGTTATTATTACAACTTAACGTAGAACTTATTATGTACACAAATAGAGTGGTATTTTGTTATAGTAAGTGTAGAGACTACAAAATGTGTCCGAAGGAGGTGAGAGCGTATGGCAGAAAGTCTTGTTGCAGGAAATTTAAATTCTAATGGTAATAATAATGGGAATCTAAAAAATTAATGAATTAATAAATAGCGTGGCAACTACTGTGGATAGGTTATAAGGGTATATAAGAGTATAAGGGTATAAGGATAATGGAAAACTAGTAAAATTAATGAATAGCGTAGCAACTATATAGAAATAGATTGGCATTTTGCTATAATAAGTGTAGATTACAAATGTGTCCGAAGGAAATGAGAGCGTATGATGTCGGAAGGAAATGAGAGCGTATGATATTCGAAGGAAATGAGAGCGTGTGACAGAATGTCTTGTTGCCGGAAATTTAAATGCTATGGTAATAATTCAGCGAAGATGAACGAAGAGATCCAATATTTTCAAAACACAATTTATTGGTTTTGGAATAAAATTAGTTTAGTATGTTTATAATTTTGTCGATTTACCTTATTTTACTTTCTCGAAACTTGTGCGAAGCAAGATGCTCTGTCTATCTATCTATTCTTCTCCGGACAACCTTTACGCCTGTGTATTCCCTTCATTTCTATCCATTCAAGCCTATGCGTCTCCTCCAATTCTATTATCCAAGCCTGTGCGTCCTCTTCATTTTATCAGAATCCTGTGCGTCTCCTTCATTTCTATAATATACATAAAAACTCTAAATTGCTGATATGCAAATACAAATATCTGGCAATTTAAATGCAGTGCAATTTTTTACTACAATATATTTTATTTTGTACATGCATGGTACAAATTTCCAGAAACTTGTGTGAAAGGAGATGCTTCTCAGTCGAACCATTTCCGGACAACTTCCAAGTCTGCGACTCTACATAAGAAATCTATTAAAAAAATTTTGGCGACTTACCTTATTAATTGAGACAATAATTCAGTCTCCTATGTAGTGTAAAAACTCCTGACATTCCAAATTCGGACAATTTACTTTTTCTGACACTTAGCACTTGGTAGGTTATAAAATTCAAAATAGTATATATATATGTACGTACAATGGCGGACGACGAACGAAGAACGATACATGTGTTGGCTGAAGGTGTGTGTGTAACGCGTATATACGTATTATGTTGACGAAAAATTTCTTGGAGAAGGAGAATCAGGAGACGAAAATTAATAAATTCGACTGATCCATGAACGATATTATGATATCTCTGTCATGTGTGGACCGATTTTATTGAAATTGGTCTTGTTCGAAAGCCGATATGCGGTTTACATAAGAAAAATGTCTTTAAATTTACAAAACATTGCAGGCGTGATGAGATATTCATGTATAAATGTCAGAATTAGGTTAGAGTGTCTCCGCGACGAGTAAAGATACACGGTAGCGACATCGACATATACAGGGTGTTTTTCATGTACTTGGCGTCGAGACGCTACCGCGTCTCTAGATAGATCTGGAATATCCGCAACGTCTGCATGATGCTCATGCAGATCTACCGTTCTGCCCGACGCGTGCCAAACCACCTGGTAGCAGACAGAACAAGTTACTCGCGACATTATACGATAAGCAGCGTTACATTATCCACTATCGCAACCTGTAGCAGTGCACGCGACATTATGAGTACATGTCTCCCCCTGCTCGCTCAAAATTGTAAAATTCTGTATACAGACACTGACTGTACATACATGTATAGAACACTAAAGCGTTTGCAAAGATATTTAGAGATCGATATCCAAAAAATTTGCAAACCGATCAAGGAAAAGAATTTTACACCGCCGATGTGCAGAAACTCTTGGCAAAGCATGACATTAATCATTATTCGACGTATTCGGTGATGAAGGCCTCCGTCGTAGAACGTTTCAATCGAACTTTGAAGAACAATATGTGGAAACTGTTTACGCTCAATGGAACCTATAAATGGATCGATGCACTACCGCATCTACTTTCAGAGTATAACGCATGAAAACATAGAACCATCAAAATGTGTCCTCGCGATGTTACCCCTGCGATCGCCGATAAGCTGCTAGCCACCGTATACAGCAACATAAAGATTGCTGCTCCAGCGAGATTCAAATTGGGCGAGTTTGTGCGTGTGAGCAAATTCAAAACCATCTTCGATAAAGGCTATACACCGAATTGGACAACGGAGGTGTTCAAGATAGCCAAAGTACAGGCAACTAATCCTGCGACGTATCTGCTCGTCGATTCCTGTGGAAAACCTGTTGCTGGAGGATTCTATGAATACGAGCTGCAACGCGTCACCGATCCTGATGTATATCTAGTGGAAAAAGTGTTGCGTAGGAAGGGGGATAAGGTATACGTTAAGTGGTTGGGGTTTGATAAATCACACAATTCATGGATAAATAAAAATAATGTATTGTAAAATAATAATAATAATAATAATAATTTTACAATGATATTTAAATAAAATAATGTATTGTAAAATAATACATGGTTTGCAATGATATTTTTACAATTAAATTTTTTATAGCGGAATTTTGTAATGTCCCCAAGGCAGAGTGTCGATCGAATCGGGTACGATATGCCGCTTGTCGTCGTGTGGACTTAGAGCGATTTTGGATTCCGAAATGGTGTACACTTTGTGCAATTTAGACCGTATGCATGATTGTCTGCGAACCATTTCGATCTCCCTTTGCAAACACTGCGCGTAGTCGTCGAAAGTTATCGTTCTGGCTATGACGTTGGTCTTGACGCCTTTCGCCTTTTTTGTATCTTTTTTACCGTGTTACGTCCCGAAACTTCAAAAATTTTTTTAAAATCATTGATTAGTTGTGTTTTTCCTTTGTCAGAGGGCAGAGTGCTTCGACAACGCTTAGCGTTCTGGGAAATCCCTAATCGAGCGCACTTCTGCTTACTGTATTTTATCAGTGAAAACGGATACTCGGTACTAGGAACGTCGTCGTCGCCGCGACGTTTGGTCGCTGCGTTGTACCCTGAACGTGGGACTGTGCTGAGGCATCAGCGTAGTTCTCAGTAGTTCGTTCAAAATGAGCAGTGGTTCTCATACCTCGCGACACTGATTAAATGTAAGCGGCGGGGGTGTGTCTTGACAATGCATCTAGCATTCTGGTTTAACCTAATCGAGCGCATCTCCGACCGGCGAATCGTCGCATCGAGGAAAAGGAGTGATCTGAGTGTGAGAAGCGTGAGGATGAGAGTCACCCTGTTCTACGCCGGTAGCGCATAGGTGAAAAGTATGGAAGAATGAAAGTGAGAACATCTAATGAAATCATGCGACGGTTACTGGGGCATGATTGGGACTGCAGCGTCAGCTTTTCTGAGCGGGCCTCGCGGCCGGACGCTCTCGGGGGCGCGAAGCTGAAGTCACTCTTTGTCGTACAGTCGCGGAGAGCGTGACAAGGTGTCCGTGGATCGTAATTTATTTTATCTTAACTCAAGTTCCGTTTCGAGCCAGAGATTCCAACGTTTATAGTGAATGGACTCATTCGTTCCACGTTAAAAAGTGTTGTTTAACTTCATCGTGTTTTTTTTTATTTTCAATTTTATAAATCTGCGTTTTACATTCGCTTAATAACCTTGTTTAATATCCTGTATTGCGTTGGGATCAACCTTCTGTTAGATCTCATCCCCTTTTGTGCTTTGAGCTATATTATTTATCACTTTTAAATTGTTATCGCAAGTATTGTGAGTGTGAGTGTGATTTTCTTGTTCTCAGGCATAGAACAGGTGTTTTTTATAAAGCATAACCAAAAAGGAATTTCAAACGTTGTAAAAATTTAAACGATATAGCGGGTGAGTGCGCATTTCTTTTCCTTAAAATATTGTAATCGAAATAACGATTGGCGAGCGTAAACTCATGTAAAAGAAATATTATTCATGTTCTATTGCCAATTGGTGAATGCAGAGGTAACGGAGAGTCAATATTGGCTTTAGCCAATATTTTGGGATTTCCCTTGGCTCTTTAGTCTTCTTAACGCCAAGAAAAGAAGAAGAATAAAAATATAATTATTCGCACTTGAACCTTACATTTGAGCAGAAGTTATTTAATGATGAACTAACCAAATCCTCACAATAACCCAGTGCGGGGCCTGTATAGGACTAGATCTTGGATTCCCGATACCAAACAAAATTCTTTAAATTCTTAAATAATAATTTGTACTGTAACGCGCATAACATCCTTCCGATTAGACTGATTTAGACAGTAATTACTCGGACTCCACGCTTACCTCGTAACCGCGTTACAACCGTCTACGCGAAGTGCATACATTTTCGCTCTAAGACCTACGAATTCAGTCATTATCGCACCATTATTTTCATCCTTCATCAACCCCGGAACCTTCTTATTTAAGCGCGGCATATTATATGGATTGTCAATAGGATAATCAGATGTGTCAAATCTATCGATATTGTATTTCATAGTCTCGTAGATATCTTCGCATTGAATATGATAAATGAGGCTGTCTGTGTCTGTGTATAGAATTTTACAATTTTGTCCGTGCTGGGGAGACATGTACTCATGATGAAATTCATACAAACAAATTTTTTATATGTCCAAAATGCACATACCCACATATATCGGTTTGTTGAATTTCACCTCAACTTTTCGCAATTCAACAGCTATTAAATTTTCCGAAAATACGCTTCTACTGTGGAAATTCGGTTTCGCAATCATTGCCTCCGCACCATATCGCCCTTCCCAATGCGTCAAAAGTTTTACATCCACATGATTTCGCACATTTTCCATAGTTTTACCGAATACCGCGTTGTTCATCAATTTGTACAAATTTTTTTCAAAATCGTTTGTCGCGCCTGTTCTAAACCGTGTATTTAGTTCGATGTAATCGCGGAGCCAGGGAGATTGAGCGAACTGAAGCACGCGGTGTATCTTTGTAATACGAAGACCGTGATGCGTGCACTGCTGCAGGTTGCGATAATTGAGCGATCAAACGAGCCCGCCGAAGACGGGCGAAGTTCGATCGTAATTATATGAAACGTCTTGTTCGAAGATGATATTAACATGTAGTAATTTATTTATTTATTTTATTTATTTATTTGACATTAACGGTCGAAACCATTTCGTATATACGTGAGCAAAACAATGACGTAAGGTAGAGACAACAATGATACAGGACAAGACGATGACACGCCAATACCTAGCTGCGGTGTAGGAGTTCTCGGTATGCATTGGCTCTAAACACGCAAGTGGAACCCGAAAAAAAATCCAGGCTTCTAAAGAGTGCGTTGCCCAGGACGCAGATCCTATGCAGCGGGTCGCTAGTGCTAAATCTCGAGGTATACTGACGCGGGTTAAACAATAGTGGACCTCTGGTAGGGTAGCCAGGCGCGTTAAACCGAATTAAACTCGTAATAGGCGGGTTATCTACTATTCCATTAATAATCTTAAATAAAAATAACAAGTCCGCCACGACCCTCCGAATCTCAAGAGTAGTCAATCCCAGTCGCCTCATTATCGGAGCATAGTCATGGTCAAAACGAGCAAGCGGCTGTCCCATTTTATAAGCAAGGAAACGCAGAAACTTATGCTGCACCTTCTCCAAGCTGTACTTATCCTTGGCCGTACTGGGAGTCCAGATAACCGAGGCATACTCCAGGTGAGGAAGCACAAGCGCGGAGTACAGCGTGAGCAAGGTACGCGGGTTATCGAAGTTAAAACATGACCTGCGTAAGAATCCCAGAGCCTTATTGGCGGCGGCGACGACATTAACACGGTGCGTGGAGAACGTGAGCGCGGCATCGACGTAAACACCCAGATCCCGCGCGACATATCTAGTCGACAGTACGTTGTCCGCTATGGCGTACGGAAACTGAGAAACACTCTTGCTGCGCGAGAACCTCATAACAAAGCATTTATCTACATTCAGCTCCATACGGTTCCGCAAACACCAGGCCTCTAGACCTCCCAGGTCCGATTGTAAATCAATTGCGTCGGAACCAGCAGATATGGTTTTAAACAGTTTGAGGTCGTCAGCATATAACAAGAACCTACTACCGGTAATAACGTATCTAATATCATCTATGAATAATAGAAATAGCATCGGACCAAGGTGTGAACCCTGAGGCACGCCTGAAGGGACGCAGATTTGCCTCGAAAGGGAAAGCCCAACCTTGACCCTCTGCGAGCGACCCGTGATATAAGAGTATAACCAGCACAAAAAGCTGTCTCTAAATCCACAGCTCGCGAGCTTGTCAATCAGCAAGGCATGATTCACCCTGTCGAACGCTTTAGAGAAATCAGTGTATATGCAGTCCACTTGACAGTTGTCATCTAGAGCTCTGGACACAAAGTTACAAAATGAGGAAAGATTAGAAACCGTAGATCTACCCGGCAAAAACCCATGCTGCTCGTATGAGACTGTTCTGCTGACAAGTGCACCAAGTTTCTTGGTTACAATACCCTCAAATATCTTACCAAAAATATTTAAAAGTGAAATCGGCCTGTAGTTGGAAATGTCAGACTCATCCCCAGATTTGTATACGGGAGTAATTAAGCCCCGTTTCCACCTCCGAGGAAAGGACCCCGTGGTCAGAGATCGATTGAAAATTATCAACAGAGGCCGAGAGAGAATGAACTTACAATTTTTTATAAACAGAGCAGGGATCCCATCTTCTCCCGGGCTCTGGTTGTTTGCCAAACCCTCGATTTCAGTAAGGATATCGCTTATACTAATGACCAAATGAGGGAAGTCGAAGGACGCTTGCATGCCATCCTCCAGGTGGAAGCCCGAGTTATCCCCGGCATCATAAACTGATTCAAAATACTCCGCGAACATGTTGGCGATCTCAGAGCGGCAAGAAGACACGACTCCATTACGCCCTAGGGAAGGCGGCAGCCCACCCGAGGACCGATTTACGTTAACAAAGTTCCAGAAAGCTTTAATATTATCCGGGATATTAGATTCCACCCTGCGAACATAGTTACCATAGCACGATCTCGAGAGAGTTTTACAGAGTGATCTGAGATGACTAAATGTCAAGTAGTCATCGTAGCGATGCGAGGTCTTATACACACGGTGAGCCGCCTTCTTAAATCTGGTTAGGGATACCAACTCCGAGGAAAACCAACATGGGAACGAAGGATGCCGAGCCCGACGAAAAGGTACAAATGAGTCGATCACTTGGGAAATATGCTCATAAAAAACCCGAACAGCATCGTCCACTGAGAGTTGGGGAAGGCAAGCGTCCCATTCAATGGTATTAAGATATTGGAGTATGCGCTCGTAGTTCCCGCAATTAAAGTCACGTTTAGCATAATTTGCGATCACTCGTGGCAGCTGGAGTGTGCACACTCGCCACAAGAGGAGGATGGTAACGGTCCTCTTCCAGCAGCGCATCCAGCGCGAGTTCCACGACGACGTCGCCCAGCGTAGAGAGAACCAGGTCCAGCGTCGATCCATAGCAGTTAGGAAAACGATTGGCCTGCTGCATAGAGTAGAGATGACACAACTCCAGGATGTACCCGGGCGCCGACTTATCGCAACTGGTGGCAAGGGAAGAGCTGCAGGGTACGAGGGCATTGCTCGGTCCCGGGCGCCATGACACATGCGGAATGTTGAAATCCCCGAAGATGATGATATCCGGAGAGGACATCAGCGAGACAATATCTTCAAGACTAAGGAGTAGGTCTTCGTACACGGTGAGGCGGGAGGAGGGAGGGATGTACACTGCGCCCAGAATTAGGAGCCGGGGCTTGGCACCCACTCTGACAAAAAGATGTTCAACTCTGTCAATTTGCGTATGCACCTGCGACGAATGCAGTTGTTTGCTGACAGCTATCAGGGCTCCCCCACCTCTCGACAAGTTACTAGTGTTAGGATTCCTATCACAGCGATACACCACGTAATCCAATAGGCCGAGTTCACTGGTGGATATATTATCGTTAAGCCATGTTTCAACGAGCACAATAACATCATAAGAAACCGGCGAACAGGCAATAGCACATCGAAGGTCGGACAGCTTGGTTCGGAGACCCCTTACGTTCTGGAAATAAACTGAGACCCTCCGGTTCGCCCATCGTTTTTTGGGCCCTGAGTAGGTGAAGCACGGACAATCCTCGGCTCGCCCCTGACGTACCTGATAGTCTTGTCAGTCTCCCCTCTTGAATGCAGCACCTTAAGTTGATTCCTCAGATCTTGCAACTCGCTCCGCTGCAGGGGAGTCTTGTCGTCCGTGATTTTGCAATGACCTGAGTACCGGTGCTTGTTTTTCAAGACGGACATTGCTACTTCAGCCGAATGGAGCTTAACGCATAACGGTCTAGGGGCAGCACCGCCAGGTTTGCCAAGTCTGTAGGCCTTGATGCTGCTGTAATCCGACGCGTAAACCTGATCAAGAAGAGCTACGGCCGATTGTACATCACCTCCTCCACCTCCGCTCGCAGGCCCAGGGGCCGATTCGGCCAGGCCATGAATAATAACGTTGGATGCCCTTGCTTGCCTTTCGGTGACCTCCTTAATTACGCCACTGGTCATGCCTTGCAGGAGCGGAGCTGGGTCAGCTGGTGTATTGAGGCTCTCCAGACGGCTGATCCTTTCGCTCACGTCAGCTAACGAGCCCCTGATCTCAGCTAGGTCGGCGTTGAAGACGGCCATTACATCCCGCTGGAAATTAGCTATCTCGCTACGTACAACACTGAGGACCACATTCCTGATGTCATCAAGTGAAGGATAAGCAGCAGTTACCTGCTGCGATGGTGGGTCCACAAAGATCGAGACGTCAGGAGGGGAAGATGGTGCCTTGCAATTCACAAAGCACCCATTAAGGACCCGGTGGCCCGTTCTGGCCATACATTTCGACCCTGGGTGCGAAGAGACTCCACAACCCGAGCAAACAGTCGGATTGATCACATTTGTGCCGCAGCCCTTGCATTTGACCACTGCCGTAGACATTGGAAGACCGCCGGAAGGTGCAAGTAGATACTCGGAAACCACACACAGACACGAACGCCGAATCAGGGCTATTCCAATTTATCCACGACACAGGCAATTGCACTAAGGGCAACTGTCGCCAGAGAGAATCCCACAAAAATCCGGTGAAGAACCACTAATCGTAGCAACAATTAATACTTAGCCACACAACCGTGCGACAAACCGCGACAAGGCAGCGCGCGTAAACCAGAGCAAAACAAAGGAAGGTGTTGACTCTACAAACGCCAGAATCGAACTGAGTAATGCTTGTCATGCTACACTTCACAACGTTCAGAGTATAAAAGTTTAAATTTGGCGCCCTAGGGCCCCGTTCGCGGTCCCGCGGTGGTGGCGCCTGGCGCCCTCTTCGTCATATTTTGTTTAGAGAGATATGGAGTGGAGTTTTCACAGAAGTTTAGTGATGATCCCGGGCAGAATGTAAAGGGGGAATTCAACTTTGATGATACGCAGAATGGGTGGGAATGGATCATCTTCGAACGAGACGTTTCATATAATTACGATCGAACTTCGCCCGCCTTCGGCGGGCTCGTTTGATCGCTCAATTATATTGCACGTGTCGTTCTCGATGATATTAACATGTAGATCTTTAGCGCCTGTAATAACTCCTCATTTTATGTTTTTATGTTATTTTAATTACACGTTACATTATTTTGTTTGTACATTGCTGTTCTTAATACAATGTTGTTTCGCTTGTAATATTGATCGTGCAAACTCATCATTAGGAGTTTGGATAGGCCTATTATAAAACCTAGCGAACATTTGTGATCTTCCTGACCAGCCGGCTGTTCGGCGGATGGTATCTAAATTTACGCCCTTATCAAATGCAGCAGATACTGCCGCATGCCTAGTGTTATATGCCGAAAAAAACTTGGTATCTACTCCCGCCTTGGTAAGCAAGGATTTTACCCAGTGTCCTATCGTTTGAGATGACACGTCATTATACGGTTTGACCGTGGATATTAGAAGTCTTACGTTGCTTTTAGATCTAAACTCTTTGGTATAATTAAGGTATTCTAAGACAGTAGAAGCTACACATAGACTAGATTTCTCCTTGAAAAAAGGTAGGAACAGTTCTGGTTGGAATCGCCCTGGTTTTGAAGTCTTTATAATGTCCGGGATTTTAATCCTTATACCCGTATCCGATTCTAGGATATTATCTGTTCGTATCAAAGCTAATGTTTGGAGTCTATGTGCCGTCGCTAGAGCCAGAAGGGTTACCACTTTTTCGGCTACTTACTTGTGGCTTAGATTGCTTAATGGGTGTAGTTTTTCTAGGTATTCCAGGACTGGTGTTGTATCCCAAGTACTGGAGTATTTGGGTTTACTCGGTTTCGTTTTGAAAACGCCTCTTAAAAAGAGCGAGATTAGTTCGTCTTTTCCTACCTTTTGTAGAGATATGAGCGCAATTGCTGATCTCGTTGAATTTAAGGTTGCGTAGTTAGCGCCATTTTTAAAGCGCTGGTTTAAAAACTGTATAATATCTAACGCTCCGGCGCCGAAAACATCTATTTTCTTTTTATACGCAAACTCTATCCATAGTTTAAGCGAACTTTTGTATTGTTTGAGGGTTGATTCGCTGATTGATTTTATCATGGTGTCCACTGAGTCCTCATCGATGCCTTTGTTCAGGAAAGCCCTCCGTATAAATTCCCTGCCATCAGCGAGAGTTTGGATGCTAATGGGTGTACTTTCTGTCTGCACGGAGATAATAAAATGTTTTCATCTGGCTCAAATATCAGCGGTGGGGATTTTAAAAGTGAATTGTAAAGAGGGTACCATAGCTGACTTGGCCATAGTGGTACGACTAGCACACCTTCTGCTTTGTTTATAATTATTTTTCGTAAGATCCTCGAAATGAGTGCGAAAGGAGGAAACGCATAGAAACTTTCGCCCTTCCATGACATCGTAAATGCATCTACGACAGTAGCGTCAGGGTGAGGAAATCTGGAGCAGAATCTATTGCATTTTTTATTTAGTCTCGAAGCAAACAGGTCTATTGTGAATGGTCCAAATTTTTTGTTTATTATCTTAAAAATTGTGTCATTTAATTCCCATTCCGTATCTATGTTGGAAAACCTTGACGCTGCATCGGCCTCGATGTTTTTTGCCGAAGGGATATACGACGCGAAAATCCAGAGTTTCCTCTCCTCACACCATTTCCAAATTTTCCTTGATAGTTCACTTAAATGAGGAAGTTGTATACCCCCTGCTTTATTTATATAAGATATTGCGGAGGTGTTATCTATTCTCAATAGTATCTCCGAATTATCCAGATGAGACGCAAAGCATTTGATTGCAAAAAATGCCGCTAATAATTCTAGGTAATTAATACTAATGTGTTTCTCTATTTCAGTCCAGAAACCGTGGGTACTTACACCATTACAAAATGCTCCCCACCCAGTCAGAGAAGCGTCTGAAGATATTTCGATCGCAAATTCATGTGTTCTAATTGGGATTATCCCAATTAGTGCATTCTTTTGCCACCATAGTAAATCTTCTGTCACGGTATACCTTATAAGGATTTTTCCTTCATAGTCATTATCATTTAATGTTAATGCCAAAAACTTTTGTCTTTCTAATCTTTTGCAAAACATAGAGCTGTATGCTACTGCAGGACATGCTGCAGTCAGCACTCCCAGTAGCTTTGCAAAATCACGGATTTTGTAAGCTTTTCCTTCTTGAAAAGAATTTGCCATGTTTACTATTTGTTGTTTTTTCTTATCTGTTAACTCTAAAGTGAAGTCTTTTGAATTCAGATAAAACCCTAGATACTTGCATCTCTGACTGGGTATTAGTGAGCTTTTATCGTAATTTATCAGTAGGCCTAGATGTTCTAACAGATTTATCGTTTTTTCTACATGGTTCATGCAACGCGTGTATGATTTATTGATGATTAAAATATCGTCAATATAAATGATCGATAGGATTCCCTGAGTTCTTAGGGTATTCATTACTGGTTTCATGACTTTTGTGTAAATATATGGGCTAGTGCACAAGCCAAATGGCAAACAGGTAAATTGGTATAGTTTCTTCTGAAGTCTGAATCTTAAAAATTTCCTATAATCTCTGTGTATTGGAATTAGAAAAAAGGCGTCCTTTAAGTCGACAGTGCACATAAATGCCTTTTTTGTTAGTAGGTTTTTAGCAGCACGAATATCCTCCATTTTGAAATGAGGCGGGTCAATGAATTTGTTTAAGTTTTTTAAATTTATGATGAACCTGTTAGATCCATTTGGTTTTGAAACTAAAAAGTAAGAAGAGACGAACTGTCCCTCACTATCCATACATTCTTCAATGGCATTCTTTAATAGCAACATGTCAATTTCCTTTTTTATTCTGACTAATTCTGATTCCGACCAGCAAGGTTCACCTGGGAGGTTATGTTGGTATGGAACTTCCCTAAACGGAATCTTATACCCCTTCAAACATTCGAGAACATTTGCATCTGTTGTAATGTTCTTCCAACGTTCTGTAAAATTTTTTAAACGCCCTGCTGTGATATTTACCGTATCTATTTCCTCGACGACTGGTATGGCTTCCGATTCCGAGGCTTCAAGGCATTCTGGCTCGGTCGCTGATACCTGTTCTTGAATTTTATTTGTGGCCTTTGTGTGTAATTCCCCACCTGCTTGTATTTGGCAGGTGGGAGCTTCGAGTTTCCCTGGTCTCGATACTTATAGGAAGCAGGTTTTGTGAGAGGTTTCTCTTGTGCTTTCAGGGAGACGTACGCCTTTTCTACGGACTTAACCTCATTTACTTTTTCCACGAATTTCGAGCCATACAACCACTCATCTGCCTTAGTGGCTTCTAATGTTGGTCTAATAGTCTTGTTTAGTGTTGGAGTGATGAACGATTTTCTAGCCACTGTTTGCTGGTAGAAAACGTCCGACATTAATTTTCCCGCATCACACAAATATTGCGTAAGAGATTCCTGGTCGACTCCTTCTTCCGAGTCCTCCAGGATCAGAGAAACTGCAGCACCTAAAGCAGATAATGCTGAGCCAACGCAGTTTTGCGCAGCCTCAAAATGTTTATCACGCTTTACAGAAATTTCTGTCATTAGCGCCGATACTTCTGGGTTGACTTTTGGTGCCTCAGTATAGAAATCTGCTTTTTTAGGATATTTCTGCATTAATGGTTTCATGTTGTCCGTAGGGCAGCCATCCTGCATCCACTTCTGCCATCGGTTTTTGAGTTCTGCATTGAATTGTATTTTCAATTCATTCGACGCATTGGGATCTTCCCCCAAAATTTCCAGTAATTCTGGGCGTACAGCAGCTTTTGGGTGGGCAGAAGATGGGCCAGCCTTCTGTGGGCTCTCTGTGCCAGGGCAGATCTCCCTAATGTTACCTACTAGGTTTTCTTTGTCGCCTTGATATTCTTGGGAATCGCCTATCAAAGAAAAAAGAACCATAGGATCTATAAAGTACCACTTATTGTGGATAGTTCCTCTTTTGGTATGTTACCAAGGATATTCTTGTTGAATAATTCCTGTTTTGCCGTGTGGGCCTGTTAACTTCTTATTGATGCTAACAAATGACTAAGGTTCGTGTGGAACCAAAATCAGAGTGGACTGAAGGTTATTATTTGCTTACCCTGAATAGAGATTCTGTCCTCCAAGTGTTCTGGGGACAATGTTCTCGAGAAGGCACGGGATAGCGTGCTCTCCTTTCCCTTAGTTTGGGCCAGGCGAGCAACAACCTCTGACAGGTTATGAATTTGTTCCTGTATTTTATCTATTTTCCTGTCCGTTCGACTGCTGTCCGTTGACCTGGAATGTGATTTCCTTTTCTTCTTGGCTTCTTTCATCGTAGTTTATTAATGAAATCACAAAGGTAATAACAATTTTATTCTGAACGTCCGAAGTATTCGCACAACGAAACAAATATGACGAAGAGGGCGCCAGGCGCCACCACCGCGGGACCGCGAACGGGGCCCTAGGGCGCCAAATTTAAACTTTTATACTCTGAACGTTGTGAAGTGTAGCATGACAAGCATTACTACATGTTAATATCATCGAGAACGAGACGTGCAATATAATGGATAATGTAACGCTGCTTATCGTATACTGTCGCGAGTAACTTGTCCTGTCTGCTGCCTGGCGGTTTGGCACGCGTCGGGCAGAACGGTAGATCAGCATGAGTGTCGTGCAGACGTTGCGGATATTCCAGATCCACCTCAAGAATGTATCCCATGGGCGAATCGATAGCGATTGAAGACACGTCAAAATTTGCAACATCTTCGACCCATTGAAAATCAGCATATGGCAGGGGCTGACACATTGCCCATCCATACAAATTGTTTATGTCAAAGTACATCAAGTACGATGATGGTTTCGATGGATCGTGAGACTGCATGTACTTGTTATTGGCTTGCGCATATCTGCCGGAACATTGACTTAAACCCCCACGTATACTGTTGCGAGGTTGCCGGGGCTGAGATTCTCTCTGAGAATCTCGTCGGTTGCCGTGGGCTGTCCTCGGAAGGGTCGTCCTCCGGGCTCCGATAATTCGGGTGTAGGTGCCGGGAACGGGGATTCGGGTTGAACCGAAGGTAGTGGATCCTTGGCCGGTTTAAGAGTTGGAACTCACCGTAGAGTGAATAAAGGATTTATTGAGCCTGAACTGACACTGGCGCGGTGATCACGGTAGTGATCGCTAATCGATTCGAAAAATGAGAGCGCGCGCCCCGTTTTGGGCGGTGATTATATATGGTCGGTTTGGGTCGTGGCGGGGGCCTAATGGTCGCCGTCCGATGACCCGTGGCTGCGCAACGTTCGTTGACCGTTGCGTCGTTTGCGGATTCCTTAGCATTGATGCACATCTTGCTGGCTCGGTGCTATTCGGTGGTTGTTTCACAACAATACCGCGTTCGATAAACATGACCATATCGACGTCGGTGAGCAATTCGAATGTAATTTTGGTATGTTTTAGCATGGCATCCCACGTGAAACCAGGTAAAGTATAATAATGTGCTGAATCTAATCCATAACTCTTGATACAACTTTCGCGAAAATTTTCAAAAATATCTGCCAATAACAAGACATCCGTTTTCAAATACAAGTCACTGTATTCGCCCAAGGTTCTAATCCCGAAACGCTGCCAGATAGTCTCGGCATGCGCGTAATCGCTCTCGGATACAGTATCACCTGTCAACGAACTGTAGAATGACTCGCGCGGTGGTAAGCATAGATCCTGCAGCTTGTTCTCGCAATCAATATATTCATACGGAAAGACACCCTTTCGCGTTAATAAATTGAAATCCTCATTGGATAATGTTTCAAATTTGGATCGTAAAATTTTTAGTTTATCTGCGCTAAGAAAAGATGCTAATTTGTCGAGACTGGTATTTAGAAATTTGTACGAATCAATGAATCGCAATTTAATACAATTTCGTGAGTCTGATTCAATCGTATCTTCGACATTTTTTGTGAAAGAAATATACTTTTCTTTAGTTATAGGCAATACGTCAACGCTGCCTTCGAAAGCGGTAGCTATTTTCTCGATAATAAAAGGTGAATCGTAGCCGGATAAATTATGAAAAACTATGGGGATGTAAACCGCATTTTTATAATTTAAATTGCACTCTGAATGTGCTGGGCTTCTAAACCGTCCGGATAGATGGCAATGATCGCGGACTCGTATATCACTAGCCTCGAATGGTTCTTCGCAAATGTGGCAATGTGTTGTATTGCGAAATGTAATCCACTGGTCTTTCGTCAACTTTTCCATAGAAGCATTACTAGTCAGAATGGGTTTGGCAAAATTCGAAAAATATTTTAATTCGTCGACGAACCATGAAATACAATCTGCGTCGCGGCGACATCGATACATCGACAGTGATGTATCATACGAACACTGCATATAATATGCAATGCTGTACACTTTATGGTGCTGATATGCATGCAATTTATTATCACCCATTCGATTGTCATCCGTTTTCTCGATGATGCACTCGAGATCTGCATAAACCGCGAAGGGGAGTCGTTCCTTCCTACTGTGGTTCTCGAAACTGAGCAAGTTGTTGCCTTCGCTGGGTAGCAGAATGGCGCAGTTATTCATATTCCCACAGTCCAGCGAATGAAGCTCCAATTTCTCAGCAGATCCGAAGTAGTGCATCTGCAAAACAAAAAAAAAATTATTTAATATGTTTCGCGAGATATTTCAATATTTCAATATTTCATAAGTTTATATACGTACCGATCGCAGATGAATTTCTTTGCCTTGTTCTTGCTCAGCTGTGCGCTCACCAGTCGGGACAAGTCCTTGATTAATACAAAGTGTCCTACATCGCCATGCTCTTGATTCGGCGTGTAGAGCAAGTTTACATGCCGATCCCTCTTTTGGCTGGTGAGACGCAGCGGAAACACTGCAACAATTCTCTTCTCGGTCTTCTTCTCCAATCGCTCCTCGAAACTATAGATATTGATGGAGATGTCGTTCAACCGCTCAAACTTCCCAATCTGCTCCAGGGACATTGGAAACTCAATGCCCTGGAGATTTAATATGGAAGCATAGTTGGGGTATGAACTTGGACGATCGACATTTCGTTCTGCAGGATGTAGCGCGGCGACCACTGCCCATGCGAAACATGCATTGTCCGGGGATTGTACACTAATTGTCGCTCTCTTTAGCAACAATTCCCGCGGCAACTTGTAGTGGCACCCTGCGTGCAGCGGATTGTACTTGTTGACATTGACGGTTAGGTTGAGAATCCTCGTCAATGCCCATCCACTGTCGCGTTCCTGGAACTCTTCCAGCGATGCCAAGGTAGGTTCGATAACACATCGCTGGTACCACTCCTGCAGATCGGATGTGTGGAAGAGTTCACAGTTTCGGGTGTTGATGCTTTTACAAGCATGCTTGTCACCTGTCACAAATTCGCCGTTGAACACCGTGTTCACTTTGAGGTTCAGCTGTTTCCTCAAAGCGCTCCGCACATGCTCCAACACAATGATCGCTGCATCTTGAAGGAAATTGCGCGGCTCGATGTAATTGGAATTTAACACTGCGCCAGTGAATACGCGGCTATTGAATGCAGTGTCTATTTCGCGCCACAAAATTCCTGTGCTCGAATGCTCGGCACCTTCACGCTCGAAACGTCCGCGCAACGAATACTTCAGTCCTTCGAGTCGCGCGATTTGAGCAACCAATGATTGTCGAACACCAATCGATAATCGAGGACGTTTCACTCGGCTGTGTTCTTCCAACGATTCGATACACTCGTTGTACCGTTCTTCCCACGTGAGGTATTCTTCCCGTGAAATCAATCGTTCAGATTGATCTGACAATTGGCGTTCTACTTGCGCGAATTCTTCCATGATCATAGATGGAATGTAAATGTAATGTCTTTTTTTCTATGCAACACGATGCAACGATTTGAGGCTTTGTGCAGAGTAGAGCATGCTTTTATAGCTGGTGCCGCGATTTGGCATCTCTGTTGAACTCTTTCTGTGTTTCTCCCTCGAATGCATTGCATGCAAAAACGAAGATTCTATGTGACACACGTATGACGAATTAATGCGCAAAAAAATCATCCGACACAGTTTCTGCCGACATCGCATAATTCTAAGATTCGACGCTTCCAAAAGTATTATATTACATTCAACACGTGTCAAGTCTTCCATCCTCCTTCTTTCCTCATTTCCATCACATATATGTATGGAAAAAATATTTCTGCTGACGCTGCAAAAACAATCGTTCAGATTGTTCCAACATTTGGCGTTCTACTTGCGCGAATTCTTCCATTATCATAGTTTCTGCTGATGCTATTACATTCAACACGTGTGGAAACTTTTAATCTTGAGGGTGGGGCTGAAATTGCAATCATGTGATATGCTATGATGTTCTCCTTCGGATGCATTGCATGCAAAAACTGATGACCCATCCCAGCATTCTATGGAGGGGATGGTGCTTTGCACCTCTATTTAATCCAGCTCCTCGTACGGTATTACATTAATCGCTCAGTAGCTCTCCAGTGATGTTCGACATATACGAACACAGTGCTCCAAAAAAATGTATAACGCTAGTGTTGGGAATTATTACACTCCAATAATCGCAGACGATAATGCATCTTCAAACATGATGACTACATCTAACAGGTATGATATAATTTTTTTTCATATCCTCTCATGATTTTTAGTTGTGTTTTCTTTTCTCGATAATAGTGATCATTTTCATAGCTTTTATTGTTCTTTTTTATGATATGCGCTAACATCTACAGCATATAAGTATCTGGAAATCGGAATCAGTGTGCGGCCTATAACACAAGTAGAAATCGTTCTCGGCGACAATCGTGGGAATCAGTTGGTATTGCCTATTCCAACATGGAAAGGATTAATTGAAAAACGTACCGAAATCGAGCAGCGCATGCGGTCAAGCGGATCATCACTATGGATTAATGATTTGGCGGTGGAATTTTGTGTAATGTATAATTCGCAAATGGTAAAGAAGATGCGATGTAATAAGTCACTATATTTCAAACCTGCCACATTAATCTGTTTATTTAATCTCGAGCGCTGTATCAATCATGTATATATGCAGCTTTATGAAACTATACAATATGTCGATACGAAGTTTTCAAATTTTGTGAGCGTGTTACAGCGGTGCGATGTCGATGAAACTTTAGACTCATGCTGCGCTGCTAAAGCTATACGCGATAGTGAATATTTCGATGGTAAATCTCTTGTTGATTGCGAACTGCTGGTGTGTGTGTGATGATATTATCGAAGTCTCTTGCAGAAAAATGTTAAATTGTACAATTATTCTTTGTAACAATATATATATTTTTTCCTTTTATTTATTTATTATTATGTAACAATATATATAATTTCTTGAACATACATTACTTCTCAATTTTATTTACTCGTCATCCATCCTCCTTCTTTCCTCTACATTTTATTTACCCACCTTCCTCCTTCTCTCGCCACCTAATTTTAAGATTCAACGTTTCTAAAAAGTATTATTTCTCTGCGTTTGGGAAAAATTTCTATCATATATATATATATGTATGGAAAAAAAAACATTTCTGCCGACGCCGCATAATTCTTTCTGTGATTCGTACGTTCTTCGCGCCGCGAAAATTACATCCTGCACGACTGCTCCAGAGGAGTCAAATTACGCGTAATCGCGCGATACGCTGCGATGTTAAATCGGAACACTTTAGAATGCTGCATATTTGTTTGAAAAAAAAATTTATTTACTCGTCATCCATCCTCCTTCTTTCCTCTTCGCATAATTTTAAGATTCGACGTTTTATAAAAAAGGATTATATTTCACTCATGCATTCTTTGCACGGTGAAAAAATGGTATCGTCTCGCACGACTTGCGCCAGAAGAGTCAAATTACACGCGTTATCGCGCGAGACGATGCCGTTTTTCACAGTGCTAAGAATGTATGATGCATATTTGTTTGCTAGAGGTTGAAAAAATTGGTAGCTTTAGAATGTATGATGCATATTTGTTTGCTCGGTTGGTTTGGAAAAAAATATTCTGGCGGTAGATCTGATTTAGAAACAATATTTGGGGGAAAAAAAATTTCTGAGGCCGGATCGAGTCTGAAAAAAGATTTTTTCATACAAGACCCGGCCCCAGAAATTTTTTAGAGGGAGGGGGGCGACCCTCTGAAAATTTTCCAACAGCGGGTCAGGTCTGGAGAGGTCTCCGCGGCGGCTCGGCCCGGACTGATACCCTCCACGATTGCGGCTTTCCCCACTCCGCGGCTCATGCGCGCGCAACCGGTCTTCCACTCCCCGCTCCACCCCGCCAATAGTTCCCTCCACCGCACTCCCCCGCGCGTCCTCACTTCCTCCCGCCCCCGCGCTCCCCTCAGAGGACCTGAGTTAGAACCCGCTTTGCCTTACTACTTAAATGTTTTTCGAACGCGATTTGCTAGTATTCAAATTTGATCGTGTGGCCGTTCGGATTTCGTCTAGGCGCTCCACTAGATTTTGTACGTATCCCGGGTATGTTTGTAATTCCTCGCGGGACATAGGCGTAAACGGATCATGAGCTAATTGTCCGAAAACTACTTCGTACGGAGTAAACTTTGTCGCTTCGTGCACCGAGGTATTGTACGAGTACATAGCGAACGGGAGGAGCAAGTCCCAGCCTTCGTATCTTTCCAGGTAATGTTTTAAGTATTCAGTTAGGAATATGTGACTTCTTTCGAGGGAACCGTTTGTCTGCAGCTCGTGATCATAGAATCCTCCGGCGACTTGTTTTCCACAGGAATCGACGAGCAGATACGTCGCGGGATTAGTTGCCAGTACTTTGGCAATTTTGAACACCTCCGTTGTCCAATTCGGTGTATAGCCTTTATCGAAGATGGTTTTGAATTTGCTCACACGCACAAACTCGCCCAATTTGAATCTCGCTGGCGCAGCAATCTTTATGTTGCTGTATACGGTGGCTAGCAGCTTATCGGCGATCGCAGGGGTAACATCGCGAGGACACATTTTGATGGTTCTATGTTTTCGTGCGTTATACTCTGCAAGTAAACGCGGTAGCGCATCGGTCCATTTATAGGTTCCATTGAGCGTAAACAGTTTCCACATATCGTTCTTGAAAGTTCGATTGAAACGTTCTACGACGGAGGCCTACATCACCGAATACGTCGAATAATGATTAATGTCATGCTTTGTCATGAGTTTCTGCACATCGGCGTTGTAAAATTCTTTTCCTTGATCGGTTTGCAAATTTTTTGGATATCGATCTCTAAATATCTTTGCAAACGTTCTAGTCACCTCAGCACCACTTTTAGTCTTGTGCGGCAACGCCCATGCATACTTGCTCAACACATCGATGATGGTGAGTATGTAGTGGTGACCTTGGTTTAATCGCGAGTATGGACGCATTTCTACAACGTCAGCTTGCCACAGATCATCGTATCCATGCACTATGACGCGCCTCCGTGGGAAATGTCTTCGAGCTGGAGCATGCAATTCCGCAACAAGATGTTGCTTCTTGTGGCCATGGTTTTCTTCTTTATTCTTTGATTTCGATAATGACAGCATGTTTGATCGCAGAGGTGTCTTTGACACGAATGGTGCGATAATTATCGTGCACATACATTATGTGCTCCCCATCGACCCTAGGAAATTCTGCACAAGTTCAACCGTCTCGCATGATTCTCCTTCGCATTGTTGCTGCGGAATAGAATTCGACGCCTGTGATATCTTTTGAACGCTGTTTTGCAGCGTCAGCATATCTCTCTGAAGCACGATCAGTTTCCTCCCTAATTCTTCCTGCTGCTCTCTCAAAAGTTTAATGCTCTTTTCCATGTATAGTTTATTGACGGCATCGTTGTCGGCCATGGGTTGCGCTACGCGTCGTATCTTGCGTGATTTTGCATCAAAGTTAGCACCGGTCATGCAAAGAGCGTTATCTCGCATGTAGTTTCGAAGCAAACCACTCCATTTGTAGTAGTCCATTCTAGCTGCTCCACTCTTCTCGAGCGACACTCCAAATTTGTTGATCGGCATCTCGATGCATACAGTGCACATCATCGGCGCGCGGTTTAATTTATAATGAGGCCTACCTCGCGGAGTTCCTCGATAATCGATAGAATTTCGTTGTCGTGTGAGTTGTTACCCGCCTGACGCGACGCTTCCAGCAAACGGAATCGGTCCACCAGCTCGTTGGGATCGTCCCAGTGCATGTAATCGATCTTGTTATCGTTTACCACCATGACTCGCTAGACCTTTCCCTGCCCTACTAACCGATACACGGGGGAGTAGCGGTGCAATTACATGTTTGTACTTGTATCCCTTGTTGCCCAAAATGGGATTTTGAGCGTTATGACCACGTCTGTGAGCATTCGTCGTCAGCAGTATACTTTTATATTTTTGTTTATCGGTATCGGTGTATGTGGTATCGTCGGGAATTCTCTTGAAAATCAGTTCGTAAAGCCCCGTTGTTCCTCGGTATCTTACACCGTCGATGATTATGTTATCATCCTTGTCTATATCGAAAGCTTTATCCCCAAGCATCGTTCCACTATCACCAAAGTATACGCCATACACATAGTCCATGGTCGTATCCCTATCACTACTTAGGATTGCGCTCATATATTTTTGTCCCAGCAGACCGAAATGGTTGCGAAACGTTTCTTGTCCCTCGGATGTTAGGAGTTGATAGATGTCTAATAGATGCTGCAAACGACTCATCGGGACTAGTTTCGAAAACGTCGTCATCATTGGTCGTGAGCGAATGTACATCGGGAAATGTATTTATTGGTGTGGAAGAAACCGAGGAATCGTTTGACGTGACATTCTGCCGTTTCCGTTTCGATTGAACTGGTGTGGAGGTTACGAGTGATTTTTCCGATGATGTGTATGATCGTGTCCTCTTTGTCTTGTGCGATGTGTTCCCTTTCGGATGGATTTTTGTTTTAGGTATTAATGTTTCATTCCCTTCAACGTTTGTGCTCGTCATCGGTGATGCGTCAGCTTCTATCGCTGTGGTATTTTCCACGATATGTTTTAAGGGTTCGACAACAGGTTTAAAGTATCTCTCCAACGCGATATCTTCATCCATCTTGCCAGTCTTCAACGCCTGATGTTTCTTGCGAATGGCTTCACTGGTTTTTGCAATTTCCTTCACTATTCTCTCGCGATCCTTAATCTCCAGACTATCGATATCAATCATCATTGTACCGCAGACGTTGCTTTCCCACCGACTTGTCGACAGCAATTGACAATCTCATGGTACGGCAAACTCGTTAAATCCTTTTCTATAACGTCCATTGGACATCGTGCTATCTTTGTCTATTATCATGAAACCATACTCCCGTTGCCAACAATTACGACACAACGCGCAGAAATCCTCGTAGGACATATCAGTGTTTACGTGATCGTTGTACACATGTTTCAAGTTGGTACCATCCTGCTTAAACAGAATCAGCAGATTCGCATTGTCGCGTATAAGATGTTTGGGAATCTTTGCATACGTCTGACAGAGATAGAAGCAGTCGACGTTCGAGTGGCGCCCCATTGCAAAGTATTCCCTTATCGTATCTTGCTTGTCACATGCAACGTCATCAAAGATAAAAATAGAATTCGGAAGCGATTCGCTCGGTGGGATGACGTCACTGTTATTCGAAAACGTAAAGTAGCCAATTTCATCTATCGGAGTCAATAAATTCTCCAAATACTGATATTTTGGCTGTTGCAATGACTTGGAATACACTTACACGTTCTCGAAGCGGACTCCGTGTGGACTTTCCAACAAGCTCACCAACACGTTGGTCTTTCCACAATTTGATGGACCACAAATCAGGCAGCGTATAGTGTTTGGCAACATGCTACCATGTCTGCGTCTTGTTTTCGAAGACATCACTCGCGATTTATCATCGAAATTTGTCACGCGTTTCGTTACAGGTTGTCGCACGAATCGCATCCTCTCCGCGAACTGTGAAAAATGATTTTGCTACGTCGAAGCGGCGACGCGCCCTATTTATAGGTCCACGTCGAAGCAAAACAGCTCAGTATTCAAAATGCTTCTGATGCTATCGGATAATTGCGATATTCGAGACTTAACCTCTGAGCAGTTGAAATATATACCAAAGATTATTCTACTGCGAGAGTTTGGCAGACATATTGATCAGTTGTGGGACAGACTCCCGGAGCATATAAAAGCCGATTCTGAGGTTCAGCAGTATCGTCGGTGTCTGGAACATTATAATCGTTCTTGGCAGCGAACGCATATCGACGGTCCGGCACCATTGATTAAGAACTGTAGCGAATGTCGCCAACGAGAGTAAAGAAAGGTCGTGGTTTGTTAAATCGCGTGATAAACGCGCTACCTATCGAATTACACATCCCGGGATACCAGTTTTGCGGTCCAGGAACTCATCTGGCAAAACGATTGGCTAGAGGTGATCAAGGCATCAATCCGTTGGACGCAGCGTGTCGCGAACACGATATTGCGTATTCACGTAGCAACGACCTCGGCGAAAGGCACGCCGCAGATAACGTTCTCGCTGACAAAGCGCGAAAACGCATCGTTGCGCGAGACTCGACTCTGGGTGAAAGAGGTGCTGCTACGGCTGTTTGGGCAGCTATGAAGGCCAAGACGAAAATCGGAATGGGAATGAAAACAAAAACTCGCAAAAGGACTCCAAAGAAAGCATCGCAAAAGCGGATTCTTCCTGTAGCAAAACGAGGTGGTATATTACCACTTCTCCTGCTGCTAGGTGTTCTCGGATCATTAGCTGGTGGAGCGGCGGGGATCGCCAAGGCGGTAAACGATAATAAGGCAGCGCAACATCAGCTGCAGGAAATGCAACGCCATAATCGTTCCATGGAAGGTCATGGACTTTATCTCGCACCGTACAAGCGCGGACAGGGAATATCAAAACGAAAAAAAAACGTCGAAAAGAAAATAAAAATGCCTGTCGGTGTAACTACCGATGCGCAATTGGAGGAGTTGGCAAAACATATGCGTATTCCATTCTTTAGGGGTGTTTTCATGCGCAATGCACTACCAGTCGGAGGAGTACGTCGAAACGAAAGCGGTATCATAAATTTGGACAATGTCGAGGGACCGTGGACTCATTGGGTGGCGTATGCGAAGAGAGGGTGTCGAGCTATATATTTCGACAGCTTTGGGAATCTTCGACCACCTAGGGAATTGGTACAATATCTGGATAAAGATGCTATGAAAATTGAATACAATCGAACGTCGTATCAAAAGTACAATCAGAGCAATTGTGGACAACTATGTCTACGCTTTCTACAAACGATCGGCAGCAAATTTAAGGATTGACTTCCACTGCTCTGATTCAGTACTAGTGGGGCAGTTTCAGCGGAATATGTCGTTAACATTCACTCTAACCGGCAAGAGTAGCACCCTCGCGGTGAGCTACTTTCCGCCCATAGATTTGAGCGATGATGATTACGAGCTTGGTCTAACAACCTTTGAAACTTATCATACAATACCGAACATCGACTGGAGCAATGATAAATTCTACTTCGCCGTAAACTATAACATCAACAGCAGCGTCGACACCAGTCATGAATACATTACGATTCCCCACGGCTCCTATGAACTAGATGCCATTGCCAAGTACCTGAAGCAGCGATTACTCGAACGGTATCCTAAAAATCTCGGTGACACCGATGACAACAACGATGTGTATCCTATAGTGTTGCATCCCAACGACAACACCATGAAAAGTGAACTGTACTGCTCGTTCGCTGTAGATTTTACAAAATCCAACAACATTGGATCGCTACTAGGATTCTCAACGAATCGGATATTAGAACCTGAACGATGGCACGAATCGGATGATCCAATTAATATCATGAACGTGAACATTATTCGCATAGAATGTAGCGTGACCGCTGGCGCGTACAACAATGGGAAGCGCGTACATACGATACATGAATTTTCTCCGAGAGTCCCACCAGGATATAAGATATCGGAAACGCCCGCGCAGATCATTTACCTTCCGATCACCGCACGGGTCATTACGGATCTAACGATACGCGTTGTGGATCAAGACGGACGGTTGCTCGATTTTCGAGGTGAAGAGATTACCATCAGACTGCACGTACGACGGCGTCAACGATAATACATGTGGTGTAAATGAAAGAAATGCTTGTGTTGAACGATTCCACAAATCCGTTTCTTCCAAGTGAAATTGTTTACAACAACAATAACAACAACAACAACAACAGCTCTGATTACGTTAAAAAGAAGAGACTCAGTGCTGCGAACATTGCATTTTTTAAATCATTGGGATTCATCGTACGCATATAAGTTGAAAAACAAAAATGGTTGACATTCTAAGCCTTGGAGTGAAGCCGACGTTTGATGATCGCATCGTCAAGCTCGAGACTCACACGTACAACCCATACGTCAACACAACGTTTGGATACAGTGATGAGATAAGAATACCTATACAGCAGCAGGATTTATATACATTACCATGTGAAAGTTTCCTCTACGTGGAGGGGAAATTGGTGATAAATAAGCCAAACGAAGCATCAACGACGACGTTGGGAAATAATTGTATGGCGTTCTTATTTGATGAGATTCGATACGAGCTGAATGGCGTGGAGATTGACCGCAACAGAAACGTTGGAATAACTAGCACGCTTAAAAACTATATATCGCTGACATCTGACGAAGACAAAAATATGGAGAATGCCGGATGGGGCGTGAAACGACACGATGGACTGATAGTGAAAAATCATTTCAATTTTTGCATCCCGCTCAAATATTTGCTGGGATTTTGTGAAGACTACAAACGCATGATTATTAATGCACGTCACGAGTTGATTTTAATACGATCGCGCAACGATAACAATTCTCTAATAGGATCGCCGATGTTGGAACCTGAAATTGAATTACTTAAAGTGCAATGGCGAATGCCACATGTGACGCTGAACGATGTTAATAAGCTCTCATTGCTGCATGCTTTGGAAAGTGGACAAAACCTGAGCATTAGTTTTCGCTCGTGGGATCTGTACGAGTATCCTCTCTTACACAGCACAACCAAGCATTCGTGGGCCGTGAAGGCAGCTGCACAGCTGGAGAAGCCGCGATACGTTATCTTTGCTCTACAGACTGCTCGAAAGAATGTGATGACTGAAGATGTTACTAAATTTAACAATTGCAAATTGACCAATGTAAAACTTTTTCTCAACTAGGATTTTTATCCATATGATGACTTGAATTTGGACTTTGGCAAGAATAAGCATGCCATCTTGTTTCACATGTATACACATTTCCGTAAATCGTATTACGGACATAGTTGCAACGAGGCATTATTCACTGTGGCTGAATTTTTACAATTTGGTCCTCTCGTGGTGATTGATTGCTCGCGACAAAATGAATCGATTAAAAATGGTACCGTGGACGTGCGCATAGAATTTGAGTGAAAAGAGAATGTACCTACAAATACTACGGCCTACTGTCTGATTCTGCACGATCGGGTGGTTGAATACAATCCGCTAACAAACGTGGTGCGCAAAATAAATTAAATTGCCATACTACTTGCCCCGCCCTCTCATGTGTCAAATTCATACAAAAATTTCATCGTAAAAATCGAGATGCTTTATGAGAAAGACTGCATTCTCCCATCTGTCTTGGAAGCGAGCGGATCTCTAAAATTGTATCGACAATGGATGTACCAACATTTGTTGACCTGCAAGGGTTCATCGTCGACGGAAGATTTGTCGTCAAGGAAGTGGCTGTCCTACGAATGGGAACAATTCTCTCGCACTATATTTTTGGGAGTTCGATGCCGCAATATCTTCTTACAAAATCCGACAAATCAAGCATCCAGTGGTTGATTGCAAAACATCATGGACTACGATGGGACGATGGAGACGTTCCGTACAGTATGGCTAAACAGCTGATTTCGAAAGCTGTAGCTGATGCGATCAACGAAGAAGATGACGCATCCCATATCGTATACGTTAAAGGGTTGCAGAAACGCGACTGGCTTGCGGATTTCCTCGATGAAAATACGAGAGCGGATGTAATCATCGAGACGCTGGACATTGACTACGAGGATATCAAATCTCTAAATAAGCTAAATGTAGTTAATACTCTGCGATGTGGCAGACACGCGAAGCATTGTGCAATGCAAAATGTATTTAAAATATTCAACTGGTGGTCTAAACACCAGAGAGAATTGCATAAATAAAATATAATCAATTTTTTAATGTATAAATTTTTTTTTTCTTCACCCTCCCCAAACCCAACCTCCTTAATATGATGATTTTAATTAATTATTATGTATACGTGCTTCGATACACATTCAGAATGGTACCATAGATGTTTAATTGATGTCCAAAGTGGTACGATAGATGTTCTATAGATGTCCAAAGTGGTACGATTCATGTTCGATACACGTTGAAAGTGGTTCGATACATGTTCAATAGATGTTCAAAGCGGTTCGATACACGTTCGATACACGTTGAAAGTGGTACGATATATGTTCAATACACATTCAAAACACGTTCAGAGTGGTACCATAGATGTTCCATAGATGTTCAAAGTGGTTCAATACACGTTCAATACATGTTGAAAGTGGTTCGATACACGTTCGATACACGTTGAAAGTGGTACGATTCACGTTCGATACATGTTGAAAGTGGTTCGATACATGTTCAATACACGTTCAGAGTGGTTCGATACACGTTCGATAGATGTTTAAAGTGGTACGATTCATGTTCGATACATGTTGAAAGTGGTTCGATACACGTTCGATACACGTTGAAAGTGGTACGATTCATGTTCGATACATGTTCAAAGTGGTACGATAGACGTTCGATAGATGTTCAATACATGTTCAGAGTGGTTCCATACACGTTCAATTCACGTTCAGAGTGGTATAATTTAGTCGAATGATTCAAACGAAGAAGAAGAATATAGGAATGGTCAGTGAATAATTCGAAGAAGAAGATGGTCAGCGAAAATGCAGGTGGAGCATATAGAAGGAGAGGGTGTCTAGTGAAGAAGAAGGTGAAGAACAAAGGCATCTTACTTTGCAACGTATGCAACTTTAGACATGGGTGACAAATTGTATGAACGCTGTGGGACCAGTTGCTCATCAAACTCGACGACTGCCAGTCGAGGAAAAGTTTTTGTTGTTTTTTTTGTAAAAAAAAATGGGAGTAGGACGAATCGCGCCGGAGTGCGACCCGGAGGTATGTACAAAACAATATTTTTAACATTTATCGCGTTTAATCTTTGAAATCAAGTGAGCTCAAATCATACTGTTGTATCAATATTAAATCATGGGTTTCTATGTATAGCGTTCGCCACCACCATCGCCGGGGTGGTCCTCCGATTGAGGGTCGCCACAGCCGTCGCCACAGCCGTCGCCGTCGCCGTCCCCGTCGCTGCCCTCATCGCCGCCTTCATCGCCGCCACCGCCTCCATATGTATGTAGTTTGTATTGTTTCGTGTGTTTTATGTTTAATATGTTTAATATGTTTTAATGTGCTAATATTATATCGATGTATGTGTGTATGTGTGTGTTCTAGAATCCACAAGCATTGACGGAGCAATTGCGGGTGTTGGCGCGCGTTCTGGCGATGAATGCGTCGCACGTCGAGCCGCCGCATGTGGTATGTATCACACTACACTGTTTTGTATGTTTTATGTTTAATATGTTTAATGTAGTAATATTATATGGACGTTTGTGTTTGTATTACAGGAACAACGAATGCGGCATTCGGGCTTGATGTATGGGGCCGCGCGGCTGCGGCCATATTCGCGGCCGCTGGGGGCCCTGCGGTTGAGGCGGCCTCCGTCACCCCCATCGCCCCCGTCACCCTCATCGCCCCCGTCGCCGTCGTGGATCGACGTGCGACGGGTGCGGCAGATGCTACCGCAGCAAGCATCACCACCACCGTCATCTCCACCGTCTCCACCGTCTCCACCGTCTTCACCGTCTCCACCTTCCCCACATTCTCCACATTCTCCACATTCTCCACCTTCTCCACCTTCTCGCCGCTTTATATTCAAATAGTTTTTTAATTTTTTATTATTTTATTTTATTTTTATTTTATATTTATATTGTTTTTATATTGTATTGATTTTCTATTTTTATTCATTTTTTTATATTTATATTTGTATTCATTTTTTTTATATTTATATTTGTATTCATTTTTTTTATATTTTTTATATTTCTATTCTTTTATATTTTTATATTTCTATTCTTTTATATTTTTAATTGTATATTGTCTTTTATATTCTTTCATATTTTCATATTTTTATTGTATTATTATTAATATCGTTATTATATTTTTTAATTTTATATTCTATTTTATTCTATTTTATATTCTTATTCTCTTATTTTTGTAACAATATATATTCTTATACATATATTATTTCTACATTTTATTTACCCGTCTTCCGCCTCACCACCTAATTTTAAGATTCGACGTTTCTTAATTATTATTCTTTCTCTGCGTTGGGGGAAAGTATTTGTTGGTTTGCAAAAAATATTCCGGCGGCGGATCTGGTTTGGAAAAATATTTGGGGGAAAAAAACATTGTCCGACGTCATCCGATAAAGTATTAAGCAATTTCAGCTTTATAATGGTTTGAAAAAAAAATATTTGGAGAAAAAAATTTCTGGGGCTGGATCGAGTCTGAAAAAAAAAGATTTTTCATACAAGACCCAGCCCGAGAAATTTTTTAGAGGGAGGGGACGACCCTCCGAAATTTTCGGGGGTGGGCCAGGTCTGGAGAGGTCTCCGCGGCGGCTCGGCTCGGACTGACCCCCTCCACGATTGCGGCTTCCCCCACTCCGCGGCTCGTGCGCGCGCAACCAGTCATCCACTCCCCACTTCCCCCCGCACCCATGTTTCCCTCCACCGCACTCCCCCGCGCGCCATAACTTCTCCCCGCCCCCGCGCTCCCCTCAGAGGACCTGGGTTGGAATCGGCATAGTCTTACTACTGGCAGCGAACGCATATCGACGGTCCAGCACCATTGATTAAAAACTGTAACGAATGTCGTCCACGAGAGTAAAGACAGGTTGTGGTTTGTTAAATCGGGCGATAAACGCGCTACCTATCGAATTACATATCCCGGGTTATCAGTTTTGCGGCCCAGGAACTAATCTGATAAAACGATTGGCTAGAGGTGATCAAGGCATCAATCCGTTGGACGCAGCGTGTCGCGAACACGATATTGCATATTCGCGTAGTAACGACCTCGGTGAACGGCACGCGGCAGATAACGTTCTCGCTAACAAACCGCGAAAACGCATCGTTGCGCGAGACTCGACTCTAGGTGAAAGAGGTGCTGCTACAGCTATTTGGGCAGCTATGAAGGCCAAGACGAAAATCGGAATGGGAATGAAAACAAAAACTCGCAAAAGAACTCCAAAGAGAGCACCGAAAAAGCGGATTCTTCCGATAGCAAAACGTGGCGGTATATTACCGCTTCTCCCACTGCTAGGTGTTCTCGGATCGTTAGCTGGTGGAGCGGCTGGGATCGCGAAGGTGGTAAACGATAATAAGGCAGCGCAACATCAGCTGCGGGAAATGCAACGTCATAATCGCTCCATGGAAGGTCGTGGACTTTATCTCACGCCGTACAAGCGCGGACAGGGAATATCGAAACGAAATAAAAAACGTCGAAAAGGAAATAAAAATTCCGGTGGGTATAACTACCGATGAGCAATTAGAGGAGCTGGCAAAACGTATGCGTATTCCATTCTTTAGAGGTGTTTTCATGCGCAATGCGCTACCTGTCGGAGGAGTACATCGAAACGAGAGCGGTATCATAAATTTGGATAATGTCGAGGGACCGGGGACTCATTGGGTGGCGTATGCGAAGAGAGGGTGTCGAGCTATATATTTCGACAGCTTTGGGAATCTTCGACCGCCTAGAGAATTGATACAATATCTAGATAAAGATGCTGTGAAAATCGAATACAATCGAACGTCGTATCAGAAGTATAATCAGAGCAATTGCGGACAACTATGTCTACGCTTTCTACAAACGATCGGCATCGAATTTAAGTATTGACTTCCACCGCTCTGATTCAGTACTAGTCGAACAGTTTCAGCGGAATATGTCGTTAACATTCACTCTAACCGGTAAGAGTAGCACTCTCGCGGTGAGCTACTTTCCACCAATAGATTTGAGCGGTGATGATTACGAGCTTGGTCTAACAACCTTTGAAACTTATCATACAATACCGAACATCGACTGGAGCAACGATAAATTCTACTTCACCTCAAACTATGGCGTCAAAAACAGCAGTGTTGCCCCCACTCCTGAAACTATTAGGATTCCACATGGCCCCTACGAACTAGGCGCTATTGCCAAGTATTTGAGGCAGCGATTACTCGAGCGGTATCCTAAAAATCTCGATGACAACAAGGATGATGGTGACAACGATGCGTATCCTATAGTGTTGCGTCCCAACAACAACACCATGAAAAGCGAGCTGTACTGTTCGTTCACCGTAGATTTTACGAAGCGCAATAACATTGGATCGCTATTGGGATTCTCGATGAATCGGGTATTAGAACCAGGGCGGTGGCACGAATCGGACGATCCAATTAATATCATGAACGTGAACATTATTCGCGTAGAATGTAGCGTGACCACTGGCGCGTACAACAATGGGAGGCGCGTACATACGATACATGAATTTTCTCCAGGAGTCCCTCCAGGATATAAGATATCGGAAACGCCCGCACAGATCATTTACCTTCCGATCACCGCACGGGTCATTACGGATCTAACGATACGCGTTGTGGATCAAGACGGACGGTTGCTCGATTTTCGAGGTGAAGAGATTACCATCAGACTGCACGTGCGACGACGGCGATAATACGCGTGGTGCGAACGAAAGATATGCTTGTGTTGTACGACTCCAGAAACCCGTTTCATCCTAGTGAAATTGTTTACACCAACAACAACAACAACAACACCTGCAGCAGCTCTGATTACGTTAAAAAGAAGAGGCTCAGTGCTGCGAACATTACATTTTTGAAATCATTGGGATTCATTGTGCGCATATAAGTTGAAAAATGACTGACATTCTAAGCATTGGAGGGAAGCCGACGTTTGATGATAGCATCGTCAAGCTCGAGACTCACACGTACAACCCATACGTCAACACGACGTTTGGATACAGCGATGAGATAAGAATACCTATACAGCATCAGGATTTATATACATTGCCGAGTGAAAGTTACCTCTACGTGGAGGGGAAATTGACGATAAATAAGCCAAACGATGCATTAACGATGTTGTGGAAAGCGCCTGGGTCGAGATTCTCTCTGAGAATCTCGCGGTGTTCCTAGGTCGTCCTTCGCTGTTGTCGTCCGACGGGCTCCGAATACTCGGGTGAGGATGCCGGGACGGATATACTCGGTTATGAGCCGAGGGTAGTAGGATCCTTGGCCGGTTAAGGAGTTGGAACTCGCCGTAGGTTAAACAAGGTTTATTCTGTCCCGATCTGGGTTACATGGACACTGTGACAATCCGCGTGAGTCTCGTATAGAGTCTATAACAAGTCTGAGCTCGCATTGCTCGTACATGGTTCTTATACTTTAATCGGGGCGAAGCGGGGACCATCGGGGTCTCCGTCTTTGGCCCGCTTTTGGGTGTTTCCCCATAAGCTGACGGTTCTCGGTGCGCTTCCGAAAACCCTTACGCAGTTGTGCCAGATTTCGACTGTTCGATTGAAGCAATCGGAATGTGTCGTGATGTCGTTACGCGGGGTGTCGGTTGGGTTACAACATCCCCCCCTCTTTGAGGAAAGGGTGCTTAGGGGAATTTTAGCGAACTTGCTTATAAAATTTCCCGGTACCCTACATCGTTCCCGCTACTACGGCGTAGTCGGGGTCCGCGGCAGCGTTGGGCGGGGGTGCGGCTTTTCTAGTCGTCCCCGTTTTCGCTGGTCGAGATATTTGTATCTTCCGGCGGAGTTGGTAGTCGCGCATTAACAAATAGATGACGAGTATAATAGTTACTATTTGTACCATAGTCGTCGTCGTCGGATGTACAATTTGCCAGGTCGCTAATCCTGGTTGATAGTTGTTGTTGTCATCAGTCAGATCATTTTCGGCTTGGTTGAGTTGGTTGTACAATGCGGAGAATTCGGAAGGATTTTTTAACAGTTTGTCTAATTGGAAACGCGTGAGGGGGTGCGCTAGTTCGCCCCGTTGCGTCTCGTTTATCGCCGCAGTAATATCGTAGCGCGGCGCCGTCGTTAGTTCTATATCTTGACTATACGCGGTTTTTTGTTTCCTTAATACTACGTCCTTACTTCGAACATTACAATTTCCCGTAATTCTTAGTATCCCTGACTTATCTATTATGGCGCGCTCTGGCTGCCGTTCGTCGCATTGGATGGTCAGCGTCTCCGGTTGGCGTGCTGCGAAGATCCATGTGTCCGCGCGCGAGGTGCCTATCCACATTGTGTGGTTTACTGCGATATTTTTTATTTCGCAGTTTTGTGGAGATTCGTCCGAGGGTTGCAGCCACAGGCTTGCTTCGCACTCGAGATCGCTATTTATGTTATGCGCTATCATTGGCTGTTCGCAATAGTATTGCGCAGCTACTCGTTTACATCTTTCTAGTTCGGCGTGATCAGTGAGCACGTACTGATTATTGTTTGCGTCGATGACGAGTATCGGTGTTCTTACGACTAATAACGCGTAAGTGTTGTCGTGGGTGTGGATCGGGGCTGGGGTTGCCTCGATCACTGTGAACGTTTGTGAGGAGACTAACGGTATCGTTATTACTGCTATTAACGTATACCTATCGAAGTACGCGGTGACCGATGACAGTTTTTCGATCACATTCGTGTTTTCTAAGTTTGGCGCGATTGGGAACGTGAGTCCGTTCGGGAGGTGTTGCACGGCGGTCTGTAATAGTTTAGTGACCTGCGCGCTCGCGATTACGTTTGTGCTGATGATGCCTCCTTTAAGGCCGGTGTAGAATTGTAACACGTCGTCTACGTCCTGAGTCAGGTCGGTCACTAGGGCATTTAAAGTCGTAAAGTGATCTGTCACGTCAGCTCTTTGCGTCTGTTGGACGAAGGTCGTCTCGACCTGCACGCGTAACATTCTAGTCTGTTCCGCTAAAATGTCCTCGTTATGCTTTATTGTCCCTTCTGTGTCGTGTAAGTGGTGTAGGGTATTATTAGTGATTTGGATTTGTTTTTTCATAGCAGTCATTAGGGCGTGTTGCGTGCCGTCCAGTCTTGACAAGTGTAGGTTAATCTGTTCAGCGTCGTCGGCGTCCATAGTACCGAATATGGTTTTCGCTAGCGACCCTATTCCGTTAACTAGCCCTCGTCGCTTGTCCGGGACGTAGGTTGGCATTTGCGATACCTGATCCATTCTTTTATGCAGTTTCCCTATCCGTCTCAATAATGCGTCTAAATGATATCCGCACGTTCGCCTTATATCCATGTTCGCGACTTCGCTTGCGCATCGCTGTTCGAGTTTGTTTACGTACGAAGTTAACTGTTGATTTCTCTCGAGGAGGGTGTCCATTTTTAGGTGGGTCACGATCTTCCAGGAGTCAGTTGCCATATGCAGTTCTCCCAGGTGCGTAAAGTGGATTCCTGCCTTATGCGTAATCGGTGATATCGAATACGAAGCTTGGCCGCCAGTCGGCGCCGCTTCGATTAGGCCTCCCGCTGACAGTGCGGTCATCCTGAAACAATGAACTCGGATTCTATCCCTTCCCAATTTTTCGGCTAAATCGTGCCTATTTAAGCGGTTCGTTCACGCGTTTTGCCTATCATAATCGTTTGCTTTTGGTGCGAGTGCCTATAACCAGATTTGTCGCAGTCGACATGTACTCTGAAGCTCTTAGAACCGTGAGTATTATCACCGTTCCTTGGTTTTTTGGTGTATCCTATCTTCCTACTTGGGTTATTAATCTCTTCCTTTCCGTATTTTTCTAGATGTTCGCGACCCGCCGGGTTCGGGGGTACATCTATGTACGAGAGATGTGTTCTCTCCGGCTGGAGCGGGCGCTCCAGCGACGTCATTTAGTCCTGCTCTGGGAGGAGGGATACCCGGAATGGGCGCAGTCTTCCGACATTTTCGGGTTGCGGCGTCTCTTTGGTGAATCCCCATGGCGAGTGGAAGTAAGTGCTCCTTATTGCTGTGGTTTCCTGTCAATGATCCCTCTATTCTTTGGTTGCTAATTAGTTCCCTTTTCTTCTTTCTGTTTCTAGCTGGAGGACGAGGACTGGGGCGGGTTCGAGGTTCCGGATTGGAGTGGGTTTCCGCCCTCGGATGGCCCGGAGTGGAGTTAGGGGATAATTGTGTTTGACAATCGTTTTTTATCCCCTTTTTTTGTATCATGTATCTTAAATATATCTTATTTGACCTTATTTTGGGCCTCTTCCCGTTTATTTTCATCTACCACCGCTTCCTATTGCCGCCTGTAGTACTTAAGGTTCGTCGTTGCGCTTTTGCCTTCTTCCACGTGGTTTTATCGTTTTGCGGGTCGGACTTTATCGCGGCTATTCAATAAAGTGTTTCAATCTATTCGCGTGAGTAAGTAGGGTTTTCTTACCCTTTTGTATCGTGTAGTTGACTCGCGAATTTCGTTGGAGTACGGCGTAGGGGCCTATCCATTTGCTGTCTAGTTTCTTTGATCTTCCGCGACGCACGGATTCGTCAAATAATAGGACCTTGTCTCCGGGTTTAAATTCTATCTCGCGAGTTTTTTTTATCGTAGTCTTTCTTCGATTTCTCCTTCGCGTTTTGTAGCTTTTCTCGAGCGACTTCATGTGCGGCTCGTAGTCTTTCTCGGCTTTCTTGCGCGTAATCTTCGTAATTATACGTCGGTCTGGGGGGTATCCTTAACGCGGTGGGTAGTTCCGCGGTTTTACCGAAAATTAGCTCATAGGGCGTATAGCCGGTCGCCGTATGGGGGGTTGTATTGTAGGTGAACATCGCGTATGGTAGCCACTCATCCCAGTCCGTCTGGTCGTGGTCCGTGTAATGACGTAGATATTCTACGAGGGTTCGGTGCGATCGTTCCAACGCGCCGTTTGATTCGGGGTGGTACGCGGTCGTTTGTATTTTGCTAATCCTTAGTAATTTACAAACGTTTTTGAACATGTCGCTTAAGAAATTCGTCCCTTGATCGGTGAGTATTTTCTCGGGTATTCCGTACTCGCACACTATCCGGGTGACGAATGCTTTTGCGACCGTTCTGGCTTCCTGGTTAGGAAGCGGGATCGCCTTACTGAACTTGGTAAGGTGATCCTGGAACGTTAGAATGCATGTATTTCCTTGTTCCGTTTCAGGTAGGGGTCCTACGATGTCCAGAGCTGCTTTCTCGAAGGGTTCTCGAGGTGTGTCCGTGATTTCCATCGGCGCTTTAATCTTTCTGCTCGATTTATTCTTTTGGCATAAGCTGCATTTTTGTATGTATTCTTCGATGTCTTTGTCCATCCCTTGCCATCGGTAATGCTGTTTAATTCGCTGCGTCGTACGCTGTATGCCTTGGTGCCCTCCTAGAGGTGCTAAGTGGTATTCATATAATATTTGCTGCTTGTCCTTCTGCTCAGTGACCTCGATCGGTGCGTCGTCCGTCGAAAGGTTTGTCAGGCATCGCTCCGTGGCGGATTGCAGTGCATGCACATTCCTGCTGAGTGCGTCTGCGTTTGTGTTGCTCTTTCCAGCTTTATGGATGATTTGGTAGTCGTATTCGGCTAATTGTATTCTCCATCTAGTTAGTCTGGATCCTGGATCCTGTACTTTAAATAACCATACTAGGGCTTTATGGTCTGTTACCACTTTGAACGTAGTGCCGTATACATAGGGCCGGAAATGTTTTACTGCCCACACTATGGCTAGTAACTCTTTCTCGGTCGTACTATAGTTTCTTTCGGCTTTATTTAATACTCTGCTTGCGTAAGCTATCGGCTTGTCTTCGCCTATTTTTCCTTGTGATAATATTGCGCCTATTGCTACGTCTGAGGCGTCGGTGGTCACGATGAATTCCTTTGTAAAATCTGGGTAGATTAGGAGTGGTGCCGTCGTCAGGGACTCCTTTAGTGTCTCGAATGCATTTTGCTGTTCTGCTGACCACTTGAATTCCACCTTATTGCTCGTGATGCTTGACAGTGGTTTGGCTATTTTGGAGTACTTCGGAATAAATCTACGATAGTATCCTGCTAGTCCTAGGAATGCTTGTAATTCCTTTAACTTGGTTGGGACGGGAAATTCTCTTACAGCTTCCGTCTTTTCGGGATTCGGTTTGATCCCGTCTGGCGTAATTATGTGACCTAGAAATCCGACTTCTTTTCGCAGAAATGCACATTTTCCCGGTTGCAATTTCAGATTGTACCGGCGCAAGGTGTCTAGGACCTTCCGTAATCGCGTATTATGTTCCTTTAGGCTCGCTCCGTGTATGACAATGTCATCTAGATAGACAAAGCAATCTATTCCTTGCAGTCCTACTAGCGCGGTGTTCATGGCTCGTTGGAACGTAGCGGGTGCGTTCTTCAGTCCGAAAGGCATACGATTAAATTCGTAGTGGCCCTGTGGCGTGGAGAAAGCCGTCTTGCCCTTATCCTGTTCGTCCATCGGTATCTGATGATATCCCGAGGCCAGGTCGAGGGTTGTGAAGTATTGTGCCTTCCCCAATTGATCAAGGATATCCGTGATATTGGGTAGAGGGAATGAGTCGCCTATGGTGGCGTCGTTTATTTTACGGTAGTCCACTACTACTCGATATTTGATATTTCCCGCAGCGTCGGGTTTTTTGGGCACTACTAATAATGGTGCGTTCCATGGGCTGGAGCTGTGTTGTATTATTCCATCCTCTAACATTTGATCTACCTGTTTCTTGACTTCTCGCTTATGCGTTTCAGGTAACCTGTATGGTTTAACATTGCAGGGTAAGGTATCTCCTTTTATCGGGATCCTATGTGTAGTTACTGTAGCTGTGGTTAGTTTGTCTCCTGGTAAGTGGAACATATCGTGGTATTCCCTACAGATCTCATTTATAGATTCTCTTTCTTCGGAATTCAGGTGTTCGCAGTTCACCTGTTCCATGACTCGATTGAAACGCATGGTCAGCGATTCGTGCGCGGTCAACGCTCGGACGGCTGCGGCGCTATCGTTGGCTGGTGCGATATCGCGGCTTGGCACGTCAGTTAATGTGACTCGTGGTATGACTACTCTTTTTTCTTCGCCTGTCGTATTCATAATGCAGGCTATGCATTGTCCCTCTTCTGGTTTAGTTAAACCTTCGCCTAGGTATACTCCTTCTCTTAACTGTCGTTTTTCTATGATTCCTTCTCGCAGGCTACTCGTTAGTATCAGACATATTTTCTGGGAGCGCGCGGGTATGGTTACTTCCGTGGCCTGGGTTAACGGTTGCCAATGATTCCCTCTTACTAGCACTTCCTGAGTGTGATAGTCTATTGCGATCCTAACAGTTTTGAGGAAATCTAGCCCTAGCAGTCCATCTGCTTCTTCTAGTGTGTCGGTTTCTACTACGTGCAAAGGGTGTCTTATTTCCTTTCCATTGATGTAGAAGGTGGCGTCTATTTTCCCTAACGTGTGTGCTCTATCCCCTGTAAACGAAGTGAGTAACACTTCGCTGGGCTCCATGAGTATATTGGTCGGTAGGGCTTTCCTGGCGATCAATGATACTTCTGCTCCGTTATCTATTATAATGGTTGTATTCCTTCGTATAGTTTCCTTTATGTCGACCTTTACCCTGTCCGATATGAACCTCTTGGTAGTGAGTGAGCTTATTCTAATCACTCGAATTTTTCGCGTTTGCTCTCGGGCAGGTGCATTTCGTGTCGGTAGTCCGGCGCGCTCGTAATTGTTTCGAGCTGCGGAATGCGTTTGGTCAGCGTTTTCGTATCGCGTCGACGGCCTAGTCTCTGAGGTCGGTCGGTGACCCTCCGCTTCTCGTCGGGGCGGTGCCCATCTTGCGTCGTTTGCCATTATGGCTGCTTGCAGCACGTGCCCCAGAGGAGGTGACGACTCGTTTGCGAGTGGTCCGTTCTTCTTCTACTGCCATCGCGATTGCTTCGGGGAGATCGGCAGCCCTTCGCGATTTGACTAAAACCTTTAGTTCATTGTGTAGCCCTTCTTGAAACACATGATGACCCTGTTGCTTGATTGCCTCGATAGCGCCTCCTCGGGCTATCGGATTGTCTCCGCCTGCGGTGGTTACTGCCACTTGTTCGTTGACTAAAGTGGCCACCCGGTTTCCGAATGTATGTGCGTCCTCGTGAGTCCCTTGCCTACATTGGAGTAATTCTGCCACGATGGTCGTGCACGTTCTCGCCGGTTTGTACAACGCGGTTAGCAAGTCTTCTAATTCTTCGTACGTCTGTATCTTTCGCGTGCCTACTTCTGCAAGGGCCGGACCCGTGAATCGCGTTAAGATGATACCGCGTAGTATGGCAGGTTCATCCTCGGCTTCGCCGTTGGATGTCATCGCGTAGTGGCAATGATTTAGGAAGGAGGTTAGTTCCTCGGGTTTGGTTCCGTCGAACTTCGGAACGCCCTTTAAGGCTCTTTCGGACGCTGCTGACGCCTTCGGTAACGGCGCGCGTCGGTTAGGGTCTCTGTCTGATACAGGGGGTACGAATAGGCTTGAACGTCTAGGTACGGCGTCGTCTCTAAAGCGAACCGCGGTCCTAGTTGCTGTCGGAGGGTCAGAGGCGGGGGACGGAGTCGCTGCCGCTTGCCCTTGGTTTACGTCTGGATTCAATGTATCGTGGTGCAGGTCTAGTACTGCATCTATCGTTTCCTTCAGGCGTTCTAGTTTGGCGTCTGTTGACGTGGCTTTCCCGTCAAAGGAGGTTATTTTCGCTGTTAGCTGGGCGAGGGACCGATCTATTGCTGCTATTTTGTCGGCCAGGATCGCGACGCTTGCTGCGACCGTGTCGCGTGCGGGTATCGCCGTGGTGACGGACATGTCTATGTCTTGTAAATCGGTTTCGTCTAATAGGGTGCTTTCCCTGGGGTTACTCGGGCTTCCTAGCTCGGTTAGTTGATTTTCGGTTGCTGGTTCAGCACGCGTGAGTAAGCTAAAATCTAGTTCGTCGAACGGGAATTGTCGCTCGGACACTACGGGTTCTGTATGAGTTAATACGGACTGGATCGCTTCCAGAGGGAAGTGGTCGCTGGTAGATTGCTGTTCGAGAGCTTGTCGCGCACGGGCTCCGGATTGACGGAGTGTGTCGAGGGCGAAAAGGAGAGGGTCGTCCTCTGACTTTCGCGGGCGCGGTCGTCGGACCCTACGCGGGTTGCTCCGGCTAAGTGCTCTAGGTGTAGGAAGCTCTACCCGTTCGGTTAAATCTAGATTTCGATCGATATACGCTTCTACGGATTTTACGCGGCGCATGAGAACGGCGGGGCTCTGCTCGCGGTTTTTGCTGAGTGTGGTATTTCGCACTTACAGCACGTAGAGCAGGCGATGCATGGTCGTCTCGATGTCGGCCGCGGAATTTCCTGCAGGCGTCCTCTGTAGACGGATGTCAGCAGTGCGGAGTGCGTTACCCTACTTTTAGGTGGGTCGTTGTCTCCGCTATTGTCCTGATGTCCCAGTCGGTCAGGCTTGTTCCCTACGTTGGCTGGATCCCACCGCTGCCACCAATTTTGTTGTGGAAAGCGCCTGGGTCGAGATTCTCTCTGAGAATCTCGCGGTGTTCCTAGGTCGTCCTTCGCTGTTGTCGTCCGACGGGCTCCGAATACTCGGGTGAGGATGCCGGGACGGATATACTCGGTTATGAGCCGAGGGTAGTAGGATCCTTGGCCGGTTAAGGAGTTGGAACTCGCCGTAGGTTAAACAAGGTTTATTCTGTCCCGATCTGGGTTACATGGACACTGTGACAATCCGCGTGAGTCTCGTATAGAGTCTATAACAAGTCTGAGCTCGCATTGCTCGTACATGGTTCTTATACTTTAATCGGGGCGAAGCGGGGACCATCGGGGTCTCCGTCTTTGGCCCGCTTTTGGGTGTTTCCCCATAAGCTGACGGTTCTCGGTGCGCTTCCGAAAACCCTTACGCAGTTGTGCCAGATTTCGACTGTTCGATTGAAGCAATCGGAATGTGTCGTGATGTCGTTACGCGGGGTGTCGGTTGGGTTACAACAACGATGACATTGGGAAATAATTGCATGGCGTTCTTATTTGATGAGATTCGATACGAGCTGAATGGTGTGGAGATTGATCGCAACAGAAACGTTGGAATAACTAACACGCTTAAAAACTATGTATCACTGACATCTGACGATGATAAAAATATGGAGAATGCCGGATGGGGCTTGAAACGACGCGACGGACTAAAAGTGAAAAATCATTTCAATTTTTGCATCCCACTCAAATATTTGCTGGGATTTTGCGAGGACTATAAACGAATGATTATTAATGCGCGTCACGAATTGATTTTAATACGATCGCGCAAAGATAACAATTCTCTAATAGGATCATCGACGTTGGAACCAGAAATTGAATTACTTAAAGTACAATGGCGGATGCCTCATGTGACGTTGAACGACGTTACTCGGTTTGACCACTGCAAATTGACCAACGCAAAACTTTTTCTCAACTCGGAATTTTATCCATACGATGATGTGAACTTGGACTTTGACAAGAATAGATATGCTATCTCGTTTAACATGTATACACATTTCCGTAAATCGTATTACGGGCATAGTTGCAACGAGGCATTATTCACCGTGGCTGAATTTTTACAATTTGGTCCTCTCGTGGTGATTGATTGCTCGCGACAAAATGAGTCGATCAAGAATGGTACCGTGGACGTGCGCATAGAATTCGAGTGTAAAGAGAATGTACCTGCAAATACTACGGCATACTGTCTGATTCTACACGATCGGGTGGTTGAATACAATCCGCTGACAAACGTGGTGCGCAAAATAAATTAAATTGTCGCGCTACTTGCCCGCCCTCTCCTGTGCCAAATTCATACAAAAAATTTCATCTTAAAAAAATCGAGATGCTTTACGAGAAAGACTGCATTCTCCCATCTGTCTTGGAAGCGAGCGGATCTCTAAAATTGTATCGACAATGGATGTACCAACATTTGTTGACCTGCAAGGGTTCATCGTCGACGGAAGATTTGTCGTCAAGGAAGTGGCTGTCCTACGAATGGGAACAATTCTCTCGCACTATATTTTTGGGAGATCGATGCCACAATATCTTCTTACAAAATCCGACAAATCAAGCATCCGATGGTTGGTGGTAAAACATCATGGACTACGGTGGGAAGATGGAGACGTTCCGTACAGTATGGCTAAACAGCTGATTACGAAAGCTGTAGCTGATGCGATCGACGAAGAAGATGACGCATCCCATATCGTATACGTTAAAGGGTTGCAGAAACGCGACTGGCTTGTGGATTTCCTCGATGAAAATACGAGAGCTGACGTGATCATTGAAACGCTGGACATTGACTACGAGGATATTAAATCTCTAAATAAGCTAAATGTAGTTAATACTCTGCGATGTGGCAGACACGCGAAGCATTGTGCTTTACAAAATGTATTTAAAATATTCATTTGGTGGTCTAAACATCAGAGAGAATTGCATAAATAAAATATAATCAATTTTTAATGCATAAATTTTTTTCTTCACCCTCCCCAAACTCAACCTCCTACATATACATCCGATACGCGTTCAAAGAAGTTCGATAGATGCTTGATATGTAATCACTGAATGGTTCGGTCACATGATACGTTCGAAGAAAAGGGTGCCCAATGTATAATTCGAAAAAGTAGAAGCCGATAGCTAGTGAAAATTCACCATGGGTCCACATAGGATAAATTTTCTGAACGCTCTTCGAGGCCAGTTGCTCACCGACGTCGACAGCTACAGGTCGTGGCGGAGTTTTTTCAATTTTTGTGTTTCGCGTGTTTTGTGTGTTTTTTACTATAACCATGGGATTAACAAGGATCGCGCCGGAGTGTGACCCCGAGGTATGTACAAAACAATATTTTTAACATTTATCGCGTTTAATCTTTGAAATCGAGCGAGCTCAAGTCATACAGTCGTATCAATATTAAATCGTGGGTTTCTACGTCTAGCGTTCACCACCACCATCACCTACGTGATTGGCGGATTGGGGCTCGCCCATGCCGTCGCCGCCTTCACCGCCGCGTTGGTCGCCGCCACCCCTGTCGCCGCCATCGCCACCGCAGGTGGTATGTAGTAGTTTGCATTATTTTATAAGTTTTATGTTTAATATGCTTAATGTATTAATATTATATTGACGTTTGTATACAGGGTGTCCCAAAAATGTCGCGTTTCCATGAAAGGGGTGACTCAGGGGGTGATTTGAAACAACTTTTTCCTTAGCGAAAATATTGTCCGAAGCTTCGTTAAGGAGATATTAAGCAAAAACCCCGACCAATCAGAGCGCGCGCCTTCCGCCTGAGTTCCCGCGGTAGCGTTGGCTACGAGGTAGGCGACCGCGCTGTGCTACGAACGTACGAACAAGCAAGTCGGCATGCATCGAAGGAAACCGCGTTACACATTTTTTTTTTAAAGCAAAATCTTAAATAAGAATAATTTGAAGTGAGAGGACAAGAAGTACGTAAATTTCGTTTTTAAATAAGGCATAAACGAAAAGCTAACGTAACAGAAAATGTAACAAAAATCCGTAGTTTAAGAACGGCCAACACAACTAAATTTAAAAAATAATATTAGGTGTATGAATAAATTCTTTCCGACTGGCATTTCTATCGCGGTGGTATTCAGAAGCTGCCAGAAAAATGGCAAAAGGTAATGAACAATAATGGAAATTATTGCGATGATCGAGTTGTTTTCATATTTTTTAAATCGAACTGTTTTTGTACCCTAAAATCGGAAAGAATTTATTTTCACACCTAATAATCACCAATAAATTAAAGAAAACTCACCCTTTCGGACATTCCTTTCCTTGCTTTCCTTCCCTTTTCGGAAACCTGTGTCACTAGGCCACTGTACCGATCCTGGTCATCGGCGTCCAGTGCTCAGCTGATCGCAGGGTCAATGTACCGAATATTCACTTCACTGCACGGCTACTAACACTGATCACTGAATTACTTTTCACGGAACGTGTTGTTCCTACGTTATAAAAATTGGTGGCTGCGAAAGGGGCCGATTACTGTTAATTACTGGGACGAGATTACTACTATTACCCGGCGAAAAGAAAACTCGTGGCAGACTGTCTCGGGCTGTGCAGTCCGCTGCTGTGCAGCGATCAGATACGGATCCGACCGACGATCGTCAAAACAAAAGCGTAGGCTACGCTTGGTCAAATCGCTCTATCCCACTCGATCTCGTGTTTCGTTCGATCTCTTCGTCGCGCGGTGTGACAATGTATGTGGCAACTTCAGCCAATAACCAAAATACGTGTGCCCCGTCTTTAAAAGTGTGCCCAAATAGGTGACTCGACCAATCGTCACAGCAGCGGACTGCACAGCCCGAGACAGTCTGCCACGAGTTTTCTTTTCGCCGGGTAATAGTAGTAATCTCGTCCCAGTAATTAACAGTAATCGGCCCCTTTCGCAGCCACCAATTTTTATAACGTAGGAACAACACGTTCCGTGAAAAGTAATTCAGTGATCAGTGTTAGTAGCCGTGCAGTGAAGTGAATATTCGGTACATTGACCCTGCGATCAGCTGAGCACTGGACGCCGATGACCAGGATCGGTACAGTGGCCTAGTGACACAGGTTTCCGAAAAGGGAAGGAAAGCAAGGAAAGGAATGTCCGAAAGGGTGAGTTTTCTTTAATTTATTGGTGATTATTAGGTGTGAAAATAAATTCTTTCCGATTTTAGGGTACAAAAACAGTTCGATTTAAAAAATATGAAAACAACTCGATCATCGCAATAATTTCCATTATTGTTCATTACCTTTTGCCATTTTTCTGGCAGCTTCTGAATACCACCGCGATAGAAATGCCAGTCGGAAAGAATTTATTCATACACCTAATATTATTTTTTAAATTTAGTTGTGTTGGCCGTTCTTAAACTACGGATTTTTGTTACATTTTCTGTTACGTTAGCTTTTCGTTTATGCCTTATTTAAAAACGAAATTTACGTACTTCTTGTCCTCTCACTTCAAATTATTCTTATTTAAGATTTTGCTTTAAAAAAAAAATGTGTAACGCGGTTTCCTTCGATGCATGCCGACTTGCTTGTTCGTACGTTCGTAGCACAGCGCGGTCGCCTACCTCGTAGCCAACGCTACCGCGGGAACTCAGGCGGAAGGCGCGCGCTCTGATTGGTCGGGGTTTTTGCTTAATATCTCCTTAACGAAGCTTCGGACAATATTTTCGCTAAGGAAAAAGTTGTTTCAAATCACCCCCTGAGTCACCCCTTTCAAGGAAACGCGACATTTTTGGGACACCCTGTATGTGTTACAGGTACCACAAATGTGGCATTCGGGTTTGGCGTATGGGGCCGCGCAGCTGCCGCCATATTCAATGCTGCGGGAGGCCCTGCAGCGACCGCGCTCTCCGTCGCCCCATCGCCACCGCAAGTGGTATGTAGTAGTTTGCATTGTTTTATAAGTTTTTATGTTTAATATGCTTAATGTACTAATATTATATCGGTGTGTATATGTATGTTATAGGTACCGCGAATGAGGCGGCATGAAATGTTATATGGGGCCGCGCGGCTGCATCCATATCCAATGGTGCGGCGACCGCGTCCTCCATCGTCACCACCACCACCATGGATGGTGCAAATTTTTGCACCACCGCGACTGCCACCGCCGCGCCCACAATCACCGTCATCACCGCCCCCGGAGTGGCCTCAGAGGGTTTTTACACCTCCGCCATCATCATCATCACCATCACCTTTACGTCACTTCCGTTTTTGAACAGTTTTTATTTTTATATTTTTATATTTTTATATTTTTATATTTTTATATTTTTATACTTTTATATTTTTATATTTTTATATTTTTATATCTTTATATCTTTATATTTTTATATTTTTATATTTTTATATTTTTATATTTTTATATTTTTATATTTTTATATTTTATATTTTTATATTTTTATATTTTTATATTTTTATATTTTTATATTTTTATATTTTTATATTTTTATATTTTTATATTTTTATTATTTCTTTTAATTTTTTCTTTTTTCTTTTTTCTTTTATTTTCTTTTATATTGCATTTTTCTTTTTTTCTATTTTTATTATTATATCGTATTTTTATATTCTTTATTATATCGTATTTTATATATTCTTTGTAATATTCTATTTTTTCTTTTTTGTAATATATATATATATTTCTTAAACACATATTATTTCTCCATTTTATTTACCCGTCTTCCTCCTCCTTCTCTCGTCACATAATTTTAAGATTCTACGTTGATTAAAAATTATTTCTCTGTGTTGGGGGGGAATTTCCGTCGCATATTGGTTTGTAAAAAGCCGATCTTCCTCGATCTTTCCGGCATTATTCAATAAAAATAAATTATTTCTCTATATTGGTTTGTGAAAAAAATATTGGTTTGTTGGTCATTGTTGGTTTGTGAAAAAAATATTTCGGCGGTGGATTTTTTTCATTTCAAATTAGAATCTTAAAAAATTAATATTTCCTTCCTTACCGACAGTAGGTAACTTATCGGCTGTCGGTAACTTCAGTGCGTTAGAACCGGCCTTTCTATACTACTATTCACCTTACGCACAAACTCCGACGGCTCCACAATTGGCACGGAGCACGAGTCCAATTCCCCAGGCGACGTAAGTCGCACCCCATAATTCAAATTTTCAACCTAGTTTCCCAAATTCGAATTCCTATTCGCGGAATTCCGTGGGATTTCGCGAGTCCAGGCCGTATTCGCCGAATCAAAATCGATCGTATTCGCCGAATCAAAATTCGTCAGAAGCACGTAATAATTCGGATTCAAACTCCCGTGTAACTCCTCGAACAGACGCGACGACGACTTACCAAAATCCCGAGCGTCGCCCGTCGAACAATCAAAACTCAGAGCGTCGCCCGTCGAACAATCAAAACTCAGAGCGTCGCCCGTCGACCAATCAAAACTCAGAGCGTCGCCCGTCGACCAATCAAAACTCAGAGCGTCGCCCGACGGTAAGATTTCTGAAAAAGGATCATCAATATTCAATTTGGGTTGTAACGACGAATCGCCTGTCGTAAAATTGACCGCGGAACAATTACGATATAAAACTGCAACATTTTTTATTGATACGGGTTCGGACATAAATGTAATAAAATTAAACGCATTGCACGAGGATGTAACCGTCGACGTACGTGATTGCGTCGAAATGAGAGGAATTACGGCCGAAAAAGCGGAAACGATTGGAACCACAATAGTAGCAATTTTGGGTTGTTACGTGCCGACCAAAAATTTAAAAATTTTGAAACTCAATCTAAAACATTGACAATTGATCCAACCATCTAGGTGTGTTACGGGATATCCCTCGAGCAATTGTCAATGATTTATTAACCATAGCTTTTTATAGTAATAACTTAATCAGATTCAAAGCCTCTCACGCCACGGCATATTCCCATGGAAGATTATTGTCAGCAATCTTCCAACGCTGTCGACGTTCTTGGAATGCGTGGTGATAAGCCTTTCGAAGCATTGTAGTAGACCATTTTATATTTCTCTTCCCTGTTAAATTTTGTCATACCATCATTGACATCGGATCCTACCATTGAGTGTTGCGGGAGTTTCCCTCGATCGATTGTCAATGATTTATAAACCGTATTATAATAATAATTTTATACGAGCCGTTACGCCACTGCGTTCTTCCATGCGAAAATCTTCCAACACCGTCAACGTTCTTAGAACGCCGGGCGCGATAACAACTTAGATGCTGGGAACGTTCAGAGCGACGACGGTTGGGCCCGTGTGCATGAGGTGCAGAGTCAGCAATTTTGGCGCTCTTTGTGCAAAGGCCCGAGTGCTCGGGCCTACCCTGCAAACGCTCGTGGCAGTCGCCTGTTAAGTCGCGTAGAGCGTGGTCGTTCTGTCCGAGGGACATTTTGCTGTTTGTTAAAATAGTCATTGAGCTGGAGTTCCATAGTGTCGTTGTGAACGTGGAAAGACTCAGTTCCCTCGTATTATATAATTACCTATCATCTTATTCAAAATTTACTATTTAGAGCAGTCGCCTTTTAAGTCGCGTAGAGCGTGGTCGTTCTGTCCGAGGGACATTTTGCTGTTTGTTAAAATAGTCATTGAGCTGGAGTTCCATAGTGTCGTTGTGAACGTGGAAAGACTCAGTTCCCTCGTATTATATAATTACCTATCATCTTATTCAAAATTTACTATTTAGAGCAGTCGGCCGTTAAGTCGCTTAGTGCGTAGTCGCTCTGTCCGAGGGACATCACTGTTTAATAAAATAGTCTTTGAGCCGGAGTTTCAGTGCATCTTAGTGATCGTGAAAGGACTCAGTCCCCCGTAGAGACTGTCTGTTCAAACTTTAATTATTTTAATCGTTTACATTTTTATTAAATCACTTATATTCCCAGCGTTTAAAAATTCAAATATTCAAACACTGTGAACATTATAATGTCAGTGAACTGCTCGGTGTGATTTGTGCTCCACGCCTGTGCTGCGCGTCAACCTCTTGCAGCAGCGCCCCAGGACAGAGACAGAGAGAGAGAGAGAGACCGTGAATACCTTTATTCAAAATTTTAATAAGCTTTGCGCCGAATCGGTAAGTCCTCAAATTATATTATTGTACGGGATAAACCAATGATCCAACCTCTTTAGAGTGTTGTGGGTTTTCCCTCTATCATTGTTATATTCCCCGTTTGAGGGCGTGCGCTGCGTTTTTGCTAAACTTTGTTTTCTTGTAAAATTATATTGCGATATTTTCCTAAATCGTTCATATGGAAAGACTAGAACTACGTAATTATTGATCCAACTCACCTAGTGAGTTGCGGGGATTCCCCTCGATCAATGGTCGTTCCGTAAGACACTTGCGCTAAAATTCCATATTTCAAAACCATGTAAATTCCCGTTTTGTACCACCTTTTAAACACTTCCTATTTTTCATTTGTTTTTGTAATACATGGTAATATTTACTTAAATATCAGCTCATTTTATTCGAACCTGTCTACGAAAATACCACATCCCCAACGGGTCAACCTGTATTGGTTGCAGCAAATACGAATCCCAAAACAATCCTGAATTTTCGCATAATAACCTGATTATGTCGAAATATTAAAATCTATCTAAATTTCGTTAAGCGTTACGTGAAAATAATTAGACGAATCCGCTCGGTCATCATAAAAATAAACGCCCGCACGTAACAGGGTCAACCAGTCCTATTTCATGTAGTTAGACCAAATTTTCCGATATATAGTGACGGTATTTTAGGAAAAGCCTATTTGAGACAAGAAAAAGCCGAAATTTCTTTTGCACATAATACTATAGGTACACAAAGTCAACCAATTCGACCGATCCATTTTATTGGCGAGGCTCCTCCAGAGGAAGCACCTCCGAAAAATAGTACGCCGCGTGTTTATCGTATTAGTAGTCGTACCCGACAAGCAATCGCCATAGACATCATCGACTGTGATTTGAAAGAAGGATATCTTCCATTAGTTAAAACAATAGATGGAATTTATATTGGGGAAGCAGTCGTAAAAATTACAAACCACGTGTGCCATGTTCTCGCAATTAATACCTTGGACAAGGACATTCAAATAGAAATACCGCCTCAAGAAATTTTACCGTTCAAATATCATAATTTTCCTGAAGAACGTGAATACTTCGATTCTGACTCTGAACAGCAGGAGTCACCGGTATCACTGGACCGTGTAACCAAAATTTTATCAAAATTGCGTTTAGATCATTTAAATGATGAAGAGAAAGATCCCGTAATTAAATTAATCGAGGAATTTCCTGAACGATTTCGTCTACCAGGTGACAAATTAGAATTCGCACCTTTAGTACAACATCGAATTCCTACAACAGATGATTTGCCCATTAACACTAGGCAATATCGGTTTCCACGAGTTCATCAAAAAGAAATAGCTCGCCAAATTTCTAGTAAATTAGCAGAGGAAATTATTGGACTTTCAAATTCTTCATACAATTCACCGCTCTGGATAGTACCAAAGAAACCCGATTCGGAGGGAAATCCAAGGTGGAGATTGGCAATTGATTTTCGGAACCTTAAGGAAAAAACAATAGGTGATGCATACCCCTTGCCTAACATCACGGATATTCTAGATCATTTAGGCGAGGCGAGATACTTTTCCACTTTTGATCTCGCCAGTGGATTCCAACAAATCGAAATGGATCCACGAGACCGTGCTAAAACAGCTTTCACTACGCCTAATGGTCATTACGAATATATTCGTATGCCAGAAGGGCTCAAGAATGCTTCCGCGACGTTTCAAAGGCTGATGGATCAGGTATTGCGCGGACTACAGGGTGTGGAAGTATTTGTCTACCTCGATGACACTGTTGTTTATGCGAAAAATTTGGAAGACCATGAGAAGAAAGTCCGACGTCTATTTACGCGATTAAATGATGCAAAATTAACCGTTCAGCCAGATAAATGCGAATTTCTGAGAACCGAAGTCACATATCTAGGCCATATTATTAGTCGTTCTGGAGTAAGACCAGATCCAAAGAAAATAACTGCAGTAAAACGTTTTCCCCGTCCTAAAAATCAAAAGAATATACGACAATTTCTTGGACTCGCCGGTTATTATCGCCGATTCATCAGGGTCTTTGCAGCCAAAGCCAAGCCTCTTACAGAATTATTACAAAAGAACGCTAAATTTGTATGGGGGAGAGAACATAAAAAGAGTTTCAAAATCCTACGAAAAGCGCTGTGCAAGAGCCCCATACTGCAATATCCCGATTTCGATAAACCATTCACATTAACTACTGACGCATCTGATTACGCAATAGGCGCCGTACTTAGTCAAAATGTGGACGGACACGATTTGCCGGTAGCTTACCTTTCGAGAAATTTAACGAAGCCGGAACAAAATTATTTTACCACAGAAAAGGAATGTCTAGCAGTTTTTTTTGCAATATTAAATTTTCGACCATACCTTTACGGTAGAAAATTTACTTTGGTTAGTGATCACGAGCCTTTAAAATGGATAGATTCGATAAAAGATCCGGGACAACGATTAGTGCGTTGGAGATTAAAATGGCACGATTACGAATATGAATTTGTACATAAACCTGGACGTCTAAATTCCAATGCAGACGCTCTATCTCGAAACCCGGTAACAGAAATTAATAGTAGTTCCGATTCCAGTTGAAAGGATACATCTGATAGCGATTCGGAATGTAATACTAGGATTTCCAAAATTTTGCCTATTAAGAAACCTCCCGCTGATAAAAGTCTATCAATGCCGAGCACTTCTAGATCCGCACCTGTAGAATCAAAATCTGTAGCTAAACCAACACTTAAGAAAAAGCGTACGTTTCCATTAGATAAGAGTGCCATTGCAACAAGAACACGTTCTACAGTTCCAACTGTCATACCTAAAACTCCCATTAATTACGCGGAATTACCTACCACTGAATCTTCACAAAATTCCGAAGAAGAACCGCCTACTGAGGTGGTCGGTCCACCGGTATTCCGAGGTCGAAAAAGCGTGTTACCTAGCCTCAAATCACCAATATTGGTCCAAGAGTTTCAACGCACCTTTTCTAAAGAAGAACTATCCGAGGTTTTGGACACTACAGAGGATGAAGCTACCGCGGCTGCAACACCTGCCGAAGGCATAACAATAGAGGTTGCACCTCCATCCAATGATAGTGGCGATAACGAGATCCACCTCGACACTACTCAACCCATTAGGCTACAGGAACTTCAGAAATCTTTTAACTGTTTTGACAAATCGCTGCAGGAGCATAGCGACATTCTTCAAAAATCATCCGATGAGCCAGAATCAGATACAGGAAATTCATTCCGGGAAGAACTGGATAAACGCGCAGAAGACTTGTGGGCTCAATATAAAACGCAAGGACAAGATAGTGCTGAAGCGACAAGCGCCGAGGTAGTACCTTCGAGATCCGAAATAAGGAGACCACTTTTGGAATCCATACAAGAAGAAGAAGAACTGAACACTGCCTCAGGATTGGATAATACATTAATTCACCGTCCACCGCGCCGATCCATGATACCAACCCCGTTACCGTCCAACAGACCACTTGCATTATCTACCCCTTATTCACAATCCACTTATTCAAAACCAGGAACAAAACTTTCCGATCCGCTTTCTACCCCCAAACGTTCATTGGCTTCTGAATCAATGGACTTCAACAAAATTGGCCAATATCGACCAGGAATTCAAATAACAGAAAGTATACTCCCCGACATAGTAACTTCACCGACTTTCTCCCGAAGCGCACGCGGAGGGAATATTAATTTTACTCGAAACAGTTTAACGAACATTCGCGAAAATTACGTTCATTTTATTTCTTCCGATGTGGAATTGGTAACCCCAATAAGTAAATTACTCGCAGATATAGGGGCCATAAGCATTGAAAATCTGCGAAATGCAAAGCCAAAAGAAGGTCAAGTACCTACTCGTTACGCCGCGAGGTAAATACAAAATTTTTAGTGTAGTAATCAAAGAAAAGCATTATGATGATACTTCCATCACAAAATGCTTTGAAAAATTTAAGAAATACACTTACAATCAGGCATAAAAACCTTTAGAATTTTGAAATCCGGTGAAGTTACTGATACACTTCCGCAAGGTACACTAGCTGGTATCTTATTAAATGTTTTTGTGGATAGTGATATCAAAGTAACTCTGTGTACCGGAAACATACAGGTACCGCCCGAAGAACTCCGTTCGAAAATTATTTCGGAATTGCATGAAAGCTTAATAGGAGAGCATAAGGGCGTAACAAAAACATATCAAAGAATTCGCGAAAGATTTTATTGGCCATCGATGCGTAACGACATTCAAAATTTCATTAGAACATGCAAAAGTTGTCAGGAAAACAAACTTGTTCGGACAAAAACTCGTGAACCGATGCTCATAACCGATACACCATTAAAACCATTTGATAAAATATCATTAGATACTGTGGGACCTCTTCCATTGACTCCTAACGGGAATCGGCACATTTTGACTATGCAAGATAATCTTACCAAATACTGCATCGCAGTTCCTGTACCGGATATAAAAGCAGAAACTGTAGCTCATGCGCTGGTCACGCATCTGGTTTTGCAATATGGGGCTCCACGCGCAATTTTAACTGATCAAGGTACTAGTTTCATTAATAAAGTATTAAAAGAATTGGCAAAAGTTTTCAAAATCAATCATGTAACTACTTCCGGCTACCGTCCGCAAACAAATGGTGCTTTAGAGCGTAGCCATATAGTCTTAACTGAATATATAAAACATTATCTAAATGATTTCGATGATTGGGATAAAATAGTACCATTTGCAATATTTTCTTATAACACGTCTGTTCACGAAGCAACAAATTTCACCCCACACGAATTAGTATTTGGCGAAATAGCACGCTGTCCTAGTGCATTTCCTACAGATGAGTCCTTACTAACGTATAACGGTTATCTCCGAGATTTGTTAACGCGATTAACAAAAATGCAGACTCTGGCTGCACAGAATTTGATATCGGCTAAACATAAATCAAAATTATACTACGATGAAATAGCGCGACCATTCCAGGGTAAAATTGGCGACATGGCGCGCGTTTTAGTAGAAGTCAGGAAAGGAAAATTTGGCAGTCGATATCACGGTCCTTACAAAATTGTTGGAATTTTGTAAAAGAATAACATTATACTACAAAAGAAATCTCGCGAACGATTCGTAAAACACGCTGACAAACTATTAATACACCATCAGGGTGATTAATGGTTTGTCCTCGGAATTTTAAACGTGCATACCCTGCGCAATTACCACGTTGTATTCACTCTAGTTAAAAACTGCTCCATTGTCGATGCATCTAACATATGACGAATTTTGGGATATCTGTCGCCCAACAGTATGCTTCCCTATATTCTTTATACCCTGCGCAATTACTATGATGTGTACACTCTGGTTAGGACCGCTCCATTGTCGATGCATCTAACTCCTACAAATTTTGGGATATCCTGCCCAACATTCCGTATGCTTCCGTATGTTCCTTATATCCTGCCCAACATTCCGTATGCTTCCCTATGTTTTTTATATCCTGCCTGAAATTCCGTATGTTACCCATTATGCACTATTGCCTTCCGGTATGTGAAACAACCTGCGTGCGTTCACTTTCGTAAAAAGAGACTTCTCTAGTATGAAGAGCTCTATTTTCAGTTGGCAAAAATGATGCTGGTAACACTTCTCTCTCTGCTGACCGGGATCGCGCATACTCTCGGAGAAAATCAGAAGCCGTATGAGATTTCAAGAATTCACGCTAGTCCTGGACTGTATTTCGAAAAACTACACACCATGAGATTGGTGATTGCTGACTGGCGTGTTGTGGAAAGCGCCTGGGTCGAGATTCTCCCTGAGAATCTCGCGGTGTTCCTAGGTCGTCCTTCGCTGTTGTCGTCCGACGGGCTCCGAATACTCGGGTGAGGATGCCGGGACGGATATACTCGGTTATAAACCGAGGGTAGTAGGATCCTTGGCCGGTTAAAGAGTTGGAACTCACCGTAGGTTAAACAAGATTTATTCTATCCCGATCTGGGTTACATGGACACTGTGACAATCCGCGTGAGTCTCGTATAGAGTCTATAACAAGTCTGAGCTCGCATTGCTCTTACATGGTTCTTATACTTTAATCGGGGCGAAGCGGGGGCCAGCGGGGTCTCCGTCTTTGGCCCGCTTTTGGGTGTTTCACCATAAGCTGGCGGTTCTCGGTACGCTTCCAAAAACCCTTACGCAGTTGTGCCGGATTTCGATTGTTCGATTGGAGCAATCGGAATGTGTTGCGATGTCGTTACGCTGGGTGTCGGTTGGGTTACAACAACATCGAAAGACAGGCAAGGGAGCTGGCCACCCATCATCGAACCGAAAACCTATCAACCTATGTTACCTATGGATTGCCCGGACTGGGAAGAATCTTTACCATCCTCCTTATTGTCAGGATTGGATACCGTTGTTTGAAGGCACGCTGTACCCAACATCGCCAGCCCCCAAGGAAAGAGGCAAAAGTGGAAATAGAAATGGTACCACACCGCCCCCCCCCCCCCGCAAATAATTTCAAGACCCCGTCCTCTTGCCATTACATCCTTTCCTCCCGACCTACCCGTTATACCGTCCACGAGGACAAGTGATAGAAGGTAGACAAAGCGCGAGGTTTCAAGGGTACCGAGCCATGCTTCGAAATATTCTAAGGCGTGGTTCCGCTGATGGCAGCAAAACACCCCACGCGATAACCTGTAGAACCGACCCCCGCGATGCGCTCTGCTGCGATAATTAGGTAGTAGGGATAGTAGCATATAAGACATCAATTAAGCAAGGCGAGGCACAGTCGTTATAGAATTTTACATACAATTGTAAACGACAAAACTGCAAAATGGATACTCCAAGATTTAACGACGCGAAGTTCGTGCGATCTTCGCTGGCGGAGGCGATCCTTCCCCGCCACCTCCACGCACCGTTCCAACGACGAATCTGTGTGAGGGTGAGCAGAAACAACACCGGAGGAAACAGACAGGCATGGACGCACAGGTCCCAGAAGACACAAACCATCTGCGACGCATGTGCGTGGCTCCGACCACCCACGGACTTCGGAGACTACCGACGGACCCCGGTTGACTGGCTCGCAGCGGAAAACAGGGCTATGGATCTGGCACGATGTACGATCTGCCGGCGTCGACACCTCGCCCGGGAGACACCGGAGGGATGCACTGGGTGCATTCGAGCCATCTTGGAAATAAACCCCCGCTTTCTGCCGGCCTTTCCGGTCATAGAGGCGCCCAGGCCCCTGGAGCCCCCCCAAGAGCGGGACATGCCCTGGATTGTGCCCGCGGGGGCGGAATAAGGAGACACCACCCCTCGCCTTGGGTAATTACCTACATTTGAACCACTTTCGGAAGTAACCGACAAATTTGTAACAATTCCGTTTTACCATATTCACAGCAGAGGCGCACCGGGAATCCCCCTATATATTCTTTTTCATTATAGTATTCTTATAATCTTTAACTAATGTAACAATATACGCTTTCATTTGGGTTGCTCTTAACCACGATTCATTTATTGTAATTCCCCTTTCGGGTCCCCTTAGATTTAGTTGCGACATTCGTAATTTTAAGTCGTCTGACGAAAGTGTACGCGCGGACAGCATCACACGGATAACGACGAAACGGACTCACGAGACCGTTTCGTGTCTAAGTGGGGAGGTGTTACATGGGCCCTTCTGGTCCATCCCGTGCTCGCTGTCCTCGCGTACACTTTCCTCCGAATCGGCGATTCAGCGGAATCGCCTCGCGCGTGTCAGGCAGGTCGACGAACCGCGGAGGTTCGTTGTAAGCGCAACGTGACCGTTGACGGCCCGGGCCCCGATATTTCCCAACAAGAGGCAGCGACCGCCAGGTGCCGACAGGGCGATTTCTCCCCCCGATCGATTTCGAGAAGGCGAGGCGCGGTCCTCAACCGCGGACTCGATAGGATTCATTCGATTTTGGGACTTCGAGCTAGGGAGTAGCGACGGCGAGCCGCGCCGTCTAGATCGCGTCTTCGCTTCAGTGTCCGGTATCGCGAATCGCGCTCGGTCGATCTGGTTAGGCGGAGCGTATCTCCATCCGATACACAGGAAACGGCCTCGCTGGGAGAGAACTCACGCGCCGATACAGACCACCGCGATCGCGAAGAACCCCGACGGAGCGAGCGCAGCGAGACGACGGACGCCAGGTTCAGCGACATCCCGGCGTCACCCGTGCCCGAAACGCGAGCGAACACGACCTACGACAGGTCCGGCGGCAAAGCGAACGCCCCGAGAACAGCGACGGAGACGGAGCGCCGTCTCCTGGTATGTACCTAACCACTAACCTTTATTAAGAATATATCCGATTATTATTGTTCCTCTCAATTCCCCTGTATAAGCCTTATTTCAACCCCTTTCTTCCTTTCTACCCCCGGTAAGTATAGTCAAGGTGGGCCTTAGCCCTTTGACAGAGCAAGAACCCGGTAAGTCACTCCAACCGCTCGGGGTGATTTACAGGCAGTCCCTTCAGGACGTAACACTTGTATCGTGTGACCTGGTCTTCTACAGTATTCACAATACACATTGGATTGAGGAGCTCTGTTCGTGTAACTTTGGCTTCTACAATCTTGCGTTGTGTGACCTGACCTCCGGCAGTTATCGCAATATGCAGTAGATTGAGGGGCTCTATTCGTGTAACTTCGGCTTCTACAATCTTGCGTCATGTGACCTGGCCTTCGGCAGAAGTCACAGAATGTATCGTTCCATGCTCCGTTTCGTGCTCCGTTTCGGTTTCTACATTCTTGCGTCGTATGTCCCGTCCTGTTACAATGTTGACAGGTTGTTTGTTGCCAGTTGGTTTGTGAAATTCGGCTGCTACAAGCGGTGGCAATATGGCCGTATCCAAGGCAATTCGCACACTGATTAGTTGGTGGTATTCCTGCTGCTTCTCTTGTTCGTAGTTGGTTTTCGTTATGTTCTGCCTCTGCTTTAATGGCGACATTGATAGCGCGGTCAAGATTGTTGAAGGTGTGGTCGTATATTCTATTATGAATTTCTGTTTTGAGTCCCGTTAGAAAGGCTTTAATGGCGTTTTGTTCCGCGTTTGTATTAAATTGAATTACATGCGTCGGTACCTCTATTGCATTGCAATGTTTAATCTGAAGTAAGAGATTGGATACGCGACTGCTGTAATCTACCGTTGTTTCGTTATGTAGTTGTGCTATTTTTTATAATTCACCATATAACTGTATTGAAGTGTGTAATGGTGCGAATCGTGATTCTAATACCGAAATGAGATCATCGATTGAATTATAATCTCCACTCAAAACTACCCTAGAAGCTTGTCCGAAAAGCTTATTTTTTATGAGTTGAACTAATCCATACTCTGCGTTCGGATTAACCATGCGTCGTGCATGTCGACAGCTTTTTATAAATTGGTGTATTGGTATATTTCTACCATCGAAAGAAGGGACCGTGTCCGCAGTATCGCGTAGGCTAATGTGTGGTAAATGAGGATATGTATTCGTAGATGTATTCATATTAATTTGTGGATTTGAAGGTCCTGGAGTATTTATATCTACTGTAATAATTTCTGGAGTTTCTGTAGTCTCCTGAGTTTCTGTATTGAGCGCTAGGTTAGCCATTGCGTCTCCAAGTGTGTCAGGCATTGTGAGTTTTTAAAGCTTCCGTAGGATTTAGAGAAAAGGAAGAAAAAATTTCTAGGAAAATACTCACTTATGGAGTGATTTCACTAACGAAATAGTTATTCGAAATGAATTTATCCTCTAAACGAACGAGAAATCCCACCGCTGTCACCAAAATATATCCGACCTGTAACGTTTAACTGTTCGGGAACAACTGACGTGAGGTCCCTGAGGGGAGAGCGGCGTCCCCTCAAGTATAGGATAGGTGGGGGTTCTATTCTACAGTAAAAGATTGAAATCTAAGACTTAAAAATTAACAACGCCTTATTTATTTGTCAATGCTTAATTTAAATAATAACAACAATGAATTAATATTACCTACGATCTATGATTAAATATGCTCTTTTGGTTTTTTATGGTTTTTCTGTATTAATGCTACGTAATATGTAAATGTATATATATATATATTGCAGAGCTCGGCCGCTGCCGTTTCCGGAGCGATCTCGAATACTCTTGGCAATCTCTGTAGTAAGATCGGCCGCTGTCGTTTCCGGAGCGAGCTCAATTCTTTTGACAGAGTTCTGTTCTATGCTCTACAGACCTTGTTTTTACCAAGCACTTCGGCCGCTGCCGTTTCCGGAGCGAGCTGAATCTCACTGGTTGAAACTTAAGTCGCCTCTAGGTTTGAGCATTCGTTCGTCAAGTGAGCGTATTCGTAGCTTGAATGTCCCGTTGTGCTGCGTGCGCCTCCTTTTATACTGGAAAATTGGCGGCTGGCGCATGCGCAGTGAATCGCTATTTGTTATTTCGTGTTTTGCTTGCTTAATACATTATAGTTTATTTTGAGCTTTTGCTAATACTTATAATTAATTATTCCTAATGTTCTTATAATAATTGTTTCTCTAACATTTATCTAAATCATAAATTATACATAAAAGTCTTTATAATATATTTTCGCGGTAATAGAATATGGTTATATGGTAATGCGGATCGGTTTCTACTTTATCGACAGTCGGTTTCTAACGGTTTGAGTCCCCGTGGGACGTTACAAAAGTATATGCCATACACATAGTCCATGGTCATATCCTCACTACTTAGGATTGCGCTCATATATTTTTGTCCCAGCGGACCGAAATGGTTGCGCAACGTTTCTCGTCCCTTGCATGTTTGGAGTTGATGCCTAATAGATGTTGCAAACGACTGTACAGCGGGAAATGTATTTATTGGTGTGGAAGAAACCGAGGAATCGTTTGACGTGACATTCTGCCGTTTCCGCTTCGATTGAACTGGTGTGGAGGTTACAAGTGATGTTTTCGATGACATGTATGATCATTTCCTATTTGTTTTAGTGTTATGCCAAGGCGCCTGGGGTCGAGATTCTGGACAGAATCTCGGGGTGCTCCGGGTTGTCCTTCACAGTCGTCGTCCAGCGGGCTCCGAAAGGTTCGGGTGATAATGCCGGGACGAGGATATTCGGTTGGAAACCGAAGGTAGGGGATCGTTGCGGGTTAAAGAGTTGGAACTCACCGTAAGGTTAACAAGTTTATTCTGTCACGATCTGGGTGACAGGAGTACTATAGCGTATGTCTGTTATTAATCTATTCTCGCTCGTAGTTCGTACAGAGTCTTATAGTTAGTCCGGGGCGAAGCGGGGACCAGCGGTGTCGCCGCCTTCGGCTCGCTTTTGGGCGTTGTCGTTGGAAACGCTGACGGTGCTCGCGGGTTGTTGCCCGCGCTTTGGCACTCGCGTGTGCCATCGGAATGCGCGACGGTTGTAACACGCGGTCGTTGACTGGGTTACAACACCCCCCCCCCCCCTTGAGAGAAGGGTGCTTAGGGGAATTTTACAATTATCGGAAATTTCCCTGTACCCTATATTGATTCGGCTACTACGGCATATTTGTGGGGATTCGGCTACTACGGCTCTCTGGTGGGCGCAGCGTTGGACGTGGATGCTGATCTTTTTGTCTTCCGTGTTTTCGCCGGTTTGGGTATTTGTACCTTTCGGCGCTGTTAATAGTCGCGTATTAACAAATAGATGACGAGTACGATAGTTATTGTTTGTACCGTAGTCGTCGCCGTCGGGTGTACAAGTTGCCAGGTCGCTAGTCCTGATTGATAGTTGTTAGTATTGTCTGTTAGGTCGCTTTCCACCTGATTGAGTTGATTATACAGTGCGGAAAATTCGGACGGATTCTTCAAGAGTTTATGGAGTTGAAACCGCGTGAGAGGGTGCGCTATTTTGCCCTGTTGTGTTTCGTTTATCGCCGCGGTAATGTCGTATCGGGATGCTGTCATTAGTTCGACATCCTGACTATACGCAGATTTCCGCTTCCTTAATACTACGTCCTTACTTCGGATATTACAATTCCCTGTGATTTTTAGGATTCCTGACCTATCTATTGTGACGCGTTCAGGTTGTCGTTCGTCGCATTGGATGGTCAGCGTCTCGGGTTGACGTGCTGCGAAAATCCACGTGTCCGCACGCGAGGTGCCTATGCACATCGTGTGGTTTACCGCGATGTGTTTTATTTCGCAGTTTTTCGGAAATTCGTCCGAGGGTTGCAGCCACAGGCTTGCTTCGCACTCGAGATCGTTATTTATGTTATGCGCGATCATTGTTTGTTCGCAGTAATATTGCGCGGCTATCTGTTTACATTCTTCTAATTCTTTGTGGTCAGTGAGCAAATACTGATTACTGTTCGCGTCGATGACGAGTAGCGGCGTTCTTACGACTAATAACGCGTACATGTTGTCGTGGGTGTGGATCGGGGCTGGGGTTGCCTCGATCACTGTGAACGTTTGTGAAGATATTAGCGGGATGGTTATTACTGCTATTAACGTGTATTTATCGAAATACGCGGCGACCGATGGCAGTTTCTCGATTACGTTCGTATTTTCTAGGTTTGGGGTTATTGGAAACGCGAGTCCGTTCGGGAGATGTTGTACGGCGGTCTGTAGCAGTTTAGTGATCTGCGCGCTCGCTATCACGTTAGTGCTGATGATGCCTCCTTTAAGGCCGGTGTAGTATTGCAATACGTCGTCTGCGTCCTGAGTGCATTTAAAGTCGTGAAATGATCTACCAAGTCAGCTCTTTGTGTCTGGCGAGTGGAGGTCGTCTCGATCTGTACCCGTAACATTCTGATCTGTTCCGCTAATATGTTTTCGTTATGTTTTATTGTCGTTTCTGCGTCATGTAAGTGGTGTAACGTATTGTTGGTGATTTGAATCTGTTTTTTCATAGTCGTCATTAAAGTGTTTTGTGTACCGTCTAGTCGCGACAAGTGCTGGTTAATTTGTTCGGCATCGTCGGCGTCCATAGTACCGAATATGGTTTTTGCTAAGGACCCTATTCCGTTAATTAACCCTCGGCGCTTGTTGTGCGTGTATGTCGGCATTTCCGACACCTGATCTATTCTTTTATATAGTTTTCCTGCTCTTCTAAGTAGTGCGTCTAAGTGATTTCCGCACGTCCGTCTTATTTCTTTGTTCGCGACCTCGCTTGCGCACCGTCGCTGTAGTGCGTTTACATAGTAAGTTACCTGCCGATTTCTTTCGAGGAGAGTGTCCATTTTTAGGTGGGTCACGATCTTCCAGGAATCGGTTACCATATGCAGTTCTCCCAGGTGCGTAAAGTGGATTCCTGCCTTATGCTTAATCGGTGATATCGTATACGAAGCTTGGCCGCCAGTCGGCGCCGCTTCGGTTAGTCCCTGTGTCATCATGTCCGATTCTATCCCTTCCCATTTTTCGGCTAATTCGCGCCTATATATATCGATGCATTCGCGCGTTCGGCTTATCATACTCGTTTTGACATTTGTGATATCCAGGATGTATTCCGCCGAACTTAGAGCTGTAAGTACCGTTACCCTTTCCTAAGTTTGTTTTCAATCTCTTTTCGTTTTCCCATTTTTCCGATTACCAATTTTTTGTTTTCCTTTTTCATTGTTAGATGTTTGTGAAGCGTCGCGTGCTCGGCTACATATACGTGCAGGAGATGTGTTCGCTGCGGATGGAGCGGTTGCTCCAACGTCGCTACATGTCGATGCTTTGGGCGGAGGGATACCCCGACTGGGCTCAGTCGAGGGATCATTTTGGTCTGAGGCGGCTCTTCGGCGAGCCTCCCTTGCGAGTGGAAGTAAGTATTCTTATTATAGTGACTTCCTGTTATCTCTTGTTTTACTCTTTGATTGTTAATCAGTTCCTTTCCTTTTGCTTTTAGCTGGAGGACGAGGACTGGGGGCAGTTTGACCTGCCGTCAGACTGGAGAGATTTTCCCCCCTCGGAGGGTCCAGCATGGTGCTGAAGATGAATTTATTTGACCATCTCTTATCTTATCTTATTTTATCTTAATTTTTTTTTTAATATATCTTATTTTATCTTATTTTGTGTCTCTTTCCCGTTTACTTTCCTTTATCACCGCTTCCTATTCCCGCCTGTAGTGTTTAAGGTACGTCGTTGCGTTTCCGTTCCGTTTTAGTTTTCGTTGTCGTTTTGCTATTCAATGAAATGTTTCAATCGATTCGCGTAGGGTTTTCTTTCCCTTTTTTATCGTTATGTTAACTTTCGAGTTTTTCTCTACTATTATATACGGGCCTACCCATTTGTTATCTAGTTTCTTCGATCTACCGCGTCGCACTGATTCGTCATAGAGCCATACTTTGTCGCCTATCTTGAACTCTATTTCGCGTGCTTTTTTATCATAGTCTTTCTTTGATTTCTCCTTTGCTTGTTGGAGTCGTTCCCTCGCTATTTCGTTCGTTGTTCTTATGCGTTCTCTTGTTTGTTGTGCATAGTCGTCGTAGTTGTATGTCTGTTTAGGCGGGCTTTTCAGCGCGGTCGGTAGCAATGCTGTCTTTCCGTAAACCAATTCGTACGGGGTAAAGCCTGTCGCGGTATGTGGAGTAGTATTATAAGTAAACATCGCGTAGGGTAGCCATCTGTCCCAGTCAGTCTGATCGCTGTCTATATAGTGTCGCAGATATTCCACTAGGGTTCTATGTGACCTTTCTAATGCCCCATTCGATTCTGGGTGATACGCGGTTGTTTGCAGTTTCGTAATTTGTAGCAATTTGCATATATTTTTGAACATCTCGCTTAGGAAGTTTGTACCTTGGTCTGTTAGTATCTTTTCGGGAATGCCGTATTCGCAGACAATTTTTTCGACGAATCCTTCGGCTACCGTTGCTGCTTCTTGGTTCGGCAAGGGGGTCGCCTTGCTAAATTTCGTAAGGAGGTCCTGAAATGTTAGTATGTAGATGTTTCCGTGGTTACTTTCGGGGAGTGGCCCTACTATATCTAACGCGACTTTTTCGAAGGGTTCTCGCGGTGTATCCGTGATCTCCATTGGGGCCCTCGTTTTTCGGCCTAGTTTGTTCTTTTGGCAGAGGCTACATTTTTGTATGTATTCCTCAATATCCTTATTCATACCTGGCCATTTGTATTTTTGCTTTATTCCAGTCCTGAACAGCTGAATGCCCGCCGGGCAAAAATTTTCGACAGCGTGAGGAAAGAGCGTCGTAAGCGCTAAACCACGCCTTCATGAGCAACAGTGCCGTGGTGGGGAGTGTTCGTGAGTGGGGAGTCTGAGGCCCATTAAAGCTAGCAACCAGCTTTGCTCAGATGTATGTGTAGCGAGAAACTGGATGTGTACAGAAATTTGTTTTGCTATTTCTTGAACGTTTTTTACATACACCACGTATAGAATTATTATTTGACAATATTTTTTGAAAGAAAGGAGTACATAGGGGTAATAATTATATATAATAAACATATATCATACATATGCGACCAATTACTGTCACCTTAAGCTATTTTACTTAAAATAACGAATAAATAAACGTTGTAAAGTCATGCACAAAAAGAATTATGTAATTCAACCTATAATGTATACTATAGATTATATATTATAGTTTATTTATTCGTTATTTTAAGTAAACTAGTTTAAGGTGACAGTAATTGGTTAGGTGTCAGTAATTGGGTCCTTTACCCTATATGTATATAAATGCGACAAAATGCTGTTGTTTCCTTGTAAGGGTAAGATATCTAAAAGTTACAATACTTTTCAAAAAGAAAAGTAGCTGTCGACGTCTCAATGACTGGTTGCATTTCACCCCATTTCGATTCAATACGTTCTGCTGGCCGAGAGTGCCGCTGAACGTTAGCAACCCACCTTACAGTTTACACGCATACTACGGCAGCTAGTGGCCACAGGGTGGGGGAACTGCTCACGGCGTCGCTCTTCGCTTTGCTCACGAGCAATCGAGAGCGCTCTTGCCCGCCACAGCCTAGCTGTGCAGGCCTGCTTTATTCGTTTCGTGGTTCGTTGAATACCTTGGTGACCTCCCGTGGGTGTGCAGTGGTATTCGTAGAGAATTTGTTGTTTCTCGGCTTCTTCGTTAATTTCAATCGGCTTGGTTTCTACTGATTTCTTGTTCTGTCCTTTTTCTTTCTCGCTATTCTGCAACGCGTGCACATTCCTGCTCAGCGCGTCCGCGTTGGTATTATTCTTTCCTGATTTATGAATAATTTCGTAGTCGTGTTCGGCAAGTTGAATTCTCCATCTTGTTAGTCTGGATCCAGGGTCCTGTACTTTAAATAACCATACTAGTGCCTTGTGGTCGGTGACAACTTTGAATGAAGTCCCGTAAACGTACGGTCGGAAGTGCTTGACTGCCCAGACTATGGCTAATAGTTCCTTTTCTGTTGTACTATAATTTCGTTCGGCTTTGTTTAGTATTCGACTCGCGTAAGCAATTGGTTTATCTTCGCTTATTTTTCCTTGCGATAGTATCGCGCCTATTGCTACGTCTGATGCGTCTGTGGTTACTATGAACTCTTTTGTAAAATCTGGATAAATTAGGAGGGGTGCCGTGGTCAATGTCTCTTTTAGTGTGTCGAACGCGTTCTGTTGCTCGGCGGTCCAGACGAACTCGACTTTACTGCTCGTGATGTTGGATAAGGGCTTGGCTATTTTCGAATATTCTGGAATGAATCTACGGTAGTATCCGGCTAGTCCCAGGAATGCTTGTAATTCTTTTAATTTTTTGGGGACAGGAAACTCTTTCACGGCCTTCGTCTTTTCGGGGTTTGGTTTGATCCCGTCGGGCGTGATTATGTGCCCCAAAAAACCTACTTCCTTTCTTAGAAACGCGCATTTTTCTGGTTGTAGTTTTAAGTTGTATTTGCGAAGTGTGTCTAAAACTTTTCGTAGTCTTGTATTATGTTCTTTTAGGCTTGCTCCGTGGACGACAATGTCGTCGAGGTAGACGAAACAGTCTATTCCTTGTAATCCGATGAGTGCGGCGTTCATGGCTCGCTGAAACGTTGCAGGTGCATTTTTCAGTCCGAAAGGCATGCGATTGAATTCGTAGTGACCTTGTGGCGTAGAGAAAGCCGTCTTGCCCTTATCCCGTTCGTCCATCGGTATCTGATGATATCCCGAGGCCAGGTCAAGGGTTGTGAAGTATTGTGCCTTCCACAATTGATCAAGGATATCCGTGATATTGGGTAGAGGGAATGAGTCGCCTATGGTGGCGTCGTTGATTTTACGGTAGTCCACTACTACTCGGTATTTGATATTTCCCGCAGCGTTGGGTTTTTTGGGCACTACTAATAATGGTGCGTTCCATGGGCTAGAGCTGTGTTGTATTATTCCATCCTCTAACATTTGATCTACCTGTTTCTTGACTTCTCGCTTATGCGTTTCAGGTAACCTGTATGGTTTAACATTGCAGGGTAAGGTATCTCCTTTTATCGGGATCCTATGTGTAGTTACTGTAGCTGTGGTTAGTTTGTCTCCTGGTAAGTGGAACATATCGTGGTATTCCCTACAGATTTCATTTATAGATTCTCTTTCTTCGGAATTCAGGTGTTCGCAGTTCACCTGTTCCATGACTCGATTGAAACGCATGGTCAGCGACTCGTGCGCGGTCAACGTTCGGACGGCTGCGGCGCTATCGTTGGCTGGTGCGATATCGCGACTTGGCACGTCAGTTAATGTGACTCGTGGTATGACTACTCTTTTTTCTTCGTCTGTCGTATTCATGATGCAGGCTATGCATCGTCCCTTTTCTGGCTTGGTTAACCCTTCTCCTAGGTATACTCCTTCTCTTAACTGCCGTTTTTCTATTATTCCTTCTCGCAGGCTACTTGTTAGTATCAGACATATTTTCTGGGAGCGTGCGGGTATGGTTACTTCCGTGGCCTGGGTTAACGGTTGCCAATGATTCCCTCTTACTAGCACTTCCTGAGTGTGATAGTCTATTGCGATCCCAACGGTTTTGAGGAAATCTAGCCCTAGGAGTCCATCAGCTTCTTCTAGTGTGTCGGTTTCTACTACGTGTAAAGGGTGCCTTATTTCCTTTCCATTGATGTAGAAGGTGGCGTCTATTTTCCCTAACGTGTGTGCCCTGCCCCCTGTAAACGAAGTGAGTAACACTTCGCTGGGCTCCATGAGTATATTGGTCGGTAGGGCTTTCCTGGCGATCAATGATACTTCTGCTCCGTTGTCTATTATCATGGTTGTATTTCTCCATATAGTTTCCTTTATGTCGACCTTTACCCTGTCCGATATGAATCTTTTTGTTGTGAGTGAGCTTATTCTAATCACTCGAATTTTTCGCGTTTGCTCTCGGGCAGGCGCATTTCGTGGCGGTAGTCCGGCGCGCTCGTAATTGTCTCGAGCTGCGGAATGCGTTTGGTCAGCGTTTGCATATCGCGTCGACGGCCTAGTCTCGGAGGTCGGTCGGTGACTCTCCGCTTCTCGTCGGGGCGGTGCCCATCTTGCGTCGTTTGCCATTATGGGTTGTATTCTCCGATTATATTCGGGTGCAGGAAAACTTCTTCGCGGGTTATGTCTAGGCTGGTCCTTCCAGCAATCCCTAGTATTATGCCCTGATCGTTTGCAATTGCTGCAATATTTACTCGTCGTGGTACTCGAGGTCGCCGTGCTGCTTGCAGTGCGTGCCCCAGAGGAGGTGACAACTCGTTTGCGAGTGGTCCGTTCTTCTTCTACTGCTATCGCGATTGCTTCGGGGAGATCGGCAGCCCTTCTCGATTTGACTAAAACCTTTAATTCGTTGTGAAGCCCTTCTTGAAACGCGTGGAGACCCTGTTGCTTGATTGCTTCGATAGCGCCTCCTCGGGCTATCGGATTGTCTCCGCCTGCGGTGGTTACTGCTGTTACGTTCGGAACGTAAAATTTTTCTTTATTAATGGGGTATGCGTCAACAACGCCTAGCGTTATGGGAAATCCCTCGTTGATCATACTCCTACCTATTAATTAATATTCTTGATAGAGAAGAAAAAACTTCTCTCTTGGAGCGTCGTCGCCTCGACGCATTTCCGTTCCACGAAATAGATAAGGCGGTGCTGACGCAGCGGCGTTCTCACGAGATAGTCGCGTTCGAAACGACCAGTGGTTCTCCTGTTGTACCGAATCCGTTCTGTGTAAGCGGCAGGGATGTATTTCAACAATGCCTTGCAGCATTGTGGGAGAGCCCTCGTTGAGAGCACCTCTGACCGTCGCGTTAAAAATGTAATATGACCACTAACGGCTACAGCAGGAATGCACAGATTGGATCATTTCTTAGAAGATTGACAGAATTGAATACCCTACATCCGGTGCAGGGAACTGCGCCTTCCTACGGTTTTGTCGCACGTGCGAATTATTAATTAATTAAAAATTGTTGTTAAAATCAAATGCCTACTACAATTTCTGATAGTCCAACGACTGTGGGATTCCCCTAGTCAGAAATTGTGTATGAAATTATGTTGTGAAATTATGAACATTGAGGGAGAGCCCTCAGCTGTGCGAAATTGTATGTTTTCCAAGATGTGGGAAGTATGTTTTCCTGTACGTGCGAATGTTCCGTAGAGATTGATCGAATATTTGAATCGGGAGTCTGATGGATAGGCGTGAACACACACACCGCCTCGTTAAGTAGACGGGCCCACGGTAGCGCGGCCGAGCGATAAAATGCAGCGTAAGCATTTTCGGTACGGACCCACTCTGGTCGTGGCCGAGCGCATGAAGCTGCGACACTCTGTGACGATAAATCGTGAGGTGCGTGTCGCCGGGTCCGCAAAAGTTTTAGAGCAGGAGTTCTCCGGGTTAAACTGTGTGAAAGACTCGACTTTGCGAAACAATTATTTTACTAGACTTTGCGAAACTAATTATTCTATTAACTTTGAAACATTCATTCTATTATCTTAATTTATTCAAAATAATTTATTCAGTTAACGATTTAATCTAAATTCTACTATTTCAATTTCTTCTATAATTCAATTCAGATCTATTCCGTAATATAACCAAGTGTGTGTGTTCGTGTTTTCATCTCTTTCTCTGATTTAGGTTATCTTCGATACGCAGGAAAATCTCCAACATTCCAAGTGAAAACTAAAAGTATATTTCCGATAAATGTCTGGTGAGTTGCACCTCTTATCTCTTTCTGTACGCTTTATTATATTATTATAATTGATCCGTATCCAACGATAATTTCTGACAGTCAACTGTGGGATTCCCCTAGTCAGGAGTTATCCGCGATAGTACAAGTACTTATATTTTGTAGAAAGATTGATTGATCTTTTTCATATTTTATTTTATTATGTTCTTTCGCTTCTGACCATTATTCAGCATTAAATCTTTATTTATCATTAAATCTTTACTCGTTCATTACCTATCTGATTCCATTGAAAAGACCCGTATGGGACTAGAGTACTGACGATCCCAAAATCTACCCCTTATCCTCTGATAAGGTATTTAGATAATTAAATAAAATAATTGACTGTTACGAGTGCGGCGGGCCTCCTTGCCATTCTATACGTAAAGACAACAAATTCTGATAATCAAACGATTGTGGGATACCCCTAATCCGGATTTGGCTGTCTAAAACGCGCCGCTCGAACGCCAAAGGTCGCGGCACGTAACACTGCCACTTGTTCGTTGACTAAAGTGGCCACACGGTTTCCGAATGTATGTGCGTCCTCGTGAGTCCCTTGCCTACATTGGAGTAATTCTGACAGGATGGTCGTGCCTGTCCTTGCCGTTTGGTACATACGTGGTTAGCAAGTCCTCTAATTCTTCGTACGTCTGTATCCTTCGCGTGCCTACTTCTGCAAGGGCCGGACCCGTGAATCGCGTTAAGATGATACCGCGTAGTATGGCAGGCTCATCCTCGGCTTCGCCGTAGGATGTCATCGCGTAGTGGCAATGATTGAAGAAGGAGGTTAATTCGTCGGGCTTGGTTCCGTCGAACTTCGGAACGCCTATTAAGGCTATTTCGGAGGCTGCTGTTGCCTTCGGTAACGGCGTGCGTCGATTAGGGTCTCTGTCCGACACAGGGGGTACGAACAGGCTTGACCGTCTAGGTACGGCGTTGTCCCTAAAGCGGACCGCGGTCCTAGTTGCTGCAGGAGGGTCAGGGGCGGGGGACGGAGTCGCTGCTGCTTGCCCTGGGTCTACGTATTGATTCAATGTATCGTGGTGTGGTTCTAGCGCTGCTTCTACCGTGTCCTTGAGACTTTCTAGTTTGGCGTCTGTTGATGTTGCTCTCCCGTCAAAGGAGGTCATTTTCGCTGTTAGCTGGGCGAGGGACACATCCATTGCCGCTATTTTGTCGGCTAGGATCGCGACGCTTGCTGCGACCGTATCGCGTGCGGGCACCGCCGTGGTGACGGACATGTCTACGTCTTGTAAATCGGTCTCGTCTAATAGGGTGCTTTCTCTAGGGTTACTCGGGCTTCCTAGCTCGGTTAGTTGATTTTCGGTTGCTGGTTCAGCACGCGAGAGTAAGCTAAAATCTAGTTCGTCGAACGGGAATTGTCGCTCGGACACTACGGGTCCTGCATTAGTTAATACGGACTGGATCGCTTCCAGAGGGAAGTGGTCGCTGGTAGATTTCTGTGCGAGAGCTTGTCGCGCGCGGGCTCCGGATTTACGGAGTGTGTCGAGGGCGAAAAGGAGAGGGTCGTCCTCTGACTTTCGCGGACGCGGTCGTCGGACCCTGCGCGGGTTGCTCCGGCTAAGTGCTCTAGGTGTGGGGAGCTCTACCCGTTCAGTTAAATCTAGATTTCGATCGAGATTCGCTTCTACGGATTTTACTCGGCGCATGAGAACGGCGGGGCTCGGCTCGCGGTTTTGCTGAGTGTGGTATTTCGCACTTACGGCACGTAGAGCAGGCGATGCATGGTCGTCTCGATGTCGGCCGGGGAATTTCCTGTAGGCGTCCTCTGTAGTCGGATGTCAGCAGTGCGGAGTGCGTTACCCTACTTTTAGGTGGGTCGTGTCTCCGCTATTGTCCTGGTGTCCCAGTCGGTCAGGCTTGTTCCCTACGTTGGCTGGATCCCACCGCTGCCACCAATTTTGTTGTGGAAAGCGCCTCGGTCGAGATTCTCCCTGAGAATCTCGCGGTGTTCCTAGGTCGTCCTTCGCTGTTGTCGTCCGACGGGCTCCGAATACTCGGGTGAGGATGCCGGGACGGATATACTCGGTTATAAACCGAGGGTAGTAGGATCCTTGGCCGGTTAAAGAGTTGGAACTCACCGTAGGTTAAACAAGATTTATTCTATCCCGATCTGGGTTACATGGACACTGTGACAATCCCCGTGAGTCTCGTATAGAGTCTATAACAAGTCTGAGCTCGCATTGCTCGTACATGGTTCTTATACGTTGATCGGGGCGAAGCGGGGGCCATCGGGGTCTCCGTCTTTGGCCCGCTTTTGGGTGTTTCACCATAAGCTGACGGTTCTCGGTATGCTTCCGAAAACCCTTACGCAGTTGTGCCGGATTTCGACTGTTCGATTGGAGCAATCGGAATGTGTCGCGATGTTGTTACGCTGGGTGTCGGTTGGGTTACAACACGTCGTGCATGTCCACAGCTTTTTATAAACTGGTGTATTGGTATATTTCTAGCATCGAAAGACGGAACTGTGTCCGCAGTATTGCGTGGACTAATGTGTGGTAAGTGAGGATATGTATTCGTAGCTGTATTCATTTTAATTTGAGGATTTGAAGGTCCTGGAGTATTTGCATCTACTGAAATAATTTCTGGAGTTTCTGTAGTCTCCTGAGTTTCTGTATTGAGCGCTAGGTTAGCCATTGCGTCTCTAAGTGTGTCAGGCATTGTGAAGTCTGCAAGCCTCCGTAGGATTTAGATAAAAGAAAGAAACAATTTCTGAGAAAATACTCACTTCTGGAGTGATTTCACTAATGAATTTATCTTCTAAACGAAATCAAAGATCCCACCGCTGTCACCAGAAAATATCCGACCTGTAACTTTCAACTGTCCAGGGACAACTGAGCGTCGACAGATTCCCGAGAGGAGAGCGGCGTCCCCTCGAGTGTAGGATAGATGGGGTTCTATTTCTACGGTTAAGGAGTAAAATCCACGGCTTAACTTAACAATGACTGTTTATTCAAAAACACTTACTCTAATAATGATAACAAATAATGAATATTACTTACAGTCTACGATTACATATCTTATTTTTGGATTTTAGTGGTTTTTTGTGTTAATAAGTATATATGAATATGTATGTATAGAGATATGTTGCAGTGCACGGCCGCTGCCGTCTCCGGGGCGAGCTCGTACTCTTGGCAATGTCTGCTGCAAGAAAGCCGCTGCCGTTTCCGGGGCGAGCACACTTCTGTTAGCAGATTTTTACTCTTACTATGATTCGTGTATTACAGTGCACGGCCGCTGCCGTTTCCGGGGCGAGCTCAATTCTCTTAGCTAAGTCTGCTGCTAGAAGGCCGCTGCCGTTTCCGGGGCGAGCACACTTCTGTTGGCAGAGCTTTCGAATGACCCGCTTAGTTGGGTGCACCTCTTTTATTCTCGGGAATTGGTAGGTTGGCGCATGCGCAGTGAGTCGCTGTTTGTTATTTTGTGTTTCATTCGCTTACTATACAATATTATGTTTTGCGTTTTTACCAATACTTATAATTAATTATTCTTGACATTCTTATAATAATTATCCTACTAATATTCGATTAGATTATAAATTATGTATAAAAGTGTTTATAATTAAGTTTGCGCAGTAATGTTCGACGGTCTATATGGTAATGCAGGTTAGTCCTGTTTTACCGACAGTTGGGTTTATTGGTTCGAGTCCCCGTGGGACGTTACAAAACTGTAAATGATTTCCATGGTTAGCGGGGCCCGTCTCGCGCTAGAGGACTCGTACGGCGCGGACGCAGTAAAGATGTTGCGCCCGATTAAAGAATGCGCGTTAGAAGCATTTATTCGGCGCTTGCCTGACGAGATTGCCAGGGCAGTAGACGCGCGCGATTCGAAAACTCTAGAAGATGCGGTAAAACATGCGACGCGAGTCGAGACGCGAATGAGGTCCGGAGTAATACCGACCGGAGATCCAAACAGACTGTTTCTTTCAAGACAATGGGATTCTCGTTTAAATCCCCGTCCAGATTCGCCAAATCAAGGCAGTTCACGTCAAAATTTATTCACCTATCGCGATTCGCGAAGCCCGAGTCCGAACGCGACCGGAAATTCAGATTTTTCAAAATTCCCGGCAGGTATTCTTAAACCACCGCGAAGTAATACAGAATCGCACAGATATCCAGAACAGCATGGATATCCTACGCATCCCTATATCCCTTATCCACAGATTTATCAAATGCCTTATCCACTGTATTATCCACCGTATCCACAGGATCCGCGTTTTCCGATAAATTCACCTTACGCACAAACTCCGACGGCGCCACAATTGGCACGGAGCACGAGTCCAATTCCCCAGGCGACTCAAGTCACGCACCAAATTTCGAATTTTCAATCTAATTCACGAAATTCGAATCTCGATTCGCGGCATTCCGTAGGATTTCGCGAGTCTACGCCTTATTCGCCGAATCAAAATCCTCCGTATAATCCATCAGAATCGCGAAATAATTCAGATTTAAACTCCCGAGTAACTCCTCGAACAGACGCGACGACGAGTTACCAAAATTCCGAGTGTTGCCCGTCGAACTCTCAAAACTTGGATCGTCGTCCAACAGTAAGATTTCTGGAAAAGGGTCAACAATATTAAATTTGGGCTGTAACGATGAATCGCCGGTTGTAAAGTTGACCGCGGAAGAATTAAGATATAAAAATGCAACATTTTTGATTGATACGGGTTCGGACATAAATGTAATAAAATTAAACGCATTGCACGAAGACGTAACCATCGACGTACATGGCTCCATCGAAATGAGAGGAATTACGGCCGAAAAAGCGGAAACGATTGGAACCACAATAGTAGCAATTTTGGGTCAACCAGTCCTATTTCATGTAGTTAGACCCAATTGTCCGATATATAGTGACGGTATTTTAGGAAAAGCTTATTTGAGACAATAAAAGGCTGAAATTTCGTTTGCACACAATACTCTAGTTACACAAAGTCAACCAATTCGACCGTTTCGGTTTATTGGCGAAGCTCCTCCGGAGGAGGTACCTCGGAAAAATAGTACGCCGCGTGTTTATCGTATTAGCAGTCGTATCCGACAAGCGATCGCCATAGACACCATCGACTGTGATTTGAAAGAAGGATATCTTCCATTAATTAAAACAATTGATAGAATTTATATTGGGGAAGCAGTCGTAAAAATTACAAATAACGTGTGCCATGTCCTCGCAATAAATACCTTGAATAAGGACATTCAAATAGAAATACCACCTCAAGAAATTTTACAATACGAATATCACAACTTTCCTGAAGAACGCGAGTACTTCGATTCTGACTCTGAACAGCAGGAGTCACCGGTATCAACGGACCGAGTAACCGAAATTTTATCGAAATTACGTTTAGATCATTTAAATGACAAGTAAAAAGATCATGTAATTAAATTAACTCGAATCCGCTCCTTTAATACAACATCGAATACCTACAATAGATGACTTGCCCATTAACACTAGGCAATATCGGTTTCCACGAGTTCATCAAAAGGAAATAGCTCGCCAAATATCCAGTAAATTAGCAGAGGAAATTATTGGACTTTTAAATTCTCCATACAATTCACCACTCTGGATAGTACCAAAGAAACCTGATTCCGAGGGAAATCCAAGGTGGAGATTGGTAATTGATTTTCGGAATCTTAATGAAAAAACAATAGGCGACGCATACCCTGTTGCGAGGTTCGCTGGGGTGGAGATTCTCTTGTAGAATCTTGCCGCACTCCGTGTGGATCCTAGAACGGATCGTTCCTCGGGCTCCGATAGGACGGGTGAATATGCCGGGAACGGGAATCTCGGGTCGAGCCGAGAGGTAGTGGATCGTGCCGGTTGAAGAGTTAGAACTCACCGTAGTTATAACAAGTTTATTGCACTGGCGCGACGGGCGATCACGGGCGTGATCGCGTACTGATCTGTTACAAGTCACTTTATGGTTGATTTGCTGTGGGTTTATATACAATGTTTTGGGTCATGGTTTAGTGGCCGCGGTTTTTTAGCTTGCGCATCTTGCTGAGTTTGCTGGCGTTCGTTACCCCAGGTGTTATGGGTTACGTTTCGTTACATAACAACCCCCTGCCTAACATCACGGAGATTCTAGATCATTTAGGCGAAGCGAGATACTTTTCCACCTTCGATCTCGCCAGTGAATTCCAACAAATCGAAATGGATCCACGAGATCGCGCTAAAACAGCCTTCACTACACCTAATGGTCATTACGAGTATATTCGTATGCCCGAAGGGCTCAAGAATGCTCCCGCGACGTTTCAACGGTTGATGGATCAGGTATTGCACGGATTACAGGGTGTGGAAGTATTTGTCTACCTCGATGACATTGTTGTTTACGCGAAAAATTTGGAAGAACACGAAAAGAAAGTCCGACGTCTATTTACGCAATTAAATGATGCAAAATTAACCCTACAGCCTGATAAATGCGAATTCTTGAGAACCGAAGTCACATATCTGGGCCATATTATTAGTCGTTCTGGAGTAAGGCCAGATCCAAAGAAAGTAATGGCAGTAAAACATTTTCCTCGTCCTAAAAATAAAAAAAATGTACGACAATTTCTTGGATTAGCTGGATATTATCGCCGATTTATCAAAGATTTTGCAGCCAAAGCCAAGCCTCTAACAGAATTATTAAAAAAGAATGCTACATTTGTATGGGGGAGAGAACATAAAAATAGTTTCAAAATTTTACGTAAAGCTTTGTGCAAGAGCCCCATACTGCAATATCCCAATTTCAATAAACCATTTACATTGACTACCGATGCATCTGATTACGCAATAGGCGCCGTATTCAGTCAAAATTTGGACGGACACGATTTGCTTGTAGCTTACCTTTCGAGAAATTTAACGAAGCCGGAACAAAATTATTTTACCACGGAAAAGGAATGTCTGGCAGTTCTTTTGCAATATTAAATTTTCGACCATACCTTTACGGAAGAAAATTTACTTTAGTTAGTGATCACGAGCCTTTAAAATGGATAGATTCGATAAAAGATCCGGGACAACGATTAGTACGTTGGAGATTAAAATTGCATGATTACGAATATGAATTTGTACATAAACCTGGACGTCTAAATTCCAATGCTGATGCATTGTCTCGAAACCCGGTAACAGAATTTAATAGTAGTTCAGAATCCAGTTCAAAAGCCACATCCGATACCGATTCGGAATGTAATATTAGGATTTCCAAAATATTGCCTATTAAAAAACCACCCGTGGATAAAAAGATACCAGCTCCAAGCGCTTCTATATCCGTACCCGCGGAGCCAAAATCTAAAGTTAAACCAATTGTTAGGAAAAGTAAGCGTACATTTCCATTGGATAAAAGGATCGTTGCCACAAGAACACGTTCCACAGTTCCAACTGTCATACCTAAAACTCCCATTAATTACGCGGAATTCCCTATGTTACGTGCCGGTTACTTTTTAAATTCATCTCTAAATTTTTGCTACATTCACATCATATTTTTGCTACACAGATGTCGACGATTGATTCAACCATCACGTGAGTAGTAGGGTAAGGAGAGTTCTAGACCAGGTCCTTTGAGGGGAGCGCGGGGGCGGGGGGAAGTGGTGGCGCGCGGGGGAGTGCGGTGGAGGGAAACATGGGCGCGGGGGGAAGCGGGGGAAGTGTGGAATGGATGACCGGTTGCGCGCGCATGAGCCGCGGAGTGGGGGAAGCCGCAATCGTGGAGGGGATCAGTCCAGGCCGAACCGCCGTGGAGACCTCTCCACGTCGGACCCACCCCCGAAAATTTCCACAGAGGGTCATCCCCTCCCTCTAAAAAAATTTCTGGGGCCGGGTCTTGTATGAAAAAATCTTTTTTCAGACTCGATCCAGCCCCAGAAATTTTTTTCCCCAAATATTTTCAGAATACTTTTTACAAATCAATAGATACTTCCCCCCACAACGCAGAGAAATAATAATTTAGAAACGTAGAATCTTAAAATTAGGTGGTGAGGCGGAAGACGGGTAAATAAAATGGAGAAATAATATTGGGTTAAGAATATATATTGTTACAAAAAAAATATTAAATTAAAAAATATGTGAATAATTATAAATATAAATATAAATATGAATATAAAATAAAAATATAAAATATAAAAGAATATAAAATATAGCATAAAAAGAAAAATATAAATATAATAGTAAAAGAATATGAAATAAAGTAAAAGAAAAAAAGAAAGTATAAAAATGAAAATAAAATAAATGAAAATATAAAATGTAAAAATTAAAATTATGTAGAGGGCGACGAGGGGGGTGATGAGCGTGATGAGGGCGACGGGGGTGATGGGGGCGATGGGAGCGACGGGGGCGATGGTGGCGATGCTGGCTGCGGCACCCGTCGCACGTCGATCCACGACGGTGATGGCGGCGATGGGGGTGACGGGGGTTATGGGGGTGACGGGGGTTATGGGGGTGACGGAGGGCGCCACAGCCGCATGGCCCCTCGCGGCCGCGAATATGGCCGCAGCCGCGCGGCCCCGTACGCGTAACACAAATGTATGTAACACAAACATAAACGTCGATATAATATTACCACATTAAACATATTAAACATAAAATACACAAAACAATGTAGTGTGATACATACCACTTGCGGCGGCTCAATCTGCGGCGCATCTACCGCCTCCTCATCCATCAGCCACACATCCATCAAGAAATGCATGTCCTACAACACAGATACAAACGTTGATATAATTTTAATACATTAAACATATTAAACATAAAACAATGCAAAGTATTACCAACCTGTGGCGGCGACGAAGGCGGCGACGAAGGCGGCGACGGCGACGAAGGCGGCGACGAAGGCGGCGACGGCGACGGCTGCGGCGACCCCCAATCCGCCGACCACACCGGAGATGGTGGTGGCGAACGCTATTAATAGAAATCCACGATTTAATATTTGCACAACGGCATGACTAGAGCTCACTTGATTTCAAAGATTAAACGCGATAAATGTTAAAAATATTGTTTTGTACATACCTCCGGGTCGCACTCCGGCGCGATTCGTCCTACTCCCATTTTTTTTCACAAAAAAAACAACAAAAACTTTTCCTCGACTGGCAGTCGTCGAGTTTGATGAGCAACTGGTCCCACAGCGTTCATACAATTTGTCACCCATGTCTAAAGTTGCATACGTTGCAAAGTAAGATGCCTTTGTTCTTCACCTTCTTCTTCACTAGCCACCCTCCCCTTCTATGTGCTCCACATGCATTTTCGCTGACCATCTTCTTCTTCGAATTATTCACTGACCATTCCTAAATCGAACGTGAATCGTACCACTTTGAACATCTATCGAACGTGTATTGAACCACTCTGAACGTGTATTGAACCACTCTGAACGTGTATTGAACATGTATCGTACCACTTTGAACATCTATCGAACGTGTATCGAACCACTTTGAACGGGTATCGAACATGTATCGAACGTGAATCGTACCACTTTAAACATCTATCGAACGTGTATCGAACCACTCTGAACGTGTATTGAACATGTATCGAACCACTTTCAACATGTATCGAACGTGAATCGAACCACTTTGAACGTGTATCGAACGTGTATCGTACCACTTTAAACATCTATCGAACGTGTATCGAACCACTTTGAACGTGTATCGAACGTGTATCGAACCACTTTGAACGTGTATCGAACATCTATTGAACATGTATTGAACGTATATGATACCACTCTGAACGTGTATCGAACCACATATACATATGTCACGTCCCGCGACGTGGAGTCTGCAACTAATTAACCCTTTAAAACGTACAATAGTTACTATTTCATACCCTGAGGTATTATAACTACCTCGTATGAAAAACATATATAAAACATTACACAAAGTATCGCCGATAAGGCATTATCTCACAAACAACGATAAGAAGAGATCGAGCGAAGTGAACACGGACTGCAACAGCGAACAGGAGAGCCAGCATCAAGGAGGTAGCGGCCAGCCAGCCGCACACCAGCTAGCCAACCGCACTCACACTAAGGAAACCAGTGGACACCAGCTGATGGGTCAGAGGCCCCATCCGCCAGCGGAGACAACACCTTAGCAGAGCTGTGCCCCTGATCCTCGCCAGAAGATTGCCCTCCCGTTATTCCACACAAATCGATCACCGATACCATCCAACAGATTTAACTTCGACCCTTAGCAAGTAAACCGTACGAAGCCGATCGTACAGAGCAATAGCGTAGAAAAATGAAATACAAATTAATATAAGAATCTTACTATCGTCACCACTGCGAATTAAACAGATTGACGCGCATTAGTCGTGAGAAAACACCTAAAGGGTGCAGAAAGTACGTGACTAACTAGTAAACGCATTCGCAGATAAGAACGATGGGAAGATTCTTTCTGGACGATCCCAGGCAGAAACTGTGGGATGAGGTCTTCCCACCTAGGATTTGTCATGTGACAAATCCTAGAGAAGGAGTAACCAAGTGCCCTATAAAAAGGGACTGACCACCCGCGGAGCTATTATATATTTCCAGCTCATTAACATACAGTCTTAATTACCGTTGAATTATAACCGTTACGATAAACTTACCAGTGTAAAAACTCTAAAGTGGTGTATCCACCTCGAAGGAGAATAAAGGTGATTTGTGTTATTATTAAAATCAGTGAGTGAAGTGTTTCCTTTTTCCTAACCACCCATCTCCTTAACCGTGCATTCGTCTTTTATATTACAACCGAACAAAAAGTGCATTGACAGTTCGTGGGTTGCGTTAATTGACGGTTTTACCTACGAGCAGAACGTTGCCCAAGGTTTAATCAGAAATTAAGCGTAAAACACGAGCAACGCGATCATGTTAAAATCTATACCAGATATAGTGACAGATCATGGGTCGCGCCGATTGACGGTTATACCTACGAGCAGAACGTTGCCCAAGGTTTAATCAGAAATTGAGCGTAGCTTGAGATCTAGTCAATAAATGTTACGAATACCTAAAAATCACACTCCCCTTCCCCGATGGTGCCACCGAAGAGCAGAACGTTGCCCGCGGTGGCGCCTGGCGTGGAAGTTGAAGAGTGATTTATTGATCAAATAAATAATTAATAATTTCTAAAGGACGAATGCCACGAAACCATCGCGCGGGGCGCCGAGTCCAGTTACGCCGTTTAGCGGCGGCCTACGCAAGTGCACCGGCCGACAGCCTTGACATATTAGGAATCACGAGCACCCAATCCATCAACAACACAGTGAAAACTTGCGGCGATTGGGCAAACCCCAAAATAAACCAGGCGCCTGAGATCAACGGGATTCCCAGTAGCCCCATCGAGTGGAGATTAATCCCTTTGGACCAGCCCTCAACCGAAAACTAAGGTAAATAAGGAATACAATATATTTTAAACTACCCTCTCACCTCTCTCAACTATCCCAGAGCGTAAAGTCCCGGGACTAGCTCGAAAGCGGATCGAAAATATAAACTCCCTAAAAAAAAACGCGCCCCAATAGGCAGTAGGGACGTAACACATAATAATTAATTAAGGAGGTTGGGTTTGGGGAGGGTGAAGAAAAGAAACATTTATGCATTAAAAATTGATTATATTTTATTCATGCAATTCTCTCTGGTGTTTAGACCACCAGTTGAATATTTTAAATACATTTTGCATTGCACAATGCTTCGCGTGTTTGCCACATCGCAGAGTATTAACTACATTTAGCTTATTTAGAGATTTGATATCCTCGTAGTCAATGTCCAGCGTCTCGATGATTACATCCGCTCTCGTATTTTCATCGAGGAAATACTATCTAGTGGAAAAAGTGTTGCGTAGGAAGGGGAATAAGGTATACGTCAAGTGGCTGGGGTTTGATAAATCACACAATTCATGGATAAATAACAATAATGTATTGTAAAATAATAATAATACATGAATAAATAAAAATAATGTGTGGATAAAATAAATACATGTGTACAATTTATTCGACATAATTCCACTATTTATAAGGACTTGTTAATAAATATAATTGTATGTGCAATTTTATTTATAAAAACGAGTTAATAAATATAATAATTTCTTTTTACAATTATATTTTTACAAAGGAATTTTATAGCGGAATTTTATAATGTCCCCAGGGTAGAGTGTCGATCGAATCGGGTACGATATACCGCTTGTCATCGTATGGGCTTAGAGCGATTTTGGATTCGGAAATGGTGTACACTTTGTGCAATTTAGACCGTATACATGATTGCCTGCGAACCATTTCAATCTCCTTTTGCAAACACTCCGCGTAGTCGTCGAAAGTTATCGTTCTGGCTATGATGTTGGTCTTGACGCCTTTTGCCTTTTTCATATCTTTTTTACCATCTACACGGAGTGCATACATTTTCGCTCTAAGACCTACGAATTCGGTCATTATCGCACTATTATTTTCGTCCTTCATCAACCCTGGAACCTTCTTATTTAGGCGCGGCATATTATATGTATTGTCGATGGGATAATCGGATGTGTCGAATCTATCGATATTGCATTTCATGGTCTCGTAGATATCTTCGCATTGAATGTGATAAATGAGGCTGTCAGTGTCGGTATACAGAATTTTACAATTTTGAGCTAGCAGGGGAGACATGTAATCGTGATGAAATTCATACAAACAAATTTTCGATATGTCCAGAATGCACATACCCACGTATATCGGTTTGTTGAATTTCACCTCGACTTTGCGCAATTCAACAGCTATTAAATTTTCCGAAAAAACACTTCTGCTGTGGAAATTCGGTTTCGCGATCATTGCCTCTGCACCAAAACGTCCATCCCAATGTGTTAAAAGTTTTACATCCACGTGGTTTCGCACGTTTTCCATAGTTTTAACAAATACCGCGTTGTTCATCAATTTATATAAATTTTTCTCAAAATCGTTTGTCGCGGCTGTTCTGAGCCGTGTATTTAGTTCGATGTAATCGTGGAGCCAGGGAGATTGAGCGAATTGAAGCACGCGATGTATCTTTGTAATACGAAGACCGTGTCGCGTGCACTGCTGCAGGTTGCGATAATGGATAACGTAACGCTGCTTATTGTATAATGTCGCGAGTAACTTATCCTGTCTGCTGCCAGGTGGTTTGGCACGCGTTGGACAGAATGGTAGATCAGCATGAGCGTCGTGCAGACGTTGCGGATATTCCAGATCTACCTCAAGAATATATCCCGTGGGCGCATCGACAGCGATCGAAGACACGTCAAAATTTGCAACATCTTCGACCCATTGAAATTTAGCATATGGTAGGGGCTGACACATTGCCCATCCATACAAATTGTTCACGTCAAAATACATCAAGTACGATGACTGTTCCGATGCGTCGTAAGATGGCATGTACTTGTTATTAGCATGTGCATATCTTCCGGAACATTGACTTAAACCCCCGCGTATACCACGTTCGATAAACATGACCATATCGACGTCGGTGAGCAATTCGAATGTAATTTTGGTATGTTTTAACATCGCATCCCACGTGAAACCAGGTAATGTATAATAATGTGCTGAATCTAATCCGTAACTCTTGATACAACTTTCGCGAAAATTTTCAAAAATATCTGCCAATAACAAGACATCTGTTTTCAAATACAAGTCGCTGTATTCGTCCAAGGTTCTAATCCCGAAACGTTGCCAAACAGTCTCAGCGTGCGCGTAATCGCTCTCGGATACAGTCTCACCCGTTAACGAACTGTAGAATGACTCGCGCGGTGGTAAGCATGGATCCTGCAGCTTGTTCGCGCAATCAAGATATTCATATGGAAAGACACCCTTTCGCGTTAATAAATTGAAATCTTCAATGGATAATGTTTCAAATTGGGATCGTAAAATTTTTAATTGATCTGTGTTAAGAAAAGATGCTAATTTATCGAGACTGGTATTGAGAAATTTGTATGAATCGATGAATCGCAATTTAATATAATTTCGTGAGTCTGATTCAGCCGGATCTTCAACATTTTTTGTGAAAGAAATATACTTTTCCTTAGTTATAGGCAATACATCAACGTGACCTTTGAAAGCGGCAGCTATTTCCATGATAATGAAATGTGAATCATAGCCTGATAAATTATGAAAAACTATGGGGATGTAAAACGCATTTCTATATTTTAAATTGCATTTCGAATGTGCGGGTCCTCTAAACCGTCCGGATATATGACAATGATCTCGAACTCGTACATCATCAGCCTCGAATGGCTCTTCGCAAATATGACAATTTGTTGCATTGCGAAATGTCATCCACTGGTCTTTCGTCAACTTTTCAATAGAAGCATTATTGGCTAGAATGGGTTTGGCAAAATCTGCAAAATTTTTTAGTTCGTCGACGAACCATGAAATACAATCCGCGTCGCGGCGACATCGATATATCGATAGCGATGTATCGTATGAACAATGCATATAATATGCAATGCTATGCACTTTATGTTGCTGGTACGCGTGTAATTTAGAATCCGCATCACCCATCATGCGGTCTTCCGTTTTCTCGATGATGCACTCGAGATCTGCATACACCACGAATGGATGTCGCTCCTTCATGCAGTGGTTCTTGAAACTGAGGAAATTGTTGCCTTCGCTGGGCAGCAGAATGGCACAGTCATTCATATTCCTGCAGTCCACTGCATGGGCCTCCAACTTCTCGACGGATCCAAAGTAGTGCAAGCATCTGCAAAACCATAAAAATTTTCAATTTATTTTTTTTCTCGCGAGACATTTCAACATTTCACAAGTTTATATACATACCGGTCGCAGATGAATTTCTTTCCATTGTGTCTGCTCAGCTGCATGCTCACCAGCCGGGACAAGTCCTTGATCAGTACAAAGTGTCCTACATCGCCGTGCTCTTGATTCGGTGTGTAGAGCAGGTTTACATGCCGATCCCTCTTTTGGCTGGCGAGACGCAGCGGAAAGACTGCAACAGTTATCTTCTCAGTGTCCTTCTCCAGTCGCTCCTCGAAACTGTACACGTTGATGGAGATTTCGTTCTGTCGCTCAAACTTCCCAATTTGCTCCAGGGACATTGGAAACTCAATACCCTGGAGATTTAACACTGAAGCATAGTCTGGATATGAACTTGGGCGGTCAACGTGACTTTCGGCAGGGTTGAGAGCGGCGATCACTGCCCACGCGAAACATGCATTGTCTGTGGATTGTACACTAATTGTTGCCTTCTTTAGCGACAATTTCTGCGGTAACTTGCAGTTACACCCCGCGCGCAGTGGATTGTACTTGTTAACATTGACTGTCAGATTCAGAATTCTCGTCAATGCCCATCCACTATCGCGTTCCTGGAACTCTTCCAACGATGCCAGGGTGGGTTCGATGATACATCGCTGGTACCACTCCTGCAGATCGGACGTGCGGAAGAGTTCACAGTTTCGGGTATTGATGCTTTTACACATATGCTTGTCACCCGACACAAATTCACCGTTAAACATCGTGTTCACTTTGAGGTTTCGATGTTTCCTCAAAGCATCCCGCACATGCTCCAGCACAATGGTTGCCGCATCTTGGAGGAAGTTGCGCGGTTCGATGTAATTTGAATTTAGCACGGCACCAGTTAATACGCGGCTTTCGAACGCAGTGTCTATTTCGCGCCACAAAAGTCCTGTGCTCGAATGTCCTGCACCTTCACGCACGAAACGTCCGCGCAGCGAATATTTTAGTCCTTCGAGCCGCGCGATTCGAGCAACCAACGATTGTCGAACCCCAATCGATAATCGGGGACGTTTCACTCAACTGTGTTCTTCCAACGATTCTATACACTCGTTGCACCGTTCTTCCCACGCGAGGTATTCTTCTCGCGAAATCAATCGTTCGGATTGATCCAACAATTGGCGTTCTGCTAGCGTGAATTCTTCCATGATCGTAAATGGAATGTAAATGTGATATCTTTTCCGCGCAACGCGTTGCAACGATTTGAGGCTTTGTGCAGTTTGGAGCGCGCTTTTATAACTAGGTACCTCGATTTGATATCTCTGTCTAACTCTTTCGGTATACCCTCTCCCTCGAATGCATTGCATGTAAAAAAAAATGGCGATCCGTCCCAACATGGTTCTCTACAGTTTCTGTTGATGCAGCATAATTCTTTCTATGATTCACGCTTATGACGAAATAGCGCGCAAAATCTACGACACAGTTTCTGCTGACACCTAATTCTAAGATTCGACGCTTTCAAAAGTATTATATTACATTATGGAAAAAACATTATGGAAAAGTTGGAAGTTTTAAAATAAAATGTGGTGGTGGGGGAAGCAATCACACCGCTATTTAAGCCCGCTCTCCGACGCTATTCCATCAATCGCTCTGTAGCCTCAGTGACTTTAGACGGAACAAATACTACTCTGAAAAAAAAAATGTGTAGTACTAGTGTCGAAGGAAACGCCGAACGTATGAATTATTATGTTCCGATCATGCAGGATGATGGTATAGCTCAATGTGGGGAGGAGACAGTTGTTTGGTATGGCTTAATTTTACATATTCTTAAATTTTTTATGTTTGTGCAAACAATTTCATATCTTTGATTGTTCTCTTAGCCCGCGCCGAACATCGCGTATCATGGTCAGAAGATATGCATTAACATCCATGGGTAGTAAATATTTGGAAATTGGAATCAGCGTACGACCTACGATCGATGTAGAAATTGTTCTCGGCGATAATCGTGGGATGTACCTCACGTTACCATGGCATACATGGCATGCGTTATGCAGCAGTCGTACAGCCATTGAAGAACGTTCACGATTACCTGGTTCACCTTCGATGCAGATGGATAAATTAACGATAGATTTTTGTGAAATCTATAATTCTCCAATTGTAAGGATAACGCTACATGATAAGCCGTTGTATTTCAAACCGGATACAGTAACATTTTTATTAAATCTTGAGCCATGTGTAAGCTATGTAAGAGATGTGCAGACGAAATTTAAAACTTTTGTTAACGTGCTACAGCAGAGCGATGTTGCCTGTGAAACGTTAGATATGCGTCGTGCTGCTAAAATCATACGTGATAGTGAATATTACGATGAGGATTATCTTGTAGATTGCGAACTGTTGGCATGTGCAATCAATGATCTTGTAGCTCATGCCCGTAGGAAAAAAAACTGTTAAATTATATTCATTTAATTTTAAATATATATTCTTAACCCAATATTATTTCTCCATTTTATTTACCCGTCTTCCGCCTCACCACCTAATTTTAAGATTCTACGTTTCTAAATTATTATTTCTCTGCGTTGGGGGGAAGTATCTATTGATTTGTAAAAAGTATTCTGAAAATATTTGGGGAAAAAAATTTCTGGGGCTGGATCGAGTCTGAAAAAAGATTTTTTCATACAAGACCCGGCCCCAGAAATTTTTTTAGAGGGAGGGGATGACCCTCTGTGGAAATTTTCGGGGGTGGGTCCGACGTGGAGAGGTCTCCGCGGCGGTTCGGCCTGGACTGATCCCCTCCACGATTGCGGCTTCCCCCACTCCGCGGCTCATGCGCGCGCAACCGGTCATCCATTCCACACTTCCCCCGCTTCACCCCGCCCCCGCGCTCCCCTCAGAGGACCTGGTCTAGAACTCTCCTTACCCTACTACTCACGTGTTATGGGAACTCCCCTCAATCAGTAGTCGATTATCTGTGAATATTCTTAATAGTTATAATTAATTCTGCTTGAAGCCTGTCACGCCACGGCATATTCTCATGGAAGATTATTGTCAGCGATCTTCCAACGCTGTCGACGTTCTTAGAATGCGCGCTGTGATAAGCATTCCAAACCCCAAGCATTGTAGTAGACCACTTTATATTTTTCTTCCCTGTTAAATTTTGTCACACCATCATTGACATCTGATCCTACCATTGAGTGTTGTGGGAGTTTCCCTCGATCAATTGTCAATGATCTATAAACCATATTATAATAATAATTTTATACGAGCCGTTACGCCACTGCGTTCTTCCATGCGAAAATCTTCCAACACCGTCAACGTTCTTAGAACGCCGGGCGCGATAACAACCTAGATGCTGGGAACGTTCCGAGCGACGACGGTTGGGCCCGTGTGCATGAGGTGCAGAGTCAGCAATTTGGCGCTCTTTGTGCAAAGGCCCGAATGCTCGGGCCTACCCTGCGAACGCTCGTCACAGTCAACTTGTTGCGAGGTTGCCGGGCTGAGATTCTCTCTGAGAATCTCGTCGGTTGCCGTGGGCTGTCCTCGGAAGGGTCGTCCTCCGGGCTCCGATAATTCGGGAGTGGGTGCCGGGAACGGGGATTCGGGTTGAACCGAAGGTAGTGGATCCTTGGCCGGTTTAAGAGTTGGAACTCACCGTAGAGTGAATAAAGGATTTATTGAGCCTGAACTGACACTGGCGCGGCGATCACGGTAGTGATCGCTAATCGATTCGAAAAATGAGAGCGCGCGCCCCGTTTTGAGCGGTGATTATATATGGTCGGTTTGGGTCGTGGCGGGGGCCTAATGGTCGCCGTCCGATGACCCGTGGCTGCGCAACGTTCGTTGACCGTTGCGTCGTTTGCGGATTCCTTAGCATTGATGCACATCTTGCTGGCTCGGTGCTATTCGGTGGTTGTTTCACAACAAACTGACAAGTCGCATAGAGCGTGGTTGTTCTGTCCGAGGACATATTGCCGCATTGTTTAATCGGTCTATAAGCCGGAGTTCCACCGTATCACAGTGAACGTGGAAGGACTTAGTTCTCGTAGAGACTGTTTGTTTTAAACCCTTATTCATTTTAATCGCTTTTCGTTATTAAATCGTTTATATTCTCGCGTTTAAAAGTTTAAATATATAATACTGTAAACTGCTTTGACATTGGTGTGTTGTGCGACGCTGCTGCGCTTCAACATCTTGCACCGGCGCCCAGCGCTCCAGCTCGCACGGAGAGAGAAAGACAGAGTAAGAGAGAGAGAGAGAGAAACTGTGAATACCCGCTTTAAAAAAATTAATAAGCTCTGCGCCGAATCGGTAAGTCCTCTTAATTACGTTATTGTACGGAATAAACAAATGATCCAACCTCCTTAGTCCCCTTTTTGGGCGTGTACCGCGTTTTATTAAATCCTGGTTACTTTGTATAATTATATTGCGATCACATGATATTTTCCTAAACCGTTCATATTAAAAAATTAGAACATTGCGTAATCATTGATCCAACTCACATAGTGAGTTGCGGGGTTTCCCCTCGGTTAATTATCGTCAATTTATTATTACCCGTCAATTGTTGTTTATCGATTAACGTTCGCGGCCGTATTCGTCGTATCCTGGTTCTAGAAACCATCTCTGAACTGTAATCTCCGAAACCGCACCGAATATTGTAAATTCTAAATTCTCTTTTGAAACCCATGTATTGACTCCCCATCTATGTACCACCTTGATTTCCCTTTTGTTTTATTGTAATACATGGTAAGTTTCACGTAATTCAAGTGTCATTTCTCTTAAACCAGTCTCCCTCGAAATACCATTTCCTGAGGGGTCAACCTGTATTGGTTGTAGCAAGTACGTATCCCAAAAACAAATCTATCTGAATTCGTTAAGCGTTACGTGGAAGAAATTAGACAAATCCGCTCGGTCATTCAAAAATCAACGCCCTCACGTAACACCTTCCAATCACCGCACAGGTCATTACGGATCTAACGATACGCGTTGTGGATCAAGACGGACAGTTGCTTGATTTTCGAGGTGAAGAGATTACCATCAGACTGCACGTACGACGGTGACAACGATAATACGCGTGGTGTGAACGAAAGAGATGCTTCCCGTTTCTTCCAAGTGAAATTGTTTTGCAACAACAATAACAACAACAACTGCAATAGCTCTGATTACGCGAAGAAGAAGAGGCTCAGTGCTGCGAACATTGCATTTTTGAAATCATTGGGATTTAGTGTACGCATATAAGTTGAAAAAAAATGGCCGACATTCTAAGCATTGGAGGGAAGCCGACGTTTGATGATTGTGTTACGTCCCGAAACTTCAAAATTTTTAAAATCTTTAGTTGTTTTTCTTTTCTCTTTTGCTAGTGGGCGGAGTGCTTTGACAACGTTTTGCGTTCTGGGAAATCCCTTGTCGAACGCACTTCTGCTTACTATATTTTATCAATGTAAACGAATACTCGGTACTTGGAACGTCGTCGTCGCGACGTTTGGTCGCCGCTCTGCACCCTGGGCGTGGGACTGTGCTGAGACATCAGAGTGGTTCTCGGTAGTTCGTTCAAAAATAAGCAGCGGTTCTCACATCTCGCGACATTGACTAAATGTAAGCGGCGGAGGTGCGTCTCGACAATGCATTTAGCATTCTGGTGAAACCTCATCGAGCGCATTTCCGACCGTCGAATCGTCGCATCAATGTAGAGGAGTGATCTGAGTGTAGGAATGCGTGAGGATGAGAGTACCCTGTTTGGCGCCGGTAGCCCATAAATGTAAAGTATGGAAGGATGAAGGTGAGAACACCTAATGACACCATGCATCGGTTGCTGGGGCATGATTGTGACTGCGGCGTCAGCTTTTCTGAGCGGGCCTCGCGGCTGGACGCTCTCGGGGGCGCGAAGCTGAGGGCACTCTTTGTCGTACAGTCGCGGAGAGCGTGACACGGTGTCCGTGGATAGTAATTTCTTTTCCTTTAACTCAAATTCCGTTTCGAGCCAGAGATTCCAAAGTTTATAGCGAATGGACTCATTCTTTCCACGTTAAATAGTGTTGTTAACTTCATCGTTTTCTCAATTTTATAAATCTGCGTTTTATATAGGGTTAATAATCTTCGCTAATTTTCTATGTACGTTGGGATCAGCCTTCTGTTAGATCCAACCCCTTTTGTGCTTTGAGTTTATTTTATTTATCGCTTTTATTTGTAATTGCCAATATCGTGTGTGTGAGTGTGACTTTTTTTTCTCAGGCACAGAATAGGTGTTTCATAGAGCACTAACAAAAAGGAATTTCAAACATTGTAAAAGATAAACGATATAGCGGGTGAGTGCGCATTTCTTTTCCTTAAAATGTTGTAAACGGAATAACGATTGGCGAGCGTAAACTCATGTAAAAGAAATATTTTATGTGCTCTATTGCCAACTGGCGAACGCGGAGGTAACGGAGAGTCAATATTGGCTTTAGCCAATATTTTGGGATTACCCTTGGCTCTTTAGCCTTCTTAACGCCAGAACATGAGAAAGAATAAAATATAATTATTCACATTTGAACCTTACATTTGAGCAAAAGTTAGTTATTGTTAAACCTTCCGTAACATGGATATCTATCTCTCACAATAACTCAGTGCGGGGCCTGTATAGGACTAGATCTTTGAATCCCGATACCAAACAAAATTCTATAAATTACTAATTAATAATCTGTACTGTAACGCGCATAACATTCTTCCGATTAGACCGATTTGGATACTAATTACTCGAACTCCACGTTTACCTAGTAACCGCGTTACAATTGCATCGTCAAGATCGAGACTCACACGTACAATCCATACGTCAACACGACGTTTGGATACAGCGATGAGATAAGAATACCTATACAGCATCAGGATTTATACACATTGCCGTGTGAAAGTTACCTCTACGTGGATGGGAAATTGATGATAAATAAGCCAAACGATGCATTAACGATGACATTGGGAAATAATTGCATGGCGTTCTTATTTGACGAGATTCGATACGAGCTGAATGGCGTGGAGATTGATCGCAACAGAAACGTTGGAATAACTAGCACCCTTAAAAACTATGTATCACTGACATCTGACGATGATAAAAATATGGAGAATGCCGGATGGGGCTTGAAACGACGCGACGGAATAAAAGTGAAAAATCATTTCAATTTTTGCATCCCGCTCAAATATTTGCTGGAATTTTGCGAGGACTATAAACGCATGATTATTAATGCGCGTCACGAATTGATTTTAATACGATCGCGCAACGATAACAATTCTCTAATGGGATCATCGATGTTGGAACCAGAAATTGAATTACTTAAAGTGCAATGGCGAATGCCTCATGTGACGCTGAACGACGTTAATAAGCTATCGTTGCTACATGCTTTGGAAAGTGGACAAAACCTAAGCATTAGTTTTCGCTCATGGGATCTGTACGAGTATCCTCTCTTACAGAGTACAACCAAGCATTCGTGGGCCGTGAAGGCATCTGCACAGCTGGAGAAGCCGCGATACGTTATCTTTGCTCTACAGACTGCCCGAAAGAATGTTATGATCGAAGATGTTACTCGGTTTGACCACTGCAAATTGACCAACGCGAAACTTTTTCTCAACTCGGAATTTTACCCATACGATGATGTGAACTTGGACTTTGACAAGAATAGATATGCTATCTTGTTTAACATGTATACACATTTCCGTAAATCGTATTATGGGCATAGTTGCAACGAGGCATTATTCACCGTGGCTGAATTTTTACAATTTGGTCCTCTCGTGGTGATTGATTGTTCGCGACAAAATGAGTCGATCAAGAATGGTACCGTGGACGTGCGCATAGAATTCGAGTGTAAAGAGAATGTACCTGCAAATACTACAGCATACTGTCTGATTCTACACGATCGGGTGGTTGAATACAATCCGTTGACAAACGTGGTGCACAAAATAAATTAAATTGTCACGCTACTTGCCCGCCCTCTCCTGTGCCAAATTCATACAAAAATTTCATCATGAAAAATTGAGATGCTTTACGAGAAAGACTGCATTCTCCCATCTGTCTTGGAGGCGAGCGGATCTCTAAAATTGTATCGACAATGGATGTGCCAACATTTGTTGACCTGCAAGGGTTCATCGTCGACGGAAGATTTGTCGTCAAGGAAGTGGCTGTCCTACGAATGGGAACAATTCTCTCGCACTATATTTTTGGGAGTTCGACGCCGCAATATCTTCTTACAAAATCTGACAAATCAAGCATCCGGTGGTTGGTGGCAAAACATCATGGACTACGGTGGGAAGATGGAGACGTTCCGTACAGTATGGCTAAACAGCTGATTACGAAAGCTGTAGCTGATGCGTTCGATGAAGAAGATGACGCATCCCATATCGTATACGTTAAAGGGTTGCAGAAACGCGACTGGCCTGTGGATTTCCTCGATGAAAATACGAGAGCTGACGTGGTCATTGAAACGCTGGACATTGACTACGAGGATATCAAATCTCTAAATAAGCTAAATGTAGTTAATACTCTGCGATGTGGCAGACACGCGAAGCATTGTGCTTTACAAAATGTATTTAAAATATTCAATTGGTGGTCTAAACATCAGAGAGAATTGCATAAATAAAATATAATCAATTTTTAATGCATAAATTTTTTTCTTCACCCTCCCCAAACTCAACCTCCTACATATACATCCGATACGCGTTCAAAGAAGTTCGATAGATGCTTGATATGTAATCACTGAATGGTTCGGTCACATGATACATTCGAAAAAAAGGGTGCCCAATGTATAATTCGAAGAAGTAGAAGCCGATAGCCAGTGAAAATTCACCATGGGCCCACATAGGATAAATTTTGTGAACGCTCTGCGAGGCCAGTTGCTCACCAAACTCGACAGCTACAGGTTGAGGCGGAGTTTTGGATTTTGTACTTCATACGTTTTGTGTGTGTTTTTTGTGTAATGGGTGTAGAGCGGATTGCGCCGGAGTGTGACCCCGAGGTATGTACAAAAACAATATTTTTACATTTATCGCGTTTAATCTTTGAAATCGAGCGAGCTCAAGTCATACGGTCGTGTCAATATTAAATCGTGGGTTTCTACGTCTAGCGTTCGCCACCACCATCACCTACGTGGTCGGAGGATTGGGGTGACGCGCCGTCGCCGCCTTCGCCTCCGCGTTGGTCGCCGCCACCCCCGTCGCCGCCGTCGCCACCGCAAGTGGTATGTAGTAGTTTGCATTGTTTTATAAGTTTTATGTATAATATGCTTAATGTACTAATATTATATCGACGTTTGTGTATGTGTTACAGGTACCACGAATGAGGCGGCAGCATAATATGCTATATGGGGCCGCGCGGCTGCGGCCATACCCGCTGATGAGGCGACTGCGCCCACCATCACCGCCGTCACCGCCGTGGATGGTGCAAATATCTACGCCACCGCGGCTGCGATCATCTTCACCACCATCGCCTTCGTGGGTTGTATCGCCGTCGCGCCCTCAGTCACCGCCATCACCGCCGTGGATGGCTTCACCGCCGCGCCCTCCATCACCGCAGTCACCGCCGTGGATGGCATCACCATCGCGCCCTTCATCACCACCACCATCACCTTCGACGCCTTCACGTCATTTTCATTTTCATTTTGAATAGTTTTTATTATTTTATATTCTTTTATATTTTTTATTTTATTTCATTTTCATTTTTTCTTTTATTTCATTTTGTTTTCTTTTCTTTTCTTTTATGTTTTTATAACAATATATATATTTCTTAACCATATATTATTTCTCACTTTATTTACTCGTCCTCCTCCTCCCTTTCCTCATAATTTTAAGATTCAGCATTTCTGCTGACGCTGCATAATTCTTTCTATGATTCCCGCTGCTAAATGACGTCACCCTGCACGGCTGTTCCAGAGGATTCGAGTTACACGCGATCGCGCGAGTGCTCTCTCTTTCCTTCCTCCGAATTTAGATTTTTAATGTAATGCTCTCTCTTTACCTCCTCCGAATACATGGTTTGTAAAAAAGCCGATCTTCCCCGATCTTTCCGACATTATCCAATAAAAAATAAATTATTTCCCTATATTGGTTTAGAAAAAAATATTTCGGCGGTGGATTTTCCCATTTCAAATTAGCATCTTAAAAATTAATATTTCCTTCCTTACCGACAGTAGGTAACTTATCGGCTGTTGGTAACTTACCGACATGACCTTGAAAGTGGTCCAGAATCGACATAGTATTACTACTTACGAGCCGTTACGCCACTGCGTTCTTTCATGCGAAAATCTTCAAACACCGTCAGCGTTCTTAGAACGCCGGGCGCGATAACAGCTTGGATGCTGGGAACGTTCCGAGCGACGACGGTTGGGCCCGTGTGCATGAGGTGCAGAGTCAGCAATTTTGGCGCTCTTTGTGCAAAGGTCCGAGTGTTCGGGCCTACCCTGCAAACGCTCGGCACAGTCAGCTAGCAAGTCGCGTAGTGCGCAGTTGTTCTGTCCGAGGGACATCGCTATTTGTTTAAAATAAGTGCTTGAGCTAGGGTTCCATCGTGCAATAATAACGTGGAAAGACTCAGTCCCCGAAAGACTTGTAAAAACTTATAAATCGTTTTGTTTAACTTTAAATAATTTTAATCAATTCTCGCTTAAATCGTATATTATACATTCATTCAAACTGTTATAAACTGTGAACATATTACCACTGGTGTATAGTGCTGTGCATTCTGCGTTCACCACCAACCGCAGTCCTCATACAGAAAGACACAGAGAGAGAGAGAGACAGTAAGACATTCTAACCCTAATAACTTCGAGTCATATCGGTGAGTGATTTTTACTATATCATTGTACGGAAATAACAAATAATCCAACCACCTTAGTGAGTTGCGGGGTCTCCCCTCGATAATTTGTTTAACTTCCTTTCTGGCGTGTGCCGCCTTTTTGTAATATTCTTTAATTTATGTAATTATATTGCGATCACATGATTTTCCTAAATCGTTCAAAAATTAGAACTAAATCGTGTAAACATTGATCCAACCACTTTAGTGAGTTGCGGGGTTTCCCCTCGATCAAGCGTCGTCCATAAAATATTTGCGTCTAATTGAAACATTGGAACCATATTGTTTACCTCGCGCTTTTATATTCGCGGGTCATCTTCGACTCTTTTGAAATACCATGTAAAATTCCCATTTTGTATCATCTTGAATTCCCTTTTCTTTTATTGTAATACATGGTAATTTTCACGTAATCCAAGTGGCAGTTCTTTTAAACCGATCTCCTTCGAAGTACTACTTCCTGGCGGGACAACCTGTACTGGTTGAAGCAACTACGTATCCCAAAACAATCCTGATTTTTGCATAACAACCTGGTTATGTCGAAATATTAAAATCTATCTAAATTCGTTAAGCGTTACGTTAAAGAATAGACGAATCCGCTCGGTCATACTTAAAATCATCGCCCGCACGTAACAATATTCTATTTTTTATTATTATATTGTATTTTATATTTTTATATTTTTATTTTTTTTGTAATAATATATATTTCTTAAACGTATATTATTTCTCCATTTTATTTACCCATCTTCCTCATTCTCTCTCGCCACCTAATTTTAAGATTCGATGTTTCTAAATTATTATTTTCTCTACGTTGAGGAAAAAATTTCCATCATATATTGGTTTGTAAAAAAATATTCCGGCGGTGGATTTTGTTTTTGTTTCATTTTAAATTAGGATCTTAAAATTAATATTTCCCTCCTTACCGACAGTAGTCGGTTCCTCCTCCATGTGCTTCGATGTATCGGTTATCGGTAACTTATCGGTTATCGGTTACTTACCGACATGGCCTTGAAAGTGGTCCAGAATCCCCATAGTATTACTACTCGGTGGGCCCCATATTGGATACCGCGGCCGTCATCACCGCTATCGCCACCATCGTCATAGGTTTTTAATTTTTTTACATTTTTTTCTATTTTATTTTATTTTCGTTCATTTTTTTATATTTTTATTTTCATTTATTTTTATGTTTTTATTTTCATTCATTTTTTATATTTTTATTTTTATTCATTTTTATGTTTTTATTTTCATTCATTTTTTATATTTTCATTCATTTTTATATTTTTATATTTCTATTCTTTTCTTTTATTATATTCTTTATTATATTCCATTTTTAATTTATATTTTTTAATTATTCTTTCTTTTATTATATTCGTTATTATATTCTATTTTTATATTCTTTTTATTATTAATATTTATATTTATATGTATATTCTTTGTAATTATTTTTTTATATGTAACAATATATATATATATTTCTTACCCATATATTATTTCTCAATTTTATTTACTCGTCCTCCTCCTCCCTTTCCTCATAATTTTAAGATTTGACGTTTCCGAATTCTGCTGACGCTGAATAATTTTATTTCATTCGTTCCTTCTTCGCACCATGAAAATGACATCATCCTGCACGGCTGCTCCAAAGGATTCGAGTTACACGCGATCGCGCGAGACGCTGCGACGTTAAATATTGCTCTCTCTTTCCCTCCTCCAAATGCGTAGTTTGTAAAATGCTGATCTTTCCCGACATTGTCCGACGTCATCCGATAAAGTATTAAACAATTTCAGCTTTATAATGGTTTGAAAAAAAATATTTGGGGGGTCGTCCGCTTCCTCGGCCTGGTATAAAAAATATTTGGGGGTCATCCGCTTCATCGGTTAGGTATGAAAATATTTTCGGGGGGGGGGGGTCATTCCCCCTCTAAAAACAAATTTCCAGCGGTGGGTCCGACGTGGAGAGGTCTCCGCGGCGGCTCGGCCCGAACTGACCCCCTCCATGATTATGGCTTCCCCCACTCCGCGTCTCGTGCGCGCGCAACCGATCTTCCACTCCCCGCTCCCCCCGCGCCCATGTTTCCCTCCAACGCACTCCCCCGCGCGCCCTCACTTCCCCCCGCCCCCGCGCTCCCCTTAGAGGACCTGAGTTGGAATCCCCATAGTCTTACTACTCATACAGTATGGCTAAACAGCTAATTACGAAAGCTGTAACTGATGCGATCGATGAAGAAGATGACACACCCCATATCGTATACGTTAAAGGGTTACAGAAACGCGACTGACTTGCGGATTTCCTCGATGAAAATACGAGAGAGGATGTGATCATTGAGACGCTGGACATTGACTATGAGAATATCAAATCTCTAAATAAGCTAAATGTAGTTAATACTCTACGATGTGGCAGACACGCGAAGCATTGTGCTTTGCAAAATGTATTTAAAATATTCAACTGGTGGTCTAAACATCAGAGAGAATTAAATAAATAAAATATAATCAATTGTTTAATACATAAATGTTTTTTCTTCACCCTCCCCAAACCCAACCTCCTTAATATGGTGTACGCTAGATTAAGACGATGGTTGTAATTATTATTATTATATAGAAGCGGTTCGATACGCGATCAAAGTGGTACCATACACGTTCAGAGTGGTCCAATACATGTTCAATATACGTTCAGAGTGGTTCATTAGCCCTTTCGCTACGGCGGTCCGGTCCGCGGTCGCCCGTCGTATGTACATAGGCATCTTGTAGAGGGCGACTATAGTCGCCCGTCGTATGTACATGGCGTTTTGTGGAGGGCGACTATAGTCGCCCGTCGTATGTACGTGGCGTTTTGTGGAGGGCGACTATAGTCGCCCGTAGTACGGAAAGGGTTAAACGTTCGATACACGTTCAGAGTGGTATGATATAGCCGGATGATGTGTCCAAAGAAGAATGGAGGAACGGTTCGATCAAATGATACATGTGAAGAAGAAAAAAAGGTGAGGATGGTCAGTGAATAATTCGAAGAAGAAGATGATCAGCGAAAATGCAGGTGCAGCGCAAAGACACAAGCTATGCACCTTTAGGCATGGGTCCACATTTGATAAATTGTATGAACGCTCTGTGAGACCAGTTGTCTTCAAAGCTTGACAGATAGCAGTCGTCAAAGAGTTGTATCATATAAATTTTGAGTTTTGTGTTTTCTGGACATGGGATTAACTAGGATCGCGCCAGAGTGCGACCCTGAGGTATGTACACAACAATATTTTTAGCATTTATCGCGTTTAATCTTTGATATTCATCGAGCTCAACTCAGGCGATCGTATCAATATTATATCGCGAGTTTCTATGTCTAGGGCTCGCCCTCGCCACCGCTATCGCCGGTGTGGTCGTTGGATTGGGAGTCACCACCATCGTCGCCACCACCGTCACCATAGTCACCACCATCGTCGCCACCACCGTCACCATAGTCGCCACCGCCATCGCCACCACCGTCACCGTCGCCGACGTCGCCGCCGTTGCCGCCGCAAGTGGTATGTAGTAGTTTGCAAGTTTTTATGTGTTTTATGTTTAATATGTTTAATGTACTAATATTATATCGACGTTTGTGTATGTGTTACAGGAACCACGAATGAGGCGGCATTCGGGCTTGGCGTTTGGGGCCGCGCGGCTGCGACCATATTCGCCGCGGTCATATCCGCTGCTGCTGGGGGCCCTGCGGCGACCGCGCCCTCCATCGCCCCCATCACCTTCATTACCCCCATCGCCCCCATCACCACTGTCGGTCCCATCACCGCAATAATTTTAATTTTCTACATTTTTTATTTTCTTTTCTTTTTATTATATTCATATTTATATTTATATTTATTCTTATATTTTTAATTTCATATTCTATTTTATTATATTTTATATTTTTATATTTTTTTTTTTTTTTTTTTAATTTTTTCTTTCATATTTATATTTATATTTTATATTTTTATATTTTTTTATGTAACAATATATATTATAAACATATATTATTTATCCATTTTATTTACCCGTCTTCCGCCTCCTTCTCTCGCCACCTAATTTTAAGATTCGATGTTTCTAAATTATTATTTCTCTGCGTTGGGGAAAAATTTCCATCATATATATGTATGGAAAAAAACATTTCTGCTGACGCCTCATAATCATATTTCATTCGTTCGTTCTTCGCGCTACCAAATGATGTCACCCTGCACGGCTGCTCCAGAGGATCAAAATTATACACAATCGCGCGAGACGCTGCGACGCTAAGTATTGCTCTCTCTTTCCCTCCTCCGAATTTAGCTTTTAAAGTATTGCTCTCTCTTTCCCTCCTCCAAATACGTGGTTTGTAAAAAGCCGATCTTCCCCCATCTTTCCGGCATTATCCGATAAAAAATAAATTATTTCAATGTATATTGGTTTGGAAAATTATTTGGGGGAAAAAAAATTCTGGGAGCGGATAGAGTCTGAAAAGATTTTTTCATACAAGACCCGCCCCCAGAAATTTTTTTCGGGGGCCGTCCCCTCCCTAGGTTAAGTTGGAAAAAATTTTCGGGGTGGGCCAAGGTCTAAAAGAGATTTTTCGGGGGTGGGCCTCTTCATCTTTGGAATCTTTCGGGGTGGGCCAGGTCTGGGGAGAGGTCTCCGCGGCGGCTCGGCCTGGACTGATCCCCTCCACGATTGCGGCTTCCCCCAGTCCGCGGCTCATGCGCGCGCAACCGGTCTTCCACTCCCCGCTCCCCCCGCGCCTAGGTTTCCCTCCACCGCACTCCCCCGCGCGCCTTCACTTCCTCCCGCCAACCACGCTCCCCTCAGAGGACCAGCGTTAGAACTCTCCTAGCCTTACTACTGTTTGTAATTCCTCGCGGGACATAGGCGTATACCAGGGATCGGTTGACTCCAGCTCTCGCTGACGCGTACAGGAGCGGTGGTAATGTGTGCGTGAATTGACTCCAGCTACGCGAGCTAGAGTCGGCCGAAGCTACGCTAGCAGCGAGTCAACGTTATAGTGACGTAAAAGCATGTGACGTCACATTCGCTTCGCGTTGTCGTCCATTCACGCACACATTACCACCGCTCCTGTACGTGTCAGCGAGAGCTGGAGTCAGCCGATCCCTGGCGTATACGGATCTCGAGCTAATTGTCTGAAAACTACTTCGTACGGAGTGAACTTTGTAGCTTCGTGCACCCAGCTATTGTACGAGTACATAGTGAACGGGAGGAGCAAGTCCCAGTCTTCGTATCTTTCCAGGTAATGTTTTAAGTATTCAGTTAGGACTATGTGACTTCTTTCAAGGGAACCGTTTGTCTGCGGTCGATATCCCTAGGTGGTTACGTGTTTAATTTTGAAAGTGTGTGATAATATTATATAAGACATCAATCAGGCGGGCGAGTCACAGTCGCTCCAAATTTTCCAAAAGTTTATCGACAATTGTAACGAAGTAATAATCGAAACAATGGCCGCGTTCAACGATACAAAATTCGCAAGATCCTGCCTAGCAGAGGTGGCGCTGCCACGGCAACTCCACGCACCCTTCGGGAGGCGGGTGTGCGTAAGGCCACAGGGGAGCATCCAGGGAAACAAAGAACGGGTCTGGGTGCACAGGGTCCACAGGACCCGAACACTATGTGACGCCTGTGCGTGGATCAGACCCCCCCCCCCCCCCCCGCGACTTCCCCAACTACGACAAAATACCAGTCCACTGGCTCGCAGCAGAGGGGAGGGCGATGGATTTGAGCAAGTGTGTGTGTTGCCGGGGCCGGGATTTGAGGTGGACCTCACCCTCAAATTGCACCGGCTGCATCCGGGCAATTTTGGACGCCAACCCTCGTTTCCTCCCGGCTTTCCCTATATTGGAAGCATCAAGGCCATTGGAGGAACCGCAGCCAAAGGACATCTCCTGGATAGTGCCTGCTGGGGCGGAGTGAGGAAACACCACCCCTCGCCTTAGGTATATAAGTAAACCAAATGTAATCAATTCATAGTGACGCGACCAAATTATAACTGCTTCCTTTTCGTTTCAATTCATAGCAGAGCGTCATCTCGGATACCGCCAGGAGTCCCCCTTTTTTTGATCATTACTATCACGACTATTTCAGTGGCTCTTCCCACTCATCTCGTGCTTGCTGTCCACTCGTCGCTTTCCTTCGAATCGGCGATTCAGCGGAATCGCCTCGCGCGCGTCAGTCAGGTCGACGAACCGCGGATGTTATCGTTGTAAGCACAACGTGACCGTTGACGGCTCGGGCCCCGATATTTCCTAAGAAACAGCGATCGGCAGGTGTCGACGGGGCGATTTCCCCCCGATAGATTTTGATGGTGCGAGGCGCGGTCTTCAACCGCGGGACTCGACAGAGATATTCGTGTTCGAGAGCTCGACTTAGGAGGTATCGACGGCGAGTCGCGCCGTCTAGATCGCGTCTTCGCTTCAGTGTCCAGCCTCGCGAATCGCGCTCGGTCGATCAGATTAGGCGAAGTGTATCTCCGTTCCGATACACCGAAAAACGGCATCGCCGGGAGTGCATTTACGTACCGATTACGGACTACCGCATCAGCGTCAACGAGCGACACAGAAACCAAGCGAGCGTACACGACCTACGACAGCTCCAACGACCTTCTCACGCTATCAGAGACGGAGCGCCGTCTCAAGGGTAAGTTATTATTTCTCTGCTTTCTTTAATAATATATTCCATATTATTGTTATTCACCATTCGGTGAATAGGGAATTATCCCAGCGTACAAACTTATTCGGACCCCTTTTACCCTCCTTTCTTCGGTAAGTATAGTCGAGGAGTAGTATAGCTATGAGAGTTGTAACCCGGAGCGCTGAGGGGGCGCGGGGCGGGGGGGGGGAAGTGCCGATGCGCAGGGGAGATGGATGGTGGGAACTCTAGACACGGGGGGGGGGGCTTGGCTGCGCGCGCACGAGCCGCGGAGGGGATCGCTCTAAGTCCGTACGACGACAAGCGGTATATCGTACCCGATTCGACCGACACCCTGCCCTGGGGACATTATAAAATACCCTTGTAAATAATGGAATTATTATGTGAAATAAAATTGTAGGGGAGAGGCTTGCAGGTTGCCACTGCTTGCAGGTTGCCACCCCTGCTGTATTTCGACTTTCTAGCAGTGTCATAACCTCAACTCTCACTCACATCGACGTTAAAAGAGTAGTTGTCACTATTTATTAACCTCTGGAGCGGACAGACGCAATAACACTGTGTTTGCTGAGCGAAGTGTGATATAGTGTTTGTCAAGAAATTGAATTATTAAAATTGTGTGTTTTCCCTATGCTCGTAAATTGAACATTTTCATCGACAATTCAAGGTAACTATTCGTACTGTGTTGTTTTTTTTATCTAATTTACATATGCCAAACAGATTTCCAAACATATCATGAATTGACAAATTTTTCTCAAAAATGCGTCGGAATGCAAGTTGCCACCTTTTTTGGCTTGCAGGTTGCCACCTCTCTCTTTCCCGCTTGTTTACACTCAAATGTCATTTTTCATGATTATGTGATGTTTACTATTGTCATTGAGTTTGATGTGAAGTGTTTTTACTGCATTTTTGATACATTTATAGTATGGCAGCACGCAGGTAAAGAAAATCTGAACGCGGCATTAAGGATTTTGAAGCGTTGCTCGACGCAATTAAAGCAATCAAAGTCAACAATAAATCAAGGAAGAGCACTGCAAAGGCATACAACATCGATATGCGAAGCTTAACTTGAGTTTTTTTTACACTTTCAGCAATTTTTCTAGGGGTGGCAACCTGCAAGCCAAAATTTCAAGGAGTCAATTTTAGATACTTTCGAGAATTTGCAGTATAATTTTTCTTTTTCGAGAGTTTACATGATTTCTAGCTCAGGATTGTAGCTCTACACTTCCTCTTTCCAACTTATACCATAAATCAATGATACGTTAATTTTATGACGAGTTATGATCAAAAAAGCTAAGGGGTGGCAACCTGAAAGCCTCTCCCCTACGCATATGCATATGTATCATTGCATGTATAACATACAATTGTATTTATTTTACAATACATTATTTTTATTTATCCATGAATTGTGTGATTTATCAAACCGCAGCCACTTGACGTGTACCTTATCCCCCTTCGTACGCAACACTTTTTCCACCAGGTACACATCAGGATCGGTGACGCGCTGCAGCTCGTGTTCATAGAATCCTCCGACAACAGGTTTTCCACAGGAATCGAGGAGCAGATGGATGCAGTTAGATGTTCAGAGTGGTTCGATACACGTTCAATACACGATCAAAGTGGTTCGATAGACGCTCCATAGATGCTCAAAGTGGTTCGATAGATGCTCAATACGCGATCAAAGTGGTATGGTCTAGTCGAATGATGTGTTCAAAAAAGAAGGGGAAGCGGTTCAGCCAAATGATGCATGCGAAGAAGAAAAAGGAGTGGATTGCCTGTGAATAATTCGAAGAAGATGAGTGCATGGAGGAAGGGGGTGGTCAGTGAAGAAGAAGGTGAAGAACAAAGACATCCTACTTTGCAACATATACAACTTTAGGCATGGATCCTGATGTGACAAATTGTATGAACGCTGTGGGACCAGTTGCTCATCAATCGTGGCGACGACTGTCAGGTTTTTTAAGTGGACGTTCTTTTGTGAAAAAAAAAATGGGATTGTGGCAGATTGCGCCTGAGGGGGGCCAGGAGCCATGTCGGGACAACCCTGAGGTATGTACTTTAAAATATTTTTTTACATTTATCATGATTAACCTTTGAAATCTAGTTCGATCCCGTGACCGTAAATATTATATCGCGGGTTTCTATGTTCTAGGACTCCACCGTCGCTCCCCTCGCCATCTCATTGGCCGTCGCCGCCGACTTCGCCACCACCTCCGCAGGTAGGTAATACATGGTGCTGTTTTGTGTGTTTCATGTTTAATGTGTTTAATGTGCTAATATTATATCGACGTTTGTGTATGTGTTCTAGGATCAGCAGCTGATGATGCCGATGATTTTGATGGCGTTATTGGCTCGAATCCTGGCGGAGGATGCGCCACAGCCCGCACCCGTGGAGGTGCGGATGCGACGGTCTGGGCCAGTCATCGGTCCAGTGATGGCTGCACGGTTGCGGCACCCATGGGTGTCGTACCGCCAATTGGGGCATCTGCGACGACCGGGGCCGCCATCACCGCCATCGCCGCCGTGGATAGACGTGAGTGGGCTGCGGTCGTCGCCCCCATTGCCCCCGCAGCCATCACCGCCATCGTCGCCGTCACCGTCGTCGCCGCCGCCCCCCGAGTGGCCCGAGAGGCTGATGACGCGGCCGCCGTCGTCGTCGGCATCATCGTGGCCGCCACCATCGCCACCGCCGCCTCCTCATTAATTTATTTATTTTTTATTATTTTTTTATATTGTTTATATTTTTTATTATTGTTTTCTGTTATTTTCTTTTATTTTCTTTTATTTTCTTTTATTTTCTTTTATTTTCTTTTATTTTCATTTCTTTTATTTTCTTTTATTTTCTTTTATTTTCTTTTATTTTCTTTTATTTTATTTTCTTTTATTTTCTTTTATTTTCTTTTATTTTCTTTTATTTTCTTTTATTTTCTTTTATTTTCTTTTATTTTCTTTTATTTTCTTTTATTTTCTTTTATTTTCTTTTATTTTCTTTTATTTTCTTTTATTTTCTTTTCTTTTCTTTTATTTTCTTCTATTTTCTTTTATTTTATTTTCTTTTCTTTTATTTTCTTTTAGTTTATTATTATTCTTTTGCATGTAACATATATTTCTTAAAGATATATTATTTCTCCATTTTATTTATCCGTCATCCTCCTTCTCTCCTCACTACCTATTTCTAAGATTCGACGTTTCTGCATGTATTATATTTCGTTCGCGCCTTCTTCACGTCATGAAAATGACATCATCCCGCAAGGCTGCTCCAGAGGATTCAAATTACGCGAGATCGCGCGATGTGCTGCGACGCTTTAAAACTTGTTACATTTAGAATGCTTGCTGTGTTACGTGCCGACCAAAATTTAAAAATTTTGAAACTCAATCTAAAACATTGACAATTGATCCAACCACCTAGGTGTGTTACGGGATATCCCTCGAGCAATTGTCAATGATTTATTAACCATAGCTTTTTATAGTAATAACTTAATCCGATTCAATGCCTGTCACGCCACGGCATATTCCCATGGAGGATTATTGTCAGCGATCTTCCAACGCTGTCGACGTTCTTAGAATGCGTGGTGATAAGCCTTTCGAAGCATTGTAGTAGACCATTTTATATTTTTCTTCCCTGTTAAATTTTGTCACACCATCATTGACATCTGATCCTACCATTGAGTGTTGCGGGAGTTTCCCTCGATCAGTTGTCAATGATTTATAAACCGTATTATAATAATAATTTTATACGAGCCGTTACGCCACTGCGTTCTTCCATGCGAAAATCTTCCAACACCGTCAACGTTCTTAGAACGCCGGGCGCGATAACAACTTAGATGCTGGGAACGTTCCGAGCGACGACGGTTGGGCCCGTGTGCATGAGGTGCAGAGTCAGCAATTTTGGCGCTCTTCGTGCAAGGGCCCGAGTGCTCGGGCCTACCCTGCAAACGCTCGTTGCAGTCGCCTGTTAAGTCGCGTAGAGCGTGGTCGTTCTGTCCGAGGGACATTTTGCTGTTTGTTAAAATAGTCATTGAGCTGGAGTTCCATAGTGTCGTTGTGAACGTGGAAAGACTCAGTTCCCTCGTATTATATAATTACCTATCATCTTATTCAAAATTTACTATTTAGGGCAGTCGGCCGTTAAGTCGCTTAGTGCGTAGTCGCTCTGTCCGAGGGACATCACTGTTTAATAAAATAGTCTTTGAGCCGGAGTTTCAGTGCATCTTAGTGATCGTGAAAGGACTCAGTCCCCCGTAGAGACTGTCTGTTCAAACTATAATTATTTTAATCGTTTACATTTTTATTAAATCACTTATATTCCCAACGTTTAAAAATTTAAATATTCAAACACTGTGAACATTATAATGTCAGTGAACTGCTTGGTGTGATTTGTGCTCCACGCCTGTGCTGCGCGTCAACCTCTTGCAGCAGCGCCCCAGGACAAAGACAGAGACAGAGAGAGAGAGAGAGAGAGAGAGAGAGAGAGAGAGAGAGAGACCGTGAATACCTTTATTCAAAATTTTAATAAGCTTTGCGCCGAATCGGTAAGTCCTCAAATTATATTATTGTACGGGATAAACCAATGATCCAACCTCTTTAGAGTGTTGTGGGTTTTCCCTCTATCATTGTTATATTCCCCGTTTGAGGGCGTGCACTGCGTTTTTGCTAAACTTTGTTTTCTTGTAAAATTATATTGCGATATTTTCCTAAATCGTTCATATGGAAAGACTAGAACTACGTAATTATTGATCCAACTCACCTAGTGAGTTGCGGGGATTCCCCTCGATCAATGGTCGTTCCGTAAGACACTTGCGCTAAAATTCCATATTTCAAAACCATGTAAATTCCCGGTTTGTACCACCTTTTAAACACTTCCTATTTTTCATTTGTTTTTGTAATACATGGTAATATTTACTTAAATATCAGCTCATTTTATTCGAACCTGTCTACGAAAATACCACATCCCCAACGGGTCAACCTGTATTGGTTGCAGCAAATACGAATCCCAAAACAATCCTGAATTTTCGCATAATAACCTGATTATGTCGAAATATTAAAATCTATCTAAATTTCGTTAAGCGTTACGTGAAAATAATTAGACGAATCCGCTCGGTCATCATAAAAATAAACGCCCGCACGTAACAGCTAAACTGGTGTCAGAAGTGGGATGATTTTTGCTTTGTCAACCCCGTCCGTTGTGGTATTTTCTGAGACGTTCGAGAGAAAAGCAATGTATGTAAATTGGTATATGTGATTCAATCGGTACGCCTTGCATCTGTTGTGTTTGCTTGAAAGTTTTAGGAAAATTCCGTGATATCGCCTTCTAAATTATTTTCAGCTTATATATACTCTGCTTATTTATATATTTTGTGTATATTCTTTGAACTAATTAAAAATTTAGCAAAATGGAAGCTACTAACGCCAGTGCGTCTGGAAACGCGTCATCCGCGAATTTATCAGTAACGAACGCGATGATGACGTCTATGGCAGAATGCTTTGCTTTACAGCACGGGACGCTGAATATTCCTTTCTTTAACGGGAAAAATATACCTTTGAAAGATTTCTTACAAGACGTGCAAAACGGTGCCGTTTTCGTACCACCTGCGTCGGAAGGCCCGTTCGTTAAAGCAGTTCTTGGAAAATTACAAGGAGCTGCACGCGATAGTACTTTTGGAAAAACCTTTAATACGGTAAATAAATTAATTAAACATTTGAAAGCTAGATTCGCTCCCGGGAAAAATTATCCATATTATCATCATGAAATTGAAAGCATCCGTATGCATAGAAACGAAACTGTAAATGATTTCCATGATCGGCTTAATATCTTGGTTAGCGGGGCCCGTCTCGCGCTGGAAGACTCGTACGGCGCGGACGCAGATAAGATGTTGCGCCCGATTAAAGAATGCGCGTTAGAAGCATTTATTCGGGGCTTGCCCGACGAGATTGCCAGGGCCGTAGACGCGCGCGATCCAAAAACTCTAGAAGACGCGTTAAAACATGCGACGCGAGTCGAGACGCGAATGAGGTCTGGAGTAATACCGACTGGAGATCCAAACAGATTGTTTCTTTCAAGACAGGATGATTCTCGTTTAAATCCCCGTTCAGATTCCCCTGTTCAAAGTAATTCCCGTCAAAGCTTATTCACCTATCGCGATTCGCGAAATCAAAATTTTGGTGACTCTCGTTCGCGAAGCCCGAGTCCAAACGCGACTGGAAATTCAGATTATTCAAAATTTCCAACAAGTATTCTTAAACCACCGCGAAGTAACGCGGAATCGAGTAGATATCCAGAACATGGGTACCCTGCTTATTCCCCGTACCCCTACATGCCTTACCCACCTTTTTATCAAATGCCTTATCCACCGTATTATCCATCGTATCCACAGGATCCGCGTTTTCCGTCAAATTCGCCGTACGCACAAAATCCGACGGCTCCACAATTGGCATGGAGCCCGAGTCCAATTCCCCAGGCGACGCAAGTCGCACCTCATAATTCAAATTTTCAACCTAGTTTTCCAAATTCGAATTCCTATTCGCGGAACTCCGTGGGATTTCACGAGTCCACGCCATATACGCCGGATCGAAACCGATCGTACTCGCCGAATCAAAATCGATCATATTCGCCGAATCAAAATCGATCATATTCGCCGAATCAAAATTCGTCAGAAACACGTAATAATTCGGATTTAAACTCCCGTGTAACTCCTCGAACAGACGCGACGACGAGTTACCAAAATCCCGAGCGTCGCCCGTCGAACAACCAAAACTCAGAGCGTCGTCCGACGGTAAGATTTCTGGAAAAGGATCATCAGTATTAAATTTGGGTTGTAACGATGAATCGCCTGTTGTAAAATTGACCGCGGAACAATTACGATATAAAACTGCAACATTTTTGATTGATACGGGTTCGGACATAAATGTAATAAAATTAAACGCATTACACGAGGATGTAACCGTCGACGTACGCGATTCCGTCGAAATGAGAGGAATTACGGCCGAAAAAGCGGAAACGATTGGAACCACAATAGTAGCAATTTTGGGTCAACCAGTCCTATTTCATGTAGTTAGACCAAATTTTCCGATATATAGTGACGGTATTTTAGGAAAAGCCTATTTGAGACAAGAAAAAGCCGAAATTTCTTTTGCACATAATACTATAGTTACACAAAGTCAACCAATTCGACCGATCCATTTTATTGGCGAGGTTCCTCCAGAGGAAGTACCCCCGAAAAATAGTACACCGCGTGTTTATCGTATTAGTAGTCGTACCCGACAAGCAATCGCCATAGACACCATCGACTGTGATTTGAAAGAAGGATATCTTCCATTAGTTAAAACAATAGATGGAATTTATATTGGGGAAGCAGTCGTAAAAATTACAAACCACGTGTGCTATGTTCTCGCAATTAATACCTTGGACAAGGACATTCAAATAGAAATACCGCCTCAAGAAATTTTACCGTTCAAATATCATAATTTTCCTGAAGAACGTGAATACTTCGATTCTGACTCTGAACAGCAGGAGTCACCGGTATCACTGGACCGTGTAACCAAAATTTTATCAAAATTGCGTTTAGATCATTTAAATGATGAAGAAAAAGATCACGTAATTAAATTAATCGAGGAATTTCCTGAACGATTTCGTCTACCAGGTGACAAATTAGAATCCACACCTTTGGTACAACATCGAATACCTACAACAGATGAATTGCCCATCAACACTAGGCAATATCGGTTTCCACGAGTTCATAAAAAAGAAATAGCTCGTCAAATTTCTAGTAAATTACCAGAAGAAATTATTGGACTTTCAAATTCTCCATACAATTCACCGCTCTGGATAGTACCAAAGAAACCCGATTCGGAGGGAAATCCGAGGTGGAGATTGGTAATTGATTTTCGGAACCTTAATGAAAAAACAATAGGTGATGCATACCCCTTGCCTAACATCACGGATATTCTAGATCATTTAGGCGAGGCGAGATACTTTTCCACCTTTGATCTCGCCAGTGGATTCCAACAAATCGAAATGGATCCACGAGACCGTGCTAAAACAGCTTTCACTACGCCTAATGGTCATTACGAATATATTCGTATGCCCGAAGGGCTCAAGAATGCTCCCGCGACGTTTCAAAGGCTGATGGATCAGGTATTGCGCGGACTACAGGGTGTGGAAGTATTTGTCTACCTCGATGACATTGTTGTTTATGCGAAAAATTTGGAAGACCATGAGAAGAAAGTCCGACGTCTATTTACGCGATTAAATGATGCAAAATTAACCCTTCAGCCAGATAAATGCGAATTTCTGAGAACTGAAGTCACATATCTAGGCCATATTATTAGTCGTTCTGGATTAAGACCAGATCCAAAGAAAATATCTGCGGTAAAACATTTTCCCCGTCCTAAAAATCAAAAGAATATACGACAATTTCTTGGACTCGCCGGTTATTATCGCCGATTCATCAGGGACTTTGCAGCCAAAGCCAAGCCTCTTACAGAATTATTACAAAAGAACGCTAAATTTGTATGGGGGAGAGAACATAAAAAGAGTTTCAAAATCCTACGAAAAGCGCTGTGCAAGAGCCCCATACTGCAATATCCCGATTTCGATAAACCATTCACATTAACTACTGACGCATCTGATTACGCAATAGGCGCCGTACTTAGTCAAAATGTGGACGGACACGATTTGCCGGTAGCTTACCTTTCGAGAAATTTAACGAAGCCGGAACAAAATTATTTTACCACAGAAAAGGAATGTCTAGCAGTTCTTTTTGCAATATTAAATTTTCGACCATACCGTTACGGTAGAAAATTTACTTTGGTTAGTGATCACGAACCTCTAAAATGGATAGACTCGATAAAAGATCCGGGACAACGATTAGTACGTTGGAGATTAAAATTGCATGATTACGAATATGAATTTGTACATAAACCTGGACGTCTAAATTCCAATGCTGATGCATTGTCTCGAAACCCGGTTACAGAATTTAATAGTAGTTCAGAATCTAGTTCAAAAGACACATCTGATAGCGATTCGGAATGTAATACTAGGATTTCCAAAATTTTGCCTATTAAGAAACCTCCCGCTGATAGAAGGCACCAAGCACTTCTAGATCCGTACCTGTAAAATCAAAATCTGTAGCTAAGCCAATTGTCAAGAAACCTAAACCTATATTACCATTAGATAAAAGTGCCATTGCAACAAGAACACGTTCTGCAGTTCCAACTGTCATACCTAAGCCTCCTATTAATTACGCGGAAATACCTACCACTGAATCCTCACAAAATTCCGAAGAAGAACCGCCTACTGAGGTGCTCGGTCCACCGGTATTCCGAGGTCGAAAAAGCGTGTTACCTAGCCTCAAATCATCGATATTGGTCCAAGATTTTCAACGCACCTTTTCTAAAGAGGAACTATCCTCGGTTTTGGATACTACAGAGGATGAAGCTGCCGCGGCTGCAACACCTGCCGAAGCCGAAGGCATAACAATAGAGGTTGCACCTCCATCCAATGATAGCGATGATAACGAGACCTGCCTCGACACTACTCAACCCATTAGGCTACAGGAACTTCAGGAAACTTTTAACCGTTTTGACCAATCGCTGCAGGAGCATAGCGACATTCTTAAAAAATCATCCGATGAGCCAGAATCAGATACAGGAAATTCATTCCGGGAAGAATTGGATAAACGCGCAGAAGACTTGTGGGCTCAATATAAAACGCAAGGACAAGATAGTGCTGAAGCGACAAGCGCCGAGGTAGTACCTTCGAGATCCGAAATAAGGAGACCACTTTTGGAATCCATACAAGAAGAAGAAGAACTGAATACTGCCTCAGGATTGGATAATACCTTAATTCACCGTCCACCGCGCCGATCCATGATACCAACCCCGTTACCGTCCAACAGACCATTTGCATTATCTACCCCTTATTCACAATCCACTTATTCAAAACCAGGAACAAAACTTTCCGATCCGCTTTCTACCCCCAAACGTCCATTGGCTCATGAATCAATGGACTACAACAAAATTGACCAATATCGACCAGGAATTCAAATAACAGAAAGTATACTCCCCGACATAGTAACTTCACCGACTTTCTCCCGAAGCGCATGCGGAGGGAATATTAATTTTACTCGAAACAGTTTAACGACCATTCGCGAAAATTACGTTCATTTTATTTCTTCCGATGTGGAATTGGTAACCCCAATAAGTAAATTACTCGCGGATATAGGGGCCATAAGCATAGAAAATCTGCGGAATACAAAGCCAAAGGAAGGCCAAGTACTCGTTACGCCGCGAGGTAAATACAAAATTTTGAGTGTAGTAATTAAAGAAAAGCATTATGATGATACTTCCATCGCAAAATTAGGTAATGCTTTGAAAAATTTAAGAAATACACTTTTACAATCAGACATAAAAACCTTTAGAATTTCGAAATCCGGTGAATTTACTGATACACTTCCGCAGGGTACACTAGCTGGTATCTTATTAAATGTTTTTGCGGATAGTGATATCAAAGTAACTCTGTGTACCGGAAACATACAAGTACCGCCCGAAGAACTCCGTTTGAAAATTATTTCGGAATTGCATGAAAGCTTAATAGGAGGCCATAAGGGCGTAACAAAAACATATTAAAGAATTCGCGAAAGATTTTATTGGCCATCGATGCGTAACGACATTCAAAATTTCATTAGAACATGCAATAGTTGTCAGGAAAACAAACTTGTTAGGACGAAAACTCGTGAGCCGATGCTCATAACCGATACACCATTAAAACCATTTGATAAAATATCATTAGATACTGTGGGACCTCTTCCTTTGACTCCTAGCGGGAATCGGCACATTTTGACTATGCAAGATAATCTTACCAAATACTGCATCGCAGTTCCTGTACCAGATATAAAAGCAGAAACTGTGGCTCATGCGCTGGTCACGCATCTGGTTTTGCAATATGGGGCTCCACGCGCAATTTTAACTGATCAAGGTACTAGTTTCATTAATAAAGTATTAAAAGAATTGGCAAAAGTTTTCAAAATCAATCATGTAACTACTTCCGGCTACCGTCCGCAAACAAATGGTGCTTTAGAACGTAGCCATATAGTCTTAACTGAATATATAAAACATTATCTAAATGATTTCGATGATTGGGATAAAATAGTACCATTTGCAATATTTTCTTATAACACGTCTGTTCACGAGGCAACAAATTTCACCCCACACGAATTAGTATTTGGCGAAATAGCACGCTGTCCTAGTGCATTTCCTACAGATGAGTCTTTATTAACGTATAACGGCTATCTCCGAGATTTGTTAACGCGATTAACAGAAATGCAGACTTTGGCCGCACAGAATTTGATATCGGCTAAACATAAGTCAAAATTATACTACGATGAAATGGCGCGACCATTCCAGGGTAAAATTGGCGACATGGCACGCGTTTTAGTAGAAGTCAGGAAAGGAAAATTTGGCAGTCGTTATCACGGTCCTTACAAAATTGTTGGAATTTTGGAAAAGAATAACATTATATTACAAAAGAAATCTGGCGAACGATTCGTAAAGCATGCTGATAAACTATTACTACACCACCAGGGTGATTAATACATCGAATGCACGACCTTTTTCGACTATTAATGTTTCTCTGGCATTATGGGATTTTCAATTGACACCAATGGTGTATCTATTCAAATTAATGGCTTGGATGCTGGAAATTTCTGTGTAAGTGGGTAAATACCTACCACGTTTCTTTGTCAATTCTTGCAATACCATTACCGGCGTTTTATCTTCCGAGATGTGCAATAATCTGCGTGCACCCAAAATAATTGTATGTTCACCGTATGTTCCGTATGTTCACCGTATTCCGTATGTTCCCAATGTTCCCAATGTTCCGTTGTATCCACTTTGGTTAGAATCGTTCCACTGTCGATGCGAATAACTGTATGTTCACCGTATTCCGTATGTTCCCAATGTTCCCAATGTTCCGTTGTATCCACTTTGGTTAGAATCGCTCCACTGTCGATGCAAGTAATTGTATGTTCACCGTATTCCGTATGCTTCCCTATGTTTTTATATCCTGCCTGAAATTCCGTATTCTTCCGGTATGTGTAATAACCTGCGTGCGTACACTTTTGAGAAAAAGAGACTCCTCAGTATGAAGAGCTCTATTTTCAGTTGTCAAAAATGATGCTGGTAACACTTCTCTCTCTGCTGGTCGGTGTTGTGGAAAGCGCCTGGGTCGAGATTCTCTCTGAGAATCTCGCGGTGTTCCTAGGTCGTCCTTCGCTGTTGTCGTCCGACGGGCTCCGAATACTCGGGTGAGGATGCCGGGACGGATATACTCGGTTATAAACCGAGGGTAGTAGGATCCTTGGCCGGTTAAGGAGTTGGAACTCGCCGTAGGTTAAACAAGGTTTATTCTGTCCCGATCTGGGTTACATGGACACTGTGACAATCCGCGTGAGTCTCGTATAGAGTCTATAACAAGTCTGAGCTCGCATTGCTCGTACATGGTTCTTATACTTTAATCGGGGCGAAGCGGGGACCATCGGGGTCTCCGTCTTTGGCCCGCTTTTGGGGGTTTCACCATAAGCTGACGGTTCTCGGTGCGCTTCCGAAAACCCTTACGCCGTTGTGCCAGATTTCGACTGTTCGATTGAAGCAATCGGAATGTGTCGTGATGTCGTTACGCTGGGTGTCGGTTGGGTTACAACATCCCCCCCTCTTTGAGGAAAGGGTGCTTAGGGGAATTTTAGCGAACTTGCTTATAAAATTTCCCGGTACCCTACATCGTTCCCGCTACTACAGCGTAGTCGGGGTCCGCGGCAGCGTTGGGCGGGGGTGCGGCTTTTCTAGTCGTCCCCGTTTTCGCTGGTCGAGATATTTGTATCTTCCGGCGGAGTTGGTAGTCGCGCATTAACAAATAGATGACGAGTATAATAGTTACTATTTGTACCATAGTCGTCGTCGTCGGATGTACAATTTGCCAGGTCGCTAATCCTGGTTGATAGTTGTTGTTGTCATCAGTCAGATCATTTTCTGCTTGGTTGAGTTGGTTGTACAATGCGGAGAATTCGGAAGGATTTTTTAACAGTTTGTCTAATTGGAAACGCGTGAGGGGGTGCGCTAGTTCGCCCCGTTGCGTCTCGTTTATCGCCGCAGTAATATCGTAGCGCGGCGCCGTCGTTAGTTCTATATCTTGACTATACGCGGTTTTTTGTTTCCTTAATACTACGTCCTTACTTCGAACATTACAATTTCCCGTAATTCTTAGTATCCCTGACTTATCTATTATGGCGCGCTCTGGCTGCCGTTCGTCGCATTGGATGGTCAGCGTCTCCGGTTGGCGCGCTGCGAAGATCCATGTGTCCGCGCGCGAGGTGCCTATCCACATTGTGTGGTTTACTGCGATATTTTTTATTTCGCAGTTTTGTGGAGATTCGTCCGAGGGTTGCAGCCACAGGCTTGCTTCGCACTCGAGATCGCTATTTATGTTATGCGCTATCATTGGCTGTTCGCAATAGTATTGCGCGGCTACTCGTTTACATCTTTCTAATTCGGCGTGATCAGTGAGCACGTACTGATTATTGTTTGCGTCGATGACGAGTATCGGTGTTCTTACGACTAATAACGCGTAAGTGTTGTCGTGGGTGTGGATCGGGGCTGGGGTTGCCTCGATCACTGTGAACGTTTGTGAGGAGACTAACGGTATCGTTATTACTGCTATTAACGTATACCTATCGAAATACGCGGTGACCGATGACAGTTTTTCGATCACATTCGTGTTTTCTAGGTTTGGCGCGATTGGGAACGTGAGTCCGTTCGGGAGGTGTTGCACGGCGGTCTGTAATAGTTTAGTGACCTGTGCGCTCGCGATTACGTTGGTGCTGATAATGCCTCCTTTAAGGCCGGTGTAGTATTGTAACACGTCGTCTACGTCCTGAGTCAGGTCGGTCACTAGGGCATTTAAAGTCGTAAAGTGATCTGCCACGTCAGCTCTTTGCGTCTGTTGAACGAAGGTCGTCTCGACCTGCACGCGTAACATTCTAGTCTGTTCCGCTAAAATGTCCTCGTTATGCTTTATTGTCCCTTCTGTGTCGTGTAAGTGGTGTAGGGTATTATTAGTGATTTGGATTTGTTTTTTCATAGCAGTCATTAGGGCGTGTTGCGTGCCGTCCAGTCTTGACAAGTGTAGGTTAATCTGTTCAGCGTCGTCGGCGTCCATAGTACCGAATATGGTTTTCGCTAGCGACCCTATTCCGTTAATTAGCCCTCGTCGCTTGTCCGGGACGTAGGTTGGCATTTGCGATACCTGCTCCATCCTTTTATGCAATTTCCCTATCCGTCTCAATAATGCGTCTAAATGATATCCGCACGTTCGCCTTATATCCATGTTCGCGACTTCGCTTGCGCATCGCTGTTCTAGTTTGTTTACGTACGAAGTTAACTGATGATTTCTCTCGAGGGTGTCCATTTTTAGGTGGGTCACGATCTTCCAGGAGTCAGTTGCCATATGCAGTTCTCCCAGGTGCGTAAAGTGGATTCCTGCCTTATGCGTGATCGATGATATCGTATACGAAGCTTGGCCGCCAGTCGGCGCCGCTTCGATTAGGCCTCCCGCTGACAGTGCGGTCATCCTGAAACAATGAACTCGGATTCTATCCCTTCCCAATTTTTCGGCTAAATCGTGCCTATATAAGGGGTTCGTTCGCGCGTTTTGCTTATCATAATCGTTTTCTTTTGTGCCTTGATTCAACGGTGAGGTGATTGATAGCAGTATGTACTCCGTGGAGCTTCGAGGCGTAAGTATCGTTACAGTTCTGATTTCTTATCTATTGTTTGACCTTCCCGCTTTGTTTACTAATGTTCCTTGTTCCGTTGTTTTATATATATTTCTTCTGCTTCTAGATGTTTGCCAAACGCCAGATTCTGGGATACGTGTATGTTCGGGAGATGATGTCCCTGCGTTTAGAAAGGTCGCTTCAGCGACGGTTCATGCATATGCTCTGGGAGGAGGGGTACCCCGATTGGGCTCAGTCCTCGGACCGTTTTGGCTTGAGGCGTCTTTTTGGAGAGGCCCCCTTGAGGGTTGAAGTGAGTATTTCCTATTACGGGGCCTTCGTTCGTTACTCGTTGTACTCTTTGATTTTTAATCAGTTTCTTTTTCTTCTTTTGGTTATAGTTAGACGAAGAGGACTGGGGGCAGTTTGATGTGCCCGACTGGAGTATGTTTACGCCTTCGGAGGGCCCGGAGTGGACTTAGCCGGCCTATGTTTGACTTTGTGGGTTGTGTCTGCCGCTTATTTATTTAAATAAATGCACTTTTTATCTATTATTTGTGTCTCCCTGTTCACTTTCCTTTATCTCCGTATCCTATTCCTGCCTGTAGCACTTAAGGTTTCTTCGTGGCGTTCCGTATTTTGTGTCCACGTGATCTTTTATCGTTTTGCGAGTCGGTCTTTATCGCGTCTTATTCTATAAAGTGTTTCAATCTATTCGCGTGAGTAAGTAGGGTTTTCTTACCCTTTTGTATCGTGTAGTTGACTTGCGAATTTCGTTGAATTACAGCGTAGGGACCTATCCATTTGCTGTCGAGTTTCTTTGGTCGTCCGCGACGCACGGATTCATCAAATAGTAAAACCTTGTCTCCGGGTTCAAATTCTACCTCGCGAGTTTTTTTATCGTAGTCTTTCTTCGATTTCTGCTTTGCGGTTTGTAGTTTTTCTCGAGCGACTTCATGTGCGGCTCGTAGTCTTTCCCGGCTTTCTTGCGCGTAGTCTTCGTAATTATACGTCGGTCTGGGGGGTATCCTTAACGCGGTGGGTAGTTCCGCGGTTTTACCGAAAATTAGTTCATAGGGCGTATAGCCGGTCGCCGTATGGGGGGTTGTATTGTAGGTGAACATCGCGTATGGTAGCCACTCATCCCAGTCCGTCTGGTCGTGGTCCGTGTAATGACGTAGATATTCTACGAGGGTTCGGTGCGATCGTTCCAACGCGCCGTTTGATTCGGGGTGGTACGCGGTCGTTTGTATTTTGCTAATCCTTAGCAATTTACAAACGTTTTTGAACATGTCGCTTAAGAAATTCGTCCCTTGATCGGTGAGTATTTTCTCGGGTATTCCGTACTCGCACACTATCCGGGTGACGAATGCTTTTGCGACCGTTCTGGCTTCCTGGTTAGGAAGCGGGATCGCCTTACTGAACTTGGTAAGGTGATCCTGGAACGTTAGAATGCATGTATTTCCTTGTTCCGTTTCAGGTAGGGGTCCTACGATGTCCAGAGCTGCTTTCTCGAAGGGTTCTCGAGGTGTGTCCGTGATTTCCATCGGCGCTTTAATCTTTTTGCTCGATTTATTCTTTTGACATAAGCTGCATTTTTGTATGTATTCTTCGATGTCTTTGTCCATCCCTTGCCATCGGTAATGCTGTTTAATTCGCTGCGTCGTACGCTGTATGCCTTGGTGCCCTCCTAGAGGTGCTAAGTGGTATTCATATAATATTTGCTGCTTGTCCTTCTGCTCAGTGACCTCGATCGGTGCGTCGTCCGTCGAAAGGTTTGTCAGGCATCGCTCCGTGGCGGATTGCAGTGCATGCACATTCCTGCTGAGTGCGTCTGCGTTTGTGTTGCTCTTTCCAGCTTTATGGATGATTTGGTAGTCGTATTCGGCTAATTGTATTCTCCATCTAGTTAGTCTGGATCCGGGGTCCTGTACTTTAAATAACCATACTAGGGCTTTATGGTCTGTTACCACTTTGAACGTAGTGCCGTATACATAGGGCCGGAAGTGTTTTACTGCCCACACTATGGCTAATAACTCTTTCTCGGTCGTACTATAGTTTCTTTCGGCTTTATTTAATACTCTGCTTGCGTAAGCTATCGGCTTGTCTTCGCCTATTTTTCCTTGTGATAATATTGCGCCTATTGCTACGTCTGAGGCGTCGGTGGTCACGATGAATTCCTTTGTAAAATCTGGGTAGATTAGGAGTGGTGCCGTCGTCAGGGACTCCTTTAGTGTCTCGAATGCATTTTGCTGTTCTGCTGACCACTTGAATTCCACCTTATTGCTCGTGATGCTTGACAGTGGTTTGGCTATTTTGGAGTACTTCGGAATAAATCTACGATAGTATCCTGCTAGTCCTAGGAATGCTTGTAATTCCTTTAACTTGGTTGGGACGGGAAATTCTCTTACAGCTTCCGTCTTTTCGGGATTCGGTTTGATCCCGTCTGGCGTAATTATGTGGCCTAGAAATCCTACTTCTTTTCGCAGAAATGCACATTTTCCCGGTTGCAATTTCAGATTGTACCGGCGCAAGGTGTCTAGGACCTTCCGTAATCGCGTATTATGTTCCTTTAGGCTCGCTCCGTGTATGACAATGTCATCTAGATAGACAAAGCAATCTATTCCTTGCAGTCCTACTAGCGCGGTGTTCATGGCTCGTTGGAACGTAGCGGGTGCGTTCTTCAGTCCGAAAGGCATACGATTGAATTCGTAGTGGCCCTGTGGCGTGGAGAAAGCCGTCTTGCCCTTATCCTGTTCGTCCATCGGTATCTGATGATATCCCGAGGCCAGGTCAAGGGTTGTGAAGTATTGTGCCTTCCCCAATTGATCAAGGATATCCGTGATATTGGGTAGAGGGAATGAGTCGCCTATGGTGGCGTCGTTTACTTTACGGTAGTCCACTACTACTCGATATTTGATATTTCCCGCAGCGTCGGGTTTTTTGGGCACTACTAATAATGGTGCGTTCCATGGGCTAGAGCTGTGTTGTATTATTCCATCCTCTAACATTTGATCTACCTGTTTCTTGACTTCTCGTTTATGCGTTTCAGGTAACCTGTATGGTTTAACATTGCAGGGTAAGGTATCTCCTTTTATAGGGATCCGATGTGTAGTTACTGTAGCTGTGGTTAGTTTGTCTCCTGGTAAGTGGAACATATCGTGGCATTCCCTACAGATCTCATTTACAGATTCTCTTTCTTCGGAATTCAGGTGTTCGCAGTTCACCTGTTCCATGACTCGATTGAAACGCATGGTCAGCGATTCGTGCGCGGTCAACGCTCGGACGGCTGCGGCGCTATCGTTGGCTGGTGCGATATCGCGGCTTGGCACGTCAGTTAATGTGACTCGTGGTATGACTACTCTTTTTTCTTCGTCTGTCGTATTCATAATGCAGGCTATGCATTGTCCCTCTTCTGGTTTAGTTAAACCTTCGCCTAGGTATACTCCTTCTCTTAACTGTCGTTTTTCTATGATTCCTTCTCGCAGGCTACTCGTTAGTATCAGACATATTTTCTGGGAGCGCGCGGGTATGGTTACTTCCGTGGCCTGGGTTAACGGTTGCCAATGATTCCCTCTTACTAGCACTTCCTGAGTGTGATAGTCTATTGCGATCCTAACGGTTTTGAGGAAATCTAGCCCTAGCAGTCCATCTGCTTCTTCTAGTGTGTCGGTTTCTACTACGTGCAAAGGGTGCCTTATTTCCTTTCCATTGATGTAGAAGGTGGCGTCTATTTTCCCTAACGTGTGTGCTCTATCCCCGGTAAACGAAGTGAGTAACACTTCGCTGGGCTCCATTAGTATATTGGTCGGTAGGGCTTTCCTGGCGATCAATGCTACTTCTGCTCCGTTATCTATTATCATGGTTGTATTCCTTCGTATAGTTTCCTTTATGTCGACCTTTACCCTGTCCGATATGAATCTCTTGGTTGTGAGTGAGCTTATTCTAATCACTCGAATTTTTCGCGTTTGCTCTCGGGCAGGTGCATTTCGTGTCGGTAGTCCGGCGCGCTCGTAATTGTTTCGAGCTGCGGAATGCGTTTGGTCAGCATTTTCATATCGCGTCGACGGCCTAGTCTCGGAGGTCGGTCGGTGACCCTCCGCTTCTCGTCGGGGCGGTGCCCATCTTGCGTCGTTTGCCATTATGGGCTGTATTCTCCGATTATATTCGGGTGCAGGAAAACTTCTTCGCGGGTTATGTCTAGGCTGGTCCTTCCAGCAATCCCTAGTACTATGCCCTGATCGTTTGCAATTGCCGCAATATTTATTCGTCGTGGTACTCGAGGTCGCCGTGCTGCTTGCAGCACGTGCCCCAGAGGAGGTGACGACTCGTTTGCGAGTGGTCCGTTCTTCTTCTACTGCCATCGCGATTGCTTCGGGGAGATCGGCAGCCCTTCGCGATTTGACTAAAACCTTTAGTTCATTGTGTAGCCCTTCTTGAAACACATGATGACCCTGTTGCTTGATTGCCTCGATAGCGCCTCCTCGGGCTATCGGATTGTCTCCGCCTGCGGTGGTTACTGCCACTTGTTCGTTGACTAAAGTGGCCACCCGGTTTCCGAATGTATGTGCGTCCTCGTGAGTCCCTTGCCTACATTGGAGTAGTTCTGCCACGATGGTCGTGCACGTTCTTGCCGGTTTGTACAACGCGGTTAGCAAGTCTTCTAATTCTTCGTACGTCTGTATCTTTCGCGTGCCTACTTCTGCAAGGGCCGGACCCGTGAAGGGCTTCGCCGTAGGATGTCATCGCGTAGTGGCAATGATTTAGGAAGGAGGTTAGTTCCTCGGGTTTGGTTCCGTCGAACTTCGGAACGCCCTTTAAGGCTCTTTCGGACGCTGCTGACGCCTTCGGTAACGGCGCGCGTCGGTTAGGGTCTCTGTCCGATACAGGGGGTACGAATAGGCTTGAACGTCTAGGTACGGCGTCGTCTCTAAAGCGAACCGCGGTCCTAGTTGCTGTCGGAGGGTCAGAGGCGGGGGACGGAGTCGCTGCCGCTTGCCCTTGGTTTACGTCTGGATTCAATGTATCGTGGTGCAGGTCTAGTACTGCATCTATCGTTTCCTTCAGGCGTTCTAGTTTGGCGTCTGTTGACGTGGCTTTCCCGTCAAAGGAGGTTATTTTCGCTGTTAGCTGGGCGAGGGACCGATCTATTGCTGCTATTTTGTCGGCCAGGATCGCGACGCTTGCTGCGACCGTGTCGCGTGCGGGTACCGCCGTGGTGACGGACATGTCTATGTCTTGTAAATCGGTTTCGTCTAATAGGGTGCTTTCCCTGGGGTTACTCGGGCTTCCTAGCTCGGTGAGTTGATTTTCGGTTGCTGGTTCAGCACGCGTGAGTAAGCTAAAATCTAGTTCGTCGAACGGGAATTGTCGCTCGGACACTACGGGTCCTGTATGAGTTAATACGGACTGGATCGCTTCCAGAGGGAAGTGGTCGCTTGTAGATTGCTGTTCGATAGCTTGTCGCGCACGGGCTCCGGATTGACGGAGTGTGTCGAGGGCGAAAAGGAGAGGGTCGTCCTCTGACTTTCGCGGGCGCGGTCGTCGGACCCTACGAGGGTTGCTCCGGCTAAGTGCTCTAGGTGTAGGAAGCTCTACCCGTTCGGTTAAATCTAGATTTCGATCGATATATGCTTCTACGGATTTTGCGCGGCGCATGAGAACGGCGGGGCTCTGCTCGCGGTTTTTGCTGAGTGTGGTATTTCGCACTTACAGCACGTAGAGCAGGCGATGCATGGTCGTCTCGATGTCGGCCGTGGAATTTCCTGCAGGCGTCCTCTGTAGACGGATGTCAGCAGCGCGGAGTGAGTTACCCTAGTTTTAGGTGGGTCGTTGTCTCCGCTATTGTCCTGGTGTCCCAGTCGGTCAGGCTTGTTCCCTACGTTGGCTGGATCCCACCGCTGCCACCAATTTTGTTGTGGAAAGCGCCTGGGTCGAGATTCTCTCTGAGAATCTCGCGGTGTTCCTAGGTCGTCCTTCGCTGTTGTCGTCCGACGGGCTCCGAATACTCGGGTGAGGATGCCGGGACGGATATACTCGGTTATAAACCGAGGGTAGTAGGATCCTTGGCCGGTTAAGGAGTTGGAACTCGCCGTAGGTTAAACAAGGTTTATTCTGTCCCGATCTGGGTTACATGGACACTGTGACAATCCGCGTGAGTCTCGTATAGAGTCTATAACAAGTCTGAGCTCGCATTGCTCGTACATGGTTCTTATACTTTAATCGGGGCGAAGCGGGGACCATCGGGGTCTCCGTCTTTGGCCCGCTTTTGGGGGTTTCACCATAAGCTGACGGTTCTCGGTGCGCTTCCGAAAACCCTTACGCCGTTGTGCCAGATTTCGACTGTTCGATTGAAGCAATCGGAATGTGTCGTGATGTCGTTACGCTGGGTGTCGGTTGGGTTACAACATCGGGATCGTGCATATTCTCGGAGAAAAACAGAAGCCGTACGAGATTTCAAGAATTCACACTAGTCCCGGACTGTATTTTGAAAAACTACACACCATGAGATTGGTTACTGCTGACTGGCGGGTGACAATTTTCATCGATACTCATAAATTGGAATCCCAATTCCCAATAGGTTACGAGGAATTAGATAAAACTCTTAATCATTGCCTCTCTTTGATGGTGGTGGAGCGATGCGATGGCATCTTGCGTACCATTTATCTCAAGGGAAGAGCGGAAGAAGCTATGGCGCTACGTTTGGAACTAAAGTAGCTAATCTCAGCAATTCAAACTCCTGAAGATTATAACAGCCCGAGGACCATCGTACGGAGAAGCGTCCCTCTCGGATTCATTGGATCATTGAGCCGCACTCTCTTTGGCACGCTATCAACAGAGGATGCGGAATACTATAATTCGGAGATTGATAAATTATATCAAGATCAACATGAAATAACGCAAATTATAAAAAATCAAACACATATTATCACCAGTAGACTTCATAAATATCATGAGGCATTAGACCAAAATACAAAATTAAAGAATAAAAACAGAATGCAAATCAATCAAATCTCTGCAGCGATTGGTGACCTAGATACGGCAATGAATTATACTCGAGTAATGTATTGGTTGGCAAATTATGTACACACCTTGGAATTATCTTTGGATCAGTATATTAGAGTAACTGAAAAATTCCTTGCTGCAATATATGCCGCAAGAGTAGGCGAAATACATCGCACACTGTTGGACAAATCAAAACTTCACCGTATAATAACGGATATTAGGAATGCACAAAAGTTATATCTTCCGATACCTGAAGGATATCAGGGCATAGAGGAATTGATTAGGTTATCCAGCATAAAAATTGGTCATCACAAGGGCAGATTTTTATTGACATTACACCTACCGTTGGTAGATGGAGTAGCATATCACCTCTATCGCACATATTCTTGGCCTATTCCGCAAAAATTCACACAAAATTCAACAGGATCAAGCCATATCCACCCAACGGTCCCATATTTGGCAATAACCAATGATCACCGGTTCTACTTTAACGCAGACGAGTTATATATGCAGGGATGGAGGCGAATAAGAACTGACGTCTTCTATTGGGTAACAGCGCGGAGCGCCCCTTTCTTAAAATCCGTAATTCTAGATGACGAGTTGGCCGCCGAAGATCTGCGACCTCAGCTGTTGGCCCTGATTGCCAAGAACTGTCCTGCACTGGAAGAGCTGGATGTAACGGCCGTTAACGCCCGACCATCGGCTTTTCGAGAGCTGGCGGCACAGGTCGGTTCCCTGAGAGAATTATCGATTGGACGATGCACAAACTGCGCCGACTTCGAATTAGGAAGGGTTCTTGAGGCTAACAAAGCCCTACAGAGATTCAGCGCCAGGGGTACCGATTTCTCTGGAAGATCCCTGTTGCAAATAACAAGGGGTCTAGTAAGACTAAATCTAAAAGACTGCACGGTCAAAGGCGAATATATCGCTGCAGCCATTTCACATTTCAAATCGTTATCTCACCTTTGTCTATTCAAAATCAAAAACTTTCAACCTGACATTTTACAGAAATTAATTGAAAGCATTACCCCGATCCATGGAGTCGATGGAATTCGTGGAGTGCAACCCCCGGCCCGGGGATAGAGGACCGCAGGAGGAGGATGCAGAAGCAGAACAGCAGGAGGAAGCGGATTTCTTCGAATTCGACCTTGGTCCTGTTGAGATGGCGGTCAGCCTTCCCTCCCGTTATCCTCTGGTCACCGAGCTCGGGGTTGCATTCTGCGGCTGGGTGGATGGTACCTTCATCGGCGAAGTGGGTCGACATATGAAACACCTAATTAAACTCGATGTCACTGGTTGCACTAACATCAGGGGACTATTCAGCCTCGAAGCGCTCGGCAATCTCAATCACTGCACTGAACTACAGATGAGCCTACTGTACCCGGACGTCGGTGCCCAATTCCTTAAAGACATGCCTTCGCTCAGGGAGTTGACCTGTAGGGACAATCAGGGAATAACAGACGAGGACGTTTGCGGTCTCGTCAGAAACAGCACCACCATAGAAATAATGGATCTGGAGGGCTGCGTACATATAGGACGCCCTTTTATAGAATGCGTATACTCCGCCCTGCGTGGCGATCCTCACAACCACCGAATTGAAATTCGTGTCGGCGGAACGAGCGCGATGTCCCGCAGGCGTGACAGGCAGCTACTCCACGTTTTCCTAAATTATACACGGCACTCCAAATGTCCTTACGCCTAATCATCATCGGGGACGATGATTTCAAGGGGGGAGGGGTGTTACGTGCCGACCAAAATTTAAAAATTTTGAAACTCAATCTAAAACATTGACAATTGATCCAACCACCTAGGTGTGTTACGGAATATCCCTCGAGCAATTGTCAATGATTTATTAACCATAGCTTTTTATAGTAATAACTTAATCCGATTCAATGCCTGTCACGCCACGGCATATTCCCATGGAGGATTATTGTCAGCGATCTTCCAACGCTGTCGACGTTCTTAGAATGCGTGGTGATAAGCCTTTCGAAGCATTGTAGTAGACCATTTTATATTTTTCTTCCCTGTTAAATTTTGTCACACCATCATTGACATCTGATCCTACCATTGAGTGTTGTGGGAGTTTCCCTCGATCGATTGTCAATGATCTATAAACCGTATTATAATAATAATTTAATACGAGCCATTACGACAATGCGTTCTTCCAACACCGTCAACGTTCTTAGAACGCCGGGCGCGATAACAACTTAGATGCTGGGAACGTTCCGAGCGACGATGGTTGGGCCCGTGTGCATGAGGTGCAGAGTCAGCAATTTTCGCGCTCTTTGTGCAAAGGCCCGAGTGCTCGGGCCTACCCTGCGAACGCTCGTCGCAGTCAACTGACAAGTCGCATGGTGCGTGGTTGTTCTGTCCGAGGACATATTGCCGCATTGTTTAATCGGTCTATAAGGCGGAGTTCCACCGTATCACAGTGAACGTGGAAGGACTTAGTTCTCGAAAAACTCACTTATTTATTCAAACCGTACTTATTTTAATCATTGTTCATTTAAATCATTATATATTTTGGCAGTCGCCTGTTAAGCCGCGTTGTGCGCGGACGTTCTGCCTGAGGACATATTGCCGTATTGTTTAATCGGTCTATAAGCCGGAGTTCCACCGTGCCATAGTGAACGTGGAAGGATTTAGTTCTCGTAGAGACTGTTTGTTTTAAACCCTTATTCATTTTAATCGTTTTTCGCTATTAAATCGTTTATATTCTCGCGTTTAAAAGTTTAAATATATAATACTGTAAACTGCTTTGACATTGGTGTGTTGTGCGACGCTGCTGCGCTTCAACATCTTGCCCCGGCGCACAGCGCCCCAGGTCGCACGGAGAGAGAAAGACAGAGTAAGAAAGAGAGAGAGAGAGAGAGAGAGAGAGAGAGAGAGAGAGAGACTGTGAATACCCGCTTTTAAAAATTTAATAAGCTTTGCGCCGAATCGGTAAGTCTTCTTAACTACGTTATTGTACGGAATAAACAAATGATCCAACCTCTTTAGTGAGTTGTGGGTTTTCCCTCAATCATTTGTTATATTCCGCTTTGAGGGCGTGTACCGCGTTTTACTAAACCCTGTTTACCTTGTATAATTATATTGCGATCACATGATATTTTCCTAAACCGTTCGTATGGAAAAATTAGAACAATGCGTAATCATTGATCCAACTCACATAGTGAGTTGCGGGGATTCCCCTCAATCATTTGTCGTTCCGTAAAACACTTGCGTTAAATTACTCTATTCAAACCCATGTAGATTTCCCATTTTTGTACCACCTTTAAACATTTCCTTTTTTTTTGCTTATTTTTGTAATACATGGTAATATTTACTTAAATATCGTCTCATTCTGTTCGAACCTGTCTATACCAAGATACCACATCCCTGACGGGTCAACCTGTATTGGTTGTAGCAAGTACGTATCCCAAGAACAATCCTGATTTTTTAGTAATAATCTGGTTATGTCAAAATTATTAAAACCTATCTAAATTCGTTAAGCGTTACGTGGAAGAAATTAAACGAATCCGCTCGGTCCTATAAAAATCAACGCCCGCACGTAACAATAGCAATGATGGACCTGGAGGGCTGCGTACATGTAGGACGCCCTTTTATAGACTGTATTATCTCCGCGCTGCGAGGCGACCCTCACAACCACCGAATCGAAATCCGGGTTGGCGGAACGAGCGCGGTGCGTCGCAGGCGTGACAGGCAGTTACTCCACGTATTTCTAAACTATACCCGGCACTCCAAATGTCCATACACCTAGTTATCATCCGGGACGATGATGTCAAGGGGAGAGGGGTGTTACGTTCCGGCTACTTCTTCCAAGTTCATCCCGCAATATTCGTACTGTGTTTATTGACAATTATCTGTGAATTGACTAGAGTCCTCAATATGCGAAATTGTCGACAACAATCTTCCAACGCCGTGCGCGACGTTCTGAGAATGCTCGACGCGATAAGCGTTTCGAACTAATTTCTTCTACGCCATCATTGACATTTGATCCAACTCATGCGTGTTATGGGAGTCCTCCCTCGATAAACTGTCTCATTCCCTTCCGCGGGTATCGCAGTGTTAAATTATCTTCAATTGTTTAGTAGAAACGCGACCGCAATACCTTTTTCCAACCTATTCGCAAAGGTATAACATCAAACACTCGCGCGATAATTGATCTAACCATCTGGTGAGTCCAATTATTGTCCATCAATCGTTGTCTATCGTCTGACGTTTGCGGCCATATCCGTTGTATGTTCTACGATAAGATCCAGTTTAGCAGGAAATTGTCACCTCCGAAACCGAACCAAATATTGTAAAATTCTACACACCGCGATTGAACTTTTATATTGTTTATCGTAACATAAACCCATGTAAATTCCCCATTTTTGTAGCACCTTTTGCTTATTTTTGTAATACATGGTAAATTTTACACAAATCTGTCTCGCTTTGTTTTCGAACCGGTCTCTTCAAAGTACCACATCCTGATTGGGCAACTTGTAAGTTGTCGGTAGAAGGTTTTCGTCATTGCGCAAGTATATCCTATAGTGCAGCTTGGAGGTTCGCTTCGCGTCGGTAGATGTAAGATATGTCTACGTGTAATACTAATTTCCAACTATCACGGTAAATCTGTAGATCGCCTAGGTTTTCGAAGTTAATACCGGGGTGGTTTTGAAATTCTTTTATAGTGAAATCTGTGTCGGGGGATGTCCCTCCTACGAGTAGTATCGTCGTTTGTAGGACGGTAATCCTGTAAAATATAATGTCGAGGTGTAGCCGGCGCTTCGTTTTGTTGGTCGCGAAGTCTTTTCTTGTGCGTGCGCGAGATAAATTTGTGCTAACGTAGGATAGTTCGTCTTCTTTTATCTGGGTCTGGGTAGAAGTGAAAAGTGAAGGTATATGGGACTCGATTTTCTTGGTCGCTCCTTCTTTCGTTGTGATCTCCTCGACGAAGATGTTGTCGGTCATCTGAAGGCTCGTATAGACTGGGCGATAATCGCCGGCAACTTTGTTGCCGGAGTCGCTGGCGAGTCGGTGGGATAACCGACTTGTCGCCAGCGACTTGTATCTGGCGACTTTTATCCGGCGACTTGTGTCCGGCAACTGTGTCTGGCGACTCGTCCTTTAAGGGTAAAGAGATACGAATATACCTGGGAAAGTCGCCGGAACCTGTATCCGGCGACTTGCAACAATCGCTGTGGGATACAGCAACTCGACCCTTGCCTCAAACGGCCTTCTAGAAATGACTGTTGGCCACATGTTCCCGAAAAACTGTATTCAAGTGGACGGTGAGCAACATCGCCCGAGTGTCTAGTGCCTGTATTTCTGTTTCCCGTTCCGAATGGGAAACATCGCCGACTCTGTGGCAACACACCACGCACTATATATATTGAAGTACATCCTATAGTAAATGTATACGTTAAAAATTTAATATATCTATAAATATATGTATATATATATATAATATATATAATATATATAATAAATTTTTAACGTAAATATATACTATATGATCTACTGCGTGGAAAAACACCACACATATACATATTTATTAAAACATTAATTTATTTTCTATATATATATATTAAACGAATTTATTATATATATGCGGACACTCCCTTGACGAGGCTCTCTTCACAGCAATACGTATCTCCTCTCCGAGGCCCACCTTCTTTCGCACGGAACAGGTCAACGCGTGCTCTTGTTTTGCAATTGAAGCGCGTGTTTTTACTCGAGAGATAAGGGATCCGTCTCGAATTTGCTGGGAAGACGGCGCAGGCCTATATCTGGCACATTTAGGTAACAAGTGAAGGGATTGGCTTGTGTGCCACGTCTGGTTCCCAAAAATTAATCAGGCTGATCGGCCAGTGTGTTCCGCCAAGGTGCGGTTTATGACCGTATTGTCCCACGAGTAGCGGTTGACAACGGTACCTGCGCGTCCGATGTCACCGTGTATACCACCCATTATCGACATCTGGTAGACAAATGTTTCCCAACGAACACTTCGAGAACAAGCTATTGCCTAGTCGTAAAGAAATGAAGAAATTTCGCTTCAAAAATACTAAATTGCCAGCTGTAAAAGATAACTGAATTCGAACGCGCAGGTAGCGTTGTCAACCGCTGACTCTCGGGACAATACGGTCATAAACCGGGACCCTGTCGAAACACTCTGGCCGATCAGCTTGATTAATTTTTGAGAACCAGGTGTGGTATACAAGTTATCCCCTTCAGTTTTTATCTAAATGTGCCAGGTATAGCAGTTAAAAAGTATTATCCAACATCAATACGCCTTGCGGAGAGAGAGAGACACAAGAAGAAAAAATGGTAGCCCGCTGACTGCGCCGTCTTCCCTGCAAATTCGAGACGGATCCCTTATCTCTCGAGTAAAAACTCGCTTAATAGAAACTGTGACATTAAATCATCACCGTAATGTTCTCCATTTCTCAAAAACGCCTTTTTCCACCAACGCCTTTTTCTTTTTCTTTTGGTCGATGCTATTACAATGAACGCGGCGCCAACACCCATAGCTATTGACGGATCTATGGCTACTAAAAATAAGGTTTGGAATGGACGCCGAAGAAGGGTCTTGGTCAGTGATGCCAGATTCGAGACGGGTTACCTCGAGAATTTCCCCCACCTCGCGCATACTACGGCGGAGCAGCGTATCCGTGAGCTCGGCGCTTCGGAGTCCAACTCACGGACACTCTCGAGGGAACCCGCCCCGAATCTGGCATCACTGGTGTTGGTCATAAGGTGGGGGACACAAGTTGCCGAGTCGCTGTACACAAGTCGCTGGATACCAGCCGCTCGGTAAAAATCGCTGGAGAGAAGCCGATGCATCCCAGCGAGTCGCCAAGCGACCCGCTGGAGTCCACTTTGTTGCCAGCGATTATCGCCCAGTCTATACGAGCCTTAAGACGTGCCCCGGGACATTATGTTTGCCCTAATTGTACGTGCGAGTGGGGTTTGGCTGTGCTTTGTGTGTTATTTTATTAACCCCGTCGGGCTGTATCAGCATTCAGCATCGCTTACATGGAGGCGATCAGGGATTATCGGGCGCACTGGCGCCGATTCTTCCAGGAGGCCGATCTCTGGGAGGATGCGGAGGACTCGTGGGGTATGAGGGCCCTATTTGGTGAGTGTCTTATTGTACCGTTGATTGTGCGTTTAATTATTGTTTGTCTTTCCGTACGTGTAGTACAATTGGGTCTTTCCCCTTTTTTTTGTAGAACGTCAAGGAGACGTTTTTGTGGGGCTAGTTACGCGGCCGCGACTGTGGTCGTTATTGGAGGCCATCCGCGCCCTTCACGGCTGGGACGACGACGCCTAATTGGGGCTGTTACGTTCGGAACGTAAATTTTTCTTTTTGGATGGGGTATGCATCAACAACGCCTAGCGTTATGGGAAATCCCTTGTTGATCATACTCCTGCCTAGTAATTAATAATAATTTAGTAAAACAAGAACCCCATTCTTTGGAGCGTCGTTGCCTTGACATATTGCCATCCCGCGATAAGGATAAGGCGGTGCTGACGCAGCGGCGTTCTCACCAGAGAGTCGCGCTCGAAAAGACCCAGTGGGTCTCTTGCTGTACCGAATCCGCTCTGTGTAAGCGGCAGGGGTGCGTTTCAACAATGCCTTGCAGCATTGTAGGAGAACCAGCTTTGAGAACACCTCTGACCGTCGCGCTAAACATTGTAACGTAATCAGTAACGGCTACATCGGGAATGCGCAGACTGGGTTGCTTCTTAGAAGATTGACGAAATTGTATACTCTACATCCGGTGCAGGGAACTGCGCCTTCTCACGGTTTTGTCGCACGTTTCGGAACACGTGTGGACTGTTAATTAATTAGAAATTGTTCTTTAGATTAGACACCTATCACAATTTCTGGCAGTCAACCGACTGTGGGATTCCCCTAGTCAGAAATTGTGTATATAAATTTATGAATGATGAGAAAAGGCCCTCAGCATGTGTGAAATTGTATCGTTTTCGAGATGTGTGATGTCATGGATTCCCGTGCGTACGTATGTTCCGTAAAAACCAATTATGTATTTGAATCAAGAGTCCGACTCGTGGGCATGAGCACTCACACACCGCCTCACTAAGTAGAGGGGCCCATGGTAACGCCTTCGAGCGATAAAATGCAGCGTAAGCATTTTCGGCACGGACCCGTTCTGGCCGCTGCCGAGAGCGTGAAGCTGCGACACTCTGTGACGGTAAATCGTGAGGTGCGTGTCATTGGGTCCGCGAAGTGTTTTAGAGATAGAGTTCTCCGGTCTACTGTGTAGCCGCGTGGAAAGACTCAACTTTGCGAAACAATTCATTCCATTAACTTTGAAACATTAATTATATTAACTTCGTGAAATAATTTATTCTTTTAAACGATTTATTCTAAATTCTAATTGTACTTGATCAGTTAAATTTACTGTCATTTCGGTTCCATATCATAGTTCAATTCGCGTGTATTTTATCTACAATCAAGTGTGTGCGTGTTCGCGTCTTATTCCTCTTTCTGATTCAGGTATACCAACGATCAGAATTATCCAAACTCCAAAAACGAATCCAAATTATATTTTCATTTACATTAATGTGCAGGGACCTATCCACGCGGGTGTTAGTTTTTTTTATCGTCCGCGTCTTCGTCGTGCAGTAGTACTTGGTCTCCGATTTTAAGGGGTCATATACGTTTCTCGACACTGAAATGTACTCAATGTTTACAAGCAATTTGTGGACAAACTATTAGGCCGATTGGTTGAATTCTTTTTGTAACGTAAAAGTAGATGTTTATACAGCAGTAAACACGAATGAAGATGTATAAATTGTTAAAAATTTGGCGTCTAATTGCATTAACGCAGAATGTTTTTTTTTATCCTGCCGCAAACGGTGTGCATGATTTAACTCGTACAAGTAATCTGAAACAAAAATTTGCGATTTATTTACACTTATTGAGATCATAGTTATCGGTTGACGAGGGGTTTTTTTTTTTAAACACGATATTGTAGCAGTAGTAACAATTAGAAGACGGAGATCATGATTTTCGTAAAAAGAACCGCACATTTTTGTTTGTTATTAAGAAATGGTTTATTTTATCGGAAAAAGCCCTCGTTGACCGATAACTATGATCTCAATAAGTGTAAATAAATCGCAAATTTTTGTTTCAGATTACTTGTACGAGTTAAATCATGCACACCGTTTGCGGTAGGATAAAAAAACCCATTCTGCGTTAATGCAATTAGACGCCAAATTTTTAACAATTTATACATCTTCATTCGTGTTTACTGCTGTAGAAACATCTACTTTTACGTTACAAAAAGAATTCAACCAATCGGCCTAATAGTTTGTCCACAAATTGCTTGTAAACATTGAGTACATTTTAGTGTCGAGAAACGTATATGACCCCTTAATAGACCTATCCGCAGTCTTCTTGTCGTAGTATGTCTTTGACTTTCCTTCATTGTTCTCTATTCTTACATGGACCCTTCGGACCCATCCCGTGCTTGCTGTCCACGCGTCGCCTTCCTTCGTAGACGACGATTCAGCGGAATCGCCTCGCGCGTGGCAGTCACGTTGTGCCTCTCGTTCGCGAAGCCCGAGTCCAAACGCGACTGGAAATTCAGATTATTCAAAATTTCCAACAAGTATTCTTAAGCCACCGCGAAGTAACATGGAATCGAGTAGATATCCAGAACATGGGTACCCTGTTTATTCCCCGTACCCCTACATGCCTTACCCACCTTTTTATCAAATGCCTTATCCATCGTATCCACAGGATCCGCGTTTTCCGTCAAATTCGCCGTACGCACAAAATCCGACGGCTCCACAATTGGCACGGAGCACGAGTCCAATTCCCCAGGCGACGCAAGTCGCACCTCATAATTCAAATTTTCAACCTAGTTTTCCACATTCGAATTCCTATTCGCGGAATTCCGTGGGATTTCGCGAGTCCAGATCGTATTCGCCGGATCAAAATCGACCGTATTCGCCGAATCAAAATCCGTCAGAAGCACGTAATAATTCGGATTTAAACTCCCGTGTAACTCCTCGAACAGACGCGACGACGAGTTACCAAAACCCCGAGCGTCGCCCGTTGAACAACCAAAACCCAGAGCGTCGCCCGCCAAACAATCAAAACTCAGAGCGTCGTCCGACGGTAAGATTTCTGGAAAAGGATCATCAGTATTAAATTTGGGTTGTAACGACGAATCGCCTGTCGTAAAATTGACCGCGGAACAATTACGATATAAAACTGCAACATTCTTGATTGATACGGGTTCGGACATAAATGTAATAAAATTAAACGCATTGCACGAGGATGTAACCGTCGACGTACGCGATTCCGTCGAAATGAGAGGAATTACGGCCGAAAAAGCGGAAACGATTGGAACCACAATAGTAGCAATTTTGGGTCAACCAGTCCTATTTCATGTAGTTAGACCAAATTTTCCGATATGTAGTGACGGTATTTTAGGAAAAGCCTATTTAAGACAAGAAAAAGCCGAAATTTCTTTTGCACATAATACTATAGTTACACAAAGTCAACCAATTCGACCGATCCATTTTATTGGCGAGGCTCCTCCAGAGGAGGCACCTCCGAAAAATAGAACGCCGCGTGTTTATCGTATTAGTAGTCGTACCCGACAAGCAATCGCCATAGACACCATCGACTGTGATTTGAAAGAAGGATATCTTCCATTAGTTAAAACAATAGATGGAATTTATATTGGGGAAGCAGTCGGCCGTTAAGTCGCTTAGTGCGTAGTCACTCTGTCCGAGGGACATCACTGTTTAATAAAATAGTCTTTGAGCCGGAGTTTCAGTGCATCTTAGTGATCGTGAAAGGACTCAGTCCCCCGTAGAGACTGTCTGTTCAAACTATAATTATTTTAATCGTTTACATTTTTATTAAATCACTTATATTCCCAACGTTTAAAAATTTAAATATTCAAACACTGTGAACATTATAATGTCAGTGAACTGCTCGGTGTGATTTGTGCTCCACGCCTGTGCTGCGCGTCAACCTCTTGCAGCAGCGCCCCAGGACAAAGACAGAGACAGAGAGAGAGAGAGCGTGAATACCTTTATTCAAAATTTTAATAAGCTTTGCGCCGAATCGGTAAGTCCTCAAATTATATTATTGTACGGGATAAACCAATGATCCAACCTCTTTAGAGTGTTGTGGGTTTTCCCTCTATCATTGTTATATTCCCCGATTGAGGGCGTGCACTGCGTTTTTGCTAAACTTTGTTTTCTTGTAAAATTATATTGCGATATTTTCCTAAATCGTTCATATGGAAAGACTAGAACTACGTAATTATTGATCCAACTCACCTAGTGAGTTGCGGGGATCCCCCTCGATCAATGGTCGTTCCGTAAGACACTTGCGGTAAATTTCCATATTTCAAAACCATGTAAATTCCCGTTTTGTACCACCTAATTAAACTCGATGTCACTGGTTGCACTAACATCAGGGGACAATTCAGCCTCGAAGCGCTCGGCAATCTGAACCACTGCACTGAACTACAGATGAGCCTACTGTACCCGGACGTCGGTGCCCAATTCCTTAAAGACATGCCTTCGCTCAGGGAGTTGACCTGTAGGGACAATCAGGGAATAACAGACGAGGACGTTTGCGGTCTCGCCAGAAACAGCACCACCATAGAAATAATGGATCTGGAGGGCTGCGTACATATAGGACGCCCTTTTATAGAATGCGTATACTCCGCCCTGCGTGGCGATCCTCACAACCACCGAATCGAAATTCGTGTCGGCGGAACGAGCGCGATATCCCGCAGGCGTGACAGGCAGCTACTCCACGTTTTCTTAAATTATACACGGCACTCCAAATGTCCTTACGCCTAATCATCATCGGGGACGATGATTCCAAGGGGGGAGGGGTGTTACGTGCCGACCAAAAATTTAAAAATTTTGAAACTCAATCTAAGACATTGACAATTGATCCAACCACCTAGGTGTGTTACGGGATATCCCTCGAGCAATTGTCAATGATTTATTAACCATAGCTTGTTGTAGTAATAACTTAATCCGATTCAAAGCCTGTCACGCCACGGCATATTCCCATGGAAGATTATTGTCAGCAATCTTTCAAAGCTGTCGACGTTCTTAGAATGCGTGGTGATAAGCCTTTCGAAGCATTGTAGTAGACCATTTTATATTTTTCTTCCCTGTTAAATTTTGTCACACCATCATTGACATCGGATCCTACCATTGAGTGTTGCGGGAGTTTCCCTCGATCAGTTGTCAATGATTTATAAACCGTATTATAATAATAATTTTATACGAGCCGTTACGCCACTGCGTTCTTCCATGCGAAAATCTTCCAACACCGTCAACGTTCTTAGAACGCCGGGCGCGATAACAACTTAGATGCTGGGAACGTTCCGAGCGACGACGGTTGGGCCCGTGTGCATGAGGTGCAGAGTCAGCAATTTTGGCGCTCTTTGTGCAAGGGCCCGAGTGCTCGGGCCTACCCTGCAAACGCTCGTCGCAGTCGCCTGTTAAGTCGCGTAGAGCGTGGTCGTTCTGTCCGAGGGACATTTTGCTGTTTGTTAAAATAGTCATTGAGCTGGAGTTCCATAGTGTCGTTGTGAACGTGGAAAGACTCAGTTCCCTCGTATTATATAATTACCTATCATCTTATTCAAAATTTACTATTTAGAGCAGTCGCCTGTTAAGTCGCGTAGAGCGTGGTCGTTCTGTCCGAGGGACATTTTGCTGCTTGTTAAAATAGTCATTGAGCTGGAGTTCCATAGTGTCGTTGTGAACGTGGAAAGACTCAGTTCCCTCGTATTATATAATTACCTATCATCTTATTCAAAATTTACTATTTAGAGCAGTCGGCCGTTAAGTCGCTTAGTGCGTAGTCGCTCTGTCCGAGGGACATCACTGTTTAATAAAATAGTCTTTGAGCCGGAGTTTCAGTGCATCTTAGTGATCGTGAAAGGACTCAGTCCCCCGTAGAGACTGTCTGTTCAAACTATAATTATTTTAATCGTTTACATTTTTATTAAATCACTTATATCCCCAACGGGTCAACCTGTATTGGTTGCAGCAAATACGAATCCCAAAACAATCCTGAATTTTCGCATAATAACCTGATTATGTCGAAATATTAAAATCTATCTAAATTTCGTTAAGCGTTACGTGAAAATAATTAGACGAATCCGCTCGGTCATCATAAAAATAAACGCCCGCACGTAACAGTATCATGATCGGCGAATGTGTGACTAACAATGCATATATATTATCGCGTACATGTATTGGGACCGGTGTTGCTTCTATTACACTGTATGTCTGGGAGGATATGAGTGGTATTTTGATTATAGTAACGAGTGTTTGTCTTTCATAGTACGCTACGACTGATGCTAAACGCTCGATTAAGTGCGCGTTCTCTAACGTAGGTGCTATGGGGAATGCGAAACCGTCTGGTAACCGCGATACCGCTGTCTGTAGTAATTTTACTATCTCCGCGTTTGATAATACGCTTGGGTCTATGCTCCCGCTCTTTAGCTGACTACAGTATTGTTTTACGTCCCTTACGTCATCCGTTAGGTCGACTAACAGCGAGTTCAATGTCGCGAAGTGGTCCACTAGGTCAGTACGTATTTTCTGCCGAGTAAACTCCGTCTCGACTTGCACTCGCAGCTGTCTCGTCTGTTTTGCTAGTATCTTTTCGTTGTCCTGTATCGTCTGTTCAATGTCGTGTAAATGATGTAAGGTATTGTTTGTAAGTTGTATCTGCCGTTTTATTGTTGTCTGTAACGCGTCTTGTTTACTGTCTACTTCCGCGAAGTGTGCGTTTATTTCTTCCGCGTCGCTCGCGTCCATTGTTCCGAAAAGTGTTTTTGCTATTGAGCCTATCCCGTTTATTAATCCTCTTCGTTTGTTTTGCGTATATGACGGTATTTCGTAAATGTGTTGAATTTGTCTGTTTAATTTTTCTATTCGTCTTACCAAAATACCAAGGTAGTTTTGGCAGGTTGATTTTAACTCTAGTACGTAAGCTGGTAAGTTGCATAGTGTTTTTACTTCCTTGATGTATGGTTTCAATTGTTCATACCTTCGTATCAGTGGCTCCGTGTCTAATCGTGTCACGATCTTCCACGTATTGGTTGCCAGGTGTAAGTCGCCGATGTGGGTAAAGTGGATTCCCGCGCTATGTTTCGTGGGTTCGATTATGTACGGTGGTGTGTCGCTAGCGGGCGCCGTCTGTGAATTTAGGCCCTGCAGCGCGATGCACCTGTAACATGGGAGGTCGGATTTATCCCTTCCTAATTTCTTTTTTGCGCGCCTATATATAACGTCGCTCCGCGATTTTTTCCCATTATTAATTGTGTTATCAGTTTTTTGTCCATGAAGATGTATCCCGAAAGACTGTGCGCTGTAAGTATCGTTATTGCCTTTACTGTTTCTTTCTTTCCTGTGTCTAATATGTGTGTCACTATTGTGTTCTAATGTTATTTTCTTTTTGTTTTTATTTTTATTAGTGGTGGGCGGCGAACCGCATTCTGGGGTACGTGCCCGTACATGTAATGGTTCAGATCCGCCTTCGGCGTTCTCTGGCTCGTTGCTTTTTCGATGTTTTATGGGAGGAGGGCTACCCCCTGTGGGCCCGCTCCTGTGATCTATTTGGCCTGCGTCGTCTTTTTGATTTCGACCCCTCGGAGGTGGAAGTAAGTATTTGATTCATTGTTTTCCTCTTATCTTGTTCTGTGCTGGTTTTCAACTGTCCTAATCAGGGACTTAATACCGGTATAATGCTCATACCGGTATTTCGCCAATACAGCTATACCGAAACCGATATCATACCGAAAAAGATAAATACCGAAACCGATATCATACCGAAAAAGATAAATACCGAAAACAATCGGTTTTCGGAATTACCGGTAACCGAAATAAATACCGGTATTTTTTCGGTATTCTTCTCGGTGAACACCGAAACCTACCATGTTACTGAAAAGAATACCGAAAAAATACCGGTATTTATTTCGGTTACCGGTAACCTTTTGCTTTCGGTATTTATCTATTTCGGTATGATATCGGTTTCGGTATAGCGAAATACCGGTATGAGCGTTATACCGGTATTGAGTCTCAGACGAAGATACAACCGAAAAATACCGGTATAATACCGGTATTTTACGTACCGGTAGGAGTCCCTGGTCCTAATCGACGTTGTTTCTTTTTTATTATAGGAGGAGGACTGGGGCCAGCTCGCCATTTAATGTGCCGTTATCAATCATTTAGTTTTTTCACACTACTTCTAATTTGAGTTTGTAACTCCTTTCTATTTTTGAATATACTGCATTTTACCCAATTTGATGTGTATTCCCTGTTACTTTCCTTCATTTCCGTTCCTCTCTCCCGCCCGTAGCGTTGAAGGTTTTTATTCTATGAAATGTTTTATTCGATTTACGCGGACGGTTAGCGTCCTTTGACCCTTTTTTATCGTGACGTTTACTTTTGATTTTTTATTTATTATTACGTATGGTCCTTCCCATTTAGAATCTAGTTTTTTTGATCTTCCTCGTCTCACCGTCTCGTCATATAATAATACTTTGTCGCCTATCTTGAATTGGATTTCCTTCGTCTTTTTGTCGTACGTAGTTTTTGAGCGTTGTTTCGCGTCTAATAGCTTTGCTCGCGCTACTTCATTTGATGTCCTTAGCCGTTCTCTGGCCTCTTGCGCGTAATCGTCGTAGTTATAGGTAGGATTAGGCGTGATTTTTAGTGCGGTCGGTAATTCCGCTTTTTGTCCGTAGACTAATTCGTGGGGGTTGTACCCAGTCGCTGTATGTGGGGTTGTATTGTAAGTAAACATTGCGTAGGGTAACCATTTATCCCAATCAGAATGGTCTCTGTCTATGTAGTGTCTCAAATATTCTACCCGCGTCCTGTGAGACCTTTCGAGGGCTCCGTTCGATTCAGGGTGATACGCCGTTGTCTGTATTTTCGTGATTTTTAATAGCTTACATGTATCTTTGAACATTTCTCCGACGAAATTTGCTCCCTGATCGGTTAGTATTTTGTCCGGTATTCCGTGCTTGCAAATTATCTTGGTTACGAACGCTTTTGCTATCGTTTTTGCTTCTTGGTCAGGGATGGGTATTGCTTTACTAAATTTCGTGAGGTGATCCTGGAATGTTAGGATGTATCTATTTCCTAGCTCCGTCACTGTGAGTGGTCCTACAATATCCAGTGCGCCCTTTTCGAATGGTCTCGTAGGCGTGTCGGATATCACCATTGGTGCCTTGGTTCTTCTGCTGGCTTTATTCTTTTGGCACCATGCGCATTTTTGGATGTACTCCTCTATGTCTTTATCCATTCCTGTCCATCTATATTTTTGTTTTATTCTTTGCGCTGTGCGCTGAATTCTTTGATGTCCGCCTAGGGGTGCTAGATGGTGCTCATACAGTATTTGTTGTCTGTCCTTTTCGGATTCTACTTCCATTACGCTTGTTTCTTGTTTTGCGTTTTCACCGTTTTCTTCTTGTTGGTTCTGGATTACATTCACGTTTCTACTCAATGCGTCTGCATTTGTGTTGGCTTTTCCGACCTTATGTATTATCTCGTAGTCGTGCTCCGCTAGCTGTATTCGCCAGCGAGTCAACCTTGATCCGGGGTCTTGTACCTTGAATAGCCATACTAATGCTTTGTGATCTGTTACCACCTTGAAGTGTGTTCCGTACACATATGGTCGAAATTGTTTTGTTGCCCAGACGATCGCGCGTAATTCTTTTTCTGTTGTGTTATAATTCCTTTCTGCTTTGTTTAATACCCTACTTGCGTATGCTATCGGTCTGTCTTCTCCTATCTTTCCTTGTGACAGTATTGCGCCTACCGCTACGTCCGATGCGTCGGTTGTGATTATGAATTCCTTTGAAAAATCTGGGTATGCTAATACTGGTGCTGTAATTAAGCAGTTCTTCAGCGTCTCGAAAGCGTATTGCTGTTCGGTTGACCAAACAAATTCCGTTTTGTCGCTTGTTAGGTTTGATAAGGGTTTCGCTATTTTTGAATATTGTGGAATGAATCGTCGGTAGTATCCTGCCAAGCCTAAGAAGGATTGTAATTCTTTTAATTTCGTAGGTACGGGGTACTGTTCCACCGCCCTTGTTTTCTCCGGATCCGGCTTTATGCCTTCGGGCGTTATTATGTGTCCCAAAAATCCTACTTCCTTACATAGGAACGAGCATTTTTCTGGTTGCAGTTTCAAGTTGTACTCGCGTAGTTTTCTCATCACCCTTCGCAATCGTGCATTATGTTCCTTTAGGGTCGCCCCGTGTATCACTATGTCATCCAGGTAGACGAAACAGTCTAGTCCTTGTAGTCCCATGAGTACGGTGTTCATCAACCTTTGGAACGTTGCAGGTGCGTTTTTTAATCCAAAGGGCATTCGATTGAACTCGTAATGTCCTTGCGGGGTGGAGAATGCCGTTTTGTGTTTGTCTCTGTCGTCCATGGGTATCTGGTGATACCCCGACGCGAGATCTAGCGTGGTGAAATATTGCGCTTTCCCTAACTGGTCAAGTATCTCGGTGATATTTGGCACTGGGTACGAATCACCTATTGTGACTTCGTTTAGCTTTCTGAAATCTAAAACTACGCGCTTTTTCACGTTTCCTTCCGCATCTGGTTTTTTCGGTACGACCAACATTGGTGCGTTGTACGGGCTGGCGCTGAATTGGATGACCTCGTCCTCTAGCATTTGGTTAACTTGTGTTTGCACTTCACGCTTATGTGTTTCTGGCAACCTGTATGGTTTGACATTGCAGGGCATCTGTCCCTCCTTGATGGGTATTCGATGCGTGGTCGCGTTAGTGGTCGTCAAACGATCTCCGGCTAAATGGAAAATATCGCAAAATTCTCGACCGATTTCTTCCATACTACTTTTTTCTTCGCCGTTTAAGTGGCTTAATTTCATCATTTCTAAAACTCTGTTCACGCGAGTCGTCAGCGATTCCTTGGCCACTGTGGCGCGGATGCCGCGACAGCGGAATGCACCTTCGTTGTCACGTTGTCTGGCACCTCGGTTAATTCTATGTGTGGCCGTGTCAACGTGCGGGGATCGTTTGTTAGGTTGATTATGCAAGCTATTCCCTTTCCGTGGGCCGGTTTTATTACGCACTCGCCCAGGAATATTCCTTCTTCTAATTCTCGTTTCTCTACTATTCCTTCCTTTTCTCCGTCTACGTCGATTTCCACTATGGTTTGTGCGCGCGGGGGAACCGTAATTTTATTTGGGGCCTGGAGCGTTTTCCAGGGCTGACCTCCTATCGAGAGGGTTCGAGTTTTGTAGTCGATTCCTGCCTTGTGGTGTTTGAGGAAATCTACCCCCATTATCCCTTGGGAGTCTCTTAGCGTTTGCTCTTCGACTACATATAACGGATGTTTAATCTCTTGGTCCCCAAGTGGAAAGGTGGCTTCTACCTTTCCCAACGTGTTTATTGGGTCTCCGGACAAGGCTACTAATTGCAGTTCGCTTTCCTCTATCTCTACGTCGTCGCGGACGCATGGTTTGGTTGTTACCGACACCTCGGCTCCTGAATCAACTAACATCCTGACGGCATTAACCTTTGTTTCCTTAATATCCACCTGAATTTCGTCTGCGACGTAATCGGGTGGTTCGTCCGCTCGTGTCCGTATTTTCGCTATTCTCTTAGGTTTCCGGTTTTCTGCACGGTTATCGCGTTGCTCGTTAGAGGGGAAAGAGAGGTTCGGGCCTCTCGATTGCGGATATGCTGGGTTAGCATTATACGGTCTCCGTCCTTGCTCACGTGCCCTGTCACTAGAGTATGGCGGGCGTTGTCCACCTTGCGTCTCAGGTGTCCCTCGCGGCGGGTATCGCGCGACTTCGTTTATTCTTTTTCTATTTCCGGTTTCTGGATAGGTCTTGAACGGACCATCTCCGTTACCTTGATTATTTTTCCAACATTCTTTAGTTAAGTGCCCCGATCTCTTGCAAGTATAACAGTATCGCGAGGCTCCACTGCTCGCGGAATTCGCGCCGCGGTTAGTCGCTGACGCTGTGAATCGTTTCTTTGTCGAACGCTCTTCTTCTATCGCTATTGATATCGCCTCTTGTAAATCGGCTGACCGTCGGGATTTGACCAGAATTTTCAGGTCGTCGCGAAGGCCTTCTTGGAAAAGTGTGTGCGCTAGCCTCTTAAATATTTTAATGGCCGCTGTTTTTTCCACTGGCGTATCTTTTTCGTCTAGCCCTACTTCAATTAGTTCGTTAAGTAATTTGGCCAATCGGCTACCGTAGGAATGGGCATCTTCATGCGTTCCATGGGTGCATTTCAAAAGTTCCATTAATACGACCGCGGACGTACGCGCTGGTTTGTAAATTGAGGTTAACACGTCTTCCAGGTCCTGGAACGTCCGTATGTCCCTAGTCCGTACTTCTAATCGCGCTGTCCCGGTTAATCGAGTCGTCTTTATTCCATTTAGAATCTGGGCTCGATGTTCCGGTGTTTTATATGATCTCAACACGTATTTGGCAGTGTCGAGGAAATCGACTATGTCCTTGGAATTTTTTCCGTCGAACTTGGGTATCATTTTCAATGCGCTCAAAACTCGTCGTTCGTCCAATTCTATTGGATCGTCGAGCGGTTCTTCTATATCGAATGTGGGGGGTACGAAAAGGCTAGATCGTCTAGGCTCATCGTTTAATTCTTCTAGTTCGTCATTGAAATGTACCGCGGTTCTGTCCCCTGGGCCTTCTCCTGGCGGAGGTGTTTCCAGCGCTAATCGCAGCCTATCGATTTCTTCTTCTACTTCTCCGGACATAACCCGTATTTCGTCTTCTGTTCTCCGTCTTTGTCTCGTAGCGTCGGTTCTCGGTACGTCAATCAGTTTTTGTATAGATTCCTGTAGTAGTTATAATGTCTGTTCGATCGCGGGCATTCTACCTACAGTTTGCTCTATTGCCGCGATCCTAGCTTCGGAATTCGCATTTCCCGTATTAGTTTCTACTCTCGAGGTCTCTATTCCGGCGGTGCTTTCTCCCGAGGGTCCTCCCGACTGTCGCCCTACTGGTGATCTCTGTGTCATGGTGCTTACTGGTCTATTGGGCCCCATGAATACTTCGCTATCGTATGAGGTGTACGCAAACCCGCTTGTTTCTGTGCAGGTTTCGTCAAAAGTGTCTGTCACGAGTGGGGGAAGTAAACTCGGATCTAATTCCTTGAAAGGGAAAAGTCGTTCCCAAACTATGTGTCCGTCGGTATCTAGTGACCTTTGTAGGATCTCAGCTATCGAACTATCGTGCCCTAGTGGCTGATTCGGGCCGGCTACCGCGCTCTCGTTGAGTTCGATGATCGCATCGACCGCCGCCGCGTACTCTTCGTCGCTGGGTGCGTTCGCGGGTACGCTTCGTCTCCTGCGCGGGGAGCCTATGTAACTTAGGTCCGGTACTACGATTTCGCGTCTTTCTGTTACGCCTAGATTTCGCTCGAGGTTAGCTCCTAAAGATATCGCTCGGCGCATGGAAAAAAAATTTTCGACGTGATGCTCGGCTTAGGTATTAAATTTCGCACTTACAATACGAGTAGTATCGGATGCATCGTAGTTGTCGTTAAGTGGTCGTTGGCGTCCTCTCTTGGCCGTTGACAGCACTGTTAGTTGATCTACGGCCTTCCTGGTAAGTCGGTATTGGCCGTGGTAGATCTGCGTTGCTCCGGTCGGTCGGCTCACCTGGTCCTCTACGTTGGCTGGATCCCACCGCTGCCACCAATTTTGTTGCGAGGTTGCCGGGGCTGAGATTCTCTCTGAGAATCTCGTCGGTTGCCGTGGGCTGTCCTCGGAAGGGTCGTCCTCCGGGCTCCGATAATTCGGGTGTAGGTGCCGGGAACGGGGATTCGGGTTTGAACCGAAGGTAGTGGATCCTTGACCGGTTTAAGAGTTGGAACTCACCGTAGAGTGAATAAAGGATTTATTGAGCCTGAACTGACACTGGCGCGGCGATCACGGTAGTGATCGCTAATCGATTCGAAAAATGAGAGCGCGCGCCCCGTTTTGGGCGGTGATTATATATGGTCGGTTTGGGTCGTGGCGGGGGCCTAATGGTCGCCGTCCGATGACCCGTGGCTGCGCAACGTTCGTTGACCGTTGCGTCGTTTGCGGATTCCTTAGCATTGATGCACATCTTGCTGGCTCGGTGCTATTCGGTGGTTGTTTCACAACACCACGGCATATTCTCATGGAAGATTATTGTCAGCGATCTTCCAACGCTGTCGACGTTCTTAGAATGCGTGGTGATGAGCCTTTCGTAGCATTGTAGTAGACCATTTTATATTTTTCTTTCCTGTTAAATTTTGTCACACCATCATTGACATCTGATCCTACCATTGAGTGTTGTGGGAGTTTCCCTCGATCAGTTGTCAATGATTTATAAACCGTATTATAATAATAATTTTATACGAGCCGTTACGCCACTGCGTTCTTCCATGCGAAAATCTTTCAACGCCGTCAACGTTCTTAGAACGCCGGGCGCGATAACAACTTGGATGCTGGGAACGTTCCGAGCGACGACGGTTGGGCCCGTGTGCATGAGGTGCAGAGTCAGCAATTTTGGCGCTCTTTGTGCAAGGGCCCGAGTGCTCGGGCCTACCCTGCAAACGCTCGGGGCAGTCGCCTGTTAAGTCGCGTAGAGCGTGGTCGTTCTGTCCGAGGGACATAACTATCCGTTAAAATAGTCATTGAGCTGGAGTTCCATAGTGTCGTTGTGAACGTGGAAAGACTCAGTTCCCTCGTATTATATAATTACCTATCATCTTATTCAAAATTTGCTATTTAGGGCAGTCAACTGACAAGTCGCATAGTGCGCGGTTGATCTGTCCGAGGGACATAACTATCCGTTGAAATAGTATTTGAGCCGGAGTTCCAGTGTGTCTTGTAGAACGTGGAAGGACTCAGTCCCCGTAGAGACTCTTATATACTTTTGCGTTTTTACTGTTTAAATTCTACCGTTTAAATCTTTATTTATATTCTTGCGTTTAATACTTAAATACCCTGTGAACATTATAATATCGGTGAACTGCTCGGTGTGATCGGTGCTTCAACGCCTGTGCTCCGCTTCGTCATCTTGCAGCGTTGCCCCAGGTCGCACAGACAGAGACAGAAGGACAGAGTGAGAGAGAGAGAGAGAGAGAGAGAGAGACCGTGAATACCGTTTTTAAACATTTAATAATCTCTCCGCCGAATCGGTAAGTCCTTTTATCTATGATATTGTACGGGAGTAACAGTTGATTCAACCACTTAGTGGGTTACGGGATTTCCCTCGGTTAACTGTAACCTTCCCTTCGGCGTGTACTGCGTTCTAAATTTTAACCTGTAATATAAATCGCCGAGCAAATTACTTTCCATCGTTTCTTTTCTTAAACAATTCAAGTGAATGTACAAAATTGAACACAAGCGATAATTGATTCAACCACTTAGTGGGTTATGGGATCTCCCTCGATCAATTATCGTCCTTCGCCTGTCGGTCGCCGAGCGTGTAATTGTAACCTCCGCTACGAAACCGAATTTGTACTAGCATTCTTATATTGTTTATCGTCAAACCCATGTAAATTCCCGTTTTTTTTGTACCACCTTTTAAACATTTCCTATTTTGCCTTTATTTTGTAATACATGGTAATATTTACTTAAATATCGGCTCATTTTATTCGAACCTGTCTGCGAAAATACCACATCCCCAACGGGTCAACCTGTATTGGTTGCAGCAAATACGAATCCCAAAACAATCCTGAATTTTCGCATAACAACCTGATTATGTCGAAATATTAAAATCTATCTAAATTTCGTTAAGCGTTACGTGAAAATAATTAGACGAATCCGCTCGGTCATAATTAAAATAAACGCCCGTACGTAACACCTCCACCTCGTAGGGCACTGCTCAGAATGTATCGAGTACTACTTTACTTTAAGTGTCGGTGAGTGGTAAACCTTCAGACAGGTGGGTCCGATAGATGAGGGCACTCGTTGGTGACCACATTGTTATCTGAATAAATTTTATTTTCTAATTTTATATTTATCTACCTGTTTACTTTCCTTCATTTTCCACTTCTCTCTCTCCATTTCTTTATGTCATAGATCCATCAAACCTATATTGTACCATAATCGTGTTGCCCGAACAATATAATAATGCAGCGTGTCACGTCCCGCGACGTACAGTCAAGTAATAATTAAGCTTTTAAATCATTAAAGTTAATATTTCGTACTCTAGAGGCATAATAGCCGTTAAGGCTCTGTACCCGAAAAGTACGATAAGAAGAGATCGAGCCGAGAATCCACGGACGGCAACAGCGAGCAGGAGAGCAGCCATTAAAGGAGGTAGCGGCCAGCCAGCCGTACACCAGCTAGCCGACCGCACGCACGTCAAGAAGACCCAGTGAACGCCAGTTGATGGGTCAGACGCCCCATCCGCCAGCGCAATGCGCAGAGCTGTACCCCTGATCCTCACCAGAAGATTGCCCTCCCGTCATTTCCCGTAAATTGAGCTCCAATACGGAATCAACGCATTTAACTTCAACCCCTAGTACGTAAGGTGCACGAAACCGATCGTACAGAGCATATTGGCAACCAATACCGTAGAAATCTAAAATATGAATTAAATTAAGAATCTAACTGTCGACGCTACTGGGAGTCAGATAACGCAGCGAAATACGTATTAGTTGTGAAGAAGATACCCAAATGGTGCGCAAGGGGTCGAAACTGTAAATCTAATCTCCCACCGTTGATTTGTAACATTCCTAGAGAAGGAACGATCGGAAGCCCTATAAAAGGGGACCCCCACCCGCGGAGTTCATTACAATATCAATGTTTATACATTCTTATTTCTATCCTATAAACGGTCTTTAAATGCAAGTGTGAAAAATGTAAGAGACACAAGAAGTGAGAATAAAAGTATTAGTTAAAACGAATCAAAGTGAGTGAAGTTTTACCCAATAACTCCCTATCCCGAAAGGTAAGCGTTCCTCCCTTTTGAAAAACAGTTAAAATTCCGTCAAGCCTGTACTCTAATAGATCACAAGTTGCTCCATTCACGGGTGTCAGTTGTGAGCATAATCTTGTCCGCGGTGTCACCAGGAGCGGAATGTAAAACGTGAATTAGAACCAAATAAATATTATTTGTAAAATCGAAAGGGACGAATACCCAGGAGGCATAGAGCGGTACGCCGCGCCGGGTCCAACTGCGACGGTTGTTGTGGACCTTTAAAAACACACCTGTGAACGGGGAACAACTACTGGGAGCTGCGCCATACCGATGATTCTACACTCACAGGAGACCCTTTGGGGCAACCATAGTTGTGGGACCTTGGGCATCGCCCAACTGCAACACCGTCGCAGAGACCATAGAGAGACCGAACGAGCCCATCTCGTGGGTTCGTACCCCGGTCACCGCATGGGAAAAGGTAAATTCCAATCAAACAAATGCGCCGAATAACGTCGAATGCGGGGAAGTAATCATACGTGAACCTCTCATCTATCCCAGAGCGTAAAATCCCAGGATTTGCCCGAAAGCGGAACAATAAAAAAACTCCCTAAAACTGCGCCCCAAACCCGGTAAACACAAGCTGGGGACATAACGCAGCGTAAGCGGGTCTCGCGACTGGGCGCTTCCGACGGCGCGAAGCCGGATCACTCTTTGTCGTACAGTCGCGGAGAACCTGACGAAAGTGTCCGTGAATTGTAATAACTAATTTTTCTTTAACTGTAAAACTTTGTTTCGAGCCAGAGATTCGGGAAGTTTAGTGAATGGACTCAATCCTCACCACGTAAAATAGTGTTAGAATCATCGTTTATATATACCACTTATTGGAACCCAGCCAAACACCGAGAGTTACAACCGCCGCGCTTTCCGATGGCACGCACGAGTGTCAAAGCGCGGGCAACAACCCGCGAGCACCGTCAGCGTTTCCTACGAAAACGCCCAAGAGCGAGCCGAAGGCGGCGACCCCGCTGGTCCCCGCTTCGCCCCAGACTAATTATAAGACTCTGTACAAACTACGAGCGGGCAGAAGATTAATAACAGACACACGATACAGTACACGCTTCTCCTGTCACCCAGATCGGGACAGAATAAACTTGTTTAACCTTACGGTGAGTTCCAACTCTTTAACCCGCAACGATCCCCTACCTTCAGTTTCTAACCGAATATTGTTACGTGCCGACCAAAAATTTAAAAATTTTTTGAAACTCAATCTAAAACATTGACAATTGATCCAACCACCTAGGTGTGTTACGGGATATCCCTCGAGCAATTGTCAATGATTTATTAACCATAGCTTTTTATAATAATAATTTTATACGAGCCGTTACGCCACTGCGTTCTTCCATGCTTCCAACACCGTCAACGTTCTTAGAACGCCGGGCGCGATAACAACTTGGATGCTGGGAACGTTCCGAGCGACGACGGTTGGGCCCGTGTGCATGAGGTGCAGAGTCAGCAATTTTGGCGCTCTTTGTGCAAAGGCCCGAGTGCTCGGGCCTACCCTGCAAACGCTCGGGGCAGTCGGCCGTTAAGTCGCTTAGTGCGTAGTCGCTCTGCCCGAGGGACATATTCCCTATTACATTAGGCGTGTGAACTAGAGTTCCATCGTGGATAGTTAATACTTAACGTGGAAAGACTCAGTCCCCGTAGAGACTCATTGTTTTAAATTGTTACGTGCCGGTTACTTTTTAAATTCATCTCTAAATTTTTGCTACATTCACATCATATTTTTGCTACACAGATGTCGACGATTGATTCAACCATCACGTGTTATGGGAACTCCCCTCAATCAGTAGTCGATTATCTGTGAATATTCTTAATAGTTATAATTAATTCTGCTTGAAGCCTGTCACGCCACGGCATATTCTCATGGAAGATTATTGTCAGCGATCTTCCAACGCTGTCGACGTTCCTAGAATGCGCGCTGTGATAAGCATTCCAAACCCCAAGCATTGTAGTAGACCACTTTATATTTTTCTTCCCTGTTAAATTTTGTCACACCATCATTGACATCTGATCCTACCATTGAGTGTTGTGGGAGTTTCCCTCGATCAATTGTCAATGATCTATAAACCATATTATAATAATAATTTTATACGAGCCGTTACGCCACTGCGTTCTTCCATGCGAAAATCTTCCAAAACCGTCAACTTGTGGTCAACGCGTCTTAGAACGCCGGGCACGATAACAACCTAGATGCTGGGAACGTTCCGAGCGACGACGGTTGGGCCCGTGTGCATGAGGTGCAGAGTCAGCAATTTTGGCGCTCTTTGTGCAAGGGCCCGAGTGCTTGGGCCTACCCTGCGAACGCTCGTGGCAGTCGCCTGTTAAGTCGCGTTGTGTGTGGACGTTCTGCCCGAGGGACATTAACTATCGTAACATAGTCGTTGAGCTGGAGTTCCGAGTGATCGTGAGACAACGGAAAGACTCAGTTCCCTCGTAGAGACTGTATTTAATTACATACCATCTTATTCAATTTTCACTATTTTGGCAGTCGCCTGTTAAGTCGCGTTGTGCGTGGACGTTCTGCCCCAGGACATATTGCCGTATTGTTTAATCAGTCTATAAGCCGGAGTTCCACCGTACCATAGTGAACGTGGAAGGACTTAGTTCTCGAAGAGACTGTTTGTTTAAACCCTTATTCATTTTAATCGCTTTTCGTTATTAAATCGTTTATATTCTCGCGTTTAAAAGTTTAAATATATAATACTGTGAACTGCTTTGACATTGGTGTGTTGTGCGATGCTGCTGCGCTTCAACATCTTGCACCGGCGCCCAGCGCCCCAGGTCGCACGGAGAGAGAAAGACAGAGTAAGAGAGAGAGAGAGAAACTGTGAATACTCGCTTTAAAAAAATTAATAAGCTCTGCGCCGAATCGGTAAGTCGTGGTGAGTTGTGGGTTTTCCCTCAATCATTTGTTATATTCCCCTTTTGAGGGCGTGTACCGCGTTTTACTAAACTCTGTTTACCTTGTTTAATTATATTGCGATCACATGATATTTTCCTAAACCGTTCATATGGAAAAATTAGAACATTGCGTAATCATTGATCCAACTCACATAGTGAGTTGCGGGGATTCCCCTCAATCAATTATCGTTCCGTAAAACACTTGCGTTAAATTGTAACACCGGACCAATATAATTCATCTCGTACGTTTATATTCGTGATCATCTACGACTCTATTCAAAACCCATGTAGATTTCCCATTTTTGTACCACCTTTAAACATTTCCTTTTTGCTTATTTTGTAATACATGGTAATATTTACTTAAATATCGTCTCATTCTGTTCGAACCCGTCTATACCAAGACACCACATCCCTGACGGGTCAACCTGTATTGGTTGTAGCAAGTGCGTATCCCAAAAATAATCCTGATTTTTGAGTAATAATCTGATTATGTTAAAATTATTAAAATCTATCTAAATTCGTTAAGCGTTACGTGGAAGATATTAGACGAATCCGCTCGGTCATATAAAAATCAACGCCCGCACGTAACAATGTATAGTTTCATTGAAAAGCTGACAATAAAAATAGAATTATAGAATATCCATGTCTCTGTCAGCCCTATGATATCCAATTGTTCTACGAATTCCCCGAATTCTATGAAGAATTATGTATCTTTCTTTACTATCCATGGGCGGTAACGCATCGGTCCATCTATAGGTTCCATTGAGCGTAAACAGTTTTCACATATTGTTCTTCAAAGTTCGATTGAAACGTTCTACGACGGAGGCCTTCATCACCGAATACATCGAATAATGATTAATGTTGTGTTTTGTCAAGAGTTTCTGCACATCAGCGTTGTAAAATTCTTTTCCTTGATCGGTTTGCAAATTTTTCGGATATCGATCTCTAAATATCTTTGCAAACGCTTTAGTCACCTCAGCACCACTTGTAGTCTTGAGCGGCAACGCCCATGCTTACTTGCTCAACACATCGATGACGGTGAGTATGTAGTGGTAACCTTGGTTGAATCGCGAGTATGGACGCATTTCTACAACGTCAGCTTGCCACAGATCATTGTATCCATGCACTATGACGCGCCTCCGTGGGAAATGTCTTCGAGCTGGAGCATGCAATTCCTCAACACGTGCTTCTTGTGACCGTGGTTTTCTTCTTTACTCTTGGATTTCGATAATGACAACATGTTTGATCGCAGAGGTGTCTTTGACACGAATGGTGCGATAATTATCGTGTACATACATTATGTGCTCCCCATCGACCCGAGGAAATTCTGGACAAGTTCAACCGTCTCGCATGATTCTCCTTCGCATTGTTGCTGCGGAATAGAATTCGACGCCTGTGATATCTTTTGAACGCTGTTTTGCAACGTCAGCATATCTCTCTGAAGCACGATCAGTTTCCTCCCTAATTCTTCCTGCTGCTCTCTCAAAAGTTTAATTCTCTTTTCCATGTATAGTTTATTGACGGCATCGTTGTCGGCCATGGGTTGCGCTACGCGTCGTATCTTGCGTGATTTTGCATCAAAGTTAGCACCGGTGATGCAAAGAGCGTTATCTCGCATGTAGTTTCGAAGCAAACCACTCCATTTGTAGTAATCCATTCTAGCTGCTCCACTCTTCTCGAGCGACACTCCAAATTTGTTGATCGGCATCTCGATGCATACAGTGCACATCATCGGCGCGCGGTTTAATTTATAATGAGGCCTACCTCGCGGAGTTCCTCGATAATCGATAGAATTTCGTTGTCGTGTGAGTTGTTACCCGCCTGACGCGACGCTTCCAGCAAACGGAATCGGTCCACCAGCTCGTTGGGATCGTCCCAGTACATGTAATCGATCTTGTTATCGTTTACCACCATGACTCGCTAGACCTTTCCCTGCCCTACTAACCGATACACGGGGGAGTAGCGGTGCAATTACATGTTTGTACTTGTATCCCTTGTTGCCCCAAATGGGATTTTGAGCGTTATGACCACGTCTGTGAGCATTCGTCGTCAGCAGTATACTTTTATATTTTTGTTTATCGGTATCGGTGTATGTGGTATCGTCGGGAATTCTCTTGAAAATCAGTTCGTAAAGCCCGGGTAAAACGTATGCGTATTCCATTCTTTAGAGGTGTTTTCATGCGCAATGCACTATTAGCCGGAGGAGTAGGTACGTCGAAACGAGAGCGGTATCATAAATTTGGACAATGTCGAGGGACCGGGGACTCATTGGGTGGCGTATGCGAAGAGAGGATGTCGAGCTATATATTTCGACAGCTTAGGAAATCTTCGACCACCTAAGTAATTGGTACAATATCTGGATAAAGATGTGGTGAAAATCGAATACAATCGAACGTCTTATCAGAAGTACAATCAGAGCAATTGTGGACAACTATGTCTGCGCTTTCTACAAACGATTGGCATCAAATTTAAGGATTGACTTCCACTGCTCTGATTCAGTACTAGTGGAGCAGTTTCAGCGGAATATGTCGTTAACATTCACTCTAACCGGCAAGAGTAGCACCCTCGCGGTGAGCTACTTTCCACCCATAGATTTGAGCGACGATGATTACGAGCTTGGTTTAACAACCTTTGAAACTTATCATACAATACCGAACATCGACTCGACCAATGATAAATTCTACTTCGCCGTAAACTATAACATCAACAGCAGCGTCGACACCAGTCATGAATACATTACGATTCCCCACGGCTCCTACGAACTAGACCCCATTGCCAAGTATTTGAAGCAGCGATTACTCGAACGGTATCCTCAAAATCTCGATGGCACTGATGATGGTGTAACGTTCGGCTGTTCAGGAACAACTGACGTGAGGTCCCTGAGGGGAGAGCGGCGTCCCCTCAAGTATAGGATAGGTGGGGGTTCTACTTCTACAAATTAAAGATTAAAATCTATGGCTTCTAAACTTAACAATACTCATTTATTTAATAAAACTTACTCTAATAACAATAACGATTAATTAATATTGCTTACAGACTATGAGTAAATATTCTTATTTTTGGGTTTTCTGTGTTTTTATGTTTAATACGCTAATTAATATGTAATATATGTATAGTGTTATGTACTTCTGCAGTAAGATCGGTCTGCTGCCGTTTCCGGAGCGGGTCCCAATTCTTTTGGCAGAGTTTTTAGTCTAGGCTTCTGCAGTAAGATCGGTCTGCTGCCGTTTCCGGAGCGGGTCCCAATTCTTTTGGCAGAGTTTTATTCTAGGCTTCTGCAGTAAGATCGGTCTGCTGCCGTTTCCGGAGCGGGTCCCAATTCTTTTGGCAGAGTTTTATTCTAGGGTTCTGTAGACTTTGCCTTCGCTAAGCGGTTAAGCTGCTACCTACTAATAGGAGCAACGCTTGAAACCTCCGTGAAGACAAAGTTCTCAACCTTCAAATGGTAGGTCCAAAGAGGAGCACCCGTACCTTTTTAACACTGAGAACCAGTCGCTACCGTTTCCGGAGCATGCTGAAATTCTGCTGGATGGTACTTAAGCTGCCTCCAGGCACTAGCATTCGTTGGTCGCAAGAACGTATTCGAATGAGCGCGCCCAGTGCTGCGCGCGTCTCCTTTTATACTCGAGAATTGGCGGGCTCGCGCATGCGCAGTGAGTCGATATTTGTTATTTCGTGTTTGTTTGCTTATTACATGTTATTTTGTTCTATATTTTTGTTAGTATCTATAATTAATTATTCCTAATGTTCCTATAATAATTGTTTCTCTAATATTTGCTTAAATTATAAATTATGTACAAAAGTCTTTACAATGCGTTTGCGTGGTAATGGAATACGATTATATGGTAACGGAGATCGGTTCCTACTTTACCGACGGTCGGTTTTTACCGGTTTGAGTCCCCGTGGGACGTTACACCTCCCCCCCCCCTGGGGGATCTCTCGTCCTCGAGAGATTGGAACGGAGGTGGGGAATGAACAATATATATATTTGTATCTGTAGGATTTTACTATTTATTTATTGGTTTGTAAGGGCATGCTGCCCCTGAGCCAAACAACGCGAGTAATCGCCACAACTTCTTCCTGGGGTCTGCCTTCGGCAGGGCCCTATAGTTCTCCCAATCCGGGTCGGGTACATGGATCGGAATTAAATTCGGCCATCTCCTTGGTGGGACTTCCGGGATTTTGAACTCCGGGGTGCTCGGGAGTACAAAGTCTGGAGTGGTTGGATATTCCGGAGTTTTCGGAAGTATCAAGTCCGGAGGAGTATGAGGCCGCGTCTTTATAGGAATGATTTTGTTAGGTTTTGATATAAAAAAGAAGGCTGTTATTACATTACCAATTTTTGTGGAGATTTCGGGAGTGGAGCAATTAATGCGGGAATGGGGATCATTTCCGCGAATATGTCCTCTAATTCACTTCTACCCTTTTTCGCTTTCAACTTGCGCGAGCCTGATCGTTTCGGCATTTTGCAAGAGTAATGGCGAGCTGAATGCTGCGCAGGCGTGGATTTTAAAATTACATGTTGGGGACTGATGCTTCAGTGCCCTCTAGCGGATTCTACGGGAATTATATTTTTCTGCAACTATGTATGTTGCCTATGCTATCGGTCTACTTAGTATCTATTTTTCCTTAATTTTATGGTTTTTAGGTTAAGTTTCATTTGTTTTTTTTTATGTAGAAAAATATATGTTTATTGAAATGAGGAATGAAAAGTGTGAGTATTTACTACATTATGTTCGTGTGTGGGCTGTGTAATTGTATAGTGTGATGTATAATGGAATGAGATGATAAGTATAAAGAAAAAATGGTAAAAAAAAAGTGTATGTGTTGATTACATTCTGGATGTGTGTGGGCGTATACTTGTAGAGTGTAGTGTGTATATAGAAAGGTGGTGTGGAGATATTAAGTGTCCATTGCTCTTCGGCATTCTATGCATTTTTGCACCGGTTGTGCCACAAAGAGGGTCCTCCGGCAGAAATGGCAAATTCGCCAACGTCGTAAATTGTACTTGGAATACAGATGTTTCTCAAGAGGTTCCTCCTCCTCGATCTCGACTTTCTGAGTGCACTGTTACGTGCCGACCAAAAATTTAAAAATTTTGAAACTCAATCTAAGACATTGACAATTGATCCAACCACCTAGGTGTGTTACGGGATATCCCTCGAGCAATTGTCAACGATTTATTAACCATAGCTTGTTGTAGTAATAACTTAATCCGATTCAAAGCCTGTCACGCCACGGCATATTCCCATGGAAGATTATTGTCAGCAATCTTTCAACGCTGTCGACGTTCTTAGAATGCGTGGTGATAAGCCTTTCGAAGCATTGTAGTAGACCATTTTATATTTTTCTTCCCTGTTAAATTTTGTCACACCATCATTGACATCTGATCCTACCATTGAGTGTTGCGGGAGTTTCCCTCGATCAGTTGTCAATGATTTATAAACCGTATTATAATAATAATTTTATACGAGCCGTTACGCCACTGCGTTCTTCCATGCGAAAATCTTCCAACACCGTCAACGTTCTTAGAACGCCGGGCGCGATAACAACTTAGATGCTGGGAACGTTCCGAGCGACGACGGTTGGGCCCGTGTGCATGAGGTGCAGAGTCAGCAATTTTGGCGCTCTTCGTGCAAGGGCCCGAGTGCTCGGGCCTACCCTGCAAACGCTCGTTGCAGTCGCCTGTTAAGTCGCGTAGAGCGTGGTCGTTCTGTCCGAGGGACATTTTGCTGTTTGTTAAAATAGTCATTGAGCTGGAGTTCCATAGTGTCGTTGTGAACGTGGAAAGACTCAGTTCCCTCGTATTATATAATTACCTATCATCTTATTCAAAATTTACTATTTAGGGCAGTCGGCCGTTAAGTCGCTTAGTGCGTAGTCGCTCTGTCCGAGGGACATCACTGTTTAATAAAATAGTCTTTGAGCCGGAGTTTCAGTGCATCTTAGTGATCGTGAAAGGACTCAGTCCCCCGTAGAGACTGTCTGTTCAAACTATAATTATTTTAATCGTTTACATTTTTATTAAATCACTTATATTCCCAACGTTTAAAAATTTAAATATTCAAACACTGTGAACATTATAATGTCAGTGAACTGCTTGGTGTGATTTGTGCTCCACGCCTGTGCTGCGCGTCAACCTCTTGCAGCAGCGCCCCAGGACAAAGACAGAGACAGAGAGAGAGAGAGAGAGAGAGAGAGAGAGAGAGAGACCGTGAATACCTTTATTCAAAATTTTAATAAGCTTTGCGCCGAATCGGTAAGTCCTCAAATTATATTATTGTACGGGATAAACCAATGATCCAACCTCTTTAGAGTGTTGTGGGTTTTCCCTCTATCATTGTTATATTCCCCGTTTGAGGGCGTGCACTGCGTTTTTGCTAAACTTTGTTTTCTTGTAAAATTATATTGCGATATTTTCCTAAATCGTTCATATGGAAAGACTAGAACTACGTAATTATTGATCCAACTCACCTAGTGAGTTGCGGGGATTCCCCTCGATCAATGGTCGTTCCGTAAGACACTTGCGCTAAAATTCCATATTTCAAAACCATGTAAATTCCCGTTTTGTACCACCTTTTAAACACTTCCTATTTTTCATTTGTTTTTGTAATACATGGTAATATTTACTTAAATATCAGCTCATTTTATTCGAACCTGTCTACGAAAATACCACATCCCCAACGGGTCAACCTGTATTGGTTGCAGCAAATACGAATCCCAAAACAATCCTGAATTTTTACAACAATCCTTTTATTTGTTAAGCGTTGCGTGAGTAAATTAGACTCCACCGCTCGGTCGCTTCAAAATTAACGCCCTCACGTAACAGCTAAACTGGTGTCAGAAGTGGGATTCTTTTGCTTTGTCAATCCCGTCCGTTGTGGTATTTTTCTGAGACGTTCGAAAGAACAGCAATGTATGTAAATTGGTATATGTGATTCAATCGGTACGCCTTGCATCTGTTGTGTTTGCTTGAAAGTTTTAGGAAGATTCCGTGATATCGCCTTCTAAATTATTTTCAGCTTATATATACTCTGCTTATTTATATATTTTGTGTATATTCTTTGAACTAATTAAAAATTTAGCAAAATGGAAGTTACTAACGCCAATGCGTCTGGAAACGCGTCATCCGCGAATTTATCAGTAACGAACGCGATGATGACGTCTATGGCAGAATGCTTTGCTTTACAGCACGGGACGCTGAATATTCCTTTCTTTAACGGGAAAAATATACCTTTGAAAGATTTCTTACAAGACGTGCAAAACGGTGCCGTTTTCGTACCACCTGCGTCGGAAGGCCCGTTCGTTAAAGCAGTTCTTGGAAAATTACAAGGAGCTGCACGCGATAGTACTTTTGGAAAAACCTTTAATACGGTAAATGAATTAATTAAACATTTGAAAGCTAGATTCGCTCCCGGGAAAAATTATCCATATTATCATCATGAAATTGAAAGCATCCGTATGCATAGAAACGAAACTGTAAATGATTTCCATGATCGGCTTAATATCTTGGTTAGCGGGGCCCGTCTCGCGCTGGAAGACTCGTACGGCGCGGACGCAGATAAGATGTTGCGCCCGATTAAAGAATGCGCGTTAGAAGCATTTATTCGGGGCTTGCCCGACGAGATTGCCAGGGCCGTAGACGCGCGCGATCCAAAAACTCTAGAAGACGCGTTAAAACATGCGACGCGAGTCGAGACGCGAATGAGGTCTGGAGTAATACCGACTGGAGATCCAAACAGATTGTTTCTTTCAAGACAGGATGATTCTCGTTTAAATCCCCGTTCAGATTCCCCTGTTCAAAGTAATTCCCGTCAAAGCTTATTCACCTATCGCGATTCGCGAAATCAAAATTTTGGTGACTCTCGTTCGCGAAGCCCGAGTCCAAACGCGACTGGAAATTCAGATTATTCAAAATTTCCAACAAGTATTCTTAAACCACGCGAAGTAACGCGGAATCGAGTAGATATCCAGAACATGGGTACCCTGCTTATTCCCCGTACCCCTACATGCCTTACCCACCTTTTTATCAAATGCCTTATCCACCGTATTATCCATCGTATCCACAGGATCCGCGTTTTCCGTCAAATTCGCCGTACGCACAAAATCCGACGGCTCCACAATTGGCACGGAGCACGAGTCCAATTCCCCAGGCGACGCAAGTCGCACCTCATAATTCAAATTTTCAACCTAGTTTTCCACATTCGAATTCCTATTCGCGGAATTCCGTGGGATTTCGCGAGTCCACGCCGTATACGCCGGATCGAAACCGATCGTACTCGCCGAATCAAAATCGATCATATTCGCCGAATCAAAATCGATCATATTCGCCGAATCAAAATTCGTCAGAAACACATAATAATTCGGATTTAAACTCCCGTGTAACTCCTCGAACAGACGCGACGACGAGTTACCAAAATCCCGAGCGTCGCCCGTCGAACAACCAAAACTCAGAGCGTCGTCCGACGGTAAGATTTCTGGAAAAGGATCATCAGTATTAAATTTGGGTTGTAACGATGAATCGCCTGTTGTAAAATTGACCGCGGAACAATTGCGATATAAAACTGCAACATTTTTTATTGATACGGGTTCGGACATAAATGTAATAAAATTAAACGCATTACACGAGGATGTAACCGTCGACGTACGCGATTCCGTCGAAATGAGAGGAATTACGGCCGAAAAAGCGGAAACGATTGGAACCACAATAGTAGCAATTTTGGGTCAACCAGTCCTATTTCATGTAGTTAGACCAAATTTTCCGATATATAGTAACGGTATTTTAGGAAAAGCCTATTTGAGACAAGAAAAAGCCGAAATTTCTTTTGCACATAATACTATAGTTACACAAAGTCAACCAATTCGACCGATCCATTTTATTGGCGAGGCTCCTCCAGAGGAAGTACCCCCGAAAAATAGTACACCGCGTGTCTATCGTATTAGTAGTCGTACCCGACAATCAATCGCCATAGACACCATCGACTGTGATTTGAAAGAAGGATATCTTCCATTAGTTAAAACAATAGATGGAATTTATATTGGGGAAGCAGTCGTAAAAATTACAAACCACGTGTGCCATGTTCTCGCAATTAATACCTTGGACAAGGACATTCAAATAGAAATACCGCCTCAAGAAATTTTACCGTTCAAATATCATAATTTTCCTGAAGAACGTGAATACTTCGATTCTGACTCTGAACAGCAGGAGTCACCGGTATCACTGGACCGTGTAACCAAAATTTTATCAAAATTGCGTTTAGATCATTTAAATGATGAAGAAAAAGATCACGTAATTAAATTAATCGAGGAATTTCCTGAACGATTTCGTCTACCAGGTGATAAATTAGAATCCACACCTTTGGTACAACATCGAATTCCTACAACAGATGATTTGCCCATTAACACTAGGCAATATCGGTTTCCGCGAGTTCATCAAAAAGAAATAGCTCATCAAATTTCTAGTAAATTAGCAGAAGAAATTATTGGACTTTCAAAGTCTCCATACAATTCACCGCTCTGGATAGTACCAAAGAAACCTGATTCCGAGGGAAACCTAAGGTGGAGATTGGTAATTGATTTTCGGAATCTTAACGAAAAAACAATAGGTGATGCATACCCCTTGCCTAACATCACGGATATTCTAGATCATTTAGGCGAGGCGAGATACTATTCCACCTTTGATCTCGCCAGTGGATTCCAACAAATCGAAATGGATCCACGAGACCGTGCTAAAACAGCTTTCACTACGCCTAATGGTCATTACGAATATATTCGTATGCCCGAAGGGCTCAAGAATGCTCCCGCGACGTTTCAAAGGCTGATGGATCAGGTATTGCGCGGACTACAGGGTGTGGAAGTATTTGTCTACCTCGATGACACTGTTGTTTATGCGAAAAATTTGGAAGACCATGAGAAGAAAGTCCGACGTCTATTTACGCGATTAAATGATGCAAAATTAACCGTTCAGCCAGATAAATGCGAATTTCTGAGAACCGAAGTCACATATCTAGGCCATATTATTAGTCGTTCTGGAGTAAGACCAGATCCAAAGAAAATATCTGCGGTAAAACATTTTCCACGTCCTAAAAATCAAAAGAATATACGACAATTTCTTGGACTCGCCGGTTATTATCGCCGATTTATCAAAGATTTTGCAGCCAAGGCCAAGCCTCTTACAGAATTATTACAAAAGAACGCTAAATTTGTGTGGGGGAGAGAACATAAAAAGAGTTTCCAAATCCTACGAAAAGCGCTGTGCAAGAGCCCCATACTGCAATATCCCGATTTCGATAAACCATTCACATTAACTACTGACGCATCTGATTACGCAATAGGCGCCGTACTTAGTCAAAATGTGGACGGACACGATTTGCCGGTAGCTTACCTTTCGAGAAATTTAACGAAGCCGGAACAAAATTATTTTACCACAGAAAAGGAATGTCTAGCAGTTCTTTTTGCAATATTAAATTTTCGACCATACCTTTACGGTAGAAAATTTACTCTGGTTAGTGATCACGAACCTCTAAAATGGATAGACTCGATAAAAGATCCGGGACAACGATTAGTACGTTGGAGATTAAAATTGCATGATTACGAATATGAATTTGTACATAAACCTGGACGTCTAAATTCCAATGCTGATGCATTGTCTCGAAACCCGGTTACAGAATTTAATAGTAGTTCAGAATCTAGTTCAAAAGACACATCTGATAGCGATTCGGAAGGTAATACTAGGATTTCCAAAATTTTGCCTATTAAGAAACCTCCCGCTGATAGAAGGTTATCAACACCAAGCACTTCTAGATCCGTACCTGTAAAGTCAAAATCTGTAGCTAAGCCAATGGTCAAGAAACCTAAACCTATATTACCATTAGATAAAAGTGCCATTGCAACAAGAACACGTTCTGCAGTTCCAACTGTCATACCTAAGCCTCCTATTAATTACGCGGAAATACCTACCACTGAATCCTCACAAAATTCCGAAGAAGAACCGCCTACTGAGGTGCTCGGTCCACCGGTATTCCGAGGTCGAAAAAGCGTGTTACCTAGCCTCAAATCATCGATATTGGTCCAAGATTTTCAACGCACCTTTTCTAAAGAGGAACTATCCTCGGTTTTGGATACTACAGAGGATGAAGCTGCCGCGGCTGCAACACCTGCCGAAGCCGAAGGCATAACAATAGAGGTTGCACCTCCATCCAATGATAGCGATGATAACGAGACCTGCCTCGACACTACTCAACCCATTAGGCTACAGGAACTTCAGGAAACTTTTAACCGTTTTGACCAATCGCTGCAGGAGCATAGCGACATTCTTAAAAAATCATCCGATGAGCCAGAATCAGATACAGGAAATTCATTCCGGGAAGAATTGGATAAACGCGCAGAAGACTTGTGGGCTCAATATAAAACGCAAGGACAAGATAGTGCTGAAGCGACAAGCGCCGAAGTAGTACCTTCGAGATCCGAAATAAGGAGACCACTTTTGGAATCCATACAAGAAGAAGAAGAACTGAACAGTCCCTCAGGATTGGATAATACCTTAATTCACCGTCCACCGCGCCGATCCATGATACCAACCCCGTTACCGTCCAACAGACCACTTGCATTATCTACCCCTTATTCACAATCCACTTATTCAAAACCAGGAACAAAACTTTCCGATCCGCTTTCTACCCCCAAACGTCCATTGGCTCATGAATCAATGGACTACAACAAAATTGACCAATATCGACCAGGAATTCAAATAACAGAAAGTATACTCCCCGACATAGTAACTTCACCGACTTTCTCCCGAAGCGCATGCGGAGGGAATATTAATTTTACTCGAAACAGTTTAACGAACATTCGCGAAAATTACGTTCATTTTATTTCTTCCGATGTGGAATTGGTAACCCCAATAAGTAAATTACTCGCAGATATAGGGGCTATAAGCATAGAAAATCTGCGGAATACAAAGCCAAAGGAAGGCCAAGTACTCGTTACGCCGCGAGGTAAATATAAAATTTTTAGTGTAGTAATTAAAGAAAAGCATTATGATGATACTTCCATCGCAAAATTAGGTAATGCTTTGAAAAATTTAAGAAATACACTTTTACAATCAGGCATAAAAACTTTTAGAATTTCGAAATCCGGTGAATTTACTGATACACTTCCGCAGGGTACACTAGCTGGTATCTTATTGAATGTTTTTGCGGATAGTGATATCAAAGTAACTCTGTGTACCGGAAACATACAAGTACCGCCCGAAGAACTCCGTTCGAAAATTATTTCGGAATTGCATGAAAGCTTAATAGGAGGGCATAAGGGCGTAACAAAAACATATCAAAGGATTCGCGAAAGATTTTACTGGCCATCGATGCGTAACGACATTCAAAATTTTATTAGAACATGCAATAGTTGTCAGGAAAACAAACTTGTTAGGACGAAAACTCGTGAGCCGATGCTCATAACCGATACACCATTAAAACCATTTGATAAAATATCATTAGATACTGTGGGACCTCTTCCTTTGACTCCTAGCGGGAATCGGCACCTTTTGACTATGCAAGATAATCTTACCAAATACTGCATCGCAGTTCCTGTACCAGATATAAAAGCAGAAACTGTAGCTCATGCGCTGGTCACGCATCTGGTTTTGCAATATGGGGCTCCACGCGCAATTTTAACTGATCAAGGTACTAGTTTCATTAATAAAGTATTAAAAGAATTGGCAAAAGTTTTCAAAATCAATCATGTAACTACTTCCGGCTACCGTCCGCAAACAAATGGTGCTTTAGAACGTAGCCATATAGTCTTAACTGAATATATAAAACATTATCTAAATGATTTCGATGATTGGGATAAAATAGTACCATTTGCAATATTTTCTTATAACACGTCTGTTCACGAGGCAACAAATTTCACCCCACACGAATTAGTATTTGGCGAAATAGCACGCTGTCCTAGTGCATTTCCTACAGATGAGTCCTTACTAACGTATAACGGTTATCTCCGAGATTTGTTAACGCGATTAACAGAAATGCAGACTTTGGCCGCACAGAATTTGATATCGGCTAAACATAAGTCAAAATTATACTACGATGAAAAAGCGCGACCATTCCAGGGTAAAATTGGCGACATGGCACGCGTTTTAGTAGAAGTCAGGAAAGGAAAATTTGGCAGTCGTTATCACGGTCCTTACAAAATTGTTGGAATTTTGGAAAAGAATAATATTATACTACAAAAGAAATCTGGCGAACGATTTGTAAAGCATGCTGATAAACTATTACTACACCACCAAAATAATTAGGCCTCAGTTTCCGATCTAATCGTAGAATAGAGTTAAATTAAATTAAGAAAATTGGTAACTCTTCTCTCTGTGATGACCTGGATCACGCTAACCTCCGCAAACCATCGGAGAACACATGAAACATCAAGAGTTCATTCGTTCTGGAATTCTGCTATACTGCTTACGGGGTAGCGTCAAGAGAGTGCGGTTCCCAATGCCTTGTAGGAAGAGGAAGCCTGAGACTTCACTGGAGGACGCGGAAGCGCCAAAGAAGATAGCGCGTGATTGCCCACCTGATCTACCCGCCGCTTCGTCATTGCCATGTCAAAGAGCAGTCGTGGATTAATCTGCACCAAATCAATAATCGTATTAATCTTCTGGTGTCTATGCATTTGGAATTTTTGTCAGTCGTTGTTGTTGATAGATATGTCGAGCCCAGGGATCAGCAACCATGGGAATTTGCGACGGATCTTTGTGTGTCGCCTAGCACGGTTTACAAAACGCAAGGATTTGTTGAGAATCTTCCGTCCTCACGGAGCCGAACACGCTGTCATAAGAGTTCAGCGCAGCGGGAACGTGGCCTTCGTGACGTTCACCACTCCGCGGCAAGCAGCTAGGGTAGCGAACGATGCAACAACACAACCGATCATCCTGCACAAGAGAAAGCTCCGGATCATGGTCGCCGACGCATGGCATGGCTTCAACCTGCCGTCTTCGAGTCGGCCATCTATTTCCGTTCCTGAGTGGGACAACCCATTTCCAGGGTACGAGCCGGTTCGCTCAGCGCCCCTGCCTGTGGAGGTGATTGCGCGGATAGCGGCGTTCTTGCCTTTTGCCGATCGCGCCCGCATGGATCAGGTGTCAAGGACTTGGAGGGCCGGAGTACATGATTCCTTCCGGAAAATACTAAAACTCAACCTCAGCGATTGGCGATGGCCCGGAATGCAGGGATGGAGGCGAATAAGAACTGACGCCTTCTATTGGGTAACAGCGCGGTGCGCCGCTTTCTTAAAATCCGTATTTCTAGATGACGAGTTGGCCGCCGAAGATCTGCGACCTCAGCTGTTGGCCCTGATCGTCAAGAACTGCCCTGCACTGGAAGAGCTGGATGTAACGGCCGTTAACGCCCGACCATCGGCTGGGTGGATGGTACCTTCACCGGCGAACCTCGAAGCGTTCGGCAGTCTGAGCCACTGCACCGAACTACAGATGAGCCTATTGTACCCGGACGTCGGTGCCCAGTTCCTTAAAGAAATGCCTTCGCTCAGGGAGTTGACCTGTAGGGACAATCAGGGAATAGCAGACGAGGACGTTTGCGGTCTCGTCAGAAACAGCACCACCATAGAAATAATGGACCTGGAGGGCTGCGTACATATAGGACGCCCTTTTATAGAATGCGTATACTCCGCCCTGCATGGCGATCCTCACAACCACCGAATCGAAATTCATGTCGGCGGAACGAGCGCGATATCCCGCAGGCGTGACAGGCGGCTACTCCACGTTTTCTTAAATTATACACGGCACTCCAAATGTCCTTACGCCTAATCATCATCGGAGACGATGATTCCAAGGGGGGAGGGGTGTTACGTGCCGACCAAAAATTTAAAAATTTTGAAACTCAATCTAAGACATTGACAATTGATCCAACCACCTAGGTGTGTTACGGGATATCCCTCGAGCAATTGTCAATGATTTATTAACCATAGCTTGTTGTAGTAATAACTTAATCCGATTCAAAGCCTGTCACGCCACGGCATATTCCCATGGAAGATTATTGTCAGCAATCTTTCAACGCTGTCGACGTTCTTAGAATGCGTGGTGATAAGCCTTTCGAAGCATTGTAGTAGACCATTTTATATTTTTCTTCCCTGTTAAATTTTGTCACACCATCATTGACATCTGATCCTACCATTGAGTGTTGCGGGAGTTTCCCTCGATCAGTTGTCAATGATTTATAAACCGTATTATAATAATAATTTTATACGAGCCGTTACGCCACTGCGTTCTTCCATGCGAAAATCTTCCAACACCGTCAACGTTCTTAGAACGCCGGGCGCGATAACAACTTAGATGCTGGGAACGTTCCGAGCGACGACGGTTGGGCCCGTGTGCATGAGGTGCAGAGTCAGCAATTTTGGCGCTCTTCGTGCAAGGGCCCGAGTGCTCGGGCCTACCCTGCAAACGCTCGTTGCAGTCGCCTGTTAAGTCGCGTAGAGCGTGGTCGTTCTGTCCGAGGGACATTTTGCTGTTTGTTAAAATAGTCATTGAGCTGGAGTTCCATAGTGTCGTTGTGAACGTGGAAAGACTCAGTTCCCTCGTATTATATAATTACCTATCATCTTATTCAAAATTTACTATTTAGGGCAGTCGGCCGTTAAGTCGCTTAGTGCGTAGTCGCTCTGTCCGAGGGACATCACTGTTTAATAAAATAGTCTTTGAGCCGGAGTTTCAGTGCATCTTAGTGATCGTGAAAGGACTCAGTCCCCCGTAGAGACTGTCTGTTCAAACTATAATTATTTTAATCGTTTACATTTTTATTAAATCACTTATATTCCCAACGTTTAAAAATTTAAATATTCAAACACTGTGAACATTATAATGTCAGTGAACTGCTTGGTGTGATTTGTGCTCCACGCCTGTGCTGCGCGTCAACCTCTTGCAGCAGCGCCCCAGGACAAAGACAGAGACAGAGAGAGAGAGAGAGAGAGAGAGAGAGAGAGAGACCGTGAATACCTTTATTCAAAATTTTAATAAGCTTTGCGCCGAATCGGTAAGTCCTCAAATTATATTATTGTACGGGATAAACCAATGATCCAACCTCTTTAGAGTGTTGTGGGTTTTCCCTCTATCATTGTTATATTCCCCGTTTGAGGGCGTGCACTGTGTTTTTGCTAAACTTTGTTTTCTTGTAAAATTATATTGCGATATTTTCCTAAATCGTTCATATGGAAAGACTAGAACTACGTAATTATTGATCCAACTCACCTAGTGAGTTGCGGGGATTCCCCTCGATCAATGGTCGTTCCGTAAGACACTTGCGCTAAAATTCCATATTTCAAAACCATGTAAATTCCCGTTTTGTACCACCTTTTAAACACTTCCTATTTTTCATTTGTTTTTGTAATACATGGTAATATTTACTTAAATATCAGCTCATTTTATTCGAACCTGTCTACGAAAATACCACATCCCCAACGGGTCAACCTGTATTGGTTGCAGCAAATACGAATCCCAAAACAATCCTGAATTTTCGCATAATAACCTGATTATGTCGAAATATTAAAATCTATCTAAATTTCGTTAAGCGTTACGTGAAAATAATTAGACGAATCCGCTCGGTCATCATAAAAATAAACGCCCGCACGTAACAGCACATAACACATATTATTGCGTTCTTATAATAATATATGTCATTGTCATACACTTATTTTAAACATACTGGCCCCGACATTTTTAAGTATATGTGTATGTTTGCTTCGTGTATACTTTGTCACAATGGAGAAATTCTTTGTCTGCACCTCCTTATATAGTCTTCCCATGCAGGGTTGCAACTTCTGGTAAATTCGCTTGTTTTACGCGGTTCTTATGGACTATTCTAGTTTGTTTTGAATTTATTACTATTTTTAAGTTGCTTTTCTCCAGGATTTCGATAATCCGGTAGGGTCCGCTGTATTCCGGTCCCAGTTTTTCCTTTCTTGGTTGCAATAACCATACGTAATCCCCTATTTTGTAGTTTTGTGGTTGAATCTTTTGATCGTAATAATGTTTCTGGCGAATTTTTGACTCTTCTAGATTTCTTCGCGCCATTTGTCGGATGTGATATAATTTATCTATCAACTTGTCGACATAGTCCGGATATGTTTTAATGTTGTCCGTTGAGGGAATACTAGAAGGAAGACGTGCTTTTCTTCCGAAAACAAGTTCGTGAGGTGTAAATTTCGTGCCTTCGTGAGTGCTTGTATTATACGAGAACATTGCTTGAGGTAACCACTGATCCCATTGCTTTTCTTCTGACACGTAATGTCGTAGGTATTCAACGAGGACATGGTGACTTCTCTCTAAAGATCCATTAGATTGAGGATGAAATGCAGAGGTTCGATATTGTTTGATGTGAAACGCTCTGGCAAATTTCTTCATGAGGGCACTCATAAAATTTGGTCCCTGATCAGTAAGGATTGCTTTAGGACTTCCAAACTTACAGATAAAATGCTCTGTAAATGCCTTAGCTATATCTTCTGAGGTGACACTTGCCAATGGAATAGCGAGAGAGTATTTTGTCAAATTGTCCTGGATAGTGAGTATATAACTATTTCCTATGTTTGTGAAAGGTAATGGTCCTACTATATCCATTGAAATCTTGTCAAAAGCATCAACAGGTGTGTCTGTTAGTATCATGGGTTCCTTGTTCTTTACTCGTACCAGTTTAGTTTTCTGGCATTCTAAGCAAGTCTTTATAAACTGTGTTATCTCGTATTTCATGTTTTTCCAGTAGTATTTGCTTCTTATGCGATGATATGTCTTTGTAATTCCCTTATGTCCGCCTATAGGTGACTGATGGTTCTCCTGGATAATCTGGTGTCTTTCTTGCACAGGAGGTGTTAGGAGAGTGCCTTTGCAGAAGATGAATTGGACATCTTCTTGTAGGAATATTATTTCTATTAAATTTCGTAATTGATTTAATAAAATTTTATCCTCTTCTGATGAGATGTATACTATTGTGGCTTTTTCAGATACCAGGTATGTATGAAGTGACCTCAGTGAATTGTATACGTCTTCTTCGGTTGGATGTTCTGGTGTGATGAGTCCAAGGATTGTGTGCTTCCCTTCCTTGATTTTTACTAACTCTCCAATTCTTAATGGTTGTGGAATTTTGTGAGGTTTTATATTTTTTTCTTTATATAATTTCCCTCCTGATGGTCCGATTGGCCTGCCTTGTGTGTTTATGAATGTTACTATGTATCCTTTGCCCATCCATAAGTGATCTTCTACCTCTATGTTTTGGTTTTTAACAGGAATATTTGATATTACTCTTGGTTTGGCTGGTGTGGGTTGTTTGAGACGTGGAAAATGTGGTGGAGGATGAGAGGATGGTGGAGGAGGAGTAAGTATCCTCCCTTTCCTTATCGTTATTGGCGTTATGGGGCCTGTGTCCGTGCTGGATTTTAATTTTTGTTTCTTCTTTTTAGGTATACGGTGAGTGTTATTTTCTGAACTTGATTCTGCGTCTATTTTGGGAGGATCCTTATAATTGTGTTTGGGTATTACAACCGTTTCGTCAATTTCTTCTATTGCATCCTCTTCTTTCTTGACGCGAGGTTTCTTGATGTGAGGGGGTTTATAGGGTGTCACGACTTGCGGGGGTGCGTGTATTTGGACTTGTGGGGGTGCGTGTATTTGGACTTGTGGGGGTGCGTGTATTTCCACGGGTACGGAGATTTGATGAGGCGTGTATCGAGGGGGTGTATGCGTTTCCGCTTCAACATTCCGTTTTTTAATCTCGGGACGAGAGGAGGAGGTGTTCGTGCTTTGCTTTTTTCGTTTTAATTTCTTTCGTCTTAAATTTAACGCATCGCTTTCGTCATATGAAGAGGAATCGGTTTCTGATGAGTTAATTATTAATTGTTTGTGTGGAGCTGGATTTCCAGAGGTTGATGCTGTAGTTTCCCTTTGTCGGGTTGGAAATTGGTGAAATTCTTTTAATTTTTTATTTTCATGTGAATTTGTATCTGAATGAGCTCTTTTTGCATGTAATGGTAGTGAAATCGGATTCCTAGACAATGCGTCCGCGTTTGTGTTGTATTTCCCGGGTTTATATAAAATTTTATAGTCATATTCCGCTAATCTAATTTTCCAGCGCATTAATCGAGACGTAGGATTAGAGAGATTCTGAAGCCATTCTAATGGTTTATGGTCTGTTATGAGGTAAAATTTTCGTCCGTAAATGTAAGGTCTGAAGTGAAAAACTGCATATATTATTGCCAATAATTCTCGTTCTGTAGGAGAATATCGTGTTTCGGCGTCGTTTAAAACGCGAGATGCGTAAGCTACCGGTAAATCTTTTCCTATTTCCCCTTGACTGAGGACCGCACCTACAGCAATACCTGAGGCGTCTGTCGTGATGTTGAATACTTTATCAAAGTCCGGGAATTGTAATATGGGTTCCTTGCAGAGAACTTTCCGTAAAGTTTCAAATGCTTTTTGTTGTTTGTAAGTCCACTCGAATTGGTAATTCTTCCTAGTGAGATTGGAAAGTGGTCTTGCAATTTTTGAAAAACCCTTTATGAATCGCCTATAATATCCACTTAGTCCTAGGAATTGTTTGACGTTCTTAACCGTAGTAGGTGTTGGGAATTCCTTTACAGCTATTACTTTTTTCGGGTCAGGTTTGACTCCATCCTCTCCTATTATGTGTCCCAAGTACGAAACTTATTTCTTCAAAAATTCGCATTTATCCGGTTGAAGGTGAAGATCCGCTTCTCTTAGTCTGTCCATTAGTCGTTTAAATTTAGTTGCATGTTCTTTTAATGTACTGGCGTATATGACAATATCGTCTAAGTATACGAACAGCTCTATTCCTTGGAGCCCAGTCAAGACCTGGTCCATTAGTCTCTGGAAGGTGGCTGGTGCGTTCTTAAGTCCAAATGGCATTCTGGTGAATTCGTAGTGCCCGTAAATTGTGGAAAATGCTGTTTTATGTTGATCGTCTGGATGCATTGGAATTTGATGAAATCCAGATGCAAGATCGAATACCGAAAAATACTTTGCACTTCCTAACTGATCTAGTATATCAGTTATATTTGGCAGAGGATAAGCATCTCCAATTGTTAGTTCATTTAATTTTCTAAAGTCAATTACGACTCTGGACTTTTTATTTCCTTGGGCGTCTTCTTTCTTGGGTACAATCCAGATCGGTGAATTATAAGGTGAAGTTGATGACTGTATGATTCCTTTTTCAAGCAATTCTTTAGTCTGTTTTCTAACTTCTTCCTTATATGCTTGAGGATACCTGTATTGTTTTGTAAAAACAGGAACGTTGTTTTCTGTAATTATCCTGTGATATGTTTTGTTTGATGCTTCCAGTTTTTCTCCTGGAAGGTAGAATCTGTCTGCATGTTCCTTTATTAGTTGTTCCACGCTGGCTCGTTCCTCTGAGTTTAGGTGGTCCAATCGTAATAATTGTAATAATTGGTGTGTTCTATCAGTTCTTTTATATGTGGTTGTTGTTTCCTCTTCTGCAGGTATTTCTTCGAATTCTTCTAGTTCAACTGACGGTACTGGAATTTGGATGTCCTTTGTGGATGTATTTATAGCAAAAAGAAATGCTACACCGTTGTTATTTGAAACTAGTGCGTTTCCCATATGTATATTCGGGTGAATGTTAATTTTCGGAATGTATCCTGTTTTAGATTGTGTATTAAGCACTCGCACATATATTTGACTTCGTGCTCTTGCTGGTATCGTGACCATTTCTGGATCGATAAATGGAATAATTTCCGTTCCTATTATTATCTCCGACTTCATATAATCGATGGTTGCTCCGTTTGTTTGAAAAAATTCCGTTCCAAGTATTCCGTCTTGTTTGATAGGAAGATCCTCCACAACATGGATAATAATTTCCGTATTTAAAGTTCTTATCTTGATGTATCCTATTGTGCTGAGTAGGCCGTCCGTAATACCATTAAGGTCGAACAAAGTGTCCGTATAGATTGGTATATTCGGTGAAACAGCACTTCTCTTGATGACGTTGAGGTCGGATCCAGTGTCGATCATCAACGTTGCGTGGTTCTCGCTGAATCCTGTATCAGAAAGAAGGATGATAGGGGGTTTCCTTATTTGCTCTGTTTTTAATCGAAGTATGACCTGCCTACGTACCATACGGGGTTGTTTTTCTTCTTTTTCCTTCCTATCGAAGTATATTTTTTTCCTACATTGGTCTATTGTATGACCTCTAAATTTGCAATATTCGCAGAATACTTCTGGTCTTTGTACTCTTTCTGCATAACTTTTGCTTCGGCATTCTTGTATCGTGTGACCTGGTCTTTCACAGTAATCACAGTACACGTTGGATTGAGGAGCTCTGTTCGTGTAACTTTGGTTTCTACAATCTCGTGTTGTGTGACCTGGCCTTCGGCAATTATCACAGTATACGGTAGATTGAGGGGCTCTATTCGTGTAACTTCGGCTCCTACAATCTTGCGTCATGTGACCTGGCCTTCGGCAGAAGTCACAGAATGTATCGTTCCATGCTTGGTTTCGTGCTCCGTTTTGTGTTCCGCTTCGACTCCTACATTCTTGCGTTGTATGTCCCGTTCTATTACATTGTTGACAGGTTTTTTGCTGCCAGTTGGTTCGTGAGATTCGGCTGCTGCAAGCGGTGGCAATATGGCCGTATCCAAGGCAATTCGTACATTGGTTAGCCTGTGTTATTCCTGCTGCTTCTCTGGCTCGTAACTGGTTTTCGTTATGTTCAGCCTCTGCTTTGATGGCGACATTGATAGGGCGGTCAAGATTGTTGAAGGTGTGGTCATATATTCTATTATGAATTTCTGTTCTGAGTCCCGTTAGAAAGGCTTTAATGGCGTTTTGTTCCGCGTTTGTATTAAATTGTTTTACATGCGTCGGTACCTCTATTGCATTGCAATGTTTAATCTGAAGTAAGAGATTGGATACGCGACTGCTGTAGTCTACTGTCGTTTCGTTATGTAATTGTTCTATTTTTGATAATTCGCCATATAGTTGAATAGACGTATGTAATGGAGCAAATCGTGACTCTAATACTGAAATGACATCATCGATTGAATTATAGTCTCCGCTTAATACTACTCTAGAAGCTTGTCCGAAAAGCTTATTCTTTATAAGTTGTACTAATCCATACTCTGCGTTCGGATTAATCATGCGCCGTGCATGTCGGCAACTTTTTATAAATTGGTGTATCGGTATGTTTCTACCGTCGAAAGAAGGGACTGTGTCCGCAGTGTCGCGTAGGCTAATATGTGGTAATTGAGAATATGTACTCGTAGATGTATTCATATTAATTTGTGGATTTGAAGGTCCTGGAGCATTTGAGTCTACTGTAATATTTTCTGGAGTTTCTGTAGTCTCCTGAGTTTGAGTTTCTGGATTTATTGTTAGGTTAGCCATTGCTTCTCCAATTGTATTAGGCATTGTGAAGTTTTTAAAGCCTCTGTAAGTTTTAGAGAAAAAGGAAGAAAAATTTCTTGGAAAATACTCACTTATGGAGTGATTTCTCTAACGAAATAGTTCCTCGAATTGAATTTATTCCTCTAAACCAAGCGAGAAATCCCACCGCTGTCACCAAAAAATATCCGACCTGTAACGTTCGGCTGTTCAGGAACAACTGACGTGAGGTCCCTGAGGGGAGAGCGGCGTCCCCTCAAGTATAGGATAGGTGGGGGTTCTACTTCTACAAATTAAAGATTAAAATCTATGGCTTCTAAACTTAACAATACTCATTTATTTAATAAAACTTACTCTAATAACAATAACGATTAATTAATATTGCTTACAGACTATGAGTAAATATTCTTATTTTTGGGTTTTCTGTGTTTTTATGTTTAATACGCTAATTAATATGTAATATATGTATAGTGTTATGTACTTCTGCAGTAAGATCGGTCTGCTGCCGTTTCCGGAGCGGGTCCCAATTCTTTTGGCAGAGTTTTTAGTCTAGGCTTCTGCAGTAAGATCGGTCTGCTGCCGTTTCCGGAGCGGGTCCCAATTCTTTTGGCAGAGTTTTATTCTAGGCTTCTGCAGTAAGATCGGTCTGCTGCCGTTTCCGGAGCGGGTCCCAATTCTTTTGGCAGAGTTTTATTCTAGGGTTCTGTAGACTTTGCCTTCGCTAAGCGGTTAAGCTGCTACCTACTAATAGGAGCAACGCTTGAAACCTCCGTGAAGACAAAGTTCTCAACCTTCAAATGGTAGGTCCAAAGAGGAGCACCCGTACCTTTTTAACACTGAGAACCAGTCGCTACCGTTTCCGGAGCGTGCTGAAATTCTGTTGGATGGTACTTAAGCTGCCTCCAGGCACTAGCATTCGTTGGTCGCAAGAACGTATTCGAATGAGCGCGCCCAGTGCTGCGCGCGTCTCCTTTTATACTCGAGAATTGGCGGGCTCGCGCATGCGCAGTGAGTCGATATTTGTTATTTCGTGTTTGTTTGCTTATTACATGTTATTTTGTTCTATATTTTTGTTAGTATCTATAATTAATTATTCCTAATGTTCCTATAATAATTGTTTCTCTAATATTTGCTTAAATTATAAATTATGTACAAAAGTCTTTACAATGCGTTTGCGTGGTAATGGAATACGGTTATATGGTAACGGAGATCGGTTCCTACTTTACCGACGGTCGGTTTTTACCGGTTTGAGTCTCCGTGGGACGGTACAATGGTGACAACGATGTGTTGCGTCCCAACAACAACACCATGAAAAGTGAACTGTACTGCTCGTTCGCTGTAGATTTTACAAAGTCAAACAACATTGGATCGCTATTGGGATTCTCAACGAATCGGGTATTAGAGCCTGGACGATGGCACGAATCGGACGATCCAATTAATATCATGAACGTAAACATTATTCGCATAGAATGTAGCGTGACCGCTGGCGCGTACAACAATGGGAAGCGCGTACATACGATACATGAATTTTCTCCGAGAGTCCGACTAGGATATAAGATATCGGAAACGCCCGCACAGATCATTTACCTTCCGATCACCGCACGAGTCATTACGGATCTAACGATGCGCGTTGTGGATCAAGACGGACGGTTGCTCGATTTTCGAGGTGAAGAGATTACCATCAGACTGCACGTATGACGGCGTCAACGATAATACATGTGGTGCAAATGAAAGAAATGCTTGTGTTGAACGACTTCAGAAACACGTTTCTTCCAAGTGAAATTGTTTGCAACAACAACAACATCACCTGCAACAGCTCTGATTACGCTAAAAAGAAGAGACTCACGAGGGGAGGCCGCGAATGGGACGAGCGATTTTTTAACGAAACCGGGCAGAAAATGTTGAGGCCGATGTGTATAAACAAAATCCAGAATATTAGCTGTGAATGGCCGGTCATTTTTATAAAAAATTATGAACAGTAAAATTATGAAGTCGTCGAATCGATTTTATACTTCATTAAGTGGTAGATCTTGATGAAAGGAATACAAAAGTCTTATGTGTTATTGGCATAGTATCAATAATTTAACCAGAAAATTCAATTTTTGTTTCGACGACTTCATAATTTTACTGTTTAAAGCCATTCACAGCTAATATTCTGGAATTTGTTTATGCACATCGGCCTCAACATTTTCTGCCCGGTTTCGTTAAAAAATCGCTCGTCCCATTCACGGCCTCCCCTCGTCAGTGCTGCGAACATTGCATTTTTGAAATCATTGGGATTCATTGTACGCATATAAGTTGAAAAATGGCTGACATTCTAAGCCTTGGAGTGAAGCCGACGTTTGATGATCGCATCGTCAAGCTCGAGACTCACACGTACAACCCATACGTCAACACAACGTTTGGATATAGTGATGAGATAAGAATACCTATACAGCAGCAGGATTTATATACATTACCGTGTGAAAGTTTCCTCTACGTGGAGGGGAAATTGGTGATAAATAAGCCAAACGAAGCATCAACGACGACGTTGGGAAATAATTGCATGGCGTTCTTATTTGATGAGATTCGATACGAGCTGAATGGCGTGGAGATTGACCGCAATAGAAACGTTGGAATAACTAGCACGCTTAAAAACTATGTATCGCTGACATCTGACGAAGACAAAAATATGGAGAATGCCGGATGGGGATTGAAACGACACGATGGACTAATAGTGAAAAATCATTTCAATTTTTGCATCTCACTCAAATATTTGTTGGGATTTTGCGAGGACTACAAACACATGATTATTAATGCACGTCACGAATTGATTTTAATACGATCGCGCAACGATAACAATTCTCTAATAGGCTCGCCGATGTTGGAACCAGAAATTGAATTACTTAAAGTGCAATGGCGAATGCCTCATGTGACGCTGAACGATGTTAATAAGCTATCGTTGCTGCATGCTTTGGAAAGTGGACAAAACCTGAGCATTAGTTTTCGCTCGTGGGATCTGTACGAGTATCCTCTCTTACAGAGCACAACCAAGCATTCGTGGGCCGTGAAGGCAGCTGCACAGCTGGAGAAGCCGCGATACGTTATCTTTGCTCTACAGACTGCTCGAACGAATGTGATGAGCGAAGATGTTACTAAGTTTAACAATTGCAAATTGACCAATGTAAAACTTTTTCTCAACTCGGATTTTGATCCATACGATGACTTGAATTTGGACTTTGGCAAGAATAAGCATGCCATCTTGTTTCACATGTATACACATTTCCGTAAATCGTATTACGGACATAGTTGCAACGAGGCATTATTCACTGTGGCTGAATTTTTACAATTTGGTCCTCTCGTGGTGATTGATTGCTCGCGACAAAATGAATCGATTAAAAATGGTACCGTGGACGTGCGCATAGAATTTGAGTGAAAAGAGAATGTACCTACAAATACTACGGCCTACTGTCTGATTCTGCACGATCGGGTGGTTGAATACAATCCGCTAACAAACGTGGTGCGCAAAATAAATTAAATTGCCATACTACTTGCCCCGCCCTCTCATGTGTCAAATTCATACAAAAATTTCATCGTAAAAATCGAGATGCTTTATGAGAAAGACTGCATTCTCTCATCTGTCTTGGAAGCGAGCAGACCTCTAAAATTGTATCGACAATGGTTGTACCAACATTTGTTGACCTGCAAGGGTTCATCGTCGACGGAAGATTTGTTGTCAAGGAAGTGGCTGTCCTACGAATGGGAACAATTCTCTCGCACTATATTTTTGGGAGTTCGATGCCGCAATATCTTCTTACAAAATCCGACAAATCAAGCATCCGATGGTTGGTTGCAAAACATCATGGACTACGGTGGGATGATGGAGACGTTCCATACAGTATGGCTAAACAGCTGATTACGAAAGCTGTAGCTGATGCTGTCGACGAAGAAGATGACACACTTCATATCGTATACGTTAAAGGGTTCCAGAAACGCGATTGGCTTGCGGATTTCATCGATGAAAATACGAGAGCGGATGTAATCATTGAGACGCTTGATATTGACTATGAGAATATCAAATCTCTAAATAAGCTAAATGTAGTTAATACTCTGCGATGTGGCAGACACGCGAAGCATTGTGCTTTGCAAAATGTATTTAAAATATTCAACTGGTGGTCTAAACACTAGAGAGAATTGCATAAATAAAATATAATAAATTTTTTAATGCATAAATGTTTTTTCTGCACCCTCCCCAAACCCAACCTCCTTAATATGATGAACTTAATTAATTATTATGTAGACGTGGTTCGATACACGTTCAGAATGGTACCATAGACGTTCAATAGATGTTCAAAGTGGTACGATAGATGTTCCATAGATGTTCAAAGTGGTACCATGGATGTTCTATAGATGTTCAAAGTGGTTCGATACACGTTCGATACACGTTGAAAGTGGTACGTTCAGAGAGGTTCGATATATGTTCAATAGATGTTTAAAGTGGTACGATAGATGTTCAATAGATGTTCAAAGTGGTTCGATACACGTTCGATACACGTTGAAAGTGGTACGATACATGTTCAATACACATTCAATACATGTTCAGAGTGGTACCATACACGTTCGATACATGTTGAAAGTGATACGATTCACGTTCGATTTACATTCAAAGTGGTATAATTTAGTCGAATGATTCAAACGAAGAAGAATATAGGAATGGTCAGTGAATAATTCAAAGAAGGAAATGATCAGCGAAAATGCAGGTGGAGCACATAGAAGGAGAGGGTGGCTAGTCAAGAAGAAGGTGAAGAACAAAGGCATCCTACTTTGCAACGTATGCAACTTTAGGCATGGGTGACAAATTGTATGAACGCTGTGGGACCAGTCCACAGAGCTCCTGGGTCTTCAGAGCTCCACGGCTACCAGTTGACATTTTGTGTTTTTATACGTTTTGTGCAAAAAATGGGATTATTACGAATTGCGCCGGAGTGCGACCCCGAGGTATGTACAAAACAATATTTTTAACATTTATCGCGTTTAATCTATGAAATCGAGCGAGCTCAAGTCATGCCGTCGTGTCAATATTAAATCGTGGATTTCTATGTATAGCGTTCGCCACCACCATCTCCGACATGGTCGGCGGATTGGGGAAATGCACCGTCGTCGCAGCCGTCGCCGTCGTCGCCTTCATCGCCGCCTTCGTCGCCTTCATCGCCGCCTTCGTCGCCGCCACCGCCTCCACAGGTTGGTAATACTTTGCATTGTTTTATGTTTAATATGTTTAATGTACTAAAATTATATCAACGTTTGTATCTGTGTTGTAGGACATGTATTTTATTGTGAATATGTGGCTGGCGGATGAGGAGGCGGTGGATGCGCCGCAGGCCGAGCCGCCGCAAGTGGTATGTATCACACTACATTGTTTTGTCTGTTTTATGTTTAATATGTTTAATGTAGTAATATTATATCAATGTTTGTATATGTTCTATGATCAAAAGTCTGCAAATCCAACGGCAGCAAGGGCTATGATTGGACGCCCTAGGGTACCATACAATCAATTGGGAGCCATGCGGCGGCCTCGGTCTCCATCGCCCCCATGGATTGATGTGCGTAGGCGACGCGCATCGTCGCCTCCATCACCGCTGTCGCCACCTCCGGAGTGGCCTCAATCACCCCCGTCACCCCCCTCGCCACACACTCCTTAGTTTTTTTTAATTTTTTACATTTTTTTCTATTTTTTTCTTTTATTTTATTTTCATTTTTATTATTATATTTATAATTTTTCTTTTTATATTCTATTTATATTCAGTGATTCTTTTATATTTTCATATTTTTATATTTTTATATTGTATTCTTTTTTATTTTATTTTATATTTGTATTTATATTTATATTGTATTTTATATTCCTTTACATTCTTTTATATTGTATTTTTCTTTTTTTTTTCTTTTATTTTCTTTTATATTTATATTTATTCATATTCTATTTTTATATAATATTTGTAACAATATATATATTCTTAACCCCTGTTGTGCCCTGCGTGATGGCTCGCAAGGCTGGTACGGGATCTGGCGTAATCGTGAGTTCGGGAGCGATTAAAGGATGAGAATCCACCGGGTGAACTGCACCATATGTGTTTAAACTCAAAGACTAAGTCTTTATTCAGAAACAACTAAAACTAGAGTGAGGTGTACAAGTAGGTTTTTAGCCGTGTTGCCCGGTCGAGGGTCGGATCTCGAGTCTGCCGATTTGCGGCGGCAAATCGGTTTTTATTTCGCTTATTGGGCGTGGTGCCGTCGCTTCGCGTTGCCGTATATGGTCATAGCGAAGCGCTCGCATTTTTGCTGATTTCGTAGATTCGTGTTCGCCTCGCAACTGATTTAACTTTGAAACGTCTCGAAACGTTCTAGAGTAATATAATATGTATAATGTATAATAGTGTGTATAATACGTGTGCTTGGGCGTTACCTGGGCACAACACCCCATATTATTTCTCAATTTTATTTACTCGTCCTCCTCCCTTTCCTCATAATTTTAAGATATTTTGGGGGTCGTCTGCTTCATCGGTTAGGTATGAAAATATTTTCGGGGGTGGATCCGATGTGGAGAGGTCTCCGCGGCGGTTCGGCCCGGACTGATCCCCTCCATGATTGCGGCTTCCCCCACTCCGCGGCTCATGCGCGCGCAATCGGTCTTCCACTCCCCGCTTCCCCCGCGCCCATGTTTCCCTCCACCGCACTCCCCGCGCGCCGACATTTCCCCCCGCCCCCGCGCTCCCCTCAGAGGACCAGAGTTAGAACTCTCCTTGTATTAGTACTCCCGTTCATTCTCCTTTATCTCCATATCCACTTCCCGCCTTTAGCGTTTAAGGTTTTCTCCGTTGTCGTTACTTGCTCTTACGTAATTTGTAATCATTTTCTAGGTCGGTCTTAATTGCGACTATTCTACAAAATGTTTTAGTCCATTCGCGTGTGTAAGTAAGGTTTTCTTTCCCTTCTGGATCGTATAGTTAACTCGCGAATTTCGTTCGAGTACAGCGTAAGGGCCTATCCATTTACTGTCTAGTTTCTTTGATCTGCCGCGACGTACGAATTCGTCATATAATAGGACCTTGTCTCTGGGTTTGAATTCTACCTCGCGAGTTTTTTTGTCGCAGTCTTTCTTCCATTTCTCTTTAGCGTGTTGTAGCTTTTCTCGCGCGACTTCATGTGCTGCCCGTAGTCTTTCTCGGCTTTCTTGCGCGTAATCGTCGTAATTATATGTCAGTCTGGGGGGTATTCTTAACGCGGTGGGTAGTTCCGCGGTTTTACCGAATATCAATTCATAGGGCGTATAGCCGGTCGCCGTATGGGGAGTAATATTACAGGTAAACATCGCGTATGGTAGCCACTCGTCCCAGTCCGTCTGGTCGTGGTCCGTATAGTGACGTAGGTACTCTACGAGGGTTCGGTGCGAACGTTCTAGCGCGCCGTTGGACTCGGGGTGGTACGCGGTAGTTTCTATTTTGCTAATCCGTAGCAATCTGCAAACGTTCTTAAACATGTCGCTCAGGAAATTGGTCCCTTGATCTGTGAGTATTTTCTCGGGTATCCCGTACTCACACACTATCCGCGTGACGAATGCTTTCGCGACCGTTCTGGCTTCCTGATTAGGAAGAGGGATCGCCTTACTGAACTTGGTAAGGTGGTCCTGGAACGTTAATATGCATGTATTTCCCTGTTTCGTTTCAGGTAGGAGTCCTACGATGTCCAGTGCTGCTTTCTCGAAGGATTCTCGAGGCGTCTCCGTGATTTCCATCGGCGCTTTAGTTTTTCTGCTGGATTTATTTTTTTGACATAGGCTGCATTTCTGTATGTACTCTTCGATGTCTTTGTCCATCCCACCGCTGCCACCAATTTTGTTGTGGAAGGCGCCTGTGTCGAGATTCTCCCTGAGATTCTCGCGGTGTTCCTTGGTCGTCCTTCGCTGTTGTCGTCCGACGGGCTCCGAATACTCGGGTGAGGGTGCCGGGACGGATATACTCGGTTGTAAACCGAGGGTAGTAGGATCCTTGGCCGGTTAAAGAGTAGGAACTCACCGTAGGTAAAACAAGATTTATTCTGCCCCGATCTGGGTTACATGGACACTGTGACAATCACGCGTGAGTCTCGTATAGAGTCTGGTAGGAGGTCTATAACAAGTCTGAGCTCACATTGCTCGTACATGGTTCTTATACTCTAATCGGGTTGAAGCGGGAGCTATTGGGGTCTCCGTCTTTGGCCCGCTTTTGGGGTGTTTCACCATAAGCTGACGGTTCTCGATATGCTTCCGAAATCCCTTACGCGGTTGTGCCGGATTTCGGCTGTTCGATTGTAGCAATCGGAATGTGTCGCGGTGTCGTTACGCTGGGTGTCGGTTGGGTTACAACAAGTGCCTAAATTCACAGGCGGCGCCCGCTAGCGACACATCACCATACATAATCGAACCCACGAAACATAGCGCGGGAATCCACTTCACCCACATCGGCGACTTACACCTGGCCACCAATACGTGGAAGATCGTGACACGATTAGACACGGAGCCAGTAATACGGAGGTATGAACAATTAAAGCCATACATCGAAGAGGTAAAAACACTTTGCACCTTACCAGCTTACATACTAGAACTAAAATCAACATGCCAAAACTACCTTGGTATTTCGGTGAGACGAACGGAAAAATTAAACAAACAAATCCAACACATTTATGAAATACCGTCATATACTCAAAACAAACGAAGAGGATTAATTAAACGGAATAGGCTCAATAGCAAAAACACTTTTCGGAACAACGGACGCGAGCAACGCGGAAGAAATAAACGCACACTTCGCGGAAGTAGACAATAAACACGACGCTTACCAGACGGATTCGCATTTCCCATAGCACCTACGTTAAAGAACGCGCACCTAATCGAGCGTTTATCATCAGTCGTAGCATACTATGAAAGACAAACACTCGTTACCATAATAAAAATACCACTCATACTCTCCCAGACCTACAGTGTAATAGAAGCAACCCCGGTCCCAATACATGTACGCGATAATACATATGCATTGTTAGTCACCCATTCGCCGACCATGATACTGGACGCAGACGGCGATCAATACATAATCGCGAGCGAACAGGAATTACAAAAATGTAAAAAAATAATATCTCAATATTACTGCGAACAGTCGATGGTCGTACATAAGCTAACTGAGACACGCGAGTGCGAGCTTAATTTATTGTTACAACCAACGGACAAATTCCCCGAAAACTGCGAAGTAAAATACTTAACAGCAAACAATAGCCTCTGGATTGCCACGGCACAACCAGCGACATGGATCTACGCGACCCATGAACCAGAAACGATTACAATCCAAAGTACCAATAGTAAAACATTCAAAACAACACTCACGCACTCGGGAACTATCACACTAAAAGACAATTGTAAAGTAACCGGTAAAGAGGTACTATTGCGAAACCAGAAAGCATTATACGAACAAAACTTTGTAATAAAAACATCACCCCTCTATAACATAACCGCAGACCCAAATATATCAGGATTGGTTAACAGTACACGAACAAAACCCTTCACACATGTGTTACGTCCCGTAAACTCAAAATTTTTTAAAAATTTTCTTTTCTTGTATTTTCTTTTGCTAGTAAGCGGAGTGCATCGACAATGCTTAGCGTTCTGGGAAAACCCTCGTCGAGCGCACTCTTGCTTGCTATGTTTTATCATTGTTAACGGATACCTCCGATCCTGGGACCGCCGTCGTCACGACACTTGGTCGCTGTGCTGTACCCTGAACGTGGGACTGTGCTGAGGCACCACCATTATTCTCAGAAGCTCGTTCGAAAATAAGCCGTGGTTCTCATACCTCGTGAAATTGATTTAATGTAAGCGGCGGGAGTGCGTCTTGATAATGCATCTAGCATTCTGGTGAAATCTCGTCGAGCGCATTTCCGACCGTCGAACCGTCGTATCAATGTAAAAGAGTGATCTGAGTGCGAGAGTGCGTGAGGACGAGTATACCCTGTTTAGGAATTAGGTTCGGGGGCCAGTAGCGCACAAGTATAAAGTATGGAGGGATGAAGGTGTGAACACCTAATGACATCATGCATCGGTTGCTAGGGCATGATTGAGATTGCAGCGTCAGCTTTTTGGAGCGGGCCTCGCGGCCGGACGCTCGCGAAGGCGCGAGGCTGGAGTCACTCTTTGTCGTACAGTCGCGGAGAGCGTGACAAGGTGTCCGTGGATCGTAAATTCTTTCTTTAACTAATAATTCCAATTCGAGCGAGAGATTCCTAAGTTTATAGTGAATGGACTCAGTTTTCCACGTTAAAGTGTAACATCATTAACCTGCGTTTTTCTTTTTATATATATATATTCTTTTAATACTTTTGAATACTTTTATATTCTAGTAATTGCTAAACCCTAGTATTAGTTGCGGTGAGATCAACCTTCAGTTAGATCTCATTGCTTTCGTGTGCATTTAAAACTCCTGTTACTAATTGTAATAGTAAATACGGAGTGTGTGTGTGTGTGCTTCTCTGTTCTCTAGGCATAGAGCAGACGTCAAGCCATTTATAAAGCGAAAACCCAGCGAACCAATTCTTACACAACATTGTATAGTTAACCGATATAGTGGGTGAGTTGCACATTTTCTTAAATTATATAATCAAGAAGATTCGATAGGCGAGCGCCGTCCCATGTAACGGTTTAATTCATGTAATATATTAAAAAATTGCGAATGCAGAGGTAACGGAGGGTCAATATTGGCATTGGCCGATATTCTGGGGTTACCCTTGGCTCTTCAGCCTCTCTAATGTTTAATCAAAGAAAAAGAAAAGGAATAAAAATATAATCCTTCACCCTTGAACCTTACATTCGAGCAGAAGTTTATTTACCGTTCAACCCTCGGAATTCTAATAGTCACTCAGTGCGGGGCCTGTATAGGACTAGCTCTTCGACTCACAATAATAATAAAAATTCTTTAATCAAATTAACTAATAATTTGTACTGTAACGCGCATAACATTCTTCCGACTAGAATTGTCTTAAATACCGATTACCCGGACCACACGCTTTCCTGATAACCGCGTTACACATGTCGAACTACATAGAATCATAAAAGACCCTTCAGAATTTTCACAATTGTACAAACAACTTAATCAGGTCAGAAACGAACTACCAGCAGAAGCGAAACATGTAAACATACCAATATGGCACATATTGTATCCGAGTGCCACAACAATATTAATTGTAATAGTAATAGTACTGGCAGTTATAATATACTTCGTAAACCATCGTAAGAAGACAACGAAACGCGAGGCACAGGCCATATATACTGTGCCAACACCAAAAATATCACGATCAGAACTCAATGTACAACTAGGAAATTAAACTAAGAAACGATTGTATGAAACATTGTAATCGGGAAAAACTTATGTAACGAACTGACTCTGAGCCATAGAAATAGGACAAAATTATCCCGATACAGCCACCCTTCTTCCAGGGGGGGGGGTGTTGTGAAACAACCACCGATTAGTATCGAGCCAGCAAGATGTGCATCAATGCTAAGGAATCCGCAAACGATGCACGGTCAACGAACGTTGCACAGCCACGGGTCATCGGACGGCGACCATTAGGCCCCCACCGCGACCCAAAAAAACCATATATAACCACCGCCCAAAACGGGGCAAGCTGTCTCTCTCATTATTTTCGAATCGATTAGCAATCACTACCGTGATCGCCGCGCCAGTGTCAGTTCAAAGCTCAATAAATCCGTTATTCACTCTACGGTGAGTTCCAACTCTTAAACCGGCCAAGGATCCACTACCTTCGGTTCAACCTGAATCCCCGTTCCCGGCATCTACACCAGAATTATCGGAGCCCGGAGAACGACCCTTCCGAGGACAGCCCACGGCAACCGACGAGATTCTCAGGGAGAATCTCAGCCCCGGCAACCTCGGAACAAAATTGGTGGCAGCGGTGGGATTAGGCGTGATTTTTAGTGCAGTCGGTAGTTCCGCTTTTTGTCCGTAAACTAAGGTCGGGGCCAGATATATTGGCCGGTGAATTCGTTTTCGCGAGCAACGATTGAGGAGAAATCAACCACCACCATCTGACGATCGTGGATTTGTCAGTTGGAGTTGCGTGGTCGTCGCAGGGTATGGTGGGGTAACGGGAACGCTGTTCGGCTCCGCCTGAACCTAGCCGTTTGGCTGTTATTTATTCTTAGCGTAATAGTTGTGTGCGTGACGAAGCTATTCGTAGACCAATACGAGATGAAGCTATCGAGAAGGAATCAATGTTCTGACCAATAAATTTTTTCGGAGCTAACGCACACCTATTCTGACGTGTGTATTTCTACGCTGACAGCTCGGTTTGACCTACACGCCAGAAGCTTGGCACTATCCCCACCACTTCTGGCTCACTCTTGTTCTGCGAAGGCGAGATCGAGATGGAACGAGAGCGAGTAAGAAAACATTGAGAAAAAGAGCACCGAGGCAGGCAAACGGTGTGGTGGGAGAATACCCCTCACGAAACTCACCGGCCAATATATCTGGCCCCGACCTTAGTTCGTGGGGGGTGTAACCTGTCGCTGTATGCGGGGTTGTATTATAAGTGAACATTGCGTAGGGCAGGCCTGCCCCATCGGGTGCAAATACCTCCTGAATTTCTGGGACCCGGGTAACAGGCGAGCGCGGGACTGTTCCATTGCTACCCGTTGCGAAATTTGTGAGAGAACTGTATGGTGGTACGAGCCTGCATGGACGGCCGCAGACTCATGCAGTTCTCCCGCAACCCATGCTGTGGTTAGCAACGTAACCAGTCCCGCGCTCGGCTGTTGCCTGGGTCCCAGAATTTCAGGAGGTATTTGCACCCGATGGGGCAGGCCTGGCGTAGGGTAACCATTTGTCCCAATCGGAATGGTCTCGGTCTATATAATGTCTCAGGTATTCCACTAACCTCCTGTGGGACCTTTCGAGTGCTCCGTTCGATTCAGGGTGGTATGTCGTTGTCTGTATTTCCGTGATTTTTAATAGCTTACATGTGTCTTTGAACATTTCTCCTACGAAATTGGCTCCCTGATCTGTTAGGATTTTATCCGGTATTCCATGTTCACAAATTATCTTTGTTACGAACGCTTCTGCTATCATTCTTGCTTCTTGGTCGGGGATGGGTATTGCTTTACTAAATTTCGTGAGGTGATCCTGGAATGTTAGGATATATCTATTTCCTAGCTCAGTTACTGTGAGTGGTCCTACAATATCCAGTGCGCCCTTTTCGAATGGTCGAGTAGGCGTGTCGGATATCACCATTGGTGCTTTGGTCCTTCTATTATTCTTTTGGCACCATGTGCATTTTTTTATGTACTCTTCTATGTCTTTATCCATTCCCGTCCATCTATACTTTTGTTTTATTCTGTGCGCTGTGCCCTGAATTCCTTGATGTCCGCCTAGGGGTGCTAAATGGTACTCATACAGTATCTGCTGTCGGTCCCTTCCGGATTCTACCTCAATTATGCTTGTCTCTTGTTTTCCGTTTTCAACGCTTTCTTCTTGTTGGTTCCGTATTACATTCACGTTTCTACTCAGCGCGTCTGCGTTTGTGTTGGCTTTTCCTGCCTTATGTATTATCTCGTAGTCGTGCTCCGCTAGCTGTATTCGCCAGCGAATCAATCTTGATCCGGGGTCTTGTACCTTGAATAACCGTACTAACGTATTGTGGTCTGTTACCACCTTGAAGTGTATTCCGTACACATAGGGTCGAAATTGTTTTGTTGCCCAGACGATAGTGAGTAATTCCTTTTCTGTTGTGTTATAATTCTTTTCTGCTTTGTTTAATACTCTACTTGCGTATGCTATCGGCCTGTTTTCTCCTATCTCTCCTTGTGACAGTATCGCGCCTATCGCTACGTCCGATGCGTCGGTTGTGACTATGAATTCTTTTGAAAAGTCTGGGTAGGCTAGTACGGGTGCTGTAATTAAGCAGTTCTTCAGCGTCTCGAAAGCGTATTGCTGTTCGGTTGACCAAACAAATTCCGTTTTGTCGCTTGTTAGGTTTGATAAGGGTTTCGCTATTTTTGAATATTGTGGAATGAATCTTCTGTAATATCCTGCTAGTCCTAAGAAGGATTGTAATTCTTTTAATTTCGTAGGCACCGGGTACTGTTCCACCGCCCTCGTTTGCTCTGGATCCGGTTTTATGCCTTCGGGCGTTATTATATGTCCCAGAAATCCTACTTCTTTACATAGGAACGAGCATTTTTCCGGCTGCAGTTTCAGGTTGTACTCTCGTAGCTTTCTCATCACCCTTCGCAATCGTGCATTATGCCCCTATATTAGCCCCGTGTATCACTAAGTTATTCAGGTAGACGAAACAGTCTATTCCTTGTAGCTCCATGAGCACGGTGTTCATCAACCTTTGGAACGTTGCCGGTGCGTTTTCCAATCCAAAGGGCATTCGATTGAACTCGTAATGTCCTTGTGGGGTGGAGAATGCCGTTCTGGCTTTGTCTCCGTCGTCCATGGATATCTGGTGGTACCCCGACGCGAGATCTAGCGTGGTGAAATATTGCGCTTTTAACTGGTCAAGTATCTCGGTGATAGGGGAGACCGGGGCAAAATGAACCTCGGGGTATGTCACGTCCCGCGACGTGGAGTCTACTATTAATTAACCTTTTAAAAACATACAATATTTACTATTTCGTACTCTGAGGTATTATAACCACCTCGTATGAAAAACATATATAAAAAATTATACAAAGTATCGCCGATAAGGCATTATCTTATAAACTACGAGAAGAAGAGATCGAGCGAAATGAACACGGACTGCAACAGCGAACAGGAGAGCCAGCATCAAGGAGGTAGCGGCCAGCCAGCCGCACACTAGCTAGCCAGCCGCACTCACACTAAGGAAACCAGTGGACACCAGCTGATGGGTCAGAGGCCCCATCCGCCAGTGGAGTCGACACCTTAGCAAAGCTGTGCCCCTGATCCTCGCCAGAAAATTGCCCTCCCGTTATTTCACGCAAATCGATCACCGATACAAATACAACATATTTAACTTCAACCCCTAGTATGTAAACTGTGCGAAGCCGATCGTACAGAGCGTATTGTAAGCAATAGCGTAAAAGCATAAAATGTGAAATAATATAAGAATCTTGCTATCGTCGCCACTGGGAATTGAAATGTATAACGCATATTAGTCGCGAAGAAACGCACCTAAAGGGTGCAGAAAGAACGTGACTAAGTAGTAAACAGATTCGCAGATAAGAACGATGGGAAGATTCTACCTGGACGATCCCAGGCAGAGGCTGTGGGATGAGGTCCTCCCACCTATGATTTGTCATGTGACAAATCCTAGAGAAGGAGTGACCGAGTGCCCTATAAAAACGAACAGACCACCCGCGGAGCTCATTACATTACATTATTAATTATCAACCATTGTGCTAATACCTATTTTTAACTGTTCATAAGCTTACCAGTCGTTGTGAAAAAACTCTTAAAAGGTGTTGTACCCACAGACCAACGAAAATAAAGGTGATTATTTTTATTGTTAAATCAGTGAGTGAAGCGTTTCCACCCCTAACCACCCATCCCCCAAATCGTGCATTCGTCTTTTATTTACAAAGTGACTTTAATTAACAAAATGTGTATTGACAGTTCGTGGGTTGCGCTGATTGACGGTTTTACCTACGAGCAGAACGTTGCCCAAGGTTTACCCGAAATTAAGCGTAAAACGCGAGCGACGCGATTATGTTAAATTTATACAGAAATGCAGTGACAGATCACGGGTTGCGCCGATTGGCGGTTCTACCTACGAGCAGAATGTTGCCCAAGGTTTTACCAGAAATTGAGCGTGGCGCGGGATCTACTCGATAAATGTTACGAATAAATAAAAATCACGCTCGCCTTCCCCGATGGTGCCGCTGAAGAGCAGAACATTGCCCGCGGTAGCACCTGGCGTGGAAGTTGAAGAGTGATTTATCGATCGATAAATAATTGATAATTTCCAAAGGACGAATGCCACGAAATCACCGTGCGGGACGGCGCGTGCAATTACGCCGTTTAGCGTCAAATTACGCGAGTGCGCCAGCTGACTATTTCACCGTGCTAGGAGTTACGAGCACCCCCAGCGCCCATATTAAGGGAACAGTCACCCCGACGACCCACGGAACCGTGATCGACTGCGGTGATTGGGCCCAGCCAAAGTCCAACCCAGTGGAGGAAACAGACGCGACGCCCAAGGAGCCCATCGTTTGGCGATTAATACCGATTGATTTATAAAAAGGTAACCAGCATAACATATCGCGTTAATGACCCCTATAAAACCGTTCTCAACTATCCCAGAGCGTGAAAGTCCCTGGACTAGCTCAAAAGCGGATCAAAACATAAACTTCGCAAAATCGCGCCCCCCAATAGGCAGTAGGCACGTAACAGGGTAAAATGAGCTTTCTTAATTTATTCTTTAACAATAGAAGGATATTAAACTCAAAGGAGTGTCATGATACTCGCGCAGTTCGCGGTTTTTATTGTCCTCCGTAGATGTTGTATCGTTCGTTTCTCCGTCTGGTCGAGGTTCGTCGTTTTGACGATCTGTTCCGAGATTTTCGCGCAAGACTTGCATTTTATCTCTCCCGTAGTAGTGTGTATAATGCGTGTGCTTGGGCGTTGCCTGGGCACAACGCAGGATACCGTTCATTCAAATTCGACGCTTGCGACGTGCCGGATTTCAGCCGCTCGATTGGGGCAACCGGAATGCGTGCGGGGTCGTTATGCATGGATGTCGGTTGGGTCACAACAACAGGAAGAATTATGCGGCGTCGCCAGAAATTGCGTCGAGCCAAATCATCGGCAGATGTTTGGCTTCGGTATCGCCCCATAAAATATAAATATTCGATATTTGGTATCGAATGGGGTGCGCGGTGAATCACGAATCCAAGGGACACGTAGAGAGAGGCATCATCATTTAGTTTGAAGAAGAAAAGAAAAGTTGGCGAGAAGAACATGGAAATGGAATGGTCATCGTAGAAGAAGGCGCAGAACAAGGACACCATACTTTGCAGTGCATGCAATTTTATGCATGTTTCAAGATAAGGATTACGCGCAAGGACCAGGAGATGCTGCGAGGCTGTTATAATCGTTCGACATCTGACAGTGGCACGTTGTGTTTCGGTTCGTGTTCAACGTGTGGAAAATAGTGGCAAAAGTGTACGCAAGGATACTAGTACGCGGTACACGTCATTGTAACGTTCGGCTGTCCGGGGACAACTGAGCGTCGACAGATCCCCGAGAGGAGAGCGGCGTCCCCTCGAGTGTAGGAAAGGTGGGGTTCTATTTCTACCGTTAAGGAGTAAAATCCACGGCTTAACGTGACAATGACTGTTTATTCTAACACACTTATTCTAATAGCAATAACAAATAATTAATATTACCAATAGTCAACGATTATATATCTTATTTTTGGTTTTATTGGTTTTTTATGTTAAATATGAATATATATATATATATATATGTATGTACAGAGGTATGTTGCAGTGTACTGCCGCTGCCGTCTCCGGGGCGAGCTAGTACTCTTGGCAACGTCTGCTGCAAGAAGGCCGCTGCCGTTTCCGGGGCGAGCACACTTCTCTCGGCAGAGTCTTACTCTTACTCGTGGTTAATGTTAATTAATATATATGAATATTTGTATATTGAGTTATGTTACAGTGTATGGCCGCTGCCGTTTCCGGGGCGAGCTCGTACTCTTGGTAACGTCTGCTGTAAGAAGGCCGCTGCCTTTTCCGGGGCGAGCACACTTCTCTCGGCAGAGTTTTACTCCTACTTTGATTCGTGTATTATAGTGCAAGGCCGCTGCCGCCTCCGGGGCGAGCTCAATACTCTATAATACTAGCTTTAGGAACAGCCGCTGCCGTTTCCGGGGCGAGCTCGATTCTCTTAGCTAAGTCTGCTGCTAGAAGGCCGCTGCCGTTTCCGGGGCGAGCACACTTCTGTTGGCAGAGCATTCGAATGAACGGCTTAGCTGCGTGCGCCTCTTTCATACTCGAGAATTGGTCAGTTGGCGCATGCGCAGTGAGTCGCAGTTTGTTATTTTGAATTTTATTCGCTTATTACTTCGTATTTTGTCTTGTTCTTTTACTAATACTTATAATTAATTGTCCTTAAGATTCTTACAATAATTATTCTTCTAATATTCGATTGAATCGCTAATCATATACAAAAGTAATAATAATTTAGTTTGCGCAGTATGTTTGACGGTCTACATAGTAGTACAAGTCGGTTCCTACTTTACCGACAGTAGAGTTTTATTGGTTAGAGTCCCCGTGGGACGTTACATCATTGTCAGCAGGGTCGGCGGAGCAAATGTTTCCCGAGTGTAGAATTGGAAGGGAGTAGAAGCATATAAGGATACAGAGGAACGTGCAGATTAATAAAGGAAAATAAGGAAAATCATCATATGCATATACACTGTTACGTGCCGACCATTTTTCTTAAATTTCTTTATGCCATCATTGACATCTGATCAAACCATTGTGTGTTATGGGAGTTTCCCTCAATCAATTGTCAATGGTTAACAAACCGAATTCCTACGATAATAATTTTATTTAGTTTCTTGAAGCCTGTCACGCCATGACATTTTTCCCACACAAGATTGTCGACAACAGTGTTTCGACACTGCGCGACGTTCCTAGAACACCGGATGCGATAAGCATTTTGAAAACCTAAAACGTTCCGAAGCGACGCCGCGATGAGCCCGTGTGCACGAGGTGCGGAGTCAGCACTTTTGGCGCCCTTTGTTCAAAGTCCCAAGTGCTCGGGCCCCCCCTGCGTTCGTTCGTTGCAGTCGGCTAGCAAGTCGCGTAGTGCGCGGTCGTTCTGTCCGAGGGACATATTGCCATATTGTATAATAGGCGTTTTGAGCTGGAGTTCCATAGCGTCACAGTGAACGTGGAAAGACTCAGTCCCCGTAGAGACTCGTTTCTGTACATTTTCTTTATTTTAACTACTGCGCATTTTACGTACATATATTAATTAAAACTCAGATTATTCAAACACTACTATCTTACGCGAAAACTGTTAACACTTAACGTCAGTGTATTGTGCGACGTGTGCGCTTAAACATCGTATACCGCAGGCCCCATCCAGGTCACATAGAGAGAGAGAGAGAGAGAGAGAGAGAGAGAGAGAGTAAGCCTTCAAAAATCTAATAAATCTCTTCGTATCGAATCGGTGAGTGATTTAAGGTATGATATTGTACGGAAACGACAATTAATCCAACTCTTAGGGGTTACGGGAATCATCCCTCGATTAATCTGTCACATTCCCTTCCGCGGTCACCGCCTTTGTAAATTACTTCCGATCTTCTTATTGGGAACGCCGATCACATTTACCGTTCTAAATTAATTACCTAGAATGTGTAAAATCAAACACTCGTGCGTGGATGGATCTAACTACCTAATAGTGAGTTACGGGTTTTCCCTCGATCAATCGTCGTCCAAAAATTGTCCTCCGTCATCTGTTAGCTTCGCTGCAATTAATTGTAACCTCCGAAAGAAAAACGAATTCTTGCATTCGATTGCAAAATTCTACAAATCACCATTTGTATTTCCTTCGCTAATTTTGTAATACATGGTAACTTTTATATAAATCCATCTCATTTTGTTTCGAACCAGTCTATCCAAAGTACCACATCCTGATTGGGCATCCTGTATAGGTTGTAGACGAAAGCCGTGCCCCAAAAACAATCCTGATTTTTGCTTCATAACTCTGTTTATGTAAAAATTACAACAATCCCTTTAAATTCGTTAAGCATTGCGTGAGAAAATTGGACTCAACCGCTCGGTCGCTTTAAAATTAACGCCCTCGCGTAACAACACTAATAGAGGAATAGAATATTTAATAAAACTAAAAATTTTAAGTTTCATATTGCAATGCCCGTGTACCACAGCCTGCAGTTTCAGCCACCCCGGGAAGGTCATGAGACGGGGTTTTACCTGAAGAGCACCCCGACACAGCAGAGCTGCTGAGGCTGATACCTCCAATGTAGGGGGGTTGGGAGCAGTGATGCCAGAATCGTGGGACGTGGGACAAATCCTTACCCCCACTATGACCTACCGTCGTCTCCCACTATGACGTTCCGTCGTCCCCCACTTTCTTCTCATCGCACTGTACACAAGCATATCCCTACCCCTGTCCGTGTGCTCGGCAGCCCAACAAGCAGCTCACACGGACAGGAGAAAAATATGCTTGTGTGCAGTGCGATGGGAAGAAAGTGGGGGACGACGGTACGCCATAGTGGGAGACGACGGTAGGTCATAGTGGGGGTAAGGATTTGTCCCACGTCCCACGATTCTGGCATCACTGGTTGGGAGTCGCCTCTATGTCTACCAGGACGACGTGCATCGAAAGCTTCTTTTTATTACAATCTAATAAATTTTTTACTATTTATATTTCGTCTCACAGTTTACTTTCCCGCCATGTCCCGTCCCATTTTTCATATTACTACTACGGATCTGATTCGGTCGTCTATCGCGTCCACCACATGTCCTAATAATTTCGAGGAAAAAAATTTACACACAATATGAATAAAATAAAATCATAATCGGTCGTTCTGTCCGAGGGACACTGCTATTTGTTTAAAGTAGTCATTGAGCGAGAGTTCCATTGTGTCACAGTGAACGTGGAAAAGACTCAGTCCCCGTAGAGGCTCATTTTATACGTTATTCATTTTATACATTACTTATTCTGCGTTATGTTGCTTAAATTCCAACCGCTAATTAACCACCGCTGTTTCACATCGTTTCTCATCTTGGCGTTGATTGGTTGACGTCACATGCTTCCACGAAACGACGCCAGCGCCAAGGCAAGTGAGGCCGCAGCCAACCAGCGTCGATAACCGATTCCCCGGCGACGCTGGTTGGCTGGCTTCGCTAGTTTTGTTTGACTTGACGGTGGCGCCGTTTCGTTTCACATCTTGGCGTTGATTGGTTTGACGTCACCGCGTCATCGCGCGCATGCGTGGCGTACCCCCACCGCTAATCCTGTTACGGGCCTACGGGATCTCTGCTGTTCCCTGCTCACCGGCCAATATATCTAGCCCCGACCAGTGATGCCAGAACCGAGGGAAATATCCCACGGGTGCTACCACCACTCCACGACCAAGCGTACCCCCTCCTAGCGCCCGTACCGCACCACACAAGCATACCCGTCCCTCTATTCGTGTGCCGCACGCGCTGCCTGGCCGGCGCTCTCCGCGAGAATTCGTTTTCCCGACATCGAAGTAGTGATGGCGATACAGCCCCACATGTATCGATACTTCGTATCGATACGTATTGACAGTCCAAGTATCGATACAACTGATATATCGGAGACGAAGTATCGATATCACCAGTATCGATACGTACGTATCGGCCCATACCCAGATAGCATACCTCGTCTTACGGCCGATTTCTTCACCTTCAGTAATCTTCCGGTCAGTGAACGACCAATTGGATTAGAGCATTTATATGCTCTAAGCCAATTGGATGCTATCATTTGGCAGTTATGTGGAACATAATTCTAACTGGAAGATAACTGAAGGTGAAGAAATCGGCCGTTAGAGACGTCTAGTTTAGGTCTATTTTAGGTCTGAACGTCTTGATTTGTAACAAGACGTCTTTAAGACGTCTTTAAGACGCCTTTTGGATGTCTTTAAGACTTTACCAGACGTTGTGCTCTCTGGGCAGTGACCGCGTTCGTGCTGCGGTGCGGTTGTATCGATATTCATGGGTTAAGTATCGATACAGCAATATATCGTTACATTAAGTATCGATACAAAATATCGATGTATTGGTTGCAAAGTATCGATATTCCGATATATCGATATTGTATCGCCATCACTACATCGAAACGCTTGCGACGCAAGCAAAAAGTCCAGAGTTCAAATCCCGGTGCCGATATTCTACTTTTTTTCTTTATTTATTCTCTAATTTCTCTTTCTATATTCTCAGAAGACTAAAGGCTTAAAAACTGTTAATTTGCAAAGCATTTTCGAAGCGTGATTTGCTGCTAAAGATGCGTTCCCGTTCTGGCTTGTATCGCACCACTACAAGCGTACCCTACCTTCTGTCCGTGTGCCGTACGCGCTGCCTGGCCGGCGCTCTCCACCGAAAATTCATTTCACCGGAACCTAAGAGCTTGGGTCGCAAACAGAAAATCCGAGGTTCAAATCCCGGTGCGAAAATTCTACTTTTTTCATTAATTATTCTCTAACTTCTCTTTCTATATTCTAAGTAGAATAAAAACTTGAAAAGTATTATTTTATAAAGCATTTTCGCAGCTGGCTAATGTACGATGTTGGTCTTCTGCCTTTTTATACATAAACAGAAATAATTCCTTGAAATGCTACTTACAGAATAAGCTCCTTTCTAGGATGGACTCTTTAAAATTCACGTCACAATGAACAGTTACAGAATCGGTGATTTTCGTTTCAGGTAAGCGAGTCGCCCGCTCCGTTATTACGGTCGGCTTACCACTCGCACCCCGAATTACTGTATTGAGGTTTGAAAATAATATCGACAGGTTTCGTACTCGTCTTAATGGTATCATTTATACCTACAGAAGAGTTTTACTAACCCATTCTTAGTCAATGACGCTCTTTTCGTGTTAATCAGGTTGTTGTGGAAAGCGCCTGGGTCGAGATTCTCCCTGAGAATCTCGCGGTGTTCCTAGGTCGTCCTTCGCTGTTGTCGTCCGACGGGCTCCGAATACTCGGGTGAGGATGCCGGGACGGATATACTTGGGTATAAACCGAGGGTAGTAGGATCCTTGGCCGGTTGAAGAGTTGGAACTCACCGTAGGTTAAACAAGATTTATTCTATCCCGATCTGGGTTACATGGACACTGTGTCAATCCGCGTAAGGCTCGTATAGAGTCTATAACAAGTCTGAGCTCGCCTTGCTCGTACATGGTTCTTATACTTTAATCGGGGCGAAGCGGGGACCATCGGGGTCTCCGTCTTTGGCCCGCTTTTGGGTGTTTCACCATAAGCTGACGGTTCTCGGTGCGCTTCCGAAAACCCTTACGCAGTTGTGCCGGATTTCGACTGTTCGATTGAAGCAATCGGAATGTGTCGTGATGTCGTTACGCTGGGTGTCGGTTGGGTTACAACATCCCCCCCCCCCCCCCCTTTGAGGAAAGGGTGCTTAGGGGAATTTTAGCGAACTTGCTTATAAAATTTCCCGGTACCCTACATCGTTCCCGCTACTACAGCGTAGTCGGGGTCCGCGGCAGCGTTGGGCGGGGGTGCGGCTTTTCTAGTCGTCCCCGTTTTCGCTGGTCGAGATATTTGTATCTTCCGGCAGAGTTGGTAATCGCGCATTAACAAATAGATGACGAGTATAATAGTTACTATTTGTACCATAGTCGTCGTCGTCGGATGTACAATTTGCCAGGTCGCTAATCCTGGTTGATAGTTGTTGTTGTCATCAGTCAGATCATTTTCTGCTTGGTTGAGTTGGTTGTACAATGCGGAGAATTCGGAAGGATTTTTTAACAGTTTGTCTAATTGGAAACGCGTGAGGGGGTGCGCTAGTTCGCCCCGTTGCGTCTCGTTTATCGCCGCAGTAATATCGTAGCGCGGCGCCGTCGTTAGTTCTATATCTTGACTATACGCGGTTTTTTGTTTCCTTAATACTACGTCCTTACTTCGAACATTACAATTTCCCGTAATTCTTAGTATCCCTGACTTATCTATTATGGCGCGCTCTGGCTGCCGTTCGTCGCATTGGATGGTCAGCGTCTCCGGTTGGCGCGCTGCGAAGATCCATGTGTCCGCGCGCGAGGTGCCTATCCACATTGTGTGGTTTACTGCGATATTTTTTATTTCGCAGTTTTGTGGAGATTCGTCCGAGGGTTGCAGCCACAGGCTTGCTTCGCACTCGAGATCGCTATTTATGTTATGCGCTATCATTGGCTGTTCGCAATAGTATTGCGCGGCTACTCGTTTACATCTTTCTAATTCGGCGTGATCAGTGAGCACGTACTGATTATTGTTTGCGTCGATGACGAGTATCGGTGTTCTTACGACTAATAACGCGTAAGTGTTGTCGTGGGTGTGGATCGGGGCTGGGGTTGCCTCGATCACTGCGAACGTTTGTGAGGAGACTAACGGTACCGTTATTACTGCTATTAACGTATACCTATCGAAATACGCGGTGACCGATGACAGTTTTTCGATCACATTCGTGTTTTCTAGGTTTGGCGCGATTGGGAACGTGAGTCCGTTCGGGAGGTGTTGCACGGCGGTCTGTAATAGTTTAGTGACCTGCGCGCTCGCGATTACGTTTGTGCTGATAATGCCTCCTTTAAGGCCGGTGTAGTATTGTAACACGTCGTCTACGTCCTGAGTCAGGTCGGTCACTAGGGCATTTAAAGTCGTAAAGTGATCTGCCACGTCAGCTCTTTGCGTCTGTTGAACGAAGGTCGTCTCGACCTGCACGCGTAACATTCTAGTCTGTTCCGCTAATATGTCCTCGTTATGCTTTATTGTCCTTTCTGTGTCGTGTAAGTGGTGTAGGGTATTATTAGTGATTTGGATTTGTTTTTTCATAGCAGTCATTAGGGCGTGTTGCGTGCCGTCCAGTCTTGACAAGTGTAGGTTAATCTGTTCAGCGTCGTCGGCGTCCATAGTACCGAATATGGTTTTCGCTAGCGACCCTATTCCGTTAATTAGCCCTCGTCGCTTGTCCGGGACGTAGGTTGGCATTTGCGATACCTGATCCATTCTTTTATGCAATTTCCCTATCCGTCTCAATAATGCGTCTAAATGATATCCGCACGTTCGCCTTATATCCATGTTCGCGACTTCGCTTGCGCATCGCTGTTCTAGTTTGTTTACGTACGAAGTTAACTGATGATTTCTCTCGAAGAGGGTGTCCATTTTTAGGTGGGTCACGATCTTCCAGGAGTCAGTTACCATATGCAGTTCTCCCAGGTGCGTAAAGTGGATTCATGCCTTATGCGTAATCGGTGATATCGTATACGAAGCTTGGCCGCCAGGCGGCGCCGCTTCGATTAGGCCTCCCGCTGACAGTGCGGTCATCCTGAAACAATGAACTCGAATTCTATCCCTTCCTAAGTTTTTGGCTAAATCGTGCATATATAAGCGGTTCGTTCGCGCGTTTTGCTTATCATAATCGTTTCCTTTTGTTTCAACGGTGAGGTGATTTCAAGATGTACTCCGAGGCTCTCAAGACCGTAAGTATTAGTATTGGGTTTTTGCATTTCTCTCTTTTTATTCTACCGTCCTATTTGGATTAATAGTCTCTCCTGTGCCGTCGTTTTATATGTGTTTCTTCTGTATCTAGATGTTTGCCAAACGCCAGATTCTGGGGTATATCCACGTACGGGAGATGTGCTCCCTCCGGTTGGAGCGGGCGCTTCAGCGACGCTACATGGCGATGCTTTGGGAGGAGGGGTATCCCGACTGGGCTCAGTCGTGGGATCATTTTGGGCTGAGGCGGCTTTTCGGGGAGACCCCTTTGAGGGTTGAAGTGAGTATTTCCTATGACGGGGCCTTCGTTCGTTGCTCGTGTACTCTTTGATTTTTAATCATTTTCCTTTTCTTCCTTTTGTTTATAGTTGGACGAAGAGGACTGGGGCCAGTTCGACGTTCCGGATTGGAGTGTGTTCGCCCCGTCGGAGGGTCCAGAGTGGTGTTGAAGTTTTGGCCTGCTCTCGCGTCCTCCCCTTTAATCATTTTACTACCCCCTGTTGATTGCTCTTACTGGTCTGTGGGTGTTATTTATTTGAATATATATTGGATTTTGCCTGTTATCCCTGTGTGTATACCCTTTTATTTTTCTTCATAACCAGGTCCTCTTCCTGCCTATAGTGTTTAAGCTTTCTTCGTTGTCCTTATGTTGGTTCTACGTAGTTTTAATTGTTTCGCGAGTCGGTCTTTATCGCGGCTATTCGATAAAATGTTTCAGTCTATTCGCGTGAGTGAGTAGGGTTTTCTTACCCTTTTGTATCGTGTAGTTGACTCGCGAATTTCGTTGGATTACGGCGTAGGGGCCTAACCATTTGCTGTCTAGTTTCTTTGATCTTCCGCGACGCACGGATTCGTCAAATAATAGGACCTTGTCTCCGGGTTTAAATTCTATCTTGCGAGTTTTTTTATCGTAGTCTTTCTTCAATTTCTCCTTCGCGTTTTGTAGCTTTTCCCGAGCGACTTCATGTGCGGCTCGTAGTCTTTCTCGGCTTTCTTGCGCGTAATCTTCGTAATTATACGTCGGTCTGGGGGGTATCCTTAACGCGGTGGGTAGTTCCGCGGTTTTACCGAAAATTAGCTCATAGGGCGTATAGCCGGTCGCCGTATGGGGGGTTGTATTGTAGGTGAACATCGCGTATGGTAGCCACTCATCCCAGTCCGTCTGGTCGTGGTCCGTGTAATGACGTAGATATTCTACGAGGGTTCGGTGCGATCGTTCCAACGCGCCGTTTGATTCGGAGTGGTACGCGGTCGTTTGTATTTTGCTAATCCTTAGCAATTTACAAACGTTTTTGAACATGTCGCTTAAGAAATTCGTCCCTTGATCGGTGAGTATTTTCTCGGGTATTCCGTACTCGCACACTATCCGGGTGACGAATGCTTTTGCGACCGTCCTGGCTTCCTGGTTAGGAAGCGGGATCGCCTTACTGAACTTGGTAAGGTGATCCTGGAACGTTAGAATGCATGTATTTCCTTGTTCCGTTTCAGGTAGGGGTCCTACGATGTCCAGAGCTGCTTTCTCGAAGGGTTCTCGAGGTGTGTCCGTGATTTCCATCGGCGCTTTAATCTTTTTGCTCGATTTATTCTTTTGACAAAAGCTGCATTTTTGTATGTATTCTTCGATGTCTTTGTCCATCCCTTGCCATCGGTAATGCTGTTTAATTCGCTGCGTCGTACGCTGTATGCCTTGGTGCCCTCCTAGAGGTGCTAAGTGGTATTCATATAATATTTGCTGCTTGTCCTTCTGCTCAGTGACCTCGATCGGGGCGTCATCCGTCGAAAGGTTTGTCAGGCATCGCTCCGTGGCGGATTGCAGTGCATGCACATTCCTGCTGAGTGCGTCTGCGTTTGTGTTGCTCTTTCCAGCTTTATGGATGATTTGGTAGTCGTATTCGGCTAATTGTATTCTCCATCTAGTTAGTCTGGATCCTGGGTCCTGTACTTTAAATAACCATACTAGGGCTTTATGGTCTGTTACTACTTTGAACGTAGTGCCGTATACATAGGGCCGGAAATGTTCTACTGCCCACACTATGGCTAGTAACTCTTTCTCGGTCGTACTATAGTTTCTTTCGGCTTTATTTAATACTCTGCTTGCGTAAGCTATCGGCTTGTCTTCGCCTATTTTTCCTTGTGATAATATTGCGCCTATTGCTACGTCTGAGGCGTCGGTGGTCACGATGAATTCCTTTGTAAAATCTGGGTAGATTAGGAGTGGTGCTGTCGTCAGGGGCTCCTTTAGTGTCTCGAATGCATTTTGCTGTTCTGCTGACCACTTGAATTCCACCTTATTGCTCGTGATGCTTGACAGTGGTTTGGCTATTTTGGAGTACTTCGGAATAAATCTACGATAGTATCCTGCTAGTCCTAGGAATGCTTGTAATTCCTTTAACTTGGTTGGGACGGGAAATTCTCTTACAGCTTCCGTCTTTTCGGGATTCGGTTTGATCCCGTCTGGCGTAATTATGTGACCTAGAAATCCGACTTCTTTTCGCAGAAATGCACATTTTCCCGGTTGCAATTTCAGATTGTACCGGCGCAAGGTGTCTAGGACCTTCCGTAATCGCGTATTATGTTCCTTTAGGCTCGCTCCGTGTATGACAATGTCATCTAGATAGACAAAGCAATCTATTCCTTGCAGTCCTACTAGCGCGGTGTTCATGGCTCGTTGGAACGTAGCGGGTGCGTTCTTCAGTCCGAAAGGCATACGATTGAATTCGTAGTGGCCCTGTGGCGTGGAGAAAGCCGTCTTGCCCTTATCCTGTTCGTCCATCGGTATCTGATGATATCCCGAGGCCAGGTCAAGGGTTGTGAAGTATTGTGCCTTCCCCAATTGATCAAGGATATCCGTGATATTGGGTAGAGGGAATGAGTCGCCTATGGTGGCGTCGTTTATTTTACGGTAGTCCACTACTACTCGATATTTGATATTTCCCGCAGCGTCGGGTTTTTTGGGCACTACTAATAATGGTGCGTTCCATGGGCTAGAGCTGTGTTGTATTATTCCATCCTCTAACATTTGATCTACCTGTTTCTTGACTTCTCGCTTATGCGTTTCAGGTAACCTGTATGGTTTAACATTGCAGGGAAAGGTATCTCCTTTTATCGGGATCCTATGTGTAGTTACTGTAGCTGTGGTTAGTTTGTCTCCTGGTAAGTGGAACATATCGTGGTATTCCCTACAGATCTCATTTATAGATTCTCTTTCTTCGGAATTCAGGTGTTCGCAGTTCACCTGTTCCATGACTCGATTGAAACGCATGGTCAGCGATTCGTGCGCGGTCAACGCTCGGACGGCTGCGGCGCTATCGTTGGCTGGTGCGATATCGCGGCTTGGCACGTCAGTTAATGTGACTCGTGGTATGACTACTCTTTTTTCTTCGTCTGTCGTATTCATAATGCAGGCTATGCATTGTCCCTCTTCTGGTTTAGTTAAACCTTCGCCTAGGTATACACCTTCTCTTAACTGTCGTTTTTCTATGATTCCTTCTCGCAGGCTACTTGTTAGTATCAGACATATTTTCTGGGAGCGCGCGGGTATGGTTACCTCCGTGGCCTGGGTTAACGGTTGCCAATGATTCCCTCTTACTAGCACTTCCTGAGTGTGATAGTCTATTGCGATCCTAACGGTTTTGAGGAAATCTAGCCCTAGGAGTCCATCTGCTTCTTCTAGTGTGTCGGTTTCTACTACGTGTAAAGGGTGCCTTATTTCCTTTCCATTGATGTAGAAGGTGGCGTCTATTTTCCCTAACGTGTGTGCTCTATCCCCTGTAAACGAAGTGAGTAACACTTCGCTGGGCTCCATGAGTATATTGGTCGGTAGGGCTTTCCTGGCGATCAAGGATACTTCTGCTCCGTTATCTATTATCATGGTTGTATTTCTCCGTATAGTTTCCTTTATGTCGACCTTTACCCTGTCCGATATGAATCTCTTGGTTGTGAGTGAGCTTATTCTAATCACTCGAATTTTTCGCGTTGGCTCTCGGGCAGGTGCATTTCGTGTCGGTAGTCCGGCGCGCTCGTAATTGTTTCGAGCTGCGGAATGCGTTTGGTCAGCGTTTTCATATCGCGTCGACAGCCTAGTCTCGGAGGTCGGTCGGTGACCCTCCGCTTCTCGTCGGGGCGGTGCCCATCTTGCGTCGTTTGCCATTATGGGTTGTATTCTCCGATTATAGTCGGGTGCAGGAAAACTTCTTCGCGGGTTATGTCTAGGCTGGTCCTTCCAGCAATCCCTAGTATTATGCCCTGATCGTTTGCAATTGTTGCAATATTTATTCGTCGGGGTACTCGAGGTCGCCGTGCTGCTTGCAGCACGTGCCCCAGAGGAGGTGACGGCTCGTTTGCGAGTGGTCCGTTCTTCTTCTACTGCCATCGCGATTGCTTCGGGGAGATCGGAAGCCCTTCGCGATTTGACTAAAACCTTTAGTTCATTGTGTAGCCCTTCTTGAAACACATGATGACCCCGTTGCTTGATTGCCTCGATAGCGCCTCCTCGAGCTATCGGATTGTCTCCGCCTGCGGTGGTTACTGCCACTTGTTCGTTGACTAAAGTGGCCACCCGGTTTCCGAATGTATGTGCGTCCTCGTGAGTCCCTTGCCTACATTGGAGTAATTCTGCCACGATGGTCGTGCACGTTCTCGCCGGTTTGTACAACGCGGTTAGCAAGTCTTCTAATTCCTCGTACGTCTGTATCTTTCGCGTGCCTACTTCTGCAAGGGCCGGACCCGTGAATCGCGTTAAGATGATACCGCGTAGTATGGCAGGTTCATCCTCGGCTTCGCCGTAGGATGTCATCGCGTAGTGGCAATGATTTAGGAAGGAGGTTAGTTCCTCGGGTTTGGTTCCGTCGAACTTCGGAACGCCCTTTAAGGCTCTTTCGGACGCTGCTGACGCCTTCGGTAACGGCGCGCGTCGGTTAGGGTCTCTGTCCGATACAGGGGGTACGAATAGGCTTGAACGTCTAGGTACGGCGTCGTCTCTAAAGCGAACCGCGGTCCTAGTTGCTGTCGGAGGGTCAGAGGCGGGGGACGGAGTCGCTGCCGCTTGCCCTTGGTTTACGTCTGGATTCAATGTATCGTGGTGCAGGTCTAGTACTGCATCTATCGTTTCCTTCAGGCGTTCTAGTTTGGCGTCTGTTGACGTGGCTTTCCCGTCAAAGGAGGTTATTTTCGCTGTTAGCTGGGCGAGGGACCGATCTATTGCTGCTATTTTGTCGGCCAGGATCGCGACGCTTGCTGCGACCGTGTCGCGTGCGGTTACCGCCGTGGTGACGGACATGTCTATGTCTTGTAAATCGGTTTCGTCTAATAGGGTGCTTTCCCTGGGGTTACTCGGGCTTCCTAGCTCGGTTAGTTGATTTTCGGTTGCTGGTTCAGCACGCGTGAGTAAGCTAAAATCTAGTTCGTCGAACGGGAATTGTCGCTCGGACACTACGGGTCCTGTATGAGTTAATACGGACTGGATCGCTTCCAGAGGGAAGTGGTCGCTGGTAGATTGCTGTTCGAGAGCTTGTCGCGCACGGGCTCCGGATTGACGGAGTGTGTCGAGGGCGAAAATGAGAGGGTCGTCCTCTGACTTTCGCGGGCGCGGTCGTCGGACCCTACGCGGGTTGCTCCGGCTAAGTACTCTAGGTGTAGGAAGCTCTACCCGTTCGGTTAAATCTAGATTTCGATCGATATACGCTTCTACGGATTTTACGCGGCGCATGAGAACGGCGGGGCTCTGCTCGCGGTTTTTGCTGAGTGTGGTATTTCGCACTTACAGCACGTAGAGCAGGCGATGCATGGTCGTCTCGATGTCGGCCGCGGAATTTCCTGCAGGCGTCCTCTGTAGACGGATGTCAGCAGTGCGGAGTGCGTTACCCTACTTTTAGGTGGGTCGTTGTCTTCGCTATTGTCCTGATGTCCCAGTCGGTCAGGCTTGTTCCCTACGTTGGCTGGATCCCACCGCTGCCACCAATTTTGTTGTGGAAAGCGCCTGGGTCGAGATTCTCCCTGAGAATCTCGCGGTGTTCCTAGGTCGTCCTTCGCTGTTGTCGTCCGACGGGCTCCGAATACTCGGGTGAGGATGCCGGGACGGATATACTCGGTTATGAACCGAGGGTAGTAGGATCCTTGGCCGGTTAAAGAGTTGGAACTCACCGTAGGTTAAACAAGATTTATTCTAGCCCGATCTGGGTTACATGGACACTGTGGCAATCCGCGTGAGTCTCGTATAGAGTCTATAACAAGTCTGAGCTCGCATTGCTCGTACATGGTTCTTATACTTTAATCGGGGCGAAGCGGGGACCATCGGGGTCTCCGTCTTTGGCCCGCTTTTGGGTGTTTCACCATAAGCTGACGGTTCTCGGTGCGCTTCCGAAAACCCTTACGCAGTTGTGCCAGATTTCGACTGTTCGATTGAAGCAATCGGAATGTGTCGTGATGTCGTTACGCTGGGTGTCGGTTGGGTTACAACAGTTCTATATCCTGACTATACGCGGTTTTTTGTTTCCTTAATACTACGTCCTTACTTCGAACATTACAATTTCCCGTAATTCTTAGTATCCCTGACTTATCTATTATGGCGCGCTCTGGCTGCCGTTCGTCGCATTGGATGGTCAGCGTCTCCGATTGGCGCGCTGCGAAGATCCATGTGTCCGCGCGCGAGGTGCCTATCCGCATTGTGTGGTTTACTGCGATATTTTTTATTTCGCAGTTTTGTGGAGATTCGTCCGAGGGTTGCAGCCACAGGCTTGCTTCGCACTCGAGATCGCTATTTATGTTATGCGCTATCATTGGCTGTTCGCAATAGTATTGCGCGGCTACTCGTTTACATCTTTCTAATTCGGCGTGATCAGTGAGCACGTACTGATTATTGTTTGCGTCGATGACGAATATCGGTGTTCTTACGACTAATAACGCGTAAGTGTTGTCGTGGGTGTGGATCGGGGCTGGGGTTGCCTCGATCACTGCGAACGTTTGTGAGGAGACTAACGGTACCGTTATTACTGCTATTAACGTATACCTATCGAAATACGCGGTGACCGATGACAGTTTTTCGATCACATTCGTGTTTTCTAGGTTTGGCGCGATTGGGAACGTGAGTCCGTTCGGGAGGTGTTGCACGGCGGTCTGTAATAGTTTAGTGACCTGCGCGCTCGCGATTACGTTTGTGCTGATAATGCCTCCTTTAAGGCCGGTGTAGTATTGTAACACGTCGTCTACGTCCTGAGTCAGGTCGGTCACTAGGGCATTTAAAGTCGTAAAGTGATCTGCCACGTCAGCTCTTTGCGTCTGTTGAACGAAGGTCGTCTCGACCTGCACGCGTAACATTCTAGTCTGTTCCGCTAATATGTCCTCGTTATGCTTTATTGTCCTTTCTGTGTCGTGTAAGTGGTGTAGGGTATTATTAGTGATTTGGATTTGTTTTTTCATAGCAGTCATTAGGGCGTGTTGCGTGCCGTCCAGTCTTGACAAGTGTAGGTTAATCTGTTCAGCGTCGTCGGCGTCCATAGTACCGAATATGGTTTTCGCTAGCGACCCTATTCCGTTAATTAGCCCTCGTCGCTTGTCCGGGACGTAGGTTGGCATTTGCGATACCTGCTCCATCCTTTTATGCAATTTCCCTATCCGTCTCAATAATGCGTCTAAATGATATCCGCACGTTCGCCTTATATCCATGTTCGCGACTTCGCTTGCGCATCGCTGTTCTAGTTTGTTTACGTACGAAGTTAACTGATGATTTCTCTCGAGGAGGGTGTCCATTTTTAGGTGGGTCACGATCTTCCAGGAGTCAGTTGCCATATGCAGTTCTCCCAGGTGCGTAAAGTGGATTCCTGCCTTATGCGTGATCGGTGATATCGTATACGAAGCTTGGCCGCCAGTCGGCGCCGCTTCGATTAGGCCTCCCGCTGACAGTGCGGTCATCCTGAAACAATGAACTCGGATTCTATCCCTTCCCAATTTTTCGGCTAAATCGTGCCTATATAAGGGGTTCGTTCGCGCGTTTTGCTTATCATAATCGTTTTTCTTTGTGAGTGTCTATTAGCAGATTCGTTGAAACCGCTATGTATTCCGAGGAACTTCAAGCCGTAAGTATCGTTACAGTTCCGTTTTCTTATCTATTGTTTGACCTTCCCGTTATGTTCTCTGTTCCGTTGTTTTATATATATTTCTTCTGCGTCTAGATGTTTGCGAAGCGCCGGGTTCTGGGGTATATATACGTCCAGGGGATGCTGTCTCTGCGGTTGGAGAGGTCTCTACAGCGACGTTATATGCAAATGCTCTGGGAGGAAGGTTACCCCGAGTGGGCCCAGTCATCGGACCATTTTGGCTTGCGGCGTCTCTTTGGAGAGGTCCCGTTGAGGGTTGAAGTGAGTATTTTCTATGAAGGTGGCCTTCGTTTGTTACCCGTGTACTCCTTGTTTTTTAATCAGTTTCCTTTGCTTCCTTTGTTTCTAGCTGGAAGACGAGGATTGGGGACAGTATGCCGTGCCCGACTGGAGTGTTTTCGAGCCGTCGGAGGGTCCAGCATGGAGTTGAGGGTGGTGGCCTGCTCTTGAGTCCTCCCCTTTAATTATTTTTACTACCCCCTTTTTGATTGCTCTTACTGGTCTGTGGGTGTTATTTATTTGATAATATATAGGATTTTGCCCGTTATCCCTGTGGGTATACCCTTTTATTTTCCTTCATAACCAGATCCTCTTCCTGCCTATAGTGTTTAAGCTTTCTTCGTTGTCCTTATGTTGGTTCTACGTACTTTTAATTGTTTCGCGAGTCGGTCTTTATCGCGGCTATTCGATAAAATGTTTCAGTCTATTCGCGTGAGTGAGTAGGGTTTTCTTACCCTTTTGTATCATGTAGTTGACTCGCGAATTTTGCTGGAGTACGGCGTAGGGGCCTATCCATTTACTATCTAGTTTCTTTGATCTTCCGCGACGCACGGATTCGTCAAATAATAGGACCTTGTCTCCGGGTTTAAATTCTATCTCGCGAGTTTTTTTATCGTAGTCTTTCTTCGATTTCTGCTTCGCGTTTTGTAGCTTTTCTCGAGCGACTTCATGTGCGGCTCGTAGTCTTTCTCGGCTTTCTTGCGCGTAATCTTCGTAATTATACGTCGGTCTGGGGGGTATCCTTAACGCGGTGGGTAGTTCCGCGGTTTTACCGAAAATTAGCTCATAGGGCGTATAGCCGGTCGCCGTATGGGGGGTTGTATTGTAGGTGAACATCGCGTATGGTAGCCACTCATCCCAGTCCGTCTGGTCGTGGTCCGTGTAATGACGTAGATATTCTACGAGGGTTCGGTGCGATCGTTCCAACGCGCCGTTTGATTCGGAGTGGTACGCGGTCGTTTGTATTTTGCTAATCCTTAGCAATTTACAAACGTTTTTGAACATGTCGCTTAAGAAATTCGTCCCTTGATCGGTGAGTATTTTCTCGGGTATTCCGTACTCGCACACTATCCGGGTGACGAATTCTTTTGCGACCGTTCTGGCTTCCTGGTTAGGAAGCGGGATCGCCTTACTGAACTTGGTAAGGTGATCCTGGAACGTTAGAATGCATGTATTTCCTTGTTCCGTTTCAGGTAGGGGTCCTACGATGTCCAGAGCTGCTTTCTCGAAGGGTTCTCGAGGTGTGTCCGTGATTTCCATCGGCGCTTTAATCTTTCTGCTCGATTTATTCTTTTGACATAAGCTGCATTTTTGTATGTATTCTTCGATGTCTTTGTCCATCCCTTGCCATCGGTAATGCTGTTTAATTCGCTGCGTCGTACGCTGTATGCCTTGGTGCCCTCCTAGAGGTGCTAAGTGGTATTCATATAATATTTGCTGCTTGTCCTTCTGCTCAGTGACCTCGATCGGTGCGTCGTTCGTCGAAAGGTTTGTCAGGCATCGCTCCGTGGCGGATTGTAGTGCATGCACATTCCTGCTGAGAGCGTCTGCGTTTGTGTTGCTCTTTCCAGCTTTATGTATGATTTGGTAGTCGTATTCGGCTAGTTGTATTCTCCATCTAGTTAGTCTGGATCCTGGGTCCTGTACTTTAAATAACCATACTAGGGCTTTATGGTCTGTTACTACTTTGAACGTAGTGCCGTATACATAGGGCCGGAAATGTTCTACTGCCCACACTATGGCTAGTAACTCTTTCTCGGTCGTACTATAGTTTCTTTCGGCTTTATTTAATACTCTGCTTGCGTAAGCTATCGGCTTGTCTTCGCCTATTTTTCCTTGTGATAATATTGCGCCTATTGCTACGTCTGAGGCGTCGGTGGTCACGATGAATTCCTTTGTAAAATCTGGGTAGATTAGGAGTGGTGCTGTCGTCAGGGGCTCCTTTAGTGTCTCGAATGCATTTTGCTGTTCTGCTGACCACTTGAATTCCACCTTATTGCTCGTGATGCTTGACAGTGGTTTGGCTATTTTGGAGTACTTCGGAATAAATCTACGATAGTATCCTGCTAGTCCTAGGAATGCTTGTAATTCCTTTAACTTGGTTGGGACGGGAAATTCTCTTACAGCTTCCGTCTTTTCGGGATTCGGTTTGATCCCGTCTGGCGTAATTATGTGACCTAGAAATCCGACTTCTTTTCGCAGAAATGCACATTTTCCCGGTTGCAATTTCAGATTGTACCGGCGCAAGGTGTCTAGGACCTTCCGTAATCGCGTATTATGTTCCTTTAGGCTCGCTCCGTGTATGACAATGTCATCTAGATAGACAAAGCAATCTATTCCTTGCAGTCCTACTAGCGCGGTGTTCATGGCTCGTTGGAACGTAGCGGGTGCGTTCTTCAGTCCGAAAGGCATACGATTGAATTCGTAGTGGCCCTGTGGCGTGGAGAAAGCCGTCTTGCCCTTATCCTGTTCGTCCATCGGTATCTGATGATATCCCGAGGCCAGGTCAAGGGTTGTGAAGTATTGTGCCTTCCCCAATTGATCAAGGATATCCGTGATATTGGGTAGAGGGAATGAGTCGCCTATGGTGGCGTCGTTTATTTTACGGTAGTCCACTACTACTCGATATTTGATATTTCCCGCAGCGTCGGGTTTTTTGGGCACTACTAATAATGGTGCGTTCCATGGGTTAGAGCTGTGTTGTATTATTCCATCCTCTAACATTTGATCTACCTGTTTCTTGACTTCTCGCTTATGCGTTTCAGGTAACCTGTATGGTTTAACATTGCAGGGTAAGGTATCTCCTTTTATCGGGATCCTATGTGTAGTTACTGTAGCTGTGGTTAGTTTGTCTCCTGGTAAGTGGAACATATCGTGGTATTCCCTACAGATCTCATTTATAGATTCTCTTTCTTCGGAATTCAGGTGTTCGCAGTTCACCTGTTCCATGACTCGATTGAAACGCATGGTCAGCGATTCGTGCGCGGTCAACGCTCGGACGGCTGCGGCGCTATCGTTGGCTGGTGCGATATCGCGGCTTGGCACGTCAGTTAATGTGACTCGTGGTATGACTACTCTTTTTTCTTCGTCTGTCGTATTCATAATGCAGGCTATGCATTGTCCCTCTTCTGGTTTAGTTAAACCTTCGCCTAGGTATACACCTTCTCTTAACTGTCGTTTTTCTATGATTCCTTCTCGCAGGCTACTTGTTAGTATCAGACATATTTTCTGGGAGCGCGCGGGTATGGTTACCTCCGTGGCCTGGGTTAACGGTTGCCAATGATTCCCTCTTACTAGCACTTCCTGAGTGTGATAGTCTATTGCGATCCTAACGGTTTTGAGGAAATCTAGCCCTAGGAGTCCATCTGCTTCTTCTAGTGTGTCGGTTTCTACTACGTGTAAAGGGTGCCTTATTTCCTTTCCATTGATGTAGAAGGTGGCGTCTATTTTCCCTAACGTGTGTGCTCTATCCCCTGTAAACGAAGTGAGTAACACTTCGCTGGGCTCCATGAGTATATTGGTCGGTAGGGCTTTCCTGGCGATCAAGGATACTTCTGCTCCGTTATCTATTATCATGGTTGTATTTCTCCGTATAGTTTCCTTTATGTCGACCTTTACCCTGTCCGATATGAATCTCTTGGTTGTGAGTGAGCTTATTCTAATCACTCGAATTTTTCGCGTTGGCTCTCGGGCAGGTGCATTTCGTGTCGGTAGTCCGGCGCGCTCGTAATTGTTTCGAGCTGCGGAATGCGTTTGGTCAGCGTTTTCATATCGCGTCGACAGCCTAGTCTCGGAGGTCGGTCGGTGACCCTCCGCTTCTCGTCGGGGCGGTGCCCATCTTGCGTCGTTTGCCATTATGGGTTGTATTCTCCGATTATAGTCGGGTGCAGGAAAACTTCTTCGCGGGTTATGTCTAGGCTGGTCCTTCCAGCAATCCCTAGTATTATGCCCTGATCGTTTGCAATTGTTGCAATATTTATTCGTCGGGGTACTCGAGGTCGCCGTGCTGCTTGCAGCACGTGCCCCAGAGGAGGTGACGGCTCGTTTGCGAGTGGTCCGTTCTTCTTCTACTGCCATCGCGATTGCTTCGGGGAGATCGGAAGCCCTTCGCGATTTGACTAAAACCTTTAGTTCATTGTGTAGCCCTTCTTGAAACACATGATGACCCCGTTGCTTGATTGCCTCGATAGCGCCTCCTCGGGCTATCGGATTGTCTCCGCCTGCGGTGGTTACTGCCACTTGTTCGTTGACTAAAGTGGCCACCCGGTTTCCGAATGTATGTGCGTCCTCGTGAGTCCCTTGCCTACATTGGAGTAATTCTGCCACGATGGTCGTGCACGTTCTCGCCGGTTTGTACAACGCGGTTAGCAAGTCTTCTAATTCCTCGTACGTCTGTATCTTTCGCGTGCCTACTTCTGCAAGGGCCGGACCCGTGAATCGCGTTAAGATGATACCGCGTAGTATGGCAGGTTCATCCTCGGCTTCGCCGTAGGATGTCATCGCGTAGTGGCAATGATTTAGGAAGGAGGTTAGTTCCTCGGGTTTGGTTCCGTCGAACTTCGGAACGCCCTTTAAGGCTCTTTCGGACGCTGCTGACGCCTTCGGTAACGGCGTGCGTCGGTTAGGGTCTCTGTCCGATACAGGGGGTACGAATAGGCTTGAACGTCTAGGTACGGCGTCGTCTCTAAAGCGAACCGCGGTCCTAGTTGCTGTCGGAGGGTCAGAGGCGGGGGACGGAGTCGCTGCCGCTTGCCCTTGGTTTACGTCTGGATTCAATGTATCGTGGTGCAGGTCTAGTACTGCATCTATCGTTTCCTTCAGGCGTTCTAGTTTGGCGTCTGTTGACGTGGCTCTCCCGTCAAAGGAGGTTATTTTCGCTGTTAGCTGGGCGAGGGACCGATCTATTGCTGCTATTTTGTCGGCCAGGATCGCGACGCTTGCTGCGACCGTGTCGCGTGCGGGTACCGCCGTGGTGACGGACATGTCTATGTCTTGTAAATCGGTTTCGTCTAATAGGGTGCTTTCCCTGGGGTTACTCGGGCTTCCTAGCTCGGTTAGTTGATTTTCGGTTGCTGGTTCAGCACGCGTGAGTAAGCTAAAATCTAGTTCGTCGAACGGGAATTGTCGCTCGGACACTACGGGTCCTGTATGAGTTAATACGGACTGGATCGCTTCCAGAGGGAAGTGGTCGCTGGTAGATTGCTGTTCGAGAGCTTGTCGCGCACGGGCTCCGGATTGACGGAGTGTGTCGAGGGCGAAAAGGAGAGGGTCGTCCTCTGACTTTCGCGGGCGCGGTCGTCGGACCCTACGCGGGTTGCTCCGGCTAAGTGCTCTAGGTGTAGGAAGCTCTACCCGTTCGGTTAGATCTAGATTTCGAACGATATACGCTTCTACGGATTTTACGCGGCGCATGAGAACGGCGGGGCTCTGCTCGCGGTTTTTGCTGAGTGTGGTATTTCGCACTTACAGCACGTAGAGCAGGCGATGCATGGTCGTCTCGATGTCGGCCGCGGAATGTCCTGCAGGCGTCCTCTGTAGACGGATGTCAGCAGTGCGGAGTGCGTTACCCTACTTTTAGGTGGGTCGTTGTCTCCGCTATTGTCCTGATGTCCCAGTCGGTCAGGCTTGTTCCCTACGTTGGCTGGATCCCACCGCTGCCACCAATTTTGTTGTGGAAAGCGTCTGGGTCGAGATTCTCCCTGAGAATCTCGCGGTGTTCCTTGGTCGTCCTTCGCTGTTGTCGTCCGACGGGCTCCGAATACTCGGGTGAGGATGCCGGGACGGATATACTCGGTTATAAACCGAGGGTAGTAGGATCCTTGGCCGGTTGAAGAGTTGGAACTCACCGTAGGTTAAACAAGATTTATTCTAGCCCGATCTGGGTTACATGGACACTGTGTCAATCCGCGTGAGGCTCGTATAGAGTCTATAACAAGTCTGAGCTCGCCTTGCTCGTACATGGTTCTTATACTTTAATCGGGGCGAAGCGGGGACCATCGGGGTCTCCGTCTTTGGCCCGCTTTTGGGTGTTTCGCCATAAGCTGACGGTTCTCGGTGCGCTTCCGAAAACCCTTACGCAGTTGTGCCGGATTTCGACTGTTCGATTGAAGCAATCGGAATGTGTCGTGATGTCGTTACGCTGGGTGTCGGTTGGGTTACAACAAGGTTGATACACTCAGTCTTCTTCGGATTATTGAAATGCTTCGCTGCGAGCGAGGACCTGCGGTCCCGGGTAGGCCGTCCATTGACTGCCGAGAACAATAACACCGTTGGGCCAGGTAAAATACCCAGTACAGAAAACTAAAGTGATCATGCTTTTGAGAAATGGTCGTGAAAGTAGTACCAATGGATTTTTTAGGATTTCCTGATGAAAATGAGTTCAAACATGGAGAAATTCGGACCATTTTTAGTGAACATAGTGTGTGTCGCTGTTTCTTAAAACAGCTTCCGGGAAATCAGCTGTAATAACCAGTTAAAATAACCTGTTAAACGGTTCCTCATCTGAATACAAAAACCTTTGTATAAAAAATGCATGTACTTTCTGAAATAAATTCCCAAAGAATCGTTCGTTTTCTGACCTTACTGACTGCGGTAACCCCTTAATGCGGGGAACACTGAAATTCTAAACGTGTCTTCATAATAAAAAATAGACCGTATTGTTTTTTGTTTAGACTTATTGTCGTCGACATAAACTCACCAATCCATCGGCAATACTCTGATCAAGCTATAATGAGAAATGTGAAAATTGTGCGGTTTTCTAGACCTGTCGATATTGTTTTCAAACCTCATTACAGTAATTCGCGGGCGGCTCGCTTACCTGAAACGAAAATCACCGATTCTGTAACTGTTCATTGTGACGTGGATTTTAAAGAGTCCATCCTAGAAAGGAGCTTATTCTGTAAGTAGCATTTCAAGGAATTATTTCTGTTTATGTATAAAAAGGCAGAAGACCAACATCGTACATTAGCCAGCTGCGAAAATGCTTTGTAAAATAATACTTTTCAAGTTTTTATTCTACTTAGAATATAGAAAGAGAAGTTAGAGAATAATTAATGAAAAAAGTAGAATTTTCGCACCGGGATTTGAACCTCGGATTTTCTGTTTGCGACCCAAGCTCTTAGGTTCCGGTGAAATGAATTTTCGGTGGAGAGCGCCGGCCAGGCAGCGCGTACGGCACACGGACAGAAGGTAGGGTACGCTTGTAGTGGTGCGATACAAGCCAGAACGGGAACGCATCTTTAGCAGCAAATCACGCTTCGAAAATGCTTTGCAAATTAACAGTTTTTAAGCCTTTAGTCGTCTGAGAATATAGAAAGAGAAATTAGAGAATAAATAAAGAAAAAAAGTAGAATATCGGCACCGGGATTTGAACTCTGGACTTTTTGCTTGCGTCGCAAGCGCTTCGATGTCGGGAAAACGAATTCTCGCCGAGAGCGCCGGCCAGGCAGCGCGTGCGGCACACGGATAGAGGGACGGGTATGCTTGTGTGGTGCGGTACGGGCGCTAGGACGGGGTACGCTTGGTCGTGGAGTGGTGGTAGCACCCGTGGGATATTTCCCTCGGTTCTGGCATCACTGGCCCGGACCTTAGTTTTCTGAACGATCGGCGACTGATCGCTCGCTCTGTGGAATTTAGGGAATGTGTGGGGGGGGGGGGGCAATTAAATAGTATTGAACTAGGTAACATTAAATAGCTTTTCTTCATTACATATTTTTCGACAAATTCCTATTTCAATTGCTCTGCAAATAATGTCATACTATACTATTCTTTGTTATATTATATTAAAGTACTTTGATTTATATGTTACTTATTTATATTCCACTTCACCTTAAGAAGGTGACAGGTTCTCCAAGTAGTTGACAAACATCATTTGCAACTTAAATTCACAGATCTTAAGTTTCCGCCTTGCTTACATCTTAACATTTCAGTACTTGTGGTATAAGTAGCAAGGAAAGTATTATTTTTGCAAACACTTCCTTTTGTATAAAATACAGTTAAAAATACGATGTATTATTTACATAACAACAAGTTTCTTGTTCATAAATTATTCTTCACACGTCGTCGCAACATTTAAAAGCAACGAAGATTTGCTTTCTCAACTTATTTATAAAGTGCTCCCTGCATTTAATCACACACATGATTGTGACATTAATTCATCGCGCACGCGTTGCCGTAGAGTCTACGGCGTAGACACACAAGAAAACTGCCAATAATCATCATGTATTTAATTCTCTTTGAATTTCCACGAACGTTTTACCTTTCGTCTCTGGCGTAATGCGAAACAGGATTAGTGTACAAGCAGCAACGACTACAGAGTACGCTAGAAATGGTAGTGAGTGACCGTAGTTCAAATTTATAGCTACCCATATGTAAAGTTTGCTCGACATGGTACCTAACACCCCACCAACTACACCCGCGATACACGTGCCCATCGCTTTGACCTCGGTAGCAAAGATTTCTGACATTAGAATAATCTGCAAAGAGACCAGTCCGCAGTTGAAAGTGAAAACCAATGTTATGGAAGATAGAAGTAGTGCCCAAGTGTACATCTGTACGTTCAGATTCAAGTATTCCTCCGCGTAAAAGAAGACACCAATCACGAGATCACAAATAGCTGCTGTGATACCTGACGCCAGAATAAATGGCTTACGGCCAAGCTTATCGACCAAAAATGTAGTTAGAAAGGAGGAGACCACTTGCGTTACACCGATCACAATAGTCATCGAATAGTCAGATATCAAGTTGCTGGTTGACTTGAAAATCAGCTGACCGTATATGAGGATCGTAAAGAAACCACCGAAGTGGTGCGTCACGGTAAACAACAGTATAATAATGAGGGCGCGTAAGTTTCCACGCGACGTAAACATGTCCTTCAGAGTTCCGCTCTTCACCACGTCTTTCTCTGTTTTCGATAGGGAGTCGACCATCGTTTGCAGTTCTTCAGAAACGTCGGCTTTGCCTCTTAGTTTCTCCAACACGTCCTCCGCTTCGTCCACTCTATTTCTCATTATCAAGAAGTACGGTGACTCGGGCATAAAGCAGCAGGCGATTGCGAAAGCAATGTTGACGGCCAAGTAAATTCCAGCCATCAGAGATAACGAGAGATGCGGGGCAACTATGAACGTCACAAGAATACCGGTATTGTATACAATGCCTACCAAAGATGATGCAGCGCCACGTGTCGCCGGTGACGATATCTCGCCTATGTACATTGGGAGAACGCAAATAAATATTCCTAATGCTAGCCCTGCCAGCAGTCTTGCCGCGTACAATTCCTGTAAGAAGCAAGCGCGTGAATTAGCGATTGTAGCTGATAACGAGGAAATTTGGTTAAGCGAAGGTAAGTTTATGATTATCGAATTGGAATTAAGTTAAAAATTTATATGGTAACTGTAAAAGCAAAGTACTATTTGTATGATATATTTTTTAGTCTATGGTAAACAAAAACATTATGGGTGATTCCACGCCAAATCGATCACATTTTTCCCTCGATATCTGCGAATTTGTTTTAAATGCAAAAGTTAACTTAAATTTGTTAAGTCGTTGTTTTGCCGATTCCGAATTTGTTTAAAAATTACAGGACTTTAAGTTTTGCGATTTTTGATTTTGAAGATGACATGACTGTTTTCAGCACAATGCAACAGTTTCCATCGCTTTCTTACTTGCTACCCTTAACACCGTCATTCGAAATGACCTTATTATCCTCTCCTGATGAAAGGAGCCCACAGCTGACTACGACGTTGAATATGAGCGGTAACGCCTAGAGGTAGGCTTAATTTATAGAAAACACTTAAGCGAAAATGGTAGTAATTTGGGGGTATTTTTAAAATCGTGACCACGAGCCAAAATTTGCAAAATTAAACATTGTTTATAATTCTCATCATTGTGAAAATGATTTTTCAACCTGGAGAAAATTTATTTAAGAAGGCGGATTCCTCTCGATTAAAATAAAACAGGAATCAATTAAATACGATAAATAGTTTCGCAAATAAAAATTCATAAGTACAACCCATTTTCACGAAAATGGACAAAAATCGCAAAATTCAAAGCTCTGTATTTTTTACAGAAATGCCTAATGAGTTACCAAAAATGCTAAGTCCTTTGTCGGCCCCAAAAATATGTTCTCCCGTTCAATACCATATCAAACTTTTGTTTGTTAGTTAAATAAATTCAACTTTAACTGAGTTTTATACAGCTTTAAATTCTCCATCAGAATATGTACATTAAACACATACCACAGTTCCAAGTTGATGCGAAGAAATAACAAAAATAAAACAAATAAAAAAAGTCGCAACTTTTTATCCCCTCCTGTAGATACAGGGGCGGACAAAAGAAAGTTTACACCCTTTAAAATCGCATCACTTTTTCAGAATTGGTCCAAACGACTTGAGTTTTTTTTTGAGAAGCTAGAAGGATTATTTTGCTGTGACGTGTTTCATCGGTCTGAAAAAAATTTCTATTGGTCGGAATAACGAAAATCGCGAAATTCCCGAAATTACCGATTTTCGACCTTATTCTGCGATCTTTAAGCGTTTGTGGTTCAGAGCAACGTCAACCGATTTTGTTGTAATTTTCAGCATATATACAACTTACTTAAATCTACAAAGGAGATTTTTGAATTTTCATTACAGGTTCAGAAAAAAGAGTTGAAGAAACGACCTTTACTATTTTTTTTCGCTAATCCGACCAATTGCAATATTTTTCAAAACGGCGAAACACGTCACTTAGCAAATTAATCCTTCTAGCTTCTCAAAAAAACTCAAGTCGTTGGACCAATTCTAAAAAAGTTATGCGATTTTAAAAAGCGTAAACTTTCTTTCGTCCGCCACTGCATGTTTTTTGTTAAATCGTTGTGACATCAATTTTAAAGTGACCACAGATACATTTTTTTACTTCGAATTTGCAAAATATTAGTTTACTATATACAAAGTTAATTAATACAGTCCGTTTTCGCAAAAATGTGCACATGCCGCAATTTTTTACATCCTGTAATTTTGAAATAATTTCCAGATCAACAAAATGAGAACCTAAAGTCCCTCCAATTCCACGCGCATTACACCATAATTCAAATTCATAAAAATTCCTAACGGGAGCACAAAAGTTTTCGCAAGAATATCGATTCGAAATGGAATGACTCTATTATTTAAGTGACAGAATACACAATCGAAGGGAATAATGACTATTCACTACTGTTTCGTGTAAATGCTGTCGTTCTCCGTTTACATATAGATATGGCTTACCCAAATAGATGTAGCAATTGTGATTAAACCCCAACTAACTAAAAGCGGTAAAATGCCGAGCAGCATAGTGTTCTTTCTGCCAAATCTGTCGACAATACAAGTATTAATTGGTGGTGCTAATGTGTGACCGATGGTCACAGTAGCTACCAATGTAGAAACAATCGATGCTGTGACTGGAATAGGCGAATCGTCAGCCATTAGTATTATAATACTTGGGGAATTCCATCCCACAACAAAGCCAAGACCACCGGCTATGAGGGAACCTGAACGAAAAATATAATTATAGTAACTTGTTCGACCTGCAGCTTACGCGACGACACTACGACACTCTTGCACTTTATTAAAAACAATGAAAAATAATCGAAACGCGTAGGAACACGTCATCCCATACATTTACATTCCAATGTTCTAATACTTAACCCTTCGTGGTCACACGGGGTGTATCACACCCCAAGAGCAATTTTAAATTTGAAATGTCGCAACTTTACGTATTCCAGACGGGATTTATCGCAAAAAAAAATAAAAAAAATTTAAGAAATGTCGGGTTTTCCCACAACCGTGGAAAATCGCTCATTTTCAACTACAAATTTTATCATATCAAAATTTACATTTCTAGAAAAAGACTATTAGACCATGACTGTATAACTATTACGAATATACAATTATAACTGAAAAGTTAAAGGATTCAAAAATACGAAAATGGTAACTCAAAAAATGACGCTGGGAACCCCGTGTGACCAATTTGTGATTATAAGAAGGTGTGACCACGAAGGGTTAAATGTAATTAAATTAGGCGTTATCAAGTGAAATGCCGCTAAAATTTGATTGCAGACAGGTTTAAACGTACACATATATTATAGTTTTGCCACCTGGCACAGAAAGCATTACAAGGTAGAAAAATGTTATAATTACTTGAGAAAATAGTTAAGTACTCCCATATCTTTGATCCATCGGGTCGCGTGTATCTGCCTTTCTCCGCTTCTTTACCCATTTTTTAAACCGGTGCTCCACACACTTCAGGCGGACATTATAGAACGAATGTCAATTTGCAACTGAACGAAATCAAGTAAACGCCATCTACAACTTTGTTTGATTGATGTATCAGATAACAGCTTGGTACCAGAAGACATGATACACACGTGTAATTTACTTATCGTAAAATTTATAGTAGTTTACTATCATGTATACACATAGAAACAAATACTCCTTGTAGACGGATTCATTTCATCTTGTGTAACGGTGTTCTTAAACAAAGAGCATTCGTTCAACCTTGATACGTAGCAACACGTCTTCCTACCCGGTTATTTTCATATATTAATAACTCAGCCGCGTAAATATTTATTAACTACACAAAGTCGTCTATATTTAAAACGAACTGATTTCTTTATATTCCTTTTAATACTCCGTCTATATATCGAGCCTATGTACATTACACCACACTATAAACGCCATTTGGCCCGTTTACAGTTGAGTTGGCGGGATTAACTTTATTTGGGAAGGTAGGCATGTTATTTAAAGAAGTATGACACTTTTATTGAATTATGTTGACTATGTCTGTCATATTATGTTGCGACATCGATAATATAATGATTACTAGGACGACGACTATTTTAAATTTAGAACTAGGTGTTAGAATGGAATGTGAAAACTTAAATTTAAAACGGGAGAATTGTAATTACTAAATGTTAAATCTGATTGGTTGATTTTAAATAAAAACATTCAAACCGTTGGCTGAGAAAGTTTGGTGTAGATGTTTCTCCTTATTACGAGAAAAACTACTCTGAATTACAGATAAGTGATTTTTCTAAGGCATGATTATACAAGCACAGTAATGTATATGTTCTTAAAAAAATATAAACGGATATAAGAAATAGCGGTGCAGAAATATTAAGTAATGTAAAATTTTATTCTGTTAGGAATCGTGTCAATTTCCTTAGAAGAATGTCGATATTTTTCTGAATTTCTGTAGATATTTATCATTTCGTAAGTTTTCGTCTCAGTTTCCATTTATCGTGGTGAAATACAGGATATTCCAAACGTTATTATTTTATTGTGTAATTTTCGTATTTTAATGTGATCAGTTATTACAGTCGTGCTTCATATACTTCACGGAGTCTATCCTTCTGAAAACGCACGACGACATCCCCACCTCGAGTTCTATCTTACTCACTCTCGGCGTGTCTTGTTTACTGTCCTCAGCAGTGGGTAGGCCCGAGCCCGCGATAAAAATCGTCACCGTGCACCGAAACTCGTACGCGATCATTCCCGATTGATCATGCAAATAATGTAGCACTATATCATTGTGATATTTTATTACTCCATTGCGCTTTATAATGTTCGAAGCTGATCAGTTTGTTGTTTATGTAATTATTACGTAATTATTAGTACATAATTAGAATACATAATTTTTCTGTACCGAATTTTTGCAGGGTTTCTTGCTATTTTATTTGCAATATATGTCTTAAATTTGTTAATATTACTGTCCATATAACACCCCATTATTAAAAAGTAGAATAAAAAAAGGTACCACGTGTAGTCGTCACTTGAAAAAAAAAAACATCATTATTACGATTTTTTTAATATTTTCAGTAAAGATTACATATATTTCAATTTTTGTTAATTATAATTGGTTTCGATATGTCACAAAAAGCGTTTCCATTAATAAAATCAAGCACGCCAACTTGAAAGATGTAGTTCTGAGAAACAAACACTTAAATGTTGTATTAACTTTTTTTATACATATATAAACTCACATTTATAGGTAATAAACTATTCCCGCTCAGTACAATAAACCTGTACTCTGCCTGCTCCCATACAGCACACTTCGTGGCGGCAACGTTGCAGGATGGTTGCAGTAACCTTGCAGTGTTGCATGGTTGCATCGCAATTTCGATGTAACGTTGCTGCGACGTTGCCGTGCAACATTGCACGGGGCGGACCATAGAATTATTGCTGCACAGTTGCATCAATGTTGCGTTGCAATATTACACTGCAACCATCCTGCAACTTTGCTGCAACGAGAGTGTGCTGTATGGGTTGTTGCTTTCTCGCTATTCCGACGTATTTTACTACATTTTGAAGGTATATTTCTCCGAAACGTTTAAGCTGTGGCAATCCCTTGGTTAATCAACCAAATATCATTGTCATAACATTGAACACTTTTATAATGTTTTTAAATGCATCGCTAAAATTGGATGGTGCTAATAAATATTTCTGTTCTAAGCATTTTCCTTTATTATCTTTTTTTACCGATGAACAGACCTTCATTATTCTGTATCCAACATAGTTTCAACGTGTCCCACGCATTCTAAAGTATATATAAAAAGGTTGCCAGCATACAGATTTATATAAAGGCGAATTATTTCATATAACCAAATATACGTCATATATGTATGTGTACTACATTCCATAATGTAAGGTAATAATTGTTTTTAAATTAACGTTCCAACACTTGATTTATTATGTCTCTTAGCAGCGATAAGATATTCCTAAAAGTGATTATTCTTGGTGAGATTTGACTCGTCACAATTTATCTTTACGAAAAGACAATGTGAAAATAAAAAAGTTTGATCAAGAATTGGTTAAAACAATACAACCGTGTGGAAATTTTGCTATATATATTATAAGTTATTTTCAGAAAATATACGATTACATATACAACAACAAAACATAGGCGAAAATATTGTGAAAGAAAATATTTTTTAAAATATCAAGCTTTATCAACATTGAAAATTTTTAAAGGAATTTTATAATAAAATAATCCTCTTTAATAAAAAGTGTTCTCAAGTTCCTGTCCACATTGTAATAATGAAATTAATACATATGACTAGAGATGCACATAACATTGTTATCAGATTCTTTCAAAAGACTTTGCGTATTTCTCTTTGATCTTTATTATGAAGATAAACATACAACGAAATAAGTTTAATGATTAATTTAATTTCCTTCTTTTGAGTTAAGGTATGTACTGGCTGCAGTTTTCATTACATCTATAATATATTAATATATTTTCTATTAATAAGTAAATGAATCAATAAAACTGAAAATGAAACAGCAAATAAAACAAATAAATACAGTTTATTAATATTCTTATTGTTAGTAGCCTGTGTAGCACTTACGACTTTGTTGTAATCATTAAGCATACATTATTGGGACTAAAATTAGCGGTCGCGCGTTCTAAATTCGGTTCACTGATTGAATGTTGATACTGAACAAATGCTCGGGAAAGAAGATAAACGTTGGAACGGCTTAAGCAGAAAATAAACATAGCCAATCACAAATGCGTCCTACGAAATACGCAAAGACTTTTGAAATCACTTAATACGTATGTTAAAAATTCTATTTACATGAACATTATTAAAAAGGCTATCAAATTGTTGCAAGAATTCACTAGGAATTACAAGCAAGGCGTAATATTATAATTTTTTAAGTGAGCCATCCGTAAAGCAGACGGGTTATTTCTTGTGTTGCAAAGTGCAGACTTTTATGACTTTCTTCGTTATTGTTCATATGTGATATAATTCTTGTATACGTTTCACGTAATCTTGATACTTGGTGCGTCGCGCAGCGCAAAATTGTGCAAAACTGCTCGTAGTCGCGGAAAGTCGAGCAGCTTCGCTCATATTCGCAGTTGTTCCACAACAAATTTATACACAGATTGTTGCAGTGTCCGTCCAAACTGAATGCGCACGAACAGGCACTTTCCTTTGATGTGCCACCGCTCACCAAACGCATGTTACGGTCCAAATTAGCCAGGCAGAGAGGCGTGAATTTGTATACAGTAGGCTAAGTAGGCTGCAACCTAGGGCGGCAAATTTGGGGCAAAAGAAATTGAAAGAAGTTTAAACACAGAGGCTTAAGATAACTTTGCAAACAATTCACTTTTTTTCATGTAGCACATTAGCAGTAACTCATATGTGAGTTGTCATGCTGAATCAATTCTAAATTTGCCTCACTTCTGTTAAAGCAAAATATTTGCTGATATTTCCCGGGAAGGGTGGCAGACGCTTGCTAGTCTAGGATCTCCAAATCTCCAAATCCGTCCCTGCGCGCAGGCCAACATCCCTTGGTTCGGATCCGACGTTACATAAAACTAAACAAAACACATTTCCTTTCGCAGACACAAACACTTCTTGCTTGCGACGGAATTTGTCAAGAATGCCAGTCATGTGCAGGGTTACATTGGTTGACTGATAAGTAAGGATCAATTGCGTGACCTGCAGAATCGCGATATTTAAACCCCCCGTAATTTTTTTATGGAGACACCTCAAAGCTCTGGTTTACGATACTCGCGTTGCTACTGTGTAAATGCTCGTCACTGTCTTATTAATTCCTGTTACAAAATTCCAAATCGTCTAGGAACAAGTGAACATTTTCGACGATCCCTGATGTACGATGCAAGGAAAATGAAGTAGCTATTCTTACAACACTCTGTCGTAAACCAAAAGACTTCATATCTCGACAGGCAAGCGTTTCCAGACCCATGTTTATAGACCTGTACTATTTCAACATGTTCATGTATAAAATATAATCCTAAGGATTGATCATATATTTTGGAAACACCCTGTATAAAACGTAGCGTTACATCGTAAGGGTATATTATTTTAAAGGCAATAGTTCCCACGGTATTCAAATTTTAAGATGAGGAGGAGCCCAGGAAATCAACGCAGAATCGAATATCACAGTTGCAGATGGTCAGAATTTTGCGACAAATCGACCACCAGAACATTTCATGATGTTGGAGGAATTATTACTCCACTAGGTTTTTAGCCTGTCTTCGCCAGGTATTACCATCCTATATAATAAGACGCCTAAGATATCCACAATTTTTGTTAGAAACCCCCCCAGAAACAATTTTCGCTGCGAAACACGAAATTTTACAACTTTTGGGTACCAGAAGGGTACCTCTCTAATTGTTCTCCTGAATGGCATTTCGAGGGGCCTAAGTCACATACTTACTGCCCGGCGACATTTGAGACCCCCCCTAGAAACGAAATAATTATCGATATTATTACAACAACTAATGTGTGACAAAGACCCCGAATCCAAGAAATTTGTGGAACGTATTCACTCTTACAACACCGCTTTTTCGTTTGCCTCCATGAGAGCCCAAATAAAGGGCACATTTCGACTCTGCGTTGAGCGCGCGTTTGTATCTTCTCCACTTCTTGGAATCCGTCGGTCGAGAGTGAGAGAACTCGTGAGCGAGCGAAAGAGGCCGAAAGAGTCGACACGAAGTTACCGTCGGATACGAAAGAGAGAAAGCGTGATACTTTGTCTCGCTTCGTCTTTCAGCTCGTGCTCGAGCTCGACCCGTGTGCGGGCCTACATACAATGCAGTAGTGGCTACTACATTATACATAATACCTGTATTAACTCGAATTTTCCGGGTTTTGGATTTTTTACGGCATCTTTGGGTACCGAGGAAGCTTCATGCCGAATCTGAACCTTGTAGGTCATCGGGAAGTACGAAAAAAAAAGCCTCTGGAAAGATTTTGCTAAAAAACGAACATCCACATTAGCGTCTTATTATATCGGATTCTTTCGTTTTTTCCCCGTTCATTTTCCTCGTGCAGGATGAAACAATCGATAGAAGGAAAAAACACGAATGGTGATCTTGGTAATAGTATATAGAAGTCTCGTATATTTTTTCTGAAGTTAACAGTCGTAGCGATTCGTTTCATCGTTTATATTTTTTCCGATGACTTTTCCGTACTCTCATCCTACTGGTACTTCGCCACCTATCACACTGAATGTTGTCGCTCATTTCTGCAGCATGGAATCGCGACACTAGATGGTAGCAGCGTAGAGTTCGGACTTGCATAGGTAATACAGTTATTTTACTTGCCGACAAACAGTCTCGACTGTACGCGTAATACTGTTGTCACATCTGTTGTGGAAGGCGCCTGCGTCGAGATTCTCCCTGAGAATCTCGCGGTGTTCCTTGGTCGTCCTTCGCTGTTGTCGTCGGACGGGCTCCGAATACTCGGGTGAAGGTGCTGGGACGGATATACTCGGTTGGAAACCGAGGGTAGTAGGATCCTTGGCCGGTTAAAGAGTTACAACTCACCGTAGGGTTAAACAAGATTTATTCTGTCCCGATCTGGGTTACACGGACACTGTGACAATCACGCGTGAGTCTCGTATAGAGTCTGGTAGAAGGTCTATAACAAGTCTGAGCTCGCATTGCTCGTACATGGTTCTTATACTCTAATCGGGGTGAAGCGAGGGCCATCGGGGTCTCCGTCTTTGGCCCGCTTTTGGGTGTTTCACCATAAGCTGACGGTTCTCGGTATGCTTTCGAAATCCCTTACGCGGTTGTGCCGGACTTCGGCTGTTCGATTGTAGCAATCGGAATGTGTCGCGGTGTCGTTACGCTGGGGTGTCGGTTGGGTTACAACATCTCCCCCGCCCCCCTTTGAGGAAAGGGTGCTTAGGGGAATTTTCGCGAACTTGCGTACGAAATTTCCCGGTACCCTACAGTGTCTCAACTACTACGGCATAGTCGTGGTTCGCGGCGGCCTCTCCGGAGGTCGCAGCATTGGGCGCGGATGCTGATCTTCTTGTCATCCGCGTTTTCGCTGGTCTGGGTATTTGTATCTTCCGGCGCACTTGGTAGTCGCGTGCTAACAATTAGATGACGAGTATGATAGTTATTATTTGTACCATAGTCGTCGTCGTCGGGTGTACAATTTGCCAGGTCGCTAATCCTGGTTGATAGTTGTCAGTGTCGTCGGTTAGATCGTTTTCTACCTGATTGAGTTGGTTATATAATGCGGAAAATTCGGCCGGATTTTTTAGAAGCTTATCTAGTTGGAACCGCGTGAAGGTGTGCGCTAGTTCGCCCCGTTGCGTCTCGTTTATCGCCGCAGTAATGTCGTATCGCGGTGCCGTCGTCAGTTCGATATCCTGACTATACGCAGTTTTACGCTTTCTTAATACTACGTCCTTACTCCGTACATTACAATTTCCTGTAATTTTTAAAATTCCTGACCTATCTATTATGACGCGTTCGGGTTGTCGTTCGTCGTATTGGATAGTCAGCGTCTCAGGTTGGCGCGCTGCAAAGATCCATGTGTCCGCGCGCGAGGTGCCTATCCACATCGTGTGGTTTACTGCGATGTGTTTTATTTCGCAGTTTTGCGGAAATTCGACCGAGGGTTGCAGCCACAGGCTTGCTTCGCACTCGAGATCGCTATTTATATTATGCGCGATCATTGGTTGTTCGCAGTAGTATTGCGCGGCTACCCGTTTACATCCTTTTAATTCGTCGTGATCAGTGAGCACGTACTGATTGTTGTTCGCGTCAATGACGAGTATCGGTGTTCTTACGACTAATAACGCGTACGTACTGTCGTGGGTGTGGATCGGGGCTGGAGTTGCCTCGATCACTGTGAACGTTTGGGAAGAGATTAACGGTACTGTTATTACTGCTATTAACGTATACCTATCGAAATACGCGGTGACCGATGACAGTTTTTCGATCACATTCGTGTTTTCTAAGTTTGGCGCAATTGGGAACGTGAGTCCGTTCGGGAGGTGTTGCACGGCGGTCTGTAACAGTTAAGTAACCTGCGCGCTCGCGATTACGTTTGTGCTGATAATACCTCCTTTAAGGCCGGTGTAGTATTGTAACACGTCGTCTACGTCCTGAGTCAGGTCAGTCACTAGGGCATTTAAAGTCGTAAAATGATCTATCAAGTCAGCTCTTTGCGTCTAGTGAGCGAAGGTCGTCTCGATCTGCACACGTAACATTCTAGTCTGTTCCGCTAATATATTCTCGTTATGCTTTATTGTCATTTCTGCGTCATGTAAGTGGTGTAACGTATTGTTAGTGATTTGAATCTGTTTTTTCATAGCAGTCGTTAGAGAGTGTTGTGCGCCGTCCAGTCGTGACAAGTGTTGGTTAATTTGTTCGGCGTCGTCGGCGTCCATAGTACCGAATATGGTTTTTGCTAGAGACCCTATTCCGTTAATTAACCCTCGTCGCTTGACTGGGGTGTAGGTCAGCATTTCCGATACCTGATCTATTCTTTTATACAATTTCCCTGCTCTTCTGAGTAATGCATCTAAATGATATCCGCACGTTCGCCTTATGTCTATGTTCGCGACCTCACTTGCGCATCACTTTTGTAATTCGTTTACGTAGGAAGTTAACTGCCGGTTCCTTTCGAGGAGGGTGTCCATTTTTAGATGGGTCACGATCTTCCAGGAGTCGGTTACCATATGCAGTTCTCCCAGATGCGTAAAGTGGATTCCTGCCTTATGCTTAATCGGTGATATCGTATACGAAGCCTGGCCGCCAGTCGGCGCCGCTTCGGTTAGGCCTCCCGCTGACAGTGTGGTCATCCTGAAACAAATAACTCGGATTCTATCCCTTCCTAATTTTCGGCTAAATCGCGCCTATATAAACTGTTCGTTCGCGCGTTTTGCTTATTACAGTCGTTTTCTTTTTGTTGAGTGCTGATAAACGTACTATCCGAAGTCAACACGTATTTCGAAGAACTTAGAACCGTAAGTACTATTACCGTTCCTTATTTTTGTCTAGTTTCATTCGACCCTTCCGTTTTGATTATTAATCTCTTTCCTTTCCGTAATTTTCTAGATGTTTACGAAACGCCGGATTTGGGGATATATATATATATGTGCGAGAGATGTGTTCTCTGCGGCTGGAGCGGTCGCTCCAGCGACGTCATCTGGTTATGCTTTGGGAGGAGGGATACCCGGAATGGGCGCAATCGTCCGATATTTTCGGGTTGCGACGTCTCTTTGGGGAATCCCCCTGGCGAGTGGAAGTAAGTGTTTCCTATTGTAGTGGTTTCCTGTTAATGATCCTTTTACTCCTTGATTGCTAATTAGTTCCCTTTTCTTCTTTCTGTTTCTAGCCGGAAGACGAGGACTGCGGACAGTTCGACATACCGGACTGGAGCCGGTTCGCCCCGTCGGAGGACCCTGCCTGGGCCTGAGGTGGCGGATGTTGGTTATATTTTTATTGTTCTCAGTGCTATTTCAATGTATTTATTGTAATATATCTTAACTTTTACCAGATTTTCTGTATATACCTATTTATTCTCCTTCATATCCGCTTCCTGCTCCTGCCTGTAGTATTTAAGATTTGTCGCCGCGTTTTATTTTCTTCTATGTAGTTTTACTCATTTTGCGAGTCGGTCTTCGTTGCGGCTATTCAATAAAATGTTTTAGCCTATTTGCGTGTGTAAGTAGGGTTTTCTTTCCCTTTTGAATCGTGTAGTTGACTCGCGAATTTTGCTGGAGTACGGCGTAGGGGCCTATCCATTTACTGTCTAGTTTCTTTGATCTTCCGCGACGCACGGATTCGTCGTATAATAGGACCTTGTCTCCGGGTTTAAATTCTACCTCGCAAGTTTTTTTGTCGTAGTCTTTCTTCGATTTCTCTTTCGCGCTTTGTAACTTTTCTCGCGCGACTTCATGTGCCGCTCTTAGTCTTTCTCGGCTTTCTTGCGCGTAATCGTTGTAATTACATGTCGGTCTGGGGGGTACTTTTAACGCGGTGGGTAGTTCCGCGGTTTTCCCGAATATTAATTCATAGGGCGAATAGCCGGTCGCCATATGGGGCGTTGTGTTATAAGTAAACATCGCGTATGGTAGCCACTCGTCCCAGTCTGTCTGGTCGTGGTCTGTATAGTGACGTAGGTATTCTACGAGGGTTCGGTGCGATCTTTCTAGCACGCCGTTTGACTCGGGGTGATATGCGGTCGTTTGTATCTTGCTAATCCGTAGCAATTTGCAAACGTTCTTAAACATGTCGCTTAGGAAATTTGTCCCTTGATCCGTGAGTATTTTCTCGGGTATCCCGTACTCACACACTATCCGAGTGACGAATGCGTTCGCGACTGTTCTTGCTTCCTGATTAGGAAGAGGGATCACCTTATTGAACTTGGTAAGGTGGTCCTGGAACGTTAATATGCATGTATTTCCCTGCTCCGTTTCAGGTAGGGGTCCTACGATGTCCAGTGCTGCTTTCTCGAAGGGTTCTCGAGGGGTGTCCGTGATTTCCATCGGCGCTTTAGTTTTTCTGCTTGATTTATTTTTCTGACATAGGCTGCATTTCTGTATGTACTCTTCGATGTATTTGTCCATCCCTTGCCATCGGTAATTCTTTTTAATTCGCTGCGTAGTACGGTGTATGCCTTGGTGCCCTCCTAGAGGTGCTAAATGGTATTCATATAATATTTTCTGCTTATCCTTCTGTTCAGTGACCTCGATCGGTCTGTCGTCCGTGGAATGGTTTGTCAGGCATCGTTCCGTGGCGGTTTGCAGTGCATGCACATTCCTGCTTAGCGCGTCTGTGTTTGTGTTGCTTTTTCCTGCTTTATGTATGATTTGATAATCGTATTCGGCTAGCTGTATTCTCCATCTAATTAGTCTGGATCCTGGGTCCTGTACTTCGAATAACCACACTAGGGCTTTATGGTCTGTTACCACTTTAAATGTCGTGCCGTATACATAGGGCCGGAAATGTTTTACTGCCCACACTATGGCTAGTAACTCCTTCTCGGTCGTACTATAGTTTCTTTCGGCTTTGTTTAATACTCTGCTTGCATAAGCTATTGGCTTGTCTTCGCCTATTTTTCATTGTGATAATATCGTGCCTATTGCTACGTCTGAGGCGTCGGTGGTCACGATAAATTCCTTTGTAAAATCTGGGCAGATTAGGAGTGGTGCTGTCGTCAGGGACTCCTTTAGTGTTTCGAATGCATTTTGCTGTTCTGCTGACCACTTGAATTCTACTTTATTACTCGTGATATTTGATAGTGGTTTAGCTATTTTGGAGTACTTCGGGATAAATCTATGATAATATCCTGCTAGTCGTAGGAATGCTTGCAATTCCTTTAGCTTGGTTGGGACGGGAAACTCCAGTACAGCTTCTGTTTTTTCGGGATTCGGTTTGATCCCGTCTGGCGTAATTATATGCCCTAAAAATCCTACTCCCTTACGCGAAACCAGCGACCGGCACAGAGATGTCAAACACTCCCACGGCAACTCCGCGCGTAGACATAGCACAAGGTCCCGTAGGAAGCGGAGACCGACTCGCGGACATAGAAAGACTGCTCGCAGGATTAACAACTTCTTTAGCCAGCATGAACGATAGAATGACAGCAATCAACGATAGGGTGGGAGCGGTAGAGACAAGGGGAGATCCGCCACAGGATTCGATAGCTCGGGAAACAGATAGATTAAGGGAAACGATGAATACCCCACTCGCAACTCCCGGCCCCCCGAACAGGGCCGTTATTTGTCATACGCCGTATGCTCGGCTACGTACATGTTCGGGAGATGTGCTCGTTACGGATGGAGATATTGCTCCAGCGGGGGTATATGGACATGTTATGGGATGGAGGGATCCCCTGACAGGGTTAGGTCCAGTGACGCCTTCGGGCTGCGGCGTCTATTCGGCGAATCCCCGGTGAGGGTGGAAGTAAGTGTTCCTTATTGCAGTGACTCTCTATTATCACCCTTTTTACTCTCCGATTTTTAATCAGTTCCTTTCTCTCTCTTTGTTCTTAGCTGGAAGACGAAGACTGGGGGCAGTTTGAGGTGCCGGATTGGAGCAAGTCTTCCCCGCCGGAGGGTCCCGGATGGTGTTGATTTATCTATCTCCTATATTTTTATATTTTATTTTTCGTCTATTTTATTTTGTGTTTACTGAATTTATGATATATTTATCTATTTTTCCGGCTTTCCCCAATTGCTTTCCTTTATTTCCGTTTCCTATTCCCGCCTGTAGTAGTTTAGACTCGTCGTTGCGTTTTTGTTTTCGTGTATTTTTCGTTCATTTTTCCGTGTCGGTCTTATTCTGTGACTATTCGATGAAATGTTTTAGTCTATTCGCGTAAGTAAGTAGGGTTTTCTTACCCTTTTGAATCGTATAATTAACTCGTGAATTCCGTTTTATAATTGTATATGGTCCGATCCATTTGCTTTCTAGTTTCTTCGATCTTCCACGACGTTTCCATTTTTTCTGTTATTATTTGCTAGACGTTTGCTAAACGCCGTATTCTCGGCTATATATATGTCAGGGAGGCGATCTCCTTGAGGATGGAGAGGCTCCTCCAGAGAAGGTACAAGCATATGCTCTGGGAGGAGGGGTATCCGTCGTAGGCGCTGTCCTGTGACATATTTAGACTGAGGCGACTTTTCGGGGAGGCCCCGATGAGGGTGGAAGTGAGTGTTTCTTATTGCAGTGACCTTCGTTTGTCACCCCTTTATACTCTTCAATTTTTAATCAGTTCCTTTCTCTCCCTTTGTCTTTAGCTGGAAGACGAGAACTGGGGACAGTTCGATGTCGCGGACTGGAGCCAATTTGCCCCGCCGGCGGGTCCCGAGTGGTGTTGAAAATGATTTTGTTGGGGGTTTTTTTTTAATATACTTAATTTTATCTAATATCTGTGTCTTCACATTTATTTTCCTTCATAGCCAGTTCCTTGCTCCCGCCTGTAGTAGTTAAGTTTCGTAGATTATGAGATTCAAGCTACGTTTATTTCTTGTTTTTACTACCGGCTCGGTTTGCTTCTCTCATTGTTTCTTTTTACTCGATGATATGCTTGAGTCTATTCGCGTGCGTTAGTAGGGTTTTCTTTCCCTTTTGAATCGTGTAGTTGACTCGCGAATTTTGCTGGAGTACGGCGTAGGGGCCTATCCATTTACTGTCTAGTTTCTTTGATCTTCCGCGACGCACGGATTCGTCGTATAGTAGTACTTTGTCTCAGGGTTTGAATTCTACCTCGCGAGTTTTTTTGTCGTAGTCTTTCTTCGATTTCTCTTTCGCGCTTTGTAACTTTTCTCGCGCGACTTCATGTGCCGCTCTTAGTCTTTCTCGGCTTTCTTGCGCGTAATCGTTGTAATTACATGTCGGTCTGGGGGGTACTCTTAACGCGGTGGGTAGTTCCGCGGTTTTCCCAAAAACTAATTCATAGGGCGAATAGCCGGTCGCCATATGGGGCGTTGTGTTATAAGTAAACATCGCGTATGGTAGCCACTCGTCCCAGTCCGTCTGGTCGTGGTCGGTGTAGTGGCGGAGGTATTCCACGACGCTTCGGTGCGATCTCTCTAGCGCTCCGTTTGACTCGGGGTGATAAGCGGTAGTTTGGATTTTGCTAATCCGTAGTAATTTGTAAACGTTCTTAAACATGTCGCTTAGGAAATTTGTCCCTTGATCCGTGAGTATTTTCTCGGGTATCCCGTGTTCACAAACCATCCGTGTGACGAATGCTTTCGCGAGTGTCCTTGCTTCCTGGTTAGGATGGGGGGTCGCCTTACTGAACATGGTAAGGTGGTCCTGGAACGTCAATATGTATGTATTCCCATGCTCCGTTTCAGGTAGGGGTCCTACGATGTCCAATGCTGTTTCCTCGAAGGGTTCTCGAAGTGTGTCTGTGATCTCCATCGGCGTTTTATTTTTTCTGCGTTTTGCAGTGCATGCACATTCCGGCTTAACGTCCGCGTTTCTGTTGCTTTTTCCTGCTTTATGTGTGATTTGATAACCGTATTCGGCTAGTTATATTCTCCACCTAATTAGTCTGGATCCTGGGTCCTGTACTTTGAATAACCACACCAGGGCTTTATGGTCTGTTACCACTTTAAATGTCGTGCCGTACACATAGGGCCCGAAATGTATTACTGCCCACACTATGGCTAGCAACTCTTTCTGGGTCGTGCTATAGTTTCTTTCGGCTTTGTTTAGTACTCTGCTTGCGTAAGCTATTGGCTTGTCTTCGCCTATTTGTCCTTGTGATAATATCATGCCTATTGCTACGTCTGAGGCGTCGGTGGTCACGATAATTTCCTTTGTAAAATCTGGATAGATTAGGAGTGGTGCTGTTACATGGGCCCTTCTGGTCCATCCCGTGCTCACTGTCCTCGCGTCGCATTCCTCCGAATCGGCGATTCAGCGGAATCGCCCCGCGCGTGTCACGCAGGTCGACGAACCGCGGAGGTTCGTTGTAAGCACAACGTGACCGTTGACGGCCCGGGCCCCGATATTTCCCAATATCAAATAAGAGGCAGCGACCGTCAGGTGCCGACGGGGCGATTTCTCCCCCCGATCGATTTCGAGAAGGCGAGGCGCGGTCTTCAACCGCGGGACTCGATAGATTCATTCGTTTTTGAGAGCTCGATTTAGGAGGTTGCCGAGGAGCCGACGTGCCGTCAAGATCGCGACTTCGTTCCCGCGCTTAGGTACACGCGAATCGCGCTCGGTCGCTCAGGTCAAGCGAAGTGTATCTCCGCTCCGACACACCGAGAAACGGCCTCGCCGGGAGAGCATTAACGCGGCGATATAGACCACGCGAACGCGGACTTCCCTGTGTCATCCGAGACCGGCACGCGAGCGAACACGACCTACGACAGGTCCGGCGACATACGAACGCCCCGATAACGTGCGACGGAGACGGGGCGCCGTCTCCTGGTATGTATTTAATCATCTATCTTCATCAAGAATATATATTATCGTTATTGTTCCTCTGAATTCCTATGTCCAAGTCTTATTTCAACCCCTTTCTTCCTTTCTATTCCCGGTAAGTATAGTCAAGGTGGGCCTTAGCCCTTTGATAGAGCAAGAACCCGGTAAATCATTCCAACCGCTCGGGGTGATTTACAGGAAGTCCCTTCAGGACGTAACAGTGCTGTCGTCAGGGACTCCTTTAGTGTTTCGACCGCGTTTTGCTGTTCTGATGACCACTTGAATTCTACCTTATTGCTCGTGATACTTGATAGTGGTTTAGCTACTTTGGAATACTTCGGAATAAATCTTCGATAGTATCCTGCTAGTCCTAGAAATGCTTGCACAATTCCTTTAGCTTGGTTGGGACGGGAAACTCCCTTACAGCTTCCGCCTTTTCGGGATTCGGTTTGATCCCGTCTGGCGTAATTATATGCCCTAAAAAATCCTACTTTCTTTCGTAGGAATGCGCATTTCCCCGGTTGCAATTTCAGATTGTACCGGCGCAAGGTGTCTAGGACCTACTGTAGTCGCGTATTATGTTCCCCTAGGCTTGCCCCGTGAATGACTATGTCGCCAAGATAGACGAAGCAATCTATTCCTTGCAGTCCTACTAGCACGGTGTTCATGGCTCGCTGTAACGTCGCTGGTGCGTTCTTCAGTCGAAAGGGCATACGATTGAATTCGTAGTGGCCATGTATCGTAGAGAAGGCCGTCTTGCCCTTGTCCTGTTCGTCTATCGGTATCTGGTGATACCCAGATGCCAGGTCAAAGGTGGTGAAGTATTGCGCTTTTCCCAATTGATCAAGGATATCCGTGATATTGGGTAGAGGAAATGAGTCGCCTATGGTGACTTCGTTGAGTTTCCGGTAATCTACTACTACGCGGTATTTGATATTTCCCGCAGCGTCGGGTTTTTTGGGTACTACTAACAATGGTGCGTTCCATGGGCTACAGCTGTTGCACTATTCCGTCCTCTAGCATTTGATCTACCTGTTTCTTGACTTCGTGCTTATGCGTTTCGGGTAACCCTCGTCCTCGTGCGCCCCTTGACTACAATGAAGCAATTCAAACAGGGTGGTCGTGCTCGTCCTTGCCAGTTTGTACAACGCGGTTAGCAGATCTTCTAGTTCCTCGTATGTCTGTATCTTTCGCGTACCTACTTCTGCAAGGGCTGAACCCGTGAATCGCGTTAAGGTCTCGCTGTCCGGTACAGGGGGTACGAACAGACTCGAACGTCTAGGTACGGTGCCGTCCCTAAATCGGACTGCGGTCCCTGTTGCTATTTGAGGGTCAGAGGCGGTGGCGGCGGAGCCCCTGCCGCTTGCCCTTGATCTACTTCTTGGTTCACAGTATCGTGGCGCGGTTCTAATGCCGCTTCTACCCTTTCTTTCAGACTCGCTAGTTTCTCGTCTGTCGACGTTACTCTCCCGTCAACGGAGACCAGTGTCGCTGTTAACTGGGCGAGGGACCGATCTATTGCCTCTATCTTTTCGGTCAGGATCGCGACGCTTTCTGCGACCGTGTCTCGCGCCGGTACCGTCGCGGTGAATGACATGTCTACGTCTTGTAAGTCGGTCTTGTCTAATAGGGTGCTTTCCCTTGGATTACCCGGGCTCTCTAGGTCTGTTGGTTGATTTTCGGTCGTAGGATCCGCGCGCGACAGTAAGCTAAAGTCTAGTTCACTGAACGGAAATTGTCGCTCGGACACTACGGGTCCTGTAGGAGCTAATGCGGTCTGTATCGCTTCCAGAGGGAAATGGTCGCCGCTAGATTTCTGCTCGAGAGCACGTCGCGCACGGGCTCCGATTTACGAAGCGTTTCGAGTGCGAAAAGGAGAGGATCGTCCTCTGACGTTCGTGGCCGTGGTCGTCGGGTTGCTTCGGCTGAGTGCTCCAGGTGAGGGAGGCTCTTTCCGTTCGGTTAATTCTAAATTGCGCTCGATATTCGCGTCTACGGACTTTGCTCGGCGCATGAGAACGACGGGGTTCGGCTCGCGTTTGCTGAGTGTAGTATATCGCAGTTACAGCACGTAGAGCAGGCGATGCATGGTCGTCTCGAATTCGGCCGTGGACTTTTCTGCAGGCGTCCTCTGTAGACGGATGTCAGCAGTGCGGAGTGCGTTGCCCTACTTGTATGTGGGTCGTTGTCTCCGCTATTGTCCTGGTGTCCCAGTCGGTCAGGCTTGTTCCCTACGTTGGCTGGATCCCACGGCTGCCACCAATTTTGTTGTGGAAGGTACCTGGGTCGAGATTCTCCCTGAGAATCTCGCGTTGTTCCTTGGTCATCCTTCGCTGTTGTCGTCCGACGGCCTCCGAATGCTCAGGTGAAGGTGCCGGGACGGGTACACTCGGTTGGAAACCGAGGGTAGTAGGATTCTTGGCCGGTTAAACAGTTAGGACTCACCGCAGGGTTGACCAAGGTTTATTCTGTCCCGATCAGGGTTACACGGACTCTGTGACAATCACGCGTGAGTGTCGTATAGGGTCTGAGCTCGCATTGCTCGTAATATTACCCGGCGACAAGAAGACTCCTAGCAGGCGGTCTCGGGCTATGCAGTCCGTCGCTGTGACGATTGGTCGAGTCACCTATTTGGGCACACTTTTAAAGACGGGGCACACGTATTTTGGTTATTGGCTGAAGTTGCCACATACATTGTCGCATCGCGCGACGAAGAGAGCGATCTGACCAAGCGTAGCCTACGCTATTCTTTTGACGGTCGTCGGTCAGATCGCTCTATCCCACTCGGTCTCGATGTGTTCCGTTCGCTCTCTTCGTCGCGCGGTGCGACAATGTATGTGGCAACTTCAGCCAATAACCAAAATACGTGTGCCCCGTCTTTAAAAGTGTGCCCAAATAGGTGACTCGACCAATCGTCACAGCGACGGACTGCACAGCCCGAGACCGCCTGCTAGGAGTCTTCTTTTCGCCGGGTAATAGTACATCGTTCTTATATCCTAATCGGGATGGAGGGGAGACCATCGGGGTCTCCGTCTTTGGCCTGTTTTTGGTATTTCGCCATGTGCTGATGGTTCTCGGTATGCTTCCGAAATCCCTTACTCGGTTGTGCCGGATTTCGGCCGCTTGATTAGGGCAATCGGAATGCGCGCGGGGTCGTTGTGCCTGGGTGTCGGTTGGGTCACAACACCTTTTTGGTCGCACGATTTTGGAATTGAATTTTATGCCAAATGATACCATATACTGGGACATCAATCACAACAAATTTTCAGGTTGAGTCGACAATTACCTTGTGATTGTAAGGAACTGCGACCTACAGATATAAACAGAGCAGTCTATAATTTACAATGTACAGTTAGAAGTATGAATAATGCATAGAAACAATGTATAAAATAATATATAGATAATAGATAGTTAAGTTAGGATCCAGGGTAAGATTTCAAAACAGCATTTAATGCTGAATCTCGCCCATTACGCCGCAAATGCAACACGCGAACTAGTGATATACCTATATAATGTCAATCGATTATGGTGTAATAAAGACGCATTATTATTACTATTATTATTATTATATGAGGTCATAGAAGTCGAAATTTGTTAAAGCGTCAGCACATATCCCAGATAGCACCGCACATCCCAAGGACGTCCTTTTCATGTCTAGTTTATATCCAAACGTCCTACGTCCATTTTGAACATACATAGGATGTTCTTAGAATTTAAATTTCGGATGTTCCAGGAACGTCCGTTTCTTAAGTCCTACGGACGTTCTTAGGACTTAAATTTCGGATGTTCTAGGAACGTCCGTTTCTTAAGTCCTACGGACGTTCTTGGGACTTAAATGTCGGATGTTCTAGGAACGTCCGATTCTTAAGTCCTACGGACGTTCTTAGGACTTAAATTTCGGATGTTCTAGAAACATCAAACAATCTTGTAAGTCACGTGATTGTTTTGCACGACTACATTTCGAATGTTCCGAGAACATTCGTCTCGTAAGTATTGTGAATCTTTAGAAGACCTTCAGATGTTCGAAGAACAACCGTCTTGTAGGTTTTGCAGATGATTCAGGTGCGGTTGCAAAACAGTCTTACGACTGAACCTCGACTTTGCGCTATTTTTTTGTGCAATGAAGTCGCTGAAATGCTGAAATGTTCCCAGATAGCATACGAAGTCTTCAAGACGTCTGTCTTAAGTCGTCGTTAAAACATCTGTCTTGAGACGAATGTGAAATTTTAAGCAATGTGTCTATAGGTCGAATAATGATATTCTGTAGAATATTACGCGTCAATGCATATTTTTTATAAACTATTACTAATAGTTATATACCTAGAAATTTAAATTATTTGCAAGGAAGTGTCTTGAGTAATTGCGAAAAACAGTTGCTTCGTAAGCTGGGAGTCTGGGTTCGATTCCCGTCACCGCCAAATTTTTTTTCGTAATATCATATCCCAGACTTGATGAGGACGTCTTTAAGGTGCTTTTACACCATCTGCAAAACATCTTTAAGACGCCATTTGGACGTATTTAACTTTACTTTCGGACATTCGGAAAACGTTCTGAGAATGTTTACACAGCACGTCCTCAGGACTAGAGCTGTTTCGAGACTCGAAACAACCGAGCCGAGCCGAGACTCGAACGGTTTCGAGTAACCCGAATGTTTCGGGTAGCTCGATTTTTACGAGCCGCTCGAATGTGTTTCGGGTAGCTCGATTTTTTCGAGCCGCTCGAATGTGTTTCGGGTAGCTCGATTTTTTCGAGCCCCTCGTATGTTTCGGGTAACTTGAATATATTTTAGGTAGTCGACTGTATGGTTCAGTGTGATAGCTTGGTGTAGCTGGAACGTTTTGTAGGCACCGAATATAAATTTAGTTAGATGTATAATATGAGATTTATAGATATGAAAATCATATGAAGTAATTTAACCCTTGCCTGGTGGATATTTTAACAACACATTGGATGCGGGGTCCATTTTCACCCAAAATTTAATTCGGATACACCTCGGGATAAGCTCCTAAATAAGGTTTTTATCTTGTTAGCATCTAGTAGTAGTACTAATAAGAAGTATGTAACGCGTGTAGTTTGATCTTTCGGAGGGTCCCATTAGAGTATGGATATATATTAAAGGTAATTTCTTATGTTTGTTAAAATCATTTATTTCTGCACGAGCGATAGCTTATATTGACCTGCCCGATGAATTTAAATGGTTTGTGATATATATACATCATCAAACTACACGCGTTACATACTTCTTATTAGTACTACTACTAGATGCTAACAAGATGAAAACCTTATTTAGGAGCTTATCCCGAGGTGTATACGAATTAAATTTTGGGTGAAAATGGGCCCCGCACCTAATGTGTTGTTAAAATATCCACCAGGCAAGGGTTAAATTACTTCATATGATTTTCATATCAATAAATCTCATATAATACATCTAACTAAATTTATATTCGGTGCCTACAAAACGTTCCAGCTACACCAAGCTATCACACTGCATCATACAGTCGACTGCCTAAAATATATTCGAGTTACCTGAAACATACGAGCGGCTCGAAAAAATCGAGCTACCCGAAACACATTCGAGCGGCTCGAAAAAATCGAGCTACCTGAAACACATTCGAGCGGCTCGAAAAAATCGAGCTACCCGAAACATTCGGGTTACTCGAAACCGTTCGGGTCTCGGCTCGGCTCGAAAAACCGAGTCCCGCTCGGTTCGAACTTCAAGCTACTCGAATATTTCGAGTCTCGAAACAGCTCTACTCAGGACGTCCCACTTTGTAAATAGGACCTTCCTACGACATTTAAAGAACTTAACGAGGACGTACAGGGGATATATGGACCTTCGCGGGACATTCTCCGAACGTACAGTACGTACGGAACGGACGTTCTTCGGACGTACATAAGATGTCTTTGTGCTATTTGGGACGCTTCGATGTACCTACGGACTTTTATGTCAGTCCGATAATTTAAAGAATTGTTCCCAGAGGTTTTGCTGACTACTGACAACGAATTTGAACTGAGATGTTCAACATTCGCAATGGCCGATTCAAAATAGCGGACCGTATGTCAACAAATGTTTTAATTTTTATAAAACTTTCGTCTAATATTCGTAATGTAAAAGAAGCATCACCACATTTTCATACTTACTGATAAAATTAAAACGGGACGATAATCAATCAGAGAATATTATTAAGTACTCACATGCGAAAGTGGTGCTCGAACTGTTGACTGTTGCAGTCACATTATGACAGTTGTATGGTTCCTCGGATACGGTCAATATCACAGGCTGCATATACCGAATCCTGATATATGTAATTTATCCATCGCCATTTCCAAAAATCAAAATCAAGAAAAATTAATGTCGGTGTCATAGGTGTCAACTAATTGTTGGCTGAACTTGAAAATTTTTTGATTGATGTCTCATCATAAGGTATCATTTGGCACAAAATTCAATTCTAAAATCGTGGGGCATTTTGTTTTCTAATGCATTGTTCGGAAATTAAAAACATTATATAAATTTTAGATCACCTGTAGACAAAAATCAGTAAGACAACAAAATACATAGTTATTTTACCAAGAATAACAAAATAATTCAAACGTACAAGTAATAAAATGCGATATATTCAAAGACAAGGTGCGTACCTATTTCGTTGGTAGGAGACTCTATAACAACTACAATAAATAATGTACATAATGTAAAAATATATTATTCATAGGACGTTCAACAGTAAATATTTAATCACATAATATAGCTGTTTTTGTGACAATAATTCATCGCAGGAAATATATGCTTCAAAAACGGATTCAAGGATGTCACACATGGCAGATTATATCACTGTTCAACAGCCATCTGGATTTGTAACAGCAATAACCATTTCGTATAGATTTTGGTGTGCTGAATACGAATCTGCAAACCGTTTACCGCCATCACCCACAATTTTCGAGAAATTTGATTTTGAAAAAAATGCTGATTTTCAACTTTCGACATTTTTTGTGTTCAAACTATTCAATTATTCTATGAACTCTGCCGAATAAAATGATATAAGTTATTGTTGCATTAGGAACATTCTGTTTAAGGAGTTATTTGCAGTCAGCAGGGTCGAAAATTAAGATTTTTGGATTTCTTCATTTGGGAGCAGCATATTAAATACATATTTTTGTACAAAAATATAATACAAAAACTTGTTAAATATTCATTATCTAACTACAAAAATCTTTGTACAAAAATAGGCACATAATTCTTCAAATACGTTCCCAAAAAATCGTTCTTTTTTACCTCCTGGCTGCGAGTAACCCCTGAAGGGGGGATTGCGCCATGTTGGACCGAAAAATGGGTAATTCTTTGTAAATTTTTTGTACAATAAGGGCGCCACAAATTAATGTGAGGTTTGGCAGGCTGTTTTATTGAATCTTGAACTATTGTTCTGAATTTTTGTGTGACAGTTAAAAAAAAAACATGGCAGATACAGAGAGAGCGTTGAAAAATAATCGGGTGTTCCTGGCGTTGACTGAAAGTACTGTAAGGGTTATCCGAAACACAAAAAGGAGAAGAGATTCTTAATCTATATGAATGTGGCTCTCTGTGGTAGTAGATGCATTAAGAAAAATAATAAAGTGATAAAATGGCAGCCTTTTGAAGAAGATGAAGGGCCCTGATTTGAGTCTGAAAAAGGTTTTGCCCCAAAATCAGGAAAACTTCTTTAAATAACAAAGGAACGGTAACAGATACGGCAATAAATCTACTACCACAGATAGCCAAATTCATATAGATTAAGAATGTCTTTTCCTTTTTGTGTTTCAGATAACTCTTACAGTAATTTCCGTCACCGCCAGGAGCACCAGATTTTTGTTCAACGCTCTCACAAGTAAACATTCACTTATAAGGAATACAGTTTCCCGATTTGGAATATATATTTTTAAAGTACTCTTAGTAACTAAGAAATCCTGAAAATTATATCTGCAATGGACCTATTTTACTCATGTTATCAATAACATTCAATGTTGCCTCAAGTCGTATGGGAAAAACGGCAAAATCCCCTTATTTAAGAATAATTGGCTAAAACCTGGCATCTGTATGTTTTTTTGTGGTGCTGAATCCGAATATGACGTTATGTTTGAGTAAAAAAAATTCTTAAGGTAGTTCTCTTAATGAAAAATCGGTTTTTTTTTAGATAACTCAAAAAGCAAAGGCCGAAGAATTATTTAAATATTTTTTTCGGATTACTCGTACGAATTTACTTCAAAATCCATTTTGACCTATTTTTTACTCCCAGGGGCTACATCTTGGCCCATAGGGCAAGATACCAATTCATAACCAGTTTAGGTTATGTTGAAAAACAGTCTGTGAGTGAACCTCGCCTTTGCGTTTCTCTCTGTTCTTTCTTTCTTTTCTTGCTTATGTACTTGTGTTGTGCAATAAAGACGCTTAAGAATAATAATAATAATTTCCCCGAACATGAGAAATGACCACTGCGTATCTAATGTCAAACCCTTCTACCTAAATCCACTTACCGAAAAATTTCATGTTGTTAAAAAGTTGAGTTGTACGTATCTCCAAAAAACCGATTTTTTATTAAGAGAACTACCTTACGAATTTTTTTTACCCAAACAATAATAACGTCATATTCGGATTCAGCACCGCAAAAAACATCCCTGATAACCATCTGTCTCCAATCTGACATCAGATTGGTAGCAGGGTCTGGCATGAGAGCGCAGAATCTGACGTCAGACTGCAGTAGTCTGCGTCTGCACTTGGCTGCGTTCTGAGGTGCAGAGCCTGAGGTGCAAAGCCTGATGTCAGATCAACAGCAGATCGACAGCAGATTCTGCCAATTACCAAAAGATTCCCTACGCGTGACGTCACATGGCGTCCCTACGCACCAACACATGTATACCGTGATTGCTATAGGTGTACCCCTACCTTTACATAAGCAGGAAGCAGATTTTGGAATTTATTAAATAATTAATTCTACTTATATCAAAAAGTATTTCTTTATTCTTTAAAAATATACAGGATCGGTGATTATAATTGTTACAAAATAATATAAGTAGCGCATATAAATCTAAAGAGGAACTTTCAATATTTACATTAACAAATCCATATATAGTACGTCCCGTAACAAGTGGTACCTAGCAGGGGCGGTGTCAGAAATTTTAATCAGTATTTTCGACTTCTTTCTTGTGTAGAATCATCATATTTCCTGTTGTGTTGGCGCTGAAAACAAATACAATATTAGTATTAAATTAACGTATGAATAAACAGGATACATGCGATACTTACTTCAGGTCCATCTCCACACAGTACACACCCTAGGCGATCATGCATGCTCCTGCGAACATTAACATTTATAAGAAAATATGTATTAAATTATTATCTACTAAACAAGACGCTAAACATTCGCACTTCGCGCATAACCCTACTTGTCTGTCTTGCAGATAATGTGAATCCCGATTTCCGCGACGTAGATAATTAGAAATTATTCAATACCATAATTACGTTTGCCTTCTGAATACGTCGAGATGAATTGTCTGGATGTTGATGGATGAAATTACTTGGAATATTATTGGAGCGTACGTCTTCAGGCACAACGGGTGCCACTTTGAACGGTACAATGAGCTACGCTCGGATTGGCTGCGCCATAGTGCCGAAATTCGCGATTGGTCAAGACTCTACGTCCAGTTTGCGTTCGTTTTCGAGGTCTGAGGTGGCAGTCACTGGCAGTGGCAGTCAGTGCCGGAAAAAGCGAAGAATATTCCAAGTAATTTCATCCATCAATATCCTGACAATTCATCTCGACGTATCTAGGAGGCAAACGTAATTATGGAATTGAATAATTTCCAATTATCTACGTCGCGGAAATCGGGATTCACATTATTTGCAAGACAGACAAGTAGGGTTATGCGCGAAGTGCGAATGTTTAGCATCTTGTTTAGTAGATAATAATTTAATACATATTTTCTTATAAATGTTAATGTTCGCAGGAGCATGCATGATCACCTAGGGTGTGTACTGTGTGGAGATGGAGCTGAAGTAAGTATCGCATGTATCCTGTTTAATCATACGTTACGTTTAATTTTATACTAATATTGTATTTGTTTTCAGCGCCAACACAACAGGAAATAAGTATGATGATTCTACACAAGAAAGAAGTCGAAAATACTGATTAAAATTTCTGACATCGCCCCTACTAGGTACCACTTGTTACGGAACGTACTGTATATGGATTTGTTAATGTAAATATTGAAAGTTCCTCTTGTGACAATTGTAATCACCGATTCTGTATATTTGTAAATAATAAATAAATACTTTTTTGATATAAGTAGAATTAATTATTTAATAAATTCCAAAATCTGCTTCCTGCTTATGTAAAGGTAGGGATACACCTATAGCAATCACGGTATACATGTGTTGGTGCGTAGGGACGTCCATGTGACGTCACGCGTAGGGAATCTTTTGGTAATTCTGGCCCTCAGATGGCACTGTTGTCTGTGCCAAGCAGACGGCAGAATCTGCTGTCGATCTGCTGTCGATCTGACATCAGGCTCTGCACCTCAGAACGCAGCCAAATGCAGACGCAGACTACTGCACTCTGACGTCAGATTCTGCTCCCCAGTTCTGGCTATCAGGGATACAGATGCCATGTTTTAGCCAATTATTCTTAAATAAGAGGATTTTGCCGTTTTTCGAATACGCCTTGAGGCTATATGAAATGTTATTGATAACATGAGTAAAATAGGTCCATTGCAGATATAATTTTCAGAATTTCTTAATTACTATGAGTACTTTAAAAATATATATTCCAAATCGGGAAATTCTATTCCTTATAAGTGAATGTTTACTTGTCAGTCAGCAGTCTGTATCTGCCATCTTTTTTCCACTGCCACACAAATATTCAGAACAATAGCTCAGGATACAATAAAACAGCCTGCCAAAGCTTAAATTAATTTATCGCGCCGTTATTGTACAAAAAATGCACAAAGAATTGCCTATTTTCCGGCTCAACAAGGCGCAATCCCGCCTTAAACAACAATCAAAGGGAAAAGGACACCCGAAATGAACCAATTTTTACGGATATTTTTCAATTTATTTAAAAACTATGGATCTAAGTGAAAATCTGACAACCCCACGCGATGCAGCAAAAAATTTTGCCCCGGAAAACATCAACAGTAAATACGCTCTCCGCCGTTGACTATCACTGTCGGCGGTGCACGTTCTGGCCAAACTATTTTGTTTCTGTATTGAAAACAAAATGCGACATACCACTTCTGTCGATGTTTTCGGGGGGGGGGGGGGGAATTTCTACTGCATCGCGTGGTGCAGTCAGATTTTCTCAAAGACCCTTCGTTTCTGAAATAAATTGAAAAATATCTGCCAAAGTTGGTGCATTTCTGTTGTCCTTATCCCTTTGATCGTTGATTAAACGTATTTAAATGTTCATAATACAATAATAACTTGTATCATTTCATTCGGCAGAGTTCATAGAATAATTAGGTGTAACAAGCAAACGAATAACTATTACTGTTATAACGCAAAAAAAATCAAAAATGGAAAATCTGCATTTTTCGTCAAAATCAAATTTCTTGAAAACTGAGGATGATGGCGGAAAGCGGCTTGCAGATTCGTATTCAGCTCACAAAAATCTATAAAAAGAAAAAAACGGTTATTCAATGTTATAGGACTCAAAAAAAAAGTTAAAATTTGTTGAACGGTGTTATATGTGATTCTAGAATCTATTTAGATCTAGATACTTTTAAACAAGTAAAATACATTTTGGATGAAAAACTTGTTGAAAATTTCAATTAATTATGTTCAATATCATAGAAACATTATAATACATAAGTATCATTACCATTGGATTAATTGTCACATGTATAGTAATGTTTATTTACACGTATATAAAGCAAAATATGTAAATATTTTCTTCCGCCATATCAAGGAATTCGTGTAGCTTATTTTAAAATTACAATGCACAAGAGCTTAAATATTTCATAAATGAAATGGATTGCTCTATCATGTTACACTAATGTCATATGGATTCGAGAAGTTAAGAAATTAAAAAAACATCTCTAATTTTTATTCAAAAGAATTAAATTTACAATGTGAGAGAACAAATATGTATAGTTTTATTCTCTTATTAAACAGCTACCAGTAAAACTTCATTGATATAATCAAGTATTCAACTTATTACTAACTCGAATCAATTCAGAAAAATAAATGGCAAATAATATTTAATGATAATTAAAACCGACTTCAAAAATATAAAATTGCACTAAAAAGTAAAAAATAAGTTTTTCCCTTATTTAATCTACGACTTTCATATTTTTTAAGCCGGCGCCAGATTTACAGTGCAAATGATGAGACACCGACTTAAAAAATATGAGAGTCGTAGTTTAAATAGGGGAAAAATTATTTTTTACTTTTTAGTGCAATTTAATTTTTTTGAAGTCGGTTTTAATTTTTTAAAATTTTTTTATTTTTAACTTTTTAGTTTTATATATATTGACACAACATGCTGAGGAGATATGCGCGTACGTACATAAAATAATAATAATTAGGTGACAATAGTCTTTATTATTAACCATAAGTGGCAAAATATTGGGCCAATGTTGATTTAGTTTAGGATGGGACCACCGGGGCATTGCCCTCTTTCGAATGAAAAAAAGATCATCAAAATTGGTCCATATGCTGAGGAGTTATGAGGGGACAAACATAAAAAAAACATTCAAACGGGTCGAATCTATAACCTCCTCCTTTTTGAAGTCGGTTAAAAATAACATCTGGCTACATCTATAGAAGATATTATTTTTGTAGAAAATTAGAAATGAAAATATATAATCAAATAATTATTACTCCTGATCAAAGTGAAGATATAAAAAAAAATCCATTCACTGTAGTATATGAAAATAGAAGAATATAAACATTTTTAAGCTGGAGGAAAATTATAATCTTGAAGATACAAACAATTCATTTTCACAAAGTTTAAAATAAAAATAGAGAATTTATTAACTTTTTACATTATGTAAAAATGAATCGTAAAATTTGATATTGGGGGGCAGAACGTTATTATCACGCGTACGAAATGGAATACTAACATGATGGCAAATCTATCACAATTATGCGTGATTGGTAGAAAATTTACTTGAATTGCATTTATTTTCCATTATTCGTAATTTTTATTTACTTAAAATACAAGATAAAATATCACCGAATTTGAGAAATCAGCTTTAGAAGTACTTAATACATAATTCATCCAATAAAATATACACGTTCGATTTACTCACGTGCCGTTGTTCATACTTAATCTTCCTTTCTTTAGCGTAAGATACTTTCCATAAGCACAACCCAGGGATCTCCTCATATCGTGATAGAAAATATTTGAATTTGCCATCTGCAAAACCACTTCTGCCACTTCTCCACTTTATCTCTTGTAGAATGTAGATGAATCATATTACAGGGATAACACTAAAATACGATAATAGTAATATTATGAAATCTTTTTAGTGTACAGTAGGAGCATAACAAAAGAATATTATAAATCTTTTGGTAAATTATAATACATTACCTGAATTTAAATTGCGTATAAATAAATTACACTCCACGCACAATTATTAATCACAGCACTAAAAGTAATACAGAATGTAGTTGCTTATTGTCGACAGAAATAATATAGGTTTGGAAAAAGTAACAGAGAAACGATCACGCGTCTTCCCATTGATACATTCTGTCGAGGACTGAGGAGTATAAGCGGAGAACTACAGGACGCGCGTCGCGAGTCCAGACTGCTTACGACATTATGAAACAAGACTCCGGTATAATACTCATTCGAAGTACGAACGTGATACATATATGTATACAGTAAGTCACAGAATTATTGATACAAATTTTTCGGGTTAAACTATTCGTCCAATGTCCTCCACATTCTTATGTATGTAACTAAATCGATATTGTCAATATTAAACTTGATTTTACGGCAAAATTTTTGATATGTAGTTTCTTGAAGTTTGCATATTTTTTATTAACTAAATTCATGTACGATTCTTACTTTACGGCGCAACTATTAAATTCAAGGAGTGGACGGAACAGTTTTTATAGTGCGTCATTGAACACGATTTTAAATACTTCAAGTTCATTGGTGTACATAAAATTTATAATTACTACTAATAATTTCAGGAAAGTATGTAGATGACTGGAAAATTCTTACGCTTTGTTGTTACTTATTTTATAAAGCATTACTGTTTCCTTAAACTATTGCTATTCCACTAGCATAGTGTGCAAACTGTGTACATATTCTAAAGTGCGTAGTATAGTAAATCTTTTGTTGATAACTTCATTATTAAGTCTCTTTCGGTATTAATCACTTTTTAACCGACTTCAAATAGGAGGAGGTTATAGATTCGACCCATGTTTTTTTTTTAAATGTTGGTTCCCTCAAAACTTCTCAGCATATGGACCGATTTTGATGATCTATTTTTTGTTCAAAAGGGGGCGATGCCTCCGTGGTCCCATCCTACACTGCATTAGCCCAATATTTTGCCAGTTCTGGTTAATAATACAGACTATTGTCACCTCATTATTATTATTTTATGTACAAACGCGCATATCTCCTCAGCATGTTGTGTCAATATATATAAAACTAAAAAGTTAAAAATAAATAAATCAAAAAACAAATTAAAACCGACTTCAAAAAAATAAAATTGCACTAAAAGGTAAAAAATAATTTTTTCCCTTAATTAATCTACGACTCTCATATTTTTTAAGTCGGTGCCTCATCATTTGCACTGTGTAAATCTGGCGCCGACTTAAAAAATATGAGAGCCGTAGATTAAATAAGGTAAAAAATTATTTTTTACTTTTTAGTGCAATATAATTTTTTTTTACTTCCTATATGACGAATGCTACAAATTATTCTAAATGCCATTCGAAAATTTTAAATATTTGATAATTATCTAATAGATCTCAAAAGATCTTGAAATATTTAATATCTTGATAAATATCGTCGTTCCAATTGTAAAGTTGCGAAACTGCAAAAACCTAATTAACTTTAAAACTTTTCCACAGTACACGTTAATAGCAAACAAATAAAATCATGCATTTAGCTCAGATTCGCAGACATTGCAGTTTCGCATCTTTACCATTGGATCGCCGATACGTAAGAAATATCGGAAATCAGGACAAAAGGCAGACAGCGATAGGAATTCTTTCCTGACATTTTGGCGGAAAACAGCTATTCTGGAATAGAGACTCGTGAAAATTTTTCTACGATCATGCGTTCACATGTTATAGGTGTTCAAAGTGAATAGTACCTTTTTCGCTTTTGGCTTTGATCGTGAATAACTCGGTCAATAAAAATCATACAGCAAAACAAAAAAAACGAAATTAAAGATAAATGTTTGCTTTATAAGAGCACTCCATTGGATTTACCTAAAAAAAAAATTTGGCCCGTGCATACGTTCGACCAAGGCATAAAATGTTAAAACTTCGTTTCCTGCGCTTCATCTTGATAAAACAGTACTTATCATAATGAATAAAAAAAGTTGAGTTCTTGATTCAAAAACTAGAAACTTCAAGCGTTAAAATGCTTTTTTTTTAATATTTTTTGCCACCATTTTTTGCGGAGGTACTACACTCATTTGAAAATGACCAAAATTTTCGGGAGATTATAGTGTTCCTTTAATTTTGACTAGCAGCTTATTAATGTATGTGTTACAGGCAAGAAGATTGCATTTTTAAACAATTAAAGCATAGTAAAAACATTTCAAAAATGCACATGAAAATTTCGATGGATTTACCCAACTCCTTATCGAAAAGGGTAAGGATAATTATCATGATTTGCACTTATGTAAAGTGTTAAATAAGCACTTTTGAAACGTTTTCGTGATTTTAAGGCTTGTTCGTATTAATGGGCCCCTCAGTATGTTTTTCATCTGCAAGTCTGTAACTGCTACACCTAACCTTATATTCGTTTCTCAGAAAGAAACGGAACGCTAGGGATTCTAGGCTAGGGAACGCTTTTCGAACCAATCAAACCAGGCACAGTAATTGGGACACAGTAACTGGGACAAAAACATGTATTTTCATTTCAGTTAAAAAAATATGAAAAAAATAACATTTTTAAACCGAAACAATGCCTTAATAAAGAGAAAGGTTCAAAAAACCAATATATATTTTCACCAAACAAAATTAAAGTAAGAGAAGTCAGTAATTAATTTTTTCGTAAGCAAGACGTCGACAAAGCACAGTAATAGGGACATCTAGGGTAGATGTCCTAATTACTGCCAGTGTCCCAATTACTGCCACATGATTTATTATATGTAATAAAAACGTAACGTATAAAAAGAAATGTACAAAAAATAGTTAGTATTAAATGGAGATTCTGATTTACATTAAAATAAAAAAATATATGTACTCATATGTACCTAGGACAAGATGAGGTGACAGATATAGGGACACTAGGATCGTTCGCGAATTTTACTTAATTATTAATAAATTCTTCATATTTAATTAAAAAAACTATTTTTTTTTAATAAAAGAGATGTTAAATAATATTATGTTTCAAACTGAAACAATTTTTAGGTTACACAACACGCGAAATGATTAAATGAAGTTCTACCCTACTCTAGGTCTGATCGCGAGGTCGTCTTAATCGAGAGTATTATCATAACATTGTTACAGACTCATGTTATAGAATATGTCCATTAATGAAGTCTTCTATAAGAGTGTCTTTCACGTAACAATCATTGACCCAACAGTCGATTGAAATGTTGAAGTAACTAAGTATCGAAGTTGAACCTAATTAATCGTAGTTACATAATCCTGCACTCTTACAGAAAGTAATTTTAATATTGTCATAAAAATTCAACGCTGTTTTAGGGGCTGCCCTTAAATTACGTTCTTACACCCTCCCGCCCCAAGCATAACAATTCGTAAGATTTTATATTCCCACCGCCCCCTTCCTTTCGTAACATTTTTTACATTGCATTTTTTGAGTTATTAAAATTCTTTTAAAAGTTTATACAATAATGAGGGCTCGGATGCAATAAGGGGACTAGCGCTCGAAAATGGGAAAAATTATTGTCCAAACGCTATGAAATATTGGAAAATTAAATGTTGTTAAACTGTATTTTAAAATATATAGTGTTGTAAAGCTCGTCACGACACAGATTTTTTCTATTCACAGTTTGTTTATCGAATCATTACTATTCGAGCTAAAAATTATAAACGAAAAATTTTTCATCGTTCAAAATCATTATTTCTTTAAACATAAATTGCGATAACTTGAGTAAATATTAAGGGATCGTTATGAGACGTGAAACATAAAACTCAGAAAACTCTAGCGAAGCCGCAAAATGTATGCACAAAACCCTTATGTTAACAAATGTAATAATATTTCATTAAAAGGTAATACTGGATATAACCCATGTTTTTCAACGTTCGCCGTTAAAAAGAATCGAGGCAATTTTGAGGTACATATAACTTGCAGCGATAAAGTTTTTCCTTAATATACAAGGAAGATTTTCACCAATTTTCACACTGATTAATAAATAATTGTAGAAGTTATGACGATATATATAATTCTCCCACGACGCCAACTGTCAACGCGAATGCTAAGACTGCTAAATAGTAGGGCTGTTCGAGTACTCGAATATTCGAGTAGCTCGAAATTCGGACCGAGCCGAGACTCGGTTTTCGAGCCGAGCCGAGTACTCGAATTTTTTCGAGTACTCGAATTTTTTCGAGTAACTCGAATTTTTTCGAGTAACTCGACTTTTTTCGAGTAACTCGAATTTTTTCGAGTAACTCGAATTTTTTCGAGCAACTCGAATTTTTCGAGCAACTCGAATTTTTTCGAGCAACTCGAATAGAACCGAGAACTCGAATTTTTTCGAGCAACTCGAATAGAACCGAGAACTCGAATTTTTTCGAGCAACTCGAATAAAACCGAGAACTCGAATTTTTTCGAGCAACTCGAAGTAAACCGAGCGGGCCGAAAGAACCGAGCGGGCTGAAAGTACCTAGTGGGCCGAAAGTACCGAACAATCCGGTGTGTCGAGTAGTTTGAAGTTTGAATGTTTCGAATATTTTAGAATATGTTTATATACTGGATAATGATTCGTAATTATTATTATTATTATTATTATTATTTTGACTTTATTAAGAAAGTAAGATACGAGTAAAGGCGAGGCCGCAGTAATAATGTGAGTAATTAAAATGTAAATTGTAAATGAAAATAATGTCTAACTATTGAAAATAATTTTGCGCGTATGTATGATTTATTAATATTTCTTCTTGCGTTTTCCTTTATTTTTCTTTCTTTTTTGCCTTCTCCGTGTGGGATATATTTCTGCTGAGTCACTGTCAACAAAGGCTGTTACCCGTTAATGAAAAATGAATAAGTATAAATAAATCAAGAATTCATAGAGTGAAAATTGAGATTATGGGTTTTTCCATGTGTGTCTAGATGAAATTTGAATGTTTGCAAAATATACCATCTGAACGCTGTGTAGTTTAGAATCAAAGCGAGGTGGCAATTCATGATGTGCTAAAGTTTTTGTTGGGCATTGCCCACTACTGAATACGCTGCAGAATTCGACGACCTGGAAGACTTGGAGAATGAAATTAATGAAAATTTAATAACAATTAATCTCCACACCTTTTCGTAGAAAAATAGTTACTATTGGTGTGGAGATTAATTGTTTTTAAATTTTCATTAATTTCATCCTCCAAGTCTTCCAGGTCGTCGAATTCTGCAGCGTATTCAGTAGTGGGCAATACCCAACAAAAACTTTAGCACATCATGAATTGCCACCTCGCTTTGATTCTAAACTACACAGCGTTCAGATGGTATATTTTGCAAACATTCAAATTTCATCTAGACACACATGGAAAAACCCATAATCTCAATTTTCACTCTATGAATTCTTGATTTATTTATACTTATTCATTTTTCATTAACGGGTAACAGCCTTTGTTGACAGTGACTCGGCAGAAATATATCCCACACGGAGAAGGCAAAAAAGAAAGAAAAATAAAGGAAAACGCAAGAAGAAATATTAATAAATCATACATACGCGCAAAATTTACAATTTACATTTTAATTACTCACATTATTACTGCGGCCTCGCCTTTACTCGTATCTTACTTTCTTAATAAAGTCAAAATAATAATAATAATAATAATAATAATTACGAATCATTATCCAGTATATAAACATATTCTAAAATATTCGAAACATTCAAACTTCAAACTACTCGACACACCGGATTGTTCGGTACTTTCGGCCCACTAGGTACTTTCAGCCCGCTCGGTTCTTTCGGCCCGATCGGTTCTTTCGGCCCGATCGGTTCTTTCGGCCCGCTCGGTTTACTTCGAGTTGCTCGAAAAAATTCGAGTTCTCGGTTTTATTCGAGTTGCTCGAAAAAATTCGAGTTCTTGGTTCTATTCGAGTTGCTCGAAAAAATTCGAGTTGCTCGAAAAATTCGAGTTGCTCGAAAAAATTCGAGTTACTCGAAAAAATTCGAGTTGCTCGAAAAAATTCGAGTTACTCGAAAAAATTCGAGTTACTCGAAAAAATTCGAGTTACTCGAAAAAATTCGAGTTACTCGAAAAAATTCGAGTTACTCGAAAAAATTCGAGTTACTCGGTTCTATTCGAGCTACTCGAATATTTCGAGTACTCGGCTCGGTCCGATTTTTCGAGCCGAGTCTGGCTCGGCTCGCTTTTTCCGAGTACTCGAACAGCACTACTAAATAGCCCATTACACGCGGCTGTTGACTATTGGTGGCGCGGGAGATTTATATATATCGTCATAACTTCTACAATTATTTATTAATCAGTGTGAAAATTGGTGAAAATCTTCCTTGTATATTAAGGAAAAACTTTGTCGCTGCAAGTTATATGTACCTCAAAATTGCCTCGATTCTTTTTAACGGCGAACGTTGAAAAACATGGGTTATATCCAGTATTACCTTTTAATGAAATATTACTACATTTGTTAACATAAGGGTTTTGTGCATACATTTTGCGGCTTCGCTAGAGTTTTCTGAGTGTTATGTTTCAAGTCTCATAACGATCCCTTAATATTTACTCAAGTTATCGCAATTTATGTTTAAAGAAATAATGATTTTGGACGATGAAAATTTTTTCGTTTATAATTTTTAGCTCGAATAGTAATGATTCGATAAACAAACTGTGAATAGAAAAAATCTGTGTCGTGACGAGCTTTACAACACTATATTTTTTAAAATACAGTTTAACAACATTTAATTTTCCAATATTTCATAGCGTTTGGACAATAATTTTTCCCATTTTCGAGCGCTAGTCCCCTTATTGCATCCGAGCCCTCATTAACTCGGTTTCGTGTGTGCGATGAAACATCGTTTTTAAGTTAACTACCTAAGGACGCTACCTGATGACTCCCTTTCTCCCCCTTGTAAGAAAACGCAAGAAATTCGCGACCCTCTCCCCCGCACCAAAATCCTCGCGTAATTTAAGGCCAACCCCTTAATACGTCCAACGCATTGAGGCCTTTAAAATTCAGAAAAATATGACATTATTTATGGTTTTTCATCTTATTAAATTTGAAGAACATTTAATGTCAATTTTTGTTGCATTGAATTGTGTATTTAAGTTTGCACGTTGTAGATTGCGCGCCGCCAGTTCTTCGAATACAGATATTAAAACACAGCTCGCATTGTGCTGCATCAGGAGACGCAAAGGCTCGGGCGACGTGGTTTCAAATAAACTGTATATGTATAGGGATAGGGTGTCGAAAACCAGAGCCTAAGACTTCGGATTAAGACACAGGGCCGTGTTTATACTTTTGGAGGCCCTAGGCGCAACATCATTACGAGGCCTCCGATTGCGACGGTTGTGAGAAATATGTAGATATAGAGACCAACAAAGCTATTACCCCAATAGTTTTTTGCCTCTTTGATGGTACGCTCGCGTACATGAATTTTATGCAATACAGCAGCCCTTGTTAGTTTTATATTCTAAGGAAGAAACGATGTATTTAAAATGGAGGCGGGAAGCCTCACAAATTTTTCAGCTACCTCTAGTTTTTGTATTACGAATTTAATATTTAAGAAAAAGTATTTTATTGTGTAACTACAACTACTTAGGCTGTTTTTTTATATTGTTGTTTGTGAGGAGTAAGGTTTCAACACTTGTCGCATCGGTAAAATCCCAGATAGCACAGGACGTTTTAAAAACGTCCATTTTAGGTCTGAATGTCCATGGCTTGATTTGTGAAAATGGACGTTTTTAAAACGTCTTCTGTACGTTTTCTGGACGTTTTTAAAACGTTTCCTGGACGTTTCAAAAACGTCCATAAAACGTCCAGAAGACGTTTTAAAAACGTATTTTGCAGACGTTTTAAAAACGTATTTTGCAGACGTTTTAAAAACGTATTTTGCAGACGTTTTAAAAACGTATTTTACAGACGTTTTCAAAACGTCCGAAACAGGCGTTCAAAAGAGGCTGTGCGCCATCTGAGAAATGTCGTTAGATTAGGATACATTAGTTGAAGGAAACCAGGGATTGTAACCACTGTCAAACCCAAACCATCCACGAAATATGGATAGATCGTACAGGTAAAGTCTAATTAAATCTACATACATATATACATAAGTATACATACTGGTACATATAAATGTTTATGAACATTTGCTGAAAGAAACAATAGAAAACCAAAAACACACAGGCATTTGTTTAAATGTTTCTGACCGAATGTTTGCAAACCGGTTTTATACAGTTTTTATATTGTTTTCATACAGTTTTTATACAGCTTTCATAACGTTTTCGTACAGTTTTTGTATATTTGTTTCAGTATTTGCGGTCAAAGCTATGTAGTTCTAGGTTAGGGTTTGAATAATTTTTAAATTTTAGGTTAACGTCGTTGATGCCCAATGGATGTTGTATTGCCATTTAGTTGGCCTCGGCAGAAAAGGGAAAGAAGATGTCCATAAATTAAACGTAGCAACGGTTTTAATATGTAACTATCACCCTTATTTTACTGTTCCCAATATTGATTACTGTAAAATTCAATGTATTTTCTGTATATTCGACCTCGTACTAACATGTTCCTGTATCTATTGTAAGTGCATATGTTCTGCATTATTTCTGAATTAAATAAATGATATAAATTGTTATCGAGTTTGATCTCATTTTGAAAACCATTTACTTGCTTAAATTTTTATTAAATCGAACCAACACCGTCGAACGTCCTGAAAACGTCCTAAAAACGTTTTAAAAACGTGCAGAAAACGTCCTGAAAACGTTTTAAAAACGTCCCAAAAATGTACTGGTTTGTGAAAATTGACGTTTTTAGGACCTTTTCTGGACGTTTTTAAGACGTCCTGAACGTCTGGCCTGGACGTTTTTAAAACGTTTTTGTGCTATCTGGGATATGTACAGTGAAATCTGTTCGCAATACTGTAGTACGCAGTATTGAATGTAAACAGAAGAATTTTAGGAGTTTTAACGAATTATTTAGAACTGGCCGACGAAAACTAGTGGGTGTGAAAATTGTTTTACACAAAGTTTTATTGTTAGGTGATGTGCTGTACCATGATAGATTATATACGGTGTGTCCCGCGATGTGTTCAACCAACTTTTCCCAGGTGTTGAGCAAGTTATTCCGAATAAAAAATGTTCATATGCACTGTTCCTTAATTAGGTACTCCAGACGTACGTAGGGTAAACGTACCTAAATCGCACCCCTTAAGAACAAATGCTTATTACATGAAAAATGACAGGGAAAATGAAAGAAAATTAGTGGTAATCAACTCTTTACTGACAGAATAAATATTTTAACAAACTCGAACCACAAAAGATAATCAACTCCTACTCTTAAAACAATTTATTTTTACTGTGGAAAAAGTACATTTAGTATTAATGGGGACATTCAGTGCGCTCTAACCTATGACATATTTGTTACAGCAATAAATTAATTAATAATGCAAAATGCCACAAAAAATACACATTTCAAAAATAAGATGTGGTTGTTTTAATGTAGTTTTATTTTGTACCACTTTCCTCCGAGAAGTACTATATTTTTTAACACATTTGGCCGTAAAGTACTATATTTTCCCCGGACAAAAGTTGGCAACCCTAATCTTACTTGTCTGTACTGCGCACGAATCAGAACAAAAAAAACGAGGATGATGAATTTGGTGAAGCTTTTGCAAAATTGGGAAACCAAGATGTGCGGCGCGTTGTCTGCAATTACAGCATTTAGCAAATATAGTTTGAAATCTCAATTGATATAATAATATTGTAAATTGTAAGATCGTCCAGTACAATCGCTCCGTCAGAGACCCCACCAATTTGAATGTTAACATGTTGATGGTTTTGTGGTTTGTTATGTCTTGAGTAGTATTATTATTTCACAATCATTTTATAAAGTTAGTCTCGAACGTTCTGTTGCATTGTGTCTAAGTAGGCGTGCCCATAATCGTGTTACATCGTGCCAGCAGTAAGTATACTGGGCGCTAACGTGCATCAAGTTAGTGGCCATTTATAGCTTGAAACATTATAATACAGGGTGTATCTTAAAACGTCGGACCCACTTCAACGGTGAACGGGGCACACAAAAACGATGAAAAAAGTTCATATAAATATGTGCCTTATTTGACATTGTTCCCGAGTTACTATAACCATTCTTATACTGCAATAATTCTTAATGTCACACAGAGATAGGGTAACTAAGTAATTCTACTAATAAATGTTTGTATAACTCTTTGTAACTGTACTTGTTTTTCGGAATGGGAAATTAACAGATTAATTTTCTGTAATTTTCTTAAGGGCTTATGCACACCTGCAAGGTCTGAAAACACAAGTGTTTTCGGGATTTTTTTTTAAAAAACTTGAAGACATTTTTAAATGAACCTTTATGTATTCGAAAGTGTGCATGTTAGACTACTTGTGGTAATTTTTGCGATGGAAAATATAAATAAATAAAAGAAATATCAGCGATCACCCGGTAGCGATTTTTTTTTCAGTAGTTTGCAGCGACCACTCTAATTCTGACCTGGTTCATCTGAAATAAAAAATTCGCGGGAATTTAGTTAGTATATTGGATTATCTTGTCCTTAATCGTGGCTTCTTCATTTCCGTTGCGTAGTTTTTATTTTACAGATGAAACATGAGCGCGATTCTGTGGTGAAAATCGATACTTTTGCTATGAGAAGCCGCCATTTTGCAGCAAATTAATATTTTGGGATAATGAACGATTAGCCATACAATGCGACTTCGCCACTTTTGCAAAAGCACAAATGACGTACAACATCCCCGGATTATGTAGAAAGATTCCGGGTCGGAGACAGATAATCTGAGGCAGGTGCGGTAGTTAGCATATAATAATTTCACACTTGCCAGGCTCCTCGCTTGAACCGTTTGATAAGGATCGTGAACGAGATAAACTCAGAGTGAGTGGAATAGCGTACCAGCAAGAGGCTCTCAGTCGACGGCGAGCCAGGCAAGAGCGTTAAGCCAAGACGCGATATGAGATTTACGCTGAGCGGATGCATTCCAAACTCCCTTCGATGTGTAGAAGAAAACCGATAACGGACGGACTCGGGTCATGCGCCTTCGTCAGCATTCGCGAGTCGAGTCACATACGTTCAGCACTAGGGTGGCTCTTATTTTCGATTTTTGAATTTTCTTCGGGGCACCCTCCACAATAGTTCCAAATAATTAAAAAAAAATCTGTGTAATGTTTCAGCTCGATCGGATAGCGGGAAAGGGTGCCCATGGGCCGTTAAACATTTAAATCATTATTTAACAGCTCGCGAAGTCGATTTTATATAACGTCTTCCAAGTTATTGATTAAATAAAAAAATATGCCATACAAAAGTTGTAGTTCCGGGCAAGGAGCATCTTTTTTGGTGTATTACTATTTTTCGTGCGACAAACGGTTTTCGAAAAAAATCCGAACGACTAAAAAAAAACCTTTTTTTTTTCAAATTTTGAAAGTTTAAATGCTTCTAGAACGCTTTTTATTTATGAAGGTGAACAAAAAAAATGGGATTTATATTTTCGAGGACTATTTTTTAAACATTTAAGGGGGGGGGGCATATACAGAAATATGCAAACAAGATAAAAAAAATTTCTTCTTATTTTCAGTGTTTGATATGTGATGAATGTTTCCTGAAAAGTTGGGGTCGAAATTCGCAAAAATATCGGAGATATAGGCATTAGAAGTCAAGTATGCTCATTGGTGGCAGAGACGTAACAGCATTAACCTTTAGGGTTGAAAATGAAAACCACACATTTCTTTCAGTCTTCATAAATAAGAAATGTTCGATATACATGTAAATTTTCAAATTTTGAAAAAAAGTCGGACATGAAATCTTGCACTTTTTAGGCAATAAAAAAGAAACTATGAATCAAATAAACTATCCACGCCGTCACAAAACTGAGTAACAGTGTTTCATATAGCCATGCAAAATTTGAAGTAAATCGGTTGAATAGTATTCGAGTAATCGTGGGTAATATGCTAGAAAATCATGATATCCAGAAAAATGCATTTGAATACCTCACTTCTGACGTCTATATCTCCGATATTTTTTGCGAATTTCGACCCCAACTTTTCAGGAAACATTCATCACATATCAAACACTGAAAATAAGAAATTTTTTTTTATCTTGTTTGCATATTTCGGTATATGCCCCCCCCCCTTAAATGTTTAAAAAATAGTCCTCGAAAATAAAAATTCCATTTTTTTGTTCACCTTCATAAATAAGAAGCGTTCTAGAAGCATTTAAACTTTCAAAATTTGAAAAAAAAAGTTTTTTTTTTTTAGTTTTTCGGATTTTTTTCGAAAACCGTTTGTCGCACGAAAAATAGTAATACACCAAAAAGATGCTCCTTGTCTGGATCTACAACTTTTGTTTGACATATTTTTTGATTTAATCAATGACTTGGAAGACGTTATATAAAATCGACTTCGCGAGCTGTTAAATAATGATTTAAATGTTTAACGGCCCAGGGGCACCCTTTCCCGTTATCCGATCGAGCTGAAACTTTATACAGATTTTTTTTTAATTATTTGGAACTATTCTGGAGGGTGCCCCGAAGAAAATATTGAAAAAAATTTTTACCAAGAGGAAATAAGAGCCACCCTATTCAGCACCTTGACACTTCCACACTCACGCTCGTCCACCCTGACGTAAACGCATTCGAGCCCACATAGACCGCAAGTAAATCAATGTATTGCTGAATATAGTTAATAGTGTACATATCGAAGGGTAAGAAATTTTTTTTTCAATCAAATTCATAAATCCGTTTCCTATATACTCTTCGTCAAAATTTGCGCTGCGGCAAAAACATGCTTGTCGCGTTGACAGTGCCCAGGCCATATGATTAATCCGAATTAAAAAAGACAATAATATTTAGAAACTAGAAGCCTACCTCTGTTACGTGACGATCAAAAAAAGTCAAAATCGCAAGGAATTACAAAATGGCGGACCACTGAAAAAAATCATGTTTTCGGGGTACAAAGTTAGGGAAATGTTGATAAAAAAATATAAGGAGGTCATTAATTAAAAAAAACTGATCGTCAAGTAATAGAGACAAGTTTTTCGTACAATAAACGCCCTTGCTCGTGTCATTTGGACGTATAGTTTTCTCTGTAGACTGTCAACGCGGTTGAAAAATATAATTCTGAGGAAAACGCGTTCAATGTTCCCCGCGGCTCATTGTCAGTCGCGCGTTTGACACCGCTTCACGGAAAACACCATATCTCCGTCAATTTTGCGAATTTCTTCATAAAATTTGGTGACAGCATTCTTGAAATGTACGACTTTCAGAAAATGTAAAAAGAAAAAATCGATTTTTCAGATTTTTAACGAAATCTGAACAGTAAGGGTGTTTCCGTGAATTTCTTCAACCAAATAAAGCAAGTAAATCAATGTATTGCTTAGTATAGTTAATATATACAGGGTGAAGGGTAAAAAAAAAATTTTTTTTCAATCAAATTCATAAATCCGTTTCCGGTATACCTACTCTTCGTCAAAATGTGCGCTGCGGCAAAATCGATCCTGTGGCGTTAACAGTGCCTTCGCCATATGGTTAATCTGAATTGAAAAAGGCAAAAATATTTAGAAGCTAGAGCCTACGTCTATTATGTGACGGTAAAAAAAAGTCAATATCGCAAAAGATAAAAAAGTGGCGGACCACTGAAAAAAATTCATTTTTTGTGGTAAAGATGTTGATAGAAAAAATAGGAGTGCGTTAATTCAATCAAACTGATCGTCACGTAATAGAAAAGGGTTTTTCGTACAATAATGGCCTTGCTCAAATTCGAGCATATCCACAAAATGTGTCGTTTCGGCCTGAACCTAAATGGAAGTTAATAAAAACTCTTATTCTTTATGAAAAGAAACTAAAACCTCAACTTTGCCTACCGAAAAGCGCACTTTTTTAAAAAAAATTATTTTCAATAAAAACGACTGCCCCATTAAGTTCAATTTATAGTTGACACACTGTATATCATATGTCCGAACGTGTTCCAACTTGCATATGTTCACGAATTTGATCGATCACGCCACTCAACTGTTAACTGATCCCCCCGTAAAACTGGTTAAAATGTTCTGGCTAAAATGAAACTGTCAAAATTTTATAAAAACTAAAAATCTTTAGAAATGTAAATTACCAAGTACAAAAATGCCACCGAAAATTGATCCACAACCAGAAACTACCCCAACTAAAACAACAGCAGCTGTCATATGCAATGTTCGAAGTAAATAATTAAACAGTATCAGTATTATCTTATGTCTTGCAAATAGCCGGGGAGTCGTTTCCAAAGTATTAAATACACAGGATTATTTTTTTTAAAAAAAATTATATTAGATATAATTTTATACTATAAAGGCAACTAACATTTCATTTCCCAGGTCCTGGTCCCAAATATCTACTCAAGACACTTGTGGGGCATCCAGAGCACTGTATTTCGAAGTATCGCAATCCAGCATACACATTTGGTCAAAGGCTCCTTGGTTTCGAAACATGTCTAGGACCGGGGCCAAAGTATGTGTTAGTGTCGCCCAGAGGTACAGGTTTTACCATCGGACGTCGTCTAAAGAGTATAGGTAAATTCTATTTGTACAGATAAACGTTTTTAAAAGTTGTTGAAAACTGTTATATATTACTTTATATAATTTTCAACAAGAAAATTGTGCAGTTTTATTCGTGAGTGCACGCGAACAGCACAAAGAGTCTTGCTGAAAGTCACAGAAATGTCAGCAAGTCATGTACGGATGAACTGGTATTTAGCTAGCTATAAAAACACGGAAATAAAAACATTGGATCGTTTTAAAAAAACACTTGCAACCTTGAAAAATATTTTTCCTATGATAATATTTACTCCCTCAGTGTTCAATACCTTTTCGAAATCCGGAGTAAAATGTCGAAAATTCCACTATAAAGACTGATATTAATACTTAAACTTGTTTGTAATATTCTAAAGTTCGGGTCTGTTTTATAAGTGAATAATATCTAACTATTTCATAATTAATGAAAAATGAACAATCCGAATGAAACACTATCCGGACATACATATGGAAATGTTACATTTGAATTTGTAAATGTTTTTAACAAAAGCAGAGCTAAAATGAAGTATTTGTCGGGCACATACACATGTATGGCATAAGAACATTATTATTCTTTAAATAAAATATAAACGTATATATGTGAAACTAATTCATTTTGAAATTTTAGGGTAGCAGTGTGGAAGCAATAATTGTTGATTGCATAATTATCATAATTTTCTGATTTCCAGTACTAAATCACTTCTCATTGATTTAAAATTGAGGGGCCCATTGGAAAACAGAGACATACCAACGTTCTATAATTCTAATTTAGGAGGTGGTGGAATTACATTACACTGCAGGACCGAATTAATATGAAACCGAGAAATGAAAATTTATGTATATGTGGCATGTGCCTGTTTTCCACTGAGCCCCTCAATTGTAAAGCTGATCTAACCATTTAAAAATTCTGAACTTTCAAGACCAAATATATTTATTTGTTATTCTGTATTTTATCGCAATTTTGACACAGTGCTAGAAGTAATTACATGAAGATTATTTGTGTTAGATGTCTCTTGTGGACCTGGTCCGAAATATATTCTACCAGTTCCGAAAGGTCCAGCCTTTTCAATAAGGTTCAAACCTAAACCGAGAGGAGGTTGTTTCTCACCAGGACCTTATAACATAAAACCTCTTCGAGATTCCCCAGCTTTTTCGATGTATGTATTCTTCTCTTTCATTGATAACATGGATATAGCGTTGCTTAAATAGTAGATAAGTTTCATTTCTATTGTATCGTAAAAGTATACTGCGTTCATTTTAAAGCTGGATTCTCACTAGCCGGCTTGCCGGCGGCCAGACGGCTAGTGAGAATCCAGCTTAAGAGGGAAAACAATTTTATTGAATTTTAATAGAAGTAATTTTAGTAGTAAATATTTTTCATAACCTAGAAACAATACTAATATATGTTCCATGAATCTTCAAAAATATTTGATGTGTCTTGCAGGGGACTTCGAGTACCTCCTTTGAAATGTGATCCTGTACCAGGTCCTTATGCCCACAGTGTAGACCTAGTTACCCCCATGCCACCAATGTTTAGTATAGCACGTAGACACTCTGAAAAAATAACTTGTCGTAGTCCAGGTCCTAAATATCGACTCAAATTCCCCCCATCAAGGCCTATGTATTCGTTTGGTGTCAAACATAGCGAATGTGCTCCTCCATATATTGTTGAATGCGATGATCAATGTTAATACACTGTCAAATATTAATAAAAATGGTAAAAATGTAAATATAAAAAAATATACAGAATCTGCTGTCTATTTAATATGTTGTTTATTGTATCTGTTTCTTGAAAATGAGTATTCATTGCTTTACATTTTGAATTCATTTATGTAGTCGTTTTGATTTTTAATGACGGTATTAAACCAAATCTATGTGCGAAATATATGTGTTTTTGAAGAAGAAGTACCTACCTATCGCGCGCGCGCACTAGGAACCCGGAGGTCCTCGCCCGCAGCCAGGAGGGTGAGTACTGTGTAGATATGACATTTCCGATAATCCGAGCCCAAAGGCTTTTCAACAATCCGAGGAAGACTGTACAAAGTCATGTCCACTAGCACTTGTGTTTACCTAATTGTAAGACCTGGGACCCTTCACAACCGAGCGCTCGACACCCGAGAACGTTCAATTGTAGAGAAACTAATCAGCTGATTAAATTGCGGTTTAGCACTTGATTTTGGCATTTTGTAAAGCATTAAAAACCATTCTAAAAATTAAAAATATATATATAGATATATGTATGTCACGAGGTGGCTCCAAACTGATGGTTTCTCTTAAACGGTGTACCTCCTAACTCAAATTTGAATTGTCTAAAACAAAGAAACAAAAGTTGTCTATTACTTAAGTATAATGTTATGACTAAGCATTAACGGACCAATAACGGACGGATATATCTTAAGAGCGTAGGCCCGGTTGCAGGTATAGTGCCTATACGAGCTATAGTGACTTAGGTGTGAAGTCACTCAGCGGGGTCTTACCTGACACCCTGCTGGGAACTGGCCGCTAAACGTGCCCCCCTACTACCTCTTGCAGGACTGTATATAGAGAATACCAGGTCAAAACCGGGGCCCTAAGGCCCTACGACTAGGACAACACCGGGGCCCTGAGGCCCTAACACCAGGACAAAACTGGGGTCCTAAGGCCCTAAGGCCCCGGTTTTGTCCTGGTCTTCTCTAAATACAGTCCTGCAAGAGGTAGTAGGGGGCACGTTTAGCGGCCAGTACCCAGCAGAGTGTCGGGTAAGACCCCGCTGAGTGACTTCACACCTAAGTCACTATAGCTCGTATAGGCACTATACGGCCAATTTTTGTGAAGGTCCTCAAGGACCTCGGGTTTTCCCACATCCTTGCAGTCAAGACTTTCCCTAAGGTTCAGCGAGAGGGTCACTTCACTTCGTTCTCCGACACGCAAGCGAAAGCATCTCCCCGATGTTATAGTATAACGTTGAGTTACTTTACGCAATAAACAGTATTAAAGCAAATTCGGAGGATCGTTATTTGGCGGGGATCACGACAAACGGCTCTCGCCAAAGTAATTTAAGCTTCAAATAATTCATGGTTGAAGCGGGAGCCTGCGACAAATAAAGAGACTTGAAAATCGTAATCGATAAAAAAATGTATATCCTCCACAAACTTAACACCGAAGTTCAACATCACGGGGCGGGTACTGGGGAAAGATGGGTGACCACCTTTCTCCCGCTCGCTGCTGGGACCCCGAAGGAGAGAGAGGAGAGTAAAGATATATGACGTACAGTTCGTTGGTCAATGTAAGCAAAAGCTTGAAACGCCATCCTGTTTAAACAGGAAAAACAATAAATAAACAATGAAAAACACTTTTTTTTTTAAAGTTAATATTCATATATTTGCATAAACATATAGAACCACGGCTTTGCCTCCATAACATTTTTTAATCAAAATGACCTTGCCAATTGTCTTTTATGTTTTTTTTACACTTACCATGGAGTATAGTTCCATAAGTTTCGGTTGTGCTCAATTATCACTTTCTTTCCACTATAATACAATTCTATAAAATTGGGAAAAAAGTACGTTTTTCACCTTGGTTCCTTCATGAAACTCGCAAATTTTCAGCAAAAACGATTACACGGTTGCAAAAATATTAGTAGGTATAACCAAAAACAGTCTGAATGAAATCAGAAAGGCCCACCAATCCATTGATAATACTCCCATACAGATGTAACGAAAAAAATAACAATTTTAATTCGAGATGACCCATCTTGTGTGTAGAAGTTCACTGCAGAGCACGAAAGGTTGCCGAGGCGACAAGATACATACAATGCGATCACTCAGATCGCCGCAAAAAATAACAGATTTCAATATTGTTTACATAAACACTAACTACAACATTGAATATAAGAAGAATTGACTACTTAAATAGAAAAACGTTTCAACGCAAAGTGATCGCTCTACTTAATTAAATACTTATTACCTCCAAGTGTCAACTATATTTGCTTATTCCGAGATTCTTTGAACTTCGTATACTTTAAAAATGAGTGATCAGATTCGCCAAAATGGAAGAAGGGTTGTAAACTCGTTGCGACTTACAACTTAAAATATAAGTGGTGAAAGAAATACGTTTCCACTTCTAATCTTCTCCTTGTAAGTAAACATTGCTTAAGCATGACATGACTGTGTATAAATTTATATTTTATATATATATAAAACAAGTTATACAAACTTGATGTTACAAACATCAACGCAATATTGTGCATAAAAATTATTGTATAAATATACAAATATGATTCATAAAACTGAATATATATTAATCGTCGTCTAACTCTGTAGCAGGTAATCCAGCACATTCACTGTGTCTAATACCAAATGAATACATAGGTGCTCGCCTTCCAAGTACGATTTGAGGAAAATATTGTGGTCCTGGACTATGGTCTAGTTCTGCGATTTGGGACCTCCATTTTAGACTAAATGCTGGAGCACTGCGTTTTATAAGATCGGTATCCATATTTGTGTAAGCTGCTGGACCGGGACCTATTCCCACTTGCTTAAGTTCTTGATAACCACCGCTGTAATATTCAACATCAAAAATTAATCATCTACTATTCAACTTTCGTCAACACTTCATGAGAATGTAATTTATGTAATTCCTATGATTACTTTCATTTTCTTTCAAGCATTAGCTCCACAGATACTACCCACATTGCACATTTATAAGGGACATTACTTATAAGTGTCACACGCCGATTTTCATGAAAGTTATATACATAGGCAGTACGTACATAGTTTGTTCTATCTTACGGAACAAAAACAGGTTTAGAGCGAAGCGAAAATTCCTTCACTGTTTTACGACATACAATTTCGTATTTTTCGAAGATCGATTTGAACACATCTGCTTGCCTTATTGCTAAAGGGAACAAAAACTACATGCCTTCCAGAATTTAGACACTTGCGCTCTGAACAATACGCTATTTTTCGTTAATCCGTATAATTCGCCGCCAACAGGTGATATGTACAACGGCGACCATAGAAATAGGGGATATGATTATACAGAATTTAGCTTCATTTATATCTTTGCATACAGGGTGTCCCAAAACTCAGGGACTTCCTGGAACATGCAATATCCCGATGCAAAAAGACGTCGAAAAATCCTTTACCGTTTTGGGATCCGAGGCTTCGTTCTCTAGATATTAACCGTTGAATATTGGCGGTCTAACTTCCGGGCCACGCAGTTTAAAGCCGAAACAGCTGAGCGTGGAGCAGTTCATTTTCACGGTCTGTACTAGAGCAACGCGGTCGGCTCTACTGTGTGTGTAGGTCTGTATCTACGCGTGCCTCCCGCGTACGCCTAGGTTCCCTGATAGATTTGTGTTGTTGACGCGGTGACGTCGTATGGCGTGATAGGCGTGCGCAAGTCGTATTGGTGTATAGTGCCTATACGAGCTATAGTGACTTAGGTGTGAAGTCACTCAGCGGGGTCTTACCCGACACCCTGCTGGGTACTGGCCGCTAAACGTGCCCCCTACTACCTCTTACAGGACTGTATTTAGAGAAGACCTGGACAAAACCGGGGCCTTAGGGCCTTAGGGCCCCGGTTTTGCCCTGGTCTTAGGGCCTTAGGGCCCCGCTTTTGTCCTGGTCTTAGGGCCTTAGGGCCCCGCTTTTGTCCTGGTCTCAGGGCCTTAGGGCCCCGGTTATGACCTGGTATTCTCTATATACAGTCCTGCAAGAGGTAGTAGGGGGGCACGTTTAGCGGCCAGTACCCAGCAGGGTGTCGGGTAAGACCCAGCTGAGTGACTTCACACCTAAGTCAGTATAGCTCGTATAGGCACTATATATATATGTTACTAGCTTAAAGTATGTACCCGGCGATACCCGGGCTCAGGGACGAAACTAGGTTGTAAGCGCCCCGGGGCAAGGATTCTGTTTGTCGCCCCCCCCCCCCACATTTTACCACCTTGTATTGCCCACCTTAGAAGGTTGAGTCCACACTTTACATAAAAATGTATAATAAATGTGTTTATTAACTGGGTTCAATCATATTGCAGGTACCCTAATTTGTTTTCTGTTTGATAACAGATAAATAAATTTTAAATAGATCAATTTTAATTACTTTACCATAAAATGTGTATTTCCTTTATTCCTAATGAAATAACGTAATATATAAATTTGAATAAAGCCATTGATGTAGCCTTTCCAAAATTATGTCTTGCCAACATACTAATTGTAAGAGATACACCGTACATGAGGTGCGGGATTGAATCAGTAGCATATACTCTTTACTATAGCATATTTTAATGACGAAAAATAAAATAATAATATCATTAAACAATATAGGTATTATACCATTAGACGTATATTCAAACGCTATTGTGTAAATAATGGTTGGAAGCACGAAAAAATCAAATATACAGTAATTGTAGAAAATTGAATGATCTTTTAATATTATTTGAACAAAATTTCGATAGGGCTTACCATTTTTGAGAATTTCTTTAAATCCACACCATTGATAAATTCTAAACTTTAAGGCCTGGTGTCCGATTGCAATAAACTTTTTCAAGAATTATTTTCTTACGAAGTGGAACCATTTCAGGAGGTGAGAGCAAAGAAATACGAAGAAAAACTCAAGACGTATAAAGAAGGGTCACCTTATTATGCTCACGAGCAACGTTTTCGACGGCGCTGATATACACTTCGTTTGGCGCCCCCCGTAAGGCCCGATCCACACTATCGGTCCGGTCACGGTTCGGTCTCGATCAAATTCACATCCCTGAGCGTCCACACTCGCCCGGATTGATAGTGCGGACGCTCACGGATGTGATTTTGATCGAAACCGGACCGTGACCGGACCGATAGTGTGGATCTGGCCTAAATCGGCGCCCGGGGCACAAACACCCACTGCCCCCCCCCCCCCTAGTTACGTCCCTGCCCGGGCTTCTTATATGTATCTGTACATACCTAGTATAAAGTAAAGGCGATGCGGCCCCCACTACCCCATAGGGCATTCTCGAGAAATACTTCACTAAAATCGCCTATGCTCGGCATCCATTTGTCATAGGTTAATATTTCATATACGTAAACTTTTGTCGAGAAATGCTCTATAAAATGGTGAAAACGGCATCACAATCCGTCCAGTGGTTTTCGAGATTAGCGCGAACAAACAAACAGACGCCTACCGGGCACTTTATTTTATACTACGTAGAGATAGAGAAGAAGAAGAAGAAATGTGACGTCACGCGTGGAGGGTTCTCCCGGCAACGGTAGTAGATAAAATGTATGGCATTTTGCATGTTATAATGGCATGAAAGTAATAAAAGTTATACATATGCTGTAATTATTACATTCTACTCTAATAGGTATAGATTTTTTTTTAAAAATAATAACATTTTTGTATATAACACCTGGCAGGAATGTCAGCCAAAAAAGTATATATATGTACTGATATACATGTATAAATAATGAAAACATAACAAAACTTGGTGTCAAACAATTAACTGGTTTAAATGATAAAAAAGATGAACATATGTACCAGTTAATGAATGTAAGTCAAACATATATACATACATAGAAAATGCACCCTGAGCTGGTTTGTCAGGGATTTTGGGACCAATACATGTTGGTAAATTATATGCATTTGGACCAGGACCTCCATCAGCTATTTTGGTTATACCTCTGGATTTGATGGAATATGCAGGAGGTCTAATACTATGATTCATTGGAGGACATCGTTCTGGGTAATGTGCTCCTGGTCCTGGTCCTAAATCTCTCACTGAAAAAATCGATTGGACCAGCGTTATTAAAATGAACAATCGAAATATTATAGTTATCAGCATTAAGAATTATGAAACAATTTTTTGTATTTACTGTAAGAAGTGAATGTATTTTGCTCAATCGAATATATATATATATATATATATATATATATATATATTAAATGATTATTGAAACCGATGAGTGTAGTACAAAAAAAGAAGTATTATGAGAAATTTTAAAAGTGCAACTAAAGTAATACAAAAATAACTCAATTATTAGTATTCCTCAAAGGACTTCCGTTTCCGGGCGCGTGAGTGAAAGTTGTGCGAAGGTAGTGTGCGAGATATCGGTAGTGGAAGTGTAGGGAGGTGGTGAAGGGAGAGTTGTGAGGGTGTGTGGAAGGCTGGGAAGGGCGTGCAAGGTGTGGTGGGAAAAAGGGAGTGGGTGAGGTTAAGAGCGTTAGGTGTGGAACGAGGAAATTTTGAGCGGGAAGATAAAGTGAGTGGTACAGGTGGAGAGCTCTGTGAGCAATTAGGGAAAGATAGGTAGCAGTCAGGAAGGCGGGTGATTTAAAAGAGAGTAAAAGAATAAAGGGTAGAGGAGAAGAATAAGTAGTAAGGATAAGGACAAAGGAGGGCGGAACTCTGAAGGAAATAGGAAAGAGCGGGGAAAAGTGGGGGAGGAGGAGTGTAAAAGATGGGGAAAACGGGTGGAGAGGAGAAGGGCAAGGAGGAGGCAAAAGGAAAAGAGGAAAAAAGGGTATGCGAGGGTGAAAAGCACAGAAGGGATAGTGAAAGCAGCATAGGGAGCAGTGTGGGGAGCTTGGAGGGATATGGGGGGAAAAAGAGGAAGGAGAGGGAGGAGGAAGAGGGTAAAGAGGACGAGGGAGTGAGACATGGTTTCAGGAAATGCGGGAAGACGGTGAGATCGCCGACAGAAAAGGAGAGGGAGGAGAGGAGGTAAGGAGGAGAAGGGAAGCATAGAAGGCTTAATAAGGGAAATGATGTCGGAGATAAGGGGGGTGAAAGAGGAGCTGAGGAAGGAGAGAGAGGAGCTAAGGGAGGTAAAAGAGGAAATGAGAAAGGAGAGGGAAGAAAGAAGAAGGGTGGAGAAAGAGTGGAGGGAGGAAAGAGGGAGGTGGGAGGAGGGACTAAGGGAGGAAAAGAAGAGGAGAGAAGGCATAGAGAAAAAAGTGGAAAGGCTGGAGATATGGGAGGGAAAAATGGAGGAGAGGATGGAGAAGGTAGAGAGTTGGGAAAAGGAAGGGGAGGGGATATGCGGGCAGAGCCAGATGGAAAGAGTAGAAGGGGAGGATTATAGATGTAGAATGAGGAAATTGGAGTTAAGACAGGACAAAAAGGAGCGAGAGGAAAGAAGAGATAATGTGGTGATAAGGGGGCTGGAGGTAGAGGGTAAGGAGGTGAGGGAGGTGGTAAATAAGTTATGGGATAGGATGGAATTGGAGAAAGGGGGGATTAAAGAAGTAGTGAGGATAGGAAAAAAGGGAAAGGAGGGAAATGCAATGGTGCTAGTGAAGTTAGCAGGAAGAGGGGAAAAAATAAAAGTAATGGAAGCGAAGAGGAAGCTGAAGGGTAGAAGAGAAAGGATTGAGGATGACCTCACGGAAGAGGAGAGGAGGGTGAGGTGGAGGATAGAGAGGGAGGCAGAGAAGGAGAGGGAGAGGGGGAAGAAGGTGCAAGTAGGATACATGAAGATGTGGGTAGATGGGAAAATGAAAAGGTGGGATGAGATGGGGGACAACTGGTATAAGGACCAGGGAAACGAGTAATGGGGGGAGGGGGAGAGAGGGAGGGGAGGGGGAGAGAGGGAGGGGAGGGGAGACGGGGAGAAGGGGGAGAGCGAAGGAAGTGGGAGATGGAAAATAGCGTTTTGGAATGTGGCAGGAGTACGGAAGAAAGATGGGGACTTCTGGAGAGGGCTCGAGGAGTGGGATATCATGCTCTTGAGCGAAACGTGGGTGGAGGAGATACGTGGGGATACGTGGAGAAAAGGCTGCCTAGGGGATATGTGTGGGAAAGTCAGTGGGCAAAGAGGGAAAGCAAGAAGGGAAGGGCGATGGGTGGGATGTTGATGGGGGTGAGAAAAGAGTTGGAAATGGAAGAAAGTGTATATAGAGGGAAGGAAGGGTTAATGGCGAGGAAGGTGAGGTTAGGCCGGGAGTGGTGGAGGATAATAGGAGTATACGTGAATAAAGATATGCAAAGGAAGTTGGAGGAACTGAAAGAGTGGACAGAGGAGAGGGAGGTTGGAATTAGAAACGTTATTGGGGGCGACTTTAACGCAAGGACTGGGAGGGAAGGGGGGGGGAGATACGGGGCATGGAAGAGGAGGGTGCAGGGAACGGGGGAAGCAGGGAGTCGAGGGATGGGGTGGTGAACGGGGAGGGGAGAATGCTGTGCAGGTTTGTAGAGGAGAGGGGATGGGGAATCCTAAATGGAAACATAGAAGGAGACGAGAGGGGGGAATGGACATATACAGGAGGTAGAGGAAGTTCGGTTATAGACTATGTGCTGGGGAATGAAGACACGAGGGAAAAGGTGGAAAGGATGGAAGTAGGAGAGAGGGTAGACTCGGACCACCACCCTGTAGTGGTGTGGATGAAAGGGGAAGGGAGGGAGAAGAGGGTAAGGGGGAGGACGGGAGGGGCGAGGGGGTGGGAGCGAGGGAATTGGTCGGAGGAGGGAAGAAGGGTGTTTGTAAGAGAATTTGGGAAAAGGGCAGTGGGAGAAAGGGGAGTGGAAGAGGAGTGGAGTGAACTGAAGGAAAGAGTAAAGGAGGCGATAGATAAGATGGAAAAAGGAAAAATGAGGGGAGGAAGAGGAGGGTGGTGGGACGAGGAATGTAAAGAGGAAAAAAGGAAGGTAAGGAAAGAGTTGAGGAGATGGAGGAGGGAAGGAGGGGAGGGGGGGGGAATATAGAGAGAGTAAGAGGAGGTATGGGAAGTTATGTGAGGAGAAAAGGAAAAGGGAGGTAGAGAGATGGGAAAAGGAGTTGGAGGGGATAAAGACGGAAGGACAAGTGTGGAAGGCGATAAATAGGGAGAGGAAGAAGAGAAGGATGGTCAATGAAAGGATTAAAATGGAGGAATGGGATAAGCATTTCAAGGGAATTCTAGGTGGTGTAGAGTGGAGGGTGAGAAGGGGTGGTAGAGGAGAGAGGGGAGATGATGAGGAGGAGGGGATAGGAAAGGAGGAAATAAGAAGGGTGCTTAGGAATTTAAAAGAGGGGAAGGTGGGGGGAGGGGATGGGATTCAGAATGAAGTATGGAAGCTAGGTGGATCGGAGGTAGAGGAGTGGCTGTGGGCGCTGTGCAACAGGGTATGGAGGGGGGAAGGGTGGCCTGAAGGGTGGAGGGAGGGAGTGGTGGTCCCGGTTATGAAAAAAGGGACAGGGGACAAGGCAGGAGATTACAGAGGGATAACGCTAACACAGACGGCGTACAAAGTGTACGCGTCAGTATTGGCGGAGAGGCTTAGGGAGGAGGTGGAGGGGAAGGGACTGATGCCACCGAGTCAAACGGGCTTTAGAAGGGGGCTGGGGTGCATGGACAATATTTACGTCCTGAACTACCTGATTAATAGACAGGTAGGGAGGAAGGTAAGGAGGATGGTGATATTGTTCATGGACCTGAAGGCGGCCTTTGACTCGGTGGACAGGGGGGTGCTGGTACGGGCAATGAGGAGGAGGGGGGTGAGGGAAGGGTTGGTGAGAAGGTGTGAGGAGTTACTGGAGGAGACGGTGTGCAGGGTTAGGGTAGGGGAAGAGGAAGGGGAGAAGTTCTGGACAGCTAGGGGGGGGCGGCAGGGATGTCCTTTGAGCCCTAGCCTCTTCACCCTGCTACTGGCGGATATAGATGAGGAATTGGAGAAAGGGGGTTGGGGGGGGTGAAATTGGGGGGCAGAAAGGTGTATACGCTGGCATACGCAGACGATGTGGCGGTGCTGGCGGAGGATGAAGACGGTATGAGAGGGATGATCGCGAGATTGGAAAGGTATATGGAGAGGAAGGGGTTGGAGGTAAATATAGGGAAGACAAAGATAATGAGGTGTAGGAAAGGGGGGGGAGATGGAAAAAGGTGTCGTGGAGGTGGAAAGGAAAGGAGCTGGAGGAGGTAGGAAGGTATACGTACCTAGGGTACACGTTGATGAGGAGTGGGGGGCAGGAGGCCCACATAGAGGAGAGGGTAAGGAAGGGTGCGGCGGTGATGGGGAGGGTGTGCGGAATAGGCAAGAGGAGATTTGGGAAGGACTGGGGAAAGAGGCTGTGGCTCTTCGACAAGCTGGTATGGGCAGTGCTGGAATACGGGGTGGAGGTGTGGGGGTGGAGAGATAGGGATAAAATAGAAGCTCTGCATGAGAGGTATTTGAAGTGGGTGATGGGGTTGGAGAGGAGCACGCCGGGATATATGGTAAGAGAGGAGCTACAGAGGGGGATGTTGAAGGGAAGGGCGGGTTTGAGAGCGTGGGGGTATGAGAGGAAGTTGGAGGAAGGGGGAGGAGGGGAACTGGCCAGGCTGTGTTGGGGGGAGGTAAAGGAAAGGGCGAGAAGAGGAAAGGTGTTGGATGGTTGGGAGGATGAGAGGAAACAGTATTTCGAGGGAATGGGGTGGAAGGTGGAGGAGGTGGAGAGACTGAGGGAGAGAGGGGGTTTGAGAGGAGAGGAGCTAGTGGATAGAGACAGAAGACGACAGGAGGAGGAGAGATGGGGAAGATAGGGAATTCGAAATACAACAGGTGGTATGGTGCGGTGAAAGGAAAGGGAGTACCGGGGTACCTCAAGAAAGGTTGGGGGGAGGGTAGGTGGAAAAGAGTGGCAAGATTTAAGCTGGGGAATGAAATGAGGGGGGGGGGGAGATATTGGGAAGAGGAGGAGAAAAGGTTGTGTAGGAAGTGTGGGTGGACGGAGGAGACCTGGGAGCATGTGTGGGAGGTATGCTCGGGGTGGGGGGAGGAGAGAGGGTGGCAGGAGATGGTGGGGGAGGTGCTAGGGGATGAGGGAGAGGGGGAGGGGTGGTTAAGAAGAATAGACAGGTGGAGAGGGGTGGGTGGGAGTGTACAGGAAGTGGATGCGGATATGAATGGGCAAATGGAAGTGAAAGAGGATGCGAGCGGAAGCGGAGGTCAAGGATAGGGAGGGGAGTCGAGGCGGTGTGTGCGAGCGTAAGATAGGAAAAGGGGAAGCGTGCGTGTGAGAGCGGTATGGCGATATGGGTAGACGGGCATAGGCGTATAATAGGTTAAGGTATAGGTTAAGTGTAGGTTAAGTTGTAGGTTAAGTATTAAGTATAAGTTGAAATGTAATGGCGGAGGAAGGAGAGGAAAGAGGGAGATTATAACCCCAAGGGGATTAATAAAGAGCTATATATATATATAGTATTCCTCAAAAAATCTGAATCCAGGCAGTTCACTGTGACAATGCACAATTTTGGAGACATTTACAATTTGATTGAAACGTATTGTAGACAGACCCCCTACAGCACGTAACATGCAGTAATGTCTGATTGTGAGCAATATTTCGACGCACGATTTGTAATATTGCCCGAAATGTTGCAGAGATTTTGCAGCAAGATCTCCGATGTCCGCCACTATTCAATATTGTAGGAATTATTTCTGCAACATTTCGACAATATTGCTGATATATTACTGAAACGGTCTTGCTAAGATTGCAGCAATGATTCTGCAACATTTCAGACAGTAGGGTGGAAAATGTAATTTGTAATCAATTATTATATATTACTGGAATAATATATAATATTAATATCATTATTAGAACAAATTAAAAATTGTTTTAAGCTGTAATGGCACTACGGTAAAAAAAGGAGAAAAATCAAAACGCACAGAAGAGGCAGGGTTGCTATATACCATTCCATCTAAGAGTAGACCTACACCCCCACCGATTTGCGACCGATCTGCTCAGCTCCCACGGATTTGACACGCGCGATTGGTCGTGGCGCTTTCACTGCCTATGTTTGCTAATATTTCCTACCAATCAACAGGATATCCCTGCGCGGAACGAGTCTACTCTTAAATGGAATGCAGTATAGAAGTAGGGAAACATAGCCGCGTAAGGAGTTCAGTGACGTAGTACGGAGTAGTAGAAGGGAAATCCTCGCATGGTGTACACAAGTCGTATTAGTGGGTTTATGTGACGTCACCTTGTCTCACCGAGGGGGAATTTTTCCGGCAACCCCGGAACCAGGATTGCCAGGCTTTTCCTTATGCGTAATGGAGGGGAAACACCTACAACATGTGTGATGACACCGTGACACACATTGACCGCCACTACTATACGTGTTAATGACAAGGTATGGGGTTACAAGGGGTTTTAGGAAAGAATGGAGGAATTCAGGCGCGAAGACCAGCTTCGTAGCACTTGGAAAGTTGGAATGTAGGCCCGAAGACCAGCTTCGTAGCACTCGGAGAGTAGGAATTTAGGCGCGTCCGTAGCACTTGGAGAGTAGGAATTTAGGCGCGTTCGTAGCACTTGGAGAGTAGTAATTTAGGCGCGAAGACCAGCTTCGTAGCACTTGGAAAGTTGGAATGTAGGCGCGAAGACCAGCTTCGTAGCACTTGGAAAGTTGGAATGTAGGCGCGAAGACCAGCTTCGTAGCACTAGGCAAGTTGGAACTTAGGCGCGAAGACCAGCTTCGTAGCACTAGACAACCAGGGAAGGTAACGCGCACTAGGGTGACACTCGTTAGAGCTCTGGTGGTTTGTATTGAAGGCCCGGTAATTGGACTTACCGCTGCATTAATATAAGAAGCAGACCATAGTATTCCGCGAAATACGTCTAGCCATATGGGCGTACAAGACCTATACGAAAGTAAGCCTTGTAAACACTAAAAGAAATCCCAACGTTCGCGAAGCGAGATCAGCTGTTGCAGTGGCTTGTTATGATTTGGAATTTCCGCAACCGAAGGATCGATACAATAAATCGAAGCGTTATATAAAATAAGAGCGTTTATTTAGTTTAAAGTACCAGAATATGCCATGCACGGTTAATGCGATAGCGGTAGAGTTTTATAAAAATGCGTAAGACATTAAGCATTAGCACATAAACACGTATATAAACGGTAAGCAATAGCAATATATGTATGGACATGAAATACGAGAGAATAAGCAGTAGATAATGATATAAAGTACAATAGCATTTAGCAGTAAACAATGATATAATATACAATAAGCATTTAGCAATAGACAATGATATAGGGTAAACGATACAGTTATTGACCAGGGTACAGAAGTTGACCACTTCAAATTTTTGCCGCCATAGTCTAATGAACCTGCGCGTTTCCGCATTAATGATGCACTTTGATCAGAAAAGACAGTTCTAGCTTTCGTTTCAACCAACAACCGATGATTTCAGTACACGCGTTCCGTCGTGAGATCGTCGGAAAGGAAAACTCGCAATTTCAACTCTCAAAGAAGGTAGGGGCTTAGCGGGCATCTTTAGAGCGGCGACTTCTTTAATGGCTGTATAATCATTGTTCAATTTTGTTTGCCGTGAATGCCATTGATCATAATAGGTGACAAGGGCCCAATATTAACATTCGGCATACGTCCAGTCCTGTGGAACGTGATTATGTTGTGTTTTGGGGGGTGTTCAATAACTGGTTCGGCGAATGCACAGTAATACAGTTATTGACCACTGGTATTTTTCGTGCTGGAAGACCGCGATGAAAATTGATTTAGATCTTTGAAAGCACGGTGCAATGTGCCCTGCTTTTATATGGTTTCGGTTATGCCCGTCCGATGACTTCTGACTTTTCATTGGTCCGGAGGTCGGTACGATATTTCGGAGATCAAAGGCCCTTGACGAAAGAAAAAAAAGAAAAGAAAAAATAAAAGAAGAAAAAGAAAGAGGCAAAGAGATGCAAAGAAGAAGAAGAAGAAAAGAAAGAGCAGATGAGAGAGAAATCTAAGAAGCCAAAAAAGATTGAGAAGCCAATGAGACCCCGGCGAAGTGCACGGCATACGTCGTGAAGGGTGCACATGAAACTCGCCCTGCCCCAAGACGATATGTCTTTGATTTTGATATGTTGACAGATGGTTTTAATAAAAGTGAATTTAGAGTAAAAAATATGCCATTTTCTTTTATATTCACCAAGTGGTCAACAACTGTACCTGGACCGGTCAACAACTATGCCACGACCGGTCAATAACTATAATTTTGAATTATGTTTCTTTATAATAGCATAACATCGAAACTACTGATTTCTTCGAAGTTTCTTTGCTGTTATAATCATCTTCGAAACTTCTCTTTTCGCCTGGTATAACGAAACTTCATTTATAAAATTCAAGTTACTTATTCCATAGCGTTTACCTAAATTGAAGCTCTTAGGTGGTCAACTACTGTATCATTTACCCTATAAATGCGGTAAGCATAAGCAATAAATGAAATAGCAATGCAGTAAAGAGAATGCGAAAAGCGAAAGCAATAGTTTATATTGTAGATGGAGATGATATTCAATAATAAAATAAATAATTATACCTAGTTGCTTACAATTGATGTCGAAGGTAAATCGCTCGCCGAGCGGAATCGCACTGAATCTAAAGGTGGAATCTGACGGACCGTGGATCGGCGAGCTTGGCACGAGACTCGCCGAGCCCACGCGCCGTGAGAACGCTCATGGCTCGCCGAATCGCGAGCCTGGCCGAGTCTAGGCGAGCCTGAGCGAGCGGAGCGGACTCGCCGATCCACGTGCTGTGAGAACGCTCATGGATAGCTGATTCGCGAGCCCGGGCGAGCCTGGGCGAGCCGAGCCGATCCACGCGCCGTGAGAACACTCATGGCTTGCCGACATGCGAGCCGGGGCGACCCTAGGCGAGCCTGGGCGAGCCGAGCCAACTCGCCGATCCACGCGCCGTGAGAACGTCATGGATCGCCAATTCGCGAGCCTGGGCGAGCCTGGGCGAGCCGAGCCGGCTCGCCGATCCACGTGCCATCAGATTCCACCTTAACACTTTAGGTTAAAATGCACGACTGATTACTATATGAGTCGTCTGTAAGAAAGTTTCCGTAGAAGAGCTTTCCGTCCACGAGTTTCCGTAGAAGAGGGCTACGGCCTCTGGGGCCCTTGTGTTTATACAGTGTTTAGGTATGAGGGGTATGCGCGGTATACACCATGACTCATGTGCAAAATATGCGTTATATAATTGAAACGTGGTGATGACTCTGCGCGAAATATGCGTCGCAATAGAATATTAGGGGTTCTTATTTGGGGCTTCAAAAAGGGGTACTCAACAAAATGGATGGATTTTCCGTGCTTTGATTGGAAGCGGTGAGAGTGGCGTTGATTTGGTGGGTAGTAGAGAGGGGTTGAGACGTGATCTCGAGGTAAGAGGGTTTTTGGGACGAGGGACTTGTTTAGAATTAGATGCGAGGGAGGAGATCGTGCCTCGTAGGGCGAAGAGGTGAAGGGGGATTTCATAGTTGACCATCTCGAGATGGGGACCACTAAGGCACATCTTCGGAATGGCCCGCTGTTTGGTGAAAGAGGTAAGAGTTGAGTTCTAGGGATTTTGGCGGAGTTGTGCTTGCGGAGTGATATTCGGGGAAGATTCTAATTATCACCGCGCGAAAAATAGTGGGACGTCACAACTGAATTACAAAATGCATACTCACATTTGAAAGGTTCTCTGCAAGCTATCGTATATGCAGGTGGGTTATCTGGTCCATAATTTGTTAATCTTGAAACATCATATTGTGGTCCAGGACCAACAGTTGGTATATAAATTGGTGTACGATGTCGCATACTATATGCTGGATTTCTGTGTCGAGATGGACAATGATCTTCATACCCAACTAAAGGTCGTAATTTATATACGGGTCCAGGACCTACAGCATACACATAACATATATTTATGTGTACATAAAATATTAAATCATATCAGATTGGTTTAATATTGTAGAACATTAATTATTGTCATTTAAGATTAATAATGTTATTATATGTTATTCAAAATGATAGTATAATATCTGTAATATTAAATATACATCATAAATCGCTAAATAGACACAGTAATACAAAATGATTTTAATTAATTTTATTATTTGTGACTTACAGTATATCTAAGTTTTTACATATTAAGTAATATATGTTACACATATTTTATGTTAAATCCAAGTAAATGTTAAGGGACAATATGCATTATTAAGCAAAAAAATAAAACTTGTATACAAATTAGAAATGTAAGGAAGTAAAATATTTTAACTGACACAAAATAAATTCTAATGAATTATTAGGAATCTTTCGAGGAATGTAAATCTTACCCCTTATCAAACAACTTAATATCTTTGGTTGATTTTCCTTATCCTCCATTTTTATGCTGTAAAATATACTAATAAGTAACAGAAAAAGTTTATATCAAATACAATACAAAAAAAATCGTCTAATAAAAATGATTAGTTAGTTTGGAACTTTAAAGACTATGTTCAGTGTGTTTGAATCTTTTATTGTTATATTCACAGTAAACACTTGTAACTGTAATAACGAATTCGGACGGTCGCACTAGTGCGCACTGAGTGCGACTTTTATCCAATTGGAAGCGAAAAAACTCGCACTCAGTGCGCACCAGTGCGACCGTCCGAATTCGCTATTAGTATAAATATAAAATGCAACATATTATTATGTATTATCTATTTTCTAGCTCATTTATGTATAAAAATGAATCAAAATATTTCTTTACATTTTTTGACAATAGCTGGACAAGTTGAGGAATATTATATTATATGCTACTTATGCTACATATAAATTATTTTATATAGCTAAATGTTATACGATGTCGTGAATAATTTTTATTTAAATCGCATGCAACTGAAGTAATATTTAGGTACTCATAACTTATTACAATGTTGAAAGTATCAAAGAAATAAATTATATCTTTAAAATATTGGTGTACCAAAATAATGGGACAAAGTGAAACAAACAAATGCGCGCGCCTTAATTATGACTACGAAAATTAAAGAAACCTTTATCATTTTACAATCTAAGGGCGGTATTTTCAGTCGCTACTTATTCTTAAGCAAATGCTTAAGCATTCGGCATCCTTTACTAGCTACTAGGTTAGTAGAGGAAGCCGCATGTTTAAGAATAAGTAGCGACTGAAAATACTGCCCTAAGCTCTAAGCTTAGTTTTCAAGATATACAGGGTCATCCATTAAAGTTGCAACCCGCGCTCGCGCGAACAGTGGGACCCGCAACACCGCCTCACGGACGCATTCTACTACAATCATACGTCGATGCTTCCGCCATCTATGAGCCGAAGTATGAAAGTGTGGAACTTTAGTCGTAGTAGCGGGCGGAGGGTGGCCATGGACCTAAGAATGAGAATGTATCGCAAACGAAACTCGGTCGAGGTGGCGCTCTGATCGGAGTGCGCAAGATGGCGTCTGAGCATGCGCGTGATGACGCCGTGACGTCAAATGAATCAACGGAATTTCAAACGGAACGTTAATTAAGGTTATAATAATAAAACACTATAAACGAATCGACGCAAGCGCAAAGCCAAGTTCATCTGGGTGCAAATCGACGCAAGCGCAAAGCCAAGCTCATCTTGGCGTTGATTGATTTGACGTCACAGCGTCATCACGCGCATGCTCAGACGCCATCTTGCGCACTCCGATCAGAGCGCCACCTCGACCGAGTTTCGTTTGCGATACATTCTCATTAAATGGACGGAGCACAAAGCTGCGGGGCCTAAGCTCGTGTAAGTAAGGGGGGTGCATGATACTGCGCATGCGGTGGTGGACGATCGGTGATTGGTTGATGATTTTCGTTATTGTTTTCAAATTTATTCACTTAACAAGATGTATTATTTAAAAATACATCAAAACAAGACTTTTTTTACATCGCGAAATCAGTAACCAGCAATCTTTGTACGTCTAGACAATATTTGACCAACTTAATTCAGTTCAACAAATAAAGCGCGACGCATGCGTACTACTCCGCCAATCACAAGCCGTCCACCACGACTTCTCTCCTCCCGATCGACTGGCTCGACCCCCTCGTCTATGTTGAGACTTTGTACTCCGTCCATTTAATTCTTAGGTCCATGGTTTTGGCTTTCGCTCAAGGTTGCCAGGGATTGTTTGAAGCGCAACACCTACAGGAGTGGTGGTAATGTGTGCGTGAACTGACGCTAGCGCCAAGGCAGCCAAGTTGCCCCAACGCGAAGCCAACCACGGCCAACCAGCGTCGCCGGGAAATAGATTGTCGACACTGGTTGGCCGTGGTTGGCTTCGCGTTGGGGCAACTTGGCTGCCTTGGCGCTAGCGTCAGTTCACGCACACATTACCACCACTCCTGTAGGTGTTGCGCTTCAAACAATCCCTGGCAACCCTGCTTTCGCCAGAGGATATTAATTTCGACGTAGCAGACGGCTAAAATTGTACCAGCAGATTCTCCGCAGTGTTTGCCGCCAAACTGCTCGCAGGCTATATCAACAGGATCTGCTTGATTTCTGCTGCTTATCTGCCCCCAAATCGCGTTGCACAGAATCTGATCGGTTTCTGCCATTAAATTGTATCGGCAGACCCTGCCGCCAATCTGCTCGCAGGTTAAGGCAGCACAATCTGTTGGCTTTCTGCTGCCAGTCTGCTTTCATCGTCGAATATAACAAATCCCGTATCAAATCTATTGGGAAACCAAGTGGAGGCGTGGCTTAGATTTCAGCGCTGCGGTGGTAAGTTGGCAAACTATTGACAGTAGACTGCAGGGGGTGGAAACTCCAGCAAAACTTTCGGTTTAGTATTTGCACGCCCTCTAAAATATGAAAGATTCTGTTGGAACTAAAATTCAATATGGCGGCTCATGCCGGCAAAATTAAATATACTCAGAATCTGCGTATTGTAATATGTAGAATAAGAAATACATTTGTTGGCTCGTTAAGAAGATTTAGATATGAAATTCAGGTGTTGGGAAAAATATTTAATTAAATTTGCAGTAATTGAATTTAATTAAATATTTCACATTCACGTGAAGTTTCTTATCTAAACCTTCCCCATCTTTTCAGTTATTATTGGCATAATTGAACATTATTTTGCCAACAATAATTGATAATGCCAACAAATGTATCTCTTACCCTACATTTTGTATAAGATACTTAAATGTAAAAAATACAAGTAGAGGTAAGAAGTAGTGAGTGGCTCAGATTTTTCTTTGAAAAATGTTCCTTATATTGAATTGAACAGTTTGCTTAAATGCTATAGTGCTAAGTAATTACATTAATTACCTATATTACATTGTTCATTTATGTACATATATATTCCTTCGTACGCGACCTCCATATACATGGTGTTCCTCTATCTATGGTCAATACTTTGGGGGATAATCCAGAGTGACGAATTTGCGGTAGAGGCTTCGTTTTCGAAAAAATAGACTCTGAATTTCATCTAAATATGCATGCATCGTAGGTGCTTGAGAGGCACGCGGAGGTCAGGGGAATGTCCTATGGGCAGTATACTGTCGCCATCGTATCCAGATTTCGCCCCAAGCAGGAACCGACGAGTTCTATAAACAACATAAAGGATACTTTACTTACTATTATCGTAATTATCATAATTATTACTACTATTACATCATGCATACCTGTGACGCCCCTACCAGCCTGACGCACTTTCTCTGAAGCGTACTTGGCCCCCTTACGTGTGCAAGTAATTTGCAACGTAGATCCTCCTCTGCATCTTTTCTTCTGTTTTTTGTCTGTCTGCTCCTGTAAACATAAAGAGTGAATTAAATTTATTATTTTCTTTAATAGAGTTTATAACCTAAAAATACAAAAACATCACGAAAATTAAAAAAAACAAGTGTCTTAAATGTAACTCGAACCGTATATAAAACTTTCCTACCTGTCACCGTCTTTGCAGTTGCTCCATTCTTCTGCACATTCATTTTAAATGAAACAGTAAACACAAGTAAATACCTAATACTTAGCGTTTCACTCACGTTTTACTTGTTTTGACTTATAAGACAGTATGTGTCTCAGCCGGTCGTGTATGTACAGACACAAACACAACTATACTGCGACATCAGCGCCCTCTAATCTATGAAAGCCTGCTTTTCCTGTCTAAACGCTATCCCGGAAGTTCCCTATTCAGTTTCCACCCACTGGTAGACTGGATCCCACCAGACTTTCCGAATAAGTATTTATTAATCGAATAAGTAAAAATTTAGTGTTCCAAAAAATTTAAAAACACTCGTGTTTCACAACATGTCTATATAAACACTGATAATCATATGGACTTCGACGGATTTCAGCCTATTCTGAGTAGTTCAATTTTTTGTCACCAGTTGACGTATCGAAATTCTTGGTTTCCCAATAGTCTTTCTGTCACAAACATTATTGTACTCAGCCGTTGAGCAAAATCTGCAAAACGGACGCGGCTGACTGGGCACTTGCTTCGTAAAAAATTACGCACTGCATTTGTGTAGTATACGTTGATGTTAAGTTTAGTTTTAAGGTCAACAATTATCTTTGCGGCGCTTATCCTCAGATTATATTTTAATCTTTAAATAATTAACAATCCAAGGTATTAATTTATCTTTCTTGGACGTCCAATTTTGCTATTCTTTCGGCACTTTTAACGGCTGAAACTAATTTTTTGGTAAATAAGAATGCTAACATGGCGAAGGAAATGCTCGGTAAATGTAATTTTCAAAAAGAATCGATTAAGGTCCTCTTTAATCGGAAAATACATTGCAATCTTGTCATACTTGTATAATAATATAATAATAATTTCAGTCATTTATATCATTTATTAGAGGAAAGTTGACGAAGTTCTTTAACTTAATATTGACGTAGTGCACCGCGCCTAATCGCTGGTTGTCGATTCGGTGGTGTGATAGAAATGTCTAAGTAGTCGCCGATTGTAAATCTATAATTGTGAGAAAAATATGATTTAACGAATAAATATTTGTTTATCTCAGCTCAACTTTACTATCGACCATCGAAAATGCATACCTGGCTTGTGCAAGCGTTTTGTTATCATCTGCACCTTTCTGTCCGGAACAAGTAACACCAATTTCACGCATACGGTATCCTGAATTACGTAATTCCGGAGTTACTAATGAAAAGTCAAAGTATGTCCCTTTACTTCTGGCATCTGGATTTACTTCTTTGACTAGTCCCGTGATTTCTCTTAGCGTTGCGTCCATCCTTTTAACGAAACAATGATAAAAATATTACACTCATAAGCTGAACAAATATATATTTCATGTAAATTTTACTGAAACTAACAGAATAATAGGAAGAATATAAATGTATAAGTTTTATATTATCCGTATCGTAGAGATTTTACCATGTATATATTTGCAATTCATTCGATGGTACATTTCCTCTACTGTATTCCATTATATTATGATGCCGTCCTGTGTTGCAAAATACACGAAGCAAAAGTGGGCATGTCTACAAAGTTCAATATTACCTGAATTAATATAAAAATATGAAGTGAAGAATATACATGTTCGAAAAATGTTATGAATCTGAAGTGACGATTTCAAGAAAGGTTTGTTTATGATACTGTATACCTTTTCCCTATCTATTGGTTTTTCTGGTAGTTGCTTCTCATCTACTACCATAGATTCTATCGCAGATGTCATTTTGGTTAGTCCGTAGAAAATTAATGTATATGAAAAGAAAGTTGACGGGAACTCTGTCAATATTATCAAAGAAGAATTAAACCTATAACACTACTCTGTTTGATAATGATATGATACTACCCGCGTTTCTCAACCATGTACTGCATGCGGCACCTACAATGTCTACTAAACGTTTACAGGTGAACAGTGAATGCAACGCGCCCTATTACCAGCACGAGAACTAACACATCGCCCCAACGCCCATGATTTTCATTAAGGCAGGTCTTCCTGTACGCGACTGGACGCATCGTCGAGAATTTCAAAGTCGATTTTCTCGAAAACGAAGCGCGATATGAAAAAAAGTTACTCTTTCTTCGACTTATAGGGCGGTATTCATAAACGTGTCTTAATCTTAAGCAAATGCTTAAGCATGCGGCATCCTCTACTAACCTAGTAGCCATAGTAAAGGATGCCGAATGTTTAAGCATTTGCTTAAGATTAGGGTTAGGTTTTTATTTACTCCCATTACAAAGAGATGGCATTTCAGGGCAAAGCCCTATATAGCCCAACGAACATTAGTCAGTTAATGCTTAAGATTAAGACACGTTTATGAATACCGCCCATAACAAGTAAATAAGTCGAGAAAAAGGAATAAAATTTTTTGATATCGCGCTTCATTTTCGAGAAAATCGGCTTTGAAATTCTTGACGATGCGTCCAGTCGCGTATAAGGAAACCTACCCTAATGATACTCACGGGCGATTTGGGCGTAAGTGGAAGTTTCTCTTTTATGCAATCGTTTGTACACCATTGTTCATTAGTTTATATTATTTGTTCATCAACTGATAATTGATAATAAATTAAACAAATTTGACTGAATTTTATTTTTTGTACATCTGGCCCCTCATTTTACTTTTTTTCGTTGTTCACCAATAATTTCATATAGAATCGATCGTTCGTCGTTTGTACATCTTTGTTCATTCATTTTTATTACTTTTTGACAAGGAATTGTCTTTTAATTATCATTTTTAATGAATATCTATTGCGTCATCACTAGACCCCGCAACAGCGCATGCGCGTGACTGAGCAAAGAGGCTATACCTCGTCTAGTGACTTTATATGCTACATGACAATAAATGTTTCGTGGCTATTTCTTTCTTTTACGCTACATTTGTGAACTTTTTATAACTTTTTATAAACCCGAAAATTCATGCTAAATCTAGCGATAACGTCATCAAGCACAGAAATCTGTGAACATGAAAATTGATACTAAAATCAATTAGAGTCTAATAAAACGCACGAATTTGGTAAACAAAAAACAAATTATAATACGTCTTTCAGACTTATAAGACGTCTCAAAGACGGCTTATAAACGTCGTGTGCTATCTCCCAGATAGCACACCTCGTCTTAGAGACGTCTAGTTTAGGTCTATTTTAGGTCTGAACGTCTTGATTTGTAACAAGACGTCTTTAAGACGCCTTTTGGACGTCTTTAAGACTTTACGAGACGTTGTGCTATCTGGGCTGGGGAACGGTGCTGAGCCTATTCACGACGGTGTTTTCGGTGCTGAACAGCGTTGTGAATGGGCCCAGCACTAGTGATGCGCGATTTCGTGGGGATTTCTATAAAACAGTGGGTCTGTGCCCGGGGAGTGCTGACCCACACAGCACACGACGTCCCGAAGACGTCTGTTTTAGGTCCCTTCTAGGACTTTAGGTCTGAATGTCCCGATTGGTAACAAGACGTCTGTGGGACGTCTATAGACGGCTTTGGGACGCTTTTGGGACGTCGGTAACTACAGTGGCGCCATCTGTACAAAGTCCTAAAGACGTCCTTGGGACGCATTTGGGACGCGTTTGGGACGTGTTAAATACGTCTTTGGGACGGCCTTGGGACGCTTTGAGGACGTCGTGTGCTATTGTAGGGATCCGATAAGGTTCATCGACATATGCCACCAGAGGGCTACCCGGCTCGAGAGTTTCTCGCTGGTGTTCCATCGCCCTCCGGTTGGTATATATAAGAGTTCTGTCCCAGTCCTGATACACATCTTGTCTAAGGCAGGGTTCCGCCAGGTCATATCTTTTGCACAAATAGTCAGGAACAACAATAATTCGCAATCGGTGGGACACCTCCACCCTAATTCGCAAAGAGAAAACAGGAAGGAGGGTCCTTACACGCAACCATACCTAGAGCAATCAGGAAACACAACAGGTTTGCTGCAAGATAACGTTCAAATAGGCACGGGAATCGCCATAGCAGAATTAAAAAACTTCTTCTCGCAGCAACTGGTCAGGCTTGAAAAACTAATCTCCCAAAACACGAATACCATTAACAAACTACACGACATTTTCTTTGGTCTTAACGAAGACCAAATAGACCCAAATTCAAACATAGTCGACTTAACTTTAAAGAATATTGGATAACACCCACAAATCAAAACTAAAAATAATCTCTGCGAATGTCAATTCAATAGCTACAAACGAAAGAAGGCATAATCTGTTACAGTTGCTGCGTGAAGAAAACCCTGACATTGCCCTCCTAAATGAAACAAAATTAAAACCCTTTCATAGACCAAAATTCAAAGATTATGACATGATAAGAAACGACAGAAACTACTCGAATGGGGGTGGAGTTGCTTTGCTGATAAAAAAGCACATTAAATACGAACAAATTGAAATTAGTCATAACTTTGAGATACTGGAGACCGTTGTTGTGCGGATGGGACTGCGGAGTGATAGAAATATATTTGTAATAACCGTGTATGCACCTGGATCGAAGGCAGATGAGTTTATAAAAGAATTAGAGGAAATATTCAGAATACTAGCTTTAGAAAACACGAATAACTACTTCGTACTGGCAGGTGATTTAAACGCTAAGCATGAAATCTGGAACAATCCTTTTTATAATGGTAGAGGTTTGGCCCTTGCAAACTGGGTAGCCGATAAGGAAATTGATTTCAGGCTGTCCCTAAGAGGCACTAACATACCTACATTCCCTAGGAGTAATGCCTTCCTTGACATTGCCATCGTGGATAGCAGACTGAAACTGACCGACCATAACCCAGACGATACGCTGCAAACAATAGACATAGACAGTGATCACAGAGCCATCAGCATTCAATTTTCGCTTCCCAACAGAAGTGACCAAATTGCGTTAGAAACACCACATGATATACTTAATTACAATAAAACAAACTGGGAAGAATTCCAAAAAATAGTAACTAAAAAAGACAACATATACATCCCACATAATAGAAATTTGAGCAACACAGAAATAGATAATCATTTAGATAATATAAACAAGTATATAAAAGAAGCAATTCATATAGCAGTGCCTAGTTTTGGGAGTGTAGATTCTACAGAAGTATACGTCAACGCAAAAATAAAGGACCTTCATAAGACCAAAAGCAGACTAATTACGATTCTAAACAACGAATACAGACGCCCAACTACACTGGCCACGTTTATAATAAACAGAACTAAATCTTGCATTAAGAAATGCAAGATAATGATCAAAAATTCGTCAAATATGTTCCCCCAAATCAATTCTATATTCAGACAAAAAAAAATGACTTCGTTACCGAACCTAATAATAAAAAAGAATCTCACAAACATATTAACGAAGGCAAATATTGACCCCCAACAGCTTCAAACAGATAAAGAGGGTAATTATATCATAATTAAGGAAAAAGACAAGAACGACGTAATAGGGACAAATTTCGCGGCAGTTTACTCCCAAAATAAAAATCTAGGCAAACCCAGGTTAACAGAGATAATCGAAAGGAAATATGACGATATTGTTGGTGGGCTGGCGGCCTTCACCGCCGGAAATGCGTCATTGGTCCAATTTTCTGACGAGAATACAGCCAGCGACCCACAATGGGAAACAGACACGGATTATTTCCATACACCCCTAGCGACCCTAAAAATTTTCAGATCCCTTAGCAACAAAAAATCAGCGGGTATGGATGGCATACCGAATATAGTATTAAAACACCTACCTTTTAAAACAATCCTAGATTACAACATTCTATTCAACAATTGTCTCAACAACTGCTACTTCCCAGAGGTATGGAAAGTAGCAAAAGTAGTACCCATAAGAAAAAAGGGTAAAGACCCTACTGAACCCACAAGCTACAGACCAATCAGTCTTCTCCCAAACATCTCAAAAATATTTGAAGTATTAATAAAAAAAGCGTTAGAAAAATTTTTCGAGGAAAAATAAATAATTCCGGACAACCAATTCGGATTTAGACATAAGCTGAGTACAGTACATGCAATAAACAAATTGTCATCCGACATACATTATGCGCTCGCTAGAAAGGACAGTGTGGCCGCGTGCCTAATAGATCTAGAAAAAGCCTTCGACACCGTCTGGATCAAAGGACTAACCTTCAAACTATCTAACAAGGGATGCCCTCCGCATCTACTAAATATCTTAGTGAACATGTTAAGCAATAAAAAGTTTTATATATCGAACAAAAAACAATCACAAATCGTATATTCAAACTAGATGATGGTATGTATGCAACAGGGGACTGTTACAGCCCCGACACTGTTTAATTTTTATAACTCAGAAATACCTAATCTTTTCGGACTGGCGAACGCAACAGATGTAAGCACTCTTTTTTTTGCCGATGACTTAATCGTTTATTGCAGAGGAAAAAACGTTAAAAAATGCAGATAAGACTGCAAGATATCTTTAACAAAATCAACGATTATTACTCCACGTGGAAACTTAAAATAAATCCCACAAAATGCGAAACAATACTATTCCGAGAAAAACTGTTAAATAAATGCAAAACCTTCCGTAAGACATACAAAACATTTAAAATCAAGTCAAATAATACAGAAATACCTCATCAGAAAATAGTCAAGTACCTGGGGATTCACCTGGACGAACGGATACTGATGAACAAACACGTCGATATCCAACTGGACAAGGCGAGAAAGGCTTTCCGATCCAAGCAGGTTATTCTATTCTGATTATCTGAAACAAAAAATAAAAATCATCTGCTACATGCTTCTGATTCGTCCCATCCTCACATACGGTTGCCCGGTGTGGTACAACATTGGTCCGCATTTGATGGAAAAACTCAGAAAGTTTGAAAGGAAATGCCTAAGGGCGTGTACGAGGGTATACAGAAGCGAGAAGTCCAATTTCTGGCATTACGAAAAATGTCAGAGGTTGTACGATACAGCTGGGATATCCAGAATAGATTGCCATATAATTAAATTAACCAGAGATTACTTCGCAAACATTTCCAAAATAGATAACAATGGTCTAATAAGGGGCGCAGTATACCCACATGACGAATACTATAAGAGAGCCGTACTATTGGGAAATTTCCCACCGGAAGCATTTACATATTTAGACAAGACAAACAGAATCACAGACAAGAACAATATCCCCATTATATACCATGTTAGAAGAAGATCTACTGACAAACGACTGACGTACGACCCAGACATAGACTGTCTAAACACGGACATAGACATAGTTTACAGAACTGACGTTCCCAAAATAGATACGACAAATAAATACCACTTAAACATAAAAAAATACTGGTGGAGGGAAGACTACAACGCTTAAGAGGATTATCCAAATCAGTTCAGAGAATAAAAATATTGTAAATAATGTATATATTCTGTATATAGTTCCGTATATAACTAGTTTTTAGGGAGCAGCTAATGCTCCAGAGAAATGCGTGCGTGTTGAATGTGTGTGGGATGAATGTGTGTGTGTGTTGTGTGGGTCTCCGTACCCACCTTAGATATAAGATATATGCCCAGTTACTTGAGGCAAAAAAAAAGAAAAGAGCCCCGGTTTTTGTATGAAACGTACCGTTTCTTTTCCGGACAAAAGTACTTATAACACAACCTATATAAAGGAGAAGGAGAAGACCGTAAGAAAAATTTAAGAGACGTCACGACATCTTATTGATTGCGAGCGTTGTTTTTGCGACCTGTTAATCTTAAGCAAAAATGTTATGATAGTAGATTATTCGCTACATTGTACAAGCGTTTATATTGTCTTGTAACTAACGAATAAAATATTTAAAAAAAAAAAGCAGGGTTCCGCCAGGTAAGCCTTACTGACGAAAGTCCTGTGGGGGACCCGGGCGAAAGGCTTAATTCATCGATAAAAATAGGTCTTAATTACGTTTTTCGAACGCCTGTATTCAGTCCTAATCCATGCGCTTAAAAGACGGGTGGTACTCCCAGGACCACTTTTTTTGTAATATTCGTCGTTCAGAGGACGTATATAAGCCGTTCGTGGGAAATTCGGGACGTCCCGAACGACTGGGATGGACGTCCCTGGGACGCCTTTAGGACGGCTGTATGCTGTGTGCGAGACGTACCCGGAACCACTTTTTTGGTAACATTCGTTGTTCAGGGGACGTATATAAGCCGTTCGTGGGAAATTCGGGACGTCCCTGGGACGTCCGGTACGACTGGGACAGACGTCCCTGGGACGCTTTTAGGACGGCTGTGTGCTGTGTGGGTGGTAATGTGTGCGTGAATTGACGCCAGCGCGAAGGCAGCCAAGCAGTGTCCACGGGAAAGATGCTGCGTAGTAGGATACTCGCGCCGCAGGGAGGGAGAACGCATGCGCGCGATGACGCGGTGACAGTTAAACCAATCAACGCCAAGATGGGAAACGATGGGAAACGAAACGGCGTGTCCCGTCTTGGCGTTGATTGGTTTAACTGTCACCGCGTCATCGCGCGCATGCGTTCTCCCTCCCTGCGGCGCGAGTATCCTACTACGCAGCATCTTTCCCGTGGACACTGCAGCCAAGTGGCGACAACGCGAAGCGAATGTGACGTCACGAATGTACAGACGCCATTGCCAAAGACGCCACGTGCGATTGTGAATCGAACATTTTTAGTAGTTTTTCCAAGTTTTTCATTCAATTGAAATTACACTTCATTACGACATGAATAAGGAATCAGGTAAGACAAATACTTAATACTTTTGCATCATCAGAATTATAGAAATGATATTTCTTATATATACCAGCGCCAAGCGAGTTACGCCGCAGCCAACCAGCGTCGACAACATATTTCCCGGTGACGCTGGTTGGCCGTGGTTCAGCGGCTCCCATCGTGGCGTCTCACGCACACATTACCACCGCTCCCTGTAGGTGTTTCCCCCTCCAATAGCTTCGATTGCCCAGAGTGAGCCATGGACCTGAATGACAGTGCCTAGTTGCGGGGGGTTTACTCGTAAGACGGAAGGGGAATCGCCTGTGTAGCCATCTTGTTATGATATACTAGTAGTGTACTCTATAGCACATTATATATATAGTTATTTTCTGGCAATTCAATATAACGTATTTTCATCCACCCTATGTATTACAATTCGTATAAATATGTATTATTTATAAAAACATTGATCAATTTATGAAACCTGAGTAATGCAAGTGTAAAGTTTCAAAGTTTACCACGGTATGACATAGATGGCACCACTAGTATATCATAACAAGATGGCTAAAACAGCTTGATTCCCCTTGCGTTTTTCGTTTACACCCCCGCGTCCATAAGTCTAGCTCATGCACTGTCCTTCAGGTCCATGGAGTGAGCCGCGGCTACCGCAGCCACGCCGTGCCGAAGCTAAGCCGGCTACCGGCTCATCCTGCTTAGTGACGTAAAAGCATGTGCGTCACATTCGCTTCGCGTTGTCGCCACTTGGCTGCCTTCGCGCTGGCATCAATTCACGCACACATTACCACCGCTCCTGTACGTGTGGGGTAGCCGACTGGATAGCCACGGCTCGCCGATCCCTGATGACAGTTGTTCTCAGGGTGCGTCGCTAGCCGGTTGATCGTAGCTATTTTGCCGAATAGAGAGTGGGGGTAGATCCCCCACCATTATACCCCCAACCGACCGTCGAACCAATCAACGCCAAGATGAAAATTTGCCGACGCCAGCGCCAACTAGTGAGACCGCGGCTAACCATCGCTGGGGAATCTGTTGTCGACGCTGGTTAGCCGCGGTCTCACTAGTTGGCGCTGGCGTCGACAAATTTTCATCTTGGCGTTGATTGGTTCGACGGTCGGTTGGGGGTATAATGGTGGGGGATCTACCCCCACTCTCTATTCGGCAAAATAGCTACGATCAACCGGCTAGCGACGCACCCTGGTTGTTCTGCGTCATTCTGCGCAGGGGGGCCAAGCTTCCCTCTTACGAAAGTTGAAGCAGAGTTTGTAGCGCCTCCTACCATTAAGGTGCGTACTAAACTGTGAATGTGTGAATTGGTGTGAATCGGGACGGATATGTACACTAAGGGACATAATCGGCTTCCCTTCGGAAATTTGGCAACGTTGCATGTCGGGTCCCCCTATGTCGAAGAACCACTGAGTTATGCCTAGTGACAATGGTGACAATTTTACAAGTTATTATTTAGTTTGCTAAAATGGATTTTGCTTGGTAAAACATTACACGTAAGAGCATGATGGGCTCGATTCCTCATCTATTTGGCAAAGAAGTAGCATGTATCGTAGGTAGAAAGTTTTTAAACTGCCAGGCAGTGATGGGTCGCGTATTTTACGCCGCGTCGTAAATGCATTTATAACGTGTCGCAAATGTATGTATAATATATCGTTTTTAAGCCCATTTTTTACGTGTCATTTGTTGCAAATGTCGTAAATAGAAATATTCATTATTTTAAGGTTTCAACAATTAAAGTGTTGGAAAAATATAGTTCTTTCTGACTCGCTTGTTGGTTGCATGCGAATACTATAGAATACTGTAGAATACGTCGATAATATCGAAAACTACGTATAATCACCGCGTTCATAACCCCAAAAAAGTATTCCAAAGCGTGGTCTTGGTCTTAACACTCGTCATTATTGTTTTGTAATTGTTTAGATAAAACTAGTAAAAAATGAATCGTGAAAGGTAAAGTAATTAGAAATAAATGTACGATAATAAATAAAATTTATTTGAATTGAAAATTATGCAAATAAAAATATCCGTTTCAGAAAAAATGAAATTGATAAATTATTATCAAATTTATTTTTTGGGTGCAACATCCCTTCCAGTGTGGTGAAAGTAAACAAATTATATTTATTATTCTATATTGGGAAACTTAGTGGAGACGTGGCCTAAATTTCAGCCCTCTGGTGGTAAGTTGGCAAACTATTGAAAATAGGGCCGATCCCACCAAACATTCCGAAAAAGTATTTATTGATTGAAGAAGTAAAAATTTAGTGTTCAAACAAATTTAAAAACACTCGTTTTTCAGAACATGTCTGTTTAAACACTGATAATCATATGGACTACGACGGATTTCGACCTACTCTCAGTTCCATTTTCTGTCAGTAGTTGGCGTATCGAAATTCTTGGTTTCCCAATGCGTTTCTTTTACTAACCTTTCAATATCCATTTTTCGTCAGTGTAACTTTGTAACGAGTTACGCCGGTGGGACGACGATCTTACCCCCCACCACGCGCCCGACCGAGGCAGAGCGTACCGCGCGACGCCAACGGTCTTGCCCCCCACCACTCGTCCGCAATACCGAGAACTGGCGCGAGAGGGATTCACAGAGAGAGACTCTCTCGCTGCCGAAAATGTGCGGACGAGGACATAAAGGTCGAGGGCATAGGCCTATTTGGGAGAGACCGCCTAGAGCGTTAGTACGAAGTACGCCACTCCCAGAGACCTCCTGTGCGATTCCACGTTCTTGTGCCGAAACCCTCGTTCTTGCGAAAGCCAAGCGCCCGTGTTTTGCAGCAGTTCTTGTGCGTCCACAGACTGAGTCTCTGTGCATTTTTCGCCTCCACACCTCCACGGTTCCCAGAAGGACAGCGTGAGCCATCCTCTGGACGAAATACCGATAACCGCCATCGATCTCCCGAACAGAGTTATCTCTGTTCTCGAGAGCGTCCTTACAGTCGCCGACTCACCCGCGGGCTGTGCCCACTGGGTGACCGGAACCCCCCCGACTCTCCGACCAGGGTCCATTGGCAGGGTTGGCCCGCCTGGACACCGAAGGGTCAAATCGTCTTTCCTCTCCACTCTCGCCGAATCGACCATCGAGACACGCACCGAGATACGCGCCGCGATACGCACCGCCGACCAACGCTCCGAAGTACGCGACGCGATCCGCGCCGCGATACGCGCCGATACCCGCGATAGGCTAAGTCTAGGTTTAAGCCGTGCATACTCTGTTTGCCAGCATAGACCTGGCCGGGATACTCTGTACATCAGCGTGAATAAATTCTCGTACTCTACCTCACCTCTGCGTACTAAGTCATTCGATCGGCGGCCCTGGACCACCGTCCTGAGCTGGCGATACGGTTCCTCCACCGTCCCACCGGTAACCCCGCGGTTTAACGGTTACATTTGGCGCCCGAACAGGGACTTACAAAAGTACGGAGGACGATCGAATGACGCGGGACAACGAGATGAGGGGGAAAACAGAGTCGGCCGGCGACAGCTACCCACTCCCCGTTTGGTACGTGATGGACCAAGTACGAAGAGACAGCGGGCAGTACGACGGAGGGAAGAGGGACGAAGATTTTGTGGAGCTCCGGCTCGACCTCCCGGCCTTCCAGGTCAGCCGGCGATACCGGATCCCCATCCCCGGGGGATACATGGAGCTGAAGCTCCTGCGGAGACAGCAGGTCCGCGCCCGCTTCAGCCTCTACCCCCGGTCGCCTCAAACAAACAAAACCAAATCGCATAATGAAACCGAAGACCAGGATGTCGCACGAGGCCGCCAGGCAGATAGCCATGCCGCTACGACGCGAAAACGCGGACCGTCCGCTAGAGTGCCGGACGAGAAGACCAGTGGAGGCCGAAACCAATCCAGCCGCTCCGGTCGCAATGAAGAGGCTGGATTTTGGAGGCCCTTCCCCACCGTCACGAGGACCCCCGCAGAAGCCGAGGCCACCCCCGCTTCAGGAAGCCGTCGAAGGAAGTGGGCTTCCCCAGTCGGAGACACCAGGGACGGAGCGAAAACGACCTCGCATAATCAGCGACCTCCGCGGTCCCCCACCGGACCCAAGTGGCCCCGGAACGACCATTCGGAGGACGCTGTGGCAAGCGCCACTGCCGCCTCGGCCAGCCAAGCAGACACCGCTGCAGCCTGCGTCGAAGCCACAGTCAGCGCCAGCACCGCCGCAACCCCGGGAGCAGACGCCACCAAGGAGCCAGCCACCGCAGCCGCAGCCAGCACCGGCAGGATACCGCCCGCCACCGCAGCCGCAGCCAGCCTCGGCAGGATACCGCCCGCCGTCTCCAGCCACCGCCGCCAGCCGTCGCCAGCCACCACCGCCAGCACCGACACCGAAATTCGCCCCCGCAGCCAAACGGCGGCTCGACTTCGGCGGACTCCCACCTCCGGCGCGAGGACCACCGGCCAGAAAACCCTCCTCGTCGATGGGGATCACCCTCGGCGAGGAGGTGGAGAAGAGCCGGCTGCCTCCGCCGATCCTGCCAGCACCGCCGTGCCCGACCACCGAGGCCAACCAGTCCACCAGTCCGGACGAGACGGGACCAGCCACCTCCTTACTGGCAGCGCTGCTCCAGGCACCGCCACCGCCCTGGAAGGCGATGGAAACGCCGCCGCAGCAGCCACCAGCCCGGACACCGCCGACGCAGCCACCAGCCCGGACACCGCCGACACCAGCCCGGACACCGCCGACGCAGCGACCAAGGCCGCCGCCCCGTCCCCGGAACCCCCCGGCCCTAATGGACCTCCATATCTCCCCACCCCCGACTGCCCAGCCACCGCCGCCACCGACACCGAGGAGGCCGACGCCGACGAAGCCGCCAGGACCCCCACCGCCGAGGCCTACGGCGCAACCGCCGAGGCAACCGAGGACAGAGCCGACGCCACCGCCGCAGCCGCCAGCACCGCCATCCCCTCCCCCGACGACCGCCGCAACGCCGTGGTCATACCACCCGGCCACCTCCCAGGACCTCCGGCTGGACCTACCGGCCTTCCAGGTCGGCCGGAGGTACCGGATCCCCACGCCCGGGGGATACATGGAAGTAAAGCTGTTGCGGCGGCAACAATTGCGGGTCAGCTTCCTCCCTCACCCCCAGCCCCCACAATAACTAGGTTAAGTAGCTATTTTAAGTAGGTTTAAGTAAAATGTAAGTAGGTTAAGTAGACTAAGTTAGAATAAATGTACAGTAGGCTAAGGATAGATTTAAGGATAGATTTAAGGATAGATGAAAAAAAAGACGAAACAAACACCACGCACAGAGGTCTGTGGGAGAGTGGGGGTAAGATCGCGTCCTCCGAAGGGAGGAGGCGATGTAACGAGTTACGCCGGTGGGACGACGATCTTACCCCCCACCACGCGCCCGACCGAGGCAGAGCGTACCGCGCGACGCCAACGGTCTTGCCCCCCACCACTCGTCCGCAATACCGAGAACTGGCGCGAGAGGGATTCACAGAGAGAGACTCTCTCGCTGCCGAAAATGTGCGGACGGGGACATAAAGGTCGAGGGCATAGGCCTATTTGGGAGAGACCGCCTAGAGCGTTAGTACGAAGTACGCCACTCCCAGAGACCTCCTGTGCGATTCCACGTTCTTGTGCCGAAACCCTCGTTCTTGCGAAAGCCAAGCGCCCGTGTTTTGCAGCAGTTCTTGTGCGTCCACAGACTGAGTCTCTGTGCATTTTTCGCCTCCACACCTCCACGGTTCCCAGAAGGACAGCGTGAGCCATCCTCTGGACGAAATACCGATAACCGCCATCGATCTCCCGAACAGAGTTATCTCTGTTCTCGAGAGCGTCCTTACAGTCGCCGACTCACCCGCGGGCTGTGCCCACTGGGTGACCGGAACCCCCCCGACTCTCCGACCAGGGTCCATTGGCAGGGTTGGCCCGCCTGGACACCGAAGGGTCAAATCGTCTTTCCTCTCCACTCTCGCCGAATCGACCATCGAGACACGCACCGAGATACGCGCCGCGACACGCGCCGCGATACGCACCGCCGACCAACGCTCCGAAGTACGCGACGCGATCCGCGCCGCGATACGCGCCGATACCCGCGATAGGCTAAGTCTAGGTTTAAGCCGTGCATACTCTGTTTGCCAGCATAGACCTGGCCGGGATACTCTGTACATCAGCGTGAATAAATTCTCGTACTCTACCTCACCTCTGCGTACTAAGTCATTCGATCGGCGGCCCTGGACCACCGTCCTGAGCTGGCGATACGGTTCCTCCACCGTCCCACCGGTAACCCCGCGGTTTAACGGTTACAACTTAATTTAATTTAATTTTTTTAATCAGAATTATAATTATTAATAAATTGGCACTTCATCATAACCTATACGAAAAATGTTTCATAGGTTAGTTATTTTCATTTCAGATATACGACATATACGACACATTTACGACATTTACGACATTTAAGACACGTGTCGTGTATAAAATCGAAAATTTGTGTCTTTACCCATCACTGCTAAACGGGAACTTCGGCCAAACAAAGACGGCTTGGTCCCCCTGATTCTGCGTTCTGCCGGCCAATAGCATCCTGCATTAGTGGTGGAGAACTATCGATAGTCGGCACTATCGATAGTTTCCGATAGTTGGATCATCAACCATCGATAGTTATCGATAGTGGTGGTGTGAGGCATAGACATATATAGACGGAGCGTGTCTGAGGGGGGTTGTAAGATTCGCGGTAAGGGGACTGTCATACAGGCAAATCGGGTAACTCCGTTCCTCCTCGGGGCTATTCGGAAATTCAATGACATTATATATATCTATGAGGAATACTTAGTCGAAAAGGTTAGCTATACTTATACATAATTCAAAATTTCGTATATCATGTAGGTTATATATATAACAAAATTAGTAAATAGAATGAAGCTTTTTTTAAATAAAATCGTACTTATAGAGATATGCAATAATATTTATATTTTTAAAGATTTTGTAAGCTTAAAAGTTCATAAACATAATTAATATACATAAATAATTATATAGTATAATAGATATATATTGCTCATTTGCTGCGACATAACTGATGAAAAAAAAAATATTTTTATTGTAAACATATTATCTATTCGATAATCAAGCAACACATTTGAATTTCTAAGATTATATATATAATATATAAATTGTTGGTTATGTATGTATATTTATTTATTTACATGTGAAATCGAATACTATCATTATTTATATTTTCTTTCTCCAACTGTTCGCAGTTTTTATTTTTCCTGCGATTTGCACAACCGCTTACTACGCAATAAGTAATTATTACACTCAATTAATATATGATTATATACAACGACCACTACGATGCTTTAGAACAGTAATAGTTGAGCAACAGTGGTTATGTTTCGAACATAGCCATTAATGCCGAACCGACAAGAACCGAATACATCCGAACCTAGCTACCGAATTGCCTGTATGGTTTCTGCCTTTTCCCCTCCGATCTTACAGTCCCCTCGCCTACAGTCCTCTCTTCTGCTCCGTCTATATAAGTCTATGGTGTGAGGCAATACATTTTGTACCCAGATAGCACACAGCCGTCTAAAGCAGTATGGGACAAATCCTTACCCCCACTATGACCTACCGTCGTCTCCCACTATGGCCTACCGTCGTCCCCCACTTTCTTCCCATCGCACTGCACACAAGCATATCCCTACTCCTGTCCGTGTGCGCTGCTTGTTCGGCTGCCGAGCACATGGACAGGAGTAGGGATATGCTTGTGTGCAGTGCGATGGGAAGAAAGTGGGGGACGACAGTAGGTCATAGTGGGGGTAAGGATTTGTCCCAGTTTATTTTTAATACAAGTAATAATATTACAAATTAAACCTGGGATTCTGAATTTTAACTGTTATTATTTTTGGATTGACTTGAAAAAATGTACATGAAATTTAACATTCTTTTCTTCAATCTTATAAAATTTGATAACTGTGTTACGAGTCTTGAGTTTCAATAATTTACAATAAAATTTGAACTTCAAGTAGAGATGATGACGATACATCGATGTTTTTACAATCGATATTTGAAGATCGATATGTACATTGAAACCACCGATGTTTTTCTAATAGATGTCGATGTTTTTGGATATTATTATGCTAATTAGATATCATTTTTCTGGGATAAAAATGATTTTTTCAAGTTTAATGCTCTATCAGCTTCCCAGATAGCACAACGTCTGGTAAAGTCTTAAAGACGTCCAAAAGGCGTCTTAAAGACGTCTTAAAGACGTCTTGTTACAAATCAAGACGTTCAGACCTAAAATAGACCTAAACTAGACGTCTCTAACGGCCGATTTCTTCACCTCCAGATATCTGCCAGTCAGAGTTATCTGGCAGATATCTGGCACATGCCTATTTCTTCACCTCCAGTCTCGAGTTATCTGCCAGTTGTCCTCCGGTCAATTTGACTAGAGGTTCGGGCACCGGATAACTGCTGGAACTGCCAGTTAGTGCGTTTTTGCAGTAGTGGGGGAAGTAGGGAATGTGAAACAGAGTTATGCTTGTGAAACTGTTCTGGACGTCAGTGTATATTTCGCGACGTCAAGCGATTTTAGTTTTGTTGAAAAAGGCGCTTCGACGAAAAAATTTAGAAATGGATGTGATCATGAATATTAACGTTTTGAAACATTTGGAAGAAGAAGAGGATGAAGAAATATTTTGTAGAATCCGACGACCGTATATATATTAAGAGTGAGGAAAGATCATGTGGATTGCTGGGATGATATAGATTTTCGATGCCGTTTTCGATTAAAGAAAGAATACTGTTGAACAACGTTCAATAGCGTCAAACGATCGAATCGATTATTGGCGATCACCATGCGATCACTTTTGAACAGCTTCGCAATGAAGTTGTCGCTTTACCTTTTTTGCGGCGTTGCCGCGTCAACCTTTCAGTCAGTTAACCATAGGATCCAAAAGCGTGAAGAAACACGCGCTACTGCCATCTGGCAGATAGCAGAGATGGGCATTATCTAAATAAAAAATTATTAAAATACACTTTAGATAAAAGTTACTGTATCTTTTGTTCGTTATTCGAAGACGGATGTAGCGCGAGAGTTTATCTGTAACTTTTATCCGTCAGAGCTTGGTTTCGAGAGTTTATTCGTTCCGTCTATCCGAGAGGTTTCTCGATATCTTCAACTGTTATTCGACAGTCGAATACAGCGCCACCATATATCCGACGCCCGTATCTCTCGGAACTTGGTCACATAGTTGATCCGTCAGATTTTACTGGAAGAAGTTCATGCGTAACCTTGTGGGTTATTCGACCGCCCAGATGTCGCGCAAGGTTTATCCGTTATCCTTTATCCGTTATTCGAAGCTCGATCTACCGATATGATTTATTCGACGCTTTTATTCGTAACGAGTTATTCGGAAAGGATAAAATCACATGATATCTTGATTCGTAATTTTTATTCGTTGGCTTCGAATAACTGGACATTGCGATCCTACGTTGCCAGATCGTAATACATACATATGTATAAATGGACGGTTTAAAAACTATGAAGCTCGAGAATGTTGTAGCTGCTAGAAAGGAAAATTGTAGAAACTGGCCATTTTTGGATCTGTGTGGCAACGAGACATTTATTTTTACAGCATGGGTACAGATCGCGCGATATAACTTTGCCTCCGAGCGGCCACTGAGTAGGCCGTGAGTTTGCCGTGCGTGCGAGAGAGTCCGACCGTCGCGTCGTCGTTCTTTTAATTCGATTCGGAAAACATACGATCGCACACGCATGAGTATCACGCCTAACCTCTTACTTTGTATGATACTCGTCCGTGTGCGATCGCACGTTTTTCCAAACGAATTAAAAGAACGCCGACGGTCAGACTCTCTCGCACGCATGGCCTACTCAGTGGTCACTCGGAGGCAAAGTTATATTGCGCAATCTGTACTACGAACAAGCAAATCGGCATGCATCGAAGAAAACCGCGCAAAATAACAAATGAAAAAGACGTAACATACAAAATCGAATTTTTTATCATGTTTTAGTTGTCATTTAAAGTGAATAATTAATAAAGGATACCTAAATTGAGAAAAATCATGTCAAACTTAAAAAGACGAATACAGTTTTTTTTTACAACAGAGTCGAAAATAATAATTATTTGAAGTGAGAGGATAAGAAATACGCAAATTTCCTTTTTAACCAACTTCAAAAAGGAGGAGGTTATAGATTCGACCCGTTTGTTTTTTTCTTTATATGCTTGTCGCCGCATAACTCCTCAGCATATGGACCGATTTTGATGATCTTATTTTTATTCGAAAGAGGGCGATGCGCCGGTGATCCCATCCTACACTGCACCAATATTGGCCCAATATTTTGTCACTTCTGGTTAATAATAAAGACTATTGTCACCTAATTATTATTATTTTATGTACGTACCGCGCATATCTCCTCAGCATGTGATCTCAATATATATAAAACTAAAAAGTTAAAAATAAGCAAAAATTATAAAAAATTGAAAACCGACTTCAAAAAAGTAAAAAAAAATAATTTTTTCCCTTATTTAATCTACGAATCTCATATTATTTAAGTCGGAGCCTCATCATTTACACTATGTAAATCTGGAGACGACTTAAAAAATATGACAGTCGTAGATTAAATAAGGGAAAAAATTATTTTTTTTACTCTTTACTGCAATTTTATTTTTTTGAACTCGATTTTAATTTTTATTAAATTTTTTTTGTTAATATCGTACAGACGAAAATGTAATGTACCAGGAAATGAACTAAAAGTGATCGTAGTTCGTCATTGTGATAAAAATCCCTAATTCATTAACGGCCAACACTGTTGCTGATAACGAATAAGACTGTTTAAAAAGCCCGAAGGAAAATTTATGTACGGAAATTGGGAGAATTATGGCCGGAAATTAGCCATAGCCTGCGTTAAATTTAAAAAATAATAATCACCAATAAAGTAATTAAAACACCCTTTCCGAAATTCACCTGCAGCTTGAAAACCTGTGTCACTAGGTCACTGAACCGATCCTGGTCATCGACGGAGGCGCCCGGTGCACAGCTGGTCGCAGGTATGCGACACCACCTAAAAGTTAATGGTCGCAACGTCAATTGTGTCCGGGTTAATGTATCGAATATTCACTTCACTGCACGACTACTAACACTGATCACTTAATTCATTTTTCATGGAACGCGTTGTTCCTACGATATAAAAGTTGGTGGAAATGAATTTTCACTTGGCGCTCGGAGCCGTGGGTACAGCCGCGCAAATGCTCGTACAGCAGTGGTTGCGTCTACGTTGTTCTGGGTATAAACCTAAAACATCGCGTAATACTCTAGTGTAGAAAACATTTCTCTGACGCGATTGCTAACTGACTGACAGGAATATTTCCAAGGCGCTATCCCCAAGTAGTTTCTCTCTTTCCATTATGAGTTAACTCCCACCTCGATAACAGGTCTTAGGTAAAAAGAAGCCAGCACATTTTCGAAACACACGTGCTTTGTAGAAGCGCAACGAACGGACTGTCGTGCACTTTTACAAAAGTCCGCGTTCCGCCGTTTTACTGCCAATGTACCCATTGAGATAGGCAGCAAACCCCACGTGTTTCGGTTCGGAAGGGTCCGAAGAGAAGAGAAATAGAAAGTCTTCGAGTTGCTATAAAGAAGAAAATGCATACCATTCCTGTTTCCCTTTTCCGATACCCTGAGTTCACGTCTGCTACGAGGCGGAACCAGATAAGCCATAAATTACCCAAAACTGTAGGAAACCGTTCTTTACCGCCGACTCGCAGGACAATACGGTCATAAACCACGACCCTAGCGAAATGATCAGTACGATCAGCCTGATGAATTTTTGGCTGCTTCGACGGTTCGTTCCTTGCACTTCTGTAAAACACTTGTGTTTCGAAAATGTGCTGGCTTCTTTTTACCTATGGCCTGTTATCCTGGTGGGAGTTAACTCATAATAGAACGAGAGAAACTACATGGGGATAGAGGAAGCTCCTTGGAAAAATTCCTGTCAGTCAGTTAGCAATCGCGTCAGAGAAATGTTTTCTACACAAGAGTATTACGCGATGTTTTGAGTTTATGCCCAGAACAACGGAGCCGCAACTACTGGTGTCCGAGCATTTGCGCGACTGTACCCACGGTTTCGAACGCCAAATGAAAATTCATTTCCACCAATTTTTATATCGTAGGAACAACGCGTTCCACGAAAAATGAATTAAGTGATCAGAGTTAGTAGTCGTGCAGTAAAGTGAATATTCGATACATTAACCCGGACGCACTTGCCGTTTCGACCCTTTACTTTGAGTGGTGTCGTATGTGCCTGCGATCAGCTGAGCACTGGGCGCTACCTTACCATAAATCTTTTCGTCCACCGATGACCAGGATCGGTACAGTGACCTAGTGACACAGGTTTTCGAAAAGCAAGGAAAGGAAGGAAAGGAATGTCCGAAAGGGTGAGTTTTATTTAAAATGTAACAAAATGGGACCTTTTAAAATATAACAATTTGTGTATTATAAAACTTTGAAAAGTCGCAGCATTCGAAAATAAGAAATGTGAAAATTTGAAAAAAAAAATTCGAAATGATACATTTTCTAAATTATAAAAGTTTTCAAATTTTGGTCGTAGTATAAATTCGATAAATAAATCGACAATTGAAACGAATAATGTAAGGTATATAAAAATATGAAGAATATGACAATGTAAAAAATTCCCTATCCAAAAATTTGTAAATTGGCGTTGTTAAAAATTCGAATCATGTTAAAATCGAAAATATTCAAAATATCTACCATTTCAAAATATCTGAATTCGGAAGTTTCATATCTGCTACGTTTAAATGTGAATACAATTCTAAACTCAGATCAGTAAGCTATCGCGTGACTTACATTATTGTTAATCATTCATAAAAATTAGAATTAGATTGTAATTGTACTACCTTATCGCTTATTTACCACGCTTACATACAAAATAGTCAATGTTTAATTGTACCTCATAGATGCATTTAACTAAGTATAAGGGAAGGAATTCGTAAAATGAGGGAATAATGTTATTAGTAAAGTAATTCAGTTTACTTGTCAATAAAGTTTAAAACAGTATTTGCTCGTGAAATAACATGATAATTTTAGTTTGTAATATAATTTGTACTTATTTGTATAAATAATTTGTACTTTTTTGTATAAATAATTTGTACTTATTTGTATAAATAAATTGTACTTATTTGTATAAATAACTTGTACATGGGGTATAAAATGTAATGGTTAGTGTTTTTAGGGGGGAATCTACACCTCTGGATCGGAGGGTATTTATAGAAAAAACTAAGCGCAAAATTATTTCTACACATTGAAAATTAATGTTAAAGTTTTTTTCACGTCAACGCACTCTATTCAATAAAATGAAAAGAAGTTAAAAAAAACATATGTCGCAAATGCATTGTTATGACACAAAAAGTTGTTAAGGTTTAACACAAAAATTAGAATATATAGAGCCACTCACACAAGCAGTGGCTCTCGTTTCCTCTCACTCACGCTCATATTCTTTTCTTCTCGCCTTTAAAAAAACAAAGGCATCATGATCAATCATGATCAATATATCTATTCGCGAAAACACAGCTGGACCTTGATACGAGTGTGAGTGAGAGAAAGAGGAGCAAATAGGAAAACTATATGAAGCTCCCGAAAGAGCGAAACATCTACATGCTACTACTTGTGTGAGTTGCTCTACGCACTCTAATTTTTGCGTAAACTTTAACAATTTTTTGCGTCGAAACGGTGCGTTTGCGGCACATGGTATCTTTTGAACTCTTCTTCTTCTCATGGAGCAGAACACATTGATGTAACAAAAAACTTAAACATTAATTTTCAATGTTATAAACAATTTTGCGGCAAGTTTTTTTTACAATTGTCCACCAATCCAGAGGTGTAATTCCCCCCTGAAAGCGGTGTCTATCACTTTTTATACAACCTGTACATACAAGATTCATGCCCGGTTGTAGCATCCGCCTTGCTACTTCATTGCACCACCCTCCTGGCCGCTTGCAGCACCCGCCGCGACCGCGGTTGCATCGGTGTCGTCCCGTCCAGTTCCACCATCGGCCATCCCATCCTTGTGCCCGGTCGTATTAACCTTCTGTCTGTGGGAATTTCAATCTGTTTTTTACTATATATTATTTATGTAATATATTTGCATAAGTTCCATTTATTCGTTACTCACTTATGCATTTTCAATTATGATTTTCATATCTCCATATACTGGTGATTCCCTTTCAAAACTACTCTTCTTTCGAAGAGTTGGTCCGAGGTCCTATTCCTCTTCGGTGAATTTGCCATTGTGGCGTAAGAAAATAATCTTTCCACGGGTGCGGAAGACGGAACTGGGGTATTATATTTATAGAAGATAGTTTTCAAATGGGGATATTTTTCCAACACTGGAAAATTCTTTCGACAGTCTTCGAAAAACTGTAGAATCTGGAAATAAAATTTGAAATTCATATTATCCATGGGTATGTTTATCCTTACAAACCATTAATTTATTAAGGTGAAAGAAATTAACCAACCTCTAATGAAGCTTTTGCGGAATAATCTGTCCTTTCTGCCGTCCCAGTTTCCTCCCCGAAATAAAAAAAATCGTCGGTCGACGTTGATGCTGATGGCACTGCTTGTGTTGCTATAGGAACGTTGTGCTTCTTCATTTCCTGGACTACTGCAGTTTCTAAACTATTCATTAGAATAGTTGTGTAGACATCCTCTACACACGCAAACCACCGATTTTTAAATTTTGGATGGCTCATGGCAGCTATTGCGGCACATTTCGATTCTTCCGTAGAGAACGTGAATATATTATTGAATCGTTTATTAATGCTTGCTAGTAGCGAGGCACTTATTGTAGTACAAAATTTCCAGTCATTTAATGCTAATATAATTAATTTCCTTCGCAATGAGAATAAACATGGGGCAAGCGTTCCATAAAAAATATCTTTATCTCCTTGCAAGATGTCAATTGCTTGGGCTATTGGTGCTGTGCATTGTATGTGTTCCTCTATGTATATTATGTCATTTTCTTTTAATATATTTTTTGTCCCCAAAGCTTTACCAATTTCTACAAGTTTTGGCTTCAGTTGTACAATTTGTTGTAGTGAATCATACAATGAGTTCCAACGGGTGTCCCCCGGTCTTTTCAAAATCTGTCCCGTTATATTTTTAAATATTTCGGATGATTTCGGTCTATTGCACGCTTTCCATAACACGTTGCACTTTTCCATGACATCCTTATGGGTTGAAAGTAATTCTGGTGTACTCTTCATGGCTTGCATCAGGTCGCTTGTGACGCACAAATGCAATGTATGTACAGCGCATCGAATATGTCGGGGCAATACATTCTCTGGAACTGCCTGTATGGTTACTGCTTCTTCGTCTTCTGCTTCGTCTGCTGCTTCTTGTTCTTCTTCTTCCTCTCCTTCTTCTTCTTCTTCTTCTTGTTCTGTCTCTTCTCCTTCTCTTTCTTCTTCACCGTTGACCGGGTTGATTGTTTCATTGTCCTCTATGATAATACAATGTAGTTTGACACCATATTCCTTGAAGGCCTTCACGAAATTGCTGGCATTATCGGTGACAGTCGCCACAATTTTCCCGGTGTCCAAATCAAACTGACTGTGTATGCAATGCAGTAAATTTTTAATCCGGTCGTAAGAATGCGTCCCGCAAAATCGTCGACAGCCTAAGGCTGCAGATTTTCTTTCGTAATTTTGCGTTATCCAGTGGGCAGTTACACCCAGAAAACTGCGTTGTTTGCTACTCCAAATATCCGCTGTGGTGCAAATAAATGGAATACCTGACAAGTCTGATTTTATTTTTTGCGTTGTTTCCACATATAGCCTGTCAATACACCGGCCTATTGTCCGTCGGCTAATATTTTTAATTTTGTTGGCCAATCCTAAATTGTGAAACATCCTTCTAAAATCCACATTCTCGACAACTTGTAAAGGAAGCATGGCACTAATGATGAATTTCGCCATATCCATTTGAAATCGGTTTTGAGACCCTGCACCTTGATAGACAGCATTCCTCCGTTTTATTCGTTCCACTTGATCTACGTATTCCAAAAATTCCGCATGGTGTTTCCTTTTCAAGTGAGAGCGGAAGTTAGAGGTTGAAGACCATTGTCCTTTAATTTCCTGTTCCGGGCGGCACAAATTACACCTCGCAATCGCGTTGGTTTGATTACATTTTTCATGTAACACGGTGTAGTACCTTCCCATAAAAATGGTAGGGAGTACTGCACGTGTCTCTAAACTCCCTGACGAATGCGATGAGTTGCTTCGCGCGTCCAAAACACTTCCTTCACTTGTACTCATAGTTCACTATACTATAGCACTACACTTATTGCTAACACTAAATGTAATTAACACAAAACGTATTTTAACAATAAATGTCTTAGGTGTACTAACAGTATTCTAACTATCCTACACTGTATAACTATATTAATTTAAAATACACTTCTAAATTAATACTATACTGCCCTATATACTATTTATTATATTCTAGGTAGATATACTGAGAAATTATGAAAATGCTCTTCGATACTCTCTGCGTGAATGCTTGCTAGAAACTGATTCGAATTTTCTTCTTGCTGCACTCTTCGACTGCGAAACATAAACATTAGTCCCACATCTTTTCTCCTTCTACACCCCCCTCCCCCCCCTGAAGGAGAAGTGGAAGGACCCGCGAGGTCCGTGCATTGGAATATAACCAAATACTCTCCAGCGGAATAGAATATTCAATGAATAAAAATACTAATTGTAATATGCATTACTACTCGACCCTGTATTATTAATATATATTTGTATTAATATTTTTATTACACAAGTTTGTACCGTTCTTGCATAGTATAATACTACTATCGTACAATGAAAGAGAAAGAAAAGAGAGAAACAAATATATGTTTATAATCAACAATAAATAACAATTTATTTTTCAATTACAAGTAATAACTTCTCATTCAGAATACATGGCGTATATTTTTATTTACATGATTTTTTAATTGATATGTATACCTTTCATTTTTTTACAACCATCATATTTTTTCTATAAGTAATTTACTTTTTATATAAATTATATCTTATTTCTAATATCATATTTTGTGAAACTACATTTGTAGTACAACCCCTGGCAATAAGTTTTCGACCAAACGCAATGGTACGAAGTCAACGAGAAACACCACAATTTTTTGTACGTAAAACAATGCGGTATAAATTTAAAACTCGTGGTAATGTTAAATTGGTTTAATATGAAGTAAATACAACAAAAATAATTAAGACATTCGTTTATTATCTACTAAAAAACAATGAACAAACAACAGGTTGCTTGGAAAAAAGTATTTGGCCAAGGGAAGCTCTGGAAAAAAGTATTCGACCATATAAATTTGCAAAGAAATGAACAATAATTTACTTAAAATTCATATTACCTAATATTTAATTACATTTCCACGTGCTCGTATAACCGCTTTTATGGGTTTTGGCATTGGTTCGATAAGATTTTCGCATTCTGTCAGTGTGATTTCATCCCACGATGCCTTAATTGCTTTGTAAAGATATTACGCATATATTTTTAATGAAAAATAGGTTTGGTGTACCTACTGGCTGGCCTTTTTTCAGTTTTATTCCGATTATTCTGCAAATAATCTTGTATTCCTTTGCTAAACTGTTTTGCTGCAGTATGGAGCTCTGTATCTCAGTGTGGCGCTATGCTAGCGAGTAAGAAATTTGTACGTTTATCGCTCGATGTCGACTGCGTTCTCACTTTCATCGTGTTCTCACTCGTTACCTCTTTCACAAATCACGCAGAGTGCAATAAAGCAATGTATTGAAAACATAAGTTAACGAACTATTTCGAGATCAGTCAATTATTGTTAGCTAGCGACCGAAGCAGGTCGAAGAAATTCAGCATGCCACCACGCAAGCATTTTTCTGACGATTTGAAGCAATGAATAATTAAACTTCTGGACGAGGGCAATAGTCAACGAAAAGTTGAAGAAATTTTAAATTGTTCCCATAGTGTGATTAGCTATATAAATAAGAAATTGAATGAAAGTGGAAGTGTAGTTAATCATACAAGATGTGGACGTCCTCGTTCAACGTCAAAAAGAGATGATCGACAATTATGACAAATTGTTCAAAATATGAGGCGAGGTACGTCTAAGGAAATAAATGGAAAGTGGGCACAAAATGTTTGTGATCGTACAGTGTGAAACCGATTAAATGAAATAGGATATTCATTTTGCAAAGCGAAGAAGAAACCGTTTGTTACGAAACAGCATAGGAAAAAACGTTTGGAATTGTGTGTAAGGAACACCGGTACCTATTGGACTGCGGATGATTGAAAAAATAGATTTTTACACCAATAGAAAATTTATGGGCAACGTAGAAACTTACAAACAAAAATGAGCTTCGCGAAGCTATTATTAAGACATCATGGGATGAAATCACACCGACAGAATGCAAAAATCTTATAGAGTCAATGCCAAAACCGCATAATAGCGGTTATACGTGCACGTGGAAATGTAATTAAATATTAGGTAATGTGAATTTTAAGTAAATTATTGTTCATTTCTTCGCAAATTTATATGGTCGAATACTTTTTTCCAGAGCTTCCCTTGGCCAAATTCTTTTTTCCAAGCAACATGTTGTTTGTTCATTGTTTTTTAGTAGATAATAAACGAATGTCTTAATTATTTTTGTTGTATTTACTTCATATTGGACCAATTTAACATTACCACGAGTTTTAAATTTATACCGCATTGTTTTACGTACAAAAAATTGTGGTGTTTCTCGTTGACTTCGTACCATTGCGTTTGGTCGAAAACTTATTTCCAGGGGTTGTATCACATACATACAGCGAGTCACGTAAGTATTCGACTGCTCGCTACTAAAACTGAAAACAATAAAAATATATGTTGGACTTCAGTTCTAAAAGTAGTGCTATAACTACTATAAGACACAAGTATCGAGATTATATGTATCAAATTTGAAATGAATCGGATAATATTTGCAGAAGTTATGAAACATTTATTGCAAAGATGTACCTAATGGAACAGGCTCACAAAAGTATTCGAACGACATCAATTATACGCACCTTATTTCGTATTATTACCTTATAATAATATAATTATATTTTAATATAATTACCTTATAATTACATAAAATCAGGTGCGTATAATTAATGCTGTCCGAATACTTTTGTGAGCCTGTTTCATTAGGTACATCTTTGCAATAAATGTTTCATAATTTCTGCAAATGTTATCCGATTCATTTCAAATTTGATACATATAATCTCGATACTTGGGTCTTCATGTAGTTATAGCATTACTTTTAGAACTTAAGACTAACATGTATATTTTTATTGTTTTCAGTTTTAATAGCGAGCGATCTTTCGTGACTCACTGTACACCTCCGTTCCTTTTGATTGTAATTTTGAAAATTTCAAATTCAAATTCAAAATTCCAATTTCTCAAAAAATGACAGTCCTTTAAACGTGAAAAAATGAGTTTCGACCTACAAATGTTCCGTTTCTTACGTACAAACAATAAATTACAACAGATATCCGCGAAGATCATATGATAAGTAGGTAGTACACAATTGAGGGGCCCAGTGGAAAAGAGGTACATGCCACCGTTTCATGATTTTTGACCCACCGGGAATTTTCACAAACTCCCCGATGGCCAGTCCGCCCCTGGCCATGACTATCCAAGAAGGAAAACCGATAGACACTTCAACACGATGTCATAAATTAGGTCCTTGCAGGAACTGCGTCCCTGAATTCCGAGTACCATACCTTCCAAGTGTTTTCCGACTGCGACGTAGGGATTGTCCATCCTTTAAATAATGGATATCGGCACTATCGAAGGTTTACAACCGCAGATCAACTCATTCAATTAACTATGTTTATACTTCTCTTTCGACCATAGCGAAGACAAGGGAGGCCCTTGGTGGCAAAATCATTATCAATTATTTAAATATATATTTTGTGGTTATATAATTACATATAATTACAATATTACAAATTAAAATTATTATGTTATTTGACGAGCAAATATTGTTTTAATCATTGTTGACAAGTAAACTGAATTACTTTATTAATAATATTATTCCTTTATTTGATCAATTCCTTCCTAAGGGAACTTAACTATAAGTAGTTAAATGCATCTATATGCTACGAGGTACAATTAAACAGTGATAATTTCGGATACAACTATGGTAAATAAGCTGTAACAATTATATAGGTACGATGTTCAATAATTCACTGTTCGTCAAAATTTAACTTTTTTCGGACTTGTAACATTCAATAGCCATTTGCAATAGATTTTTGTGCGCCGCAAACGAATCCACAAACCAGTGGTCGCCATCACCCTCAGTTTCGAGAAATTTGATTTTGAAAACAAATGCAGATTTTCAACTTTGAACATCTTTTGTGTTCAAAAAGTAATAGTTATTCGGTTGCTTGTTCCGTCAAATTATTGTATGAAATTATTGTATTATTATTGAATTATAAACATTTAAATATATTTCAACAACGATTATGTGAATTGAATGTAACAGATCAAAATGGCTGTTGGACAGTGTTATTTGCCCTGGAGGCGATGGGAAAGTTATAAATATTAAGCGTAAACTGATTGAATCGTATTAGATTAGGTTCTCTTATAAACACATACTTCCCAGCCAGGAAACGAGTGAAACGAATGCTATCTTACGACAACAAACGCCAGACTCTAGGGCACTCACAAGAGAAGATCGGTGAGTGACACGCCGATTTACGAAAATGAAACAAAATATTTTTTCGAAAATTGTTTTCGGCAGATATATAGACCTTCAGAAACGGTATAACATTTATTTGCATGTTTTTTTTTACATCTTTCGTAATTTACGAGTTATCTTCTTATACTATAAAGCGGAAAGTGTGTGTTTGTCTGTCGCCGAAAAACTTTCTAACGGTAAAGTCTGGGGTCGCGAAAGGTATCTCGGCTCATTATGCCTGGCTAATCCAGATGAATGTGACTATTTTCAGCTCGCTACGTCCTTCCCTTCTCGAGTTATTAGTTAAAATAAACGAATAGTGTCTACGATTCCAATCCGCCGATGGCTCGCGAGAGAGAGAGACAGAGCGTAGGCACGTGAAAGACGAAAGGAGACAGAGTATCTCTCTACGTAGCAAACGGTAACGCCGCGCGACTCATTCGTCACCTCTCGCTCGCTCTCGGGTACCTCGGGTTCTCTCACTCTCGACCGAATGATTCCAAGAAGTGGTGCGGATAGCGACGACCGCTTAACGCATACATTGTTGAGAATGTTGGGATGATCCCTGAGCAAGAGATTCTCAATAAATAATTTGTGGATGACTGAATTAGTAAAATTGATTTGTTTTGAAGTTTCTTTCTTGCAAGCATCAACTTTTTTTCAGGGAAATATTATTTGGGACGGTAAAATTAGAATCTAAATTCCGGGCGAAGCCGGGTAATAAAGCTAGTAAGCGCATAAGTAAAAGAGGCGACTGGGATAAAAGGGGTAATTTCTCCCTTGAAGGGCGAAAGTAGCACGAATCGAATACGGCAAAGTTCTTAGGTTGGTCCTACAAACAATCCAGAAAATTTGCATGAAAATCGTCGTGTATTTGACTGGAGGGTCACATTTTCCCGTAAGAGATTAACGAAAAAGAAGTTGCGCTGATGAGAAACAAAACCCTGCGAGTTAAAGAATTATGCATTTTGGATTTCCTAACACCTGTAGAAACATAAACATCGCGCAATATAACTTTGCCTCCGAGTGACCACTGAGTAGGCCATGCGTGCGAGAGAGTCTGACCGTCGGCGTTCTTTTAATTCGTTTGGAAAAACGTGCGATCGCACACGGACGAGTATCATACAAAGTAAGAGGTTAGGCGTGATACTCATGCGTGTGCGATCGTATGTTTTCCGAATCGAATTAAAAGAACGACGACGCGACGGTCGGACTCTCTCGCACGCACGGCAAACTCACGGCCTACTCAGTGGCCGCTCGGAGGCAAAGTTATATCGCGCGATCTGTACCCATGCTGTAAAAATAAATGTCTCGTTGCCACACAGATCCAAAAATGGCCAGTTTCTACAATTTTCCTTTCTAGCAGCTACAACATTCTCGAGCTTCATAGTTTTTAAACCGTCCATTTATACATATGTATGTATTACGATCTGGCAACGTAGGATCGCAATGTCCAGTTATTCGAAGCCAACGAATAAAAATTACGAATCAAGATATCATGTGATTTTATCCTTTCCGAATAACTCGTTACGAATAAAAGCGTCGAATAAATTATCTTGTTATATCGAGCTTCGAATAACGTATAAGGGTTAAGAAGGAACTCGTTCTATTGAAATCTCACAGATAAACTTCCGTAGCCAAATCCTGACGGATACAACCGTAAGATACACGATGGCGCTGCCTTCGACTGTCGAATAATGGTAAAAGATAAGCTGAAACTCTCGGCTACACTGTCACGGATAATGCCTCTCGAATAACGTCTCGCCGCTATAGAGGCGTCGAATACGGATACGCGTTACATCGAGCTTCGAATACATTGTACGTGACGAATGTATTTCCTGATATAAAATCTCACAGATAAACTAGGTTGAATATATTCTTCAGAAAAACAAGTACGAATAAAGGATAACCGAAAGTTATCTTTCCTTAAAACTTTTAGATAAATTTTTGCCCATCTCTGGCAGATAGCATCTAGCTGGCCGCTAGCTAACCGGGACTTTGTCCAGAGATGAAGAAATCGGGCGTAAGACGAGGTGTGCTATCTGGGTTTAGGAGCAGTTCTCGAGCAAAGTCAGAACTGCACGGATTACTGAACCTACGATTTTCGATACCGATAACTATCGATAGTGAAAATAAACTATCGATAGTTTTCGATAGTGAGGACCATCGATAACTATCGATAGTACCATCGATAGTTCTCCACCACTATCCTGCATCCCTGACCACGTTCACACGTCGCCATTGTAAGAATTGTATTTCTGTTAGCGTAAGTAGCGTAACGTCCAGTATAGTCCTCGTGGAAGATGTTAAGTTATTTATTAATTTAATTTCTCTCTTTAGCAGCGGAGGTGATTCTAGTGCCAAAAGCGAGAACTCAATATGGGTTGGGGCTGGTTAGGTAGCGTTGCGAGATGGTGTTGGGGTTGTGTTTGTCAACTCGGAACATTGATATGGCGTACCGCAATGTATGGTTTGTTTGGTAAAAGTTGTTTCGGCGAACAAGTGTCTAGAGGCCCCGAAATACCCGACTATATGTTCAAACGCACATTATAAACAGTACTATATAACAGTGGCACAATGAACGGGCGACCAATGAGCAGTTGCCAACTGGGCCACTGTGTATACCTGTGCGCAAAAAATGTGCTGTGGGCTCCTTAAAACTTCGAATTTTCAGTTACATTTTGTATAAATATACTCTATGCATTAATGCAAAAAATTTCGTTTGGCCTTTCTACACCCGTGCACCTTGATGTTTCCCGTTTCCTTTCTTACCGTAATGCCATTACAGCGTAAAACAATTTTTAGCCTCAAGACCATCTCGAGCATTTGCTCAAGATACCGCCTAGATGAATACCTGATGTCTTACACATACTATGTAAACGAGAATACAACTATTAAAACCAGTCCAATAATATGCTTGAATAACTATACCCACAACAAAATAACCACACTTATAAAAATGAAAATTTAAATTACATACACGTAAAACAAGTCAAACAGGATGAATAATACAATATCATATAATAACTTCTTGCATTAACGCTCCGAAACAGAAATATCCGTTCTTATACACGCTAATTTCAGCTTATTGGTATGCACTATTTTATATACTTATTAATTCCCAAAATTAATTCTACATTTAAATCATCAAACACTCTGCTAATCTAATAAGAGCCTAACCAGTTACAATCAAACTTGGAAGTTTTTCGGTTACTTAAGTAAGTACACATCGTCGTCTACTTTAAACCCACCAGGGTTACAATTTCCATCGTAATATATTTTACTTTTCTCTCCAGCCTCATCGAGATTTTCTGCCGCTTTAGCCTTTGCGGTGGTAATTTTAGTAAACAACTCATTCAAATACTGCACGAAAGTTCGCGATACCTGCTCTTTAGCAAATTCAACAGGTATGAGATCTCTAACTACAGAAACTAATTCATGTGGCGTAAATCCCGTAGCCTCGTGCGCAGAGGCGTTGTACAAGAACATGCCAAATCTAATGCAATTATTCCAATCGATCCCTGTAAAATTCATTCCAAAATATCAAAACTACCCAAATCCTTTGAAATGCTAACACTCTTAACATTCAAGGAACTAACAAGAGCTGTAAGGTATTTCAACAAAGATTCCACACGACCAAAACCTATATAGATCTTGCCAAGAAGCATCTTAAATAAGTTTTGATATTTTAGAATGAATTTTACAGGGATCGATTGGAATAATTGCATTAGATTTGGCATGTTCTTGTACAACGCCTCTGCGCACGAGGCTACGGGATTTACGCCACATGAATTAGTTTCTGTAGTTAGAGATCTCATACCTGTTGAATTTGCTAAAGAGCAGGTATCGCGAACTTTCGTGCAGTATTTGAATGAGTTGTTTACTAAAATTACCACCGCAAAGGCTAAAGCGGCAGAAAATCTCGATGAGGCTGGAGAGAAAAGTAAAATATATTACGATGGAAATTGTAAACCTGGTGGGTTTAAAGTAGACGACGATGTGTACTTACTTAAGTAACCGAAAAACTTCCAAGTTTGATTGTAACTGGTTAGGCTCTTATTAGATTAGCAGAGTGTTTGATGATTTAAATGTAGAATTAATTTTGGGAATTAATAAGTATATAAAATAGTGCATACCAATAAGCTGAAATTAGCGTGTATAAGAACGGATATTTCTGTTTCGGAGCGTTAATGCAAGAAGTTATTATATGATATTGTATTATTCATCCTGTTTGACTTGTTTTACGTGTATGTAATTTAAATTTTCATTTTTATAAGTGTGGTTATTTTGTTGTGGGTATAGTTATTCAAGCATATTATTGGACTGGTTTTAATAGTTGTATTCTCGTTTACATAGTATGTGTAAGACATCAGGTATTCATCTAGGCTGTATCTTGAGCAAATGCTCGAGATGGTCTTGAGGCTAAAAATTGTTTTACGCTGTAATGGCATTACGGTAAGAAAGGAAACGGGAAACATCAAGGTGCACGGGTGTAGAAAGGCCAAACGAAATTTTTTGCATTAATGCATAGAATATATTTATACAAAATGTAACTGAAAATTCGAAGTTTTAAGGAGCCCACAGCACATTTTTTGCGCACAGGTATACACAGTGGCCCAGTGGGCAACTGCTCATTGGTCGCCCGTTCATTGTGCCACTGTTATATAGTACTGTTTATAATGTGCGTTTGAACATATAGTCGGGTATTTCGGGGCCTCTAGACACTTGTTCGCCGAAACAACTTTTACCAAACAAACCATACATTGCGGTACACCATATCAATGTTCCGAGTTGACAAACACAACCCCAACACCATCTCGCAACGCTACCTAACCAGCCCCAACCCATATTGAGTTCTCGCTTTTGGCACTAGAATCACCTCCGCTGCTAAAGAGAGAAATTAAATTAATAAATAACTTAACATCTTCCACGAGGACTATACTGGACGTTACGCTACTTACGCTAACAGAAATACAATTCTTACAATGGCGACGTGTGAACGTGGTCAGGGATGCAGAATCAGGGTGCGTCGGTTTCCACTTGATTTGTAGCAATTTTGCATAATAGAGAGTGGGGGTAGATCCCCCACCATTATATCCCCACCCGACTGTCGAACCAATCAACGCCAAGATGAAAATTTGCCGACGCCAGCGCCAACTAGTGAGACCGCGGGTAACCATCGCTGGAGAATCTGTTGTCGACGCTGATTGGCCGAGGTCTCACTCGTCGATAACCGATTCCCCAGCGGCGCTGGTTAGCCGCGGGCTCACTAGATGGCGCTGGCGTCGGCAAATTTTCAACTTGGCGTTGATTGGTTCGACGGTCGGGTGGGGATATAATGGTGGGGGGTCTACCCCCACTCTCTATTATGCAAAATTGCTACGATCAAGTGGAAACCGACGCACCCTGCTGATTACTGAGTGCAACGAAGACAGACGCAACCTTTCGCCAGCGGAGTGAGGGGCGTGGAGGGCGAAACAACGCCATCTAGTGTATACTCAAAACGGGATGAACTATGTTTCTTCACGGCGCCTATACTACTGTCCACTCCCTGAGTGTAGTGTAGGAGTTAAAAGAGTATGGTGGGGGTCGTTCTCCTGCGGCCCAGCAGAGCAGGCAAGTCGGGGAACGGGCCGCATGCGGCCCATGGGCCGCGGGTTGCCCAGCCCTGACCTGAAGGACAGTGCCTAGTTCCGAGGGGTTACAGCGAAAGACGGAAGGGGCTGCGATGTGAGGGACGACTGGTGGTGTCCTCTACAGCCGAATTTAAATTTTAGAAATAGCGTCCTTCATTGGTATAGCCTTGTGACGCCATTGTGCAAAACGGTGGAAAACGGTGCAAAACAGTGTAAAAGCATTGCAAAGTAACTTGTATGCGTGTAGTGTATTTATATAATTGTCTTATTATTTGGGATACTTTCGAAATTACGTAAGTAATATTAAATTTTCTAGTAAAATAGAAAAAGTATTGTAATTGAAGGTTAAAAATTTATATATAATGGTTTTGCCAGAAGAAATTTTCCACGGTATGGCACAGATGGCACCACCAGTCGTCCCGCAAAAAGTGGCTGGAAGAGGTCGATTCCCCTTCCGTCATTCGCTTCAACCCCCGCGTCCATAAGCCAAGCTTATGCACTGTCCTTCAGGTCCATGCTGGAACCACTGTCATAGTGAGGGTAAGCATTTATCCCACGTCCCACGATTCTGGCATCACTGAGAACCAGGGTTCGGACTTATTAGAGCATATACATGATGTCTTTCTCTCTCTCGCAGGATATCGGCGCATCCGCATTACGGTCCATTATTCTGGGCGATTTCCACTTACGTCCAAATCGCCCGCAATCCCCTAGATTTCCATTACATATCGCGACCGCGGCGGGCGATCTGGGCGTAAATGGAACTCGCCCTCTCTCGCACCAGTTCCCACGATGCTTTCTTTCTCGCACGATGTTGGTCGGCAATTGGATCCACAGGAGACAAGAGGTCATGAGACCTCCATGTATATATGCTCTAAGCAATCATCGCGTTCAAACACTCAAGCCACCCACCCACATTTCGTTTCGTAGACTCAAGGCTGGTAGTTTCCTTTGGATACTCTGTGCAGTACTCACCCAGGAATTTGGTTAAATAAAAGTTTTTGTATAGTATTAAGGCATTATTTTATTTAAATTAACATTCAAAGTGTTAAAATGAAAACAAGCAATTCAATTTTCTAAAAATATAAAGCAAACTAGAATTTATATGTTAAGGGGTTAGGCTACTTTAGGGATGCGGAAAACTAGGCACTTTGTAAGTGGCAGCAAAAAAAAAAGTAAACAACCGATTAATACGAAACTTTGTACTTTATTTAAGTATAATATGTACTAACAAAAGCCGCTGCAATATTTAAAAAATGTTTAAAACTAAGTCCGTACGACGCCATTTTCCGGAACACCTTTTTTTTTTAATGTCCAACTGGTGTGCAGTATTCCGGCAAAACGGCTATTACTAGCAACAAAAAGAGAAAAGATTTCATTAATTATGATAAATTCCTAAGCATTGACGATCAAAAATTTCAATGTTTGTAAAAATTAACAAAATGGCGGGTATTTCAAATTTAGAGTTCGAATTTCGACGAAAAATGAGTCAATTTATTGTTTATGTTTCGCAAAACAATTAGAAAATTTAAAAAAACGGATCGTCAATGCTTAATAAATGTAATAGCAAGTATAACTGTAAATTTTCAAAGCGATTGATCAAATAGAACTCGAGCAATCCTGTACACCGTTTTGAAAAACACGGTTCTGAGAAAAACGTGTTTAAAGTTTGAAAACGTAATTTGCGATTGCGCTTTGGGCTCTGTATCTCCAGAAAAAAAATTTTGTGAACACTGGGACTTTCTACATAATGTTTTAAGACTTTAAACTATTGTTTAAACCCCAAAAAAATCGATTTTTTTTTCAAAATTCTAGAGTTACCTAACCCCTTAAATTTCGAAAACGTAATTTGCGATTGCGCCTTGGGCTCTGTATCTCCAGAAAAAAAAATTGTGAACACTGGAACCTTCTACATAATGTTTTATGACTTTAAACTATTGTTTAAGCCCGAAAAAGAAAAATCGATTTTTTCAGAATTCTAGAGTAACCTAACCCCTTAAGGCTGCCGTCTCACCGGGCGTTGAATGTGTGCGTACGCTCACACAAGCTAGGAAAAGCGTGTACGTATACGCGAAACCGTTTCAACCAACTTTCGTCCTGGAATCGGCAAGAAGGAAGTTTTTGAGGGTATAGTTGCCTCTAGTAGACATCAGTGCAGGGTGGTCTGGTGCGTTTGAATGCTAATAAGCACCGTACGTTGAAATAATAACGAAGAACTGACAGAATGAGGCTTCAAGGCTTCTCCGTTGGTGGCGCCACTGGTATAGTCGAGCCACGTAGCACCAGCGTATACGTATACGCAATGTAGAAAACAAACCGTTTCAACCAACTTTCGTCCTGGAATCGGCAAAAAGGTAGTTTTTGCGGGTATAGTTACCTCCAGTAGACATTCGTGCAGGGTGGTCTGGTGCGTTTGAACGCACCAGACCACCGTATGTTGAAATAATAATGAATTTATGAATCGTGTACTGAGTCAGACTCGAGAAATGGCAGAATGAGGCTTCAAGGATTCTCCGCCACCGGCGCTTATGGTATATTCGCCCCATGTAGCATCAGAACCGGTGGAAGTCCAAGCTAGCCAATAAATGTAGGAAAGACATAGTTACCGATACGTATAGAGAGTCGCATCGCGCTGTTGCCGCATTTCCCCTATTACTATTTTGTCGTCAAGGAGGCTTGAATGAATCACGGCGAAGCGGCTGGAGAACAGAGATGGGCAAAGATAATATCTGGATAAACTCTTGGGATTTTGTTCAAATTGAAATATGTTACAGTCCATTTGAAAATAAGGAGGATTTAAATATCATTTTGCCAAATACGAAAGGTAATTTTCAAAAGATTGAGGAAAGTTGTGTACTTTGAGGGTCTGTATTTATAAAACAATTTTGAATGTGGCAAAATGTGACAACGCCAAAAATATTCGGACCCAAACGGAATAACATTCTGACAATTGCCACGTTTCGTACAAAGTTGTTTGGTATGAAGTAAGACATACACACTAACCCAGATAGCACACCTCGTCTTAGAGCCGTTTAGTTTAGGTCTATTTTAGGTCTGAACGTCTTGATTTGTAACAAGACGTCTTTAAGACGCCTTTTGGACTATCTGGGAAGTCTGCCCTAGAGCAGTCGGTGCGCCTTCGAGCTCGACCGTGGTATTTTCATTCCCCACTCCTCGGTATAAGGTCTGGTGGTGGAGAATTCTATGACTGCAGAGGCCGTATGCCCATTTTGTTTTCTCCAAGGAAAATATGGTATTGTCTCGAGCTTCCCATTGTTGCCCCAACACGGTCACTGGAAAGGCCCAGTTTATGCTTTTATGACACCCCCGACAGCTAAATAATCGCTTGACCGCGACTTACATACACAGTTCCATCATCGTGTGTTAGCGACCTCAAGCAGTGTGTTAAAATTGACTCAGGCACAGGATACGGAGGGTTAATTGAGATTTGAAATATGTTTAAATTTTTCAATGCAATAATAATAATTTTGTTCAAATTTATAATGATAGCAGTAAGAAGGGGTTAAAAAAGTTTGTAGCTGGCGAACATGATTCTGGCTGTCGCAGTCATCGGAAACAAAAAGCGCAAAATTTTTCTTAATCTGTGTGGTTATCGTGTGAACTAGAATGAATTATTTGCAAAAATCCAATTTTGCAACACAAAAAACTAACATATGCTTTTCCAAAAAATTAATGTTTCCGGCTGTACTTCCGAAAGGGACCAGTGGCCGATCGAGATGAGGTTTTGTTGGAGGGGTGGGGAGGGGGTGTGAACCCTAAATCTAAAATTGTAGCTTCGGGTATTTATTAATTTCCGAAATATTAATAAAAAATTGTTATTTATTTTGGAAATTTTTTTTGGACGTTGCTGCTGGCCTCCCTGCCCGGGAGCCCTTCCGTTACCCTATTTTTTATTTTTGAAATTTTGTAACCACAGTCTTATTTTTAGCATCGCCAAACTCACATCGGTTCGCTACCATGCTTTACGCGCCTGCGCGCCCTCCGCACTAATCTAGCCCCAACCGGTGGCCGATCGAGATGAAACTTGGTGGTTATTACGAGGGTTGTGGACACACCCGAAATATGAAATTATAGCTTCGGCAATTAATGCGTTCAAAAGATACTTTTTTTTTTTTTTTTTTTTTTTTTATCGTGGAGAAATCCCTAACGGATTCCCCGCCCCCGGGGGAGGGACGGAGTTATGTGGGGCTTGCACCCACTAAAACTCCACGGTGGTCGTCCTCGGGCGCGGAGTCGCACGCTCGAGGGGGAGGACTTCTGCGAGAGCAAACTAGCGATACATTCGCTTGCCCCCCCCTCAGCGCAAATGCTGGCTCCGCGCTCAACAACCCCGCGCGGCAACGCGCGGGGTCTTCCCAAAACTCCGGCGCCGCGAGACGGACCACGCGGCCGCGTCGCCACTTCTGGGGGGGTCGCACGATGTGGTGGAGGGGTGAGCGTGCCCCCCGGCACTCCCACCCCGCGACCCCCCGCGGTCGAGCAGTGACCCGGACGCGGCCCGAAGGGTCGCGGCCGGGCGGGGAGGCGGCACTTGGTCATATGGTCAATTGACCGCCGCACTCACCCTTTACCTGCTCGACCGCCTTCCTCGGGAGCGGGCTAAAAACGGCACCAATGGCGCGGCTCCCGGGGGAGCAGCAGATGGTCGGCTGCTCCCCGGGGGGCCCTCTGACACGAGGACCCCCCCCTGTTCGTAACTCCGCCGTCGCGCGTCGCGCCCTGCCACGACGCGACGCCGACGGCAACTCGCGGCTAAGGCCGCCTCCGACCCGGGGTTGATGCCGACGGGGAGCGGGGGTGACGCACTAAATTACGTCACCGCCCTACCTCCCCCGGCCCCGGGTCATCTCCTCCTCCCGATCCTACCGGATCTCCGAGGGGCGGCTACGCGGGACGGATGCCCGGTGCGGATCCTGTCCCGCTCCGCCTCCTCCTTCTTCAACATTACCGCCTCCGCAAATGCGGAGACGGCCTTCCAGCACTCCCGATCTCCCGCCATCCGACGCACGACCGTCGGTAGCGAGAGATCGGGACCCAGCCGCGACTCGAGGACACGCCGCTCGTCCGACCACGACCGGCAAACCGCCAGCGTGTGGTCGGCCGTGTCCTCATCGCCCGAGTCGCAGCTGAAACACTGCGACGACTCCTCCCGCCCTATGCGACACAGATAATTGCCGAAGCATCCAACTCCGGTCAATATCTGCGTCAGACGGAAGGTGAGCCTGCCGTACCCACGCCCCACCCATTCGTTCATGATGGGTAGGAGCGCCCCGACAACGCGGCCCTCCCGATGTCGCGGGAGGGCTAACCACTCGAGCCACTTGGCTCCCATGCGTTGTCGGGCCTGGCCCCGCACCACTTCTGGTCCGATGGCATTCGGGTCCCCAGCTTCGCGGAGATCATGGACGGTGGAATAAACCTCCGCCTCCATCTCCGCGAGCAGATGGAATGGGGGGACCCAGCCAGAGCGGACAGCTCGGCGTGTGACACCGTGCGATACGCTCGCACGGCTCGGAGGACTGCGCGGCGATGAACTCTGGCCAAGAGTTCACGCCCAACGCGGCAGTCCTCCAGGTCGCCGGCCCATATAGGCGCGCCATACAGCGCCATGGACCGAACGACCGTCACATAGAGTCGCCGAACTCCCTCGTGTGGTCCACCCAGGTTGGGCATGATTCGCCCGAAGGCAAATACCTGCTTCTCCAACCTGGGGGCGAGGGTTTTGAAGTGGCGCGTGAATCGCCAGTAGGTATCCAGGGTCAGACCGAGATACTTCATCGAACGTCCGACCCTGATGCAGGCATCCCCGATCTTCAGGGACGCTCTGTTGGGGACACCGCTCCCAACCCTGTCCGCGAGCCACATCGCCTCGGTTTTGTCCAAGGCGACTCGCAGACCAAGCGTCCCGATCGAGGTGATGACGCGTCGCAGCGTTTCCTCGGCGAGGCTTATCGCCTCCTTCCAGTTCTGCCCGGCAGCTAGCACCAGGGTGTCGTCGGCGTAACATACCAACGACACCCTTAGCGATGGCAGCTCGACCCGCAGTACCGCGTCGTATGCGAGTATCCACAACAGGGGCCCTAGCACGGACCCCTGCGGGACTCCGCGGTACACGAGAGTCACCCCGTCGCCCTCCTGGCCGACCTACGTCACCACACGGCCGCGGAGAAAGTCCCAGATCAGGCGGCGAAGGTAGAGCGGGACGTTATGATAGAGCAACGCCCGCTCGATCGCCGCCCAGGAGACGGTGTTAAACGCGTTGGCGATGTCTAGTGACACCGCCACGCTGACACCGCCTCCCTCGGCCGCCCGGCGCGACAGCGACCGTACCATCTTAATGGCGTCGATGGTCGATCGCTGCCGCCTAAAGCCGTATTGGCGGTCGGATAGATCTGGGCCCACGGCCTCTAGGTGATCGCACAGGCGGGCAGCTATAACTCTCTCGAGCAGCTTGCCCGCCTCGTCCAGGAGGCATATCGGCCTGTACGCCGAGGGTGACTCAGCGGGTCTTCCGGGCTTGCGAAGGAGGACTAGCCTCGCCTCCTTCCAAGCAGGGGGGAATCTACCGGTCCTCAGAGCGGCGTTAAATATCCGCTTGAGGCCGGCTCCTAGGGCGCCCATAGTGCAGGCCAGCACTCGCCCGGGCACACCGTCGGGACCAGGAGCCGCGTTCCGCTTGCGCATTCGCGCCACAGCGGTCGCGAGCTCCTCGTCGCTAACCCCAGGGGCGTCGGAGGTATCCGCGCCCCTGCTCAATCAAGGATCCCCGGACTCGTCGGCGCCACCCTCCCCGTGCACCGGGGGAGGGGGGAAGTTCAAAAGATACTGGGGTAATTGTGCATAAACGGGTACACCTTACCGATTTTTTTTTAATCACTTTACCACGGTCCCCCCTATTAACAATATTTCTGTTGACTTATACCGACATAACGCATTCCACTTCCCAACTTGTCCCGGGTATTAGTATTGGTGGGGGGTAGAGTAGCGCGGGGGGCGCGGGCCCGCTTGCGGGCCCGTAAAGCATGGGTAGCGAACCGAGGTGAGTTTGGCGATGCTGAAAATGAGACTGTGATTACAAAATTTCAAAAATAAAAAATAGGGGGATGGAAGGGCTCCCGGGTAGGGAGGCCTGCACCAACGTCCAAAAAAAATTTCCAAAAAAATTAACAATTTTTTATTAATATTTCGGAAACTAATAAATACCCGAAGCTACAATTTTAGATTTAGGGTTCACACCCCCTCCCCGATATCACATCCTTCTACGTATAAATAAAAAGATATTGATACGCATATTAGTATTGTTTCATCGACATGTTTCCTAACCTCACTCCTGAACCTCTCTATCTTTCATCATTGCCTATTCTCTTTTACGTTCAGCGAGGTTCTGACGCTAGACGCAGCTCTCGTACCGTACCTATTCCTTCAAGACTTCTCGATAGAAAGAGCTTTGGCAACAGCGCGGCAGAGACAGAGAGAACAGAAGATGCGGCAACTATGCGTCAAAAATTCGTCTACACAGAGTACCTGAAGATGTCACCTCTTTAGAAGTTCTTTTTACCGGCCGCATTAGTTTCATTAGGGTCCGTCTGTTTACAAGGGGCGCTTCGATCGATTCGGACCATAACAAACTTGAGACGGCAGCCTTAAGAAACATCGGGCGAATTCCACTTACGCCCAAATCGCCCGCAACCCCCTAGATATCCGTTACATATCGCGACCGCGGCGGGCGATCTGGGCGTAAGTGGAATTCGCCCATGGAGGGCGCAAAAAAATTATCGATATGTGGACCAAAAGTATCGATACGTGTAATTATTGTTGTTTGAAATATCGATAAACAATATCGATAGTCTGACAGGCAAATATCGATATATGCAGTTATAGATAAATATTGTTGCGGTTTCCGCTGGTGTTGCGCGATTCTGTGGGGTTTTCGATTAGACGGCGGGTCCGTGCCCGTGGAGTGCTGAACCACTCAGCTCACGAGTTTGCGCGGGATTTTCAAGTTATTGGTATGAAATAAATGTACACTTCTGAATACTTTCAGTGTCTGGATTTATTTGGTAGTTCGATGTTTACTGTTTTACTAACAAGTTCGATCTGATCTTTCTACAAATTTACTCCTCACTCGTCACCTCCGAGCGCCCTACTCCTCCAATTTTGCCGTGTTCCTCCGACTCCCTCTTCGGATTCCTTCATCCAATCAAGGCAATGACATCCCTTAAGTTCGTCAGTGGGTTGTCCTTCTGCCATCTCTCCGTCCTTGGCCCTTCCTTCGCGCTTCCCTCCACTCTCGGCTGGTGGTCGAGGCACGCTTTCCGATTACATATACTTTACATAGGCTGCGTACAGTACATACATTTCTAACAGGTAGGTAAGTGCAACCCTCAGGGTCAAGACGGCGTCGCCGGCGCAAAGTTTATGACTTTATGACTTTCAGCCTCCCCCGAGCTGAGTTTTTACCCTAACAGGACATCGGCAATTATTGAAAGGAAAAGCAGAGTTTTAAATGGTTTTACAATACGAGCAGCTGCCCCTTCATTGAAATTTGGCACGCAGATGTGGAAGGAAAAGTTAAGCTATTTATTATCCTCGCTTGGCCTAACTGTAGTTTTGAGAATTACTGAATGCACCCCTAGGTTCTCGTACGCTTCGAATCTAATTATAATATATCTATCTTTTAGTACAAAAGGATTTTGAATTTCGCTCTACATCTAACCTCGATATTCCTATGTCTTATAACTAACTTCACGCAGCATATACCATTATACAAACTTAGCTTTAGATGCGAACAATGGGTAGCGTTACTTTCCCTTGCACATCTGCTTGCCAAACCTCGCTGGAGCGGACAACCGTTAATCTCGTAAAACCCCTTAAAATTCTGTCCTCACTTCCAATAATTGCCGGTGTCTTGTAAGGGTAAAAACTCCGACCGGAAAAGGCCTAAAGTCATAAACCTTGCGCCGGCGACGTCGTCTTGACCCTGGGGGTTGCGCTTACCTACCTGTTAGAAATGTATGTACTGTACGCAGCCTATGTAAAGTATGTAATCGGAAAGCGTGCCTCCACCACCAGCCAAGAGTGGAGGGAAGCGCGAAGGAAGGGCCAAGGACGGGGAGATGGCGGAAGGACAACCCCCTGACGAAGCTTGAGGGATGTCATTGGTTTGATTGGACGAAAGGACCTGAGGAGGAATTTCGAAGGATGCCTCGGAGTCAAAGGAGTAGGGCGCTCAGATGGCTCAAGCGAGGAAGGACTTTGTAAAAGCGCCAGATCAAACTTGTTAGCAGTTCAGTCAACATCGAGCTATTCATTAAAATCAAATCTTAGAAATTATTCAGAAGTGTTACATTTATTTATTTCCTTCATTGAAATTCCCGCGCAAACTCGTGAACTGAGTGCTTCAGCACTCCACGGGCACGGACCCACTGTTTTATAGAAATCCCCACGAAATCGCGCATCACTAGTGCTGGGCCCATTCACAACGCTGTTCAGCACCGAAAACACCGTTGTGAATGTGCTCAGTACCGTTCCCCAGATAGCACACGACGTTTATCAGCCGTCTTTGAGACGTCTTATAAATCTGAAAGACGTATTATAATTTGTTTTTTGTTTACCAAATTCGTGCGTTTTATTAGACTCTAATTGATTTTAGTATCTATTTTCATGTTCACAGATTTCTGTGCTTGATCACGTTATCGCTAGATTTAGCATGAATTTTCGGGTTTATAAAAAGTTATAAAAAGTTCACAAATGTAGCGTAAAAGAAAGAAATAGCCACGAAACATTTATTGTCATGTAGCATATAAAGTCACTAGACGAGGTATATCCTCTTTGCTCAGTCACGCGCATGCGCCGTTGCGGGGTCTAGTGATGACGCAATAGATATTCATTGAAAATGATAATTAAAAGACAATTCCTGTCAAAAAGTAATAAAAATGAATGAACAATTATGTACAAACGACGAACGATCGATTCCATATGAAATTATTGGTGAACAACGAAAAAAAGTAAAATGAGGGGCCAGATGTACAAAAAAAAATTAATTCAAATTTGTTTAATTTATTATAAATTATCAGTTGATGAACAAATAATATAAACTAATGAACAATGGTGTACAAACGATTGCATAAAAGAGAAACTGATATATTTTCCAATGAGGGGCCAACTCTGCAGAGGTGAATTCGCCCCATTGTATACTTGCGGCGGCCAGTACTATTAGTTCGCATACTGACCGCTAGTGTCGCAGATTAATTTAAACTCCTATAAACTCCCAATACTTATACCTTGCTATACTTTTTCTGTGACTACATGTCACGGTGTAATAGACAGGTGTTCCGACTCAGCACCTTTACCCCAACGATTTTGTGTGCCGATTTCTGTGTGGTTCCTCTGGCCGTCGCAAGAGGCGTCGTGATAAGAAATCCATGTACGCATGCATTTATGTGATTGTAGTAGTAGAGCTTTTAGTCGTATTATGCGCAAAAAGTCAGCCTTTTCTCCTTGAGCGCCAACCTAGCGGCCGCCAGAAGAACTAGGACGAAAAATTCACACATTCTGAAGAGGAGTCGGAACACCTGTCTATTACACCGTGCTACATGTCATACAAATCATTTCGGAATTTGCAGTTGTCAACAGTTATAAAGGTTATGTTAACGTATTGCATTAAAATGTTTTAAAAAGATTGTTAAACTGTAAAAGTCATGAGATCAACATTTTCCTAAGGTTTCATCAGTAACGAAATTATAATTGTAGTCGTTACTATAAAATTGTGTTAACATAACGACACTGTAAAAAGTTTTAAGTAGATTTTAGACTTCGTAGAACCAACAAGTCTTTTAAAATAATTATAAAAACATGAGTACACAAAAAGGGAATGCGAATCGATCAAGACCACAAAAATATCAAAATCACACTGCTTTCAAAAATGATTTGCATGATAAGACGAATAAAATAAAAATTATTAATAGCATTCAGGTCGCTAATGTATGTGAAAAATGTAAAAAAGTAATCGAGTGGAAAATAAAATATAAGAAATATAAACCTTTAAAAGCACCTGCGAAATGTGTGAAATGCGAACAAAAGTCAGTTAAACATGCATATCACAATATGTGCTTACCTTGCGCTAAGCAGTTTGATGTCTGTCCAAAGTGTAATGAAAAAGGGGAAATCATCGAAGGAGGACCCAATAAAGAGGAGTCCATTAAGCTAGATACAGACTTGCAAGCTCTTCTTAAAGAGTTACCCGAACGAAAGCGTAGAACATTTATACGCTATATGAATCGTAATGGTAGAACGATTATAATTTGAAGTTGGAAATTATATGATTCGTATGATTTTTCTTGCACATATAACAATTTTCTTTTTCAGCTACCAGTAAAAGTAACTCAAAGAAAAATAAGAATGTTAGAGCAAATGCGAATAACGAAGACGACGATGATGAGGAGCAAGAAGAAAATAAAACTGAAACAGGGAGCATATCCAGAAGTGACTTGTTATTAAAATTAAAATTATTAACAACCAAAGAAGGAGATAACAGCGACTTTAGCGATGACGATGTTGATTCTGACTTGTCTGCGTGAAAAATAAAATATATCTTTACAATATATTTTTAATGTACATATTTGTACATAGTGATTCAAACACCAATTGGGTAACTTTCATGTCGACTAAAAGCATTCGATCACCTTTTGTCGTTATTTGAATTACAGTTTTAATTACTTTATGCAGCTTTATAGCATAGACAAGCAAAGCTTATTCTTAGAGATTCGTCACACTAGGACCTCGCAAATTTAAGATCTTCCATGACATTGACTTGACCTTATATTACATTTCATTGATTTCATCTGAAAAAATCATTTGTACTATGTAACCGGCTCAATCAAACTAAACACCTTTTATAACAATTTTTATGCATCTTAAAACAGCGAACGAAATATTCTCGTGTATCCACATGAAACAGACATATTGTATAAATTATACAAATATCTGATATTTTTAACGACTGATTTTAATGACTGCAGTATTGTCTCGAAAAAAGGACTAGAGAAAGCACTGGTGTTTTCCAAGTACCGTTGTTTATTGTGTCGAATAGGCTTTATACAATCGAGAAATAACTTAGGGATAACGTAGCGCGTAAGGATGTAGTGTGTTGCGTATTTCAGCGGTGATTTTTAAAATCAGAACGCGGGTTGGTGCCCGTGGAGCGCTGAACCGCTCTGCTCGTTGGAGTGTGGGAAGTTCAAAATAAAATGAGACACAAGAAAACTATTTATAAGTTAAATGCTGGAATTTATTAAATTGTTCTGTATGCTGGTTAGCGACAGACTGCCAGTAGCGTTTCAAAGTATCCTCCGAGGTCCTCCGTCGTTGCTCCTTCCATCCTTGGGCGTCCTCCCAGTCCTTAGGCCAATCAGGGTGAGGGATGAGCCAGATTCAAAGGGTAGGCTGTGCCGTGGCTGTCCGACCGCCCCCGCGAATCGACGTCCATCTTTCCTTCTAATTCCGGGTGGTGGTGGAAACTCTGTGGAAGCGCGCTTTTCCGTTACACAGCGGGGTGCCCACGTGGGAAGAGAAAGTTAGGCTCTGCTCCGAGGATCGAGCGTACAACCCTTGAAAGAAATTTACGACTTCCCTCGCGTCGCCAACACTTCAAGAGTCAATTGACACTGCTAAAGACTAACAAAGGACAAGGCCTTTTCAAGAGATTACGTGACTTAGAAGAAACTCGCGATTCGTTTCGGGTCTGTTTATTGGTGTCCTCTTCCTGTTTTCGAACTCTGCCTAAGATCTTTCCCACGTATGCCACCCGCATCGCACATCCTTAATAATACCTTCGCAAACATCTACTTTCAAACTTCGCTCCTAATTTACCTATCGATAATATACATTTCCGCGGCTACGTTCGCGTCATCACGCAACACAGGCGTACTGAAAAAATGGCGGTGTGCTGGCCTATATGACGTCATACGATGTAGGAGAAGGGGAATACTTATATTTGATTGGTGACGCCGTGACGTCATGTCAACGCCGAGCCAATCCAACCTAAGTGACGTCATATATGCCAGTACGTGTAGTGGATGGCCTGGTAACCCTGGGTCGGACTGATCGTTCATGATTTTCGCGCGCAATTCAACTGTTACCAGCGAACCGCTAAAGGCGCGATTTCCTGTCAGCGTGAAACTCGTGTTTCTAGACATTGTTTTCGGTTTACTTATCTCTTTTATTCTTTAAAACTTGCAACACTTATGAACATAAATATAATGGCGTTTTCGGACGGTCGCACGGGGGCGCACTGAGTGCGAATTTTGGCCAATCGGAGGCGAAAAAGTTCACAATCTTCGCTTCCGATTGGGTAGGGTTCGCACTCGGTCCGCCCCAGTGCGACCGTCCGAAAACGCCATAAGTAAACAATACTTGTTCATAATTCATTTGATATTTCTCTCCACACATTTTCTTTAATTACATAATTTTTGTAATCTTTGTTAGTAGTGTCATAAAGTACAGGGTAATTCTCGATATGTTCACAGCTGACAAAGGTCCGCGACATCTCGACGAATTCGTGACTTAAACTAAACCTCGCGATTCGTCCCGGGATCTCTTAATTGGTTTCCTCTTCCTGCTTTCGAGCTGTTTCGAGCTCTGCCTAAGATCTTTCCCACTGCTTTCAAATCTCGCTTCTACTTTACATATCGATTGCACCCAATTCTCTAACTACGTTCACGCGACAGCGTGCAGTGTCAATAAATTTGTGTATGCATGTGTGTTCATAGATATATAGCGTACACAGCGTTGCCAGGGATTACTTGTGGCTATACACCTACAGGAGTGGTGGTAATGATTGCGTGAACTGACGCTAGCGCCAACGCAGCCAATCTATTTCCCGGCGACGCTGGTTGGCCGTGGCTGGCTTCGCGTTGGGGCCGCTTGGCTGCGTTGGCGCTAGCGTCAGTTCACGCAAACATTACCACCACTCCTGTAGGTGCATAGCCACAAGTAATCCCTGGCAACGCTGCGTACACAATGTTCTCATAAAGGTAGTGAAAGTTTATTGATGTGAAACAGTATTTGAAAGTTGTTGACCACCCATGGTTTCATTTTTAACTTCATGGGCAAAAAGTAGTATTTGAAAATAGGTACGTAGAACTAAATATATACTTTCTGGGAGAAACCATTGAAGAAGCTGTGCATTTTCGCACGATCAACAGTTACAGCATTTCAAATATTCAATAAAGATTAATTAGACAAGACAGATTTATAATAATTTGTATTACGTAAGTATTCTCTAGTGTGACGTACAAAATCATTCGGAGAAGTACTTTCGTAAATTTTACTTCGAGTAATTATAATTACAGTTTTTTAGGTTAAGTGCTACAGTGGATAAACACTGAATAACTTCCAAGTCCTGTATTTAATTTATGGGTCATATCTACTTTCGTATCAATGCAGGAATTAATATATTAAGACTCGTTAAAGTTCGTGTAAATTTGAGAGTTTATTGGTAATATTCATATATCAAGATATTTCTATTGAAACTTTCAAATATTTTCTATACCGTGCGCTGCACAACTTCAACACCACTGACACTTTCAAATGATTCTGACTTTTGAGTAAGAATGCATAAAAATCAATCATATAGGCTGCACGGGCATGATAAACAATGAGTTGCAGCAAAACCTCATTGTGAGCTTGTGAAAGCACGAAGAAATGTAGTAAGAAGCGTGATTCTTTATTGTTGCACGGCTATAGAACCGTAACAGCAGAAGTAAATTATAATAACAATAATATAATCACACCGAAGAGATCTTAATAACCGGTAGGGACACCTTTGTTCGCTACAAGTTGGGAAATATGATCTGACATGCTATCAATGCTCTCAGGTTTCCAAAAATAATTTTCACGGATTTCATTGCACGGAATTATTGCATTTTTTAATTGTGGAACGCTTTGAAACCATCGATTTTCCGCATGAACGTGGCTAACAATAATACCCCAAATATTTTCCATGGGATTCTGATTGGCTGAACATGCTGGCTGTTTGATAATATTAATTTGATTTGTTTGAAACCGTGCCATCGTTCTCCTACTGATTCGAATGGCTGCGCTATCCTGTTGAAATGTCCATTCAACCAAAATTGTTATGTACCCCGTAGGTAGTGTCCCATCTTTTTAATGGAAAAACTGATTCTAACAAGCCGTGAATACGGAAAACTCACAAAACCATGAGATTTCCTTCACTGAAATTTTTTTTCGAAAAATATCGCGCAGATCTTTACGGAGATAGTGCCGATGTTAGTTAAGCTTATTAGGTCCGTTGAGGTTAAACTAGTTTCATCCGAAATATCGGTTGGATTACCTGAAATTAACGAAACATTTCAATATTTGGAATTAAGGGGGAACTCCACTCTGACGGCCGGAAAAGTAAGCTATTTTTACGAATTTTTTTCCGGAATAATTTACTGTTTTCATAGAAAATTTTTATTATCTATCTTTAGTACGCTGTCTTAAGAGACTATACGAAAAAAAATAGAAAAACATTCATAAATTTTAATATATTAACTATGGAACAGCGGGTCCGAAATTAAATTTCATTTTTTTTATAAACTACATGAGTGTAGTTTCCATTGTACGTACGGATTCTTTGATTGAAAACAATTTTTTTTAAATACGCTCGAAAAACTGTCCATCTTATTCGCGGATTTTCGAAAATTTTCTTCTAAAGCGCACCATTTTTACAAAAGTAATTTGTTTAAGAAATCGGTACGCACAACGGAAACTATGCTCATATAGTTTATAAAAAAAAATGAAATTTGATTTCGGACCCGCTGTGCCATAATTACGCATTCGACCAGCTCGCGTGAGGGGTCTAGAAGATTAATTAATATATTAAAATTTATGGATGTTCTTCTACTTTTTTTTGTATAGTCTATTAAGACAGCGTACTAAAGGTAGCTAATAAAAATTTTCTATGAAAACTGTAAATTATTCCGGAAAAAAAATTCTTAAAAATGGCTTACTTTTCCGGCCGTGGTGTTCCCCCTTAACTTACTTACACTCTTCCACTCTCGATGCATGTTTACTCGTGCGTACTCAAGTGTACCAATTTTACGTTCCGCTAAAAGTTTAGGTGCGGATACCAACTTTTACCTCGCGATGTTAGAAATATCATGTTTAAGGACATATGCTATACACTCCAACGTGAAATATCCACATTGCATTCTTTTATAATCTGATTGCAACTTTTTAAAGTATTCCTGGCTGTCTTCATAATTGATCTTCTTCGGTCCACTTCTCCTATTTTTGTCGCAAGTGTCTGGATTATTTAAAATGTTGAAAATAACATAATGGGACCTTCCCAGTTTACGGGCAATTTCTCTAATTCTAACATTTTCCTCTTCATATACTAAGATTGCACCCTTCTCTCCTTTGCTTAAGTATTTTTCATGTGCTCTTGTTTAATATAAAAGGTTAATATAAAGTTAAGGTTTTAATCTGATTTAAGACACGTTCAATTAGGTTACACCGGGGCATCGTAAATCCAAACTTAATAAAACTCGTGTAGTGATATTGGTGCAACAGTTATGCAACACTTGAAAATTGCTCTTTTGATTATATTAATTTATATATGGGACCAACTTCAATGCAGTTTTGCTGAAATTCATTTGTTTATCATGGCTTTTCAGCGTATATGATTGGTTTTCATACATTCTTAATCAAAAGCCTGAATCGTTTGAAAATGTAGGTAGTGCTAAAGTTATGCACCACACTAGTACATGCAATTATTTATGCAATCCCCATCGTACTATCATACTATACTATACTTACTATACTATATACTATACTATTATTATTATTATTATTATTATTATTATTATTATATTATTATATAATTATTATAATAAAGCTACAGCGTTGGTTTGTATGGACACAAATATCTCAAAAAGTACTGAACCAATCATTTTAACTTACAGTATCCTTGAACAACAAGAACGGACATAGGCTATGTTTTATCTCGTAAAATATAATTAATCTGTGTAATATGTATATAAAGAAGTCATGACTCCGCCGGCTGCGATGGGTACTACGCGACGCGACCCCCAGGCGGCGACCGGGCCGAGCGCTTTTCGCAGGTGGGATACAGCAGTCATGTCCAGTGATGCCAGAATCGTGGGAAGTAGTTCAATCATGGGGATTCAATCGTCGGCCATGATTGAACTACTTCAATCATGGGGATTCAATCGTCGGCCATGATTGAACTACCTTCAATCATGGGGATTCAATCCTGATCGAACGAACAGAGTTCTCGTATTCAATCGTATTTTAGTCGATTGAAGCTCAACTAACCTTGGCGAGTCCCGAGACTCGCGAGAGCCTTTGATCGATACCGCGCGAGGCCCGAGCCGAACGACATTGTATCGTTCACCAGTTTAGACTGGCGCCTGGAGTTGCTCGGCGATGTGTCATCGATTATACGGAAAGTGAATTTCTTTATTTTTCATCGTATCGATATGAAAGTGGCACCAATGGATTCCTTGCATTCTCCCGATTAAACGGACAGAAAATAATTTAAATCGGACTCCTTTTAACGAAACGGGGCTTTCAATTCTACAAATAAATTTTATGTATAATATCGTTAAACTCATGACGTAGGCACCCACTAAGGAAGGATTTTTGGAAATTCCATCCCCAAGGGGGTGAAAAGGGGTAAAATGTTGTATTTTCACAAATTCCCCAAAATCTCTTAGGCCCAATTAGATATCAACTTGATTTTTATTTCGAAAGGTTACCCACATAAATGCCTAAAAACCAATTTCAGGATTTTGCTCTAATCAACCCGTAAGGGGGGTGATGAAAGGGGGTGAAATGTGTTTTCATGGACTCCTTAATATCTCTTAGGCCCGGAGCGAAGCGCGGGTATATTTTGCTAGTAGAAGATAGAAATAGATTGATTGTCTTTTACATTAGTTTTAATCATATTTAGTTTAGTTTCTGTAACCAAATGTATGTTTCATTGGTATACAAGGTGTGTCAAAAAGACATCGAAAAGTCCTTTACCGTTCTGGGATCCCAGGCTTCGTTCTCGAAATATTAACAGTTGAATATTAGCGATGCATGTTTTGGGGCGCACAGTTTAAAGCCGAGTCAGCTGAGCGCACGGTAGTGTACGCTGGCACGAACACGCAGAAGGCTCGTGTAGATATAGGTTCACACACACACAGTAGAGCCGACCGCGCTGATTCAAACCGTGAAAATGAACCAGGGCGGTTGGCGCTACTGTGTGTGTGGGTCTGTATCTACGCGGGCCTTGTGTGTGTGCGGGCGAACAATCACTTCTCCACGCTGAGGTGTTTCGGCTTTAAGGGAGGATTCTCGTGTAATAGCCTCCAAAAGTAACTGATATTTATAAATTTTTTTTAAAAAAAAAAACTTGTCGATATTGGATTATTCTCTTTTCGGATACAAGGAGGCATGTTTAAACTTGCAGAATTTTTTTACGTCGATCTTTATTATTTATTAATTATTGTGGAATCGTGTTAAACTCTTCGACACGTTCTCTTCATGCACACCATAAACTTAGTGACGTAGTAAGGAGTAATAGAGAGAGAGAATCCACGCATGGTGTGCACAAGTCGTATTATTATATACAGGGTGTGCCAGAATGGAGGGACAATCCGAAGCATGCAAATTCTTGATACAAAAAGACATTGAACAGTCCTTTACCGTTTTGGGATCCGAGGCTTCTTTCTTGAGATATTAACCGTTGAATATTAGCAGTGGAACTTCCGGGCGGGAAGTTTAAAGCCGAAAGGCCGGAGCGCGGAGTAGTGACTCCTCGCACGCACACGCAGAAGGCACGTGTAGATACAGACCCACGCTCCCAGGAGACGTGAGGGTCGGCGGTCACCGCCGGTGGTACTAACCCATTTTTACGGTTTGAATCAGTGTGGGTCTGTAACTACGCGTGCCTCCTGCGTGTGCGTGCCATCGTACGCTGCTGCGCGCCCAGGTCTTTCGGTTTTAAACTCCGCACCCCGGAAGTTCTACTGCTAATATTCGACTGTTCATATCTGGAGAATGATGCATAACTCTATACATGCGAGGATTCCCGCTCCACTACTTCCTACTACGTCATGTGGTCAGTAATCTTGGCAACCCTGAACACAACGCTGTTCAAGCCAGAGCACGCGTGCTCTGTGGGGTTCTCCCACTCCCGTCCGCGTCGTCAGGGATAACGCGCGACGCTAAAGGTCTGCGCACACATATCCGTTCCGTGTCAGTTCCCCGTGTCAGTGTACCAGTGGTAAGAAGAAGAGACCCTCTACGCCCCTCTTCTTCTTACCACTGGTAAGGCCCGCCGGAACGGAACTGACACGGAATGGATATGTGTGCGCAGACCTTAAAGGTTCCGGCGTGCCAGTGGTAAGAAGAAGAGGGGCATAGAATATATCTTCTTACCTCTGGGACGCCGGCGCTGTGTCGTCACAGAACTGATAAGTGTGTTTAGACCTTAAAGAGGCGACAATGACGCTACACATGACGTGTGTGTTAGTGACACACGTCGCTACAGCGAGCCAATGCTACTACTACATATTCCTCGCGAATATTGTGTGGGGATGGAACGGTTGGAAGCGGAAGCAGGCGTGTGAGGGGATTGTCCGCGAACAACGTATACCAGGGGTGTTGAACTTGCCCACTCCGAGAGCCGCACAAGTCGGACCCCCGGTCAGCCGGTTCCCCCACTTATTTTTCTCCAGGAGATGCACGAGACCCGGCAGGGGGAGAGAGTGCGGTACCCGGAGGAGAAATTTATCAGAGTGAAGTAGGTGTGGAGGGGGTCGCTTTCCTACGGCTCTGCGGAGCAGGCGAAGAGGAGAAGGAGCAATCGAGGCTCGCGAGCCGCTTGCTCGACACCCCTGACGTATACGGATTGTCTGCGGACACATATCTACAGACAATGTCAGTCTGGACTGGTGTTAAGCGTGCAGCACAGTTGTCCGATCAACATGTGATCGAATAAAACAGGTTTGCCAGCGTTACAGCCCGTCTTATAAAAGCAGCAATTGTACGAAATTTAGTATCTTTCGTTCCTATTTTCGAACCAACTTTTTGTAATAAAACTTCAAATTCACTTTTTGACGTTCTCACAAAGTTCCTAAATCCAGAACTGTCTTTTAAGCTTAGTTCTCGGAGAAGATTGTTTTCACATTGATAACCTTCAATTAAAGATTGACGTATCCAGAAACGTTTAACATTTTTCTGTTGTTTCTTTTTCCGAAAATTCAGAGGTACATGTATATCCTGCACAACGGTGGCAGCAACCTCACCGAACGACATGGTTAGAGACACTAAAATATCAAGTCCAGATAGGTATCGACACGCGACATTGTATGTGACACGATATAACCAGGGAATATACTACACCTGCGATCAGTGACGCCAGAATCGTGGGACGTGGGACAAATCCTTACCCCCACTATGACCTACCGTCGTCTCCCACTATGGCCTACCGTCGTCCCCCACTTTCTTCCCATCGCACTGCACACAAGCATATCCCTACTCCTGTCCATGTGCTCGGCAGCCGAACAAGCAGCGCACACGGACAGGAGTAGGGATATGTTTGTGTGCAGTGCGATGGGAAGAAAGTGGGGGACGACGGTAGGCCATAGTGGGAGACGACGGTAGGTCATAGTGGGGGTTAGGATTTGTCCCACATCCCACGATTCTGGCATCACTGCCTGCGATAGACTATTCTCTGGCATCGCTAGATATAACAGTCCGCAATTCCGCATACAATATCCGGAAACAGTCTACAGACAGTCTGCATACATTGTCTGTGTGTACAGGGCATTACGGATCGCGACCTTATGCTCTAAGATCGCGACAGCGACGTGGGGTTACTTCCCGCGCACCGTTTAGGGTTTTAACGAACTAGGACAACTTCTAGTTCGAATTTCGATGATTTCCCGGCTCAGACGTATCTGAAACAAAAAGTTCGAATAGATTTGTAATCTGTGTGAATGTCGTTGTCACCCGTAGCTGAATTAACAATTTTTGTTGAAAATTAACAATATGGCGCCAGTTTGAAAAAAAGTTTGACAAAACACCCAAAAGGTTTTCTCGGGTGTTTCCCTAGAAAAATCTCCGTTATTTTTCGATCTCTTTTTTAGGTGCTATATTGACCCTATAAAAAACATTTGAAACAAATTAAAAAAATCTTAAATTTTTTTGTATAATATAAGAGCAGCTTAATAAATTCCAAAAAGGCTTATTTCATTATATTTTGTATTTATTGAGAAAAAATCTTTCAAAATAGCTTAACTTTTCAGCCTATCAAAGTAGAATGACCCTCTAAGTGTTGATATTGTAAAAATTATATAAAATATCATGTTATATAGAAACTGTATTAGAAGATTTTGTTAATTTGTATCAAATTCACTTTCATGAATTATTTATATTTATAATCTAAATGAGATAATAATAAAAAATTTATCTTTTTACAGACGTTTATGACCAAGTGAACAAATTTACTAAGAGAGAGGCCAGTTTATTAAAATGATTTTAACATTTCTCTATGTGATTGCGACGTCACTTCAATCTAGAAGAATTCTGTTTTTAAAAACACATTTGCGTAATTTGTTTCAAGGGAATGCAACTAATTATCCATCAATCATGTTTTATAACAAAACATTGTTAAGTTCATGTAAAGGTAATATTATATTACGATAGTTTGGAAGTAAAGTATTTATTATTTTATTCTACAATATTATATGATAAACTGTTATTAAATGGTACAATTTTAAAGACCTTAAATACGATTTACATAATTTTGGAATATCATTTTAAATAACGACTTAAATATTTTTAACTTCATGGATACGTTATGGATACGGTTCTTTAATATTTACTTAATTGTATTATTCATACTATAAATGTTTTTTCCATATTCTAATCTTAATGTGTAATTCGTTTTCATCACATTACATTATTTTCCTACTATAAGTCTTGTATAGACGTTTGATTTATTTTAAAAAAATGTTAAGTTATAACAAATACTTGAATTTTGCAAGGGAAGATAACAGTACTGAGATTGCTGATTTTCACCATCCTTTTTTTGGTGAATCTGGAACAAAAGTGAGCAGGAAAGTGTCCGAATTTTATACTAACAATAAGACGCATTGTTCTTAACAATATTTAGTGTGAATGTTTTGGTAAACTAAGTTTCATCACTTGAATTACGAAGGCGAGGTTTGTTTTTTGTGCTCGAATCTCTGGCTGGACATCTTCTTTTACATCTACTTTTATTTCAAATACCTATACCATTAAAGTAGTGACTTTAGCGAGCCACTGATCGCCAAATTGCCGTGCTATAGGCGTTTCTGACCCTAATTTTTATATATTAATAACTGATACACCAAGCCTGCACCGTAATTTTGTTACTCTTCATTTTCGTCGTACATTGTCGCATAGAATCAGCCATTTCAATAAAAGTTTTTTTTTATTTTTTATCAGAACGGGTAGAATTATGTCAACCGTAGAGGTGACATTTTCGGAAACGGTTGTACATTAAAACCTCTCTTAAAATGTTTGTAAAATATTATTAAATGAATGTACAAAACAACAAGCGCGTGAACTTTTCAGTGTGCCAGAAACATTGCCCGTTTCTCATCCACTTTTGAGGGAATACCCCCTTAAGCAGTAAAGCTTCAGTGTATCAACTATTAATGTTAAATACTTATCAAAAAATCAGTTATATTTGTTCTACATTTACCAGAAAAAGTTGGTCAACACGTTCCGCGTCACCGTGGAATGTCAGGATTTCAGTTGGACCTTGTTGGAAGGTGACCAAAAAATTGCGCTGCAATATTCAGTCATAGGGAAACAGCAATTATGTGAAAATTCTCACAATTTCGGGTTCTCTTCTTTTTGTTCAATATTGAATTGAAAAATATGTTTGTCTGTTCAGAGTGTTCAGTGAAAGATTCACTTCCAATAAATATCGCGCATCACCGTAGGCTCGCGACGCATGGAACGTTTTAAAATTTGTGATCATTCTGCTGTCACCTTTTCTTGTTAGTGTACACGAAATTTATTAGGATTAAGATTCTATACGTTTCTCAAGAACTAATTTAAAACTTAAAGAAAGTAATACAGAATTATGTTAGATCAGAACTTAAGATCTTCAATTTTGTAAAATATAGGTTAGAGCAGTGATTCCCAACGCGTGAGTCGCGATCCCCGAGGGTCTGCGAGAGTCCGCACGGCTTTTGGGGTTTTTTCCCCATATTATTAAGTTAGAATTATATTCTGAACTTACCCTATCTTATTAGAGGGAGGAGGGTGTCGCGGGTTATTTGAATATTATAAAAGGGGATCGCAACTCAAAAAAAGTTGGGAAACACTGTGTTAGAGCTTATCTTCGGTATCATTTGCCACTTCTTTAAAATATTTTCATCTTTATGTAACGTACGATTGCATTATTATGTAACTATAATATTGTTGATTACATTTTCTTGCACTAGCTTTATCACTTCGTAGTAATGAAATGCATAAAGAATCAAATTTTTATGTTACTTAGTTACTTGCTCAATGCGTTTAGTTATTAACTGAACAATTGTAACAATTCAGGAATTATTTGCATAATATGTAATAATAGTAGATGTATTAAAGTGTTGCTTTAAAGTTACACGAACGTTCATCTTTCAATTGCATGAATTGTAAGAGGGAGTAAGGAAGTCTTAATAAACAGATGTCTAAAACTGATTTGCCTAAAAAATTTTCAATTTTCTAATTTATGAATTTATATTATTAAACATACGGTATTATACGTGCATAATATCTTAAGTGTTTAGTGTGCCATTACTTTAAAGTCAGTATGTCGTTATTCTTATTATACTCCTTCGTTAGTAACAGTTGTAAGAAAGCATTCTAGTGGAAATGGAGAAAACAAATTTAACTGCGAATGGTAATGGATGGGGATTATATTAAACATTTTTATTGCGAAAAACATCTTCGTAAAATACTATTGTCTTGTAAGAAAAATTATTTGCTATTGATGAAGCAATTAGTTATTAGTCATGCGTTTGTTAACATTTTCTGATTCTTTTTAGGTGCTCTTTACATTTGTATTATAATTTTAAATCAGTACATTTTACTAATAGCATATATTCTTTTAATTCAATGTCTTGTATCTTTATATATCTAGTCTTTAATTATGTTATAATTTGATATTATTTTACATTAGAACGGGCTTGGGAATTAAGTGCTCTTTTCGGCCGATTTTCAGAAGCAACGCCCTCTTTCTTCTCCCGCCGCGCGTATTGGTCCCCGCCGCGTAATGCTCGGAGCTCCTCAGACTCGTACCACGTGAACCGAGCGTGGTGCATTAGGGCGACATTGTATCAATAGGTGTCCACATGGTCCCAGAGAGCACGATTGTCGATGCGTTTGTGTTTTGGCAACGCGCCACTTGTGGTTCACGTGGTACGCACCTGAGGTGGCTCGAGCATTCTGACCGTCGCGGGGGCCAATACACGCGACGGGAGAAAGAGGGCGCTGCTTCTGAAAATCGGCCGAAGAGAGCACTTAATTCCCAAGCCTGCATTAAAACCACATTAGAAGTTCATACATATCGTTGAATTCTGATAAGAAAACAATTTTATTTGTACGAAACTTCATAGTCAATGTTTCTCCGGAAAATGCTAGACTCTTTTGAATTGGATAAGCTTTTAGGGTTCTTTCTGGTGGGGAAGAAAGTGGAGAACCTTTATTCTGTTTTGTGGAAGGGATGCGTGAGACTTATTGTTGGATCGAAAAGTCGAATTCATGACTCTTGAGGACTCAAGCGTTTTCAAGCCAAGCCAACAATAAGTCAGGCACTTTTCAAGTGTTTTATAAGAATCTCGACAAACAGATGGGAAGAAAGTTTTGGCGTTTTCCACATATTGAGCACTCCAACTCTTCTTCCCTGCAGATTGAAAACGAGAACTTTTAGACAAGAGTTCCGCCTCGCAGATATGTTGATTTTTTTGCTTGTTATACATAAATGTGTACTATTATAGATATACGTCATATATTCATCATAAGCATGCATATCATTATAGACGTAAGTTTATATATATATATTCATTGTACCCCGTAAGATCTTGCAGGAAGGAGAAGTTGATTTTTATCAAAGACGTAGGAATTGAATAAGCAGGTGTTAGGAATGTAACACCATACACTAAATCCCTTTTGGTGACAATATGGAATAGAGTGGTAGAATATATACCACTGTTGATTTTCGTGAGTTTCATAATGGCGATCGTGTCGACTTCATTGCCTTCTGTTATAAAACTTCACCTGATAAAAAAACATGACATATAATAAAATGAGGTCCTGACAAATTACTCCATTCGCGTAATGCCTGACCTAAGCAAACATGATAAGGATCGAATGAATTCTCTCCTACTAATCTCGACACTGTTCATCGAAATTTATTGTCGAATTGTTAAATCTGACGCGGCTGATACTGTAACACCAATTCTTCGTTATGTTGATGATCTTCGAATAAAATTTCTAGTGAAGGGATTACATCAGTTTGGAGGTTTTCAAAAATCGAAAACAATGTGTTTTCCATATGTAGGATTGGTGTCCAAGCGGGATCGGCCTAGCGTATGAGTGACAGTTAGGTGGTGTCCCGAAAGTATAATTAGTCTTGGAGCAAAATCTATCGGCTCTGATAGCTTAACACAGGCATGGCCAACTGGCCGGTTGGGAGCACCAGCGACCATGCTGTCTGCCAGTGCCGCGCGGGAGGGGAGCTCGAAGCCAATGATACTGTACATAATGAAACCTGTAGTACATAGTGTGCGTGTAGACTCGTACACATAGGCTTCAATAACTGGTACTGTTGGAGCCTCAGTGTTCTACATTCAAGGAACTGAAAAAGTAAACGGGATTTTATTAACGATTAAATAATAATATTATATAATTGGACGGAATAAAATTGAACAGTTCCACTCACACCAGACTCTGATTATCAACAAGTTTCTTATACGTTGCTAATCAGCGTTTTTCATTTTCTACAAATCGATAGAATCAAATAATAGTTAAAACATTCAATTGAATTTAGACTTGTACTTCAACTCTTCATGGATATTTCCTACAGACAATTCAGATCTGACTTGCGACCAGAGCCCTGCAACGGGCGGTTTTGATCCGCCCGTCACCCGACTGTATCTCGATGCGCCCGAACCCCCCGGACCCGAACTTTCACTAACCCGCGATACCTGTGGCTAACCCGCCCATACCCGCCGAGCGCTTATCCGACCCGCCCGTACCCGCGGCGGATGAGTCGGGTCATCGTTGACTTCTATCCGCCCGAACAGTCACCAGTTACTGATAAAGGCGGGGTCTCCTAGCTGCGACCGGCAGCGACACCACTAGTGCAAGGGAGAAGTATGCATTTGTTTCTCTGTTGCACTAGTGGGGTCGCTGTCAGTCGCTGCGACCGGTCGCAGGTAGAAGATCCCGCCTTAAGACGAGTAATAGTGTGGGCAAGAGCGAGTCGGATACGCGTGGTGACGTCATGACTGGTGACTGCTTCAGGCATTTCGGCCGCCGCGTGTAGAATAAATCCTTTACGCTGTAGGATAATTAGCGGTGGGGGAACGTCACGCATGCGCGCGATGGCGCCACAACGTCAACCAATCAACACCAAGGTGGGAAACGAAACGGCGCCACCGTCAAGTCAAATCAACTAGCCATGGCAATTGAGGCCGCAGTCAACCAGCGTCAACAACCGATTCCGCGGCGATGCTGGTTGGCCTGGACTGGCTTGGCTAGCTTGGCCAGCTTCGCCAGTTTGGCTAGCTTGGCTTGGCTTGGCTTGGTTTGACGGTGGCGCCGGTTTCGTTTCCCACCATGGCGTTGGTTGGTTGACGTCGCGCGCATGCGTGGCGTTCCCCCACCGATTTCCTTTACACGCTGTTCGGCAGTCTCCGGCGGTCGGGTGTCTCGGGTGTCTCAGGCGGATAGAAATCAACGCTGACCCACGATATACCCGCCCGTTGCAGAGCTCTGCTTTGTACCCTATTTTCTCGTGTTGTACAGGGTGTCCCAAAAATGTCGGACTTCCTTGAAAGGGGTTACTCAGGGGGTGATTTGAAACAACTTTTTCCTTAGCGAAAATATTGTCCGAAGCTTCGTTAAGGAGATATTAACCAAAAACCCCGACCAATCAGAGCGCGCGCCTTCCGCCTGAGTTCCCGCGGTAGCGTTGGCTACGAGGTAGGCGACCGCGCTTGTGCTACGAACGTACGAACAAGCAAGTCGGCATGCATCGAAGGAAACCGCGTTACACATTTTTTTTTAAAGCAGAATCTTAAATAAGAATAATTTGAAGTGAGAGAGGACAAGAAGTACGTAAATTTCGTTTTTAAATAAGGCATAAACGAAAAGCTAACGTAACAGAAAATGTACGACAAGTGATCATAATTCGTTATTGAGGTAAAAATCCGTAGTTTAAGAACGGCCAACACAACTAAATTTAAAAAATAATATTAGGTGTATGAATAAATTCTTTCCGACTGGAATTTCTATCGCGGTGGTATTCAGAAGCTGCCGGAAAAATGGCAAAAGGTAATGAACAATAATGGAAATTATTGCGATGATCGAGTTGTTTTCATATTTTTTAAATCGAACTGTTATTGTACCCTAAAATCGGAAAGAATTTATTTTCACACCTAATCGATTTAAAAAATATGAAAACAACTCGATCATCGCAATAATTTCCATTATTGTTCATTACCTTTTGCAATTTTTCTGACAGCTTCTGAATACCACCGCGATAGAAATTCCAGTCGGAAAGAATTTATTCATACACCTAATATTATTTTTTAAATGTAGTTGTGTTGGCCGTTCTTAAACTACGGATTTTTACCTCAATAACGAATTACGATCACTTGTCGTACATTTTCTGTTACGTTACCTTTTCGTTTATGCCTTATTTAAAAACGAAATTTACGTACTTCTTGTCCTCTCACTTCAAATTATTCTTATTTAAGATTCTGCTTTAAAAAAAAAAAATGTGTAACGCGGTTTCCTTCGATGCATGCCGACTTGTTTGTTCGTACGTTCGTAGCACAAGCGCGGTCGCCTACCTCGTAGCCAACGCTACCGCGGGAACTCAGGCGGAAGGCGCGCGCTCTGATTGGTCGGGGTTTTTGGTTAATATCTCCTTAACGAAGCTTCGGACAATATTTTCGCTAAGGAAAAAGTTGTTTCAAATCACCCCCTGAGTAACCCCTTTCAAGGAAGTCCGACATTTTTGGGACACCCTGTATAATTCATTAGCAGCTAATAATCTGTATATAATTTTGTCATTACATAAGCTTACGAGCAGTACCAATAGATATTTTATATTTTTCCCCATTCGTTTGATACCCGGGGATATCATTTGCTTCGAGCACAACTGTTTCTGGCTTATGTGGTTCTGTAAACCACGATGGCCGCTCATGCTCCTAACCGGCCAGTCGGCCATGCCTGAGTTAGGGTATAGAATATACGGACGTCAGATATATGCGGCGATCCGGAGTCTACGTAGGTATACAGGGTGGGGCAGTAACTTTGACAACATAATATTTTTGTTATGTTTAGAAATACGAAAAAATATTATTTATGAAAGTTCCACATATTACTATCCCGCACTGACCGACACCGACAGGCGAATACCATTCCGCACGCAGCGAGTTCCACTTGAAACGCGTCACAATTAAAGGGTTAAGATTTATTAGAGCATCGATTAGTACACAGAAAACTGAATAACAAACAAACTTTAATTCTATGTAAATAGTAAAATTTTAGTATTATCATATAATCAGATAATAGATTGTGTTCCATAACTAATATATTATTACATTAATAAGATGCATAACTTTTATTCAAATATTTTTCTGTTTATAGGATGACAAGCGTTTATCTATTTCTTGTATAATTTTTATATACTTATTAGTATGAATTAGGTTTTGTTGTATGTGTATCTTTCTAATTTTATTTTATCATAAGTAGTAAAATTTCATTCGTTTTCCGAAACTTTAAAGTATTAGTTTTATTGTATTTGTAATTTACTATTAATTAGTTTAATATTGTATTTATGTAAATAGACACAAATACATGAAGTAAAATTGATATATAAGTATTATTTGTCTTATTATTGATTTCATATGTTTACTGTGTGTCGTTCTATATGTACTTAATTCTGTTGTTATTGTAATTTCAAATATAAAATGTTTAAGTTTAATAAAATTCCTGCTTATAAAATAAAATTATATTGTATTCAGTTTACTTTCCGAGTTAATGAGAGATAGTAATTTTCTGGATTATTATTTATATTTTTTTAATAAATAAGGATAATAAAATGTTTCTATACGTTAAGTGAATATTATTGCTGTTTAAAATAAGTAGTGTAATTAATAACATTGTGTTATATGAATTTATATATTAGTATTATCCGTGCTAAAAATCGTATAAAAATATAGTTAGTGATAGAATTTTTCATATTATATTTTGCACCTCATTTTTAGGAGAAATGTTATATTTGACGTAAGTTTAAAATATTCTTTATGATACTTATTTTTTTTTTAAATTTCAGTAATATTCAGTAATATTACACGCGTATGTTTAATATTTGTTTGTTTTAAGGACAATACAGAAATATTTTTGTATGAAAGATGTAATAAAATTTTGTTTATTACTTTAAGAATCGAAATCTGTCACGGATGATTGCGAAATTGACGAGTCCATGACATCTTGTTTGTGTACAAATAAAGGTGATGCTAAACTCGAGGAATTACTATGGTATCATGATAGCATGAGGTTATGCACTATATATCCAAAAGTATGCATCAGTAACGATAGTATAAGAAAATAATCGTATTTGTAGTGTAGCATTTACCGATTGACCGTTTAATTAATTGTCATTTCGCCAGCAACAAGTTGACATTTCAAGTTGGTTAACGTATCCGTATGGCAGAACATACTTCCCTATATATGCAAATAACCATAGTGGGACTTCATTTCAAACAGACTATAAACTTTATATTCTTGTGGAAGCTGATCTTGAGAGCTATAAACCATCTGCTGCAACAAAAGCTACAAAGGTATTATTGGTACTTACTGTAATATATCTTTGCATAAATCTGAAATAGGTTTGCATTTTCGCATTTAACACAATACATCGTAGTTATTTCGTTATTTTAATTATTTACGAAACCGTAAAGAATAGAAATACCTAGAATAGAATACCTTAAAGGTTAATTTCTACATTTGTATTGTAATTATATAGGATTAATATTACTGTATTTTACGAATCAATGAATAAGTGGAGAAAATGAATAGTATTATACAGATATATTCAACACAAGCAAATACAACTTGTAAGAACCAGGTCTAGCATGGCCTACGAATAGGGTTACCATACGACCCGGTTTTCAAGCCTTGTCCTGGGTGTCCTGGTCAGTTTACAAATACGGCGCGGTTTTCTTTTTTCTTGATTTTGTACGGAATTCGAGGAAGAAATTAAGAATAATAAATCATTTCTTAAGAAAGTTTTATGTACAGAAAAATATGACTTGGCTCCCAAATCGATCGTTGTCGCACTTGTAATTACTATTGTGTTTTTCATTGTGTCGTTCTTTAACCTCTACAATAAAAGTACTCATTTTCAAAAAAGATTTCGTTCTGCCCCCTTTCTTTTTACCTGTCCTGTTTTGCTGGTGAAGAAATATGGTAACCCTATCTATGAAATACAAAAATATTGGAATAGTACAGAGCAATTAAATAGTAACCGAAACTTGTGATACATAATACAACGTAATTTTTGTAATTTAATTATATTATACTTTTCAGATTGAAGATTACGGTGTAATTATTACATGGACGGCGAATAAGAATATCGATTTAATTATAGAGTCTGATATGGATATGGTTGCAAAATTTTTAATTACAGCAATGGAAGGTCAATGTTATATTAATAATGGCCTGTTGTTGAAACGTGTAGAAAGTAAGTATGGATTTTGATTTTACTAATCAAAATTTTCGGATTAAAGTAGGTTTATGTGTTCTCAGCTGTCGTAGTATCAGGAAAGCCTTGCTTGTACAATAACGATCTGTTGAATTCACCGCCAACTAAAAGTAAGAATGAATTTTAAATAGTAGTTAATTAACTGTTAATAACTATAATTTACATAATTCATAATAGCAATTATAATATGTACAATACGAGTCCAACAATATGACAGGTTTCTGCAGATTATTCGATTTTTTGTTGTTACAAAAATTGTTAAAAAAATGTCCCCCTGTTGTCGCATAGAGACAGAGTTCTGCTCGATAAATTAAAGAAGCGAGGAGGAGGCATATTAAAGAGGTCTACAAATTGTGCAAGAATTTGAAACGCATTAAAATCCGTTTTTGCTTCTTTAATTCGTCGAGCAGAACTCTGTATGCGACAACGGGGAGAAAATTTCCAACAATATTTGTAACAACAAACAAAAACGGATGATCTGCAAAAACTTGTTTTATTGTTGGAACCATACCACTGTCAATATTTACAAACACTAATACAGACAGAAACAACCCGTAAGGAAATGAAATTATAGTCAAGTTGTATTCAGTTGTACGCGTATCTGACGAATGTTCAAAATGAATTTTCTTGAAAACTCCGTACGAAAAAAATTTCTGCCATATTTTTTGTTTCCTTTTACATGAACAATTATTCCCTTTTCGGTTATACTGTGACCGTCTTTCGGCGGTCACCGGTGGGACGGGGGAGGAATCTTATTGCCAGCTCAGGTCAGTATGCCAGAGCGGGCCGTCGATCGAATAAAGACACTGTGTTAAATGGGTAATAAGCGTGTTTTATTTATTACGTACACGAGGATCCCGGCCAGGTCTGGCTGGCTTACTACGACTTAGTACTACGACTTATTCTAATTAGGGTGGCGTCGCGTCGCGAACAGTTTGTTGTCCATCAGCGGTACTGTACGATGAAATCGTACTGCTGGAGATTCAACCCCCAGCGGACCAATCGTCCGGATGGGTTCTCCATCTTCTGGAGCCACTTCAGAGACTGGTGGTCGGTTAACACCGTGAAGTGGTGCCCCTCCAGGTACGGCCTCATCTTTTGAATGCCCCAGACCACGGCAAGGCACTCCTTCTCGGTCACGGAGTGATTCCGTTCCGTCGGGTTGAGCATGCGGCTGGCATAGGCTATGACGCGTTCTTCCCCCTCTAACTCCTGGGTTAGTACGGCCCCGAGCTTGTCGTTACTGGTGTCCGCCTGCAGCTTAAACGGCTGGTTGAAGTGAGGACAGGCCAACACTGATGCGCTGGCCAGATGTTGTCGGAGTGTTTCGAATGCCTTCATTTCTTTCGTGCCCCAGGACCTTGAAGCAGCCGTATAAGCGGCGCGACGATATCCGGAAATCGTGGGATGAATCTCCAATGCCAGGATACCATCCCTAGGAACCGCCGAAGTCCCTTTAGGGTCGTAGGGTGTGGTATCTCGCCGATGGTCTGCAATTTTTCTGGTCTGCAACCCATGACTCGTGACCACGTGCCCGAGATACTTCAGCTCCGTCCGGCAGAAGTTGCATTTCTCCGCATTGATCTTCAGCCGCGCATCTCGTAGTCGCTGAAGCACCTCCTTGAGGTTGGCCAGATGCTCCACGAACGTTCTCCCTAGTACGATAATGTCGTCCAGGTAGACGAACGCTCGAGGCCCCAAACGCTGGCCAATGACGAGGTCCAGGAGGCGGTGGAAGGTGGCCGGTGCGGAGTACAGACCGAAGGACATCACGGGAAACTGATATAGGCCGCGTCTCGGTACGGTGAATGCGGTGATCGGACGGTTTTCTGGGGCGGGGGCACCGGCCAATACCCGTTGGCAAGGTATATTGTGGAGATATATCGAACCTCGTGAAGCTTATTGAGCGTTGCTTGGACCTGGGATAACGGGTAGGCGTCCTTCTCGGTGACCTCGTTGACTCGCCAGAAGTCTATGTAGAACCGGGGCTTTCCGTCCTTTTTCCTCACCACGACCACCGGGGAGCTCCACGGACTTATTGACGACTCGATGACCCGTTCAGCGAGCATCCGGTCAACCTCCTCGTTGACGATCGCCTGTGTGACTGGGTTCCGTCGCGTGCAGCGCTGCTTCACTGGCTCAGTTTTCTTCAGCCGAATGCGGTGTTCGGCGAGGTGCGTTCTTCCCGGTAGCTGGTCGAACTTTGGCAGTTCCTCTTCGAGGAATGCCTTCAGCGCTCGTGACTGCTCCGGCGTGCAGCCCCTTAAACCAGCCGGCAGCTCCATGGTTGCGGTAGTATCGTCCACCGGTCTCCAGAGTCGTCCGATCCTGAGGGCCATTCCGAGCGCCCATAGCACGTTTATCCCGAGCACCACCTCCTCGATGAGGGTCGGCAAGACTGCATATCGGAAGGTGAACTCCTGTTCGTCCACTCGGGCGGTTAGCTCCATTTCCTCTCCTGGAGGGACGCTATTGCCGTCGGCCATCCGGACCAATAGGTCGGTCGTTACGCCAGTGCTGCCATTCTCTCGGCACCAGTCGGCGATCGCTTGGCTGATGTAGGACTGGGATGCTCCCGTATCTACCAGTGCCTGGTTCAGCCGATTGTTGATCTCGAAGGGGAGGAAGATACGTTCTTCGTATTCTACACCCTTAGGGGAGGCATTCTGCCTGGAGTTGGCCGGCCGGCGCCTTTTCCGCCAGCGCCGTTGGCGTTGGCGTTTCCTAGCGCCGGGCGACATCGGCAATCCCCAAACTGTCTGTCCTTCTGTTCTGCAATAATTACAGAATAGATGGCTTGTCCAGCGCGACGAGTCCGGGTCGTAGGTACACGAGGATTCGCGGCCGTACTTACCTATACTTACTGCGACTTATTCCAACGGCTGCCGGCGTCGCGAGTATTAAGCGCGTCGGTGTCCCGAAACGGAGGCGCGTCGAGGGCGCGGAGTGTGTGTAGAGTGGCGGCGAGAGTTTAGGAGTGGAGCAGGCCGGTGGGGGATCATTCAATGCCCCGGTGAAAATTCCCTGCCGTCGGGCTCGGACCAGACCTGTGGTTCTCCAGAGAGACTTTGACCCGTTTATCCAATGGGAATAACCAATCCGCGGACGAAATAGGGGCAGCAGGGATGGTGTCTCCGGGGAAGGATAAATTCTATTCCCTGGGTCTCGACTGCTCATCCAGAGAATGGTCAACTGCCGTCCTCTGGGAACTGTGGAGTGACCAATTCACAAAGATACCAAGAGACAGGTCGTGAACACGAAAAGTTTTTGGGGAGAGTTCCAACCAGTAGCCTGTACGCTCGCGGCGGTCTCTGTTCGTTTGGGTCGTCACGGCACGTTATAACCGGCGCGCTAGTGATCCTCTAGGTAGTGATCGGAAAATGTGTCCGCCATGTTGTCCTAAACCGGAAGTCACAAATCGGCGGGGAAATTTAAAAAAAAAATACTGCTCTCCGTAGAGTGTTCTATCTACCATTTTGAAACACCCGAATAACCTGAAGTTTTACCATTTACTTCTGCCGTTCTTCATTCAAATTAAAACACGTCATTATTTCGTAACAGCCTAATACAAGTTTTTGTAATAGGTGTACCAGTAGGTAATGTATCATTAACGTACCAATTGATTAATTGTTAGACTGTTTCTTGATCTCTACGGAGCACGTAGGATTTTCTAACTTTACTTAAAAGGTTAGCAACAGTTCGCACGTTCAAAAATGATATGCCTCAGTATTAAATGAAGTTTGCTGCTGATCCCACTTTTTGCTCAATGTTGTGGAATCCAATTGGTAGCTGTTATTGCGAGCAGTATCTCTTTCTTTTTCTACTTATTTACTTGCTCTCTCTACTTCCGGTTTAGGTGAGAAATGGCGTCGACGAATAGAAAACGTGGAACACATTTTCCGATCACTACCTAGAGGATCACTACGGCGGGCTCCGCTTCGCGGCCCTCTGTTGGCCGCTCGTGGTATCTGCGGCTGCATCTCCGCGCCCGCGAGTAGAGCACTAAAGAGGTGAGTATGCGCATCCGCCATCTTGGGTCCTCTGGAGAGAGAAGATTATTGAGCACCCGCCTTTTTCAGTATTGTCAAATTCGCTTTATAAACCAAATATAAACTTAAATATAATATAATACTCTAATAATGTGTCGTGCTACCGTGTATCAATATCAACAACGCATATTTTGTTTATAAAGTAAATCTGACAATACTCCAAAAGGCGGGTTCTCAATAATATTTTATCTCCAGAGGACCCAAGATGGCGGATGAGCATACTCACCTCTTTAGTGCTCTACCGCGAGTGGTGAGGGTAGACGATTGCTGTCGCGCCGTGTCAACGCGTTACACTTACGGAGTACATACAAAAAATTATGCCCCACCTTGTATAGTCTAAGATAAACTAGATAAAGTATCTTAACAAATATATACACGCAGCGTACATACACAACGTCGTCCTCGTACCAGTGCCGATTTGCGACTGCCGGAATTCGGTATTCCCTCTCCCATACTAATTCGCATTTTGCAGCAGGCGTCGTCAAAAGTAAATGTAACACTTGAAAAAAGGTATTACCCGTCATTATATTTGTCCTTTTAGTATAAACACTTTGTTGTTGTAATGCTTTTTCCTATCATTAAAGATATCGGAAATATTTAGGGTTGCCAAATTTAATGAGACACCCCGTCTTATAAAATATAGTAATTGAAACTCTCGTACTAAAGGAATTCGATACGTTTATTTCACACTTTACATGGCTGTTCGCTATCGCGTTTGTACAGAGACTACTTAACGGCTAAAGGTCGGTTGAAGCTAGATTCTCACTATCCGTCTGGACGGCGGCAAGACGGCGGCCGTCCCACTAGCGCAACTGAGAAGTATGCATCTGTGTGCGCAGACCTTAAAGCTAGATTCTCACTATCCGTCTGGACGGCGGCAAGACGGCGGCCGTCCCACTAGCGCAACTGAGAAGTATGCATCTGTGTCTCCGTTGCGCTAGTGGGACGGCCGCCGTCTTGCCGCCGTCCAGACGGATAGTGAGAATCTAGCTTTAAGGTCTGCGCACACATATCCGTTCCGTCTCAGTTCCGTGTCAGCGTGCCATTGGTAAGAAGAAGAGGGGCGTAGAGGGTCTCTTCTTCTTACCACTGGCACACTGACACGGAACTGAAACGGAACGGATATGTGTGTTTAGACCTTTATACAGCCACCGTGACCGTGCCGTGACGGGCCGGGTCGAGCTGAGCTCCGGACGAGTGCAGAGCGTGCCCCGGCCGGGGCTCGGACGAGTTCCGGACGAGCCCGAGATGCAACCTGTCGTGGCGTATCCGCTGCAGCGTTGCCGGATTTCTCAGCTGATAATGTTCTGTTATTAGCGTAAACGAATTAAATATCAATGAATCTGTAGTTGTATTCACTCATAAATAATTTAACATTACCCTTTTTAATTTTCCATGAATAGTTATGTGAGTTGTCTGTGCCAACGACGAAAACCATTTCCCCCGGCACCTCGGGAGATGTGGTCAGATGTCATGACTTCAGTTTTCAACCCGATTTACAGTAAATATTGTCTTAAAGCAAATATCGACCAGTTTTTCTGAATCGGCATAAAATTCTGAACATATTAGGTTTGTTCTGATAAAATAAGTAATATCTATATTAGTTTTAATAGCCATTTTATATTAGGTCGACCGCGTCTCCCGGATTTACCCTACGTGTTGGGAGCATAAAATCCAGGAACGTTGCACTTCGACAGGGCACGGACTCGGCCCGTCCGGCCCGTCGTCGTCTCAACGAGCGGCCACTGAGCTCTGGCCCAGCGGGCAACGAGGAGCCGCCGAGTTTCCACCGAGCTCGGCAGCTCCTCGCCGTCCATATGCTTACCATAGAGCAGTGCCGTTCAGGAGTTGCCGCGTAGGGCAACTGGTCAGACAGCCCGGGGCAAACACTTGCTGGCGGCGCGCAAGCCACGCCACCCCGGGCAATACGGTACAGATGCCTAGGATGAACAAGGACCGTCGCCTCCTTACGCATCTACGAGCCTGTACTCCCGCCACAATCATTCCTCCCCACTCCGCTCTAACGATAGCTGACGTCACTGCCCCGAGCTTTGCTCGCAGCGTTTGCCCCGGGCAAATGCGGCTGCCCATGCCCTGAAAACGGTAGCCTGACCGGCGCTGCCATAGAGGCTCGGCCCGACACGGCCTGGCTCGGTGGCTGTATAAACCGACCTTAATGCGACACACCTCGTGAACGTCTTCCTCGCTCTATCTCACTCTCTCCTTCCGACTCACACTCTCTCTCACTCGCTCTCATTCTCTCACTCATTCTCTCTCTAATAAGGCACACAGGGCCTGGAAATCCTGTCCCACAAAAACAAACCTTAATAATAGTGATTATAATATAAACTTATATTGGTTTTAACAAGGATATATAGACAAAGTCGAATGGGAAGGACACACGGAAAGATTAAGACAGCTAAGCGACACTGCCAAAATAGCATCAGAAGAATCTAAATCCCTTGAAGTTACGGAATTTCCAGACGTAGTAGTATATCCAGAAACGACTGGGGCTGATATAGAAATTGAATTTACGCAACCTGTAGCACCCAACGAAACTCTAGGTAAAATTAAGGAAATGTATCTACCTACTATAATTGAATAAGTAGACAAGACACAGAAGCGGTCTACTTCAATGAAGTCTTTTTTCTTGAAACTAGAAGGAGAAGTGGTAGAAGCTTTTCTACAGGGTGTTTATAAAAATATGGTACTTTTTTCAGGATCAGTCCTACTCACCAAAATAATAAAAATAGTTGGCATACGCATATGTCCAATGCTTACAAAGTTTTGTAGTTAGTATTTTTATATTCCGTAAAACAAGGGCCCGGGACGCCTCTTAAGTGGCATTTAATGAAGCTCAGCTGTGTTTCTGCAGATCAATATATCGATTATCATTTCGTCTTTGTTTTTATAAAGACGAGAAGGAAAGGATATGAATGAAAATATAGTACATATTAGGCCAACTGACGACCGCGCCTGTTAGTCGGTTGGCCTTTGATAGGCATTCCGGGCCGGTGTTTTACGGAATCTAAAAATGCTTATAACTGCATTATCGGACATACGCGTATACCATATTTTTTTATTATTTTGGTGAGTAGAACTGATCCTGAAAAAAGGTTCCACATTTTTATAAACAGCCTGTATATTTATTTCTACGTTTTACATCATTAAATACTTTTTCTTTAATAATCTCCAACATTTATTATTACTACTGTGATTCCCTAAATTGTACTACTTATGTACTTACGAAGGCGTAAGTTTACAACTAAAATTTTGTATTAAATGTATAATATACAGGGTGTCCCAAAAATGCTGCGGTTCCTTAAAGGGGGTGATTCGGGGGGTGATTGCAAACAACTTTTTCCTTTGCGAAAATGCCCTCCGAGGTTTCGTTAACGAGATATTAATAAAAAGCACCGACCAATCAGAGCGCGAGCCTTCCGCTGGAGGTCCCGCGCTAGCGTGGCCGCGCGCCGGGCCGCGCTGCGACTACGAACAAGCAAGGCGGCATGCATCGAAGGAAATTGCGTAGAATGGCAAATGAAAAAGACGTAACAAAAAAATCGAACCTTTTGCCATGGTTTGTTTGCCATTTAAAGTGAATAACGAATAAAGGATAAATGGATGAAAATCACGTGTAACGTAAAAAGACGAATACACATTTTTTTAGAAGATTCGAAAATAATAATTATTTGAAGTGGGAGGATAAGGAATACGTAAAATTCCTTGTGTTAATAACATATCCACGAAAAGGTAATGTAACAGGAAATTAACGAAAAGTGATCGTAGTTCGTTATTGTGATAAAAATCCGTAACTCAATAACGGCCAGCACTGTTGCTGATAACGAATAAGTCTGTTTAAAAAGCCCGCATAAATATTTTCGTACGAGAATTTTGAGAATTATCGCCGGAAATAAGCCATAGCTTGCGTTAAATTTAAAAATGAATGATCACCATTAAAGTAACTAAAACTCACCCTTGTAGAAAATTCACCTGCAACTTGAAAACTTGTGTCACTGGGTCACTGAACCGATCCTGGTCATCGATGGACGAGCCCAGTGCACAGCTGATCCCAGGTATACGACACTACCCAAAGTTAAGGGTCGCAACGTCAGATGCGTCCAGGTCAACGTACCGAATATTCACTTCACTGCACGGCTACTAACACTGGTCACTTAATTTATTTTTCATGGAACGTGTTGTTGCTACGTTCTAAAAATTGGTGGAAATGAATTTTTACTTGGCGTTCGGAGCCGTAGGTAATTCCCGCACAAATTCTCACGCTGCAGCACTTGCGTCCTCGTTGTTCGGGGGGTACACACAGAACATCGCGTAATACTCTTGAGCAGAGAACATTTGTCTGCGACGCGATTGCTGACTGCTGACTGACAAAATTTTTTCCAAGCGACTTCTTCTACCCCCAAATAGTTTCTCTCGTTCCATTATGAGTTGACACCCACCCAGTGATGCCAGAACCGAGGGAAATATCCCACGGGTGCTACCACCACTCCACGACCAAGCGTACCCCCTCCTAGCGCCCGTACCGCACCACACAAGCATACCCGTCCCTCTATCCGTGTGCCGCACGCGCTGCCTGGCCGGCGCTCTCGGCGAGAATTCGTTTTCCCGACATCGAAGCGCTTGCGACGCAAGCAAAAAGTCCAGAGTTCAAATCCCGGTGCCGATATTCTACTTTTTTTCTTTATTTATTCTCTAATTTCTCTTTCTATATTCTCAGAAGACTAATGGCTTAAAAACTGTTAATTTGCAAAGCATTTTCGAAGCGTGATTTGCTGCTAAAGATGCGATCCCGTTCTGGCTTGTATCGCACCACTACAAGCGTACCCTACCTTCTGTCCGTGTGCCGTACGCGCTGCCTGGCCGGCGCTCTCCACCGAAAATTCATTTCACCGGAACCTAAGAGCTTGGGTCGCAAACAGAAAATCCGAGGTTCAAATCCCGGTGCGAAAATTCTACTTTTTTCATTAATTATTCTCTAACTTCTCGTTCTATATTCTAAGTAGAATAAAAACTTGAAAAGTATTATTTTACAAAGCATTTTCGCAGCTGGCTAATGTACGATGTTGGTATTCTGCCTTTTTATACATAAACAGAAATAATTCCTTGAAATGCTACTTACAGAATAAGCTCCTTTCTAGGATGGACTCTTTAAAATTCACGTCACAATGGACAGTTACAAAATCGGTGATTTTCGTTTCAGGTAAGCGAGTCGTCCGCTCCGTTATTACGGTCGGCTTACCACTCGCACCCCGAATTACTGTATTGAGGTTTGAAAATAATATCGACAGGTTTCGTACTCGTATTAATGATATCATTTATACCTACAGAAGAGTTCTACTAACCCATTCTTAGTCAATGACGCTCTTTTCGTGTTAATCAGGTTGATACACTCAGTCTTCATCGGATTATTAAAATGCTTTTGGCCCCGAATTATCGGGAAAGACCTACCCACCGCACAGTCTTGCTTCCTCGCTGCGAGCGAGGACCTGCGGTCCCGGGTAGGCCGTCCATTGACTGCCGAGAACAATAACACCGTTGGTCCAGCTAAAATACCCAGTACAGAAAACTAAAGTGATCATGCTTTTGAGAAATGGTCGTGAAAGTAGTACCAATGGATTTTTTAGGATTTCCTGATGAAAATGAGTTCAAACATGGAGAAATTCGGACCATTTTTAGTGAACATAGTGTGTGTCGCTGTTTCTTAAAACAGCTTCCGGGAAATCAGCTGTAATAACCAGTTAAAATAACCTGTTAAACGGTTCCTCATCTGAATACAAAAACCTTTGTATAAAAAATGCATGTACTTTCTGAAATAAATTCCCAAAGAATCGTTCGTTTTCTGACCTTACTGACTGCGGTAACCCCTTAATGCGGGGAACACTGAAATTCTAAACGTGTTTTCATAATAAAAAATAGACCGTAAGGTAAATGTACCAATAACGAGCCGTTTAAGGAAACGGTGACAAAGTATAATGAATATTGTGTATAAAATTAATAATTTAAGTGAAACTTTTTTTCATTCATAAAGATTTTGTTGTTTCTCATCAGTACTCACATAACAAAATTTTGTTTTTTTTATATATTTAACGTAAAATAAACAAGAATATTTGTACGTGTAAATGTACCAATATATAGCCAACCTCACGCGATTGACCTAGCGGCCCGATTTTCATGTCCCAGTACCTAGCCATAGGTTTTATAATCGTGTAAAAATTATTTTAAAAACTGATTCTTTGTCTTAAATTGAAAAATCTGTTAAGGAAAATTAAGAAGTACAGAAATATAAAATTATTGTATAAATAACCATAATAAACAGATTAGAAAATAAATGCAAAAAACAATAAGTTTAGTTACACTATCAATAGAAGTTTGTGGTTATTTTATATAAGACTCAAAACAACCAACAAATTCATTAAACTGTACATATACATAAACTTTAATAAACTTAAATTAAATGCTATCATTATTATCTAGAAAAATAATGTTTATATTATGATTTATGATCAAAATACTTACCGGCTTTATTCCAAATATCGAGTCAGAAATTCACACTTTTTTCGTAATTTTGCTCTGGCGATGCCGATTAACATTTGCAACTCACTTCACCCGATTTATTGAAGACGTGGCTAGTTACTGGGCTAACAAGATTTGTTTGCACCGATAAATAGCCATGTAAATATTCAAATAAAAAATAGTTTCATATTCAAATTTTTTCTTTCTATGTGTTACAAATATTTTCAAGATTCTAAAACCCTTTTTTCTATCTAAAAAACTATTATCCTATAATAATTATGCTCTTAACAAGAAGCACGCTCTTCTTAGCCATATCATAACGAATATCTGAAAACGCGTCATATATCTGGCCTCGAGACTATAAATGGTATTTCTAAATATCTAGACAAAAAAACAAGACGATATAACTTCAGATATTAAACCGAACAATTAAATAATGCAAATTACACCAAATATGTATTTTATCTAACGTGCATAGTTTAACAATTATTAATATTTCAACAGATGGCTAGGTACTGGTGCATGGCTCGTTATTGGTACATTTACCTTATTGTTTCTTGTTTGGACTTATTGTCGTCGACATAAACTCACCAATCCATCGGCAATACTCTGATCAAGCTATAATGAGAAATGTGAAAATTGTGCGGTTTTCTACACCTGTCGATATTGTTTTCAAACCTCATTACAGTAATTCGGGGTGCGAGTGATAAGCCGACCGTAATAGCGGAGCGGGTGGCTCGCTTACCTGAAACGAAAATCACCGATTCTGTAACTGTCCATTGTGACGTGAATTTTAAAGAGTCCATCCTAGAAAGGAGCTTATTCTGTAAGTAGCATTTCAAGGAATTATTTCTGTTTATGTATAAAAAGGCAGAATACCAACATCGTACATTAGCCAGCTGCGAAAATGCTTTGTAAAATAATACTTTTCAAGTTTTTATTCTACTTAGAATATAGAACGAGAAGTTAGAGAATAATTAATGAAAAAAGTAGAATTTTCGCACCGGGATTTGAACCTCGGATTTTCTGTTTGCGACCCAAGCTCTTAGGTTCCGGTGAAATGAATTTTCGGTGGAGAGCGCCGGCCAGGCAGCGCGTACGGCACACGGACAGAAGGTAGGGTACGCTTGTAGTGGTGCGATACAAGCCAGAACGGGATCGCATCTTTAGCAGCAAATCACGCTTCGAAAATGCTTTGCAAATTAACAGTTTTTAAGCCATTAGTCTTCTGAGAATATAGAAAGAGAAATTAGAGAATAAATAAAGAAAAAAAGTAGAATATCGGCACCGGGATTTGAACTCTGGACTTTTTGCTTGCGTCGCAAGCGCTTCGATGTCGGGAAAACGAATTCTCGCCGAGAGCGCCGGCCAGGCAGCGCGTGCGGCACACGGATAGAGGGACGGGTATGCTTGTGTGGTGCGGTACGGGCGCTAGGAGGGGGTACGCTTGGTCGTGGAGTGGTGGTAGCACCCGTGGGATATTTCCCTCGGTTCTGGCATCACTGCACCCACCAGGCCAAGAGGCTTCAGGTAAAAAGAAGCCAGCACATTTTCGGAACACACGTGTTTTGCAGAAGTGCAACGAAAACTTTCACAAAAGCCCGCGCTCCGTCCTTCTACTGCCAATGTACCCATTGCTTCGAGATAGAAAGCAGACACCACGTGTATCGGTTCGAAAGGGTCCGAAGAGAAGAGAAACAGAAAGTCTTCGAGTTGCTATAAAGAAAAAAATCCTGCTTCCTGTTTCCCTTTTCCGAAACCCTGAGTTCACGTCTGCTACGAGGCGGAACCAAGTAAGTCATAAATTATCCGAAACTGTAGGAAACCGTTCTCTACCGCCGACTTGCGGGACAATACGGTCATAAACCGCGACCCTGGCGAAATGCTCTGGCTGATCAGCCTGATTAATTTTGGAGAACTAGAAATTACAGAGTATTATCCAGCATCCATACGTCCCGCGGAGAGACACAGGAAAAGAAGGGATAGTCCGCTGACTGCGCGTAGTCCCGCCTGCTTCGTCCTACCGTCAAATTAACCCTCCGTATCCTGAGCCTGTCTCATTTTTGACCCACGGTTTCAGAACGCTCACGCACACAGTGACAGAGCGGTTAATATTATTCGTAGCCAAGCAGTCATTTAGCTGTCGTCAAGGAGCGCCTCGCGCTTGGGGTGTCATAAACCGGGGTTTTCCGGGGACTTTGTTGGGGCCTAAAGAGTCAGAAACTCGAAGCGACTGTGTTGCCTTGGGGCATTCGCGAATGTATCGCCGACAACGACACTTCGCTGCATTCTCGTATTTTTTCCTGTGTCGTAATTTTGTTAGCTTTGTTAAACTATTATAATTCCACAAAAAGTGGGGTAGATGTTTTAGATAAATTAGTAAGGGCTACATACTCTTGTAGGCGTTGCAACCGTCGTTGGCCATTATCATTATTTATCCACTATATCGACATCGCCGCATACATATAATGCTTTTGTTATATGGCATACTAAGAATCCTACATGGGAACGTAGACATTCGTCAAAAATGAGGCGAAAGTTATTTTTAGAAGAATTAGCAAAAAATATTGATAGACGGGCTAGTAAATTTGAAAATGAAGAAGGAGGGCTACATGCAAATGTTGTAATCGCGATAGAAGCGACGGGAAGAAAAATTGTAAAGAAGAAAAAACTAGCAGGTCACAAGCGTAGTAGATGTTGTTTCTGTGTGGGGAACAACAATAAATATCACACTGTATGTGATTCTTGTAAAAAATATGTGTGTAAAAACCACTGTACAGGAAACCGCACACTTTTATGCAATACACGTACTAATATAAATGTTGAATAAACATAATTTTTTTATAATTCACAAATCGCAACCCTATTATTGTTTCGTATATGTAGAACAAGTATCCAAACGTAATCCGAAACCCTGTTCCACCACGTTCCGTAGTATTTCGGCGAGGATCTCGAGCTTGAGCGACCACCCCCACCTGAGGACTGTATCGGTGAGGGTCTCGAGCGACCGTGAATATGTATTAGTGAACTATCGGTGTGGGTCTGCAAAGACCCAGCCTCAGGACTCGAAGTCCAGTACTCGGAGGGTTAAAGACGGATCCCTTATCTCTCGAGTGTTAACACGCGCTCGAATTTCAATACAAAAGCACGCGTCGACGTATTCCTTGCGAGAGAAGGTGGGCTTGAAGTCCGATTGGCCCTAATTTTACCAATCTGCCCTGCATCCTTCCCAAACGGCCACTGTCCTGAAGAGGCCCTCTTCACAGCAATATCTCCTCCCCAAGGCCCACCTTCTCTCGCACGGAATACGTCGACGCATGCTTTTGTTTTGATATTCGAGCGCGTGTTTAGACACGAGAGATAAGTAGGCCCAAATGGTTAGTTCAGGACCAATCGAACTTCAAGCCCGCCTTCTCTCGCACGGAATACGTCAACGCGTATTGTCCCTGAATTGGGGGACAACCCGGGACATGTATTATCCTGATGCCAGAAGACATCGAAATGTCCTTTACCGTTTCACGTCGAGGTCGCGATTGTAAAAATCAGAAAAACTACTACCACATTCGCTGATATGTTTTCTGTAAATTAAGCTTATTTCTAGAGTAATGCAGCTGATATTAACGTCGCAGTAACCTGTTAAAGGCAATGGTGCGCCCCGTCTCAAGTAAAGCAACCGCGCGCGATTACAGTCAGCTGACCGTACCGGTACCACCCCACATTTCTTCAGTGAGGTAAAAAAACAGATCGACAAAATTGCAGGAGAATTTTACTAACCCACTCTTGGCCAATGACTGTAATCGCGCGCGGTTGCTTTACCTCGACGTGAAACGGTAAAGGACATTTCGATGTCTTCTGGCATCAGGATAATACATGTCCCGGATTGTCCCCCAATTCAGGGACAATACGCGTTGACGTATTCCGTGCGAGAGAAGGCGGGCTTGAAGTTCGATTGGTCCTGAACTAACCATTTGGGCCTACTTATCTCTCGTGTCTAAACACGCGCTCGAATATCAAAACAAAAGCATGCGTCGACGTATTCCGTGCGAGAGAAGGTGGGCCTTGGGGAGGAGATATTGCTGTGAAGAGGGCCTCTTCAGGACAGTGGCCGTTTGGGAAGGATGCAGGGCAGATTGGTTAAATTAGGGCCAATCGGACTTCAAGCCCACCTTCTCTCGCAAGGAATACGTCGACGCGTGCTTTTGTTTTGAAATTCGAGCGCGTGTTAACACTCGAGAGATAAGGGATCCGTCTTTAATTTGAGGGTAGGACGAAGCAGGCGGGACTACGCGCAGTCAGCGGACTATCCCTTCTTTTCCTGTGTCTCTCCGCGGGACGTATGGATGCTGGATAATACTCTGTAATTTCTAGTTCTCCAAAATTAATCAGGCTGATCAGCCAGAGCATTTCGCCAGGGTCGCGGTTTATGACCGTATTGTCCCGCAAGTCGGCGGTAGAGAACGGTTTCCTACAGTTTCGGATAATTTATGACTTAATTGGTTCCGCCTCGTAGCAGACGTGAACTCAGGGAGTCAGAAAGGGGAAACAGGAATGGTATGCATTTTCTTCTTTATAGCAACTCGAAGACTTTCTGCGTCTCTTCCCTTCGGACCCTTTTGAACCGATACACGTGGTGTCTGTTTTCTACCTCGAAGCAATGGGTACATTGGCAGTAGAAGGACGGAGCGCGGGCTTTTGTGAAAGTTTTCGTTGCACTTCTGCAAAACACGTGTGTTCCGAAAATGTGCTGGCTTCTTTCTACCTGAAGCCTCTTGGCTTGGTGGGGGTCAACTCATAATGGAACGAGAGAAACTATTTGGGGGTAGAAGAAGTCGCTTGGAAAAAATCTTGTCAGTCAGCAGTCAGCAATCGCGTCGCAGACAAATGTTCTCTGCTCAAGAGTATTACGCGATGTTCTGTGTGTACCCCCCGAACAACGAGGACGCAAGTGCTGCAGCGTGAGAATTTGCGCGGGGATTACCCACGGCTCCGAACGCGAAGTAAAAATTCATTTCCACCAATTTTTATAACGTAGGAACAACGTTCCATGAAAAGTAAATTAAGTGATCAGTGTTAGTAGCCGTGCAGTGAAGTGAATATTCGGTACGTTGACCTGGACGCACCTGCCATTGCGACCCCTAACTTTGGGTAGTGTCGTATACCTGGGATCAGCTGTGCACTGGGCTCGTCCATCGATGACCAGGATCGGTTCAGTGACCCAGTGACACAAGTTTTCAAGTTGCAGGTGAATTTTCTACAAGGGTGAGTTTTAGTTACTTTAATGGTGATCATTCATTTTTAAATTTAACGCAAGCTATGGTTTATTTCCGGCGATAATTCTCAAAATTCTCGTACGAAAATATTTATTCGGCCTTTTTAAACAGACTTATTCGTTATCAGCAACAGTGCTGGCCGTTATTGAGTTACGGATTTTTATCACAACAACGAACTACGATCACTTTTCGTTAATTTCCTGTTACATTACCTTTTCGTGGATATGTTATTAACACAAGGAATTTTACGTATTCCTTATCCTCCCACTTCAAATAATTATTATTTTCGAATCTTCTAAAAAAATGTGTATTCGTCTTTTTACGTTACACGTGATTTTCATCCATTTATCCTTTATTCATTATTCACTTTAAATGGCAAACAAACCATGGCAAAAGGTTCGATTTTTTTGTTACGTCTTTTTCATTTGCCATTCTACGCAATTTCCTTCGATGCATGCTGCCTTGCTTGTTCGTAGTCGCAGCGCGGCCCGGCGCGCGGCCACGCTAGCGCGGGACCTCCAGCGGAAGGCTCGCGCTCTGATTGGTCGGTGCTTTTTATTAATATCTCGTTAACGAAACCTCGGAGGGCATTTTCGCCAAGGAAAAAGTCGTTTGCAATCACCCCCCCCCCAATCACCCCCTTTAAGGAACCGCAGCATTTTTGGGACACCCTGTATAATAAACTTACCACGGAAATAGCTCATATTGTAATAAATTATTATCACAAATACCAATTAGACACGACCTTTAAAAAAAAAGTAGCCGTTTAGAAGAAAGATGCATAATATGATAAAAATATAAAATCCATAAATATTTCCTGTAGTAAGGGTAACAAAATACATATCTGCTTTGCCAACTTGAAATGTAACGTATTCTGCCCTACTTCAAGCAGTTAAACCAAGCCTGTGGTTTGCTAGAAATGTATCAGAAAATGTTTTTGTAAATAATTTGCATTATCACGAACGTTTGAATGAATGTTTGCTTATTTCTCTTCGAAACTTATCAGAAAAAGATTAATTGAAATCCATAACACTCCTGTTGTGAATTAATCTCGCGAGTTTCTACGAGTGTTGAAATAGTATAGATATAATACATGTTGGATGATTACTTTATTCCTCACAAATTCAAAATTTCGTCACGATTTCGAGTTGAATAAAAATAACTGTTTGTTTTAGAAACTGAAAGTAGAAGTGAAATTTCTACGCCAACTTCTACATATATTCCACAGCAGGATAATGAACTGCCGTCTAATGTAACGCAAGTCGTTACCGATAATACCATTCCATTCCAAGGTGTATCGCACTCTGGTAGTAAATCACTGGATACGCTTGACACTTTAGAAGAATCATCTAACGTTAAAAAATCAAGGCAAATATCTTGCATTGATATCAAGAGTACAAGTAAACTTTCCGAACAAAAAGATTTTTTTGATGTCCAAGAAAGTAAAGTGACACCATCCAAGAGTAATATCAAGTAAGTTGTGTATATCTAGAATAAATAAGGACACGAAATAATACCTGTCATTTTACTTCATTTACATTAACTTATCAAAACTATGAATAAATCGTACGTCGTTGAAGATAATTGTTTAAGATAATCGTAATAGTATCCATGATTTTTCGACCACTTACCACGATGTACGATTAAATAACAATTTAAACTTCGAGAAAAATTTAAAAAAAAATGCTTAAAGATGCTGGACATCTGGTTTGTTTTATGTGATAGCTTAGTCAATTGCTTAGAAGAGCATGCAAACTTTAGTTGTTACCTCCTGCTAGTTTGAACGCTATACGGATTTTAACAAATGGACGGCCAAAGTTTTTTTACGTTCGGGCGCGTTCTGGACGCGTAGGTAGCATCATGCCGCTTGATTTGCGGACTCGGACGTGGCTGAAATATGTTGATTGCGGAAATCTTATCTGTGGCTAATATTAATTCTTATAATCACCGGAGAGCAGTCGTCTCAGATCGTATTGCAGCTTCATCGCATTAGTCTCTTACCGAACGTGCAAGGCAAAACATATCTTGTATTTGAAACGTCTATTTAATTCTATATATTATTGTGTTCCATAGTATTTGTAGTTCGGTTCTATATTATTCATAGTTTATATCATATCATATTTTATATACTTTATTAAAATTATTGCAAACATATAATAATAATAACATATAGACATAAGGGTGTTCTTAATTTTGACTACGTAATTTTTTTTATACAAAGTAATTGTGCCTTATTGAAATATGTTACCGTAAGTAATCAAGTTATTTCATAGGAAAGTCAATTTTTGTTGAAAAATATCGATGTAGCGTAGGGCGGTCCTTATTTTTCGACCATAAAATTTTTTGCACGCCGCCCCCTAATTTTGTTCCAAGTCATGAAAAAATAATTTGTGCAAAATTTGAGATCGATCGAACGTCGGGAAGACGTGGCACAATTGAGTTGAAGTTTTGAAATAATAGTGATTTCTCGTCAATTTCGGACATAATTGTGTTCGGCTATTTTGGAAGTATCAGTGAATATTTTTTAATAAAAGTACAGTTTATTAGATGTATAATAATAATATGTACGTATTACTTTGAAAAATATTGACGAAATCTTTGTGTTTTATCTTTTAAAATTAGTATACAACGCAGCGTATAGGCCATAATAGGCAACCGGGGGTCTTAACTACACTATCCAACACGTATTTGGATCTGCAATATACACTCCGAGATCCTAGTGGAGGTTTTCGTCCCAAATACGAATCCGTAAATAGAATTGCTCTATCACCCTCAGTTTTTGAAAAACATGAGTTTTTGTAAAAAGCGCACGATTTTGGGCAAGAATGAGGTATTACGTGAAAACCAAGAATGCTAGAAAGTTGAATTTAGTCTGAAAATATAGAGGAGAGTTTCCTGAATATATCGGTGTATACAGTTATCAAATTTGATGGTTTTATATGATTGTAAACGGCCGTCAAAGTTTAATAAAGTGCCGATGTGCATGATTTCTACGCAACACTTTTGCATTTTTACGAAAAGTTGTGTATCTAGCCCGAATTCGCTACAGAGTATCGGATTCTGTAGACATTTCTGAAGAAGAAACCATCCACGAAAAATGTCGGAACGGTTTTTAACTCGGACTGTTCCAGAAAATATCCATCGGCAATGCGTGCACGCGGTGTTTTGGCGCCTGGCGGCTTGCGAGCCATGGCGAGCCGATACTGGGTGCGTTCCACTTGCGCCCAAATCGCCCGCAACGCCCGTGATTTTCATTAAGGTGGGTTTCCCTGTACGCGACTGGACGCAACGTCAAGAATTTCAAAGTCGATTTTCTCGAAACTGAAGCGCGATATAAAAAAAAGTTACTCTTTCTTTTCGACTTATAACAAGTAAATAAGTCGAAAAAGAGGAATAAGATTTTTTGATATTGTGCTTCATTTTCAAGAAAATCGACTTTGAAATTCTTGACGTTGTGTCCAGTCGCGTATAGGAGAACCTACCTTAATGAAAATCGCGGGCGTTGCGGGCGATTTGGGCGCAAGTGGAACGCACCCACTGTGTAGTGATTTCGTGATAGATAAACAACTTTTTGTAAAAATGCAAATATATGGAGAAATCACTATTATTTCAAAACTTGAACTCAATTGTTGGGTAAATTCAATAACCGTATTTTCTTTTCTTCACCTATTTATGATATAATATTCACCATTTCTTATTAAACATATTATCTTGTTATTAAATATAAAATATTAATGTCGAACATACCCCCATTTTTAAAATTAATATTATTATTAACTTGCAAATAATATAAGAAAGAAATTAAAAGAATGGTCACTTTCATTAAAATACGTAAAATTTAATATAATTAATTAAAAAGATATAAATATTAATTAGTTATTACGTTGAAAAAATCATACCGTAGCACTATTATCGTAAATATTTGGGCACAAAAAGAACGCTTAACCATCATTATAATATTTTTATTCATACCTTTCCGTTCATACAAAATTTCACATTTATTGCAACTTTAACGCGAATGTGCCACGTCTTCCTCTTATCCGATCAACTTGATCTTTTACGGGAATTATTTTCTTATCCAATGGAACAATTTTAGGGGGCGGCGTGAAAACAATTTTGAAAAAAAAATTTCACCAAGAGTAGCTAAGGACCACCCTAATGTAGCGTAGGCAGGTGTGAAGTTAGCCCCCCTGTTTTTGAAAACATAAAATTTCTTGGTTGTACTAGTTTGTACTAGATTTGTACCGCGTTGCACCGTTGAGAGCTTTCAAAAATTCCAAACCGTTTTCGAGAAAAATTGAAAAAAAAAAAAAACAATTTTCATGCTAGCCCCCCATTTTTGGAAACCATCGTTTTTCGGGATTGTACTACATTGTACTAGTTGTACCGAACATTGTACCGTTGAGAGCTTTTAAAAATTCGAAACCGTTTTCGAGAAAATGAGAAAAGTAAAAAAGGGCTAGCCACCCCTTTTTGAAAAATTCCGTTTTTCTCGATTGTACTGCATTGTACTAGTTGTACCGCGTTGTATCGTTCGAAAAAATTGTTTAACTCTTTTAGTTTCCCAGAAAAATCCAAATGATGAAAGTCGAGGAAAGTCGAGTCGTACTACTGAGGAAAAAAAATTTGTGAAAAATTAAAAACTCATTTCTGTACCAGTTTGTACTAGACTTGTACCGCGTTGTACCGTTCGAAGAAATTGTTTAACTCTTTTGGTTTCCGAGAAAAATCGGAATATTCAAAGTGTCGATTCGTACTACTGAAAAATAAATTTCTGTTTCTTATCTTACAAGGAGGCCGCGACATCTGGGACATGGATTTTGATGAATCTCATATATGTTGTAGTGTAGGTGTAGTAGTCCAATATATGGCTCACATGTTGGGTCCACTACCCCAGAGTTTCCGAAATATTAATAAAAAAAGATGTTTATGCGTTGACGAACAGAAGCGATAGCGAAGTTTATTGTAATGATGAATAGCGGCGCGTGTAAAGGGCAGGTCTCGCACCGGAACTTTCACCGGTTCAATTCTCACTGGGATCGTTTTTTTTTCTATAAATGTATTTTGTACTGATTTATTCCTCAAAAGATAAAGTACTATTATTTACATTCTAAAATATGACATTTATCGTAAAAACAAATGAAACAATACAATTCACGACACCAATTACACAGTACAACAGCCATCTGGACTTGTAACATTCAATAGCCGTTTCTTATAGGTTTTCGTGCCCTGAAAACGAATCCGCAAACCGTTTGTCGCCAGCACCCTCAGTTTTTGAGAAATTCGATTTTTAAAAAAAAAACTGAAAATTTTTTACTTTGAACATCTTTTATGCCGAAACGGTAATAGTTATTCGGTTGCTCGTTGCGTCAAATTATTCTATGAACCCTCCCGAATAAAACGATATAAGTTATTATTGCATTATGAACATTTAAATATGTTTAAACAACGATCAAACGGAAAAGGACACCCGAAATGCACCCATTTTGGCAGATATCTTTCAATTTATTTCCAAAACTAAGGGTCTGGGAGAAAATTTGACCCTTCCACGCGATGAAGCAGACAGTTTTCCTTCGGAAAGCGTCAACAGAAGTGGTAAGTCTTGTTTTGATTTCAATACAGAAGCGAAATAGTTTGGCAAAACGCGCGGAGCCGGCAGTGGTAGTCAATGGCGCGGCGATTCCACAGCCGGTCGCGGTAACAGAATCGCTTAACGCGCGCGACTCTCACCGTGCTCCAATATTGTATTTGTTATTTATAAACTATTTAATAAAAAATTATTGACTATTACACAATAAACTATGTAATAAATTTTGTGTAATTTCAAACTTTGATTTTTTGAATATGCAAGGTGTGGGCGCTATGTGTGTACAGTTAGGTACATCAGTTCCTAATGTATTAAAAATACAAAAGAACTGTTCGTGTGAAAGTCATACTATACGACGGGGTAATTCATTGTGGAAGACGATTTTTTCACATTATTATTTTTAACAGATACAGGGTTATCCATTTAAGACTGGCGGCGCTCGCGCGAGTACAAATGAGAACGGCAACATGTACATGACCTACACCAGGCCTGCACAGCAAGGCTGTGGCGGGCAAGAGCGCTCTCGATTGCTCGTGAGCAAAGCGAAGAGCGACGCCGTGAGCAGTTCCCCCACCCTGTGGCCAATAGCTGTCGTAGTATGCGTGTAAACTGTAATGTGTGTTGCTGATGTTCCGCGGCACACTTCACTCACGAACACTCCCCACCACGGCCCTCACGGCACTGTCGCTCATAAAGGCGTAGCCTAGTGCTTTACGATGCTCTTTCCGCACGCGTCCGAAAATTTTTGCCCGGCGAGCATTCAGCTGTGCACGCCTGACCTACACGAACCTATACTTTTAGCAACAGCCCATAGATAGCGGATGTAACGACATATGATGTCACTAGTAAGAATGCGTGTGACGCTGTTGCCATTCTCATCTGTTAAAAATAATAATGTAAAAAAAAATCGTCTTCGACAAAGCATTTACCCCGTCGTATAGTATGACTTTCACAAGAACAGTCCATTTGTATTTTTAATACATTCGGAACTGATGTACCTAACTGTACACACATAGCGCCAACCCCTTGCATATTCAAAAAATCTTTCAATTTGAAATTACACAAAATTTATTACATAGTTTATTATGTAATAGTTAATAATTTTTTATTAAATAGTTTATAAATAACAAATACAATATTGGAGCACGGTGAGAGTCGCGCGCGTTAAGCGATTCTGTTACCGTGACCGGCTGTGGATACGCCGCGCCGCGCCGTTGACTACCACTGCCGGCTCCGCGCGTTTTGCCAAACTATTTCGCTTCTGTATTGAAAACAAAACGAGACTTACCAATTCTGTTGACGCTTTGCGAAGAAAAACTGTCTGCTGCATCGCGTGGAATGGTCAGATTTTCTCCCAGACCCTTAGTTTTGGATATAAATTGAAGGATATCTGCCAACATGGGTGCATTTCGGGTGTCCTTTTCCCTTTGATCGTTGTTTAAACATATTTAAATGTTCATAATGCAATAATAACTTATATCGTTTTATTCGGGAGGGTTCATAGAATAATTTGACGCAACGAGCAACCGAATAACTATTACCGTTTCGGCATAAAAGATGTTCAAAGTAAAAAATTTTCAGTTTTTTTTCCAAATCGAATTTCTCAAAAACTGAGGGTGATGGCGACGAACGGTCTGCGGATTCGTTTTCAGCGCACGAAAACCTATAAGAAACGGCTATTGAATGTTACAAGTCCGAAAAAAAGTCAAAATTTGTTGTACTGTGTTATTAAAGCAAATCTAATTCAATGAAAGTAAAGTCAAGTGACACTACTTAGCACACAGATCCGAAGGATATTGCCGTTTTTTTGCCGCCTCTATCAGCACAATTCTCGTGGCACCACTCTTCTCAGGCAATCTTCTGAAAGTGGACGAATTAATTTTTCACCAGAGTAAATACAATGCCATCTTCTTAAGACCATTAATTTATTTATTTTCTTCGTCATTTCGTTAGATTTAATTTTTATCACAGCTTCCTTTATTTTTTTTTTTGTACACCATGATCCCTGATTGCTCTCTTTTATGTACGTACGATACCATCTGCGCATAAACAATTATCATAACCGCGGTCAAGGTTCAGGGCACTCTCTCGGAGTGCTTTATAATTAACTCTGGGGTACCACAAGGGTCTCACATCGGTCCTTTGTTATTTATTCTTTTCATTAATGATTTGGTTCAGCAATTCTCCTTCGTTAAACCTCTTCTGTATGCGGATGATCTGAAGATTTTCTCGATAATTAAGACTTCCCAGGACGCGCAGCGCATGCAATCTGATTTGGATTGTCTATCTGCATGGTGCAATGCAAATGGCCTTAGGCTAAACATTGCTAAATGTCACATCATGTCCATCACCCGCAGGAAGAGTGCTCTGAACTACGACTATAATGTGTGTGGAACCTTGCTGAGCAGGGTCGAGTGTATCCGCGATCTAGGCATAACATACGATTCGAAAATGTCCTTTGCCCAGCATGTACGGAACATATCGGGAGCAGCTATTAGGACGCTTGGCCTAATCAAAAGATGTTCGGCCGATTTCAGGGGAGTAGATACGTTGCGTCTATTGTACATATTGTGCATTGGTCAGGCCGCAGCTCGAATATGCCAGTGTAGTATGGTCTCCTCACCAGGTTAAATACAGGGTATTGTTGGAGAGGGTTCAGCACAAATTTTTACGACACGCCAGCTTCGTGCTGGGTAGAGTCATGTACTACTCGGATCATGATTACTGCCCTATTTTATCGCGCTTAAAAATGGATACGTTGGAAGTACGTAGGTCTGTTTTCGACATCACCTTCTTGAGGAATTTGTTGCTTGGGGAGATTGATTGCCCTGATATTTTAGGTCTGGTGGGGCTTAACGCTTTGGCTAGGCCACTCCGTTTCAGACGTCTTTTTCATACAGGTTTCTTTAGATCGAACCTGGGTGAAATTGACCCGTTGAACAGAGCCTGTAATACAGCTAACCGGCTGGCGAGTAATGCCGATATTTTTGCCGACTCCCTACACACTTTCAAACTTAGAAATTTGTTCATGTTAAGAGAGTCTACATGGTCTATTTCGGAGATACATTGATTAGCGTGTCGTGGTGAAACATCCACGATGACTACCATTTATATTTATGGCTTTATTGTTTATCGCTTTATTGCCATTTTCTCTGTATTAGTGGATTTTATGTCCGTCAAATAAACTATTATTATTATTATTATTATATTTATAATCATAAAAATACTCAAATGAAAAAAAAGAGTGATCCGATTCGCACCAAATTACTTACGTGATCCGATTAGCCCCATATATAAGTATTTCAAAGGTTGTAGATTACCTAATCATATTATCATGTAATTGTCTAAAATACATCAAATACTAAACTTGGACACCGTGCAAACTAATAACAATAAACACTTTTGAATTTTCAAGCTTACTTTTTGTTTTAAATACGAAATTACAGATTATGTAGGTTAAATTCTGACCAAAACTATAACGTTCGCACGCGTCCATCTCACTGAAAACGTATGCCAGCTCTAAATAATTACTTAAAACAATTGACGGGCTATTGCGGTAGGTGCGGGGGAGAGGGATGAAGTACTACGAACGATCGGAATGCTCATTTCTATCGCGATGTAAGGAATATTGGACTAAATTCTTGTTTTGATCCGATTCGCCCCGTCTACCCTAAAGATGTTTTTAATTTTGGGTATAAAATACCGCTTTCCAGACCACTACGCGCATCGTTTTCAATCCGTCATCTTGAATTCTAAATTTTTGATGTCAGATTCGTTATCGGCAACCTCAAAAACCCTTGATCACCATGTTTCAGAAAGATCCGATGAAATCTTGAGTTCTGGCCACGAAAAGCTGCCCTCCAGACCACTCTGCACACAAAATATTTTGACGACGTAGCTAGCCCAAGCTGATCAGTTGACTGAGTTCAAGGGGGGTCCCCCCAATTCGGGAGGATAGAAATTCACGACGATAGAACAAAGATTTTGTCACGTTCATCGAATTATTATTATGAAAAACCTTGTGAAAAAATAAATCAAAAATGTAGAGTAAAATTTTTCAACATGGTCCTTCGTTTTCGAGAATGTCGCGCGCACACGACTATAACTGAGCAGCATTTATCAGTAAATATGGTTCAGTCGCGAATGAAACGAATCTTTGTGTTGATTTAAATTGAAATTGCAAAATAATATTTTTTCGATTGAGGCTTTGCTTCCGAGAAAATTGAGTTTAAAAATAAAACTGCGCCCCACTCTCTCTCGTGGAATTCGACACTTCCCCACTCGCTCTCTTCGCCACGCGATGCTGCTGACCGATTCGTTGACGTGACGCGTCGGCATATAGCGGCAATACGTGTGCCCTATCTTTACCACTGTGTTAGAGAACGTTGGTCTATAAGGATACAATATTTCCTCGCTGGTCGGGACCGGCGTGGAGCCCTTATCGTGAACGGAGCCCTAATTCTGAGTGTTCGTTTCTCGCTTCTTTCTGGCCGAAGGGGGGAGCGAGATGAACCGCTTTGTGTGCGCGACGGGCGCGAACGCTCAGCTGAAATCGTGACTGCTCGACGCATGCGCGCCACGGTCAGATAGCCAGGCACGGTACGAGCCTTTTTTGCGCCCTAGGCGCACTTGTCAAATTGCGCCCTTTATTATATTACATTTATTTGAGATTATTGATGACCTTACTCTGAATTTATATTCGTAGTTTAAAACAGTTGCAGTACAATTTGTAGTATTTCAATTAAAAGTTTATTTTCAACAATGCCAAGAATGAAAAGACCATTTTGCGCCCCTTGTCAACCTTACGCCCTAGGCAGTTGCCTGGTTTTTCAGAGTAAAGTCATAAATAATCTCAAATAAATGTATTATAATAAGGGGCGCAATTTGACAAGTTCGCCTAGGGCGCAAAAAAGACTTGAGCCGGACCTGCGTCAAGCTTTCGCGGGAGCCGTTTTTTGTTTACGATGGGGGCTCACGACCATCGCGCACGCCCGTCGCGCACGCAAAGGGCGGAGTGTCAGGCGTCAGAAGTAGGAAGCGAGACAAAACATCGACGCGTCGCCTGTCTCCTACCGTCCTGACTCCTGGCTCGCTTTCAGTGCCCCTCACTCGCTGTCACCTTCGCCGGACAAGAGTGAGGCAGAAGTGGCGGGTATAACGAAAAGCCCACATCGTGTACGTGTACGCCAAATCGAGCCCTTAGCGACGAAGTAGGTACTGTACCACCTGTTTGTTAACTAATCACACTGCGTCTACGCTACGTACGAAGTGTACAGTCCGTTGAAGGATAACTGCCCTGCGTAATGATACAAGGTTCTGCGATTCTTGAACAAAAAAGGTCCTGTATAATTACAACAATTTTAAAAGCATTTCGCCGGGGATAGTTGCCAAATCATTTTGATTTTGAATTCATTGACTTATTCGACGTACGATTTACTTATAACCTGTGCATGAAGAAGTGTCATCTGAGCTTCTAAATCAGGGTGGACTAAGGCCGCGGTCACACGAGCGTTTTTTCGACGTCCGTCGCGACGTAGAGTAACATTGTAATGCGAAGAACCAGCCACACGAGCGCCGCGCGTCAAATTTAACGTTCGTGCAACGTCGGCGACGGACGACATACAGGGTCATCCGTTAAAACTGCAACCCGCGCTCGCGCAAACTTGTAAAATGGCAACACCGCCTCACGGACGCATTCCACAACAACCATGCGCCGATACTTCCGCCATCTATGAGCCAATGATGAAAGTGTACGGTCTTTTAGATGCCAGTAGAGAGCGCAGGGTGCTTTTGGCTTTCACCAGAGGATATTAAATTTGACGTAGCAGACGGGAAAGAAAACGGTAGCCATTTTAAGAGTGCGATCGCACCGATCTCGTACCGCGTGAAAATATCTGCCTTTACGACGGTCCAGCTGCGGGATTAGTTCACACTGGCGCATTATTGGCCCGGGTAGAAGAATTAGGGGCTTTTTTCGTATAACTTTTGAACTATAAAAGATACCGGAATGCAATTTGCGCCAAAAAATGGGGAAAAGTTATCCCCTCTTATTGATGGATAATTTAACATATGTTTCGTTTACTTAATTTTTCTTTTATCAATATTTTAACCGTAATTGCAGTGAAAAGCGTTTGCAAACTTTATTTAGTGCTCTGTATAAAATTCATAGTGTTGATAAACAATAGGCTAGTTGTTTCTGTATCATTACTTTCATAAAGTGAGAAATTAAATTTTTCTTCAATTATATATTAGTTCTGCAGGCCTCAGAATCTAATGTTCTGGTTTTCTTTTTTGTGATTTCATCTTTAAGGGGGGATTCTCGTCTAACAGTCCCAAAAGTAACTTATATTTACGATTTTTCCGGAAAAAACTGTTCGTCATATTGGATTAAACTCGTTTGGGATATAAGAAGGGATTTTTGAACTTGCAGAAAATATTTTTTTTTATGTCGATCCTTCTTATTATTTATTAGTTATTGTGGAATCTTGTCCATCTCTGATGTAACTCCTGTTGGCGGAATGTGTAGCACCTGTCACAGTCATGTGATTGCAAAAAAAAATAGAAGTTTCTTAAAGTTAGATAATTTACGCGGGGATTGGTCCACTTTAAGGAAAAAAAATGAAAAATTGAAAGAATTATAGCGTTCGAGAGAAAAAGTAAGTTTTTTCCTTAGACAAATTTTTCATATTATTCTTTATATCGACGAAAAAAGTATTATAAATAAAAACTAAAATTAAAATTTTAGCTCCAGTCCCAATGTAAATTATTTAACTTTAAGAAAAGTTTATTCTCTTTGCAGCAGAGATGGGCAAAAAATTATTTTAAATAAAAAATTGATTTCGAATAAAAGACAAAAATTTTATTCGAGGGTCATCGAATAAAAATAACTTTGGGTAATTTTTATTCGAAGCGCCTCAAAATAACTTTTTTATTCGACGAGATTCATTCGACGGCTACGCATGATTTTTTTATTCGACGGGAATTCATTTTAAGCTTTGAAATAATTTTCTCCGTTTCGGGCGTGTTTCATTTCAAAAGTTATTCGATGTTAAATAACTTTGGGCGAGCCTCGAGAGTCTTTGATCGAAGCCGCCGGCTTCTCGAGCCGAGCGACATTGTATCGTTCACCCGTATACGCTGCAGCGCGGAGTTGCTCGGCGATGTGTCATCGATTATACAGAAACGGAATTTCTTTATTTTTCGTCGTATCAATATGAAAGTGACACCAATGGATTCCTTGCATTCTCCCGATTAAATTGGCCAAAGAATTATTTAAATCGGTCTACTTTTAACGAAACGGGCTTTCAATCTTGCAAATTAATTGTATGCCTAATATCGTTAATTAAAGTTCAAATTATGTCTGGTTTGGTATCATTTTCGTCGGGAAAACACAAGGAGACGATTGATATGACTTTCGTGCAGATTCGATGAAGAATCTGATTTCACATTTTTCCGTTCTTAATGGCTTGTGCTATCTATGTCTTTTATGGCCCCGTGTTTCTCGGCTGTCGAGCGCTCGCTTCTGAAGGGTCTCAGGTGTCAACATGGTCAGGCACGCATTTTAACTGCACTACTTATTGGCAATACCGAAGATTCTAGGGCCTAGAATATTACCTTCGACTCGCCCGTACGCATCAACCCTTAGGTAATTCCTGTCCACGACCTTTCCTACTTTCACTTTTCTACCCATTAACTCTGTTCACCTACTTCCTTACTCCGCCCAAACTTCCTCACAACATAGGGATATGCAATAAAGAAGAAAACACAATAATACACAGGCCACACTCAAGGTTCTTCCCCAAAACTTCCACTTCTTGACCTAATATTAACCGGAAAAAATGTATGAAGCGTCGAAAAGTATTATTTTAAATACACTTAGTAATTCAGTTTTTAAGTGCAATTAAATTAGACGTCATTACAACCATGCACAATTCATTAATTATAACTACTTACTAGTTGGCCAATCCATTTATTTTTCCATTGATTGATACGAAACTCTGGTTAAGAACATCGCGATACGAAGCTAATATTCTAGGCCCTAGAATCTTCGGTATTGCCAATAAGTAGTGCAGTTAAAATGCGTGCCTGACCATGTTGACACCTGAGACCCTTCAGAAGCGAGCGCTCGACAGCCGAGAAACACGGGGCCATAAAAGACATAGATAGCACAAGCCATTAAGAACGGAAAAATGTGAAATCAGATTCTTCATCGAATCTGCACGAAAGTCATATCAATCGTCTCCTTGTGTTTTCCCGACGAAAATGATACCAAACCAGACATAATTTGAACTTTAATTAACGATATTAGGCATACAATTAATTTGCAAGATTGAAAGCCCGTTTCGTTAAAAGTAGACCGATTTAAATAATTTTGTGGCCAATTTAATCGGGAGAATGCAAGGAATCCATTGGTGTCACTTTCATATTGATACGACGAAAAATAAAGAAATTCCGTTTCTGTATAATCGATGACACATCGCCGAGCAACTCCGCGCTGCAGCGTATACGGGTGAACGATACAATGTCGCTCGGCTCGAGCAGCCGGCGGCTTCGATCAAAGGCTCTCGAGGTTCGCCCAAAGTTATTTAACATCGAATACCTTTTGAAATGAAACACGCCCGAAACGGAGAAAATCATTTCAAAGCTTAAAATGAATTCCCGTCGAATCAAAAAATCATTCGAAGCCGTCGAATGAATCCCGTCGAAAAAAAAAGTTATTTCAGGCGCTTCGAATAAAAATAACTTTGGGTTATTTTTATTCGACGACTAATATAAATAGTCTCTTTTATTTGATACGTTATTTAAATAACTTTTTATTTAAATGATGCCCATCTCTGCTTTGCAGTCAGATGACTGTGACAAGTGCTACACTTAACGTCGAAGAGATTCCACAATAATTTATAAATAATAAGAAGGATCGACATAAAAAAGGATTTTCTGCAAGTTTACAGATGCCTCCTTATATCCCAAGAGAGTTTAATGCAATATTAACAATAGTTTTTTAAAAAAAATCATAAATTTCGGGGGCTGTTCCACGAGAATTCCCCCTTAATGGGACGTGTCTTTGTTTGTAGCGGTGTTTCAAAGTTTTTCTACAATTTTTGTGTCTGAATGTTTTGACCTTTTAGCTACCTAACGCCACGCCTGCACCGGCTTCCGTTTATGTCATTTTTTGGAACGATGCGTCATTATTGTGGCATTTACACGCAGCCAGCGAAAAATCTCTCCGTCCGGGGGTATAGCGCCGCGGTCAATCCTGTAGCAGCTAAAATTTTTGAAATGGGGACGGGTACGAGACCAGTCGACACATTGTTTTCAAACCTCATTACAGTAATTTGGGGTGCGAGTGGCATACCGGCCATAAAAGCGGAGCGACTGGCTCGCTTAACCCCTCAGCTACCGACCCCTGAAATGACAAACTGACTGTGAGGCCCGGGCCCTCGGAACGAAAACGACACTTTGCTACCTGAGGCGGGCCACCAGCGGAAAACGGAGGGTCAGTACGAGATACTGAGGTGGGCCACCAGTGGAAAACGGAGGGTCAGTACCAGATACTGAGGTGGTAGCCGAGGGGTTAAGGTAGGATCTCCTACCCACGACTGGTCGCAGCGATTTGACCCAGCGACTGGCCCCAGGCTGAATCTCCTTTCCTGCGACCAGGGGTGTGCGGATACCCGACTTTTCGGGCTCGGGACTGGCCGGAAACTTTCGGGCGCGATCGGGCGAGGTCCCGATACTTTCGTATTGCCCGAGATCCCGACGGTTTCGGGATCCCGAGACTCGATTCGGGCTACAAGCATAGCCGCCATGAGCGAGCAATTTGATTTCAGGTCGGCTCGGCAAAACTCGGACGTTTAAACTGGTTGTCTATTCGAGCGGGATATTCAAATCGACTAAATGTACCTTACCGCAGTTTGCTGATTATTGCCGAAGTTTACCAATCATTGCCGAATGGGCATTTAAATTGGTTGTCTAGTGATTTCCCTAGTTTATTTCTGTCCTTGTCGAGTGACGCCTCTTATTATATCCCCTCTTTGCTTGTAGCCCGAAACGAGTCTCGGGATCCCGAAAACTTCGGGATCTCGAGCAATACGAAAGTATCGCGACCCCGCCCGACCGCACCCGAAATTTCCCGACCCGTCCCGAGGGCCAGGAACTCGAGCCTCGGGACGATCCGCACACTCCTACCTGCGACCAAGTCCATTGCCACATTGGGGCAGAATCCCAAGAAATAGAGGAACTATTCAACATGCTATTTTTCGCAATCGAAATGCCGAATCATATTAAGCTACTTTATAAAAAAGATTTTTGATTTTCTTTCGGCAAAGATAGAAAACTATTACTGGATCTAAAGAAATGCATAAAAAGTTTAAAACATCTTCGTCTGTATTGCAGTGGGAATATTTTGAGCTACAATTTTTTCTATAATTTTTAAAATCTTTATTTCTGCCCTCTTCTTTGGTCTGTCCACTCAATTGGCCGATTGGAAGGTTGCCAAAATATTTTATACTTTCGCAGGAATGTATTTACACTTTGTGAACAGTATTTGGTATATAGGCAAACATGGATACAGGTTTACCACTATTTCTGCATGTTTCGCCTTGCGGGACCAATGTGGGCTCAGCGCGAGGCGGAAATTCCAATTATCTTTTACAGCCGGTAATTTAGAATTTTTCGAAGCGAAATTTCTTCATTCGTTTACGGTAGGCAATTGCTTGTTTTCGAAGCGTTCGTCGGGAAGCATTTGTGTACCTGATGTCGAACAGGGACAATCAACGCCCTGCCGTTTTTTACAGGGGTTTCAACTTTCTTCGCACTGAGTTAATCCGTTGATTGCTCTGTCGGTGGATGGTACATATCTATAATGAGTTCGGACCCGCACGTACCGTTGTCTACCGTCGACTCGCGGGACCATACCGCCATAAACCGTGACCCTGGCGAGACGCTTTGACCGATCAGCCTGCTTAGTATTTTGGAACAAAATGTGGTAGGTATTTTCCTCCCCCACTTCGTGAACAGGGAGAGGGTTCCTACTCCGCCGACGAATTCACAGAGCGCGGGTCCCCCCTTCTCGAAGAACGGTGTTTCCAAAATTTTTGTTTCATAATTATATCAAAACAGCAATTACTTCCATATCATTTTCTCTTCTTTATACAATAAAGTCAAAAATATAAAATAGTTGAAAGCAGAAACCTTGAAGATACTGTACGAACTCTCGTTATCGTTATACCTGGTTCTGAAGGGGTATTCTTTCATGCATTGGCATACATTTATATTCATAATATATGATTTGTTGAGACGAAGTAAAGAAGTTGGAACATAAGGTCATTTAATGTCGCATGGCCACCCCTTTTCTTCCTGTGGCTCTCCGCCAGGCGTACTGGTCTTTCTGCAGAATAATTTCGTTTCCTACACCATTGCCAAGGAAACATTCTTCTATCTAACATAAGAACATCTTCTTTTGGTAATTGTGCGGACCTTAAAATTAATTTTCGTCACGGTCAACGTTCCGACCATACTTATTATTCTTTTATACTGTAGCGAAACACGGTTTATTGCCTGCCGAACGTAGAGGAATTAGCTTGTAGCAATTGGGGATTAATCCTAAAAATTGTTCCGATGTTCTGCAAGTTACTTGGCAGATGTTTCCTAATTACTTTATATCGTGTAGGGGGCCAAAGGTCTGTCATAAAGCTGTAGTAAACCGTGGCCCGCTAACAATCCGTTTAGGGCATCACTCATCACGCTACATCATGGAACGTCGCGCGTGTGTCGATAGGAACACTGCACTTTCCATGGCATATTTATCAAATTCTTGTAGTTTTATTGGAACTATTGACGCTAATTCATGACGAATTGACGTTATTTTCTTAAATAACGTAAAACTTATATATCAACACTTTTAGTATCAATTTCCTTAATAATATTCGGCATTTTTAAATGCAAAATACAGGATGTTGTGTGACGTCCCACAATTTTTCGCGCAGTATTTTAACGCCACTTCTCCACAAATCCATCCACAACTCCATCAAAAACCATCGAACTCAAGCCATACCCCTTTTTCAAACCCAACCGATCACTTAGACGATATACCTTAGTGGTCCCTGTCTCTAAATGGTCAATCCCAATCGCCGATCACCTTGATGTTGTACCTTAGCGGTCCCCAACACAAGATGACCTATACAAAACGCCACCTCGATGATGTATCTTAGAGATCCCCATCACGAGATGATCGTTACAAAACTCCTTCGCCTATTCGCCATATGAGGCACGAATCCTTCCCTTTAAACGAATTCAAACAAGTCCCTCGTTACGAAAACCCTCTTAAATCGAGACCACGTCTCAATCCCCTCTTTACCACTCACAGAGTCCAAGTCATTCTAACCCTTTCCCTATAAAACGCCCAAAATCTATTCGATGAGTTGAGTATCTCCTTCCGCAGTCATAAGAACCCCAGAAATGTCACTGCGACGCAAATGTACAAACGTGATCAACACGTGATTGTAATTACGACGCATTTGGCGTACGTGACATAAATACATCTATTAATAGCCATACCGTTTACAAAAACCCCCAAAATCTACTGCGTCTTGTTCCCGAAAACTGTCAAGGTCTTTACCGCGCGTACCCCCGCAGTACTCCTGGAAGATCCTATAAATACGAAGGATCGAGAGCTCAGAGAGCTCTGTTGTCAATAGAAAGTCATCTTTGACAGTACTCATTTAAACCATATTTCAAACAGTGTTAAAATACTCAAATCAGTGAACTACGACGATCACTGTAAGTCCTTTTATTATCTAACATTATTATTGTCTATCTACGCTTATTGCATACTTATTATATTATTCTTTCATTAATGCTTATTGCAACCATATTATCGTTGTCTATCTACGCTTATTGCATATTTATTATAATTTTGTATTACTAACGTCCATCACTTACTTATTCTTTCATTAATGCTTAATATATACATATATCTCGTCATATATGTCATAATCCATATTATAAATGTTATGTGTGAATACTAAAATACCACGCATAATAACCGCCTAAACGAAGCAAATAAACCGCTTTGTTTAAAATCTCGCTTTGAATTATTGTGTGCATCCTTTGGTTACAAAGATCCCAGATAAACAGGCTGCCGCAACAGCCGATTTCTGCTCGCGAACGCGAGACGCTTACTCTGTTTACAAACATATTATTGCATGAGCTGTGCAATCTACGGAAATACTAAGCGTAGTTCCTTGTATACAAATTCAACGGTAAATCCTATTACCAAAATCAAAACAAGAGTGCTAACGGGTGTCCTTCAGATACTAATTCGCTTTAAAACCTTCCCTGGTCGCTCAGTGTGCTGGATTTTAGATTCACGCCTGGTCTTCCTCTCAAACCCTCAGTGTGAAGGATTTTAGATTCGCGCCTGAGTTCCTTCAAACCCTCAGTGTGCTGGATGACAGATTCACGCCTGGTCTTCCTCTCAAACCCTCAGTGTGAAGGATTTTAGATTCGCGCCTGAGTTCCTTCAAACCCTCAGTGTGCTGGATGACAGATTCACGCCTGATATTCCTTTCGTACCCACAGTGTGACGGATGATAGATTCGCGCCTGGCCTTCCTTTTAAAACCTTCAGAGTGCTGGATGACAGATTCACGCCTGATATTCCTCTCGAACCCACAGTGTGACGGATGATAGATTCGCGCCTGGCTTTCCCTTCAAACCCTCAGTGTGCTGGATTTTAGATTCACGCCTGGTCCTCCTCTCAAACCCTCAGTGTGAAGGATTTTAGATTCGCGCCTGAGTTCCTTCAAACCCTCAGTGTGCTGGATGACAGATTCACGCCTGATCTTCCACTCGAACCCACAGTGTGACGGATGATAGATTCGCGCCTGGCTTTCCCTTAAAACCTTCAGAGTGCTGGATGATAGATTCGCGCCTGATCTTTTCCTTCCCCATAGTCACCGTTCCAAAAACCTCACCCGGGACGTGACAGTTGCATTTTTTCCCATTTGTTGGGATTTACCCCCACTGTGCGACATAGAATACACGTACTTAATCCATAACTGCCAAATATTCGCGAATGCTTTTTCCGCAGTAGCAAGGCGTGAATTATGTTGATTAGAAAACAAACAAAAAATTTGTTCAGAAGTTCCCGGAAGTGGAACTAAAAAGGGGATGATTGCTGACAATTTTTCAATTGGTTTCGTATGAAAAAAAAACTGCATGTAACTAATTATTTGCTATTACTTAACAGAATCGACACTACTCATTTGGGGCCCCAAAAATTGTTTTCTTTTATATCACCAAAAATTAAAAGACGCGATTTAAAATTCTGCACGAAAAATACATACAATCATAGACACGTGTTTGCACACAGATCAGAAGTAGGCGTCATGATATTTTTACCGCTTTTATGTGCTCATATTAGTAATCTACAGGTAACATAAAAATACATACTCCCATATCTTTTGAATTCTGACTTCTTTCCTTATTTCTTGGGATTCTGTCACACTGTGGCAATGGGTCGCAGTGCGACTGGTCGCTAGACTCCCTCCGGAGGGAGTCAAGCGACCGGTGGTCGCAATGCCCAGCCTGCGACTAGGTATAATGGGAAACAGACCCTATCGCATTGTGTTGCCTCTCGAGTAGCCTAGGCTGGTACCCAAACAGACTCGCGTCAGGCTCCTACGTCTGGCGTATACCCGACGATCGCAGTCGCTTGTAGGAGAACAGATACAGTAAATCCTGGTTAGGAGCCCGTTTCTACCACGCGTTAGGAGCCCGGCGGCTATCCCCACCATTTCTTGGAATCCTTCGGACGAGGGTGAGAAACCCCAATGAGCGAGCGAGAGGAAACGAACGAGTCGGCTTTCGTTTCCTCTCGCTCGCTCATTGGGCTTTCTCACTCGTGCCAGTGGCCGCGCGGAATAGTGTCCATTGCACCAGTATACTGCTACCAGTCGCGGGTAGGAGATCCTACCTTTACCTGAGCCGGGGGCCTCCGCTTCAATACCTAATAATTGTTTGCGACTTTAATTTGAAAGGGATAATTCTAGAAACGAGCATATTTTGTAGGTAGTACATCAAGGAACTGTTTCGGTTTATGTATAAAAACGGCTGAATACGAACATCGTACATCAATCAGCTGCAGCGGTTTTTGGTAACGAACGTTTCGAATCGCTTCGTGTGTTATTCGAATGAGGAAGTTCTGGGTTATTATTTCAAAACCACCGTCTATTTTACACAGAGACATAGAACATAATTTTACTCGGCAATTAATATTTTTGTTTTAAAAGTACTTGGAAGTTTTATAATATTCAAAGGATATCTAAGACTTCCCAAAACATCTTAATTCGAGTAAAAGTCGAAGCAAATTCGAAACATTCGTCCGGAATTTGAATAGAATCTCGCGGTATCGAGATTCGAGATCTCGCCCGAATTTTGCCAGCCCGTCCCGAAGCTCCGATTTCCAAGTCCCCGGTGACCGAGTGGTACGAACCGCCCGACAGCCCAACGCCCGGTCACGGCGTCGTCGGTCGCGCGTTCCCACAGTTCTTAACTCAACTGTCGCATTGAAACTTTCTGGGACAAAAATTATTGCATTGCAATATCCTTCCAAAATGCTAACATGTATTAATTAAAACGAGGCATAAATCCTTTGGTAACTGTAGTTAACAAAATGCGAGTTCGCAACAGATTTAGCATTTCAACTTTGACCGTTTTTTCGTCGATGTTTTCAGCGATGCATCTTTTAATTGAAAATATATAACCACTTCTCGCACCGGCCCGGCGTTCAGAGCTGCCAGCGACCGCTGGATAGCAGCGATGCCCGAGCTACGAGAATTTTAAGATGGTCTCTTTCAAATTAACGTCGCAAAGAGCTATTGGGAATTCCCCGGCCCAGGTAAGCGAGCCGGTCGCTCCGCTTTTATGGCCGGTTTACCACTCGCACCCCAGATTACTGCAATGAGGTTTGAAAACAATGTGTCGACTGGTCTCGTCCCCGTCTCCATTTCAAAAATTTTAGCTACGACAGGGTTGACCGCTGTGCTATGCCCGTGTACGCGGAGATTTTTCGCCACCTGCGTGTAAAAACCACAATAATGACGCATCGTTCCAAAAAATGATATAAACGGAAACCGGTGCGGACGTGGCGTTAGGTAGTTAATAGGTCAAAACGTTCAGACACGAAAATTGTAGAAAAACTTTGAAACACCGCTACAAACAAAGACACGTCCCATTAAGGGGGAATTCTCGTGGAACAGCCCCCGAAATTTATGAATTTTTTTTAAAAAACTATTGTTAATATTGCATTAAACTCTCTTGGGATATAAGGAGGCATCTGTAAACTTGCAGAAAATCCTTTTTTATGTCGATCCTTCTTATTATTTATAAATTATTGTGGAATCTCTTCGACGTTAAGTGTAGCACTTGTCACAGTCATCTGACTGCAAAGAGAATAAACTTTTCTTAAAGTTAAATAATTTACATTGGGGCTGGAGCTAAAATTTTAATTTTAGTTTTTATTTATAATACTTTTTTCGTCGATATAAAGAATAATATGAAAAATTTGTCTAAGGAAAAAACTTACTTTTTCTCTCGAACGCTATAATTCTTTCAATTTTTCATTTTTTTTCCTTAAAGTGGACCAATCCCCGCGTAAATTATCTAACTTTAAGAAACTTCTATTTTTTTTTGCAATCACATGACTGTGACAGGTGCTACACATTCCGCCAACAGGAGTTACATCAGAGATGGACAAGATTCCACAATAACTAATAAATAATAAGAAGGATCGACATAAAAAAAAATATTTTCTGCAAGTTCAAAAATCCCTTCTTATATCCCAAACGAGTTTAATCCAATATGACGAACAGTTTTTTCCGGAAATATCGTAAATATAAGTTACTTTTGGGCAGGGCTTGAAAGCGTTATTATAAAGATTTAGGTTCTTGAAAGAGTTATCAAGAACCTTTATTCTGAATAACCGTTATAAAAAACCTAAATATCAGACTATATAAGTATAAGTTACGGTTCCTATATAGCTCTATAACTTTAATTTTTAGGTTCTATATAAGTTCCAAACGGTTATAGAACCGATTCAATAACTTTTATTTTTTAGGTTCAATATAAGTTCCAGAGCGGTTACTGAACCGATTCTTGTAACGATTGTACAGAATTTTATAGAAAATGAAATGACAACATATTACAACTATAGACTACTGTGTATAACCAAATTGTTTAAAAATTATTATAAATAAGTAAGTAAATATATATTATGTACACATTTGTACATACAAATACAATTATTTTGTAATATGAAGTGTTCGTTAATATAAATGTTTGGTTGTTATACCGATGAGGGTCTAGCTCCCCGATTTGAATGATATTTTAATATGTTGTCAGAATCATGATCCTGATGGTGAGGTGGCTCCTAATTGAAAAAATGAATTTGACAAATAAATGTTTCGATCTATGGTATTAAATATTTATTGCACTTTTTGTTATAATACAGAATAGATATTATAAATTATAATTTTTAGCTAGACCCTCATCGGTATAACAACCAAACAATTATATTAACGAACACTTCATATTACAAAAGAATTGTATACGTATGTACAAATGTGTACATAATATATATTTACTTACTTATTTATAATAATTTTTAAACAATTTGGTTATACACAGTAGTCTATAGTTGTAATATGTTGTCATTTCATTTTCTATAAAATTCTGTACAATCGTTACAAGAATCGGTTCAGTAACCGCTCTGGAACTTATATTGAACCTAAAAAATAAAAGTTATTGAATCGGTTCCATAACCGTTTGGAACTTATATAGAACCTAAAAATTAAAGTTATAGAGCTATATAGGAACCGTAACTTATACTTATATAGTCTGATATTTAGGTTCTTTATAACGGTTATTCAGAATAAAGGTTCTTGATAACTCTTTCAGTCAGAACCGTTATATAACAGTTTGAAACAGTTATTTTCGAACCTTTTCAAGCCCTGCTTTTGGGACTGTTAGACGAGAATCCCCCCTTAAAGATGAAATCATAAAAAAGAAAACCAGAACATTAGATTCTGAGGCCTGCAGAACTAATATATAATTGGAGAAAAATTTAATTTCTCACTTTATGAAAGTAATGATACAGAAACAACTAGCCTATTGTTTATCAACACCATGAATTTTATACAGAGCACTAAATAAAGTATCAAATAAACAGTTTGCAAACGCTTTTCACTGCAATTACGGTTAAAATATTGATAAAAGAAAAATTAAGTAAACGAAACATATGTTAAATTATCCATCAATAAGAGGGGATAATTTTTCCCCATTTTTCGGCGCAAATTGCATTCCGATATCTTTTATAGTTCAAAAGTTATACGAAAAAGGCCCCTAATTCTTCTACCCGGGCCAATAATGCGTCAGTGTGAACTAATCCCGCAGCTGGACCGTCGTAAAGGCAGATATTTTCACGCGGAACGAGATCGGTGCGATCGCACTCTTAAAATGGCTACCGCTTTCTTTCCCGTCTGCTACGTCAAATTTAATATCCTCTGGTGAAAGCCAAAAGCACCCTGCGCTCTCTACTGGCATCTAAAACACCGTACACTTGCATCATTGGCTCATAGATGGCGGAAGTATCGGCGCATGGTTGTAGTGAAATGCGTCCGTGAGGCGGTGTTGCCAGTTTCATCTGTTCGCGCGCGCGTAGGTTGCAGTTTTAACGGATGACCCTGTACAGTTACTCACAAAATTGAGCGTACACCTAGGTTGGTAACGAAAATTGGCGGGAAAATGAATACAAACACACATATTCAAAAATGCAAACACAATATATATTTTATACGTATATTTTACCAAATAATTCGTAAAAAAAAATTAAATAAAATTGACTATTTGTCTATATTTAACCAAAATAGTAAAAGTACACGTATTTTAGTGACACACAATTGAGCGTACACCTTGTTAAAATACTATTTACAAACTTATACTAATTCATTTCATTAATTAATATTTCGTCGCATATCCCTTGGCATCAATTACGGCTTGTAAGCGACGTGGCATAGAATAAATTAAGTGTTTTATTAAAGAAGAAGGAATATTTTCCCATTCTTCTCTCAATTTTCGTTTGAAATCTTGTATATTCGTAAAAGTGTTATTTGCCATCCTGGATTTTATTTCTCCCCAGACATTCTCGATGGGATTGAGATCGGGTGACTGGGGAGGTGTTTTTAGCATCTTTGGGATATTGTACAGCAGCCATAATTGAACTATATATGATGAATGCTTTGGATCATTATCTTGTTGAAAGTAATAAAAAACCCGCGGCATTTTTAATTTTTCTGCTGAATCTTTTAGATTCTTTTTTAATATATTTAAGTACTTAATTTTGTCCATTATACCATCTATACATTCGATATTTCCGGTACCATTTGCACCTATACATCCCCATAACATAACGGATCCTCCTCCGTGTTTAACCGTCGGACATGTATTTTTGTGGTGGTGCTCAGTATTTGGCTGTCGCCATACGATTTGCTTCCTTCCATCCCGTCCAAAAAAATTGATTTTAGTCTCGTCAGAGAATATAACATTTTCCCAAAAACTTTCGTCAAAATGTACAAACGCTTTTGCAAATTCCATGCGTTTCTGCCTATTTACTTTGGAAATGTATGGCTTCTTTCGTGCGACTCGGCCATTGTATCCCTCTTTTCTTAATGTTCTACGAACTGTTTCAACCGAGATGTGTTTATTTCTACGTGAGGAAACATCTAACGTTAACTTCGGCACACTTGTACTCGGAGTTATTTTAATTTGTCGACAAATGAATCGTTCATCAGTGTTCGACAATATTTTTTTTCTTCCTCTGCCAGGTGTATTTCGGACTGTTGCATTGTACCGAAATTTGTTTATAATTTTTTGTACGGTAGAATGTGTTCTGCCAACTATTTTCCCTACTTGAGGAAAAGATTTACCTTGCGAATATAATTTTACAATAAGATTTCGTATTGAAATATCAGTCTGCTTCCTTTTACACTGTCCAACACGATTTTTGGTCTGCAATATCTTATAGAGTTTTTCGCCCTGAACACGAATCCGCAAGCAGAAATGCTCTATCACACTCAGTTTTTTGAGAAAATCGATTTTGAAAAAAAAACTGTAAATTTTCAACTTTGAACATTTTTTTGTGTCGAACCGGTAATAGTTATTCGGTTGCTCGTTGCGTCAAATTATTCTACGAACCCTCCCGAATACAAAGATATAAGTTATTATTGCATTATGATCATTTAAATTTGTTTAAACAACGACCAAAGGGAAAATGACACCCGAAATGCACCTATTTTTGAAGATATCTTTCAATTTATTTCCAAAACTAAGGGTCCAGAAAAAAATCTGACCATTCCACGCGATGCAGCAGACATTTTTCCTTCGGAACTCATCAACAAAACTGGTAAATCACGTTTTGTTTTCAATACAGAAGCAAAAGAGTTTGGCAAAACGTGCGGTGTCGACAGTGGTAGTCAACGGCGGCGCGCGGTACACTGCCGCTCAACGTAACACAATCGCTTAACGCGCCTGAGTACCACTGTTGGCACCGCGCGTTTTGCCAAACTATTTCGCTTCTGTATTGAAAACAAAACGTGACTTACCACTTCTGTTGATGCTTTCCAGAGGAAAAATGTCTGCTGCATTGCGTGGAGTAGTCAGATTTTTTCTAAGACCCTTAGTTTTGGAAATAAATTGAAAGATAACTTCAAAAATGGGTGCATTTCGGGTGTCATTTTCCCTTTGATCGTTGTTTAACCAAATTTAAATCATCATAATGCAATAATAACTCATATCGTTGTATTCGGGAGGGTTCGTAGAATAATTTGACGCAACGAGGAACCGAATACCTATTACCGTTTCGGCACAAAAAATGTTCAAAGTTGAAAATTTGCAGTTTTTTTCAAAATCGAATTTCTCAAAAACTGAGGGTGATGGCGATAAACGGTTTGCGGATTCGTGTTCAGGGCGCAAAACTCTACAAGAATCACCCAGTGGATATTGCGGAAGAGAAAAAAAGTTTCATTTTGTTGGACTGTGTTATTAGCCATGTTACTACTATAATTGTCAACTTACGGAGAACAGATAGTTTTTTGTTTCTGGTTCCTGAGCAACCGAACTTTGAAAAACATTTCGCGGGACTTCCTCTTCAATAGTACCAACATTTAACTAATATAGACCTGCGTAATATGAAAATTCCTACGTGTACGCTCAATTCTGTGTCACTAAAATACGTGTACTTTTACAATTTTTGTTAAATAAAGACAAATAGTACATTTTATTTAAATTTTTTTTTACGAATCATTTGATAAAATATACGAATAAAATATATATCGTGTTTTGATTTTTGAATATGTGCGTTTGTATTCATTTTCTCGCCAATTTTCGTTACCAACCTAGGTGTACGCTCAATTTTGTGAGTAACTGTACGCTACGACGTCCGTCGACCACTCGGCGCGGACGGTGTTGCATTGTATGTATTCATACAGAACCGGTCACACGAGCGTCGAGTTGTCGTCCGTCTTCAGTGAATTTCATTACTGCTATAATGGATATTGATGTTTTATTATCTGAAATTCAGAAACGATTTATTCTATGGGATGCTTCAGATTCTGATAATGTCAACGCTCGTGTGACTGGGTCCACGACGTCCGTTTTTTTTGACGGACGTCGAAAAAAACGCTCGAGTACCCCCAGCCTAACTAGTGGCTCACGCAATGATTCCAGAACCGAGGGTTGACGCTAGAGCTGTCGATTCCCGGGAGAACGGGTACCCGGGTACCCGTGACACAAAATTACTCGGGGAAAAAAAAATTTCCCGGGTAGGCGCTACCCGGGTAAACTACCCGAGATACTCGAGAGTCTCGAGATCTCATAGAGTACCCTTCCATAATTAAAGCCACACTGAGCGTCATGGCCTTCGGGTCGAAGGCTTCGACCCGCGGGGAGACGGGAATTCCCATTAAGAAGTGAGGAATCTCCAGTTCCGAATTTCTCATCAGATCTTTGCGAAAACGACGCCAATCGATTCCTCATGTTTCTCCGATGAAAACAATACCAAGAACGACGTAATTCGGACCATAATGAAGGAAATTCCACGAACAAATGTTTTGCATAATTTCAAAATCACTTCGTTAACAATACTCCGATTTACATGAAATTTGGTATGCTTTTCATCGGAAAAACATAAGAAATCCATCGGTGTCACTTCCATACCGATACGATAAAGAGTTAAGAATTATTTTACTTCTGAATCAGGTATTATGAATCCTCGGCCGACCGCAGCGAATACCCGTAGTCGAGGGTAAAATATTCATTACAGTGTATTAAGAAGTTCTTTATTGTTCATCGTGTCGATATGAAAGTGACACCAATGAATTCCTGGCGTTCGCCCGATTAAAATTATACTAAATGTCATGCATATCGGACTACATTTACATCAACAATACAATCATAAGAAGAGTAGACTTTTTTTTTTACCAAACTCTCTTATTTTAGTGAACAGGGAAGGATTAAATATTAGGGTGGACCTTATTTTTCGACTTTCAATTTTTTTCGGGACACCCCCAGGATTGTGCCATTGGGAGAAAAAATAATGTGTGTAAAATTTGAAATCGATCGGACAACGGGAAACCGTGTCTCATCGCAGTTGAAGTTTTTTTATTTTTGGAATTCGTTTTTCTCCATTGTAGTATATCGTTAATATACATTTTTATATATCGTTGAATCCGCACGTGCGGAATCTTAGGCGTACTACCTGAACGAAAATTAAACTCCGCGCGGATAGAATGCAATAAATCATCGGAAAGGCAATCGCTATCAAATAATATAAGTTTCAAAGTTACCTGACGATTCCGAAAAATGTAACATGCGATTAAAAACGACCATCACATAATTTCTTATATTTCAGTTATTTATAACTTTTTATACATTTCAATAACATAGAATGAATGATCAAATTCATCTTATAGATAAACGAAAGCATTTTCAATATCTGAAGTGTGAATTTATACAAATTATTGACCTTCTAGTTTCCGCGCGCTCAATAGCTTTTGCTATCATAAAAACGCTATCTGTGTTCATTTTTCAAAATTTGATGCCGTAATTAAATTCAAATAACATAATCAAATCAGACAGTACTGTTAAACAAAACGTAACATTATTTAATCAATCTTTCCTCCCCCCTACAGGGCTTAGTTTTAATCTAATAACAATTTTGACCTCGGAATCAGATTCTGCGACCCCAAAAACCCCTGGAATGACCATCTTCATAATGATAAAGTGTGAAATGCGAACGTAAGGATGAACAATTTTATGCATATTTAATCCTTTCCCTGTTCACTAAAATAAGGGAGTGTGGTAAAAAAGTCTACTCTTCTTATGATTGTATTGTTGATGTAAATGTACTCCGATTTGCATGACATTTAGTATAATTTTAATCGGGAGAACGCCAGGAATATATTGGTGTCACTTTCATATCGACCCGATGAACAATAAAGAACTTCTTAATATGATGTAATGAATGTTTTACCCTCGACTACGGGAGGCCGACCTCGATTCTCTGCGGTCGGCCGAGGATTCATAATACCTGATTCAGAAATAAAATAATTCTTAACTCTTTATCGTTTCGATATGGAAGTGACACCGATGGATTCCTTATGTTTTTCCGATGAAAATCATACCAAATTTCATGCAAATCGAACTATTTTTAACGAAATGAATTTGAAATAATGCAAAACATTTGTTCGTGGAATTTCCTTCATTATGGTCCGAATTACGTCGTTCTTGGTATTGTTTTCATCGGAGAAACATGAGGAATCGATTGGCGTCGTTTTCATAAAGATCTGATGAGAAATGCGGAAATCCTGGGCATTTCTCACTTCTTAATGTTCATCCAACCCCTATATACACAGTAAATACAGTAATTCGGGGTGCGAGTGGTAAGCCGACCGTAATAGCGGAGCGGGCGGCTCGCTTACCTGAAACGAAAATCACCGATTCTGTAACTGTTCATTGTGACGTGAATTTTAAAGAGTCCATCCTAGAAAGGAGCTTATTCTGTAAGTAGCATTTCAAGGAATTATTTCTGTTTATGTATAAAAAGGCAGAAGACCAACATCGTACATTAGCCAGCTGCGAAAATGCTTTGTAAAATAATACTTTTCAAGTTTTTATTCTACTTAGAATATAGAAAGAGAAGTTAGAGAATAATTAATGAAAAAAGTAGAATTTTCGCACCTCGGATTTTCTGTTTGCGACCCAAGCTCTTGGGTCCCGGTGAAATGAATTTTCGGTGGAGAGCGCCGGCCAGGCAGCGCGTACGGCACACGGACTTGTAGTGGAGCGATACAAGCCAGACGGGGATCGCATCTTTAGCAGCAAATCACGCTTCGAAAATGCTTTGCAAATTAACAGTTTTTAAGCCTTTAGTCTTCTGAGAATATAGAAAGAGAAATTAGAGAATAAATAAAGAAAAAAAGTAGAATATCGGCTCCGGGATTTGAACTCTGGACTTTTTGCTTGCGTCGCAAGCGCTTCGATGTCGGGAAAACGAATTCTCGCCGAGAGCGCCGGCCAGGCAGCGCGTGCGGCACACGGATAGAGGGACGGGTATGCTTGTGTGGTGCGGTACGGGCGCTAGGAGGGGGTACGCTTGGTCGTGGAGTGGTGGTAGCACCCGTGGGATATTTCCCTCGGTTCTGGCATCACTGCACGGATGGAAGGACGGGTTCCCTCGAAAATTTCCCCCACCTCGCATGCACACTACGCCGGAGGCTCCGCAGTCCGCAGACACGCAGGACACGCAGCTCCGGCGTAGTGTGCATGCGAGGTGGGAGAAATTCGCGAGAGAACCCGTCCCCGAACTGGTATCACTGGGGGTCTGTTCCGATTCGCGCATTGAGCGCACGAAATTGGTGGCACCGTATTGGTAGAATTCTAGAATTTCTCTCACTTGCCACCAATACGATGCCACTTGCGGTGCACGAGGCGCGCAGGAACTGCAGGAACTCGGAGTCGCAGCAGTTCCTGCGCGCCTCATGCACCGCAAGTGACACAAATTCTAGGGAATCGTACGACGCCACCAATTTCATGCGCTCAATGCGCGAATCGGAACAGACCCTCAGCTCACGAGCCACCGGGGGCTCCTTCGCCTTGTTGCTGCGCTGACCGGCCCCCCTCCATACCTATACCAAACTGACGATCGCAGTGGATTCCTCTTTGTTTGCTCCTCTTTTGGAGTTAGTCCAAGCAGCTTTCACCAGGCAGGGACCAGCAAAACAGCTCATTCGAAAGTGTACTTTATTATATTAATATCCAGTTTTAAGGTTCTTGGTATATTTATTTTACAGAAGTTCGATGGCGGAAATAACAGCGAAATTATTAAAAAATAATATGAAACCACCTAATGTTTTAATATATGCGGATAGCATCATCGCCCTTAATAATGTAAAGGGAGTACTTGAAGAGGCTCTTGGCACGGATAAGTAAGTCTATCTTTCTTGATAACTTGCGAAGTATATAGAAATAATTAATACGTTTTCTATGAATTACTGGTAATTATTTAGAAGCTTTCCATCCTCACGGATTTCAATGATTTTGGGCTATGTTGGCGGGGACACGATTCTGAACAACTTTTTCCTATACATGTTACCGCCGCTCGACCTTCGTTTCCGAGATATTTGCGAAAAACTTCTTTTGACTTATTCCGACGCAACGAATTTCACTTACCAACTTGTCCCGGGTATTAGTATTGGTTGGGGCTAGATCAGCGCGGGGGGCGCGGGCCTGCTTGCGGGCGCGTGAAGCATGATAGCGAACTCTTTGAGACTTTGTGAATATGTAGGGCATTTCCTCCTGATTACAACGCAATTTTTGTTTGCTGCCCAATTTCCCTGTAAGGGGGTAAAATTGACCCCTCAAATTCCGACTATTTTCCGATTTTGTGTTATAACTCGCGAACTGTAAGAACTGTAAGTTACCAAATGATAGTCCTAATTTAAAAGAAATAACTTTTGTCTTGAAACTTTTTTTTTATCTCTTACAGATTGCGAGTTAGGAAATAAAATCGGAGAATAGCCGAATTTTCAGGGGTTAATTTCACCCCCTTAGAGTGAATTTGGGTAGCAAACAAAAATTACGGTGTAATCAGGAGGAAATCCTCTACATATTCACAAATTTTCAGATTTTTTTGAATTTCCGGGTTCGGGAGCTTCCCTTGTGAAAGTATCCCTCTTGTTCATGCGTAGTCTATTGGGAAACCTAGGCCGGTATTCATAGTCGCTACTTATTCTTAAGCCAATGCTTAAGCATGCGGCATCCTCTACTAACCTAGTAGCTAGTAAAGGATGCCGAATACTTAAGCATTTACTTAAGGATAAGTAGCGACTATGAATACTGGCCTAAGTTTCCCAATATCATTCGTCGCGGCAACAATAGAATAAGTAGAGTGCATAGCGATCGCCTTATTTCGACCGCCTATATGTTTACATAACATTTTATAAATTCATTTTATTAATTTAAATGAACCGAATATGTTCAATAATATTTATACTCTGAACCAGTTTTTATATTTGATATTACATATTAAATTTTCATCCTGGTAATAGGTATGCCATCTACGGATTGTCTTCTGAAGAAGCACGTAGTGATGCATGGGTAGAAAATGCAGCGTTAGTTGTTGTTTGTGGAAATGTTGGTAATGAGATTGGAAGCCTGATTGTTGAATACATCCTCCAAGGTGGTAAACTTCTCGCTTTGTGTTCCGACGTGCTTCACATGCTACTTCCGTCGTTTAAAACCGCAGAAGTGCGAGAGAATGAACTCGTTCACTTCTCTTACGGGAAATGGAAACACGTGCGCATGATGCATCACATCTTTTGTTATCAAGCATCTCCTATTAGATCGAGATTCTCTCAGGATCAGGAGGATGTTAAGTAAGATATTTACATACTATTGGCTTAATTATGCGTTCTTCGTGGGTCACTTTATAAAATAAGTTTAAAGAGAAACTTTATTGAACACATAAATGCTTTAGCTGAATAACATCATGAATTTTCGCAAAATATCGGAATTTTTTATAATAATGCTTCTGAACACAGTTTATATAGAATGCTACTTAACATTAAAAATTTCCAATGCAGCTTACAGATAAATACTTTATAATCATAGTGGAATTCCAGTAGTTCAAGATATTTCAAATGATTTCTTTCAGAGCACCTAGCGTGTCACCTCCGACTTCTGCAAATGTGAAAGACAAGAGCGGAAATTTGTATTCGTTTGATGTGAAAGTACTGGGAACAGAAGAAACATGGCACACACCAAGCATATTACTTGCAAGTCTTCCGGGAAATAGCGGTAAAGTTGTTTTCTCTCAAATACACTTGGAAGTGGACCCAATGCAGTACGAACTCGAGGAGAGTAAATTTCATGCTCTGAAGGAAAGTAATAATGCCAGATTAGAAATATTCAAGGATTTATTGAACATACATCTTGGAATAGAACTTTGCAGCAGTGTGCAAGTACCTGTAACTTACACACCGGCTTTCTTTTTGGGACGGCACGAGGTGTGTAATGTACATTAATTCCAATGATTAGAGTAAATGTAAAAAAGACTATTTAAATAACTTAATAACAACTTAATATTCCGTTAAACTTAAAAAAAGGGGTTCCCCTAGGGGCCTAGGAGCCCGCCCAAAGAAAACAGCTTGTAATATTTTATTTGGCCTACCTTGTATATAGCATCCCACTTCGGGATTCTATGTCTCGAACAATGATATAAATAGAAACTCAGGCAATGTGAAGACTCACTCATCCTCATTGAGGAGGGGAGTTCCTCTCAGACGTTTAGTCGTTTGTCCCAACGCTCGAAACTTGTTTACTTTTATGCCTGACTGATTCTACGACTTGACTATATCTTTCCCACCGATTACACTTAGTCTTTTTCACATTTATAATACTCTTTCGATTGAATTAAATATGTTTCTTTCCTTATATATTTCACGCGAAGAAAAATGTATTTGCATATGCAGCTTGCTTTTCTCACATTTTGCAGTTAAAACTGGAAATGTTCGCAAGACTGAAAGACATTATGCAGCCAAACGAAATATTAAAAACATCAAAATTGGAAGTTCAGTTTTGTCGAGGTAGTAAGCTTTCAAAACCAGCGTCATCTTCATTTCTTCCCATAATGGTGCATCAGTGCCCTGACAATTTTTCGACAATAGAGTATTTCGAGGTAATATTTATTTTCAGTTGTACTATTCATAATGTTTATTGTAAAGCAACTTTTTTATTATTTTAGTTTTAACATTGCAAACTAGGGCAAAATGCTGTTTAGGTGACGCGCCTCCGATGACCTTGACATATGTTGTCGATAAAGATAAAAAATGTGTTTCAGAACCATACTCTCCTTGCAGCATACTCCTTCGACAGCGGTAAATACGTAGGCGGCATACCAGCAACTTGCGGATGCGCACCATCCACGAGTAGCTGGTTCAAGTCCCCAAGACCATCCCTTTTAGAAACACAATTTTTTCTTCTTAAATCTCTCAATGTTATACGGATCTGGCCCCAACCTACCACCGGTCAGTTTGTTCTTAATAACTTTTTAACAAACAAGGAGTGACGGCTAAAATCTTTTAGATGTCACGCAGGAGGGTGACCTTGATAACATATGTCAAGGTCATAGTCATTGGAGATGGGTCCCCTCAATAGCATGTTTACCCAAATTAGGTTTGATTATCACATAATATTTTTTTCACAGAATTTAACTACGGAGGAGTTAGGTCGTTTAGTAATATACGCCGATGTAATGACATCATCAATGGACGTTATGCACGATCATCAATTACACCATGGTTTGGCTGTTATAGCTCGTCAGCAAACTCAAGGGCGAGGTACGTATATTGTATAATGTGTAGAACAGATATAGCGGCGTACTAGAGGACATGGCCTAGTATTGTACAAAGTGTATGCATAAAGTGACATCCTTGAAATTAGAAATTGCCAGATGTTTTCTATTAACTGTATTATAATTTTACCACTTTATATGGCTTGCTATCAGTATATGCAGTCTCTCCATCTCTCTAAGCTGCTGCATACTACCAACGTGTGTCTTGATATACTCACCGCTAACCAATGCTTTGACTATTTTCTTTTTCCTAAGAACTTAATTACACAAACTCAGTATTCCGGTAATTCCAGTTGCATGTTGGGGTAGTCGATGAATGTAGAGACCGGCAATCCCTTCTATCCTCGTTCTTTTACTCCTGCCGCTCTTGCCATTTCTCTCGCCTTATTTGTATCTTTGTATCAGAGCCCTGCAACGGGCGAGTTTGATCCGCCCGTCACCCGACTGTATGCAACGATGACCCGAACTTTCATTAACCAGCGATACCCGCGGCTAATCCGCCCGACGCCGCCGAGCGCTTATCCAACCCGCCCGTACCCGCGGCGGATGAGTCGGGTCATCGTGGATTTCTATCCGCCCGAACAGTCACCAGTCACGGGTAAGAGCGAGGAACAGTGTGGGCAAGGGCGAGTCTGATACGCGTGGTGACGTCATGACTGATGACTGCTTCGGTCGCCTCGGCCGTCTCCGGCGTTCGGTTGTCTCGGGCGCCTCAGGCGGATAGAAATCAACGCTGACCCGACGTAGCCACAGCGGGCACGGGCGGATCGGGTGAATCGAAAGACGGCCGGGTAATGGGCGGGTTGACCCGCGGCATACCCGCCCGTTGCAGAGCTCTGCTTTGTATCCTACTTTCGCGCGTTGTATAATTCATTAGCAGCTAATAATCTGAATATAATTTTTTCATTATATAAGCTTACGAGCCGTACCAATAGACATTTGATATGCTGACCTCCTACTGAGAATATTTGCTTGTAAGAGTGACGATTCGGGACCTTGCGTCACCTCAGATCGAGACAGGGAATCTTTTCCGCTTCCCTTTATTGCCTTAACGTCTAGAGTGAGACAGACTGCGAATGAGACTGTGACTGACAATGGGTTAGGTCTGATGGGTTAAACTTTGGACCCAGGTGGAACGCACCCAATGAGTGTCCACCTCGCTCATACGCAGTTTGTCTCATTCGCCGCGGCAAGAACCGAAGAAGTAGAGGGGATAGCACTCATCTTAGATCGAGTCAGAAACCCTTAGATCGAGACAATACTGTAATTATCGGCGGACGCACGCTGTGCACGATTCGCTATGCCGTAGTTGGCGTAGTTGAAGGAAATAAAGGTTGTCACCGAGCTGGCGGTACAACCCGAAACTGGGTGCTTCTTTCTATGAAAATACATTGTAAATGTGGAATGAATTTTTTCATATCAGCTTGCGTTTCCGTGAAAGTCCATTATAAAAATCCAGTTCACTTGCATGAAAGAATCACTTTTATATGCGAAAACGATTCTCTCGTAAGTACAGTCTTGTAAACAAAAATGGGGAACAGTGGTTTTTCTAGTATCAAGTTTCCGCTATCAAGTTTAGCAGTGTTCATTGATATTATTTCTCCTTATGCTCAGACACAATGGAAGTGTTCATTTGCGCTGTTTTAAATGTCGTCAAATTACATGCATGGCACGTTAAAGCTAGTGTTATGACGTATATATGGTATTATATTCTGTATTTATACGTATAGTATTATTTAAATTACTTCACTAAAATCACTGATTCTTTATTAAGAGATATAATTATATTATAAATATGGGAATTTTAAGGGAGACGTAAGAACGCATGGCTCAGTCCTAAAGGATGTGCGATGTTTACTTTACAACTTCACGTGAAATCTAATTCAACACTTGGAAGGTATCTCTCAATCCTGCAGCATTTGGTTTCTGTTGCGATTGTGTCTGCAATTAAATCTCTACCTGGATACGAGGTATTATTATAATATGAGTTATATACTATTTTACTATGTACCCTTTTATCATATTACATAAACTCGTATATGAAGCGTCACAAATTACGAAATAATCATGTTTCAAGTTGACAGAATGTGTCGGGTCCCTAGATTATTTAGTAATTCGAGGTTCGTGCGTTGTGATCTTCGCTGAAACTATTTTTATCAATTTTTTCTCTGCACTTTAACCCGCCGGCAGGCGCGCGTGTGTACTCAGTACACGGAGGTCAGTTTTTGGCTGAAAAAACCGTTTTACCGTGATGTATTGTACCCAGCACCCCTATGTATTCTTCCAGCGAACATTTCTGCATAATTCTACGTACTTGTCAGGTTCAAATTCGGATTGAAAGTGTCTCTAATTGAATGAAAACGAAAGTATGCCGCGTATCCTACCGGCGGGCGCGCCCGTCTACTCACAAGTTTCCCAGGTGTACGCCTCCGATTGTTCTCGTTTTTGAATATGTTTTAGGGGACAGAAGAATAAGATATACGTGTTTTTTTATTTTGGCCTGTTTGCATCTTTAGGGGGTGAAACCACCCCTCAATGGTTTTCAGGTGTTCGTCTCCGATTGTTCTGGTTTTTGGATATGTTTTAGAGGACCGAAAAATAAGATACACGTGTTTTTTTATTTTCACCCGTTTGCATGTTTAGGGGGTGAAACAACCCCTCAATGGAATTCAGGTGTTCGTCTCCCATTGTTCTGGTTTTTGGATACGTTTTAGAGGACCGAAAAATAAGATATACGTGTTTTTTATTTTGGCCTGTTTGCATCTTTAGGGGGTGCAACCACCCCTCAAAGGTTTTCAGGTGTTCGTCTCGGATTGTTTTGGTTTTTGGATATGTTTTAGGGGACAGAAAAATAAGATGTACGTATTTTTTTATTTCGGCCTGTTTGCATCTTTAGGGGGTGAAACCACCCCTCAAAGGTTTTCAGGTGTTCGTCTCCGATTGTTGTGGTTTTTCGATATGTTTTAGAGGACAGAAGAATAATATATACGTGTTTTTTTATTTTAGCCCGTTTGCATCTTTAGGGGGTGAAACCTCCCCTCAAATGTTTTCAGGTGTGCGTCTCCGATTGTTCTGGTTTTTGGATATGTTTTAGGGGACCGAAGAATAAGATATACGTCTTTTTTTATAGCGGCTCATTTTCATATTTAGGGGGTGGAACCACCCCTCAAGTTTATAAGATTTTCAGGTGTTCATTCCCGATTGCTTTGGTTTTTGGATATGCTTTTGAGGACCGAAAAATAAGAAATGCCTGTTTTTCTATTTTGACCCATTTGCATGTTTAGGGGGTGAAACAACCGCTCATAGTTCATTTAGAGGTACAAAGTTGTGTTGAATAAAACGTTATATGAATTTGATTTTGCGTCATAACTTGCTTTATGGATCATGTTCTTGTCGCCAGTGACCGTTATAAGGGGGTAAACTACCCAGGAGGTGGTTCACCCCTCATTGTAAGTAGCGATGGGAAGCCATAAAACCACTAATGTGTCATCCTAAAATAAACTATGTCTAAGGGTTTTTTTAAGAATTTTATGAATTTTTTTTACTGGTTTCAAGTCTCTAATATGCGCAGTTAACCGATTACGGCTAGTTTAGGGGTAGTTTCACCCCCTAAACATGCAAATGGGCCAAAATAGAAAGACAGGCATTTCTTATTTTTCGGTCTTCTAAAACATATCCAAAAACCAAAGCAATCGGAGACGAACACCTGATAATCTTATAAAATTGAGGGGTAGTTTCACCCCCTAAAGATGCAAACAGGCCGAAATAAAAAAATACGTATATCTTATTTTTCGGTCCTCTAAAACATATCCAAAAACCAGAACAATCGGAGACGAACACCTGAATACCATTGAGGGGTGGTTTCACCCCCTAAAGATGCAAACAGGCCAAAATAAAAAAACACGTATATCTTATTCATCTGTCCTCTAAAACATATCCAAAAATCAGAACAATCGGAGACGAACACCTGAAAACCTTTGAGGGGTGGTTTCACCCCCTAAAGATGCAAACAGGCCGAAATAAAAAAACACGTACATCTTATTTTTCTGTCCCCTAAAACATATCCAAAAACCAGAACAATCAGAGGCGTACACCTGGGAGACTTGAGTACACGGGCGCGCTCACCGGCAGGATACGCGGCATACTTTCGTTTTCATTCAAGTAGAGACACTTTCAAACCGAATTTGAACCTGACAAGTACGTAGAATTATGCAGAAATGTCCGCTGCAAGAAAACATAGGGGTGCTGGGTACAATACATCACGGTAAAACGGTTTTTCAGCCAAAACAAACCCCCGTGTACGGAGTACACAACGCGCCCGCTCGTGTAAAACTTTTAGGCGCGCCCGCCGGCGGGTTAAATAAGTTCCATTTTTTCTGAATTTTCATTATTTATAATTATTGGAATGCTTTCTTAAGCTACGTGTTAACCGGGATACAAATCGCCGGAAACCACGTATCCAGCGAGTTTCCATCAGCTCTGGGATAAGGTAAATGTACCAATACCCGGCCGCTGAAGGGGCTTAAGGAATAGCGGCAAAGTTTGTCTCCTAATTTAATTTGTAAAACCATCATGAAGTAAAAAAATGTTGTTGAAATGTTGAAGATAACACAATATTATACTATTGGAAACTGAAAAAAAAAGTTTATGTATTATAATAGACGTATTTATTAATGAAAATATGAAAACATGCAGATGTCCCAGTAAGCGGACAACCTAAAACTGCATGTCTCAATACCTGAATTATATCGTCCCAGTAAGCGGACAACCTAAAAATGCATGTCCTGGTGTCCCGATATCTGAATTATATCGTCCCAGTAGTCGAACATTTAGACTTGTTTAAAAAAATATTAATTTCCTTGCAAGTTTAACCATCTTAAACTAAATTTAAATCTATTTACTATTATAATAATGTATTATTATAATATATAAATATGAAATACAGTCAATATTTTCTTAGTAAATGAGTGGCGTTTCTTAACGGGAGCCATAGAAATTTCTCGAAATCTGCTATGCGTACGAAGTGTGTTACAAAATAATTATTTCTATCTAACGATTTTCAATTTTCTATAATAATGATTTTAATTAATATTGCTAAATACTTATGCATTATGGTACTATTTTTTGTTTCTAATTACATTAAAAATTAAGCTTAAAAATAAATAAAATTCGCATTGTTGTTCAGGTACTGGGACATGGCCGGGCACTGGTACATTTACCTTACATCGATTTGTATCCGGCAACATGCAATCTGAATAATCCTTTCCTTGGTCAAAAAGTGCTTCACGATCATTCCAGTTTCTCTGTTAGTTTATGAAATTTGCTGTTCCTTTCACTATACAAACGGCTAAAATAATTCAGCTGTTCAGAGCACTTACGGAGATGTGTAGGGGGTTGCGAACAGAGCTGCCAAATACTTGAAATATTCAAGTTAGGGGTGTTCGAGTACCCGGAATTTACGAGCCGAGCTGAACTCGGTTCGATTGCTCGAGCCGAGTCGAGCGAACCATTCTTTTAATTTTTTATTAGATATAAACAATGACAACGTGGAATGTGATTTGAGAAAGGATTAGCTACAGTTCAATGTATTATTATAATTAAATTACAGAACGAGTTAATAGTATTTCTGTAAGCCGAAATATTTTAATTCATATTTAAGTATTATAAAATGTTAAATAATTTTAATGTGTTCGAATTCTGTGTTGTTATATTTTCTATTATAACGTAAAAGCATTTACGCTTTAATAACCGTTTTTTTTTTAACAATAGGAAATCGATCTCAGACTGAAATGGCCTAATGATATTTATGCTGGTAATAATGTCAAAATTGGTGGTATAGTTATAGAGACGTGGGTACAATCAGGCATGTTTACGTGTCATGTCGGTAAGTACGAATAAAACAGTATATTATGTACTTGATAATTTGAAAATTCTTTCTTCACTTAAGTATTTCAATTTCATTACGGTTTTACCATTTTACAAAATATTTTATTTTATTACCGTCATTTTTAGGTGTTGGTGTAAATCTGTATAATAAGGATCCCACGTGTTGTATTAATGACATAATTACAATATTTAACAAAACGTACAATAAAAATTTGAAAATGATAACGTACGAACAATATTTTGCCATCGTGTTTAATGAAATTGAGAAATGGATGAATATCGTAAATACTGATGGTTTAGATCGCTTTCTCAAAACTTATTATACTTATTGGATGCACACGTAAGTTTTTAAATTTCCGATTCTCCTTTATAACTGTATGAACTATCTTCAATCAGCTGTACATATGAACGTCAAAATAGTTACATGTTTTTTAAATATTCTACGAGTATTTTAATTGAATAAGTCTGTCTTTACTCGTTCTTCAAGGATATACAAACTTTTTTTTTTCATTTTCCTATAATGGTTCTAATTTTACGTGGCGCTCAGTGCACTGCTGCAACAAAAGAGGCGTAAACGGTGGACAGTAGAACTCGACGTAGGATTGTCTGAAATGGAAAAACCATAAATATTCTTATAGGTTACATCAATCGCTATCGCACCAGCCTTTAAGAATGCAAATAAAGCAAAATGGCTATGTTTGGTACACGTTTGAACACAAACATGCGAAAAAGGGGGTAATTCTGCGCCTAAAAATATTAACAACGAAGAAAATGAATGACCTCTAAAATGAATGGTCAAAGGGTGATGCGATAGTGAATTCAATTACAAAGAAAATGCCACCAAGTTTTTTGGGATCGGTAAATAATTTCTTTTGTTAGGCTGTCTACCGTTCGCAAACATCATACGTTGTGAGTCTAAAGTCACCTGAAGCAGCCTTGATACTTTCACCCACCGAGTTTTCTACGCGAAGTTCGAATATTGATCTGAAAATCTGAAGGTTCATTTTTCAATTCAAATAAAAGAGCATATTTTCCAAATTTATCTATAAAGCAAAATAAACTATCCTTTGTAATCCCATTGTTATAGAAAATACGCGATTAAGCTTGTATCGCACTATTACACACTGCTATAATCTGTTTTTGTATTTCGCATTTTTCTAGCGATCAACAGGTGACAGTAATATCACAAGCGGGTGTGTCGCAGAAGGCAAAAATATTAAATATCGATTGGAATGGGTACTTACGAGTTCTTCAAGAGAACGGAGACATAAATGCCGTACATCCGGATAATAATAGTTTCGACAGCCTCAAAGGTCTGATAGTACCGAATTAATCGGAGTCATGCGCATCGGCAGTGCTGTTGAATATTTTCCATTCATTATGTATTGTTATTCTCTTTTATTTTTATACACCGTGTACATGTGTTATTTAGGTGGTTGTAAAGTGAAACTCAAAAAAATACGTTTTTCACTTTCTGTTCTACTTTGCATCGTTTGCTATGTAATAAATATCTATAAACTGTATTTTATTGTTATTGACTTCTTGTCACACACCCCGATGCAGAATTACACATCGCGCGGAAAACAATTTTTTTAAATAAATACTAAGGAACAACGGAGTTATAATTTTGTAGTTATTTATTTAAGGCTGACGGCGTTAAATGTACAGTTTACGAAAATCGAATTCAGGAGATAATCAACTCGTCAGGCTGGCACCAGAATATAAAATTGTATTTGAAAAACAAAAGAATATTACAATTGTTACATCATTAGTCTATGCAGTAATTCATCGTCGTTATCTCTCCACATATCGTTTTATATATATCAACGCGGACCTAAACATATAAACATACAACAAATTGTATTTACCTTACATTACACGAGGAGTTTTTCTTAAAAATTACATAACACGTCAATATCGCATACTATTCATTCATGCATAGTGAATATAGTCATCCAAAAGTAACACAACAATCAAATAATTTTCGCTCTGTTTACGAAACGATTTGTCTATCAGGTCACCATTTCATTCACCAATTGTCAGGAGCAGCTATAAGTACGTATTTAATTCGAATTCGAGTCGCATAGTTATAGTTGTATAGAATCCCTATAATAATTTCAATAAGTTTCAAAGCACACGGAGAAGTAGATAAATTATTTATCTATTGTTAGATATTAAACCAGATTTGAGGGAATTTCGAATTCCCCCAAAAAAGTGGCATTAGTCTTGTAAATGTCATTTACGGTTGCTTATATCCGAATGCTATTTTCATTTAAATCTCATTAATTATCGTAGACGACAAAACATTTGTGGTAAGTCTATACGTTCGTTGTCTACACTTCTGGCCTATCAACAGTTTGCTGCTTTAATTCTATACGTAAACATTTTAGGTAGAGCTGCCTAAATATTTGAAATATACAAGTGCTTAAAATTTCAACCGGGTGAAATTCGTTTTTTTTTTTCGAACCGAGCGAATACTAGATTACCCAAGTAATATTTCAAGTAACTTGAATATTCGAATGAGCTTGAGAAAATTTTCTCTTTTCGAATGATTTTTGAGTGGCTTGAATGCTTGAACGGCTTGCTTGTATACAAGCCACTTGCTTTCAAATGAGTAATTTGAATCTCTTCGAGCTACTAGTACGATTTCGAGTTACTCAAGAATTTTAATACTACCATTCGAGCCAATAATAACAATTATTACTTAATGGGGATGGATTTTTGAGTTAGAGCTTATATTCAATATAAATATATATTATTTTGAACACCAGCGGCGCTGGCCGTGATGGACACACCGGTTCTCGTTAGATCACCGAAGTTAAGCATCACGGGGCGGGTACTGGGGAAGGATGGGTGACACTACCTTTCTCCCGAGAGGGGAGGAAAAAGATTAGGGACTAATAAAAATAGATCGTTGGGCTATATAAGCGATATGCTTGAAATGCCATCCATCCTACTAACCACAGGAAAAAAAAATTATTCTGAACGACGCAACTCAATTATCGAATACTTGGCACTCACTGTTCGAGTAGCTTAAATGCAAGTAAGTCGTTAAAAAGTTCAAGCTGCTCACATATCATTCGGAGAGATCGAATCTTCTCAAACTTGTTTGAATAATTTTAAGCTACTTCGACATCCAAGTACACATGTACTTGAACAGCTCTAATTTTAAGCAGACACACATGATTGACTCTTGGTTATCATTGATTGAAAATTTAATTCATTTGGAAAAATATAATGTTTTCAATAGAGAGTTACTTACTAGTTGAAAAAATAGATTTTCCAAAGATATTTGCGTTCTGTAGACTTATAAATGAATTATGTAAGACCTTCTTAACATAATGATTTCTTGTACGAAATTATAATAGATATTCGTATTATGTGTACCGATTTAATCATTTTAAAGTAGATATTATTGTTTCAAATCATTCGTGACTTTCGTGTTATTTCTCGTTAAACATTGTAAGACGTTGCAATTGTTTATTATTTAAAAGTCAATCTTGCGTGGTTGGCCACATCATTATCAACTATGTAGTTGTTAGATACGTGTTTATAATAAGCATACAATATTTAGGTATTCTTAAGATATGATGAATGTAACAGATTTGTTAAAAGTTTTCCGATCAGGTTTCGCAATATTGCGAAACTAAATATCCGTGGAAATTTCGACGCAAGTTTCAATGTTTAGTTATTTTCTCAGGGAGTTCATAGTAGATATACAATTTGGCGTATTTTACAAATAAAATCAACAGACACACGCAACTTCCTGGCTCTTCCTATAACATACAGGTATGTAATTTGGAATGAAAAAAGGATATTAGGTTTTTAATGTCCTTTCGCATTTTTTTTTCTCGAAAACACCTTTCCCGATGATAACCTCCTCTCTTCATTCCAGGTCACATATGTATATAGCTTTACTGTATATGTATAAATAAACATCTATCTAATTAATACTAATATTTAATATATAATATTTAATATACATAAATACCTATCTAAACGAGAACATTTGGCGTCCAAAGTGGTTAAAACGGTTCCCATTGCAGAATCAGATTAAATGCATCATTACTTAGTTCGTGTAATTTCTCGGCATTGGCACATGTTTTATCAAAAACCCGCAAATATTCGCAAATGCATACACGCATATGCGTCTATACCGATTTAATTTTTACCGCTATTCGAATTCTTTAATTCCCGGCAGTCATATATATTTGTTTATTCGCTATACCTACTACACACTTTACTTCCAGTAGGTAGAATTTTATTGTACGAATAACATGTAGTTCATCGACTTTAGTAAATTTGCTAAATGAAAGTAAAAGAATTCACACTATGGTGGATACGTGTGTTTTTTTTAATCCGCAGGATTAAAAAATTCTACATAGTATGTAAAATCACATGCAACAGTGCGTTTGATATGAAAAATAGAAAACGCAAACTTTAGTGTTAAAGAGTACTTCGATAAATATATTCGTTTTCCGAGAAGGAGTTTGTAAAAATCTACTTGTTAATTTCGTAAACTTCTGCGGTAAATAGCACTACTTCATTTCTTTGTAAGTTACAGGAAGTTCGAAGTTTTTCCGGGGAAATCATCTTTTACATTGGATTCGAAAGACTTGTCGCTCATTCTTTATTCGTATAAAGTGGTTATGCTAAACGTCAAAACGATCTAAACTGTATATATCTCTATCTATACTGAAAGACAGTCGTCCAATGTTTTGTAAAGTTCGTTTTGTCTTTTAAACGTACGTAGAATGTTTTCGTATTTTCCCTAAGTTTACGCTTAAATACAAGGAATATTGAAAATGCATCGGACACACAGCGAACATTATTTCGATTGCCATTGTTGCAGCCCTTGTATGTCGAGTAATTAACCCTATCAAGGTAAATATTGCAACGATTGTATTAACATAAACCAGTAACGTATAATTCAATGACGATTGGAACTTATTTACTTAACAATAAGGTTTGATCGAGTCTGGATAATTTCATCCACTATATTAGCAATTAACAACAATTAACAATAATAGTCAGATCAGAAACTAATGGAAAAGTACTGTGCGTTGCTAAGAAGATGTCTAGCGGGACGGCACAGTGGCAGGAGGGGCACAGTGTTGTCCCGTTACGGGGACGAGTCCATTTCTGACCCCGCTACTTTTTCTTCTAGCCGCCGCGGCGAGTGCGAGAGGCTAACAATGAGAATGAGCGAGAGAGCACGCGGCAGCGACAAGCCATTTTCGTTCGAGATAGCGGCAGCATCGTTTTACTGAGAGAAGGCGGCAGGGACGAGAGGCCAGCTGAATAGCATACCGTTTCGTTAAGGGGACGACTTGCCCTGCGCGTCGTCTCCTTAACGGGACAAATCTGTACATACATAGACCGTAGCAATTTCACTTCACCTATGAGTATCTAAATCTTCAATTTTTTCATCGTTCTTTTGATTGAATGTCGTAATAATACGTACTTAAGAGATGTCGCAGAAAGTAACAAAATAGGTTATCTTTGTCGTTCGAGTGACAGAGGTCACTGCACATTAATCTGAACGTAATACAAATTGTAGTATATGTAAATTCAGTGTAGGCATTGTTCGTTTCTAAAAGACATAATATGTACATAGAATCAAAGATCACGAAAGTAACACTGAATGGGAGTTATTGGAATCCTTTAACATATTAGAATTCCATTTCGTTACTGAATAGCTATTTAATTTGATAGACGTTTTGATTTGCACTTTTGTATCGAAGGTACGCGATATTAGTAACGTCTTTTCTTAAGAGACATGCGAGGTTGAAATGCTGCGTTGGCACCGTTTAATTGATCTTCTCATGTCAGCAATGACGTTTTATGTTCATTTTGACATCGAATGTCCGTGGATTATGAAGAAAAGTCGGAAAAGGTCGGCGAGTCGCTGTAAACGTGGAAAGTTTGATCTTCGTTGGAAAATATGCTAACTTCTTTTTCTTGAGTTACCACCTTGTCGGTGACGCGACTGTTCGTCCCGACGGGATCCCTACATCCTGGATCACCCGACTCGAAACACAATCATAAAAATACGAATTAGAAAATTTTATTCATTTTTCCGCATAGATGGCAGTCGTGTGATTGCATCGTCATTTTATCAACATAAGACTTGAATCATTTAAAATGTATAAAAACTAACAAATATGTACTTCGATGGAATGTCAGCTACTGGGGATACATTTTTTTAATAGGTAGGTATGCCATTTTTCAATATACTCATTGTGAGTTATTAAAAGCTAGGTTTAAAATCACAAGAAAAAGCTGTTCGTCCTAGAGCTGTTCGGGTACTCGAATAAAACGAGCCGAGCCTGGCTCGGCTCGACTGACCGGGCCGATTCGGATACCCGTCAAATTCGGGCGGCCCGAAAAATCCGAGTAGCTCGAATTTGTTTCGGGCGGCTTGAAAAATCCGGGCTCGGAAAATCCGTACGCCTTGTACGCACTGTTCGAACCACATTCAAGACGTACGCCGGCGGCCCGAAACGATTCGGACTACCCGGATTTTTCAAGCCGCCCGAAACAAATTCGAGCTACTCGGATTTTTCGGGCCGCCCGAATTTGACGGATATCCGGCTCGGCTCGAAAACCGAGTCCCGGCTCGGTCCGAACTTCAAGCCGCCCGAATATTCAAGCACCCGAACAGCCCTAGTTCGTCCCTTTTGAATGAAATTGCCGATCTGATTCATCCTAGCAGTTTTATTTTAATAAATTAACATGTTCACGATATATCTGCAATCTCCGAGAAAAAAGTTTTCAAACGAGTAAAAGCGAAGAAATAAAAAATTTTTGCCCTTTTTATACACTTGGAGATTTCGTTTTAAGGCCAGAAAGTTATCTGGTCAAAATTAACTTTTACCAGTCTACAAATGTAACTATATCCGCGCAGGACTTACCTTTCTACATTTCAAATATACGAAGTCGGTCAGAACCACTATTTGTTTTCTCAAAACACTCTTTACGCCTTTATTTTGGACATGTTATCCTTTTCAAAATGTACGTAATTCTCTTAAAAATTTCAAGATCAACATTGCACTCCCTTTTCTGTCACTTACAGTCATTTTTATTCGTTAGTTTTCTGCTAATGTCTCGTCTATTCTTTTGACCAATAACTCATTGTCAGGGCTTACGGCTTGTTCTCTGTGAAATTTAATGAAACATTGATCACCTGATCAGAATCGTTGGATACCGACTTTCGGCTCTGATTTCGGCAGTTCTCTGTGAACATCGAAGGACTGGATATGTCTCTCGTTTCTGATACTTCCTGGACAGTCGAGAGCTTGCGGTCCTCTTCATCGTCATCATACACCTCCACTGCGGTTTCACGAATTCCCGCCTGACACTCTAGACAGGGAGGGAGGTGTATGAGAGGGACCTAGCTAACCGAGGTCTCCTCAACAGACGGGCTCGCCAGTGCTTGTGTCTCACCGTTGGCATGCTTCACCTCGTCCTGACGCGATGCCGGGGGACTGCTCCGAGAACACGAGGTCATGCTCTGCATTGTTTGACTGCGACCACCCGAGAATCGCATACTGTATGCTGCACGGTTACCACTTTGCAGTGCTCCCGTCTGAAAGAGCACGCAGACTTTTACATGGCAGGTACATGAGACTATCGCCGATAACAACGGTACATTCGGCAAAAAGACAGAATCGGAGAAACATGTTGAATATTTTAAATCTATTGGTTCTTTGAGAGTCACATGCAAAATCAGAGGAATCACTCAAAGTTAGCGTCATAAGTAATTATTTTATCTTATAAACAGCACGAGTTTGTTAATTTTTTTTTTGAAAATGTTAATTTTTAACTGTTGCAGTATCGTAAGCCTGTATATGTATATTATTTCTGTGTAGTTGTAAGAGTAACAGAACGAGAGGCGTAAAAGAGAAAGCGAGGTTTGATGGAAACCAGGCCCGTTTGCAAAACTCTCGGTGATGCATGAGGCCCGCTGAGGTGTCGACCATGTTTGGGACGGGCGGGTGACGGAATGCGGGCGTTATGGCCGTTTTAGGGACGGACCTTGGTACCGTGCATGAATGGTGGGAGGAAACGAAGATGGGGTATGAGCTTTTGGGGTAGGTATAGTGCAGGCCTGCCCCATCGGGTGCAAATACCTCCTGATATTCTGGGACCCGGGCAACAGCCGAGCGCGAGCTGGTTACGTTGCTAACCACAGTATGGGTTGCGGAAGAACTACATGAGTGTGCGGCCGTCCATGCAGGCTCGTACCACCATGCAGTTCTCTCACAAATTTCGCAACGGGTAGCAATGGAACAGTCCCGCGCTCGGCTGTTACCCGGGTCCCAGAAATTCAGGAGGTATTTGCACCCGATTGGGCAGGCCTGGTATAGTGCGTCCCCGAGATGTAGCGACTTGGTAAACGCAGCAGGGGCTCGGGTCCTTAACCCGGCATTGCACAGGTGGACTTTTGAAACACAAGTGGGGTGCTCCTGGACCCGCAGTAGAAAATTAACATTTATTGACCACAATATAGAAAAATCTGTGTTTTAGGACTCTTTATTAACCCTTCAGCGTGGTATGACGAGCAGGATTCGTCATAGGAAAACTGTCCGCAACGGCGGTATGACGAGCACAGCTCGTCAAGGGATGTGAAGCGTAGGCGTAGCGAGTAGGGCTTGGGACTAAGGTCTATTGGACACCCGAATTAGCGGCGCGCTATGCTCTTCTCATATACATTGTGTAGGCCTTGGGAAGGAAATATTGCCGTGAAGAGGGCCTCTGCAAAAGAGTGGCCGTTTGGGAGGGATGCAAGTCCGATTGGTTAGATTAGGTGTGACAATACTTCATCAGGTTTACTATGCAGTAACGCCTTAACAACAGGGGTCAAGGTTTCGACCAATGCAATTCATCGCACAGCTAGGTACTGTTCTGGGCAGAAAACCTCCACGCTGAAGGGTTAACACTCAAACAATGCAGATTTAAGTGAACATTAACATTATTCCATAGTATACGGCAAAAATATTAATACACCCGCAATATTTTTTTTTCTTTTAAATATACTGAATGCAAACAATGTATCTGGAAGCTAAACTGAGTGTCAACCCCATTGCTGAAGAAACCACAGACGGCGATAAGAGTTTCTACGGTTGGGGTCTAGTAGACCCCCACGTATGCACTACCGGGTTAACACCTTCGAGTGTTTCGGTGACAAGTCAAACGCCTAGGGGTTCAGTGTGCTTTTTGGGTAGGTATTAGTTGTTTCAGATCAGTACACGAAAGCACATGAGACCAAATAAGTGCAGACCTGTACCAAGTAGCAAAGAACACATTTGGCAATTTGTAGCCTCAATGGTATCCATTGTACACCACTTGAGTGGGTCTCCCCATAGTCGCTACATCTTGGGGACGCAATATACGTGTCAGTGTTGCAAAAGTATCGAGTGAGTTGTTGTGAGTTCGAGATTTGTTATTTTAGTTTAATAACATTTATCATATCTTCAATATTCATATACTAATTATCACTTGCCGCGAACGCTTATAATAAACTGTTTTTTTTTGTTGTGAAAAGAAGCTGACGTAAATCAGTAGAAATATGCGTTTCACACGTGAAAACATGGCATTACTTATATGGTTTCAAATTGTACTCGACTCGGAGCTTGACTCTAGTGTGACGCAGCTCAAGGATTTACGGCTTATATTGAATATCATTGCCGTATATGTATAATAAATAAATATTTTAACTTGTGCCTTTTAAACAGATCTAGGAACCGAAAAGTCTAAAGTTTATAGACTTTTATTCTATATAATAGTCTGTAAAATGTAGAGATACAATAATTATTTTGAGTGCTAACTTATAGTGATTCACTGTATAAACAGAATACATAAGTTCTACCCGCTTTACTTTACATCGCGTTCAGTACAATGTTCCTGTACACATTTCTTTGGATCATTCAGAGATCCAGATTGTAATATAGCAAAGAAGTAGGTGAGTCCCACGCATCTAAATAAATTCGTATGCTAAGATCGTAATGGAGTTGAAGTGTTTGAAGCAAACAAACATTTGACTGCTTCTTTTGCTTATTTCGAGAATCTATTAGAACTGAAGATAGACAAGGATTGTTTAGTAAAATAAATGTTCGACGCAGTTGTCACGTTCTCTAAAGTGAGGACGTTGTTGTTACGTAACGAGAATGTACCATTCGGAAGTTACACGAACTTAACTAGGAACAGTTACGGAAAAGAAAGAAATGCCGATTTTGCTAGTAGATCTTACTTTATTACGGAGTAATACAGAGATGTGTTGCTTACAGGAAGTAAACTATGAAAGACGATCTAAATTGCGCAGGTCTTCCACTTATCTAACAAGAAGACCTGATCAAGGAAGGTTCCCAATATGGGTTTTCTCAGAACATTTGTCTTAGAATTAATATGGCGTACTCCAAAATGTTTCACATAATACGAATGTATTCCGAATTACCTTCCAGTAGCTATATAAATGATCCACCTTTTACATAGAAGCCAGAGATAGAAATAACAATTATTTTTGAAATTTTTTCGAAAAAAAAACCCCACTCAGAAAAGTTAATATTTATTCTAATGGAACTCAGTTGGCATTAAATTTTGCAGAAATTTTTCGAAAAATGAAGTGATAATGAAGCGATAATGCATCAGACGAATGAACTTAGATATGTGTCTTCGACAATTAAAAAAGGGGAGGCAACAAATTCGATACGCAGTGAAGTTTATATTTGTATCCAATTCTAATTATTTCAATCACTTTTTCTAAAAAGACTTCAAATGTAGAAATATTTGAAAGTGAAGATCAAGTATGGTAGTAAACACAGTAAAACAGAATTGGCGTTGTTTTGTATACACTATACAGGGTGTTCGGCAACAAGTGTTAGAAACATTAACGGGTAATTCGACATGCTAAAATAAGAGGAAAGTCAAGAATGACAAAATTGCGTTTGAGGCTTCGTTTCCGAGTTATTAATTTATTGAACCTACGCGCAAAAAGCGTCTTACGCGAAAGACTTATTGTTAGGCTACTGCCCGCGTGCAGTAGTGCATAGTTGGCCAGGTCAAGCACGGCGAGGACAGTGCTGTAGCCACCTAGAAAGACCCACTTACCGAGTAATCGAAGTGATGACATACGACGCCACGCGTCAAGTGTGTCTTTCTGGGTGCCCACGACACTGCCTTCGCCGTGACTGACCTGACTACTACGCGCCGCCAGTAGTCTAAGCAGGGTTACCAGGGATTCTTTGTGGCCAAACACCTACAGGAGTGGTGGTAATGTGTGCGTGAACTGACGCTAGCGCCAAGGCAGCCAAGTGGCCCCAACGCGAAGCCAACCACGGCCAACCAGCGTCGCCGGGAAATAGATTGTCGACGCGGGTTGGCCGTGGCGGGTTTCGCGTTCGGGCCACTTGGCTCCCTTGGCGCTAGCGTCAGTTCACGCACACATTACCACCACTCCTGTAGGTGTTTGGCCACAAAGAATCCCTAGCAACCCTGAGTCTAAGTCCCTCGCGTCAGATGCTTTTTACTTGTATTTTCAACAATTAATAACGCGGAAACGAAGCCTCAAACGTAATTTCGTCATTCTTGATTTTTGTCTTACTGTAGCCTGCAAAATCACCCCTTAAGTTTCTGATACCTGTCGCCGAACACCCAGTATATCCTATACTCTTAGTTTTGCCTAATTGCAAGTTAAGAAAGAAACGTCTATTAGGTTGAGTTAACAGTATCTATTCCCTTTCATTTTGGCTAAATATGCGAATTATCTTCAAAGGAAATAATCATTCGTTATGAAAAATGGACTACATGCAGAATTGTGTGAAAAGTGTAGTAATGGCAGAATTTTATAAATGTCGAATGTGAATACATAATTGGAACAATATTTTAAATTGTGATTTGAGAGAACATCAGAGTTTTGGAAGGTTGTATGAAGAGTGGTGAGATTGAATTTTTACATAACTGATTTACCTGAGGGAAGACCACTGAATAGCATGCACAAAGAGGCCTCTGAATTAGCGTCGCGGAAATCATCGGTGGTGTCTATCAAAGAGGAATTGACTCTTGACCAAATTCGGAGCAGTCGATATCAAAATGAGTTTGAATATAAAGGGATGTTTTATGATACTAACGAATACGTACGAATCAATGAATTAATGTCACAGAAAATACAGAGTTCATCGAGAAATTGGAGAATATATAGTATTCAAAAAATGTAGTGGACAGTGGATATTCCGGAGAGATGTTTCTTCTGTAGTAGGCTCGCGTCGCGGCAGACACGGCGTTGTCAGACAAGCGCTGCAAGGCACAGCGTTGCCAGAGAAGTGTTGCTAGGCGGTTAGCCGGGAGAACTGCGCGGCCGAGGCGGTCTGCGTCGAGCCGAATAGCGAGGCGCATTATACGTACACCTCTTTTGTAACGAACTCAGAATATTTTCTATCTATTTCACTTTTACCCAACACATCTATTTTTTGAGAACCTTCCATTTTACATATTAATATGTAATCGTTTTCATGCAGCTTAATTTAAACATTAACGTACTGATTATTTACAGAATTTTTCCTACGAAAATGCGCATACTTTGTCAAAATAGACAAATCTTTCCGTTGACTGTAAAAGCAGGTTCCTGCTGTCGAAGTGATGTTACTTAACTAATAGGGAGGTACGTTTGACGTTACTTGTTAAGGATTTTTATTATTTAATGAATTCGCCAATGCTATATGTTTACTGCAGCTCAACAAAATAATTTAAAAAGAAGACTTGCAAAGAATCGACCGCAATCGGAAGATCGATCGGGCTGTGTTACGCCAAGTAAAACACTCTTATGTCTTGTATTGTTGACAGTGCAGAAATTAAGGGGTTGAATATTTTACAGTCCTAGTACTAGCAAATTGTGACTAACCTAAGTCATAAAATTATACGTTATTGGAGAAAATATTTCGAGACATATTACGATTTGCGTTAAGATCGCGGTTTTAAAATTCATAAATCGCAAATTTATATGGAAGAAATTGGTAATTGTATGCGCAGGTTATAAACTTTCCAATGTTTTAATTTTAGTTTTAGTTATTTATAATCTAATCGGGAAAACAGGTAGGACTTATGTATATAATCCAAGAAAAAGTGAGATATTCATCTTAACTAGACAAATATTTATTTTGACACTTCTGTTTTAATTGGAGAATGCTACACTGAGAAGTATTTTAACTTCAAGAGAATGAGCAGTGAAATATCTCTGACTATTATAGCCAATAATATTTATTACTATTTTTTAGCATCAAAGAGCATATGCTACTGAAATTTCTGCTTTATTGCTATGTCGTTTTTATTATTATGTTTGAAGGACATAATACTTACATTAGCATGTCCAGGTCGAACATTTTTGTACGGTTGAAAAAGGACCAGGTATACCTTTGGTGTGAAGAGACAACCGAGAGCTACTGATGCAGAGATGTTGATGCACATGCACATGCTTGCTATTTGTACCTGTAAATTTACCTTTATGTGTTCCTTATTTCAGGATTGTAAAATGAAATAAAAAGTAACAATTTTTAAATTTACATGTTCAGTTTGCACAAATGATTATTCGATCACTTTATATTTTTACATATAAGAGTATTTTAGAAAATATTTATTAATATCATGGTAATAACTGTTACTAAAACAAATGGAAATAATATACATATATATAATTATCATTTGATTTCGTTTAACCCTTAAATTTTTCATTGCATTTGTAATTATATCTTTAAACATTGCCTGATCCTATTTTATTGTTTACCTTAAATCATACGTTAATAATCTCTATACAGACGTAGAAAGCAATATACAAGATTGTTCATTAATTGAATACATTACTGGAGATGGTTAGTGAATATGACTGCGTTAGATCAGTTTCATTGTATCAGCTAGCAAAACACCCTGTATACAGAATGCTCGACTACAGGTGGGCATCCTTTTAGGGGATGATTCTACAGGCCAAAATAAGACGAAAATCAAGAATGACGAAATTCCGTTTGAGGCTTCGTTTCCGAGTTATTAATGGTTGAAAACACACGCAACAGGCGTCCGACGCGGGGGACTTGCGTGACGCGTGGCGTCGTACGTCATCACTTCGACCGCGTAAAGGCCGAGTTTCCTAGCCGCGATCGGCGGCTGCGGCCGGCGGCGGTCCCACTAGCGCAACGGAGACACAGATGCATACCTCTCCATTGCACTAGTGGGACCGCCGCCAGCCGCCGCCGCCGATCGCGGCTAGGAAAGTCGACCTTAAAGCTGGATTCTCACTAGCCGTCTGGCCGCCGACTAGCCGTCTTTGTTTGGCCGAAGTTCCCGTTTAGTTAGCACCAAGTAGGCAGGAGTCGCTAGGTACATCACACACACATACCTAGGTGTATCAGTGAGCACGACACACAACCTTTCGACGTTGGTGAAATGTTACCATGACTACCGTCGTCATTTGTAAATGTTTGGCGCAGACACGTGGAAGTGTAACCCACGTGGATCAGTCATCACATAAGACAGCGCTGTTCAGCGTAGGGGCCCCTCACGCATCTACTTCCCCTTCCAACCTTCCTTTCGAGCAGCGCGACTTGTCGTCAAGGAAACCGCGCGACGCTGAAAAGGAGACCGCGACATTTCCGTAGACAAGGAAGCTCAGACGACACGCGCGACGCCAACGTTCACTGTTACTTTGAATCGGCCGCGTCTGTGCGCCATGGCAACGGCAGACGATGGTGGGGGACGGCTTTTGCCTCTCAAGAGGCAAGTTGGACGGCGCTGACATAAGAGAAGTCATTTTTGTAATATAGCGTCTTTGAGATACTGTAGGTTTTTTTATTAATTGCATCAATTTGAGTTTTAGATTATGTCCGGGCCTAAGAAGTGCGAAGTGAAAGGTTGCGAATCGGGAAATAAACTACTGAGGGCATTTCCCGATATCGTTAAAGACCGAGAGAGGTTCTTAAAATGGATTGCTGCTTGCGGCAATCCATCGTTAATGCACCAATCTCTTCCCAACAGGAAGATCTGCGATACGCACAGGGCCGGCGCGAGGATGGTTGGCGCCCTTATGCAAGATAATTTTTGGCGCCTTCAAATGTTTGCACCTGTTTTCTATTTAATACGTTTTGCCTTTACGAAGTAGAATTAAAAAAAGAATTACATTTACATTTTGTTTATATGGGAGTTGGGTTCCTTTATTATTATGTCTGCGATATAGTTTTTGGCGCCCCCTTCGGCTGGCGCCCTTATGCGGTGCATTACTTGCATAATGGGTTCCGCCGGCCCTGGATACGCACTTCTTAGGCATCTACAAATTACAAAGGAATCTTTGTAAGACTGTTCCAACGCTTCAACTTCCAGGTATGGTTAATATATAGGGTGTACGTTTCTTAAAACGCGCTGAAAATATTGTAAGGGGTGATTCTAGAGGTGAAAATAAGATGAAAATCAAGAATAACGATTTCGCGTTTGGGCCTTCATTTTGCAGTAATAATGGTTTAAAGTTAAATTTCTATCTCCTGAACTAATAGTCGGAGGACACTGCGCTTTTATAGTTACATTATCGACTAGCAATAGAACAAAAAAGTATTCATACATTTTTCTGTATCTCTTAGGCTTTAACATTTATAAAGTTTATAATATTCGAGATTCCTTCCTTACCGACATCTCGGATTTTAAAAGCTTTATAAACGTTAAACCCTAAGAGATGGGATAAGACATAACATAAGAGATGACATAATTTACTTTACTAAAAACTATTTTAATATTTTGTAGCACCAATTGATGTAAGCTGCTTGCTACAGCATGCAGTTGGCCATCAGGAGGTACCGGAAGTAAGGGAACCGTTGGATGTACATATTGGTAAGGTAATACAAATATATACTTATTATACAATTTAGAATGCATGTGTTTGTTTTTTTTTAAACTTAGAATTTAACTATTTTATACAATATGAATATTTGTAATTTGTGTTACAGATAATAATGGACCCTGTGGAGGGATTGGCCGCCTGGAGGTTCAGCAAGCAGCTGAACGTATGGAGGTCCATACTGGTAAGAAAATACAAACATTCGATACTGTCTCCCTTGTTTCAACTGTTAGAATAACAGATATTTTTCAATAATAATGAATAGTAGCGTAGTAGTACAAATTGAATTTTTCTATCTTTATGCCATTCCGATCAGCAAATTATTAATTTTCGTACAAAGCCTCTGTAATGGCCGATTTCTTCGCCTCTGGATAAAAGTTATCTGGCGGATAGGTACAGTAGAGTATGATTAACTCGCGTTTCCCTAGGTTAGTTACATCGCAAAAATGTCAATATTAAGCTGATATTTCAAAGTGAAAATTGTATAGATATAAATATCAATTAATAAATGGTCATTCTTTAACCTTCAGTCTGTGCATAGGGGTCAAATGGACCCCAGTCATTGTAATATGCGATGTAATAGGTTTTTGCACCTAACAAATATGCCAGGCAACTAGGATTGCCTCAACTAAGGTTTTACACACACATTATTAAAAAAAATCGAAAAATATTATCTATGACGTATCTACGATAGTTTTAAGCCAACCAAGCATATTTTGGTGCATTGGGGTCAAACTGACCCCAAATTTTTTTCATGCATTTTGTATCCAAATTTATATTATATATTTTCTTTTGTGGGAATATCTGAGTCGGGCACCCAGTTAGAGACGTCTCGGGCCCTCCACGATATGCGTTGCCGTTTGGATGACGGCATTTGTTTAGGTAAGGAGCATTTGTTTCCTTAGCGCCTGACTCGTCGTGGAGCGATCGAGAGTCAGTCCGGCTACGAAGCTTAGCCGCGCAAGGTCGCTTAACTATACAGAACTAAAAGATACTACTTTTGTACAAATTATTGTCTACAGTTTCGAAAAGACTCCTATTTTGTATACAATATTGCATTTCTTTTTCTTTTGTATATTTCTATAAATATTAAGTAACTATTTTTTTTTTTTTTTAAACTTTACAAAATATATGAAAATATATACAGGGTGTCCCAAAAATGTCGGTTTTCCTTGAGAGGGGTGACTCAGGGGGTTATTTGAAACCACTTTTTCCTTAGCGAAAATATTGTCCGAAGCTTCGTTAAGGAGATATTAAGCAAAAACCCCGACCAATCACAGCGCGCGCCTTCCGCCCGAGTTCCCGCGGTAGCGTTGGCTACGCGGTAGGCGACCGCGCTTGTGCTACGAACGTACGAACAAGCAAGTCGGCATGCATCGAAGGAAACCGCGTTACACATTTTTTTTTTAAAGCAGAATCTTAAATAAGAATAATTTGAAGTGAGAGGACAAGAAGTACGTAAATTTCGTTTTTAAATAAGGCATAAACGAAAAGCTAACGTAACAGAAAATGTACGACAAGTGATCGTAATTCGGTATTGAGGTAAAAATCCGTAGTTTAACAACGGCCAACACAACTAAATTTAAAAAATAATATTAGGTGTATGAATAAATTCTTCCCGACTGGAATTTCTATCGCGGTGGTATTCAGAAGCTGCCAGAAAAATGGCAAAAGGTAATTAACAATAATGGAAATTATTTCGATGATCGAGTTGTTTTCATATTTTTTAAATCGAACTGTTATTGTACCCTAAAATCGGAAAGAATTTATTTTCACACCTAATAATCACCAATAAATTAAAGAAAACTCACCCTTTCGGACATTCCTTTCCTTGCTTTCCTTCCCTTTCCGGAAACCTGTGTCACTGGGTCACTGTACCGATCCTGGTTATCGGTGGACGAAAAGATTTATGGTTGGGTAGCGCCCAGTGCTCAGCTGATCACACTGCGTCCGGGTTAATGTACCGAATATTCACTTCACTGCACGGCTACTAACACTGATCACTGAATTTATTTTTCACGGAACGTGTTGTTCCTACGTTATAAAAATTGGTGGCTGCGAAAGGGGCCGATTACTGTTAATTACTGGGACGAGATTACTACTATTACCCGGGGAAAAGAAAACTCGTGGCAAACTGTCTCGGGCTGTGCAGTCCGCTGCTGTGACGATTGGTCGAGTCACCTATTTGGGCACACTTTTAAAGACGGGACACACGTATTTTGGTTATTGGCTGAAGTGGCCACATACATTGTCGCACCGCGCGACGAAGAGATCGAACGAAACACGAGATCGAGTGGGATAGAGCGATTTGACCAAGCGTAGCCTACGCTTTTGTTTTGACGATCGTCGGTCGGATCCGTATCTGATCGCTGCACAGCAGCGGACTGCACAGCCCGAGACAGTCTGCCACGAGTTTTCTTTTCGCCGGGTAATAGTAGTAATCTCGTCCCAGTAATTAACAGTAATCGGCCCCTTTCGCGGCCACCAATTTTTATAACGTAGGAACAACACGTTCCGTGAAAAATAAATTCAGTGATCAGTGTTAGTAGCCGTGCAGTGAAGTGAATATAAAGTACATTGACCCTGCGATCAGCTGAGCACTGGACGCCGATGACCAGGATCGGTACAGTGGCCTTACTGACACAGGTTTCCGAAAAGGGAAGGAAAGCAAGGAAAGGAATGTCCGAAAGGGTGAGTTTTATTTAATTTATTGGTGATTATTAGGTGTGAAAATAAATTCTTTCCGATCTTAGGGTACAATAACAGTTCGATTTAAAAAATATGAAAACAACTCGATCATCGAATCAATTTCCATTATTGTTAATTACCTTTTGCCATTTTTCTGGCAGCTTCTGAATACCACCGCGATAGAAATTCCAGTCGGAAAGAATTTATTCATACACCTAATATTATTTTTTAATTTTAGTTGTGTTGGCCGTTATTAAACTACGGATTTTTACTTCAATAACGAATTACGATTACTTGTCGTACATTTTCTGTTACATTACCTTTTCGTTTATGCCTTATTTAAAAACGAAATTTACGTACTTCTTGTCCTCTCACTTCAAATTATTCTTATTTAAGATTCTGCTTTAAAAAAAAAACTGTGTAACGCGGTTTCCTTCGATGCTTGCCGACTTGCTTGTTCGTACGTTCGTAGCACAAGCGCGGTCGCCTACCGCGTAGCCAACGCTACCGCGGGAACTCGGGCGGAAGGCGCGCGCTGTGATTGGTCGGGGTTTTTGCTTAATATCTCCTTAACGAAGCTTCGGACAATATTTTCGCTAAGGAAAAAGTTGTTTCAAATCACCCCCTGAGTCACCCCTTTCAAGGAAAACCGACATTTTTGGGACACCCTGTATATGGGGTCAGCATGACCCCCGTGCACAGACCATGGAAAATTTACTATGCACAGAGTGAAGGTTAAACATTCACCAGTTTAATTCTGCAACAGCAGCTTAATATTAATATTTTTCCGATGTAACTAGCCTAGGAGAACGCGAGTCAATCACACTCTACTGTACCTATCCGCCAGATAACTTTTATCTAGAGGCGAAGAAATCGGCCGTAAAAGTCTCTCTTACCCCATAACTTCGATAAGTCGAAACCTCTATAACTCGAAGATTTTAGTTCTTCCCTTCAGATTCGAGTTAACGAATTAATCATTTGCAATAAATTTTACAGATACTGGATATGTCGTTGCTGGTACCTCTGGACAATCATTGCGGACAAGGAAAGGTACTGTGACGTTTTATATTAGAAACTATTCTTAAGGTTGTTTTATCCAAAATCCAGTTCCTCTAAAAACTCCCTTAAACTTCTGCTATTTGTACTGTCTATTAGTATTCCCCAATTCCTCCTTTTGATATATATTCTTTATGCTGAGCATGTGCTAACAGCTTGTTTTTTATTATAACCCGGAGCATGGGGTGTTGATAAAACCACCTTAAATTTTATACAGTTTTCTGGGTGCTGGAAATTCAGTTTTTTTTGCATGCATAAATTGTTTTACTTTTTACTATTTAGCATCTGTGCTGAAATTGTTCAGGGCAAGTAGAAGGCCCAGCCTTTCTCTAGAAGAGGTGCGGCAGTATAACGTAATTGTCTCCTTGATGAAAACAAGGAGACAAATGCGTAAACGCCATATAGAATGTAAGGAACGTTTGCAACATACCGAAATGTTGCTAAAATGTGGCTTTGCGGAACGCATTGAAAGTCTGCCATCAACTGTGCGAGACTTTTTTGCATTACAAGTCCGTAACATGGGACGATCTAAGTTCAATAGAAATTACATTTTAGATGACAAAATTTTGCGCTTTCATTGCTGAAGCAAAGTCCAAAGGTTTATCGATACCACAGACCAGGTATAGAATAGACCTATCACCCAATGTAATTTTCTGTCACCGGTTTGGGGGGTCCTAGGACCCCCTTACCATTTTAGTGTCGCATGCAACGTTACCGGTGAAGTCCCGAAACAGATTGTAACGCTACGCGTGGTAGGAATTAGAATTCAGCACGGGTAAAACTAGGTCATTTTGTGAGAGTCGAAGCCCGCGATTTATAAATGTTTCTGTTAGAGTAACAAGTTAAAGATCGTCTTATGAACATATTCCGTTAAACGGAAGAGAAAGGAGAATCAAAATAAAACGATATCACATTCGCCTTTTAACCTTATTGGCCTATTCGGGTTTATTTAACGCAAAACAAATTTTATTCGCTCGCAATAACGTAATTTCTAAAAAGAGTGCTTTAATGTTTTTTTTTTAAGAGCACCTGTTGCTGAACCCCACCCATACATCATGTGTTTGCGCATACATTAATGATGGTCTATACGATATCATACAGACATATAGTAATAACAATAATAATTAATAGTAATATCCTTCTACCGTATAATATTATTTAAGAGTAACATATCAAACCCGTACACACCGATATGGTGCAACTTTGCAAGTCTGTAGAGTAGCCAAAAATATTTGATACATATTTTTTGAAAAGGGAATTCATTCTCCTCCATAGCTATACGAAAAATTTATTCGTTTAAACTATATACTAACAATTAACATTTATTTGTCAAATTTTCTGGCGAAAAGTTAACTGATGTTTCAGTAAGTTTATACAGTATGTCCGATTTGTTCGTATACACGCTATTCTTTTTCTAACTATTGAAATAGCAAAAAAAATGTTTCATATTAAAGTTTTTTTTTATTTGATGGAGGAGACTGAATAGAATATTAGGATTTACGTTTGAACTATTATTTACAGAGATTTCAATATCATCGTAATTTTTTTTTAAATGGAACTATTGTATATTTTTTGTTATGCATTTCAAAACGCGCTCAACGATGTGTATGGAGCGCATGTTTGAACAATAATTTATCCGGATATCTTTATGAACATTGGTGGCAAATTTCAAGTAAATTATGGACCAGTATAACAAATGCGGATATTTTGGATTTTTTACTTTTAGCCGTATAATAACTATTATTATATGCGTAGTTTACTCCTATACTGTGCAAAATCGCGTCTTCGAGAATATGTCGTCGAAGATGTTATAAATTATTATGATGTTTTGGGTAATTGCACTGTGGCATACGGCGCTAAGATGTCCTCTGAATAGCCAGCATAGGTACACTAGGTCTAAATGTGGCGCGGTACTAATCCCCGCAATAACAGGTATAGAAGGTCTACAGGATCATCCGTTAAAACCGGAACCAGCGCGCGCGGGAACAGACGAAAATGTCAACACCGCCTCACGGACGCAGTCCACTACAATCATTCACCGGCCCCGCGTTCGGAGGGTTTCCAGCGACCGCTGGATGCCCGAGCTTCGAAAATTTTAGGATGGTCTCTTTCAAATTAACGTCGCAAAGAGCTATTTGAAATTTCCCGGCCCGGGTTGAAGAATTTGGGGTCTTTTTCGTATAACTTGTGAACAATAAAAGATATCGGAATGCAATTTGCCTCGAAACACGAGGAAAAATTATTCCCTGCTAATGATGGATAATTGAGGGTTCGGATGCAATAAGGGGACTAGCGCTCGAAAATGGGAAAAATTATTGTCCAAACGGTATGAAATATTGGAAAATTAAATGTTGTTAAACTGTATTTTAAAAAATATAATGTTATAAAGCTCGTCACGACACACATTTTTTCTATTCACAGTTTTTTTATCGAATCATTAGTATTCGAGATAAAAATTATAAATAAAAAAAATTTCTTCGACCAAAATCATTATTTCTTTAAACATAAATTGCGATAACTTGAGTAAATATTAACGGATCGTTATGAGACTTGAAACATAAAACTCAGAAAACTCTAGCGAAGCCGTAAAATGTATGCACAAAACCCTTATGTTAAAAAATGTAATAATATTTCATTTAAAAGTAATACTGGACATAACCCATGTCTTTCAACGTTCGCCGTTAAAAAGTATCGAGGGAATTTTGAGGTACATATAACTTGCAGCGACAAAGTTTTTTCTTAATATGCAAGGAAGTTTTTCACCAATTTTCACACTGATTAATAAATAATTGTAGAAGATATGACCATATATATAAATCTCCCGCGCCACCAATAGTCAACAGCCGCGTGTAATGGGCTATTTAGCAGTCTTAGCATTCGCGTTGACAGTTGGCGCCGTGGGAGAATTATATATATCGTCATAACTTCTACAATTATTTATTAATCAGTGTGAAAATTGGTGAAAATCTTCCTTGTATATTAAGGAAAAACTTTGTCGCTGCAAGTTATATGTACCTCAAAATTGCCTCGATTCTTTTTAACGGCGAACATTGAAAAACATGGGTTATATCCAGTAATACCTTTTAATGAAATATTATTACATTTGTTAACATAAGGGTTTTGTGCACACATTTTGCGGCTTCGCTAGAGTTTTCTGAGTTTTATGTTTCAAGTCTCATAACGATCCCTTAATATTTACTCAAGTTATCGCAATTTATGTTTAAAGAAATAATGATTTTGGACGATGAAAACTTTTTCGTTTATAATTTTTAACTCGAATAGTAATGATTCGATAAACAAACTGTGAATATAAAAAATGTGTGTCGTGACGAGCTTTACAATACTATATTTTTTAAAATACAGTTTAACAACATTTAATTTTCCAATATTTCATAGCGTTTGGACAATTATTTTTCCCATTTTCGAGCGCTAGTCCCCTTATTGCATCCGAGCCCTCAATTTAAAATATTTTACGTTTACTTATTTTTTCTTTTATCAATTTTTTAACCATAATATTGTTGTGAAAAGCTTTTGCAAACTGTTTATTTGATACTGTATTTAATGCTCTTTTTAAAATTCATGGTGTTGATAAACAATAGGCTACTTAGTTGTTTCTGTATCATTACTTTCATAAATTGAGAAATTAAATTTTTATTCAATTATGTGTTAATTCTGCAAACCTCAGAATCAATTGTTCTGTTTTTTTTTTTTATAATTTTATGCTTAATGCAGTGCATGCATAGATCAGACGTATCGGGTAACTAATGGGACGTGTCTTTGATTGTAGCGGTGTTGAATTTTTTTCTACAATTTTTGTGTCTGAATGTTTTAACCTTTTAGCTACTCAACGCCACGACTATAGCGGGTTCCGTTAATGTCATTTTTTGGATGCGCCATTGTTATGGCTTTTACACGCAGGTGGCGAAAAATCTCTCCGTACAGGGGTATAGCGCCGCGGTCAACCCTGTCGTAGCTAAAAAATTTTAAATTTAGACGGGTACGAGACCAGTCGACATTGTTTTCAAACCTCATTACAGTAATCTGGGGTGCGAGTGGTAAACCGATCATAAAAGCGGAGCGCTCGGCTCGCTTACCTGGGCCGAAAAATTCCGCACAGCTCTTTGCGACGTTAATTTGAAAAGGACCATCCTAAAATTTTCGAAGCTCGGTCATCACCGCTGTCCAGCGGTCGCTGGAAACCCTCCGAACCCCGGGCCGGTGAATGGTTGTAGTGGACTGCGTCCGTGAGACGGTGTTGACATTTTCGTTTTAACGGATGTTCCTGTATAAATGTTTGCAAAGAATCACGTGAAGCGGCACGCGTTTCAACTGCATTATTGACAGAAGCGCGCTTTTCGCTCAACCCGGGGATCCCTGTAATTCTAATGTTGTATTTATAATTAAAAATACCCCACTTTGCCCCACCATCGGCTGAGGGTCTTTTGTTGGTGCGCTGTTTCACGCATTCTCGGTTTCTCCTTTTTTACGACCCTAGGTTCATAGGTAGAAGCTTTCGAACGACGCGGCTCGGGGGTCATAAACACTAGACTAGTGGCATAAGAACAAAGTCAGCAATAGGCCATTCAGTAATGAGTATGCCAATTTCTATCATAGAAGTATCACTAATGGATTACTAGTGTTTTTCTCATGAAAATGACACCAAACATGATATAATTCTGAATATTTTTAATGACTGTAATGGAAAGTACTTGGAGTAAAGTAATTAAGGAAAGTAATGAAGAGTACTTGAGTTCTACGTGAACTGACACGGAACTGATATGTGTGCCCAGATCTTAACGTAAGCGATACACTCGTGTACTTACATCGTAGATGTTTTTTTTATCATTTTTAAATCCATTCAATAGTTAATAAGGACAGAGCCAATCAATTTGTAATGAAACGTAGGGATTTAGGGGCCTCGGGTGCCAAAAACTACGCATATAAATTTTACAAAACGGTTCAATTCATTATTTTCAATGATTTTTACGTGTCCTAGGATGGGCACAGTCTATTTAGACACGCGAGGACTGCAGAGATTTGCGGGAATGTCAGTAACAGCGTCAATTTTTAATATTTTTCGGCGTACGACACGTGAAAATGTTAGTTAAGTGTTCCACTACACGTAAAATACTAACAATCAATGTCAGCTTGCAATTTATAGGTTGTATAAGCTCTGAAGAAGTACCATATTTTGGCGCCCTATAGTCTCATGATCCCCGAAATAGACTTTCGAAGAGAAATCCGCGTGAGTCGTTGACAACCGAGCTAAAGCGTAGCGTAGCGAAAGCCCGCCCTCTATGTCAAACTCTCGCTCTAAACGAGTCACACGTATACAAGCACGCACACACCTTTTAAAATTTCAACACATTTCAGTGTAGTTGCTGAGTTGGACGCTGTTCATGCACAGAGGCCGCTGAATTCAGTCCTGAAATTATGGGTCGGTAACACAGTTTGGGTGGTGACACGAACATCCATTAGGTGATAGGTCTATTCTATACCTCGTCTGTGTCGATACCTTTCCAATATTTTCCTCTTACCAAGTACAGAGACCTTAAGAAATCTGGTCACTAAAATCATTGTGTTGGGTACAGCACGTTTCCCCACAGAGGGCGCGCTGCGGGGCACGCAGCGCGCGACCAGCAGCGTCTCGCACGGAGGGTCGCTTGCTTCATGGCGACAAGCGAGACACACGCACGTGGCGGCTACGTGGTTTACAATTTCCTTTATGTTAGTCATGTACGAGCTACCTTTAGATATTAAAGTGTTTATGTTCAACGACGTGTGGTTTCTTTACCCGAACCCAACAACTGGCGCTGCGGACAGGATAATTTGTGGAAAAATCTGTGTTTCTGTGCTACTGATTCCTACTACGAATCATAATGGCGGACACGGCGAAGAGCATCAAAGCCCTCACGGCAGCTATCAAGAGCCTGCTACAACTTCAGCTTCGCAAAGAAGCCGCTCAGGATAGTGCTGGACCTTCAACTCAGCAGCAAGACTCACCGCATCCTAACCTGTACAATCGACTCTGTCTACGCATCGAGAAGTACGCGTTCGGCCATGGCGAGGAAACATATCCCTTCGAAAAATGGCTACGACGCCACCAATACACCATCGTCACGGAGGCGGAACCTCTTCCTCCAGAGATGCAAACACGATTGGTGTTAGAAAACCTGGGACAAACCGAATTCGAGAGGTTAACTGACCACGTGGCCCCCCAGGATACAGCAAAATTACCGCAAAAAGAACTGCTGGAAATCCTCAAGAATCTGTTCCGAGACAAAATATCTCTTACACGCAAGCGCATAGAGATATTAAATTTCCGTTACAATAAATCGCTTCCGATCGCGGAACACATAGACCGCATTAATCGTAACGCTGCGGAATTCGAACGGGCGAATTTATCGGACGACAATTTGAGGATACTACTGCTTCTGCAGTCTTTTTGTTTCTCCAGCGACAACGATGTGTTGAAGAAAATTGCATTACGCATCGTAGAAAAAAATCCTAACGCTTCGTTGAAGGAAGTAACCGCGGAACTCGAGGCCCATCTTAACGTCACTTCCGGCATGAAGACCCTCGAAAATCCCAGCAGCGACGTACCAAAGCCAACCGTCAACACCGTGGTCCATACCAAGGTGAAATATAAATCGCGCGAGGACGCTAAGAATAAATCGCGCGAGGTAGTTAGGAATAAACCTCGCGACGAGGCAAAACCGTCAAATCCTTCCGTGTACGGAAAGTGCTAAGGTTGGGGCGGTGCACATCTTCGTGCAAAATGCAGCTTCCGCGACATGTTGTGCCACAAGTGCGGGAAGAAAGACCACATCAGCAAAGTGTGTCGGTCCAAACCGCAAAAAATGGAGGATCGCGCGAAGAGTGGAAGTTTGGTCGCGCAGTCGATCACAACGGCCGGTAGACGGCGCAGGATCTACTTATCGACCTCAATCGTCGGGAAGATAGTGCGTTTCCAATACGACAGTGGTTCTGACATTACTGTCGTCGGCAAAGATGAGTGGATTCGGTTGGGATCTCCGAAATTCTCGTCGAGTGAGACGGTGGAGCACGCCGGTGGAAACGAATTCGGAATCCTCGGTAAGTTTCGTGCGGTGGTTCGAGTTCTCGGGCGCGAAAAGGAGATAGACATTGCCGTGGCTACTCGGAACGACGTAAATCTGTTCGGTCTCAACGCCATCGATGGCTTGAGTTTGTGGTCCGTTCCACTGGGTGAATTACGTGATTCGGACACTGTTTCTGGCGCGAACGCGAAACCAATGGTTGGATCGGCCGACGATCCGTCGGCCGTCGAGTCCCGGAATCGGAGCGTTGCCGCGTCATCGCCACGCCTTCGGGAAGATATCCTCGAATCTTTCCCCGGTTTGTTCTCCGTGGAGCCTGGGTTGTGCCGCGACTTTCAGGCGAGCTTCCACATTACAAAAGATGCCAGACCGGTGCAGCTTCCCTGTCGCCCAATTCCATACGCCATGGAGGTAATACTCGAGAAGGAATTGCAACGATTGGAGTCCAGTGGTATAATCGAGCGTGTGACATTCTCTAGCTGGACAACGCCAATCGTAATTGTGAAGAAGGGCGAGGAACAAATTCGCCTATGCGCGGACTACTCGACGGGAGTGAATCAAGCGCTCGTCAACAACCGCCACCCCTTGCCAAGCGTGGAAAGTATTTTCACGAAACTCAACGGGAATCGAGTTTTCAGCTTGCTCGACTTGAGCGACGCTTTTTTTTTCAAATTGAAATTGCCGACGAACACCGCGAAATAACTACGATCACCACTCCGAAGGGTCTCTTCAGATTCAAGAGGCTGCCTTTCGGAATTAAAACAGCTCCTGCCATATTTCAGCAGGCGATAGATGGCTCCCTTACAGGACTGGAGGGTGTACACGCATACATCGATGACGTGGTCATAATGGGCTCCAATCAGGAGGAGCACGATCAGCGGCTCCATAAAACGCTTCAACGGCTCCAAGAAAAGGGTTGGAGGCTGAAGAAGGAAAAATGCAGCTTTGGCTTGGAAGAAATAAAATACCTTGGCTTGGTCGTCAACGCAAAGGGAATTTCAGCCGGCCCACAAGCCATCCGAGCCATTGCAAACATGCCGACGCCTTCAACAGTTTCGGAGGCACAAAGCTTCTTAGGCATGGTCAATCATTACGGAAAATTCATTCCAGGCCTGCATCAATTGAAACGTCCGTTGGAGGAGCTCACGCGCAAGGATCGTCCTTGGAGTTGGGATCGCGAACACCAGGCGGCGTTCGAGGCGATCAGGGAAGTGATGCTCAGCCCTCTGCTTCTGGAGCATTATGATCCTTCCAAGACGCTGGTTGTGGCCACGGACGCATGCTCCACGGGCATTGGCGGCGTCCTAATACAGCGTCATCCGGACGGTCACGAGCGCGCTGTGTATCATATGACACAGAGTCTAACGGACGCACAGCGCAACTATTCACAGTTGGAAAAGGAGGCACTCGCTTTGGTCACCGCGGTCGAGCGGTTCCATAAATTCGTGTGGGGCCGCAAATTCATTTTGCAGACTGACCATAAGCCTCTAGTCGCTTTACTCCAGACGGAGAATACCAAAGGACTCAAGGCGACAACGGCAGCGCGGCTCAAGCGATGGGCCATAAGGCTGTTGGGATACGAATTTCAAATTGAATACGTTCCAACTCAGGAATTCGGACAAGCGGATGCGTTGTCTCGCCTAGTTGAGAAATTTCGTCGGGACAACATTGAGGAGTTGCAGGTGGCCACAATCAGGACAGTCGAGTGTGAACTGGAGGGAATTAGGAATTCCTCCATCGACTTCTTCGGGCAAGAATTGCGGGACGGCTTGAAGACGGCAACCGCCGAAGATACATGCCTTCGAAGACTCGGAGGAGATCACATTTTACAAAGGTCGAAAAGACAACCTTTGCGTCGTGGATGGCACGGTACTTCTTGGAGATAGAGTAGCCATTCCTAATACGATGCAAGCTGGGATTCTTCGGGCACTTCATAAGTGTCATCCAGGTATCCGTAGGATGAAACAGCTTGCACGGCAGTATGTTTTTTGGCCTAAAATGGGGAACGACATCGAATACATTGTGCGTCAGTGCGACGCGTGCGCGTCCACACAGAAGCTTCCAACGAAGGTGCCTATGAGCCCGTGGCCAATGCCCACAAGGCCGTTGGAACGAGTTCATATAGATTACGCTGGTCCAATAGACGGCCAGTACATTCTTATTTTCATGGACGCATTTTCAAAATTTCCCGACGTGGCACTGACGCCTACAATCTCCGCGAAAAGAACGTGTGACCTCTGCAGGGAATTCTTCAGCCGGTATAGGCCACCGGATATTTTCATTTCTGACCATGGAACACAGTTCACGTCCGGACTGTTCTCCGACCTCTGCAAGGAGATGCATATTTCGCATCTATTCTCTCCGGTAAACCACCCCCAGTCTAATGGACAGGCTGAGAGGATGGTCGACACCATCAAGAGGGCCATCGCCAAGAACCCGGCTGATTGGAAGATGGAACTCTTCCGATTTCTTCACGCATACCGCTACACTCCATGCTCTTCTGCTCCAGACGGCAAATCACCTGCCGAACTGCTGTTTGGACGGCGGATGAATTCACCTTTCGCCAAATTATTCCCGCCTGCCTTGGAGGTAGGGGTGGACACGTCATCACGCGATAGACAACGAGAAGGGATGGAGGCACAATTCAATGCACACCATGGGGCGAGAAGAAGATACCTCACGATTGGGGATCGCGTGATGGTGGTACTACAAAAAAGCAAGAGGGCTCCGGGGAACATCTCGAAGAAAATCTCGTCGACGAGATACGCCATACTCCTGGACAACGGGAAGGTTGTCGAACGACATGTCAACCACATCTGGAGGGGCGGCTCGAATCCCTCATCGCCGCCTGATGGAGAAGATGACGACTGGCTGTTTTTCGAGCCAACTCTGATTACAGGTCCAGCCAGCACCGACCCGAACGACTGCCGAGACGCGGAAGGACCCGCAGCAGCCCCATCCCGGGAAGGTGATGGTTCCCATCACAGGGACCCGGAAACTACGGAGGACCATCGGACCCCGCGGAGACCCGCTCGGGTTCGAGCACCGCCCAGGAGACTAGTCCTGGACCCCAGCGCTACTTCCTACGTCAGCTGGTGACTTTCCTAACGAGGGGGGTGTTGGGTACAGCACGTTTCCCCACAGAGGGCGCGCTGCGGGGCACGCAGCGCGCGACCAGCAGCGTCTCGCACGGAGGGTCGCTTGCTTCATGGCGACAAGCGAGACACACGCACGTGGCGGCTACGTGGTTTACAATTTCCTTTATGTTAGTCATGTACGAGCTACCTTTAGATATTAAAGTGTTTATGTTCAACGACGTGTGGTTTCTTTACCCGAACCCAACACATTGTATCTCCCGGTATTAGTAAGTCTGTCTTCAACAGCATCGAAAATATACTCGACAATTTCGAGGAATCGCGGTACAGATATTGCATCTTGTTATTTGACGAAATGAAGCTTAGTCCCCGGCTTCATTATAATGTCAAATCCGATATTGTAGAGGGACTAGTAGATTTCGGGTTTTCGCGTAATAGAGACATTGCAGACCATGTTCAGGTCTTTATGTTAAGAGGGATATTTGGAGATGAACCGTGGAAGCAAACAGTGTCGTACTCCTTTTGTAGGGGCACCGCTTCATGGGAGTTGATAGCGCGTACATTTGAGGCCATAGTACGGGAATGCACTCTTATACGCTTAAGAGTTGTTGCTTCGGTTTGCGATCAAGGGTCAACAAATGTACGCGCGATTAAGCAATTACTTTTTCACACGAAAAGAGATTGCAAGTCGGCTGAAGAGGGGCTCATCATGATAGATGAACAAAAGATAGTACCACTGTTTGATCCGCCTCATTTATTAAAATGTATTAGAAATAATTTGTTAACGAAGGATCTTCGTTATACTCTGAACGGTGTAGAAAGAACAGCAAAATGGTCCCACTTCGAGGATACTTATTTCATTGATCGGTGTAGAGGTGATTTTAGAACTTTAGTCAATATTACGGAACAGCATATCGTTCTAAGTAGAATTAAGAAGATGCGTGTCAAATATTGTACAGAAGTCTTCTCGCGTAAAGTAGCATCTCTTATGGAACTTATGAGCACTACTGAGGCGGAAACTGCTTGTAAATCCAGAAAGATGTCAGCTTCGGGAATAGATACGGCGATATTATTTCTAAATTTAAATTCACTTTTCGACAGTGTCAATAGTAGGACCATTTTGGATAACGAAAGTAACGCCACAGATATTTGGAATAAGTGTATAAACTTATTCCAAAGTATGTGATTTATCAAACGCAAAGTGGGAGATAAAGAGTATCCTGCGGCGTTGCAGAATTGGATACATACCCTGACAGGGTTCAAAATTCTTAAGTCTTATTTGCTGGATCTTGGGTTTGCAGGATTCAGAACCAGAGATTTTAACCAAGATCCTTTGGAAAATTTTTTGTACAAATCCGACTTGTACAGTATTTACCGGATACTACAAGTCATTGCTCATAAATTCATTGTTTTCCAACTCAGAAAGACAAAACTGCGAGGCAGATTGTAGTAAAAATTTGTTAAATGTTAAAGAAATTTTCGAATTTTCCTCTCGTAATCAAAATTCTCAATTTTCTAATAATGCAGTACCAGTAGTAGCTGTAGAATCAATAGAGTCAATTTTGCAAAATTATGATGCTACTACTGTCAATTTAGATTACTTAGAACCGTTTATTAAAGCTTGTGCTACGTGTTGCCAAGCTTTTTTAACACAAAAAAAATTAATAGTACAATTTATGCGAGAGGTTTATGTTTTAACTAAATACTGTTTCGATAACTTCGCGGAACATTGTAATTTAATAATTTGAATTCAAACTTGTCTAAGCCTTTCAGTTGATGTCAGTTGAGATGCCCTAAAGGGCAATCGCTCAGGTTGACATCAACTGAAAGGCTTAGACAAATTTGAATTAAAATTTTAAAAATGAAACGCACAGGCAATATAAAAAATTAAACATTGTTGAATGTGTGTTTAATTTTTTATATTGCCTGTGCGTTTCATTTTTTATATTGCATGAGTGTTTGACTTTTTATATTGCATGTAGGAGTGGAAATGAGTGTTTTGTATGCGCATGGGGTTAGCGGTTTTAGTCGGTATAAATCCGACACTGCCTAGTAGTGCGGATCCTACTAGGCGTCTTTTGAAGATTCCCGCTGTTTTCCCTCGTAAAAACAACTCAAAGAAAAAAAATTTTTGTAAACAATTTATTTATTTTGCAGATTCTATTGATGTCAACGAATTGAAGCAATTTGGGAAATAAAGTAAAATATTTTAGGAGTTGTATAAATTTTGTAAGATTATTGTTGAATTTAATATGATCATTGTTATTGTAATAATTGTAACGACTAATATTATTTAAAATTAATAAAGAATTTGTATATCATTTAACCCGTTTCATTTCTAAAATAAAATTTAAAAGATTAAATTTTGGAATGACCAGAAAGCCTTCAAATGACGGCCTCACTTTCCCTGGTTTACCTTTTCTAAGGCCGTCTGACCATGGATCGTCGCGTCAGTGACGCGTATGCAGCAGATATAAGGATATACAAAGAAATTGAATATATTTTCTTTTCCTAAGAAAAGAAGAAATATTCAATTTCAATGTTTATCCTTCTATCTGCTGCATACGTGTCGCTGGCGCGACGATCCGTGGACAGGTTTTAAAGTAAGCGGTGCATTACACGTATACACATACACATACGTCCCGATTCACACATTCACAGTTTAGTACGCACCTAGTAGGCAGGAGGCGCTACAAAATCTGGTTCAACTTTCGTAAGAGAGAAGCTTGGCCCCCCTGCCGCGGACTAGCCGACTAGCCGTCTGGCTGCCGACTAGCCGTCTGGCCGTCTGGCCGCCGACGAGCCGTCTGGCAGACGGCTAGTGAGAATCCAGCTTTACGCGGTAAGTGGGTCTTTCTGATGCGTGTGAAGTTAGCCCCCGTTTTCTTGCAAACTTAAAAACTCATTGTTGTATTAGTTTGTACTAGGTTTGTACCGCGTTTTACCGTTAGCGTCTTCAAAAATGCGAAATCCTTTTCGAAAAAAATTGAAAAAAAAAAACAATTTTCAGGCCAGCCCTCTTTTTTGAAAAACATCGTTTTTCTCGATTGTACTGCATTGTACTAGTCGTGCCGAACATTGTATCGTTGAGAGTTTTCAAAACTTCGAAACCGTTTTTGAGAAAATTAGAAAACCGATATTCAGGCTAGCCCCCCCCCCTACCCTTTTTGGAAAACATCGTTTCTCTCGATTACACTGCATTGCACTAGTTGCACGATTTCGAAAAATTTGTTTAACTATTTTGGTTTCCAAGATTGTCGTCGCTGGTAAAAGTAAATGACGTAATCAAAATTTTACTTTTTTAAATTAAAGAACAGACTTATGCAATATTATTATTATGTCTTTATATATAAAATTTTTGAAAACTCAACGGCACAACGCGGTACAAACCTAGTACAAACTAGTACAACAATGACTTTTTAAGTTTTCAAAAAAAGGGGGGCTAACTTCACGCACATGTCTGTCTAGGTGGATACGGCACCGCTCTTGCTGTGTCTGACCTGGCTAACTATGTACTACTGCGCGCGGACAGTAGTCTAACATAAGTGTCTCGCGTCAGACCCTTTTCACGTGTGTTTTCAACAATAAAATTAATAATTCGAAAACGAAGCTTCAAGCACAATTTCATGATTCTTGATGTTCGTCTTATTTTGGCATATAGAATCACCCGTTAAAATTTCTGACACCTGTTGCCAAACACCCTCTACAGTGTGTCCGTTTTAACTGGAAACGGTTGGATATCTCCTAAGAGAGTGAAGATATTAAAAAATTGCTCTTACAAAAGTGGTTTGATATGGAGGGGGGCATTATGTGGTGTAGGTAGGTTGCCTGCAGGTGGAGAAATGCGGGAAATTCCAAGGTTAACGTAATTTTTTTAAATGAAACACTATATTTTTGTATTCATAATGTCATAGTGTGTGTTGCGAGTTCAACGATGCGCAACACTAAATTATTCCTTTCTATGGGAGGTCGCAAAATCGTGAGGCCCCGGGTATTCAAATCAACACACGTCGCACGCTTTCAGCGATTATACAGGATGAATAAAAAAGAACTGCCATCTGAAATGACTCGTTATTTATAGATTTTATTCGATAGGCCTCATCGAAGGGTATGCATTTTTTATGTTCTCAATTTTCTGAGTTATCAATGTGACCTTAAGTATTTTAAATAGGACTGCGTGTTTATTTTAGTGCAGCGTTATAGCCGATGAGAAGACGAATTCAATGACCTACAACAAAGTGACCTTCAGTTTACCTTCAACCTGAAAACAAGATGAAAATTTGTTGAAAGTAAATGTACCACATACCTACTTTCAATGACTCTTTACGCTACTTGACCATTATAAATATATAAGAAGTATAAATCAGTCCCGTCTTATCATTTTCGGGGGCCCTGAGGCGAGCTCCATACGGGGCCCCCTATATTATTTTAAATTAAACAAAATCAAAAATACCGCGCAAACACGCGAGGTGATCAAATATTCAGCAATTAAATAAATATGATTAAACGTGGAGTGCATTCCACGAAAAAGGGCCCCATTTTAAAATCTAAATTTTGGTGTACCTATTCGTTATTTTCTTTCCGCCACAGTTCGAGGGCCCATTTCCAATTCTTTTCTAGCTTTTACAACCCTATTTTTTTTAAATTTTCAATTTTTTAGGGGGCCCCCTGATCTCCGGGGCCCTGAGATGCCTCTTTCGTCTCTACGTTAATACGGCACTGGTATAAATACTAAAGCGATTAGTACTTCGGTCAAGTAGAGTTTAGCTGACTGAAAGCGTGTGTGACATGTGTTGATCTAACGCGTCGGGGTATCTATGCCACATAATGTTACCCTCCATATCAAACAACTTTTGTAAAAATAGTTGTTTCATACCCTCCGTCCCCTATGAGGTATTTCACCGTTTCCAGTTAAAACGGACACTGTATATACAGTGTGTTTTCACTTTTAACTTACGATTATATCGGTAGTTTATAATGTTGTTTGCTCTCTTGTAACAGAAAGAAGCTCATCTTTATATTTAGCAAGAGTTTAGGACACCGTTACCGTTTAGGAGAAGCCCGAATGAGGTCGGAGAGAGAAGAACACTGGAATGTGTTTGGCTACTAGTAGGGATGTGCGGGTACCCGAAATTACGGGACCCGATTAGCGATTCGGGAGCCGATTTTCTTGCTTAAAAATTCTTACATCTGATCACACTGTAAAATCACAACTTAAAAGTTTTCGGGTCTCGGGTAATTTCGGGTACCCGCACACCCCTAGCTCTTAGCCATTCTTTGAATTGCTCCGGGCCATTACTTTTCCACTTCTGTGTTCGGACATGCGTATTCATAGTTTCTTAACTGCTCCATTCAACTACACGGGTATTGATGAAACTTGAAATTCTTAAAAATACATAAATGTTAAAAAATAAATGTCACAAATGCTAAAAATGTTCATACCACATATGTATGCTACAATAAATAATATAGAATCATTCTTTTTCATTCTGCGTTACGCAATGCACACAGTGAACCGTGGTCACTCTTTAATCGAAATTAGATCTTTAGTTATTATTTCTTACTATTTTTGCTAGTGGATAATAAAAGTTGGGAGGTAGTAACAGTATAGTAAGCCGAATCTATTTACGATCGCCATCATATTTTCGAATTTTCTTAACGAGAATAAAAAATCAGAAGGTTAATGATAACAAATTTTCAAAAATTACTGTAATACTATCAAAATTTGTAAAGTTTGAATCAGTTTAAGAAATGTAAAGTTATAATATGCAAATAGATACTAATAGAAATAATAAATGTACTACTTTTTTGCTTCTTTAATGCCCCCAAAATTTGTGTTTGTGTATAGAACCTACGTGAACCCAAAATTGAGCGTGGTAAATTTATAACTTTTTTTTAATTACTGATCTTGGAATTTGGTTGCAAAGTATATTGATTTCTATATCTATATAAGGTATACAATTAAATGTTATAGCCTAATACTTTTAAAATTAAAAGCAATACTAAATTTTTGTGCTCCGGAGTTTGTGACGAGTTGGTCACGAAGAGGACATTACATCATAAAGTTCATTCTTTTCTATATGGATGTGTCGCAGAACAATTGTAAAATCAGCCTTTTTGTCGAGGAATAGGCTGAGGAATCATAGGCTTACTACCTAACCCAGACCTATTATTATTATTATTACTATTAAAGCGCTGGCGGGGAGTTGTGAACGGACCGATCATTCATTGCCGATCAGTTGTCAGAGGCCCCAGGGCAGAGACAGGGCCTGTCGTGGCTTTACACAATGGCATCTGCATTCATCATCATCCCTGCTTTCGGAAAGCTACCCAAATTTTTTATTCCATATAATATAAGAGTAGACCTACGCCCCTACCGATTTGCAACCGATTTGCGCAGGTCCCACTACTGCCTGCGCACGCGATTGGTCGTAGCGCTTTCCCTGCCGGTTTCCTACCAATCAACAGCCTCCTCAGAGTCATCGTTGCGCGGAACGAGTCTACCCTTAAGTGGAATTCAGTATAGGCCCCGGGGCCGCATGGATGGGTGGATCCTACTCATCAGGGCTACGTCTTCAACGAGACCTGCAAATGTCTTGACGTAACTTCGAAGTAGCGGTGTCGGACACGTTTCTCGGGCGTCACAGACTAAGCTGTGTTACGTGTTTCATCATCGGTATCTTTTTGGAGACCGGCAGTCGCTTCGGGAACGAAAGATCATATGCGTTGAATTTAACCTGAGGTCCGTCTAGCTGGAACCGTTATCCAAATCGAAGTGACCCCTTGTCAAGTTTTCTGTTGAGCAACCCCGAGCGTAGCGAGCGAGACTGCGAATGGCAGATAACGGATCGGACGTATATCGCGGTAATGTTGTGTTCCCTTCCCTGCCCCTCCTATATCCCTCGGCAATATTCTGCGTTCTAACCTGAACAAAAGTGGTATTGTCTTGGAATTCAGAAAAAGCCGTGACTCCTCAGCCTAATTGAGATAGAAACATTTGTTAAAATGTTCGACAGAAAGGCTAATTTTACAATTGTCTTGCGACAGATGTATGTAGATTATACCATGGTCATCATCAATATTTTACGTAGAAAATATCTATATTATGTAACCCATTTTTGACGAGGAAAATGACTATATACAGTAAATGTAATATAGAAATTATAGTGTGCAAACAGTGGCTGAAAAACGATAAAATGTCTGTTACACATATCTTCGTCAATTGTTTTCTTACCTCATAAAACAGACCACTACTGTGCGTTGCTAAAAAGATGTCTAACGGGACGACACGGGACGTCGATGTGTCGCGTAGCACCCAAAAGCGACAATACGTGTGCCCTACCTCTATGATTGTGTTAGAGAGGAGGTAGGTCTATGGGGTTATAATCAATCGGACCCGCATCCCTTCCGCTTGTCATCTTCTCAGCAACGACAATTAGTACCAGCGTTACCAGCGTACCAGCGTTGCAAAAAAAAAAGGAAAAATCGGATGGTAGTGGGCAGCGTTGTGGGAAAGTGGGTTACGCCAGGCTTGGGAATTAAGTGAACTTCGCGGCCGATTTTCAGAGGCGACGCCAGGGTTGCCAGGCGTACTGGATAAATGGCGGTGTACTGGCCCATATGACGTCGTACATATCGTCTCTTTGGCCGTCCGGTGTAGGAGAAGGGGAACACTTATGTTTGATTGGTGAGGCCGTGACGTCATACAAACGCTAAGCCAATTCAAGCCAAGTGACGTCATATATGTCAGTACAGCGTGCTGGACCGCTTCGCAACTCTGGGCGACGCCTCCTTTCTCCCGCCGCGCGTCTCGGCCCTCGCGGCGGCCCAGCAGCTTGCAGCGCCTCAGGCCCGTACCACATGAACCGCGCGTGGCGTATTAGGGCGACATTGTATCCACATCGCCCCAGAGAGCACGATTGTCGATGCGTTTTTGTTCTGTCAACGCGCCACGCGCTGTGAAACCGGCCGCGAAGTTCACATAATTCCCAAGCCTGGGTTACGCTGTCAAACTATTCGTAGTGGTGGGGGAGGTTGAACACGTCGCGCATGCGCGTGATGACGTCGCGATGTCAAACCAATCAACGCCAAGATGGGAAACGAACCGAAGCCAGCGCCAAGCCAAGCCAAGCTAGCCAAGCCAACCAGCGTCGACAACCGATTTCCCGGCGACGCTGGTAGTTGGGTACGGGCGGATGTAACTCAAGTCACGTGATGTAAGTGTGGTAGGTGTAGCGTGGCATTGAGAGTAATGTGACGTCATAGTATTCCCTCATGAGGGAATTCTCCTGGCAACGCTGATTACTACACACTGTGCAGAGATGAGAAGTTAGCTAGCCGTCCTAATTAGCTGTAGCGTAACAGCGACGCCTCTACTCATACGCATTGTCATTATTGGCTGATTCGAATATATCTACAAGTCTATCGCGGGCCTACTATGTGATCGCTAAAAACCTAAAAGTGTGGCTTTCTGAAGGGGATTCGGCGGAGTAAGCGGACGAAAAGCGGGATTTCCTATCCGCGATCGGCCGCAGCGGCCGCCGTCGGTCCCACTAGCGAAGGACTCTCCATGGAGTTGCTCGCACGAGCAACCGCGAGTTGTTCTGCGCTCTTGAAGGCACCGAACCAGGCCCCTCGCGCCCCTCAAGAGCGAAAAGTCCCTATGGTGGGGCACAACCGTCGCTCAAGAGCAAAAGTTGGACGGGCCTGTACTAGCGCAACGGAGACACAGATGCATACTTCTCCATTGCACTAGTGCAGGCCTGCCCTTTAGGGTGCAAATACCTCCTCAAGTTCTGGGACTCGGGCAACAGCCGAGCGCGGAACTGCTACCTTGCTAACCGTTGCGTGGGTTTTGGGAAAACTGCAAGAGTGTACAGGGTCATCCGTTAAAACTGCAACCTACGCGCGCACGCGAACAGACGAAAATGGCAACACCGCCTTACGGACGCATTCCAGTACAACCATTCACCGGCTCGACGTTCGGAGGGTTGCCAGCGACCGCTGGGCAGCGGTGATGGCCGAGCTTGGAAGTAAGCGAGCCGCGCGCTCCGCTTTTATGATCGGGTTACCACTCGCACCCCAGATTACTGTAATGAGATTTGAAAACAATGTCGACTGGTGTCGTACCCGTCTAAATTTAAAAAATTTTAGCTACGACAGGGTCGACCGCGGCGCTATACCCTTGTACGGAGAGATTTTTTGCCACCTGCGTGTAAGAGCCACAATAATGGCGCATCGTTCCAAAAAATGACATTAACGGAAGCCGGTACAGGTATGGCGTTGAATAGCTAAAAGGTTAAGACATTCAGACACCAAAATTGTAGAAAAAATTCATCACCGCTACAATCAAAGACACGTCCCATTAGTTACCCGATATGTCCGATCTATGCATGCACTGCATTAGGGATAAAATTATAAAAAAAAAAAACAGAACAATAGATTCTGAGGTTTGCAGAACTAACACATAATTGAATAAAAATTTAATTTCTCAATTTATGAAAGTAATGATACAGAAACAACTAAGTAGCCTATTGTTTATCAACACCATGAATTTTAAAAAGAGCATTAAATACAGTAAGCAATAAACAGTTTCCAAAAGCTTTTCACAACAATTATGGTTAAAAAATTGATAAAAGAAAAATTAAGTAAACGTAAAATATTTTAAATTATCCATGTAGCATGCAGAAAAGGAGCTTTGAGAAACCCTGATCATCGAGACGTTTCTCGAACACGCTTGTAGGCCGCCCGTGAGGAGAGACGTGCGGGCGCGGGAGCCGCGGCTCGCGAGACCCGCGCTTAACGACGCGTCTGTTGATTTCTGCGGCCGCGGATAGCAACGATTGGGTATAAATTAGAGGCCCGCAAAGGCATTTTTCTTCTTAGCTGATCTGAGAGAGAGGACGAGGTACACACACGGCCGCTCTCGGACAGCTTAGGGACTCCGGCAGGAGAGTTCGGCGATAATACCTGGACGCCTGCTAGAGGGTTTCGCACTAGAGTCTGTTCCTGGACGCTCGACCGATGTGAAGAGTACGGCGATAATACCTGGATGCCCATCGGTCGAGAGAGTATAGAGCATCTCATTAGAAAGAGGAGAGTACGGGAGACTATTCCTGGACGCCCGTTCTGTATGGAGAGTTCGGCGATAATCCCTGGACGCCAACCGAACGGGAGAGTACAGAGTAACTCCTGGACGCCTCGTTAAATAGAGAGGAGAGTACGGGAGAATATGCCTGGACGCCCGTTCGATATGAAGAGTTCGGCGACAATACCTGGACGCCAATCGAACGGGAGAGTACAGATGGAACTCCTGGACGCCTCAGTAGAATAGAGTCACGAAAGTACAAAGCCCCTTTCTTAATTACCCGATCGTTGAGAGAGGAGAGTACGGGAGAATATTCCTAGACGCCCGTTCGGTATGGAGAGTTCGGCGATAATACCTGGACGCCAACCGAACGGAAGAGTACAGAGTAACTCCTGGACGCCTCATTAGAATAAAGCCAAGTGCCGTCGGCACAATAGAATCTTGAAAATTGTATAAACTCAACGAGACATAAAGTCTGCCTTTCGAAATTTGTAGCCCCGTCCTACCAAACCATGTATTCCTTCCTGATCCGAATAAATTTTGTCTGTACAGAATATATCCTTGTTCCTGACAATCCCAAAGGCTACATCCATCATTAAGAGGGAATAATTTTTCCTCATTTTTCGGCGCAAATTGCATTCCGATATCTTTTGTTGTTCAAAAGTTATACGAAAAAGGCCCCAAATTCTTCAACCCGGGCCGGGAAATTTCAAATAGCTCTTTGCGACGTTAATTTGAAAGAGACCATCCTAAAATTTTCGAAGCTCGGGCATCACCGCTGTCCAGCGGTCGCTGGCAACCCTCCGACCACTGGGTCGGTGAATGGTTGTGGTGGAATGCGTCCGTGAGGCAGTGTTGCCATTTTCGTCTGTTCGCGCGCGCGTAGGTTGCAGTTTTAACGGATGACCCTGTATGAGCGCCCACACGCGTGAGGCTCAGGTATATAGACTCGTGGTACGAGTCAATATGGACGCACGCACAGTCTTGCAGTTCTCCCGTAGCCCATGCTGTGATTAGCAACGTAACAGTTCCGCGCTCGGCTGTTGCCCGGGTCCCAGAACTTGAGGAGGTATTTGCACCCTAAAGGGCAGGCCTGCACTAGTGGGATCGCCGCCGGTCGCTGCGGCCGATCACGGATAGGAAATCCCACCTTTATCTTGCCCCTGGGCTGTTCCGTTTGTAGGTATCTAGCCAACCTCTTATTTCTGCACAGTAGATACGTTCGACACGTAAGTAGCCATTTATTAGGTACTAAATAGTTTACACCCCGAACGCCATCAGAATATAATAGTTCGGTTATTAATATCACATTAATAAATAAATTATTCTAATGTCAAAGTGCGTTATGACCGTGATATGACCATGATTAGGTATAATTACTTTACTCGTCAAGAAATAGGGTACAAATATAGATATTTACAAATACCTTGCCATTTAAAAATATTACAATAACCTTTACCCAACCCACATGTCGATACTTATAAAAACTTATATTGATTACACGATGTCCCCCTCGAGACAAACTAGTCCCTAAAAAAAGAGTTCCATATCTTGATTACTTTTAGAGGTAATAACTTATAACGCTGAAGATGGATTGTCACTATTCGTCTAGCAAGTGGCATGGGATTGTTGATCGGAACATTCTTCCATTCGTTTCGTGGAATGTTGACGGAGAATGTGAATATCACTATGCAATACCTATTGAACAATATTTAGACGGGTCGCTGACAGCAAGTTGCCTGTAGCCGACTAGACGATTATTGAGAATCAATCGTTAATTTTAATATCTATGTACCAAACTGCTTTGAAATGTTAGCGCTAACCAGAAATAGTTTACTGCATTGAATCTCCGTAATTTGTGTTAGATATCTCTGCAAGGACGGATATTTCAAAGCGTTTGGTGTCCTAGATCTGTGAATACAAACCTTGTAGTCATTGTTTGAGCCAAAGTATATAGGGACGAAGGCCAGCCACACAATACAGGTGGAGTACATTGTGAACCCAATGTATTTCGCTTCGTTGAAGTTCTCCGGTATTTTGCGTGTTTTGAATGCATACAGGGTGCACATGAGTATTAGGAACATATTGTACACGAGAGACATCATCAGCGCAAATGTAGAGACACGGCACGTAAGTACTGCTGATAGTGGATACGGATGAATTTCCGTGGTGTCCGGAGGTTCAATAATTAACCACACGATAGCACCGGCTAATTGCACTGCAGTGATCCCTATAAAACGGGAATTACATAATGCGATATCAAGATCGAAAATTTATGCTAGAATGAGAATGAAACATCTAAATTCTAAACTGAGCTAGGGATTATTCCGAAGTCGTGACCGAAATGTATATTTACGGTTCATATGAATAAAGTATATTTATACACAACTTATTCCTTTATTACGCTAAATACTTCGCGTTAATTAGTATAATTGCTGAGCACAGTTTGTTGTTAACAGATAATATTTCAGCTTGGTATATGCGCACTAATGGTGTTTAATAAAAAATAGTGTATTCTTCGACATTAGTTGAGAAATAACAGAATTTAAAAATAATTAGCCTATGCATGTGAGAATGAGACTTTAGAAACCATTGTAAGGTAAAAGACCCTATACGTGGACACGTCCCAGTAGCTGGACACTGGTGCAAATAATACTGATTAGTACATTTAATATTCGCTTTATCCAAAAAACAACTATTTTATTCCATTTTTCAAATATTTAGTAAAATATATTCATATATATATATTTGGTATATTTGTAACACTTTCGTAAAAAACAATTTATTCTCTTGAACTGTCCGGTTTACACCATTTTAGTATTGGGTTTATCTGATTTGCTAAGCAGTCGATGTTACACACGAATACACATAACCTTAAAATTAGTCATTCAATAATAGATTCTTTTTACTCAAGTTTGTTTACTGATTTGAATAAATTACTTGTACAGAAGAAATATGCAAAAAGAATAAACTATTGTGTTGTTTCTTTTATTTAATTTCTCTAGAAAACATCCAAATTGCTGATGTTTCATTATGTGTCCATGTAATGGGACAGTAAAATCGGGACGCCGGGACATACTAGTTAAGCTGTCCAAGTATTGGGCCATTGTAAGGTCTATGAATTTTCAATATTTCACAAAATTGTTCACTCCTACAATATGTGTGTTTTTTTTTAATGATAAAGTACACACGATGCCCCACGTAATTGCAAATCGTTTTTATATAAATCGATTTGTATAACTGAAAAATTCTCAAATGTGTGTACGCCGTACCTTAAATGTCCAGGTATTGGGACATTTACCTTAGCCTCTGTTGTATTGGCGAATGTTTACTTTATCCGTTAAGGAAATACATATATGTGTGCTTCGCTGTTTAACTATTTTAACTATATTACCAACTTTATTTGATTTCGTTTGACTTTGACTTACGAATTATTGAACTTTCCCTGAAACTCTGATCTCCGTATTCGCTCAGAATAAAATCCAAACCACGAAAAACAATTGTATTTAATATAAAATTATTTTAATACGAAACATTCGCTTAGGCAATACATATGTGTGACGATAATAGCGCGGGGAGGTGAAACATGAGGCGTGAAATCTTACGCAAACCTCTAAAAGTAGTAACTCACCGATTGCAATGACAACTTGACTCTTTGGTGATGTATAAGAAGGTCTTTTTATACTTCTTGTTCCCTGATTGAAGATGCGCGAGATTCGGTTTGTTTTAGTCAATATCGCGCTGTAGCAGATACTCAAGCACAGGCCCAAACCGATTCTCAAATATGTGCAATTCCATGTGGTTGGCTTGCTTAATATTACAAAACTCATGCCGTAGCACGAGAGAATTCCTACTAACAATACGTAACATAACTCGCGCCCTGATGCCATGATCACTGGCGTGCGGTTAAAGCTGAAATACAATTAGTTAGTTAATTATTGGTGATGATTGAAATTAGTCTAATGAACAAGCTATTATACTATCTTTTGGAATTAGCCATGAGTACTTAACGTTTCTAAAATAACGACTATAAATGTAACATTTATTATAATCGCGAATCTTTTTCAAATTTCTAAATTATTTATTGCTTCTTGAAAATCTGTATAAATATATTTTGTAAATGGAACATATTTTTCAATAGTATTGCTTTGTCGGTGATAAATATGCAATATGATCCAATCCTTAGTTTCACGGCCAACCAAAATCGTGAAGTTATCCATACTTATGAGCCGGAAATGAAGTATCAAGCACTGAGCTCAGAAATACAAAATAAATATTCTCGATCTTTTCTGAGCTCTGAAATTATCAGTTAATATTTTTGTGGGATAAATATTAACACTTTGAGTGACACAGAGCTGATGAAATACCGTACCAAGTCGGTTTGAGGCTGAGACTATTTAACTAAATTTTCTTTGTTCAAGTCTTTCAGCAATCCGAGTATTTGAATATACAACGAACAAAAGTAAAAAATTACATTCGATATGAGAACAGACAAAGGCTGTGAATCTCTTATAGATCATCTATAGTCTATTGCATATACACGCACCGAATAAAAACCACAGTGGTAAACAAAGTACTGAGTATGCCGATGGATGCGAATATCAACGGTACCAATGCCCACGGACTGGTCCATGGTATGACTTCTGCTGTCAGTTTAACACAACGTGTCATCGTCTCATCCGGAGCATAACCTGGACCACAGCTACGACAAGTATCGTTGAAAACGTAAGAGTCTTCTCGACACGCCACGCAACTCCAGCAACATGCTTCCTGAAAATTTTATTGCAATCATAAAGCATTTTATGTTATGAAGATTTATGTTCGTCATCGAAGCAGAATAATTACCGACTCCTTTACGCATTAAGGGGACCTTCCGGTCTAATAGTCGATTTTTTTATTTCATTTTTCGAATGTGCAACCTTCTAGGAATACGTGTTTAAAAGGATTTGTTGAAATTCGTAAAATTCCCGAAGTTATAGGCATTTGAGTAGCGGCAAATGCATGGGTCACAACCTGCCACACGGCGCTCACGTGAAACTCTAAACGCGTTTTTCCCGAAACAGTGTTCTCAAAATCGGTGGGACTTGTATTTCCAAAAGTTATTATCCGATTGGACTGAAACTTTTTTTATTTTGAAGAATATACTTCTGACTAGGGGGGAAAGCAGATAAATTTAAAAAAATTGAAAATTTATAATTTTCAAAGGCGTTGAAAGGATGAAATATATAGAGAAAAAGTGATTTCACACTTCAAGTGTCGTTATTTTCTAGAAAAGATATCATTTTTGTAATTTTCTGGTTTCTCCCCTAGCCAGAAGTATATTCTTCAAAATAAAAAAAGTTTCAGTCAAATCGGATAATAACTTTTGGAAATACAAGTCCCACCGATTTGGATCAATTTTTTGACGCCTTGACTTTAACGACTCCCCAGTGCCGTCTGCAATGATTAATTATAAAACAAAAAATATATTTCTATAATTTAAGACATCCTTAATACAATGCAAAAAGTCCCATTATATTATATACAGTAGTTTTCCTTTAATTAATTCCTAAAGATCACCTATCTTTTTGGGCTCTAGACCGGAAGGTCCCCTTAAGTAAATATGCGATCATTGATTCGCATTGACAATCGCGTGTTACGGATTGTGTATCTAGACACAAGTAAATGTATCTGTGAGAGAATCTGGAACTTCGCGTAACTTTAAGTTCTATAAATCACATAGAAAATTTCGTTCTTTATAATTAATTGAAACCGTATACATAGCAGCTGTCGCGGTAAGTAAACTGGCTGCCATTTCGTTTAAAAAATATAAAACTAGTCTTGAAATCTGCTGTACGATCTCATCTACAAGAAAATATTCTTAGCATATTTTATGTCCCTTCATGGAGGACACCTCACTTTTTATAGCAGCACATATTGTTTAGTATATAAAATAAATAAAAATGCTACAGATATACAGTAATAACTATTAGCCCCACCTTCTACTCGTGAGTGTGTGCATGCCCAATGTATTACGCTCTCTTGTTACTTGCCTGAAAATTGCGGACATGACCTAATGGGCAATTATCACTGCACAAACTCCGAGGAATATGCGTTTCACCGGCTCCTGTTGCCCATCTTGTCATATTGATATCAAGCGATAATCTGAAAAGAAAATTTCTAAGTCAGAACATGGCCGTACATTCACGAAAACTAAAGAACCTTTACATATCATAAACTTTATGTAATCATGTAGCTTTTAGACACAAAGTCTCTCGAGATAAATGTGACACAAAATTGTAAGGCGTGTCGAAATATGAATGGAAACATTGTACTTTTTTATTCAATGGAAATATTAATTGTGATTTTTAAACAAAATAATGCCCCGAGGAAATACAATTTATTAGTGTTTGAATGATCGAGACAAAGATATATATCATGTTGTACTTTATATACCAGATATGTTAGCAGTATTGTAATTTCGCTTACTCTTCTTTCCACGAACCAATAAGAACGTAATCAAAACGGCCATCATCATTTTTCTGGTACTGATACACGTTATAGAATCCATAAGCATCACCGTCAGATTTAAATTTAATTTCAGTTCCCTGACGACCTGGACGTCAATAAAATTTAAATAAATATCATAAGAAAATAGGAGTACCTATGCATACATACGGTGTCTTGTAACAGATAGTAGAAATTGAAACGGTTGATTCTACAACTAAAGAACGAATCCTCCGTGGCAATTCCTTTACTCTTGATTTTCGTTTTATTTTGTAACGTAAAATCATCCATTTCATTGTCTACTACCTGTTGCCAAACAACTTGTATACAAAAGCTTGACAACAGTAAAACATGCTCCACATGTTCTAAAATTTTCAATTTTTATGCATTTTATTTAACAAGAAATGTTATGCAATTATGATAACTTTCCAGTGTTCAAATTATTCTTCATTGTCTTCGACTTCGTATAAAATACTTCGAGTAAAACATCGTTTAGTAGCATTAAACACAATATTCAATGCTAATTTTTAGATAACTTAATGTGTACAGGGTGTTCCATAACTGATAACACAACGTGAAAAGTGATGATTCTACAAGGAAAAAATAAATTGGAAATGTAAAAGAACATTTTCTCATAAGATAAGAGGCTTCGTATTTCAGAAAAATGAATTTAAATATTTGTCTGATCTGCGTGCAATCAATTACAATTTTTGAACACTCAAGGGGTACAATGATATAAGGAGAACGCTTCCCTTGCAATGCGTTTTTCACTTAATAACGAATCCTCTTATCGAAAAATTTTATTCTATTATTATTTTTCCGGCTGTATAATCAGTTCCGAGCAGGGGCGTCCGCAGACTTTTTTCCAGGGGCGGGGTGGCAACTTTGGGTTGACGATAAAGAAAAATATACCCCTCTTGCTTTTTTTAACCCATTTTATAGTGCCAATTTAATTAAAAATTTAAAACCGAAAATTAAAAATATTCCCTTTTTTAGTATAAACTTAATAAGATCAGTTTTGAAAAATAAGCGATTTTTTTTCAAAAGCCAGGGGGGCAACTGCCCCTTTTGCCCATCCCCCCTGCGGACGCCCATGGTTCCGAGACACCTTGTATATAAATGGGTAAGTAAATGTAGTTTAAGGCACTGAAAAGTGGACCATTTTTTAAGGGCTATGAATAACACAAATAGGAAAGGTTTAATAACAATAGGAAATTACCAATGAAGCTGACATTTCGAATGTGCTGTAGAAGCAGTTGACCGTCTGGTGCTGGACGGAGATTTACACACAAATAGTGGGACGTTCCAAGGTTATTCATGCATTCTTCATCGATTAGATTATGGACACCGTGTGCCATCGCATAAACCGCGTCAACTAAAAATAATTTACCGTAGTAATTCAAGATCTGCTGTGGTAAATCAAAAGATTTTTTAAACCATATATGCAATCCTTAAAAGTAGTGCCTACAATAAAAAAAAAATATATAGTGATACATATATCACATATTATGCGAGATAGATGCTGAAACATAGTGACAAGGGAACATCCACAGGGTAAATTTTTTATTCAGAATGGCGTAAATTTTTGGAGTGCTATTAGAAACGATTAGATTTACGTATTTGTTTAATACGAATTAATAGTCTTACTCTACTCAAAAAAATTTCAAAAATTCTTTCAACGCTAGAATTATATTCAAGTTAATGAATTTTATTTTCAACAATTTTCAAAAATTTCATGAACCCCATCACTTGCTTTATCTACATGTGCTGGGGTATAGCAGGATTCTAGTCGCGGTGTCGACTTGCGGTGCCGCGACCCCCTGGCATATTGCAACCTGCTGCATCGCGCTCGGTGCGCCATCGGCACTGACCGCGTGTTTAGTGCACTTAAGCATCCTGCCGCGTGTTCACCTACAGAACCTCTTTATATAACTGCGTATCATTGTCCATTATGTGCTAACCGTTGTTCTTGTGTTAAATATAATCCTAATGGACCGTACTAGACCCGAAACATTGAACAATATGAAAAGAGTTGCATTGAAGAAAAAAATGAACCTAGGGACAGATATATTGGCCGGTGAATTCGTTTTCGCGAGAAGCGATTGAGGAGAAATCAACCACCACCATCTGACCATCGTGGATTTGTCAGTTGGAGTTGCTAGGCCGTCGCAGGGTATGGTGGGGTAACGGGAACGCTGCTCGGCTCCGCCTGAACCTAGCCGTTTGGCTGTTATTTATTCTTAGCGTAATAGCTGTGTGCGTTACGAAGCTATGCGTAGACCAGCGCCGTCCAACTTGCCTCTTGAGAGGCAAAAGCCGCCCCCCACCATCGTCTGCCGTTGCCATGGCGCACAGACGCGGCCGATTCAAAGTAACAGTAAACGTTGGCGTCGCGCGTGTCGTCTGAGCTTCCTTGTCTACGGAAATGTCGCGGTCTCCTTTTCAGCGTCGCGCGGTTTCCTTGACGACAAGTCGCGCTGCTCGAAAGGAAGGTTGGAAGGGGAAGTAGATGCGCGAGGGGCCCCTACGCTGGACAGCGCTGGCGTAGACCAATACGAGATGAAGCTATAGAGAAGGAATCAATGTGCTGACCAATAAAGCTCCTGAATTTTTTCGGAGCTAACGCAAACCTATTCTGATGTGTGTATTTCTACGCTGACAGCTCGGTTTGGCCTACACGACAGAAACTTGGCACTATCCTCACCACTTCTGGCTCACTCTTATTCTGCCAAGGCGAGAGCGAGATGGAACGAGACCGAGTCAGATAACGTTGAGAAAAGGAGCACCGAGGCAGGCAAACGGTGTGGTGGGAGAATACCCCTCACGAAACTCACCGGCCAATATATCTGGCCCCGACTTAGTGCTATATTTATATTATACATGTAATATGAATAATAAGATAGTACTATTTAGTAGGGGAAGAAGTGGTAATATGTAACAGGCTGTTATTTCCGGAACTATGTTTGGTATCTATCCGAAAGAGTGGTAGTTGTTACGAGTCTAGGCTGAGGGCAACGAGGTTGGCAGCTGCGAAGCCGAGGATTCGTGGTAGGTTCAGAGTTTGTTTGTAGCGGATGAACCGGTGTCTGGTATCACCTGGAGCCACTAGGAAGGTAGGTGTTCGCAGACAAACCGGTGTCTCGTATCGCCGGGAGTCACCGAGAGGTTGGTTGTGGACGAACCAGTGTCTGGTATCACCGGAAGCCACTAGGAATGTAAGGTTAGCCTCGTAACTTTATAATGTGACACACCTCGAGCGGCAAAGATGTACCTATCTCTTCGGGTTTATCTCACAGTGGAAATTCAAATGATAATTGGATTCTAATAAAGAACTTAGAAATAATAAAGTATATTCTATCAGTTCAGTCTGTGCAATTGATGAAGATTGTCGCGGCACCTAAGTCCACCTCTCGGTTTTGACGCGCTGAGAAATTAGGCGCATTACAAACAAATAATATCATCTTACAATTTGCGGCTTGTATTTGGAAACTTAGTGGAGGCGTGGCTACTAGCGTGGCTTAGGCCGGTATTCATAGTCGCTACTTATTCTTAAGCAAATGCTTAAGCATGCGGCTTCCTCTACTTAGCTAGTAGCTAGTAAAGGATGCCAAATGCTTAAGCATTTGCTTAAGAATAAGTAGCGACTATGAATACCGGCCTTAGATTTCAGCGCTGTGGTGGTAAGTTGGCAAACTATTGAAAGTAGGTCCGGATCCCACCAAACATTCCGAATAAGTTATTATTAATCGAATAAGTAAGAATTTAGTGTACAAAAAATTTTAAAAACACTCGTTTTTCACAACACGTCCATATAAACACTGATAATCATATGGACTTCCACGGATTTCGACCTACTCTCAGTAGTTCAATTTTCTGTCACTAGTTGGCGTATCGAAATTCTAGGTTTCTCAATACTCTGTGGAAAACTGTCACGTCCCCTGACCGTACAGACTCCTATACCTTTTTAATTAAAAAATAATTCACTAAACCCGTAAAAAAGGAATATTGCTTACCGACAAATGGTACCAATCCCTCTTGCTCGTAATCAATTAACTCCTCAGTGCCAGTGCAACGTGTCATTCCTGCTGACAAGTTTGCATTGAAACTACATTTGTGATGCTGGGACCAGAATTCACGGAACCAAATATTTCGACAGTTCACCAGTTTTCCAGGTAACTTTTTGTGCGGTACGTTACTTTCGGTTTGGCCATCGCATTCGTCGTCCACTCTTGGACGGAGGTTTAAATAGTAATCGTCAAAATCTGCGGATAAGTTGAAGTCCTGTTTGAATATTAAGTGCAATGGTGTGTAAAGGTTTTGAAACTATTAATTTTTACTTTATTTTAAACGTAGTAAGCTACGTCATTGACTACATTTATAACCTCCAAAAATAAGGAGAAGGTTCCGTGACCGTACATCTGTCTTTTTACTGTACTGTAATCCTATATAAGTTATTATGCTTTCTTTACACGCCTTTTAGCGTTGGCGAATTTTTAGGTGAAACCGACGGCAGGCAGCCCGACACTATCTGTTAGAAATAAGGGCAACAGCGCTCGGGCCTCATGTGTGGGGGCTAGGGTGGTCCTTAATTTTCAACTTCCGATTTTTTTTGGTCTTACCCTCTTAAAATATGATAGTTGGTGAAAAAATGATATGTGCAAAATTTCAGCGAGATGGGACAACGGGAACCCCTGCCGCAATTGAGTTGAAGTTTTGAAATAATAGTGATTTCTCGTCAATTTCGGACATAATTGTGTTCGGCTATTTTGGAAGTATCAGTGCATATTTTTTAATAAAAGTACAGTTTATTAGATGTATAATAATAATACGTATGTATTACTTCGAAAAATATTGACGAAATTTTTTAGTTTTATCATTTAAAATTAGTATACAACGCAGCGTATAGGCCAGAATAGGCAATCGGGGGTCTTAACTACACTATCCAACACGTATTTGGATCTGCTATATGCACTCCGAGATCCTAGTGGAGTTTTTCGTCCCGAACACGAATCCGTAAATAGAATTGCTCTATCACCCTCAGTTTTTGAAAAACATGAGTTTTTGTAAAAAGCGCACGATTTTGGGCAAGAATGAGGTATTACGTGAAAACCAAGAATTTTAGAAAGTTCAATTTAGTCTGAAAAGATAAAGGAGAGTTTCCTGAATATATCGGTGTATACAGTTATTAAATTTGATGGTTTTATATGATTGTAAACGGCCGTCAAAGTTTAAAAAAGTGCCGATGTGCATGATTTCTACGCAATACTTTTGCATTTTTACGAAAAGTTGTTTATCTAGCACGAATTCGCGTACACAGTATCGGATTCTGTAGACATTTCTGAAAGAAGAAACCATCTACGAAAAATGTCGGAACGGTTTTTAACTCGGACTGCTTGAGAAAATATCCAGCGGGAACGCGTGCACGGTGTTTTGCCGCCTGGCGGCTGTGGCTAGGGTGTTCCTTAATTTTCAACTTCCGATTTTTTTTGGTCTTATCCTCTTAAAATATGATAGTTGGTGAAAAAATGATATGTGCAAAATTTCAACGAGATCGGACAACGGGAACCCTTGCCGCATTTAAGACGAAGTTGTAAAATTACAGTAATTTTACATCAATATCAGATATGATTGTATTTTATTATTTTAAAAATGTGTCTATTTTTTTAAATAAAAATACAGTTTCTTAGATATATACCAGGAGTATTTGTATATTGCTTCCTATAATATATTTCATATTCTTAAATTTTGCCTAGCATTAAGCTTCCTATGTATCGCAGTATCTGAACCATACTGTTACCTGTGTCGGCTACCTGAGGCACGAAACGCATTCTTGTGATATAAAGAGGCGTATGATCCAAAATTTGGATTCTAATCAAACGGAGATTTCATGTAAAAAGATTGTTTTAAAAGATGTCAAAAACTATATTAATATTGGCATAGAAAATTTCATCTCGTCACAAAGTCGCAATTTTTTTCTAGATTTCATATAAGTACCGAATTTTTACAAAAAGACCCTTCAGTTTGGGAAATCGATGAAACATATAAAAATGCGTTAGAAATAATAAAGAATTTAAAAGTAGTTAACCACAGTGCAGAACGAGGCGTAAAGCTAATCACCGAATATAATAGCTTACTAACGAAAGATGAAAATAATAAGCAGTTCATTTTACAAGTATTAGAAGATTATCGGCGATGTTATCCAGATGCGAGTAAATCAACCTTAATGAAAGGCGTGTATTGACAAATATGTAATATTTTATAAGATGTTACAATTAATTTTATAATATGTAGTTAGAAGTTAACTTTGGATAATATTATGTACATGTAAGACATTATATTTTCATTAAAAAATAAGTACTACCTCTAAAACGGCGGAACACATTTATATTGAAATTAACGAAAATAATAGAAATTTTAAAACTTCGTCTTAAATGCGGCACGGGTTCCCGCTGTCCGATCTCGCTGAAATTTTGCACATATCATTTTCTTACCAACTATCATATTTTAAGAGGGTAAGACCAAAAAAATGAAAAAAAAATTTTGACCCCTATAGCTAAGGACCACCCTAGTGGGGGCGCTGCACTCGGGAATTGCAACGCAGACACAGTTGAGTAAGCGTTATGACTACCTTACAATATCTATCGTATAAGTTTCTATAATAAACAGTATTTATATTTCTGATGAAGGCTTTGAGTTTATTTATCCATCAACACTATCCTATTTTCCGACGGACTTGAAAAACATTTACTTAACTAAATAGGAACGTCCAATACCGACATAATACATAGCTTTCGTTCAATGCATCTATGTAGATAAGAGATCATACCGCTTGCTTTACGTAAATGTTTGTGGTACGATATTTTTATGGCGTATGTAAATAATTTGTAGGTAATTAATTTGGCAGTTACAGTAGAGCGTCAATTGTCCGAACTGCTTGGGACCGAGGTGGTTCGGAAATTCGAATTGTTCGGATAATCGAAGAGTTCGGAGAATGAAGCATGGCATGTACTTTACACAGTTTATAACCATAGGAATTGCACCTAAAATTACTTATTAAATCCAGGAGTACTACTGCGTTAATTTATATTAAAGTCCAGTGAGATTAGACGGAAATCTGCCCAATCTACGGAATAATTCTCACCAAGCTACATTTTGGTATGGGCCTTTATTTGGTCGTTTCAAATAATATGTCAAAAGTCCCCATCGATCCGACCGCCGCTAACAATTTTACAGAGGGTTGAACAAAAACAACAACAGTTTTTCGCGAATATCTCGTTATCTAGCGGGTTTGCGACAAAAATAGTTATTATACAATTTATAGCCTAGGAAATTCTCTACAAAAAAGGTCCTGTGAATTTTTTTTGTAGGAGTAACCATTTTCATGTATGTCGGATTACCAAGTTTCAACCCCCATACTTTTGACAAGGGAAGATCCCGAAGCCGGAAATTCAAAAAGTTATGAAACTTCGTAAATATGTAGGGGAAGTCCTCCTTCGGATAATCGACCGTTCCGTTAATCGAGGTTCGGATAATTGACGCTCTACTATACATTGAAATGCAATTAATTTTTATTTGAAATTGCCTTTAGAAAATATGGCAAGCAGATGTCTTCGAAGCGTTCTTCGAAAAATATGAAATAACCGGTCGTAAATGACGAATGAATTTTCGCTTCGCTCTGAAACTTCAGTCTTTAATCTTAATCCAGGTAAGAAAAGCTTTACATTTGTGTAATTAAGAAAAAGAATCCGAATCTGCATATTCGGGTACTCTGATTCAAATCCAGTTATTCGAGTACTCAGATCCAAATTTCGAAACCCAATTCGAGATACAAATAATGAGTATTTCGCATATTCGGATATGAGGATAGTGAGAGCTCAACTTTATACCCATATCTATCCGGGCGCACGATCCCGACTTTCACTTTCACCGATCCGCTTACCCAGTACATAACACATGTGCAGGTGGTTTGCGCATGCACATTCCGCACACCGTATTATGTATATTTGAACAATTACACTCCGGGACAAAGAGATAGCACACCTTAAGAATTACTTAATTTCTGTGTATTAAACATTACAAATTAAATTTTTGTTATATACATTTGTCAGACTGCATGTATTAACACATATAAATTAAATGAACTTAAATTTTAATAACGGATTCATTTTTATTAAAAAGAATAGAAATATTAAGGAAATATAGTGGGACAAAATGATAGTACATTTGTTATAAAACTGGGGATATGAAGAAAGTAATTGGTGATATTGAATGATTAATACTTAGTGGCACCTCCTTTACATTTAATTACAGCAATCATTCTTTTTGGCAACGATTTATATAGTTTTTTAATGTTTTTTTGTTTTAATTGTTCCCACTCATCCTGAATACATTGTTTTAAGTCATTCACATTTTGAAACTATCTGCCATTTTGGTACACTGCTTTGGCAAGATTTCCCCAACAATTTTCAATAATATTGAGATCCGGAGATTTTGCTGGCCAGTCTAAAAGTCGAATTCTTTTGGTAGAAAAGTACTGCTTTATCACTTTCGCAGTATGCACGGCAGCATTATCTTGTTGGAAGATATATTTATCTCCGGCAATTTTTGTGCCATACGTATTTATTTGTTGATCGATCATTTCGAGATATATTTTGCTATTCATTCGGCCTGTAATGAATTTTATTTCCGTTTTACCACGATACCCAATGCCGGCCCAAATCATTACACTACCGCCTCCCATATGACGACGGCTCAAAAATTGTTCTTCCTTTCTCAAATCGTGGTAATAATAAGTAAAACCATCGGGTCCATCCAAATTAAATCTCTTATCGTCCGTAAATATCACTCTACGCCATTTTTTTTTTCATATGTATATATTTTTCTGCAAATTGTAAACGGCGAAGTTTATGCATCTCTGTTAGCCACGGTTTCTTTTGCATTTTCCTTCTTATTCAATATTTACAGTTTTGTAAAACACGTCGAACGTTCTTGACATTAGTATTTACTCCAACATTTTCAGCAAATTGCCTTACAGTCATCTTTGAATTGGATGCAGCTCTTAATATTGCACGTTTTTCCCGAGCTGTTAAACTTTGTGGACGTCCACAACTCCTTTTTTTCCCGTAGTTGTCAGGATTTTTTAATACATTCATAACTGCCTTCCGACTTCTATTAATAACTTTGGATATTTGTGCAATTGAATACTGTTCTTCTTTTAATTTTAATATGGTATGTATTTCATTTGCATTCAGTCTCTTTCCACGGCCCATTTTTAATATTTTATTGTATTTTCTTACTAAATAAACACCACTGATTGTTAGTGCACACTTCGCTAACTTTCACAATGAATGTTAGTCATTCAATAGCTTACGTACAACTGAGGAGCGTAGATTTGCTGTTTGTGCTATCATTTGTCCGACTTGCGACCTACGATGTTTACGTTTACATTCGTATAACTTTGTTGAAATGTGTATTGTGGACGACATTCAACACGTTGCACTTACAACCATGCCCAGAGTTGCTGATATAAAAAGTATGTATTTTTTTCAGTTTATAGTACAGAATATTGAAAAATATGAGATGTGCTATCTTTTTGTCCCGGAGTGTATATTATGTACCTTATTTCAGCTTCATCATTAATGATTGCAGTCATTATTATAACGGCAGTGGAATATCGTTCATAATTATTACATTTATTACTCCATTACCATTATCTACAAGCTTTACTACTCGGCTTCGCCCGAAATTTAGATTCTGTTTTTATAAAAAGAAAATAATGAGCATAATGAGCTGAGGCACATTTCGTCATCCCAGAGTTTATCGTCCAAAGTTTTTAGGCGACAGGCAAACACACGAACATATAGAAGCTTTCTGCTTTATATATTAAGATATATATATATATATAGGCGACGATAACCTAGGTTTTTTCATCCACTCCGAAAAGTTCGGAACGTTGGTGAATATAGAAATAAGCTGTCAGCAAAAAAAATTTACCAACAACACGCGGGTATTCCCAAGCGGTCACCCATCCAAGTACTAACCGCGCCTAGTGTCGCTTAACTGCAGTGATCAGACGGGAACTGGTGTTTTGCAGACGTGTTTTTGCGTTTTGTAAGTTGTTTATTTAAGGCAGAGTCGGATTTTACAAAATATATAACTATAAATAAACCAAATAGTTTGTTTTTCTTTTTGTTCCACAAGACTTAATTGTGTACACATGATCAGTCTTACAATTGTTGGTATTTCCACCGGTGATAGTACAATACTATCGTTCGTTTTCTTTACATTGATTTCCTAACTAGTTTATGCAACTTACTCTTGTCGGTTATTTGTCCTGTTGCACCCCAAAATGCCAAATAAAACAGGCGCTGTATTTTCTTATTTTTTCTTACGTACTAGTCTTAATACTAAATATATATTACTTCCTGTACACTATTTACAAGGGGGGTATGGGACTAGGGGGATAAGGTGAGTAAAGGATGTTGGAAGTACAGGAACCTTACAATGGTGGGTGCAGGTAAAGGAAGGATGGCAAGAGGAATGGGGAGGCTGCGGTTATCGCATTATTGCCACATTTGCTACGGTTCAGTGCCGTGTTTAAGTTTTCGCTTCTAATACTGATTCAGACTTTTGTTTACTTTGACTTGTACTAGATTCATTGCACGTTGTTAGTTTACTCTAGATAAAAATCTTGATTATTGTACCATGAATAAGCATGTAGCTACAATATATATACTCATACACTCCATTCATACCATACTGATTCACACTATTCCCACTCATTCATCCATTCTATTCTGTATTTGATTATTTACAGTTTTCTCGATCGTGCATTCCGTCGATACTCAGGCACTAAGTAATCAGGTACGTTATCTCTTACTTGGGTTTGTACCCCTCCGCGTTTCTTATTGGTAATTACTTGCTAATGACGCAGTTAAGTGCTGTTTAGCCACCATAGTCTTTTTCTATCTAAACTTTTGTATTCTAAAATGTCTCTTTGCGGGATCGCTGTGCTGTACTTAAGGTATCTCACGTCTTCCTGCTCCTCTAAAGGCTCGTATAGACTGGGCGATAATCGCCGGCAACTTTGTTGCCGGAGTCGCTGGCGAGTCGGTGGGATAACCGACTTGTCGCCAGCGACTTGTATCTGGCGACTTTTATCCGGCGACTTGTGTCCGGCAACTGTGTCTGGCGACTCGTCCTTTAAAGGGTAAAGAGATACGAATATACCTGGGAAAGTCGCCGCAACCTGTATCCGGCGACTTGCAACAATCGCTGTGGGATACAGCAACTCGACCCTTGCCTCAAACGGCCTTCTAGAAATGACTGTTGGCCACATGTTCCCGAAAAACTGTATTCAAGTGGACGGTGAGCAACATCGCCCGAGTGTCTAGTGCCTGTATTTCTGTTTCCCGTTCCGAATGGGAAACATCGCCGACTCTGTGGCAACACACCACGCACTGTATATATTGAAGTACATCCTATAATAAATGTATACGTTAAAAATTTAATATATCTATAAATATGTGTATATATCTATAAATATATGTATATATATATAAATATATGTATATATATAATATATATAATAAATTTTTAACGTAAATATCTACTATATGATCTACTGCGTGGAAAAACACCACACATATACATATTTATTAAAACATTAATTTATTTTATATATATATGTAGGCGACGCGGTGTTTACGTCCTGCGGGGCAACGCGGTGTTTTGCGTCTTGCGAGGCTATGCGTGAGCCTTTCGACGCACGCTTGGGCGTAGAGCGTGGCAACGTCGCCGAAGCGTCGAGCGGTCGGCGTTTGCTCTGAGAGCGGTCCGTCGTTCGTTGTTACCGAGCCAGGCTCGAGGAGGTTAATCAAATGTCTATCTCATGTTAATACTATAATAAATATCCTTTTACCACATATATATTAAACGAATTTATTATATATATATATATATATATATATATATATATATATATATATGCGGACACTCCCTTGACGAGGCTCTCTTCACAGCAATACATATCTCCTCTCCGAGGTCCACTATCTTTCGCACGGAACAGGTCAACGCGTGCTCTTGTTTTGCAATTGAAGCGCGTGTTTTTACTCGAGAGATAAGGGATCCGTCTCGAATTTGCTGGGAAGACGGCGCGGGCCTATATCTGGCACATTTAGGTAAAAACTGAAGGGACTGGCTTGTGTGCCACGTCTGGTTCCCAAAAATTAATCAGGCTGATCGGCCAGTGTGTTCCGCCAAGGTGCGGTTTATGACCGTATTGTCCCATGAGTAGCGGTTGACAACGGTACCTGCGCGTCCGATGTCACCGTGTATACCACCCATTATCGACATCTGGTAGACAAATGTTTCCCAACGAACACTTCGAGAACAAGCTATTGCCTAGTCGTAAAGAAATGAAGAAATTTCGCTTCAAAAATACTAAATTGCCAGCTGTAAAAGATAACTGAATTTGGACGCGCAGGTAGCGTTGTCAACCGCTGACTCACGGGACAATACGGTCATAAACCGGGACCCTGTCGAAACACTCTGGCCGATCAGTTTGATTAATTTTTGAGAACCAGGTGTGGTATACAAGTCATCCCCTTCAGTTTTTATCTAAATGTGCCAGGTATAGCAGTTAAAAAGTATTATCCAACATCAATACGCCTTGCGGAGAGAGAGAGAGACACAAGAAGAAAGAATGGTAATCCGCTGACTGCGCATGGTCCCGCCTGCGCCGTCTTCCCTGCAAATTCGAGACGGATCCCTTATCTCTCGAGTAAAAACTCGCTTAATAGAAACTGTGACATTAAATCATCACCGTAATGTTCTCCATTTCTCAAAAACGCCTTTTTCTTTTTCTTTTGGTCGATGCTATTACAATGAACGCGGCGCCAACACCCATAGCTATTGACGGATCCATGGCTACTAAAAATAAGGTTTGGAATGGACGCCGAAGAAGGGTCTTGGTCAGTGATGCCAGATTCGAGACGGGTTCACTCGAGAATTTCCCCCACCTCGCGCATACTACGGCGGAGCAGCGTATCCGTGAGCTCGGCGCTTCGGAGTCCAACTCACGGACACGCAGCTCCGGTGTAGTGTGCGCGAGGTGGGGGAAATTCTCGAGGGAACCCGCCCCGAATCTGGCATCACTGGTCTTGGTCATAAGGTGGGGGACACAAGTTGCCGAGTCGCCGGACACAAGTCGCTGGATACCAGCCGCTCGGTAAAAATCGCTGGAGACAAGCCGATGCATCCCAGCGAGTCGCCAGGCGACCCGCTGGAGTCGCTGGCAACAAAGTTGCCGGCGATTATCGCCCAGTCTATACGAGCCTTAACCGTTTAGGCCGATAAAGAATCTTTTTGTCCGCTTTATGGCGCGGGATATGTGGTACAACACAGGAACCGCCTGTTTATTTTGTATGTATCGATACTTATCCAGAAATACAAAAGCTTCCGGTGGTATGTAACCTGTTAATAATGTATTTTTTATGTAATTTTCGTCTGGATATGGTATTGGAAAAATTAGACTGTTATTGGTTACTTTTGCTGCCGATGCGAAGTAATTCCTTGTGAGTTTCACTATAAAGTTATCTATTCTATTGATTCCTGCTTTGTTATATATTGTTGCGTTACTTATGTATTTCTGGTAGTTCGATTCTCTAGACCTATATAAACTGAGGCACGCTCTTAAGCATCTCCTTTCGAATATACGTACCTCCTCCATTATTATGGGTCTTATTAACAGCTGATAGCAGGTAAGTTTTACTTTACTATTTAATTTACTAGAGTAGAATAGCCGAGCATTTGCCATAAAAGCTTTCTTTGCTTTTTTTAACTGGTCTTCTACGTGTTTATTGAACAGAAATCTATCGTCTATCAATAAGCCCAAGTACCTTACTGCTCTTTTATTTATAATGCTTATATTACTTTTTTCATCGCTTTTTAGAGAGAACTGCTTATAATATTTTACACTTGACTCCTGTATTTTACTCAGCGGCGTAACAATTTCACCGATAAATGAAACTGTATTTTCACCAACGACCATACTGCGTCTGCAAAACACCAGTTCCCGTCTTGAGTCTCGTCCGAGAGCTTGCCGGACACGGACGCATAACCCATAAGGGAGTACAAATAATTGTGGAAATTGTTCCGTAAATAAATTAGTTTAGTTTACTAGCAAGTAACTAAAAGTATAATAAACACGAAATAAAAGTAGAAAGAGAAGCAAGCTTTCAGTCATAAGTTCGGAGACGAAAATAACGAAATCCCAAAATGTCCACCACGTGGGCAAGGAACGGTAGACGAAGTAAATTTTAGCGAACTATTAAACAAAGATAAAAAACGAAAAGGCAGTCCGCTAAGGGCTCAAGAAATAAAAATGAAGAAAGCAGCCAGGAAAATGAAAACTAATACTTCACCAATACCTACAAGCAATAGGTTTGAATTGTTACAGGATGAAGGATTAATGGAAACAGATAACATAACCAACGAGAATGACACAGACCAAGGGAAAATACCAAAGCCAGTTCCAATAGTCGTTCATGGAAGCATAAAATCGCATGACGGGCTAATCAACAAAATCAAATGCCATGTTAAAGGCAAATTTCATATAAAATACAGTAAGGACAGAATTAACATACACACAACGACAATAGAAGATTACAAGGAACTTTTAAATAATATCGATGAAGGTACGGAATTTCATACGTACACAATGAAGCAAGACAAAACAAAGGCCTTTGTAATACATGGCTTAATAAATAATTTAAATACTACAGACTTACAATCAGAGCTTCAAGAGCTGGGAGTAAGAGTAGAAAAATGTACTATAATGTATGGTACAAATAATCCACTGTACATGATCACAATAAAGGGAAACGTAAATGTACATATGCTAAATCAAAAAGTTAAATACTTAGCATACACCAAAATATGGTGGGAAAAGTACCATAATAAAAGACAAATTACACAATGCCATAGATGCCAGGAGTAGGGGCATGTAACGACAAATTGCCATGCAAATCCAAAATGCCTTAAATGTGCAAGCAGCCATTTGACAAGGGAATGCACGAAAAGCAGAGAAGAGCCTGCAAAATGTGCAAACTGCGAGGGAAATCATCCTGCAAAAATTCTATCAAATGTGAAGTCTACCAAAGGAGAGTGGAATGGATAAACTCAAACAAGAGCAGGAAACTGATCGACATTGGCAAGAAATCGCAACTACAACAGCAACGAGTCGATATACACAGCAACAAAGAATTTCCTGAAATAAGGGTAGGCGGGAACAGAACAACAATTCCAAAAGAAGCAACGGCAATAAGAGAAGTAGGTCCTAGTATTAGTTATAAAGAAACTTTAATAAATAGAAAAGATTCAAATCAGATAGGAAACGATGTACAAGACTTAAATACATTATTTAACGAGATGAAAACATTACACCAATTGGTAAATGTTCCACAAATGATAAGACTTGTTAGCGAATTAAATAAAAAATTGGTAGAATGTAGGACACCTATGGAGAAATTTCAAGTATTTTATGATTTCAGTACAATGTTAAACAATGGTTGCGAATAATTTAGTAATCTGTAGCTGGAACGCAAACAGTGTTAAAGGTAAAATAACACAGGTAACAGATTTTTTATTTAGAAATAAAATAGATATATGTTTAGTAAACGAAACCAAACTGAAGGGTGAAGAAACAATTAAAATAAGGGGATACAATAGTATGACTAAAAATAGAGATAATGGAGCTGGGGGAGTAGCCATAATAATAAAAGAAGGAATTCCATATGAAAGAATAGATATTAAAAGACAGATTTCATTAGAATATATTTGTGTTAGATTGAGGGGTAACTTACACATTGTGGGGGTTTATAACAGACCGCTAAATCACTTCACTGATGGTGACTTGGATTCATTACTGCAGGTCTCACAAAAAGTATTAGTCGTAGGGGACATGAATGCTAGACATGCAAACTGGAACTGTCATAGAAATAATACTAATGGTATAACGCTCAATAATTATGTACAAAATAATAATATAGCAGTATTATACACAGACACTCCTACACATATACCATTCAATAGTGGAACACCAACAACAATAGACATAATAATAAACAAACAGGTCACAAATATAACACATCCAAATACACTAAGCGATTTAGATTCAGATCATGTTCCAATATACTTTGAGTTACAGAACGAATATAAAGATAGAATACAAAGACGCATTTTTAATTACAAAACAACAGATTGGAAGGAATTTCGGAAAATTTTAGATAGAAATATTATCATAAATAACAAAATAAATAATAAGGAGGCAATAGAAACTGAGGCAATTAAACTGACAAAATCTATACAAAACGCACGGGACAAGACAATTAAAACGAAAACGATATTAGCTCAGGGTACGCAACTATCAGACGCAATAATAAACCTAATCAAAAATAGAAACTATATCAGAAAACAGTGGCAAAGGACAGGCATGCCAGTGTACAAAGAGATGCTTAAAGAGATGATTAGAAAAGTGAGGAACGAAATTAGAATATATAGAAATGAAAAGTGGTCTAAAAAATTAAAAAGCATTAACGTGCAAGATAGTAGCTTATGGAAAATGACTAAGGTTTTGAAAACTCAATTTGAGACAATACCTGCTCTAAAAAAAGACAATAAAACTGCACTGACTGATGACGAGAAAGTAAATATGTTAGCAACAGAGTTGGAAAAAATACATAATATAGATTTAGTTAATAATACTGCTGAGCAGAACAACATAATCCAGTTCGTAGAGAATTTTTTAAAACAGCCAGAAAATCGAACAGATGACCTAAATAATACGCATTAGGGTGGAGTGAAAAATTTTTTTTGACAATTTCGCCAACACTGTATGTTTAATTTTTGACCCTATACTAAAGCATTATTCGTACCAAAAATTAATAAGTTATTACATCATCCTCAGGTGGCGCATGGTAAATTAAAAAAAACTTATAGAGACTTATACATTTTTTACAAATCAAGTATTCTGCGCTTTCCTTAGTGTCCTCTCTCGCTCTAGCAATTGTTCATTATTCGTTCTACTGACTCAAGGTCGAGATCAGATACATTGTCCGGTCCGAACTTGTCCCGCGAACAGCGATCGAGGGGAAACTGGCCCCCTCCAGTGAGCCTCCACTGTAATATCTAATTTTAGTTGTAACAGTAATTAAAAATTATTTTTAGAAATTTTGTGATTACTTATTTATAACCCAGTTTTCCCAATTTTTACGAAAACTTTAAGTCACCTGCGCCACCTGAAAATAATAACGCAGACGGCTGAAATTTTACAGTTACACACTTCCAGACACGGGTCAAAAAATAGTAATACAGGAATACGAGAATATGTATTAAACATTTTTTTCACCTGTTTCGCTCCATCCTAATACGCATACCTCACCTCAGGAAATAAGACAAACAATTAAAACAGTGAGCGCACGCAAAGCTCCAGGGTATGATGGGATACAAAATATTTTATTAAAAAACCTATCTAAAAAGTCGATAGTACAGCTGACATATATAGTAAATGCCATATTCAAACACGAGTACTTCCCAAAGTACTGGAAAAGGGCAAATGTAATCCCAATTCCCAAACCAGGTAAAGACAAAAAAGATCCAGTAAATTATACACCAATAAGTCTACTACCAACGCTAAGCAAGATAACAGAAAAAATAATTTTAAGAAAACTCAAGGAATATGAAGAAAAGCACAATTTAACAATAGATATACAATTTGGATTTCGTAAGCGACATAACACAGTACAACAAGTAGTACGCATAGTTAATGACATAAGTATACATTTTAATAAAGACAAAGTAACAGTGCTAGCATTATTGGACATACAAAAAGCCTTCGACAAAGTCTGGATTGATGGTCTTATATGTATATAAAATGATTAAGCAGGGATACCCAAAGAATATAATAAAACTAATACATTCATATAGGGGAAGAGTGGGTAGCCCCGGACGGTGGGTAGCCCCGGACATTGTTGTATCTTCACTACCATGCCACATAGAAAAATAAATGGCAGATTATAACATGGCTGCCTAAGCCCAGAAACAGTTTCAAGTTTGTAGTAGCGTGCACGCCAAGCGCATTGGACATTATAATCAGTTTTCTTCCCACTGAAAGTGACGTTACTGAGGCCATTAAATTTCATCGGTGCTTGTTGTGTATTGTTACATGTCTTATTGATTTTACTATTCAAAATTTAACATTTTTTAAGATTCTTAAACATTTAGCTAAATTCTTTTCATATTGTACAAGTGAATGGTAAAAATATTGGATCAAGTCAATCGGGTACCCCCGGTCACTAATATGGCGGGTACCCTCGGTCACTTTTACGAACCTTACTTTTTAAAAACATACATTTTATTATTGTGATTCCTTATCAGTTTACACTACTTTAAGATGCTAAATACTATAAATATATTTGTTTTAGAATACGGTTATAAAAATGCCAAAATTTAAGGGGCCAACTAGCAACAGAGGCAAGTGGGATGGAAATAAGATGAAAGAAGCAATTGTATGTGTTATGGAGGGCAAGTTAACAGTAAGATTAGCTGCTGAAAGATATGATGTACCACGTAGCACGCTACAAGATCGCGTAAAAGCATTAAACAGCGGCCAAGAAGTGGTTTTTAAACCAAAATTAGGTCGATTTGATTCTACTTTTAATGAACATTGTTCATTGCAATTTTGGACGAACGACTAATTTTTTTTACTGTGCCGTGGGGGAGGGCAAACTCTCTCCCCTGCCCCACTTTGGCTACGCGGCGAAACCTTCGAAGAAGACTGAATCCAATGCAATAAATGCAAAGATTCAGCATATAACGACTGTGCAAATATTGATCCATCAAATTTTTATTATTTCTGTGATGTATGTAAGAAATAAGGATACGCGATACGGCTAGATGAACGTTGAAAATTATGTCCGGGGCTACCCGCCTATTTTTTGATTGTGTAAAAACAGAGGCTACAGGTTTCTGATTTTTTTTCTTAAATTATTTAAGAAATGTGTTCTTTTTTTTAGTTATAACGCAGCAGGAGGTGCTTATTTTGATTTCCTGAATTAGTAATTTGATTATAATTTATTGGTTGTATATTGTTTTTGTGTTTCATTTAAGTGTCCGGGGCTACCCACGCTTCCCCTATGGTGGAAAGAAACTTCAAAGTAGTGTATAACAGTGCTAGCTCAGGTTTAAAGCAGACTAAAGCAGGAGTGCCTCAAGGATCGGTACTAGGACCACAACTACTTAAAATATACTTAAACGATATTCCAGAATTTGACAGAACTAAACTAGCACTTTTTGCTGATGACACAGCCATATATACTCATTCATTTAATGCAATAGTAGCAGCAAAACAAATTCAAACACATATATACATTTTAGAAAAATATTATGATAAGTGGAAAATAAATATTAATCCGGATAAAACAGAAATTATAGTATTCAGTAAAAAGATAAAGGATAGTAAAATACTTACACCAGTAACAGTATACAATAAAAGAATAGTGCCAAAGAATAGTGTAAAATACCTTGGGGTCCATTTAGATTCTAGGCTAACTTATAGACATCATATCAAACAAGCACTCAGGAAAGCGTATTCAGTATTAAAGAAAATATACTCTCTAATGGTAAAAAATTCACCAGTACAAACAAAAAATAAAAGATTAATATACACATCCATACTGAGACCTGTAGTAGTGTATGCAGCACCAGTGTGGTGTGCAGCAGCACCCACAAATATAAAACCTCTCCAGGTATTTCAAAATAAGTGCCTTAGATTAGCATTTAACAGAGACAGATATGAAAGAATAAGTAACCTCCACAATGACGCACAGTTGCCACTAATTTCTGAGTACATTAGGGAAATATCACAAGCGTTCTATACAAATAAATTAAAAAATGACAATAAAATACTTGATAAGGTAGTTAGAATAAGGCATGATGATAAACCATTTAGAATAAAACATAGGTTACCGTACCAAAGACTGCCAATTTTCTACCAAAGTAATACATAAGAAAAATATTTATAAGCAAATAAAGTATATGTATACAAAAAACTGATAATAAGCATAAGGGTAAAAGTATTATATAAGACTGAGGGTATGAATGAGGAGAGTGATATGATAAAATGTGTGGATGAATGTTTGTATGTGAGTGTGAGTAGATGGGGACACAAGTGTGTGATTTACTACTGTTAGTACAAAGTCATAATTAAGTTAATGTAAGCTAATATAATACAAAATGTAAAAGTGCAATACAGGATCTGTATTGACATCCTCAATTACCAAAAACAGGTTTTTATGTTATGTTTTCCTGTAGAGATAATGATAGATTATAATGTATACAACTTGGACATCACTCTGTGATAAATATAATAACAAAGGGACATAATGTGATCTATGTTAAGGGAAAATGAAGGGTAGAGCCACATAGGAGGCAGGGACCTTCAATATCAAACAGATATGTAAGAATGTATGATCTACCGCTGTGATGTAGCTATGCATGTACCATATAGAGAAACTGTTAATAAATTGTTACGAAAAAAAAAAAAAAAAGTTCCCGTCTGATCACTGCAGTTAAGCGACACTAGGCGCGGTTAGTACTTGGATGGGTGACCGCTTGGGAATACCGCGTGTTGTTGGTAAATTTTTTTGCTGACAGCTTATTTTTATATTCACCAACGTTCCGAACTTTTATAAATTTATGGATGTTCTTCTATTTTTTTTTTGTATAGTCTCTTAAGACAGCGTACTAAAGATAGATAATAAAAATTTTCTATGAAAACTGTAAATTATTCCTGAAAAAAATTCTTAAAAATGGCTTACTTTTCCGGCCGTCACAGTGGTGTTCCCCCTTAATGGCTGTTGTTCCACACTAAGTACTTATATTTTCACTTTCCAACATTCATTCACTTTTCGTTGAAACAGATCCATTATCAAACATAATCATATACAATCCAATAGAATTCGAAAATCATATTTATAAACACCCTTATCGTTTGTAAAAGAATTTAACCTTTAAAAATCCCCAACATGGTGCATCAAGAAAACCGGCAAACCTAGTCTTTAGGCAAGGCAATACAGCCGCAAACCTACACTATATGGAGGCCTTCTGGAGATCCAACATACCTAGTCAATTTCCAAAACCGATTACTTTTTTTGACACACAATTTTCCACGATTGCTTTGGAGGAGGGACTGTCTCCTCCCTTCAGCAAAATTAAACTAATCGACCTACATTAAACTGCCTGAAAAGTCAGAGTCGAATTTGCTACAGGCACGGCGTCAATAATTAATACATACAATTTTAATTGAAATTGTTACCGAGTCGAGGCGACGATGGAATATACTTGACACGTTTCCAAATCGTAATAATAATCGTCACTTAGCTGCTTTATCGTTCGAAAGCAATCACTGAATATTAATTTGACAGGCGATAATACAATCGGTGTTAATTCATACTATGACGACAAAATCTTGCGCCGTAAGACACGAAAAGGAGTGAAAAGACAATCCGTGCAATTAATTTGCCATAATTATTTCTTCGAGGTTTTATGGGTTTTCTCGGTACAATTACTTCATTTATGTTAATGAATTCTTGAAAAAGAGAAAAGGTAAATTATGGGAAGTCGTAACTATGAAATGAAATTCTAAAATCGCCATCCCCATATGGGTGTGTCAAGACTATTTTAAACAGTAATAACTTAAACGATTATAGTGGTCTTAAAACCGATATTGAGTTGGAATTTCAAATATACAAAGAGGTTGTACTAATGGAAGTTGTCCCATTTAAAGAATAAGATGTGAGTGAAAATATTGTTGGTAACATAATTTGTTAGACGTTTTCACTGCTCTGGTCCTTTTACACGCGTTAAACACTTTGTTCCTGCGTAACAATAAAATTTTCAAAAGATTCTGAACTGTTTAATTTACCTTGGAGAGAAGTCCTATAAGGTAAAATTGTAATGGCACCCTCTGCCACGAATTCTTGGTCTCTCACTGGGTACACTTTGGCACCCCACGAATCGCTGCCTATCCACATAAAATGGCCTGTACGATTGGCTCTGACAGTTGCTTGCAGAAGTTTTCTAGACACAAAAAATTTGATTATTTGTACATACAAGGGTGGAAACAATAAATGATTTCTATGTAGGTACTTTTAGGAAAACTTCCACTTATTAAACTTAATATCAATATTAGTTTATCACTTTAAAATTAATGTTTGTTAAGTACGTACTTTTTCTAAATAGATGGTAATAGGAGATCAATAATAAATTTCTAATTATTATGGAATAGCGTATGTACAGACGGCTCAAACAATTGTGGCCGCTGGTCAGTGGCAGATTTAAGATAAAAGGCCCAGGTGGCAAACGTTCTGAGGGGCCCACTTCTTCAGGAAAATGAAAAGCTACTTTACTAAAAGGGGGTAAGTGGGCAGAAAAGTATAGAAAAAAAATATAATGCTTGGGTAAAATCATAATGTATTTTTGAGGACAGGGCCTTACGGGGCCTTCTGAGCAGGGGCCCATTTTTTCGGGATAACAAAGCGGTAGTTTACTAAAGTCGGGCTCAGTGTAATAACAAAGAAAAATATATACTTTGGATAAAATCATATTTTTTTTTAACGATGAGGCCCTGAGGGCCAGGGGCCCAGGTGGCAACTACTCATCAGCCGCCCTGCTAAATCCGCCACTGCCGCTGGTGCTCGATAATGGATAGCTTCGCATGGTTGGCCTTTTTTGGCGAACATTTCTTCAGTATTTCGTAAACATGATTTAGGGCACTGTCAGGCCACAGGTTTCCGTCCAGAACACTTCTATATCGATGATTAATTAAAACTAAATTAAAATGCACTAAAAACTAAAAAATAATTATTTTCTTTTACTACAACTTCGATGGTGTTTTTGCACTTTAAATAAAATCTTTGATCAGGATATGTCACAACAGAATATGAATCAATTTAATACAGAATCGAGCGTCGAAATGAATTTGTTGTGACATATCCTGCTCCACGATTTTATTTAAAGTGAAAAAACACCATCGAAATTGTAGTGCAAGAAAATAATTATTTTTTAGTTTTAGCGCATTTTAATTTAGTTTTTAGTGCATTTTTAATAAAATCGTTTAACTTAACATTTTTATATATATTTTTTTTATTGAACTGAAGTCATTAGTGTATGAATGATATACGCGCTTTTACGGAAATTTAATGCAGAAATATTTGATTCTCAAATAGATATGCAATATTAAAGTTGATGCATTGCGGTTATTCTTTCCGTCAGTCATGAGTTGCGAATAAAGCACCAACTACTCGCGGTTGGCGTTGATCATTAAATTATTATGACTCTCACAAAGTTCCAATGGCGGGGGTTCAACCACAGTAAAATTTCCTCGCGAACGAAACAAATAAATAAAATAGGAGAATAGTATAATAACGAAAAGAACAGAAACGAATGTTAATTGGGGAGGTGCGGGCTAGGAAAACTCTTCATAAAAAATATATAACGTTTAGTAAAACCGCGTAGGACAAAGAAATACGTATTTATTCAAAAATCTACCACCCTTTACTTTATGTTAACAATAGGAAAGTATACATAACCAAAGCAATGAAAAATAAATTTTGTCAGTAATGTTTCTTCACGGAGTTATTCTGGACGGGAACTCATGGCGCGACAGTGCCCTAAACCATGTTCCCGAACATGGGCGTCCGGAGGGGGGTGCAAAAGGGGCAGTTACCCCTCCCTGGCTTTTGAGAAAAAATCGCTTATTTTTACAAACTGATCTTTATTAATTTTATACTAAGAAAGTAAATATTTCTAAATGTCGAGTTAAAATTTTTAATTAAATTGGCCACAGTGGGTTGAAATCCCAGAAACATGGTAAAAATATGAAGGTAATCTTTGATATTTACAAAAATGAGTATACTAAAGTTTTCGCGGTCGCTGATTACGAATTTGAACTCGAAATGGCAAAAAACAAAATGGCGGATCCAATATGGCGGACGCGTATACCCAAAAAATATCAGATTTGGTCTAAACTTGGTATTCTAGAGTTTCCGAGGTCGCTGAGTAAGAATCTCAAGTCAACATGGCAAAAAAAAAAAAATATCAGGGAATATCAAGATGGGTCGATTTATGTATTAAAAAATATATGGTTCCATTTAAAAAAAACCACCACTGCTGTCGTGGAAACATGTGTTAATTAAATATCTCGTTACAACAATAGTATTAGGATTCACATCTGAAAATAACAACAGATATAAATATTTCAATTAACAGTGTTTGCAAAAAGAAATTATTTTCATGTACTGGGAACCGTTTTGAATAAACTGAAATTTTAGGGATTGGAGCAAAAACGAGCAAAATCTGAAAGTTAATCTTAGTTCTTTAATAATCAGAGATGATAACTGTGCAAACAAAAATGCTTGATCGGACTTGGAAGTTAACTAAATGTTTAATTGTTTTTGTAGATCAGCTATGGTAATTAAGGTTATACGAGACAATTTTGAATTAAACATTATGAAGGTATTATTGCTTGCCGCAAACGTATAACTACAAAAAGTAAATAAACACCTGAAATTGACGTCTTCATCGTGAAACAGAAGTTTAAAACACAGAAAGCACCAAAAATAGCTACACAAAATCGTTTGATAAATCGCTTGGAATAAACATGTAACGGAGTTCCTACAGCTAACTGTTTTTGACCGACTCGGGTAAGGAAGGAAGAGTTGTAGAAGGCTGTGGATATACGTTTTATTGTGCGCACATATTTCAACTATACCAGAGATAAAAAATCAGATGTTTAAACTTTCATTTGTATTTCGATTTTTCGCCAAATTTTGGGGTCTCCTACCCCACTGTGCGCTACAAAATGTGTTAAAAAAAGCAAGCGGACTACTCATTTTTTCATTGCTATATTTTTCTTCATCGTCACCCAGAAGTTGCCCCTTCCTAGAAAAAAGCCCACGGACGCCCTTGTTCCCGAAATACTGTAGGAATTTTCGCCAAGAAAATGCCAACCATGCGAAGCCATCCACTATCAAACGCCAGCGGCCAAAACGTTGGAGCCGCCTGTATGTGCATACCTACAACTAAAATAGCGAGCTTTTGGAACAATAACAGAGTGTTAATAGATAGTTGTCCCATTGTTTCTCACCGCTCTACTATGTTTATCGTACCTTCGACTCCGCTTTGCTTATACCTTCATTTATATTTACCTTACATTGCACGCGGAAGATTTAGACGCAGACACGACCCCTTTGTGTTACACGTGTGTGTGTAACTATTGTGTGGCTTGCACGTTCGGTAGCTTTGAATCAACCCCTGTCACTTTCGGTAAAAGATGCGGACCACATTACAGAGGTCGACGTGGTTCGAAGGGTTGATTAATGGCTACCTAGGAAACGGTGAGCGAAAAAGTGTTGGTAAGGGGGAGACGAAAGGAGGCTTTTACCTTATGTTATCCTCATCGACGAATAGAACGACGCCCCTGGCATTGTGCTTCGAGCTAAGGCGGTCAACAATTCTGTCGAAGTCCTCGCTTTTTGCGTTCCTTAAGATTTTCTCGCTGACGGCCACGCAGATATTGTACTCCATTGATAGGGAAGTGAAACTAGCAATACCCTGATAAATACATAACAGTGCCTGTACGCATCATGGGTAAATATTTTAGGTTTACGTTTTTAATTATTATTACAACAGATTTGTGCTTGAAAATATTTAAAAAATCGTTCAGATTAGTGGGAAATGATACACTTCCAAAGATTTGTTGCACGAAATGTTTTTTTTTTCAAAAACGTATTTGCTTATCTATTACAAAGTCAGAAGCTTTTATGCGAAGGATATAAAGTAACTGTTGTGTACAAACTGAGAATTAAACAAATTTAACGAAGTGTGAAATTTAATTTTATGTGGTAAACTAAAACCTAGAAGGACAAACATTTGTATATATTCATCCTTTAATAACGTTACAAATTAATACTAACGCAATATTACTATACCATTTTATTGCCGTAAGTTTTATCTCGTGAAAAGAAATAAATTCTGAAACTTTTGCGTACGTTCGGAGTATATCAATTTAATTACCTTCTCCCCGTAATCACCTTCAACTGCGACCGTAGAAACGTACTTCCAGCCGAGTTGATGAATCACTTCCACCATGGCTTGGGCTTGAAAATTATCTGGTGGTACCACCCTACTGAAATATTCGAAGCGACTTTTATCTGACAGTTCTGTGCTCGTTGATGCATAGCTTATTTGCGGTATCTGCAGTCAGAGTAATTATCACGTTTTGTAATTACAGCTCGAGGGTACTCTCTTTAAAATGGCTTACGTTTGTAAGTATATGCTAGTTTTAAATGTCGCAGTCTCAAGCATCGTTCAGTATCACTGATTATAAGTACTACTAATTTTTAATCGAAGATGAAGACGCGGTCTATTTCAGTCAGATATGCGTAAACTGCGTTCACTACCATGCACTTGGATCCTAGTTGATGTTGTGTTTTGCGTGCACGTCCCACACAATTAAAATGCGGCATGTAGAAGGGGAGAAAAATCTGTAAAGGTGCGATCCCACGGCGCGTGGCTGCAAGTGTCGCGCCGTGGGAATGGAGAGCTCGGGCTCGCACGGCTCGACTTGGGCTTCTCGGCTAAACACGGCGAGCCCAGCTGTGCCGTGGGGACGCCCATGGCCCTCCGACTCGTGCCCGTCAAACAGAGTTGACGAGCCTTCAGACTCGCCGAGCAACGCGCCGTGGGATCGCACCTTAAGGCTCCCATACACCAGTGAGCTGCCCGCGTGGAAAAAACGTTTCAGACAAAAGTTTTAGGGTTTGGAAGGAGACATCTAATGGTGACCTTGACTGGGACCTAAGGGGCAAAATTAGAGGTCATTCCAAGGTCAATTTGATTTTTTTAAATGGGAACCCCTATTTTCGGCACCCGAAATCAAAAGAACGGAAAATTTTACGTTTAAATATGTGGTCATGTCATTGGGTCAAAAAACCCCTAGGGATTGTTTGAGGGTCAAATCATTTTTTATACCAAAACCTCGGCTTAAGTCGAGAGGATGAAAGTTTTGGAAAAAATGTTTCAGACAAAAGTTTGAGGGTCTAAAATGGGGCATCTGATGAGGACCGTGGTCTTGACTTACAATTAGGGGGCAAATTTAGGGGTGATTTCTAGGTCTACTTCATTTTTTAATTTTGAACCAGTGTTTGCGACACCAGAAATGAAAAGGACGGAAAATTTTACGTTTAGATATATATGTGGTCGTGTTACGTGGCACTTGACAAAGCCGTTTGTTTGATATTTAAAATTTAACGGGTGTGCGGTTTCTATTGTTGACTACTATGCTGCACACTCATAAGCCAATCATAAATACCAAGATCTATTTATTTTGTAGGTTAGATAGGCTTCTCGTATTCAGTCTCGACTTTTTTGTTACTTTTGCCGTGTTCTGCATTACCTACACTGGGTGCGAAATCAGTGATTATCGACATCTCATTTTTCTGTAGTTTACCACCTAAACACGAGCGCGCTCCACGTGTCATGGTTATTTCTTTTGTCTTTCCTACATACTTAGTATATGCATAAAACATTCTGGGGATCAGTATTGTCCATTTTTGTTTCTAAATGTTCGTCGTCCGTGACTAGCACGCACCGAGCCCGCCATGGTTGATCCGTTCGTCTACACGGCGTGCCCGATTCACAAGAGGAAAAAGTGTCGCATAGTGTGCATCCGCCCGTTTACCCGGTAGCTCGACACCCAGTATGCGAAAGTTTTATTGTAACCTGCTCACGTATAATCCAAAAAATGTCGGAACCGATTCATGTAAAGCAAGGGGCGGAATTCGATGGAACGTACTTTCTTCTCTGGAAATACCAGATGAACGCCACACGGTGATCCTGAATCGTAGAAAGGTGAACTAAATTCATATCCGTGTTATTGATGCATTATTCAGTATAAATGGAACGGTTTTAGTGGCCGGTTTTTGAGCTGTAGAATCTGATTCTGGTATTATTGTTTCCTCTGATAACCAACTACCCTGATAAAAAACCTTTGTACTCACGGTCGAATTTCCAGTATGTAAAACTTACATGGCCATCACTATTTAATCTTTTACACTTGTTTTTAATATTTCTGCAACGTAAATGTTTTTTGGGTTGCATAGCAAAATGCTAAAATGAATTTTTATATGATGATAAGTCGCGTTAGAACTAACATTACTCTCATGTAAAATTCATCGTGACTACGCGTGAATAACGTTTTGTAAATGTAACTAAAGTGATCAAAACTGGATAAAATAGAGATTCACGAAAGAGTATTTTTTAGATGGTTATAAAACATACATCCTTATCATATTATACGTACTTATAGGTGAAAAGACACTCTATAATGCTACATAGTCACATTTAAGTCAACTCCTACCATAGAAAAAAATAGTGAGACAAAAACGTAAATTTAAGAGAAAATATGGCCATTTTCCTCATCTTCAAACTTTCCCCAAATAATTTTTGGCGATTTCTGACAACCCTTATCCATGCCCGGGAATGTCAGGGATTGTTTGTGGCGCAATAGCTACAGAAGTGGTGGTAATGTCTGCGTGAACTGACGCTAGCGCCAAGGTAGCCAAGTGGCCCCAACGCGAAGCCAACCACGGCCAACCAGTGTCGACAATGTATTTCCCGGCGACGCTGGTTGGCCGTGGTTGGCTTCGCGTTGCGAGGTCTCGCAACTTAACAGCAAGATTTCGGCAATGAATCCGCATTATCGGGACTTAGAAATTTTCACTCGACAATACCGAACTTTTTCATTGCGCATAATAAATTAAACGTCAATGGTAGGGGCACTGGCAGTAATTGGCACGTGTAACACTTTTTATACAAATATCCTTTGTTGCTGTATATGGTTAATGAATTTGTTTAAACTCTATAGTGTTAATTAAATAATTGTATTAATTATTTATGTCAGATATTGTCCACGTTCGCATATATTCCCTCGGCGATAGCCTGTGGAATCTTAGACTGTATTCCGCGTGTCGACATTTCAGTATCGTTCCCCGTAATTCCGGATTTATTGCGGATTGGTTGCCGAAATCTTGCTGATAAGTTGCGAGCGCAATATTGCACGGCAATGGGTGTGCAATATTTCGGCAATATTGCACACACATTGCCACGCTATATTGCACGGCAATGTGTGTGCAATATTGCGGAAATATTGCTCATACGTCGCGAGCGCAATATTGCACGGCAATGTGTGTGCAATATTGCCAAAATATTGCACAAATGTGGCCATTGCAATATTACACTGCAATGTGTGTGCAATATTGCCGAAATATTGCTCATACGTTGTGAGCGCAATATTGCACGGCAATGTTTCCACAATGTTGCAGGAATATTGCAATGCAACCTGCAACCAAACGGCAACATTGTAATGTACTGCAACGTGTGTGCAACGTTCCTGCAACAAAGTGTGCTGTAGGGGTATAATCCTCCTTTTCTATTGAGCCGCAGGAAATTTCTTCGGATAATTTCTCGAGTGACTGAACATGTTTACCATAATTCACAACTATATCAGGTAAGTGACGATGACTATCGATAACAGAATCGGATGTTATAAGAAGGTTATTTAATATATCCCTATTCGTAGAAGTTTCCCTCGAGAATCCTTCCCTAAAATGTTTAAGGGGACATCATTAAAATTTTTCAGGACATCGATTTTTTTTACATTATATGTATTAGGATTGGCGGTCGTGACCTCACCCAAACAAATATGGCCGGACAGAGTAGGTCGGTTGTAGTCTGCAAATTGCAGTTTTATAATGAAGTTAGGCGGCTTTTTAATGAAACTTTCCGTAATGAAGGTGGACCTAACTCAAAGTCTACCGTACTACGAACGATCAGGCGCTCTGAAGAAACGGGTAGCGTAAAAAATCCTGTAATCCCAGGGCGACCAAGCTCCACGACTACTAAAGAAAAGCAATTTAATGTTGCGCAATCGTTGGTCGAGAATCCACATGCAAGCCTCCGCAAAGTCAGCCAGCAACACGATGTGATTACAATGCTGCGCAAAGAATTCTGGAGCAAATAAAGTTTCGCCCGTATAAAATTCATCTCGTACAAGAACTAAACGAAGATGATTTCGATCGTCGGCCTCAATTTTGCGAAATTATGATGCAGCGAATAGACGCTGATCCTAACTATCTTTTCAGTATAATTTGCTCGGACGAAGCAACATTTCAATTAAATGGCCATGTAAACAGACATAACTGCAGGTTCTGGTCTGACGAAAATCCACGTTGGATGTCGGAAGCTGGAGCACAATACCCTCGAAAATTGAATGTCTGTGAGGGTGTACTAAATAATAGGACCTCTTTTTATTGATGGTAACTTAAATGCAGCTAAATATGAAGATATGCCGAGGCATGGAATACTCCCTGCAATTAGACGAATTGTAGGCGATGACTTTGGCCTGACATGATATCCGCAAGACTGAGCTGGACCACATTTTAGTTTAAATGTTCGTCGTTTCTTAGATATAGAGTTTCCTAATCGATGGATTATTGGCAGGAGAGGAAAAATCGAGTGGCCAGCTCACCCACCCGACTTCTCACCACTCGATTACTTTTTATTGGGTTATCTTAAAAGCAAAGTTTACAAAATGGCATCAAGGAATCTGGAAGATCTTCGCCAAGAAATCTTTGAAGAAGCTGCACTTATCGATCTGGATTTCATCAGAAAGACTCTATCCGCCTGTTGTGAACGAATGTTTGTCATTGTTAAACAGCGAATGGCGCATATGTTCAGCACTTAATATAAAACATTTTAATCTGTCGAATGCGTTTAGCTTAATCAACCGTCGATGTTGCCTTAATCGGCTGGATTAAGGATCTTGTCCATGATTCTTGACCCAATAACAGGACTACAAATGTGAAAGCAAAATATTCAGTTTATTTATTTTCTGGTGTCGGAAATAAGGGTTCAAATTTAAAAAACGAAGTTGACCTTGGAATAACCTCTAATTTGACCCCTAGGTCATGATCAAGGTCACCATCACATGGGGTTTTTTTTACCCAATGTCATGACCACATATATAAACGTACAATTTTCCATTCTGTTAATTTCTGGTGGCAAAAATAGGGGCTCCCATTTAAAACAAATATGGTGGCCGTGGAATGACCTCTAAATTTGACCCCTAGGTCATAATCAAGGTCACCGTCAGATGCCTCTTTCGTAACCATAAAACTTTTTTGCCTGAAACATTTTTTTAAAAAATTTTATACTTCCAAGTTAATCCGGGATTCCCATCTTTCTGGGAAACTCTGTCCGAAAAATTCTCTTTCACGGAAAAATTCAGATGTAAAATTTGGTGAAACTGTTTCAGGAATATGAACTGTAATTCAATTTATTGACAAAATAGTTTGAGAGTTTTAGCTTTTAGAACTAAAGAACAAATATGACAAAGCGTACTAACTGAACAGACTTTCGTTCGATAATTAACTTATGATCTATTAATTATATTAATGAAGTTCGCTATTAATTCTTGAAGGAGATAGATCGTAACCATAAAATGTTGTACTGCATTTAAAAGATTTGTCTTGGGAAATTACATGTAACTAAATTACCATTCAATAAAATGAGTTAAAGGATGGAGAGAAGTGCGTGCATCGTGGAAAAATAATTTCGTACTGCTTAATGGGAACAATAACATAAAATTATGTATACACAAAACTTTCGTTTCAACATCTGTACGTAAATTACTGAAGTACGTTTCATTTAATAACATTTACTGTAATACTGCTATCGTTATCGTATTGGTATTGATTTCAAATTAACAAATCAGGACGTGCAAGCTTGCAATTAGTTTGATCAGCTGATTGTATCGAATGATGCTTAATTTGAACTAGGGCTGGGACTATTTGAATAATTTAATATTCGAATATTTCAGTATTCGAATACTTCAGTATTCGAATATTTCAGTATTCGAAAATTTCAGTATTCGAATATTTCAGTATTCCAAAATTTCAGTATTCGAATATTTCAGTATTCCAAAATTTCAGTATTCGAATATTTCAGTATTCCAAAATTTCAGTATTCGAATATTTCAGTATTCGAATATTTCAGTATTCAAATATTTCAGTATTCGAATATTTCCGTATTCGAATATTTCAGTATTCGAATATTTCAATATTCCAAAATTTCAGTATTCGAATATTTCAGTATTCGAATATTTCAGTATTCGAATACTGATCTACTTCAACATATCTGATCGACTTGAAACTTTGCACACATACATAGTTCAATTTTGAGTCAAAATTAACCTACAAGATTTCACCCTACTGACAAACTAACGAACTCACAACTGAAACTAAATAAAGGCTTGTAAAAAAATGAACCTAAAGAACTTGATTTATAATTCACACTGATGTGTTCGGATAGTATTCGAATAGTATTCGAATACTGAAATATTTGAATAACATTCGAATACTGAAATATTCGAATAGTATTCGAATACTGAAATATTCGAATAGTATTCGAATACTTAAATATTCGAATAGTATTTGGATACTTGGATATTCAAATTATATTCGCCAAATAATTGAGTAACTGAAGTATTCGAATATTCGAGTACCGAAAAATGCGACAAATCGTCCCAGCCCTAATTTGAACCATTCACCATCTATAGTGACTGATTTTAACTAAATGTTTGTGAAATCCCTTATAATCAATTAAATATGTATAGGTACATATTACACATGCATGTCAAGTGTAAAAAACTAGATATTACTGTTTTTATGTTTTCGAGTCTAACATAAAATTCAAGTCTACAATGAAAGCAGAAAAAAAGGAAAATTATTGTTATAGATGTTGTCAACATCTTCTCGTGTACTTATATTGAAAAGTAGGCTGAAATATAATATATTCTTTCTAACAAGAACTTCTAAAACCTAATACTAACCTTAAACAATCTTAAAATATTGGCCACCATGATGGAGACTACGCTGAAGGAAGCTCCTATAACTCCCGTCACAGGTTTGTGAGGCACATACATCGGTGGCTTATCATTCTCACATTTATATTCCGATATATCCTGAAAGTGCATAACAGAAAGTGCATAACGTGTGTAATTATACGTAATAGACTAGGCTGATCCTTATTTGCAACATGCGATTTCTTTTGCTCTCACTCCCTAGTATGGTTCCATTTCATAAAAAAATAGTTCATCAATGGATGAATTCTAAACTTTGAGGCCTGGTCGCCACTATTTTCTGTTGCCTGGTTGCAATAAACCTTTTCAGGGACTATATTTTTATGAAATGGAACCCCGGTTTAGGGGGACTCAACCGCAAAGAAATGCGAAATGAAATTCGACACTTATAAACAAGGGCCACGGAGGCGTTCGTGGTTGGTGGAATTCGGTTGTCAGGTATAGCATGTATCGAGAGAGATATTTCGTGCAGCAGCGAAATCGCAGAATCAGACAGCTGTTAAAGTGAATGTACTTAGGGTGTCAGGAAAAGCCATTTCGATGAAATGTAAGGGGCTAAGGACTTAGGCTTTGCTCAGGGCTGTCCGCAGTAGTATATCAACTGTCATTCAGTTTCCCCTAATCCGAATGCCGGATGCACGGAACCCTAAAATGGAAATAACTGCTGTGCCAGTGGAGATCCATGTGCCCAGCCACATTGAAAATAAAAATACCGGTACGGACAACGAGTTATTCAGGTCTGATTTAAAAGAAGTCTAGAGCTTCCTAGCTCACAGTATTCCGAGTTTTCTACTACGCATGTGAAGCGAGCACTGAAATGATGAAACGCTACCGAAGGCATCGGTAAAACGAACATTTGCTTCGCCCTTGGAATTAGTTCTTTTTTAACCAGGGAAGAAGCTGTTGGTCCTTGCGTCGACGGATATATGAGACTATTAAAATAGACCTGCCTAGAATCCAATGTTTCATGATGTACTACCAAATTTTTCGCCACAACATCACCAAGCGTAGACGCATATTGAACGCAGGGTGACGCGCGACCAGGGTGCTGCCACTCTTATTTGCGATTTTGTGACAGTGTTTCAACCAGAGATGGGCATTATTTAAATAACAAATTATTTTAAATGACGTATCAAATAAAAAATACTTTAGTCTTATTCGTCATGAATAAGACTAACCCAAGTCAATTTTTAATCGAAGCGTCCATGATTGAAGTAGGTCGATCATGGGGATTCAATCGTCAGTCATGATTGAATACGTCAATCATGGGGATTCAATCGTCGGCCATGATTGAAGTAAGTCAATCATGGGGATTCAATCGTCGGTCATGATTGAATACGTCAATCATGGGGATTCAATCGTCGGCCATGATTGAATACGTCAATCATGGGGATTCAATCGTCGGCCATGATTGAATACGTCAATCATGGGGATTCAATCGTCGGCCATGATTGACCTACCTTCAATCATGGGGATGCAATCATGACTGAATGAACAGTGTTCTCGTATTCAACCGTAGTTCGGTCGCGTAGCTCGACTAACCTTGGCGAGCCTCGAGACTCGCGAGAACCTTTTATCGATGCCGCGCGAGGCCCGAGCCGAACGACATTGTATCGTTCACCCGTCTAAACTGGCGCCTGGAATTGCTCGGCGATGTGTCATCGATTATACGGAAAGTGAATTTCTTTATTACTTAACCGACTTCAAAAAGGAGGAGGTTATAGATTCGACCCGTTTGTATGTTTGTCCCCTCATAACTCCTCAGCATATGGACCGATTTTGATGATCTTTTTTTTATTCGAAAGAGGGCGATGCCCCGGTGGTCCCGTCCTAGACTAAATCAACATTGGCCCAATATTTTGCCACTTATGGTTAATAGTAAAGACTATTGTCACCTAATTATTATTATTTTATGTACGTACGCGCATATTTCCTCAGCATGTTGTATCAATATATATAAAACTAAAAAGTTAAAAATAAAAAATTTTATAAAAATTAAAACCGACTTCAAAAAAATAAAATTGCACTAAAAAATAAAAAATAATGTTTTCCCTTATTTAAACTACGACTCTCATATTTTTTGAGTCGGTGCCTCATCATTTGCACTGTGTACATCTGGCGCCGGCTTAAAAAATATGAGAGTCGTAGATTAAATAAGGGAAAAAATAAGTTTTTATTTTTTAGTGCAATTTTATTTTCTTGAAGTCGGTTTTAATTTTTTTAAATTTTTTTCATCGTATCAATATGAAAGTGGCACCAATGGATTCCTTTCCCGATTGAACGGACAGAAAATAATTAGCCGGGCTAGCGTCTTCGTGGTTAGCGTCGCGCGGTATCCCTGACAACGCGGACGAGAGTGGGAGAACCCCAAGCGCACGCGTGCGGGACCTTGGAGAGCCCTGACCTAGGCAGTTCCAATTTTTTCGAACTAAAATTCAATATGGCCGTCCAACATAGTCTGCGAATCCAGTAATAATCTATTAATTGCTGCAACATTGTCGTATTTTGATCGCAAACCATACTGAGGATGATAAGTCATGTTTCTTCGACAGCTTTTACAACAGTTTTGATGCAGCGCACAACTGATTTGAGGACGTCTTGCATTTTGTGAAATAATGCAGTCAGAGCAACAACGGACTAACCTACATTTTTTTCGAAATTGAATTAGTAGCAATAACGTATTCCATTAGGCTCTACTAACTATATAAAATAGGGAAATTTTTATTTTTTTAATGTAGGTTCGTACGTTGTTGCTCTGACTGCCTCAAATAATAAGCAAATGGGAGTTTCCAGTTCGGTACGATACCTTTTAGCATAAACACTAGTGCATGGCCATATTGAATTTTAGTTCAGAAAAATTGGAACTGCCTAGGTGGCGGTCGAAACACTGTCCCAAAATCGCAAATGAGAGTGCAAGCCCCCTGCGCGCGACTCTCCCCCAATCTGGAGTACATCCAGCCATAAGCTAGACACACTTCTTTAATGAGCAAATAAATCCACACTGTCAAGACCACAATGGGCGACAATTTATAGGAGCAAAGTTAACAGAAGCAACAACCTTTGAAAGAAATATAAATAATTTGTTATTTAATTGTGTATAGGTTTATATTTATAGCAAGTTACTAATATTTGAAAATAAAGTTGAGATGAGATTATTACTGAATTATACAATAAATGGAAAGTGTAAGAATAAGTTTAAGATATTAAATGTATCTCTACTCTAAAATTTGGTGTCTGTTTGGAAATGAAGTTTTTATATACATACATGTTTATACACATTTGTGTAATTCACAGAAGTGTAAACTGACATTTCGAAATAATGAAAAGTTTACTAAAGAATTGTTTACGTATGGTCACCCTTATTTCTTAAAACAATGCAATTAAGAGTAGGGTTTGTCGGTTTTTAAAAACCGCGTTTAAAAACCGTTTTTTTTTATAAATTTGTAAAATTCAAAAACCGATTTTTAAATTAAAAAAACCGGTTTTATGTAGTAGAATTAATATGTAAAAATGAATTAATTATTTAATTAAAAACGTTAACATTTTGACTTGAAATCGTTTCGCACACAAGCATATTGTAGTAAGTAACAGTTTACTGTAAAACTAATCTTCATGAGTTCATATTTTCGGAAGAAAAATACTAAATGAAATTAAGATTTATAAATTATATTTTGTACGGATTTTTTTATTTATTTATTTGGTTTTGTATAGATAGATTATATTTTACTTTGTTATACGTTTGTAATTCAATAAATATTAAAAGAACTGACAATTTTTCAGATAAGTATAAATATCTATTTTCTACTTTAAATATATTTTTTCGTGAAAATTCGAAAACCGGTTTAACCGGTTTTTTTGGGAATAGTGGAATTCGAAAACCGGTTTTTTCAAAAGTCGGTTTGTGTATAAACCCTAATTAAGAGTGAAACGGCAGAAAACGTACTTACTTGATTCATATAGGATCTGACGAACTCCATACTCTGATCAAGAGCATAAGTGTCGCTGCTGCAAGAGTCGAGAATAAGGGCACCTAAGGTTGTATTAGGTAACAAATCATTGTCTGCGTTTATCTCGTCCAGAACATACAACATAGCCTCCAAGCGCTGCATTCCTTTTTCTTCTTTTACTGCACCGCACGGCGATTGACCAATAGAACTCGCCACCTGTTAACAAAAATATAACAATATATGAATAAAATACATACCTATGGAATAAAGTTCGAGTGACCTCGATGATCGAGCCCTTTTAAAATGGTACTTTTAGACACATGTATAGGGAAAACTGCTTGAAAGTGGTATACAGTAATCGTTCTATTTATAAAGAAATTGAAAATAATACAGATTAAAAGAAAGTTTTCGTCTATGCAAAATATTAAATGAAATGTTCATTAGAATACATTCTTACTCCCCATTTTTATTTCTTTTATGGGCATATCCAGTGGATTCAAGTTTAATAGAAATTTATATTATGTACCTATATCGTATAGAAATATCATGTCAAGAAAATTTATTCAACACACACACAGCAAAAACCCTTTGAATCTTAAACGTACTGCTTATGACTAAAAGTTTCATTTGATCCTCAGCTCCTACATTAGTGCCTCATTAACATCGCATTACATCTTCTGCAACGACAGCAATAAGCTTCTTGTGCTGCCATTACTTTAGGAGTTACACATCTATACGTTATATTTTACTCTACTAGTTTTACATATTTTTTAAATATAGAATAAACAAGTATACATTTCTGGCCTATGGAGTTCAGCGCATATTAAACATTTGTGAATTATTAAGAAGACTTGCTTTATTGTACTTAATTGTACAGTGTATAGCCGGTTAAGATGCTCAAATGTGCCCCTGAACCGAATTCAACTCGCGATGAGTCAGTCGAAAGCTTATGAAAAAAGAACCATTTATGGCAAGTTTCAACTTTGTATCTCGACCCGGGGGGTAGTAAAGGGCAAAAATAGAAAATCAGGTTTTTGCCGAATTTTTACTATACTAGTTCGTGAAAAATTTTGAAAAAATTCAGACGCATTTCTGTTACCGAGGAACATATTAGGGAATTGTTTCAGATTTTTAAATTGAAGATTCAAGCTGTGAAAAATAAAAAAACGCCAAAAAATGCTGAAAAATGCCGGTTATGTATCGAAACAGTTGCAGAACTATAATAATATTTTACTGTAAGTACACATCATTGTTACTATTGCCCTGAATTTTTTTAGATTTTTCAATTTGGTGCGCCGCAGTTAAAAAAAATAAAAACCGATTTTTTCGTGGTTTTTCCGTGTACTTTATGAAATAAAGCGTTTATGCATCTTCAATGTCTTCACATACAGCAAAACAGCGTAGGAATTATACGAACTAAACACGCTGTGCAATTACAGTCTAAAATGTCTACCATATTTTGAACGGCGTGGATGGCGCAGCGGTAAAGTGTCGGACTGCGGAACCGCTGAACATTAGTTATGTATCTTTTCAATTCCTAGCTATATGACAATGATCAATATTTATTTATAAATGTTTTAGAAACATTTTAATCTTGTGACATTGTTACCGTTTAATAGACATCTCTTTTTGGCAGCGCTGCACTAAGCGCCACCTAGAAAATGCATCCAGTCTGAAAACACGTCGCAAAAATTTTTTTTCGTACCCTAACGAGTGTATTAATAAAAGTCAAAAACACGTTTTAGGATATGTTCTAACCTCTTCTAGTAAAAAATTCATAAATATCACCTATTTTTCGAGCGTTTTAACCGGAGGGCCCCCTTATATCTTAAGAATTCCTACGATCTGTTCGCTCTCGTGGAATTCCAGGATCGGAGTATTCATGCGTAAGAGATAAAACAGAAACCTCTGCTGGTGGCAAAAATGCTCAGAATTTGTGAGAGATCACAGAATACAGGACCTCAGAAGGAATGTTCTATGGAATTAAAAACAGAACTGCCGGAGGAGCTGAAGCACGTAATCGATCCAATGTCCATGGAGGAAATGACAAATTGCGCCAGGAACTGGATCAATATCCGAAGCTACTCATCTTCAGTAATCATTGAGCCAAGAACTTCAATTCTATCGTGATAAATACTTCAAGGAGGAATTAAAAATTGATGATTTATGTAGCAGTTTAAAAATGATTAAATACAATTATATTATACTACTTTGCACAGTTTGTGGCACGAATCGAAACAGTTCTGGAACTCTCGTTTTTAAAAAAATTCTGTTAGGACTTATATATATTTCGTTTAAGAAAATATCTGTTCCTGTGGAATCTTTATTGAAAGACATGTTACCCTTAGGAACTTCTTTAAAAAGTGTTCTCATGGAACAGATATTTTAGAACCTGTATAATAAAAGTTCCATGGAAACAAGTTATATTAGAACATTTATTAAAAAAGGTTACATAAGACAAAGAAAAGTACTAAACTATTAGGTACTATAGTCCAGTGAAATTAGATTATGTCTTCGGAATAAATCCCAGTAAGCTAAATTTTGGTATGGGCCTTTATTTGGTCGTTTTAAACAATATGTCAAAAGTCCCCATCAATTCGACCCCCGCTAAAAATTTTACAGAGGGTTGAAGGTAATAAATGCTGTTTTTCGCAAATATCTCATTATCTAGGAGTTTAGCGACAAAATAGTTATTATACAATTTATTGCCTAGGAAATTCTCTACAAAAAAGGTTCTATGAGTTTTTTTCGTAGGAGTAACCATTTTCATGTATGTTGGGTTACCAAGTTTCAACCCCCATACTTTTGAGAAGGGAAGATCCCGAACTCGGAAATTCAAAAAATTATGAAACTCTGTAAATATGTAGGGGAAGTCCTACTGAGAACAACGCAATTTCGTTTGCTGCCCAAATTCACTCCAAGAGGGTGCAATTGACCCCTGAAATTTTTTTTATCTTGTAGTTTTATTTAACAATTATAATATCATATTCTTCGGGTTTATTTAATAAAAGGTATGAAAATCATAACATAAGTAATTAATAGTTTCACAAGAAGTACTGAACAGAAAAGAGAACTTGTCAAGAATAATACCTAAATAACATTTTTTTATAACTTACATGAACCAAAATACATAAAAATTCTATAATATCTGCGTAGAAATTATCTACGCAGGTAAATATTATCTACAAATGAATAATACATTCAGAATTATTTCTTATTTTTATAGTGCTATTCGTCGAATAGTATTTAGTATTTGTTACAACGATTCAGAACTTTTTTTAATATTGCTGAACAAAATATATGTTCCTGTTATAGAAAATTTTTTATTTTTATATTTTGTAAGTTCCATTCCAACTAAAACTTTGATTTTCAAGAACTTTTACTTCATCGGTTCTCACGGGAACTTATAATGTGAGAACATTTTAAAAAAGTTCCACGGTCCATGCCAGCGGTGGCCACATCGGGCCATTTGGGAGTAAGGCCTCCATGCTGTTTACCGTAGCCGCGCGGAAGGGGAGCTCGAAAGCCAATGGTAACGTGGGCGCGTCACGGATAGGGAAAACTGTAGATGTGTAGGTAGCAGCGTGCGGCACAGGTTCGTACCCGTAGGATAGGCTTGAATGACTGGGTTCCTTGGGGGGCCCCAATGTCCCAAAGATGTGCTATTATCTATACAAGGTTGATTAAAAACGTACGTAATTATAATGTTGTGGTTCGTCACAAACCGATATTTATAAATAACATTATTTAGCTAATAAATAGTTGCACTTGAGGAATTCATTTTAATTCCAGTAAATACTATAAATGTGTACATATTTATACACGTGCAGACAACCACACAATTGCACACATCGATACGTATAAGTGAAAATAGTTAACTAATAAATATTTTCATTAATTAATTTCCATTGCGATAACCACCGAAAATACGTGCATGTACAAGGTGAGGCGCGTAAGGCATGATAATTGAATATTGTTGACAATATTCGTGATATGAAAAAGTGATGTTACGAAAAATTGAAGTATTTGAGCGGAACTTTTCCGCGAAATTTCATCACATAATAATAATTTTATGCATTTACGAGCAGGAAAATCTCCGAATATATTAACTACATCCTGGACGAGTCCGAGTTTTTTCTACATTTCAATAGCAATTGCCATATCATAAACCCAGGCAACGGGACCCCTTGTACACCGTCCACTGGAGGGTCGCTGGGGCCCCCAAGAATCCCAGTCATTCAAGCCTATCGTACAGGCATGAGGTTGCCCCGCACACTACTACAGTTTTCCCTATCCGTGACGCGCCCACGTTACCATTGGCTTTCGAGCTCCCCTTCCGCGCGGCTACGGTAAACAGCATGGAGGCCTTACTCCCAAATGGCCCGATGTGGCCACCGCTGGTCCATGCTTAAACAGCTACCTATTGAAAAGTTCCAGAACTCTTTCGAACCCTGGTTTGTGGTTATAATCGTACCTACCAGCTTATCTAGTATTCTTTTAAGTTTCTTTCGCTGGCACGAAAAGAATAATTCGCCAGAACAATATACTGGGATTACATTGAAATATTTTTAGTAAAGGAGACAACGTGAATGCCTTTCTCTTTATTCGAAGAAAAACGTACATGCTTTTCTTTCCTCAGTCACTGCAATACCTTTTTCTTAAGCTTAAATAATCTGAAGGACATTGCAAGATGGATAAAGAATTTGTGTTTATTGTAATAGTGCTGTAGCAATGTGGTTTTAATGATTAATATTGGAACTATCAAATTTTACGAAGTCGATCATTTAGTAAAAAAAATGATTATTTGCGAAAATTTTTAAGATAAAAAATGATATTTCAAAATTGACTATTTATAGTCAACATAATTTAATTTTGTATAATCAAATTCACAAACTTTCAAAGGCCCTGTACAAGTATATAGTAGCAGGAGAAGAGTTGGCAATATGAATCATTGTTTTCTTTTAGAGAAAATAATTAATTTTAAATGTACCTATTGCATCAACAATCATCAGTAGTGTTAGCCATAGTATCTCTTATGCATTATTAGTCCTTAGGATACAAAATAAAACCGTTGAAAGAGTGTAACAATCTGCTTTAACACAGTGAAAAAATTGGGTTTTCGAAAAAAAATCTTATTCTTAGTAACTATATAATTAAAAAAAATTTCTCCTTCAAGTGCAGGACAAAGAAATTACTTTAGAAATGAAAATACAAAGTACACTTCATACATGAAGAGGAAAAACTGATTTCAAATTGTATTCCTGTTCTTCATTAACAGAGGACACAAATAAAGTGTTCAGTTTCATAGCCATGGAACAAAATATCACCCCAATCCTGACATATTTCGCAATGTTCTCCTATATTTTGACGTCTGGAACGTCAAATATGTTCTAAAATAACTTGTTTTCCATATTACCAGCTCTGCCCCGGCATATAAGAATTTTAATACTTGGTCCACTCACGGTGCTTTTACTTCCGTTTTTACAAGCTAATTTAGTGCTAAATGAAAATTCAAAATCTTCTCTTCAAATGGGTTTTAAAGCGGCGAAGGCATTAAAAAGCCAACGTGAATTTTTCGAATAGTTTCCTCCATTTTACGTATGCAATGCACGAGTTTACCGCATAAAGTATGCAGGTATACAGGGTGTTCTATTTAGCTTGACTATATTAACCGGCCTGCGGACCTGTATAGTGGCAGAATTCCGTATCGAAATGGACAGATTTTTCCTGCGGAGGAAAACATTTACTTCCAGGTTCTATAATAGTTTTTGAGGATGCTGATTTCGAACTTGTTGGGATTGTTGCAAAAATAGAAACTGTATTTCACTTGTGAAAACCCAATATTTCGAGGTTTACCTACGCCACACAGTGTAACGAGTATAGGAAAAAAATAAAAAATCAATTTTCCATTAAGATACAGTTATTAATCATATTTATACACAAAAATTAATTTTTAACATAAAATAATTCATTACAATATATTTGTGAACAGAATAAAAGTAAACCAAATAAAATATATATTTTTTTAAATACATTTAAACACAAATTAATAACAAACATATGAAACAATTATAAAAAAAAAAATTAATTTTTTAAATAATTCGTATTGATAATAAATTTGAAATTATTAATTCTTATTATACATTTGCATCACTATCAGTTGAAAGAATTCAAAGGTGAGTGTCTTTTAAAAATAAATATTCGAGCACAGATTTGTCTAGTTTTTTCGTTTTATAATGTGTATTTTTTCTTATGTGGGAGCACTCGGGGGCAGTTAAAATTCATATCAAATTAAAGGGCATAAAAAGAACTAATTGTAGTAAAAAAATGAAAGAACAGATATGTTTCGTCTTTTTTTAATTCTTCCCAGAATTTCGAAGATGCGACAAAACAAGCAATAATTTGAGCCACTGGTACGTGTTCATCTTTAAATGCAAGAATTTTTAATTAATAAAACGAAAAGTATATATTTTGCTTATTTTTTAAAAAAAAAAGGAAAATGTCGTTATTAATGTTACTAAGTTATGATGTTCTTATATCGGAGGACTTTTTACTATCAATTCCATGAAATGAAATACAAAATTTCAAAACTCAAATTTTTGTTTTTTGAACACATGCCGCGACACTGTGCGCCATTTAGAATTTTGCTACAGGGGCTACAATTTTGACATCAGCCACCCTCAAAAACTCCTAAGATATCATTTTTACTTTTAATCTACATAACTAGTGATTGTTTTTT